>BSBM01000519.1:3410000-4751875 GCA_027924585.1 Larix kaempferi
AATGGTTAGACTAGACGCATGCATTTACGTTGTGGGAGGGTTACCAAACTCAAACATGACTGAAACTAACTATTGGAGCATCAAAAACCATACCTATAGATTAATTAATGTGCAAAGAAGAGGAATATCCATCACCATCATGACCACTATTGTTTCTGATCAAAATCAATTCAAAGCACAATCTCATCTTGAACTTACAAAATGTGAATATTAATGCAAAAGGCCTAAGTCCATTATTCCAAATTTGCTCCTAGTCCCTACCTCTATTGGAGCACCCCTATCCATTGAAGATTCCTTCACCTTGGAAGGAACCATTCTTAATCACGGGGGATCCTTTGTAGACCATAAGTCAACACTACCAAATGGTATCCAGCAAGATGGCGGAGTTGACAAAAGTTGGCTCCAAAAATGCTCAAAATAGTGCAGGCTCTTGAGGCAAAGATCACTTACCAATATTCATTTCTCTATCTCCCCAAATCGTTAGGACGAGTCGGATATAACTGCATGGAGCCACAAAGTATCTGATAGAGATGAGGCTTCTTGGTTGGGCCAACCTCTACTAGTACAAATTTTGCATATAATGTATGTTGCGCAATGTTCTTAAATAAGATGCACTTATTTATTACAAATGTTACATATGTGTTAATTAAGATCTTGTTATTTATACTTGCATGTATTGTTAAATTGCTATTTCGTCTTAGATTGATGATATATATATATAGTTATACTTGCAGGTATTGTTAAATTGCTATTTCGTCTTAGATCGATGATATATATATACTTGTTGTATAAGTGCACTTGTTATAAAAGGTGTATACATGCACTGGTTATTCTTGTTGACCATTTCGAATTAAGAGACTTAAAATGTGGCGGAGATCTCGTAGAGGCCATGACTCTTCTAGACATGGTGACCTGTGGTACATGTCATTATGTTCTCAAAAGAGCTTCAAATATTTTTCTTTTAAAAGGATGAACTCATCCTAGAACTTTAAAGGTGATAAATGGTAGTTGGTGTAATTGGAATACTTTTCATTATTTTAGGATGACTTCCTTGCTAATTTCCTCTTATTTCTTTATTTGGCTAGATATCCTATGTTCATATTGGATACAGGCTTGTGATTATGAGTAGAAGAGATTACATACACACCGAATTTGTCTTAATATCCTAATCCTTTTTATTCAAATTTATGTGGAATCTATACTAAAAAATTTGGACATAATCTATCATGGAGGCTCTTCTTTAGAACACCCATATGCCATCTACTGTAAAACATTGTTGTGTTCATTTTTCTACGAGGTAGGTATGTCACAATAGGAAATTCTGTAGAATATTATTTACACACTACTACATAAAAAGGTATTAAATAAATTTATTTAAGAAAAAAATATATTTTCGTCTCAAATTTTTATTTCATTTTTTATGGTAATTTTTATTAATTATTTTGGAAGTGTGGATTTTTTCCACTTTTCATTTTAATCTTTTGTACAACTGAAAGGGAAGAAAAATTAGGGATTTTACTCCCCTAAATTCTCTTTGTCTCCCTCTCCAACATTTCTCATCTTTTTTTAATCTGTCTCATGGATATTTTTTAAGTCGTCCTTCTTTATTCATGAGCTTGCTTGCTGGTACCAACACCCTATGGCCCTAATATCCAACCTTTTTTAGCTTTGTTTAATCCATCTCATAGATAATATTGTTCAAGCTATCCTGCTTTATTCCTTAGCTCGCTTAATGTTTGGTATCGATGATTACATAACAAAGGCACAATGGGTATTTTAGTGAGATGTTCATAGTGGAAAAGGATTGAGCTCACACTGGTGAAGAAGAGGTAGGAAATAGGTGTTTTTGGCTGCACACAATGTTCAATATTATTCAAATGAGGAGGTTTTATTTGGAGCAAGCTTGGCCATGGCCATTGGAGGGTTTTTTTCCTTCTTTCCATGTTTTCTTTGAATTGGCCGAAGTGAAGCAATCTTCATCTTTGCTTAGCCATTCAGGTGACAAAATTTACTCCCATGGGAGCTTGAAACGACAGTAGAAATTTGTTGGAGGGGATAATTAGAGGAGGGGAAGTAAAAAACATGGTCACATAGGTCAAAAGAGAGTTCTCGAACATTCGGATTCATCCCCGGGCATAGACCTAGACATGAATACGGTATTGGGGAGTGAGAATGGATCACCGAATGATAACTAGGAAAGCATTAAGAGCTTGTTGCAGAGGGCGAGGATACATGGTACAACTTGACTCATCTGGAGGGACAACAACCATCAAATATGAGGGTTCGCTCCATGCTTTTCCGAGAACACCTCAACTAATCACCAAAACCTAACTTGGCTCCCTATAGAAATCTAGATGCGTTAGTCTGAGATAGGTGACTCCAATTGAGTCTGAGGTTGAAACCCGTGCTAAACTAAAGTTATTTCCAAGGGAGATTGTTCCCTCCCTTCTTGATGTCTAGGGAAAAAATGGAAGGTGCTTATATGTTCTTAATGCTCTTGATCTTTTAATTCAACCCATGACAGGCCTCTCCATTCAGTAGACATCCTCAAAACACCTCCTCTAGGGTTGACATATCCATATACCAGAATAACTGATGAGTGGAATGCCTCATGTGAGATGTTCTTCCCCAAAATAACATAGACTGGGTGCCAAAATTCCTCCAAGAGTAGACATATCCTCTAAATAAGTAAGGGAAATAGTGGCCAAACGATCCAGTAGATTGAACACTTCAATAAATGAGTGTAGGAAGGTGTGCTAGAGGTCTCAAATGAATCGGGACTTTATCATCAAACACCAGAAAATGTCTACAAATGTTGGCTCTGATTTCTTCTTGCTAGAATAGACTATTGTAATATGTCAAGTGATGGGACAAAGAGTTATGCGCACACTAATCTTTCTATCAAGTTTTTAGAGGAGTATGTTGGCTATCATAAGTATGAAAATAGGGCACTACTACTGATAAATTTGTTGTTCTTGTCATGCAAGCTTATGGGATCTATTACTATCCCCAATTATGTCTGGAATGTGCTACAAGAATTTCAAAACAATGTTAAAAAATCATGATCACGGGGTCGCTTAAAATATCTATGAGATTGCAATTGAATGAATCCTCCATATTAGACTCGATGCTTCCATTTATAAAAAAAATGAAACAAATATATCAGGGAAGACCCTTAGACCATTTAATTTTATCTTTAGATTTCATATAGGGTGGGCCAACCTAACTCAGAGTTTATTTATTTTATTTTTTAATGTATTTTTTGTCTGCTTCAAGTTGAGTCTTTTTCTTTCCAATGTTTCCAAGTTTTAATCATCACTATCCAACCTTCACACCATGAAGTTGCAAAGGATTTTTCATCCATATCTAATCCATCTTTATTTTTGGCAGACACCATCTCATTAATGCAATATTTAGGAGAAATCTTTGTTGATTTGAGGCAGCCATCCTTCAAAAATAACAATACATTGGTCCCAATGGATTTTAAACAGTAAAATAGGATTTGTAAAAGTTTTGCAACCCTAAACCAACACATTTCTTACTAGTGTTCTTAACATTGTTGTCGTTGAAAGATGCTTTAGGACATGTACTGCTTTGCATGCTCATGAAGGCACACACCATTGACAATGTACTCGAGATATTACTTTGTGTCTTGTAACTATGTGAGTATCCCAGATTTGACTTATGCAAATCTTTAGAATGAAACATCCCACAATTGTTTTTCTATTTAAGGCTTCCTTGTCCACATTCAACCTATAACCTATAAATGCCTTCTTCTTCTACTATAAGAAGAGGAATTTCATTTTTATGCGATGAATGTTAAACAAGCCCAAGGTTCTGCAACAAACCTCTATCATCATAAGTTGAAAGATCCCCTTGTCACGCCTTTCCAAATAGAGGGTAATTATATGTATAAGTCCCCATAAAGTAAGATTCAAAGGCATGCACATGCTTTTGTCTCGACCAAACATAGTCCATGCCTTAGCCTTCAAGCCACCAAACGTGGTCTAGGTCACTAACCTAGGGTTGCAACCAAATGAAAAAATCCACAAAAGTGTGTCCACAAGGATAACACAAAATCCTAAAAGCACCTTCTAAAGAGTACTCTCCACCAAAAGCGCAACTCATTCTACTAAAAAAGGTTCATCAAGTAACCTCCTTAACAAACCACTTCATGCCCTTAATAAAATATTATAACTATTCCAAAGGCAACTCTTAAAAGGTGGCCACCCTCAAAAGTTCTTCCCAAACTTTTTCAACCCCATCAAGCACATAAAGGGGCCTATAACCAATATGAGTGATGGCCATCAAAAAAACTCCAAGATGCAGCAAATAACTAATAGATTCCACAATAAAATATTGGGGTAGAGTTCCTCCAAGAAAAGGTGGCTCGAAGGGGGCACATCTCATTATCAACTTTCACCAACCCAGTTCATAGGGGCACGTTGTTCCGAGAGAAAAGGACTTCACGTATATGAGTATTAATCTTCCTTTTGCATGGATACATCCAACGAATTAATGATTTGAACCCAATGAAAGATTCTTCCATCCACTTAAAAGAAATAACGATATGCAATGTGTATTATACTACTGAGAGATTTTACAAACAAGGATTTTTTTTTCTAGCCATGGATACCTCTAGAAAATTGTAGTACACTTACCAGGTACAATCCTTGAGACATGAATTAGTTATGGGTGCTTCTCCTCCTAAGTTACCTGAATACCATATCAAGATAGATTCATTCTTCATTCTTGTTCATCTTAAAGACTGCAATTTCTCTAAGTTTCCAGCAGTATCTTCTTCCTTCTCTTTGACTATATCTTGGGATTCAACTCTATGACAAGTTTTCTAGATTCATGTGCACGGATTTAGAATTTCTTGAGCAACGATACATCATTTACAAGTACTCTGTGTTAGGACTGGGCTCAATTATATGGAACACATGGTTGTTCATCTGTGGATACTAGCACGTGATATTCTGCACACACAATGCACCTTTCTATGCCTTCAATATCCTATATATGAAGGTGCAGTATTCAACTGAATAATTTTTTAAAATTATTTTAGATTCCTCTTGAATCACAAGTTAAGAACAATGAATCAAGGGAGAGCAATTTTTTTTTTTTTTTAATAGGCCTTGAGATTACTCAGGGTAATCTTCTATACTAATGATGTTAGGATTCATGACATAAAACCTATGTTTTTCTGTGAGGCTGCATTAGTTGATGTTGAAATTTCATTTGCTTAGGGATGGGAAACACTTACATCTGTAGGTGAATAAGTCACCCTCCATATGTTGGAATTAAATATGCCTTACAAACAATTAAAGAGATGAACTTTCAAGGTCTATCATTTCTACTTATATGTTCTCATATTATCTTTAGATGTGTAGGTTGAGATGTTTGTGTCATGGCCTATATTTTGAGAAGACCTCTTTGCTTGGTGCACAGTTCCAAGAATCTATTTCATGCTGGATTATTGCTTGAAAGTATTGACCTGTATGCTGAAATAATAGATAGGACAAGAGAATCCCCTATTTTTTATGCCTAGCACTCAAAGGAATGGATTTTATTGCTGATTATGAAGCCAAATATGTGCAGAAATGTCCGAAACATAAGGGTTAAGGATGCATATTCGCCTATAATGCTAGTACAGGGCTATTTTATATTGATTCATTGCCCATAATTGAAGTAGTGAGGTTACTGCTACCCAAAACATGCCCAAGTTTTATTTTAATGCCATCTAGATATGTCCCTTTGATGTTGACTAGTGCCCATGCTGCAAGTTTCACTTTAGAATTGATTTTGTTGCTGCTGCACACCCAAGTATGATTTTTTAGGACCTTTCAGTGCCAAAAATAACCTCTTTCATTAGGGCACACCCATACAAAAATGGATGTAACAGCAGGTTAACTGAAAAATATTTCTTGCATGTCTTTTTTGAAGTGAGTGTTTAAATTTTGAGATAAATACTATGTTTTTCCTTAGTAATTGTGACTAATGAAACATTTTATTGATTCATGTAGATAAAACTTTAATTCCCTTCTTATGCTACCCCTAATTGCTCAGAAATATCAACATCTTCCTTATACAAAAGGAAAAAAAACGGATATTGTTGTTAATAGTGGCCAAGTTCTACGCCCTATTCTAGGTTTTCAATTTGTCTACTGCTTTTCAAATTCTATCAATTATGATAGCTAAATATGAAATCATGCATGGCTTGCATTTTGCACTTTCTTAGTCTGCAAAAGATGCAAAAGATTCAAATTTGGGAATTTTCTTTTAATGTTTCTTTACTTTGACAATAAGCATACCTTTTTCTATACCCTTTTCCTGGAGACTTACCAGAGTTTATAATCAAGGAAAGTTGTCTTTATTGGTTCAAAATTATTTATAACATTCCATATCCTATTTTCCTCTGTCTTACTTCCCTTATATAAAATATACTGCAAGGGTAAACTGAAAAATGTTTCTTATACTGCAAGGGTAAACTGAAAAATGTTTTTTATACTGGAAGGGTAAACTGGAAAATGTTTATTATATCTCTTATAGGAAGAATGTGTTTAGGATGCACTAGGATAAATACTATGTTTTACCTTAGTAATTGCGATCAATAAAAAATTCAAATATTTTAATGTTTAGAAGTTAAAAATTGTCCTATCACTGCTCAGAAAGATTGGTAATTCCTTGTACAAAAAGAAAAATATGGTCCAAGAGTATATCCTTTTCTAATTGTTCACTACTCACGCAAATTACCATGTCTAGGTTCTATTCCCAATTCTAGGTCTTCAATTTGTCTACAACTTTTCACGTTCTATCCCTTATATGTAAAAATGACATGGTGTGTGGTTTGCAATCTACACAGTTTCTTGGTCTACAACAAATTCAAGTTTGGGAATCTATTTTTCATGCTCTTTTTGTTTATGGTCACTAGTGCTACCAAAATGTGTGAGCAACTTCCAAGTTTTGTTCCCTTATTTTTGTTGAATCCATGGAATAACCTCTGCTTGGGAAGATTGGTCCAATTCCTTGTACTAAAAGAAAACGATGGTTGAAGAGAAAATCCTTTTTCATTGTTCATTACTAAAAACTTGATTGTGGCTATGTTCTGCGGTGAATTCCATGTCTTTAATTTGTCTACAATTTTTCATGTTTTGTCCCTTATATGTAAATATGATATGGTGTGTGGTATTTTGTCCCTTATATGTAAATATGACGTGCTGTGTGGTTTGCAATATGCAATTTCTTGGCCTGCAATAGATTCAAGCTTGAGGATTTGTCTTTCAAACTTTTTTTTTATGGTCACCGGTGCTACAAAAATGTGGAAGCAAATTCTAATTTTTGTTCCATTATTTTGCTCAAATCCGTGGAATAATATCACACATTGTTTTTTGTTCTGCGAAGTATTTTTCTTGGGCATACTTATTTCAACAATATGTGCCCTAAAGGGCTTCTTTGCTTTGAAAATTGCAATGATTTATCTGAAAGTAACTTTGTATTTCTAGGCATTTCTCTTTGTGCTGGAGAATTTATGCATAGGAAATCAATTCACGTGAGCATCCTGTGTTGTTCTCATAGTGTCCAAACCGATTTGGTTTTGCAATAATCACATTTTGTACTAGCATGGAACTTTCCCATCTTTGAAGTCATGGTTCAATTGTAATTTAATTTCTGCATGCAATCCTTCTACATCTATGTATGTATCTCTTTGCCTTGCATATATTTATTTGTATGTATTTGATAGTTCACTAGAAATTATTAAGTTTTGCACAATAACTTACCTCTCTTCCCTCATTCTTTGAAGGGTGCTAGCTCAATGGTAGAGCATCTGCATTGCAATGCAGAAGGTTGGTCGTTCGTTCCCACTGTGTCCTCCAATAAATAAATAGAATATAAGATATTGTAGTTTATTTTTAAGAAAATAAGCTTTAATTGACTTTTCTTAACTGATTAATATTTTTTATACATTGTTCTATAAATCGTCTCTACAGAGACAAAAGTGATAGTCTTTGGAGAGACAATATTTGAGACAATACACAACTTTATTTTTGTCTCAACTTGAGACAATATGGTTGTTTATAGAGACAATATGGTTTATAATTGATGTATTCTATATCGGTTTCTATGGAGACATTAGTTTAAGACAATACACAACTTTTCTTTTGTCTTAAATTGAGACAATTTACATAAATATTGTCTCAAAACCCCCTATATGTAATAGTGACACGAGTGTATATAACTAGTATATACACTAGTGTATATACACTAAATTTTCATATACACAAAATGGATGAGAACAAAAGGGTCCTTCTTTGTCTAGAAAGGCAAAGAATATTCTTCAAATAAGATTACCTAGTTCTACTTCAACATAAGAGCTAATAATCTGAAGCAATTTTTGTTAGAATTACCATGAGTGTTTTCCCATCAAGAGCATTGTCATGGTCATGAAATCACCGCACCTCAACTCCTAATTTAGTTAGAAGGGCCCTACAAAGTATATTTTGTGTCTTTCCAGACAAATAAGGGCCCTCTTGTTCTCATCCATTTTGTTCAAGCATTTAAAAAATTATACACTAGTGTATATTCTAGTAGGACCAAATATATTGTATATACACTAGTGTATATTCTACTGCATATACACTATATGCTAGTTATACACAAGAATATACACTACTATATATTCTAGTGCATATACACTAGTGTATATTCTAGTGTATATGCTAGTGCATTTAATATCTCTCTCTCTCTCTCAACCCCCCCATCTCTCTCTATGTCCCTAACCAACCCCCTCTCTCTCTCAACCCCCTCACATCTCATCTCTCCATATCTCCAACCCCCCTCTCTCTTTGTATCCACCCATGCCCTCTCTCTCCCTAACCCTACTCCCCTATCTCTCTATATCCCCCCCCCCTCTCTCGCTCTCTCTCCCCAAACCCACCTTTAACACTAAATATTGGACTTTAATTCCAACACTGTAAATCCCAACTCCCATAGTTAAATAACCAAGCTAAACCTTGAATCAAATCACACGAAGGGATTTTACCTAAAGGTGTAAAAGACTTGCGAAAACATCGAAAGAAACTTGAGCCGAATGAAATGATTTGTGTTGGTGAAATCATGCACTTAATTCATACCAGCAACTTCGCTTTGAAAAATCAAATTATCATACATAAAATCTTATGGAATAGATTGGAATTTTGTGTATGTACATTGCCATTGGCGATGATATTATGCATCTGAAATGTAGACAATAAATAGATTTTGTTATGAAATGATTATCTTTTGATCTTGATCATCATCACTAAAATAGTTTTAGACCATTTTCATCAAAATTTGGAAAATGACTAAATGATGAGATCGTAAATGGAATTCCTCATATCATATTTGTCCATTTGAACAATTTGTGTGACCTCAGATTGTTTAGAAACCACTAGTGTATATATGTTCAAATTTTGCCCCATGGAACAATTAAAGACAACCCTGTGATAGATAAGATTTCACAGAGAAACATCCGAAGTATATACCAGTATAGCAGTATATACACCAGTATATATACTAATATATATACCAGTGTATATATCAGTGTATACACCAGTGTATATTACTAAATGTATACCGTTAATACCAGTGTATATACCAGTATCACAATATATAGCAGTATATACACCATTGTATATTACTAAATGTATACCGATAATACACTAGTGTATATACCAGTGTATACACCAGCATATATTACTAATGCAGTGTGTATATATGAGTATACATTAGTGTATATACCAATGTAGTGTGTACGTTGGTGTACTAGTGTGTATATACCAATGTATACACCAGTTTATATACAAGTATATTGTAATATCCCTATCTGATATCAGATGATATTATCTCAAATATAACTTTAAAAATAAGAATTAAAAATTGCAATCAATAACTAGTTCTCAAAACTAGTGAAGAAGGAACTAGAACTAATGGTGGCAATGGGCATGGTGATGGTGATAATGGGCATGACGATTATGAGGATTATGATGAACCAAATGTTGATGACAATGCCAATAACAATGAGGATGAGAATCTTATGGTGACAATAACAATGATCATTCACGTATACAATCAGGATCACTTCTAATACTAGCAGTATCCATTAATTTCTCATGTTTAGAGTAAGGTTGGAAGTACCTTACCTTTGATGAGTTATGCATTTTCATTGTTTAGAGTTGGAAGTTTGTACCAACAACCGAGATTTTATAGTGGTATACAAAATGACTTGGTCTATGACAGGGTAGTGGTATACTAATGCCTAGTGTGCAGTACAGTATATATACATTAGTGTATATAACTAGTATATAGACTAGTGTATATAGTAGTTATATACATTGGTGTATATACTATATATACTAGTATATATACACTGGTGTATACACTTAGAATGTACACTAATGTATACACTAGTATATACACTAGTGTATCTATACTTAACATGTATACACACAAGTGTATATATACTAAGTATATACACTAGTGTATATACTCATATGTATATTCTAGTGCATATACATTAGGCATATAGGCATACACTAGTGTAGTGTATACACACTAATGCATATTCTAGTGTATATACAAATTTTTGGTACGCTCTATACACTAGGCCTGGCACATGTATGTACACTAGGATTGACATATGATTTCTCATGGCCTTGACATTGGCCCTAATGGAAAAACACTCATTGTAAGTCCAAAAAAAATTGCTTCCCTAGATTAGTAGCCCTTATTAAAGTAGAACTAGGTAATTGTATTTGAAGAATATTATGTGCCTTTCAAGACAAATAAGGACTCTCTCATTCTCATCCATTTCTACTAAAAATTGGTATGGGTAGTGTACATATCAGATTGGACTTCTTTTATGAACACACTAGAAGCATGAGGCAAGATGGATCTCCCAAGAGAACCGTGGATCGGTGAAGGGGATGTCTAAGCCAAGAGGGTTGTTGTGTGGGGAAGGTATTGTGGAATCCAAGGTTGTGAGGGTTGAGTGAGACCCCTATGGAGCTTTGTATGAGAATTTGGATAATCATAGAGAGCATAATGGGTTGTGGGTAAAGAGAGAGAATCCCGTAGGTGTTTCCTTCACTCTGGTAGCCTCATAGCCAAGCATGGGGGTGGCCTCTGAGTAGGAAGAGTATATGTTGAACAGAGTGCCTATGGTTGAGTGGAAAATATCTCTTACATAGATAGTTTCTTGGATCTGCGTTGGATAAATATAAGTATTCTCATGCATTTGAATCTGAAATGGTTTTATTTAATGTCTATAATGTTTATGCTTGTATTTGCATGCTAGATGTGTGTGGATAGAGTTTAATTCCATTGTGTATGTTTATTTACATTTCTGCACACATTTTATACTAGTGTATATATGTGTGTATACACTAGTGTATATACGTGTAAATATACACTAGTGTATATGCACTAGAATATACACTAATGTATATGCCTATAGTACAATACAGTAAATTTATGTGTTTCCATAGATGCACCTTTCGTATATGCTCATATACGAAATGCTCTCCTCCATATATGCACATATGGTATATCGAATTACCTCGTGGCCCATTCATGGAATTTTCTTCTTTAGCTATGGTATTTTTGACACATTTTCAATTACTTATTCGCAACGCCCAAAATGCAATGGGAGTAAGAAGATTGGTAGCGTTCAAAAATTTACCTATATCATAGGTATATACATTAGTCTATATACTAGGTATATGCACTAGTACACTAGTTATATACAATAGTGTATGTATTTATACACTAGTATATATACTAGGCATATACACTAGTGTATATTCTAGTGAAGACACTACTGTATATTCCAGCTCGTAGGTGGGTTTATATACCTTTTTATATACACTAGGCATATACACTAGTGTTCTATAGGCACACTAGTGTATATACATTAATGTTCTATAGGCACACTAGTGTATATTCTACAACATAAGTATATGCACTAGTATACATACTAGGTACTATAGTTAGTATGTATACTAGTGCATATACTCATGTTGTAGAATATATATATATATATATATCACATAGTGTAGGTGTATACACTAGTGTATATATTCATCATTATAGGCATATAGTAGGCATATACACTAGTGTATTGTAAAGCTCCAACCTTATTGATCTTAAGGGTGCACAAAAAAAGATTTATATGGATTTTGTATTGTTGAATTTAAACAATAAATTTAAATACAACTATAAATAAATAAATAAACATGAAAGACATAATTTACCATAGAATTTACCAATTTTTCATTTTGAGATACAAATAATTTGGTATTAGTTAATTCACCGGTTCTTTTTAATTCATCATACTTTTAATAACATAAAGTATAACTTTACATGATTTCATAACTTAATTACCCTTCATAATCTTCTAGCTTATGAAATCATAATGAACTTAATACTTTATATTTATAATAAAAATAACATCCCAAAAAAATTAATCTATTTTCTTTGTCTATCATCATAAGTTGTTAGATAGGAATAATTCAAAACACAAGCATGGTATTCCTGGTCAAATGTGGTTGATTGTGGCTCATATCCTCAAGTGCACTGCTATATTGAAAACAAATGATAATTAGAGCTTTAGATCGTGATACTTAAAAGGAATGTGTCCTTATACAAGCACATATAGAATTCTAGAAAATCATAGAATCCATTTTTTTATCAACGCTTCCAATGATTGTAATGGCACTACCCAAACATCTACACATGAAATTGTTCATACAGATTTAAAAAAATAATAATTGGAGTATACATGGTAGCAGATTAGAAAGTGGGATATGGTTCTAGCAAAGGGATGTGGGATGGAGTTTGGTCATCATGTTTCTACAATGGTTGTACTCTGTGTTTGTCATCCCGTTGTTTCTACAGGAGGAGCACCCAATTGTGTAAACCAAAATGAGAAAACATACCATGATTCATGATATTCAATGGATTCTTTACTCCACTCACATTTCATATTTTCTAAAACGTCTACCTTACATGAATTACAGAAATGGAAAAGCCATGTCTAGTCGCTACTCCAAGCATTGCAATAAGGATCAAATTTGCTTATTATGTTATTTCCATTCCAAATCTAGTAGGTTGCATTCACATATGCATTACCACATGACAATGGAGGTTTTCAATAGCCAAACTACATGACAAAAATTCACAAATCCAAAAATACAACATGATTTACTTAGCATGACCATCATTAGTATTTGAGATGCTTTTGTAATCTATCATTTGAAATAACATTTTTGGGGATTATATGTACAGTATGTCATTAATGCATGACCATCTCCCATGATCATTAGTTATAATAACCAATTTCTAATGGTATTGAATAGTCCACTTAACATACCAAAACATACCAAAAGATATATTTGTACACTCCAAAATATATGGAAACTTATGAGAAACAATATGATGATCTCTTTCAAATGAACTTTGTCCAAAAAAAATACCCTTATCATCTAACTTCTCACCCTTTCCAAAAAATTATCTTCAAATGTTTCAAAAGAAGTAAAGTTTTAACAACGAAAAATTCTAAAATATATCCCTCTAACATATGAGAAAGCCATAAATCCACATCACAAGTTCATTTCTACTTATATTTTCCATCCCTTGAATCTTTTCAATATTCTAGAATTGTGGTTCTTGGTGTCTCCATGTACTTTTTAACTTAGTCCATCCTTTTAACTATTCATAGATATGTGGGTGAAAACATGAAGTTGGGAAACAATTTTGGCTTGTTTTTAACAAACAAAACTGCTAAATTTTATGTTTTTCAACTTCGACCTCTTCAAATCCATATCTCCCTTAGAAATTTCAACTTGAAGTAAACACAAAGGTTTTAGAGAATTGAATTAGCTTGCTACTCGTATTTTTTTCAATTTTTTTTATGGACATATCGTGGGACAAATTTGTTGTCAACCAACAGCATATACTTGAACATTTTAGGTATGGATAATAAGTGACCTGTGTTGACGTCGGTTTTTTGATAGATGGTTATTCATTTTAGGGAAAAACATTGTACTCTTATAATCTACACACACTACACTTGATCATGGACTATAATTTGAGTTTTTTAAGACTTGGGAACTATTTTTTATTATTTATCGAAACAACATTTGTTCAGAAAATGGTGCATTATCGACACATGTTTTTGTCTTCACATTTTTGTTCAAATGTGACTCTTATTGGAAAAACTAAAAGTACCCTTTTGAAGAGGACACGCCAATTATGCTCTCTATGAAATTGCAAATTTTTTGGTTTTGTCTTCGTTATGATATTGAATTTTCATTTCGGGTGATTTTCAGAGTAATAAAATTCTTAAGGGATAAGGTTTAGAAAAAAATTATTAATAAATAGAAATTCAAATCTAAATGAAACAATTATTATATCATTGGAAACTCGATTCAGAGATGAATCCATTGCTACCAAGTCCGAAAAATAATGCTTAAAATTTGCAGGGGTTTGGGCTTCCTGAGGTTGCAGGTTCCAGAAAGATGTCAAATATTTTTACAGGTTTTGTTGACCATAAACTCTTGGCCGAAAAATACCTTCCAAACTCTTGGCTAAGAGTTTAGTTCAAACTCTCGTCTGAGTTTTTTTTTTTTAATATTGCGCGACGATTGGTTCAAACTCTTGGCCTAAAGTTTCAACTCTCAAAACTCTCGACCTAGAGTTTTTTAAACTCTCGACCGAGAGTTTAAGGTTGACTTTTTTTCCCGAGTTTATCCGCGTGCCCTCTTTTGTTTTTCACTCCGTTGTCATGGAATTGTTTCTTAGCTTCGCGTTTTCACCCATGTTTATGAGATCCATAGAAAAATTCACAAATACTTGATGATACATTCAATATCGTGATCATAAACTCTATTTCTTTATAATAATAATATATTTACCTATTACAAATCTTTTCACAAATTAATTTCATGCCCCAATAACAAACCAATTAATAACATTAGATTTAGACTTTTAGATTAGGTCATTGACAATTATGCAATCTATTTTTTTACATAGAATCAAAATTATGTATAGTTTCATTTGAAGTAACATGTAATCAACAAAAACAATCTTCATTAGAAATGCATAAGCATTCTTATTCACCAAATTTTTCATAAATGGAAGTGTATTAATTTTAAATAAAAATAATAATTCATATATTTAGCAAAAGTGTGGATCAAATATTTCTTATGATTTATGTTAAAACTTGATGGTTTCATACCAATTGCAGGGTAGTTTTTATGGAGAGGGTAATAAGATTTTTGTTATCATCAATTAGAGGAAATTTCAATTTAAAATGGGCCTTCCAAAAATAATTCAAATTCCATGTCATTATGTATTAGCCAATCAAAATGCTTTAAAAAAAAAAAAAAAGCACCTAAAAAAATTGGAGAAAAAAAATAAAAACTACTTTTTTGAATCGTATTTTCAACTTATCTCCTTGTAGGTTTACTCAAATTTCAAGCGGGAGGATTCGTTGGATGCATAATTAAATCATGCATCCAACGAGTACCCATGTTGCATACCTTTAACAACATCCACACCATGAAAAATCAAAAATACATTAAAAACGTGTTTTCTCTCACTATAAACACGTTTTTTAATGTATTTTCGATTTTTCATGGTATGGATGTTGTTAAAGGTATGCAACATGGGTACTCGTTGGATGTATAATTTCATTATGCATCCACTGAGTCCTCCCGCTTGAAATTTGAGTAAACCTACAAGGAGATAAGTTGAAAATACTATCCAAAAAAATAGGTTTTTTACTCTCTCTCTCTACTATTATTTTATTATTTTCTTATTATTTTCTTTAGGAGGCCCATTTTTTATTCAAATTTGAGTTAAATCTATTGATTAGGAATTATGTTTTAATATCCATCAATGATATATATCTACATGGTTTAAAAAATAAAGTGAACAATTAATATTTTCAAAAAGAAGAATTAACTTATTGGTCTTAGATCAACAATTTCATTTAGCTCTTCTTGGTATCAATCTCATTAAGATCCAAATGATAGACGTCTCACTTAAATAATATGTGATGGATGTAATCATATTAATTTTTTATATTTTTTTGAAGGTCATAAGGAAAGAACACTCTCTTAAATGATCTTATAATCTTTTGATATATTTATTTCCCATATGGAGCTAGGTCAAATTTATGATGATTTCATCTTTTTTTAATGTAATTTTCAACTAACATACAAAATGTAACAATTGGAAGTACTTACTTCACCATGGTTGAGCATGCTTCGTGAGATGCTCCACATATAAACCTAAGATGTTGTAACACCCCCAGAAGTATTTTATTATTGTTGCTGAAAAAGAACAATTAAAAACAATTATTATTATTTTATTATAGTTTACTGAAAAAGTAAAAAATAGAACAATTGTATTGAGGATATTTTTATTTAATAAAATATAATAAAACAAGGAGACAAGAATGGATCTAGCTGTTGAAGAATGTTTGTTGAACTACAAGAGGAAAAGGACAAATGGCTGAAGCTGTTATAGATGCAGGAGGCATCATCCCTAAAAATCAGGTCACCACTGCTAATTGAGTGCTAAAGAACAAGAGGCTCATAAATGACCAAGTCCTAGGAAAACTACTATAAATTAGTAGGTCCATGAGCAGCAGGAGGCTAACATTGAACATGGATTGACATTGCAATGCAAGAGCTGGAGCATTGAGGAATTTTACTCTTGTAGTTCAGCAAACTGGCTCGGGGGTTCTGGAGCTTGACTGCTCTAGGAATTGGTTGGGTGGAATAGCGTACCCATTCTTGTTTTCTGAGCATTGGTGCCAGGTTCTAGTCCTATACTGCAGAATAGATTCTAAATGATTATTCCATACTATATTTTAATTTGAATCGTTCTATTTTATTTTCACTCCATCTCCGTTCTGATTTCTTTTTATTACATTACAGAATCATCCTAATTATTGTTTAGACTTTCGTGAGAATCTAGGTTAGTCTAGTAATTTAATTATTTTTAACCTATGTATAGTAGGAGCCAGATACTCGTTGATTTATTCAAGGATTATTTACCATGTATTTCAGTCATTATATAATGGTAAGCAATTTTAACCAGCTTAGGATAACCTCGGTATAGAAATGATAGAAAAATAGTCGTAAATAGAATGCAAGTAAAGCTTTGCATTAAATTCTATAATTACCAGTATCACTTGAAAGGGGTTATGTAACTATTAAATGATAGTTTTGAAAACTAAATGCAGTTGATAAGATACTTAGATCCTAAACTAATCAGTTGTAGGTTAATTTGTAAACAAAACTCATTATCATCATCTCAAAAACCTCCTTTTCTTTGTGCGACATGATTAAAATGGCTACCAAAAGCTTCAGCCCAAAATTTGAAAACCTTTTATAAAAAAAAAAAAACATTGTCCCTAAACCCTAGAGAACTTTTCAAAACCAACAGAAAATCAATCATTAAAATGTAAATCTATTGCAGGTTACGCCAAGAGGGCTCGTGGCTGAAATACAAATAATAAATCGATTTAGGGCAAATCTTTTACAAGATATATATATATATATATATATATATATATATATATATATATAGTCCACAGAGTTTCAAAATTCGCAAAGGGTTTCCAAATTTAAATAAGAAGCGAAGATTATTAAATAAGTAAGGGACATTAAATATATGCATCCACGATACTCACTGTAGGTGTGCAATTTAGGGTTAATTACTTATTACATTTAAACACAATCAACCAAAACAGTGTACGTATTCCCTCTTTCAAAACTTAACAAAAGCAAACATTACAACATAGATAATTATAGATGAAGAAGACGGCCACTGGAGTACTAAGCCTGTAAGACAAGCTTACAACATCTAATTCGTTTGTGAAACCAAACTAACATCATATTAACAAACCACCAGAGTGTCATGTAAACCTCCTCGATCAAGATAGCCATGAGATGTGGACGTCAGGAATACCTCCCTGTCACCAAAACACATACCAGTTAAACAACATTCATAGTTTAATCTGTAAAAATAGAAGTTTTAGCCACAAGAAGTTTTTAGACAGAACTTACTCTTGGATTTTGGCCTCACCATTGTAATGGAATGGCATTTGGGGATTCACGACGCAACAAGAGAATCCCTGAGCAAGCTTCATAATCCAGTTTCGTTCGTGGTCAAAGTTAAAATGAAATACTGGAGCAAGGTTGCCATGGCGGCCATGGCAGTTGAGCGAGAGCTCGGCTCTCCAAAATGCAATGTGTTTAACCAGCATTATCACTATCCAACGGGGGTTTGGAGTTTAGTTCCCAACATGTGAAATTCACGTGATTGTATTTAATGCACCAGCTGGCACCCACATTCATAACAAATTCAAGAACCCACTTTGATATAGTTCGAACAACCTTGTCCCTTTGTTTTGATTTTATGCTATCACCTTGGTACAACAACAAACCCTTTACATCAATCCTTGGTGTAAAACACTTTAAGTTAAAACCTAGTGGAGTTAGGAATTGCTTCTTAGACAACACATACATGATGGCAAGTAGTTTCTTATGTTTTCCACATTAGGAAAACCTTTGACTTTTAACCTTTCATTTTTTGGAAGCACCAACCTGTAAACATGTACAAACGTTCAACATGCTTTAGCTTCATAAGCTAAATAAGCCTTGGGGCTTGCTCGAGGAATCCTTGTCACATGGTAAAGAAAGTATTTGGGTGAAAACATGAAATTGGGAAACAATTTTGGCTTGTTTTTTACAAAAAAAAACTGCTAATTTTTATGTTTTTCAAGTTCGACCTCTTCAAACCCATATCTCCTTTAGGAATTTCAACTTGAAGTAAACACAAAGGTTTTACAGAATTGAATTAGCTTTCTACTCGTATTTTTTTTTAATTTTTTTTATGGACATATCGTGGGACAAATTTGTTGTCAACCAATGGCATATACTTGAAAAGTTTAGGTATGGATAATGAGTGACCTGTGTTGACGACGGTTTTTTGATAGATGGTTATTTATTTTAGGGAAAAAAATTGTATGCTCATAATCTACACACACTAAACTTGATCCTGGACTATATTTCGAGTTTTTTAAGACTTGGGAACTATTTTTTATTATTTATCGAAACAACGTATGTTCAGAAAATGGTGCATTATTGACACATGTTTTTGTCTTCACATTTTCTTTCAAATGTTACTCTTATAAAACAAACTAAAACCAACCAATTGAACAGGACACTTCAATGAACATCCTTGTATTTTTTAATTTTTTTTGGCTTCATCATTGTGATGATATTGAATTTTCATTGTGACTGATTTTTCAGTCACTTAATTTTTTAATGATAAAGTTTAGTAAAAAAATAGAAAAAAATAGTTATCCTAAATGAAATTGAAAAAAACTTATATTACTAGAAAGTAGATTGAATGGTGAATCTACTGATATAAACTCCGACATGTAATTCTCATGTTTTGCAGTGGTCCGACCTTGTTAAAGTGACACATTTCTAAATTCTACAGAAATGGTGCTGGAATTGTTGATCAGAAACTCTCGGGCGAAAAAATGTCTTCCAAACTCTCGGCCCAGATTTTAGTTCAAACTCTCATCCGAGAGTTTTTTTTTAAATACAGCGCCACGATTGGTTCAAACTCTCGTCCTAGAGTTTTTTTAAACTCTCGGCGTAGAGTTTTTTTAAACTCTCGGCCCAGAGTTTGAACTCTCAAAACTCTCGGCCTAGAGTTTGAGTTTGACTTTGTTTTGCGTGATCATCCGCTCATGCTCCGTTTTTTTCACTCTGTTTGTCACCAAAGTGTTTCCCAGGGTCGTGATTTCACCCATTTTCTCTTTCAATTAAGCAAGTCATCATAAATAATAAACCAATCTAAGCAACCATAAGTTCACAGCATCCTTAAACAAAAGTTTATTCATGATATTGTATGTCGTCATTAAAGTCATGATAGATATAAGGTGTAAATTTACTTTCAGATTTATATTTACATAGTAATCTCTATCTTTTGTACATTTACATAGTAATTTCTATATTTTGTACCTTACAGAAATTTTTTTATTTTGTGGAATTGAGGGACATTATAGATGTAGTTCTCTACCATGTGTTGACACAATAAAATTGTTTTTTTAATATGGATGTTGACAAAAATTGTCATTGTGTTACAAATTATGTTGTGATTTTCAATATTTTGAAATTCTTTTAAAGAAATACATATAATTTTAATAAAAAAAGCTATCTTTGAAATTACTACATATATTTATTATTAAAATATATTTTTTTTCTAAATTTAATTGATGAATATTGATCTCAATAAATAATAACAAAACAATTAACTTTTAAACACTCATGTTTGTTACAATGTAAATAATTATCGTAGTCATCACTAAAAGAAATACTTATAATTTTAGGAAAAATTTATTTATTTTTAACTAAAAGAAAGTTATTATTTACACACGCGTATATATATATATATATATTAGTGGATGAATATTAATCTTAATAAATAGTAACAAAAAATTAACTTTAACACACTCATGTTTGTGAGTGTGTATATACTCATAATCAATAAAAGAAATGCTTATAATTTTAATAGAAATTTATTTATTTTTAGCCCATGAAAATGCTATCATTGAAATTACTACATATATTTATTATTAAAATATAATTTTGTTTAGTTAAAATTTAATAGATGAATGTTGATCTCAATAAATACTAATAAAACAATTAACTTTAACACACTACTATTTGTCACCATGTAAATAATTATCCTCATCATCATTAGATTTTAGTAAAATTTAATTAATTTTTAACATTATAAAAGTTTAAAATGAAAACATTTTATATATAATTATTTTGTAATATAAATTATTTATTAGTCCATGCCAAGGCAAGGCTTATAACAATGGGTACATTGTCAAAACTAATTTGATTTTTTTATTAATTTTATCAATTTAATAGTTGTTTTACAATGTTATGTAACAAATAATTATTATTTTTAATTTTTTTTAAATAATAAAATGTTTTTTAATTTCTGAAATTAGAAAATACTTTTTTTTATTGGTTTTAAGGCTTGATTTAACTAAATACCCTTAGTTGGAGGTGACAATTAATTTTTTAAAAATATTTTATTTAAATTTATTTTATAAAATTGACACATGTGTCCTACCCACTGTCACTAACAAATACTTTTCTTTTTTAAAAACCGATGCTGGTACACCCTTAGCCAGGGATAATAGTTGTCTGAATATCAAAGTAAATAAGAATTTAAGATTTTAACAATGATAGGTTAAATATATGATTGTGAAGTTATGACGTATAGGTTAAATATATGATTGTGAAGTTATGACGGAGTTTTTAAATGTACAACCAAATTTGTTGCTTCAGAGAGGAAATCCCTTAATTTGTTGAGGCTTTTTGACGTGGTAGGCATACGTGAGGCTGCCTCAGGTATATAATAATCATTTTTAATTCAAATTAAACTAAACTTTATATAAATATTAAAAATGTTTGGTTAAAGTTTTTTAAAATTAATATATTAATCTAAATATTTTAGAAACTAAAAATATATATATTATTTTTAAATTGATTGACATTTTACCTAAAATTAATAATTTTAAATAAATAAAAACTAAAAAATATTATTTAATTATATACTTATTGATATGACCGTGATAAAAATATAATCAAACATGACATCATATTGTACAATGTGGTACAAGTTATTTTTATGATTTCATAATCATTTATTTGATAATATTTATCAATATTAAATTTAATATTAAAAAATGAGCTATTTTCGCTAATACAATTGTATTGATCCTCACTTATTACAATTACAATGTAAAAGTTTTTATACTATGCATTAGTAATCCATATTTTTGAAAACATATGTTTTATAATAAAATTATTTGATATTTTTATATTCATTATTACATATTAAATATTTCAAATGATAATATAATCTTACTTATTTATCATTTACTATTCATTTATTGTTTATCAAACATTTTTTACTATTTCGTTTGTTTAATTTTATTTTTACCAGTAAAAAGAGAATATATATATATATATATATATATAAAATTATGCATCCTATATTTCACCCCTATTATCCCTCTTGATGTACAAATTTGTTTGACTTTGATATAACGTGATATTAATGGTATTCATATAAATTTCCATGATATTCGATTATAGCGTGGTATTCATATTAGGCATCCCGTAATTCTGTTTTCCTCCTTTGTCATTTTATATGAAAATCTTTTATTTAAAATAATTTCTCAAATCGACACTACATATACTAATTATTTTAGAAATACCAAAACAACATTGCTAGTACACATAATAATTGTAGATGGTACACAAAATCTTTTCTTATTTCTTATTATTTGTTTTTAGTTTTTTAATTTTATTAAAGTTGTGTTTTATTTTTATTTTTTTTATTAACCATCTACTTTTGTTTCAATTTTTAATTTTCATTCTAAAATATATATGTTAAATTATGATATTTTATTATTTAATTTAAATTATATATATATATATATATAAATAAATATTATAAAATAAAAAATATATAATAAAATATTTAAATTTAATTACTATAGTATAAATGCAATTTTAATATTTTATGTGTTTTACTTTATTTAAAAAACATGTTTTACTTTATTTTTATCAATGATATAAATATAACTTTAGTTTGGAAAGTTTTCTTATTTTTAATAAAGTTATAAACTTTTAAAATTAGTTATAATTAATATAATATTTAGAATGTTTAACCATGAGTAATATTGTTAGAATTTCAATTAATTTAGTTTAATAATTTTTAAATTTAAAGATTAAATTATATTTTTTTTTATAAAATGTAGTAAATATCAAAATCAATACTACTAATTACAAAAATATTTAAAACAAATTAATATTAATGTTTACAAATCTTATTAATTTTTCAACTCTTCTAAAAAAATGTGTATTGGTTTATTAATATAACACGCGCTAATAAATTTGTAATAAAGTATAATCATTCATTTGTTAATGGTTATTAACATTATAACATGTATTATTTTATTTATTAAGATAACACGGTGTGTTATTTTTACTAATAGACTTCCATTAATTTATATTAACTATATCAACACAAGTTTTTGTGATATGTATTATTAATCTATATTTTTGTACAAATATGTTTTATATAAATTAAGATATATTTCTATATTCTTATGAGATATTGACTTGTATATTTTTATTTATACTATACTATGTATAAGAAAAAATGCAGAATTCATTTATTTTATTTTTTTATTTTAAGTAATTAGTATACATTTAATACTTATAATATCAAATACTTACTGCACAATCAATATTTTCAAAAGACAATATCATTTTCTTACCTATTTATTATTTCTTACTCAATTATTTTCTAATTGTATTAAACCTTTTTATAAATGGTAAATAATAGAAGAAGCTTTGTTAATTATAGCATAAGATATTTTTTATCAATGTGTTGGATATTGCAATTATTTATAATTGTATAATATGTTAAAGATTTTAAATAATCTTCACTTTTGTTACTTTTACATTAAATGTGGGATTTCAAGATGTTCTTAGTATATGTATTTGCTTTCTTTATTAATTTGACAAAATTATAAAATATTATTTAAAGCAACTATCTAACTTTTTTTTTCAAATTAAATATAACTAATTTTATAGTTTTTTCTATTAAAAAGAATTGTACAATATATATCTACAAATTAAAATTCAAATAAGTCCTTAAATGTGATTTTTATTTTGAAGATGCTATTTACATTTCAATCACTATTTTGATATTTATTGTTTATATAAAATATAAATTTTTCAAAACTAAAATACCACTCACATCAAACTATCTTTAATTTGAATATTTATTAAATTTATGTAAAATATATATTTTTTAAAACTATTTATTTTTATAAAAAAATAAAAATAAACTATTCTTATAAAAATAATGATTTCTTAGTTTGATATGATAAATTGTAACCATACAAATTATATGATTCAAACTATAATATTCCAACTATAATTGTAAAACTGGGTTATAAATTTAACAATACTACAAATTTTAGTAAATATCCAATTATAATAAAACTGGGTTATAAATTTGAATTCGTCAACTCACTTTTCTTTGTATTTTTATCATCTATTTCATAACAATAGATCCATAAATCTAAAATAAACTTTTAAAATGTTCAAAAATATGTCTAAATATTATAAAAACAATTATAAATAAAATATTAATTAATTAATCAAATTAATGAAAAAAGATATTTTTTCAAGAATAAATCATTAAAATTAATCAAAACATAATTCCAATTTATTAATTCCCAATAGTTCCAATTGGGATCTTCATTGTTTGCTATTGATGGATTGTTTGTAGGTCTAATCTCACTTCTAGATTTGAATGGAGATTCCCTGCTGCAGTCTGTGAAATACTTGATGATGAATCCATCCATACAGTGCGTACTTGCATCTACATTCCAGTGCTTTCATCCAACGATGACGAGTGGACAAAGACGTTGATCAGATTTTTTCAGCCGGGCAATAAAGAATTAAAAGGAGCTGTCATCAAAAAGGGCAGAACCAACGCTTCCCCTGCCCTTCATAAATGGGAATGGAGAATGCAATGCAGACAAAAAGTACAAGGTTGCTTCCTTATTTATACTGCCAAGATTATCAAAACTATTCATCC
The DNA here is from genome assembly GCA_027924585.1 of Larix kaempferi. Classification (NCBI taxonomy): domain Eukaryota; kingdom Viridiplantae; phylum Streptophyta; class Pinopsida; order Pinales; family Pinaceae; genus Larix; species Larix kaempferi. The sequence continues at coordinate 3,434,769 of BSBM01000519.1, forward strand.
AGCTTGTACTGACTTTCTGGCTCAACGTGGATGGTTTCTCCAGCTCTTTGTTCGCGAATGTCGCACTGGAAAATTATATTTCACAAGAAGATTATATATTTTCTACTCATAGGTTTCTAAGCAGAGCCCTTGTCAAATCTAATGCCAATGTATGCCAAGTGTTGTTTTGTGTAGGTGCTCAATATCTGGCGCTATCATGAGACAATATAGATGATCATGTCGACAGCATTTACATTTCTAGATCAATCCCGTTTAAGTTAGCTGAAGGAGGCCCTATCAAATGGTATTATACGCATTCTGTGGCACCCTCTACACTAAGAATTGTTGCAATATTGGTAGGAATTTATAACAGACCGCTCCAGCGCTAGACTCTTAAGGCTGACCCTGCATGCATATATCCCCACATATTATTATGTTGAGTCAATACTTTTGTATGCATAAGCCAAGTGTTATTTCTGAGTTATTAAGATGAAAAATGAGATGAAATGGAATGGACCTGTGGAGGGCAAGCCCAGTGGCTAGCCCTGAAATGCCGCCTCCTACAACCACAATATCAATCGCTTAATTTTCAGAGCTGAAGTTGTTGGAGGTGGCCATCGTCCGAAGGTTTCTCTCTCCACTTAACCCTCTGCCAATTCGTTCATGTGATCCGAAACATTGAGCTCGGAGAAGGCATATTTATATGGGTAAACGGTAATAGTTCTCCAACGGGAAGTAGGCTAGTTGGTCATAGTGAGATTTTCGGTTCCTATGACTTTCGTGAGATTTCCAGTACCTGCTGGATGTATCTGGACGATGTTAATTTTGTTCCATAAGCATTGATAGTCAAATTTAAGAAATCTTTTTTATCTACGTTTTAGCTGCTTTGAAAAGCCATGTCGGCACACTTTCTTCCAATATTGTGCACTTGTGACTGATCGCTCCATGTTGGGCCCAGCCGGGTTCACATGTCCTTTGGAGATATTGGATGCAACTGCCACAACTATGAAGAGCATTGGGTCATCCGATACTATTGAAGAGAAGATACTGTTGAAGAGAAGATAAAGAAAGATTGTGAGGCAACAAATGCCACAGATAAGACTGAAAGAGCTTCAACAGAAATAGGAAAGGCGCAAGGGCAGGGAGCTTCAGCAGAATTAGGAAAAAAGCATGAGCAACTGATCGGGGGCAAAAATTGTTATGGAGTTGCTGAAACTGTAAGGAAACTTTCATTCCAACAATCTTCCAGTTTTGAAACAGCTCAAGCATATTTTGATTCATGAATGCTCTCTTTTAGCCTTTAGAGCACGAAGCTAGTGGCATGCTGCTACAGCTACAGTAGGAGACACAATTGGATTTTTTTTGTTTCTCATTTGCAATATTTTGTATTTCAGAATCTGTTAGTCAAAATACTGTTAATTTTGAACATTGTTTGTATTACATTTAGCAGGTTTCAAGGCGATCTTCACAGCAAGTGAGTAATGTGCGTCCATTTTGACAGAAGAGTGCCACATTTCATCACCAGAGACTCAATGGTGAAGGAAACACTCATTTACGAGCTGAGCGGCATCAGCTGACAATCACCATGGGCACCACTAGTTGTCAGGTGAGTCAACCAACATTCATGGCCTTCTTCAATATTGTTTTTTTTTCTTCCGAGTTAGGTGATTTTCAATTAAGTTTGTGTTTTTTTTCTTCCGAGTTAGGTGATTTTCAATTAAGTTATAATGACTTAAATAAACATGACATTTTCCACTTTTGTATTTGAGATTTTGTTTCAAAATATTGTGCATTTTGAACATTGCTTGTATTGCCTTTATAGCCGGCTTCAAGGCAACCTTTGCAGCAAGTAAGTAACGCGGGCAATGCCAACAGAAAAGTGCCACATTTCATCACCAAAGACTCACTGGGAAGGAAAATTCTCATTAAGGAGCTGACCAACATCAAAAATCTTTGACAAGCACCAAGGGCACTGCTGGTTGTCAGGTGAGTCAAGCAACATCCATAGCTTGCTTAAATCTTACATGTAATTTTTTGTTATGATTCTGTCAATTTTTAATTAGGTTACATTGACTTAAAGAAATACGAGAATTCGAGAATATGCCAATATGGTTCTGAACTGCGTGGTGTCGCTGCTCCAGACGGAATTGAAGAAGGCAGCCCAATCGGCAACGAGGGCGATTTAGTACTTGTCATCGTGAATAATGGAGATAGGATTGATGGAGTCCAGACTGAATTGAAGAAGGCAGCCCCATCGGCAACGAGGGCGATTTGGTACTTGTCAGCGTGAATAATGGAGATAGGATTGATGGATATCGGATTGGGATGGATGACATCAAGGTGTGGTGAAATATCTTCCTTTTTTTCAAGGTTGACTTCACATCTATTCAACCTATAAAAAATTAGAAAATTAAAATTAAAATAAATAAAATTTAGATTTCAAATGTTAAATATTAAACTCTTGATGGGAGAAAATTAATCTACTGTACTGTACGGTCATTTAATAGCTGAGCAAAAATCATATATGTCAAAGACATAATAACAACAAAACATTAACTTCTATATTATAAATCAAGAATTTTTGGTATTTCAACCAATCACTTCATAGTTTCCTAAGAAATCAAAGCAATTTTTAAGGTGGATGAATTTAAAGGGCTATACGCATTTACATTTAACAAAAGTATCTTACAATTAAACTTCATGGAATTGAATTGTTTATTTACGACCCACCGAGTCTCCAACCCCATGATGTTGAAGAATTCCAGAGAAATAGAACTCATTTAAAAGGCTGGTGAACACTGCAACACACCTCTTGTCTGCTAATATGGAATATAACATGCCAATCAATAGATAAATAAAATATATAGCCGCGATATATCAAATCTCAAGTTCTAGAAATTGATGGTAATATAGAATTTGGCTGCAGAAGTATAAGTAGCAGTGTTCAATAAGAAGTTGAACAAAGAAAACAGATCCACCATAGATAAAATACCCTCCACATTTGCAAAAAAGTAGAAGGAAAATTCAGACACAAAGCCACTGAGATTCCAACAGTATACTTCAACATTTCATTTAACGTTCTAAAAATTATTGAACTCATGCTGATTATATATATATATATATATATATACTCACTCGAGGCATTCCATGGTGAATCCCCATTGATTCACTAGCACCGACTTGCCAGAAGAGCTGAGCAAAAGTGCATTATCCCCCGCACTCCTGCACACCAAGATTAATATTAGGCATGGACAAGAGAATGACTTACTCAAGAGAAAGGACAAGTGCATATGATGTGATTGCAGCTTGAAGTTAAGATGGTCAGCCAATAGAGCTGCAGACAAATTGCAGCGACCACGTCAAGCCCAGCGGTGCCTCCACAGGATCCACTCGCTGCACCATTATCGTTGATTTCTGCTCTGTCTGCAATGCCCACCAACAAAACAGAAAATTATGGGACGTGTTGGGCGGGTTTACAGATTCCAAATTTGAATTTGAGTGTCTCATGGAATCTTAGCGCCTTTATTGAATTCAAATTCAAACCAAGATGACATTAATGCACACCATATTTGTCATGGATATGGCATGGGGCATGGGTTCACGAACCATGAGTTTAACAAGATGATGGAGTACCATGTCATTCACATGTGAATAGATGACGGGAGCAGCGTTTTTATGTCGAAAATTTTTCGCCGGAGAAAAGGATACGCACGGAGGGTTGAGTATGTCAGAGCTGCAAACCTGGACTGCAAACACTATTCAATCTGCTGCAACCCATTTAATGCTGCTGCAGTGGGTCTATTGATCGTTGGATCTTAAAGCCTGCTGCAGCCCATTTAATGCAGCTGCAGTGGATTTGTTGATCGTTGGATCTTAAGCAACGATCAACAGGTCCATTGTACTCGCATTAAATGGGCTGCAGCAGGCTGAATAGTGTTCGTTTGGACTGCAAACAATATTCAGCCTGCTACAACCCATTTAATGCAGCTGCAATGGGTCTATTGATCATTGGATCTTAAAGCCTGCTGCAGCCCATTTAATGCGGCTGCAGTGGATCTGTTGCTCGTTGGATCTTAAGCAACGAGGGCGATTTAGTACTTGTCAACGTGAATAATGGAGATAGGATTGATGGAGATCGGATTGGGATGGATGACATCAAGGTGGACAGATGTCAGGTGAAATATCCTCTTCTTTTTCAAGGCTGACCTCACATCTATTAAATCTATAAAAAAAATAGAAAATAAAAATTATAATAAATAAAATTTAGATTTGAAAAATTAGAAAATAAAAATTATAATAAATAAAATTTAGATTTCAAATGTTAAACTTTTGATGGGAGAAAATTAATCTACGGTGATTCTAATAGCTGAGCACAAATCATATATGTCAAAGACATAATAACAACAAAACATTAACTTCTATATTATAAATCAGGAATTTTTGGTATTTCAACCAATCACTTCATAGTTTCCTAAGAAAAGAAATGACATAATAACAACAAAACATTAACTTCTATATTATAAATAAGGAATTTTTGGTATTTCAACCAATCACTTCATAGTTTCCTAAGAAATCAAAGGAATTTTTAAGGTGGATGAATTTAAAGGGCTATACGCATTTACATTTAACAAAAATATCTTACAATTAAACTTCATGGAATTGAATTGTTTATTTACGACCCACCGAGTCTCCAACCCCATGATGTTGAAGAATTCCAAATAAACAAAACTCATTTAAAAGGCTGGTGTACACTGCAACACACCTCTTGTCTGCTAATATGGAATATAACATGCCAATCAATAGATAAATCAAATATATAGCCGCCATATATCAAATCTCAAGTTCTAGAAATTGATGGTAATATAGAATTTGGCTGCAGAAGTGCAGAAGTATAAGTAGCAGTGTTCAATAAGAAGTTGAACAAAGAAAATAGATCCACCATACATAAAATACCCTCCACGTCTGCAAAAAAGTAGAAGGAAAATTCAGACACAAAGCCACTGAGATTCCAAACAGTATACTTCAACATTTCATTTAATGTTCTAAAAATTAATTGAACTCATGCTGATTATATATATATATATATATATATATATATATATACTCACTCGAGGCATTCCATGGTGAATCCCCATTGATTCACTAGCACCGACTTGCCAGAAGAGCCGAGCAAAAGTGCATTATCTCCTGCACTCCTGCACACCAAGATTAATATTAGGCATGGACAAGAGAATGACTTACTCAGGAGAAAGGACAAGTGCATATGATGTGATTGCAGCTTGAAGTTAAGATGGTCAACCAGTAGAGCTGCAAACGAATTGCAGCGACCACGTCAAGCCCAGCAGTGCCTCCACAGGGTCCACTCGCTGCACCATTATCGTTGATTTCTGCTCTGTCTACAATTCCCACCAACAAAACAGAAAATTATGGGACGCGTTGGGCGGGTTTACAGATTCCAAATTTGAATTTGAATGTCTCATGGAATCTTAGCGCCTTTATTGAATTCAAATTCAAACCAAGATGACATTAATGCACACCATATTTGTCATGGATATGGCATGGGGCATGGGTTCACGGACCATGAGTTTAACAAGATGATGGAGTACCATGACATTCACATGTGAATAGATGATGGGAGCAGCGTTTTTATGTCGGAAATTTTTCACCGGAGAAAAGGATACGCACGAAGGGTTGAGTATGTCAGAGCTGCAAACTTGTACTGCAAACACTATTCAGTCTGTTGCAATCCATTTAATGCTGCTACAGTGGGTCTATTGATCGTTGGATCTTAAAGCCTGCTGCAGCCCATTTAATGCGGCTGTAGTGGATTTGTTGATTGTTGGATCTTAAGCAACGATCAATAGGTCCACTGTACTTGCATTAAATGGGCTGCAGCAGGCTAAATAGTGTTCGTTTGGACTGCAAACACCATTCAGCCTGCTACAACCCATTTAATGCGGCTGCAATGGGTCTATTGATCATTGGATCTTAAAGCTTGTTGCAGCCCATTTAATGCGGCTGCAGTGGATCTGTTGATCGTTGGATCTTAAGCAACGATCAATAGGTCCACTGTACTCGCATTAAATGGGCTGTAGCAGGCTTAATAGTGTTCGTCATCTACACACTTGGCTTTGTTGCTGCACTGGGCTTTGCACCAAGCTGCTTTAACCCATACCATAAAGGACAGGTGCATCCATAAGCAGTACATCCATAAGCAAGGGTAGATGAAATAGCTTCAGTAGAAGCATCTGTTGAAGAACTTCCGTCACTCCCTTCTTACTAAGTATTCGTGGGCGAAGATGAGGGTTCCCTGACCGAAAGGTCCTTCTTTCTCAGTCTTCCCACTAGTTGGAGATGGATTCGAGTATTCCGCCTTTATTTAGTGTACTTTTACCTCCGCTTGCAAAAAATTGTTGTCCTTTCCAATTGAGCACATGTTTCATGTCACTACAGAGAAAACAATTATGGCAGCGGGAAAAATGTCGTCTAGGTAAACGGAGATGGAGAGGTGGGCCCAACTCCCAAGTCGCCAGGTCCGCCTAACATGGGAATCAGCAGTCCACTGAAGGCGAACACTATTCAGTCAATGGTCCTGTGTAGATAGTCTTTATGCAATAGTAGAGTGCCCCGTGGGCCCTGCACGGCAATGGGTGATCAAGATCGAGGTCGTCCTTTATCTACCTTTGCTAAACCCCTTTGACTATTTGGAATCGGACAAAGTAATTCTTGCCAAAATCTTAATTTGGAGTGCTCAGATCGTAATTTCAGCGATCTAAGTAGTTTTAAAATTGGGCAATTAGCTTAGAACCGGGAATCTCAATTGCTAAAATCCCAAAAATACGAAAATAACAATTTCCAACAAGAATTTTAACCAGTTTTTATCACAAAATCGCCGAAAAAGCGGAGCGTTTTGGTTGTCTTTTATCCTACCTGATCCAAGTGACATGGTCTAGTTTTTAGTGGAGTGGACATACATTTGCTTTTTCTTTTTTTATTGCACTGAGTGAAATGAGGTGCTCTACAGATTATGGGGGAGATGTTGTAACGTGTATGATGTAGCGTTACATCTAATAAAACGTAAACAGTAATTTTTTTAATTAAAAAATAATTAAACAAATTTATGTCAGCTCATAAAATAAAAAATTATGGAAAGTATTTAAAAAAAATCCATGTTGGTTCATAAAATAAAATATTATGAAAAGTAATTAAAAAATAGATGTTCGTTTATAAAATAAAAACTTAAAACTTAAACCTGGATCTATAAATCAAGAGAGATCAAATTTCTTGAGTTTAAATTTTAAGAAAAAGAAATACACCGCAAAAAATTGGATCCTTCTCGGTGCTTGATAAATACAGGTTTAAGATGAATCTATGCTAGTATAAATTAATTCATTTATTTTTGTATTATAGAATCGTGTTGAAGAAGGAAGAGTGTGACATACATTTGCTCTTTTTTTAATATAAATTAAGCATAAGGTTTTATTTGCATATTTTTTTTATTGGTAGAAATAGTATGTAACCATTGTAACAAGGAAATTTGTGGGGTATACACAAGCTAAAACAACACTTAGCAAATTTATCGGGGTTGAATTCAAAATGATGCCATCAGTTGTTATGGTTTCATGTCATTATTTTAAGAAAAAGTGAAATAGTATTTATTTTAATAGAAATTTATAATATTTGTTTTTTAAATATAAAATTTGTCGTTTTAATTTATTTTAAAATTGTAAAATAAAATATTATAAGTGAAGATTAAAAAAATCAAAATTATGTTATTATTAATATTTAAAAAATTTCATGTGAATTTTTAATAACTTTAATAATGTTTTTAATGTATTAAAAAATAATAAATTACATTTTTTTATCAATTTTGATGATTTTATTAATATATTTTAAAAAATCCTCATTAAAATATATAGAATATGGTTGATAGTCTCTTCCATTTAGATGATTAAAACTCAATTGCATCTTAAGAATATGCTGGTCACCTCCCTAATCTAGATGGTTTACATTTAATTAGTTAAAGCTCATTTGCATATTAAGCTTGTAGTAAAATGCTTAGGCAATCTTTAAATCTACTATATATTTTTTTATTTAAAAGTTAAATAAAAAATAAATAACATAAATTTTTATTTTTATTAAATTTTTAATAATATATATTAAATTTTTAATAATATATATTTTTTCTATAGGTTTATAATACAAGATTCCTTCAATATCATGATGGTTCATAAATACAAGAATTATGGCAAGGTGTTTGGTTTTGTCATGTGTGTTGGGGCTATGAGGAGAACATTATTAACCTTACTCAAAATTCCAAATTTTGACTGATTCATAAGACTAGTTAATATTGGATTATGTGGATATTTTTTAAGAAATGGAATACTAAAGTTTATGAGTAATTTTATCCCCAACTCTTGGGATTAAAAAAGATGAACTTGGACACTCCTAAACACCTTTAAATAGGAAAGATAAGGTGGAGCCCTAACATCATTCCATTCAATTTTCTTATGGAAAAGAAAACTGACATCAACAAAGAACAACTACACCAATTCAATTTTCAATTTTCTTATGAAAAAAAAATTGACATCAACAAATAATAACTACATCACCATTGACCACAAAGTTCTATCCATGGTATATGCAATATATGACTTTTGACATTTCTTGCTTTCTCATAATTTTATATTGCTTCCTCATAAGTTCTACTTCTATGCTAATAATCAGACCTTAAATGGCATAATCAACAAGCATCGCCTCAAGTGAGACTACACCAATTAAACACATCTTCCTCAATGCATAACTCTTCAAAGCCCATGTGCAAAATACATTGGATTCTTGCCAAAGAAACCTTCATAAAAGGATACACAATAAAGAATATGAAGTTGGCATAATAGTTGGATTAATTTGGCCTTCACGAATGGTATAATGGTGTTGATGATGTTGGTGGCATCATAGATTTATAAAGTATTATGATGTGATAACATATCTGCATTATGTTCTTGTTTATTGCATAAACAATATGGTCTTTTAATGTTTACAGTCATGTTTGACTTTGCTCTACAATGTTTTTTGGTACACTAAAAATTTTGTTGTATGGTGGTAAAGTTTAATTCCAATCTTTTAAGCAACGAGAAATTTATATTTCATTTTACTTGCTACTTCTTAATATTCAATGCAATTTATTAATATGATTATTTCGTTTTTCTTCAATTTTTTTTTTTTTCATTCTAATAAGCATATACCAAATATTTTTCATTTTAACAAGCATTGTTTTAAATTTATGAATGATCTATGTTCCTAACCTTTACTAATACTTTCAAAGTTAATGTTAAAAATATCCAAGAGAACCAACTTGATTTACATGACCATTTCAAAGACATTTAATAACATTATAAAATCATTGATCTCCATATAATTAAGAGTTTTATTCTTTAATTTCATTTAATGATTCGGGAAAGTGGAGAGCAATTCATTTTGTGATTACTGTAAGTGAATTTTTATTTTTTTATCCACTAGCTATAATAGTGATATTTAAACGATATTTGAGCTTATGACTTATGAACATGGATGAAACCCAAAATACCAAGACCCGTTATATCACTTTAAAATAACTCTACTTTTTTACATTAAACTTCCCTAAAATCAACCTTTCCCATTCTTAAAAGACTCATCATTGTAATTTATTTTTATATTTTAATACTTAATTAAAAATAAAACAATATCCTTTACTTAAAATTTGTTTATTGATTTTTTTTTAATTTTTAAAAATCTAAATATTTTTCAGTAAACCTAAATATATGTCAATGCCTAAAATTCGCACAAATGTGGCATTTTGGCAATTCTTCCAGTAAGGCATCATCAACATAAAGAATGCATCTCACTATAGGCATCCTCAACAAATCCAGAATACAGCATGAGTCCATAAATGCCAAAAACATTCCAAAAAAGGGATAGCATGGCTAATACATTGTTAACTTTCATTAATAGCGTGGCTCACTAGAACAATACCTGTGCTACACCCGTGTGGCTATTTCTTCAATAGTCGTGCTACTATGAAAATGGAGGGACTACTAGCTTCTCATGGTGCATTGAAGGCTCAATCATCTCCAAGGATCCAAATTCGTCTCCCACACACTTGGTGGCATTAACTAGCCCTCTTGGTCTACCTTGGAACTAGTTCATGGAAAAGATGAGTTCACATTTGGATCTAGTTGTTTGTTGGCCACCTCTTGGCCTATAAAAGGAAGCCATTGGCATGCATCTGGTACAGAGAAATCAAGAGCAAGATTATGCTACTGGATTTGAGTCGGAGCTTCCTCATAGCCCACCACTTCCTACCATTGTGAGCATTCCCAAGCTCCCTTTCCACCTTCCTTCAAGGGGCAAGAGTTTCTCTCCATTGTTCCACCCTTGACTTAGTTTGGACAAAAAGGGCCTCAGTAAGGGATATTGTTTGCTTCCATTGAATCCCACACCTGCTAGGTGTTCTATAGCTTGAGCATTGGGAAATACAAAAGTGGTTTGGCATATCTTGGATTGTTATTGGAGTTTGCATTCTCCCCCCATCTCTTTTATTTTTCTTTTTGTCAATATTTATTTGTTTGCATGTGAATTACACCAACAATCTATTGCAGGATCACTTGGAGGACAACCAACCAACCACACAAGGGGTTCCAAAGACTGAGGCCTTGCTGCATCCTATAAGGCCTAACCCCTTACCAAGTGGAAGAGTGCACATTGTGCAATTTTTTCCACAATAGTTATAATGGAAACTCCACTTATTTTTGTTCATTTATTATTTAACTAGGTTGTTTTATGCTAAGCAATTAATTATTGTGACACCCCCTCACAAAACAATCTTTACTCGAAGTAAAAGATTTTTATTTTTATTTATTTTATTTGAGTTATTAAAACTCACAAAGTGTAACTCACACTTATGTGAGAATGATGTGCACAAAAAACTATTTTATTATTATTTTTAATAAAAGAAATCAACATTGCAGAGGATCAATTGAATGAGGGGACACCACCTACCACTATGGACAAGAGATAGCACAATAAGGAAGAAAAGCAATCAATCCAAGTGGAGACCTCAACACTCCAACAAGATCCAGAAAAATAGGATCTCGGGATTGACTTATGATTGAGTTGGTGATGGCACAAGACCTAGGCAAATACTATAAAGAGGGGCACTGAGAGAGCATAAGGGATGTTATGCAAGGGACTACCATTATGCTAGAGCATTTTTGTTGAGCCCTCTTATTTGATAAGTCCATCGATTTTACTGTTACAGAATCCAAGGGAGGAGTGTTGCGTTGCAGTAGTGCTGGTCCTTAGTGGGGGTGGTGATCCAGCTCAGTGGTGAGATCCGACAGATCTTGAGTTCTCTATGGTTGGGAGGAATTGATTCCTCTCCTGTGTGTTCCCAGTTTGACGTATTTTTCTTTCAAGTAAGTACTTTTATGTAGATTGTTGAGCCCTCTTATTTGATAAGTCCATCCCAGTTTAGTAAATTCCAGTTTTTATTTACAGTGTTGAAAGAAAATGAATGGATTAATCTTGGTTTACTATTCATGCTAGATATGTAATGATAAGTAAATTCCAGTTTTTATTTACAGTGTTGAAAGAAAATGAATGGATTAATCTTGGTTTACTATTCATGCTAGATATGTAATGATAGATCTCTGTCCTATTTCACATACACCGAATTTATGGATCGTATTAGTAAATGCCAATTTTATTTACAGTGTTGAAAGAAAATGAATGGATCAATCTTGGTTTACTATTCATGCTAGATATGTGATGATAGATCTCTGTCCTATTTTTGCATACATCGAATTTATGGGTCGATCATGGTTTAATTTACAATGTTGGAATTGCATTATTAAAACCCTAGTTTATTAGCAAAGCGGGGATTAGAATGACAAAATTTCTGTGTTTAAATATTTGATTGTCAAAGCCATTTTCTGCCGACGGAATGTATTTACATTATCTAACACTGATTCCGGTTATGTTAATTTTTATTTTATGCGACTATCGTTTTTCTTTCTTCGTAGATTACATGTGTGTAAAAGACTTGAGACCGAATTTTTGTTCCCCAGTTCTGCGTCGATTTCGTTTCTACTTGACCTCTCCTTGACCGATCTTCCCTGTCTGTGAAGGGGATCATCCCTTAGTCACATGGTTGCTCAAACCGTTGACCGGGCGTCTCACTGCAAGCGCAAGGACGATGTGGATCAAGTTTAGCTCTTGCAAGCCTCGAACTGTTTTCACTGGCCTGACAAAACCTGCCTAGTTTTCCTTTACCTTGCTCGACGAGTAGCCACCCTTCACGCTCAGTTAAACCTGGAGTACTCCGAGCGTATTTTTCTGCGTCTAGTTGTGTGCTCCCCTAGATTGGCGTTGGCAGTTTTTCCGAAATACTAGACAAGCTTCTGTCTGTGTTGACGCCTAGATAGGAGTTGGCAGTCTTCCCTCTGTCTGCGTTGATGCCGAGATCGGCGAGGGGTTAGTCAGCCAAGCTTCACCTAATCCCTTCCTTGCTCAGCAATGCGGCCACGTCTCCTTGACGCCTACTCGGCGTTCAAGCTTGGACCTGCTTTTGTAACCAATAATTGGCTCAAAATCTTCTCGTTGTATACTAGATTTCTTTTATAATAGTTAAAAAGCTTTATAAATGAAAGGTTTTGATTGGAAAACAGTTATTTTAATTTTATCCATTGAATGTATCAATTATTATATGCTAAATAGATAAAAGTTCCAAAAGGAGTTCACCGTCTATATATGAGTGGAAGCAATTGTTTTTAATAGTATCGTTTGAATGTAATATCAAATCATATGTTTTAATTAAGTTTTTAAAATATTATAAAAACATATGTGGATGATGTGTTTTAAAATGATCTTAATATTATCATTTGCTTTTGAGTTATGATTTGTTTCGGAAAGGAATGATGGTATTGATAGAGATATAGTTATAAAATTTTATGGTTCGCATGGGATGTCTATATCAGGTAGGATATATATATAATTGGAATAAAAAGATTATATTGTTTTATAATCACATGAAATATAGGTAGCATAGAATGGTTACATCATTTTTGTTCTCAGATAATCGCATGAAATTTATAAAAAGACGGGAATGAGTATAATAGAATATGACTATTATATCGTAAGATATATGTTTTTGGTCAAATGAAAGATACCAAGGAAAATAGAGTTACCAAAATGAATATATATATATATATATATATTTTGATGACTTAAATGGAATAATGGAAGAGAATTTAAATTGTTTACCCCTTGTGTTACTTTCTTTCCATATACATAAAATCTAGGTATGATAATATTAGGGTTTGTGGCAGTATGGTATCAGAGCCCTAGGTTCCTACACTAGGACCTAATGGAGCTCATCATTGATGTTTATTTTTTATTTTATTTTTCTGACCAAATGTTAATTTTGTTTTTCTTTGATTAGATTGTGATAAGTTCTTATTATTAAGAAATGGTCGAAGAAAGATATCCCACTCCCATTTATGTCTAATTAACTCAAGAGGAACAACATAATAAAATCATGAATGATAATCAAGAGGAAATTCTACAAACTGGAAGAGAACTTCAAAACGACTAGCAAACATTTAAACTGGAACATGAACGGGTAATGCGGACCCAAGAAGATGTAAATGAAGCTCTATTACAAAAATTAACTGAATTTTCTGAAGACATGGGTCATGTGGGGATAAAAAGAAAATAAAAAAATAAAAAAATGGATTCTTCATTTGAAACTTTTTCCGATGATAGCTCCGCTGGAAGTGAGTTGGATGAATCTAGCAACGATGATGAGCATAGACGAGGAAGGAAAAAGAGACACAGGCATGAGATATCCGATGAATTTAAAAAAATTAAACCTCCTATCTTTGATGGGGAAATCAAGAAAGGAGAGGAAGCCGAAGCATGGTTATCGGGTATGAAAAAGTATTTCACCATATATAACTACTCTAATTCAATGAAAGCAAAAATGACTATCTTTAACTTGGTTGGGAAAGCTGAAATTTGGTGGAAAGAATTAAAGAAAGCTAAAGGGATTAATGACCGCAAGGTTGCTCGGTGTTGGTTTAAAAAGATGTTTAAAAAGGAATACATGTCTGAATATTATTATGAGGGTAAATCTAAAGAATTTTATGAACTAAGGTTAGTTCAAATGTCAATGCATGACCTATGCACTAAATTCCTGTCCTTATTAAGATATGTACCCTACCTCACTGAGGAAAATCCTAAAATACAAAGATTCCTTGGTTGTCTACCTAACTTCTATAAAGATAGTCTAGAATTTGATAACCCTAAAACACTTTATGAAGCCATGCGAAAAGGTAAACTAGCTTATGATCAAGCTAATCATAGGCAAGATAATCCAAAAAAAATTTAGAAGGGGGAGGGACAAGATTTTAAAAGAAGAGAATTCAAGCCCTTTAATCAGAACCGAAACTTTCCCAAAAATAACTTTAACAGACCTCAACCAGCTAAACCTGATTTTAAAGATAACACTGGATATAAGAAAAATGAAGAAATAAAAAGAGAACCTCTAAAATGTTGGGGATGTGGAGAAATCCATTTGTACAGGGATTGCCCGCATAAGAAGGACAACCAAAGTATTCATGCAGTCAGAGAAGCTGCCATGGTTGGAGAAGTTGCGAGGAGCATTCCAAAGATAAGCGCAGCCTTGGATAATCGTCAAGCGGAGTTTCAGCTCTCCTTGATAGAGGTAGAAGGTAATATCTCTGAAAGATCTATTTCAATTTTAATTGATTCTCGTTCAACGCTAAGTTATATATCTCCTAGTTTGGTAGATGCTTGTAAGTTGAAGAAACATGAATTTCAAAAATCTTGGTTAGTTCAATTAGCCACAGGCACAAAAAGAAAAGTGACAAGTTTTATTTCCACTTGTGAATTTAAGATGAATGATTATGTTACAAAAGATTATTTGAACATATTACCCCTAGGATCATATGATATTTTGATTGGTATGGATTGGCTTGAAATTCATAGAGTAATTTTAAATTGTTATGACAAAAGTCTTACTTGCATTGATGAATCTGGTAATCATAGAATGGTTAGAGGCATTCCAAAGAAAAGTACAATTAGAAAAGTATCGGCATTAAAAATTAAAAAGTGTGCTAGAAAAGGTTGTAAAAATTTTGATGTGCATATTACAGAAGCCTCTAACGAAAAGAACAAACCTAATCTAGAAGATTACTCTATCCTTCAAGAATTTAAATATGTGTTTCCAAACGAAGTTCCCGGATTACCTCCTAGGAGGGATATCGATTTCACTATCTAGTTGGTACCTGGTGCGGTACCTACCTCTAAAGCCCCTTACCGAATGAATCAACCTGAACTAATATAACTAAAAATGCAATTGCAAGAGTTAATTGATAAACACTACATTAGACCGAGTGTGTCCCCGTGTGGATCACCGGTGCTTTTTGTAAAAAAGAAAGATGGCACACTGAGGTTGTGCATTGACTATCATCAACTAAACAAAATGACCATTAAAAATCGATACCCGCTCCCTTGCATAGATGATATATTCGATCAAGTACGAGGAGCGACAGTTTTTTTCTAAAATTTATCTAAGAACTGGATACCATCAAATAAGAATAAAGGATGAAGATGTTTATAAAACCGCTTTCAGAACACGTTATGGGCACTATGAGTTCATGGTCATATAGTTTGGTTTGACCAATGCCCCATCAACGTTCATGTGTCTAATGAACAGTGTGTTACACAAATTTTTGGACAAATTTGTCGTCGTCTTTATAGATGACATCTTAATTTACTCTAAAAGTGAAGAAGAACATGAAGAACACCTAAAAATGGTCCTACAAACTTTAAGAGAACACAAACTCTGCGCGAAGTTTAGTAAATGTGATTTTTACCAAGATAAAGTACCATATCTACGACATGTAATCTCGAAATATGGAATTGCGGTAGACCCGGACAAAATCAAAGCAATCATAGATTGGCCAGTCCCAAGGGATGTGATAGGCATTAGATCCTTCATGGGGATCACGGGCTAGTACCGTAGATTTATCGAGGGATTTTCGAAGATTGCATATCCTATAACCTTACTCCAAAAGAAAGGGATAAAATTTAATTGGACAACTAAGTGTCAGGAAAGTTTTGAAAAGTTAAATCACTTACTTACCACCGCACCCATTCTAAAAATAGTTGATCCTTACAAAGACTTTGTGGTTTGTACGGATGCATGTTTAGAAGGGTTAGGTGGGGTATTATTACAAGAAGATCACGTAATAAGCTATGAATCCATAAAACTTAAGCAACATGAAAAGAACTATGCAACTCACGACATAGAGTTGGAGGCCATAATTCACGCTTTGAGAATGTGGCAACACTATCTAATCGGGAAAAGATTCATTTTAAAAACTGACAACATAAGCTTAAAATATTTTTTCAATCAAAAAAATCTTAATGCTCGACAAGCAAGGTGGTTGGCCTTTTTGAGCGAGTACGACTTTGAAATTAAACACATTAAGGGAAAAGAAATTAAGATTGCTAACACTTTAAGCAAGAATGTAAATTTTCAAATTTCTACTGTGATGAGTAGTTATAAAACAGACTTGGAGAACATAATAACTAATGCTGCTGAAAATGATCAAGAATATTTAAGAACTAAAGAAAGATGGCAAAGAAGTGTTACTGAGAACAAACCAACTAAATTTAGTGTCAGGACCGACAACTTGGTTAACTATAAGAACCGAATATATGTACCCAATTCAGAAGAAGTAAAAAGGTTAATCTTAAATGAAACTCATAAGAAACCTTACTCCGGCCACCCCGGGTACCAGAAAATGTTAACAACTTTAAAGAAGGAATATTATTAGCCTAACATGAAGAAAGAAGTTTCCAACTATCTGGCCAGATGACTAGAATGCCAGTAGGTAAAAACTGAACGCAAACATCCAGCTGGGTTGTTGCAACCTTTTCCAATTCTAGAATGGAAATGGGAAGTAATAAGTATGGACTTCATAACCGGATTACCTAAGAATAACAGACAACATGATTCAATTATGCTAGTAGTTGATAAATTAAGTAAAGCTGCACATTTCATTCCGGTTAAGTCTACTTTTAAAGTTGTGAATATTGCTGACATTTTTATGAAGGAAATATTTAGATTGCATCGCATTCCGAAAATGGTGATATTAGATAGGGATTCAAAATTTACTAGCAATTTTTGGAAAGCATTATTTCAGGGGTTAGAAACAAAGTTAAATTTTAGTACCGCATACCATCCACAAATGGATGGGCAGACGGAAAGAACTAAACAAATACTTGAAGAAATGTTAAGGATGTACGTGATGAACCAACCAGGTAAATGGGAAGAATATTTTCCTTTAGTCGAGTTTGCATATAAAAATGGTTATCAAACGTCGACAAAAATGACACCCTTTGAAATACTATATGGAAGAAAGTGTCGCACACCTATAACATGGGATAGCCCTGTGGATAGGATTGTGCTTAGACCCGATTTGTTAAGAGACATGGAACAAGTTGTTAAATAGGTACAACAAAATCTAAAAAGTGCACAGGATCGTCAAAAATGCTATGCAGATCTCAAAAGAAATCAGAGAGAGTTTAATGTCGGAGACAATATCCACTTAAAGGTAAAAGCAAAAAGAAGTTCCCTGAGGTTGGGTAAGTGCTCGAAGTTGGCTCCCAGGTATTGTGGACCGTTCGAGGTACTGGCCAAGGTAGGGTCGGTGGCCTACGAACTGGCACTTACCCCTTCTATTAAAGTTCATATTGTCTTTCATGTATCTTTGTTGAAAAAGTATGTTCATGATGCAACTCACATACTTGATTGGGATATGATTCAGGTAGAAGTTGAGGGAGATTTCCAAACCAGGCCTATGCGTATCCTCGAGAGGAAGGAGCTAACGCTGCGGAATCGAGCTATTGCTTGAATTAAAGTGCAGTGGAATTACTATAGCCCATAAGAGGCTACCTGGGAATTGGAGGACAAAATGCGAGAGGCATGCCCTTTGTTTTTCCAGCAAGAGCAAGAGGGCTCTGATTGAATAAAATAAAATAAAGGTAACACCAAGGACGGTGTTCAGAATGAGGGGGGGAGGAATGTGACACCCGCTCACAAAACAATTTTTACTTGAAGTAAAAGATTTTTATTTTTATTTGTTTTATTTGAGTTATTAAAAAAACTGTAACTCACACTTATGTGAGAATGATATGCACAAAAAACTATTATTATTATTATTATTTTTAATAAAATAAATCAACATTGGAGAGGATCAATTGAATGAGGGGACACCACCTACCACTATGGACAAGAGATAGCACAATAAGGAAGAAAACCAATCAATCCAAGTGGAGACCTCAACACTCCAACAAGATCCACAAAAATAGGATCTCATGATTGAATTGTGATTGAGTTGGTGATGGCACAAGACCTAGGCACATACTATAAAGAGGGGCACTGAGAGAGCATCAGGGATGTTGTGCAAGGGAGTATCATTATGCTGGAGCATTTTTGTTGGGCCCTCTTATTTGATAAGTCCATCGATTTTATTGTTATAGACTCCAAGGGAGGAGTGCTGCGTTGCAGTAACGATGGTCCTTAGTGGGGGTGGTGATCTAGCTCGGGGGTGAGATCTGGTGGATCCCAGGTTCTTTAAGGTTGGGAGGTATTGATTCCTCTCTTGTGTGTTCCCAGTTCGACATATTTTTCTTTCAAGTAAGTACTTTTCTCTAGATTGCTGATTATTAATTATACATGGAGGAAAGTATTTAAATGCTAGATGTGTAATGATAGATCTATTTCCTATTTCGCATACACCAAATTCATGGATCGTATTAGTAAATCCCAGTTTTTATTTACAATGTTGAAAGAAAATGAATGGATTAATCTTGGTTTATTATTCATGCAAGATATATAACGATAGATCTTTGTGCTATTTCGCATACACCGAATTTATGGATCGTATTAGTAAATCCCAATTTTATTTACAGTGTTGAAAGAAAACGAATGGATCAATCTTAGTTTACTATTCATGCTAGATATGTAATGATAGATCTCTGTCCTATTTTTGCATACATCGAATTTATGGGTCGATCCTGGTTTAATTTACAATGCTGTAATTGCATTATTAAAACCCTAGTTTATTAGCAATGCGGGGATAGAATGACAGAATTTATGTGTTTAAATATTTGATTGTCAAAGCCATTTTCTTCCTGCGGAATGTATTTACATTATCGAACATTGATTCTGGTTATGTTAATTTTTATTTTATGCGACTCTCATTTTTGTTTCTTCGTAGATTACATGTGTGTAAAAGACTTGAGACCGAATTTTTGTTCCCCAGTTCTGCGTCGATTTCGTTTCTACTTGACCTCTCCTTGATCGATATTCCCTGTCTACGAAGGGGATCATCCCTTAGTCGCGTGGTTTCTCAAACCGTTGACCGAGCGTCTCACTGCAAGCACAGGGACGATGTGGATCGAGTTTAAATCTTGCAAGCCTCGAACTGTTTTCACTAGCCTGCCAAAATCTACCTAGCTATCCTTCACCTTGCTCGATGAGTAGCCACCCTTCATGCTCAGTTAAACCTGGAGTAGTCCGAGCGTATTTTTCTGCGTCTAGTTGTGTGCTCTGCTAGATCGGCATTGGCAGTTTTTCCGAAATACTAGACAAGCTTTTGTCTATGCTGATGCCTAGATAGGCATTGGCAGTCTTCCCTCTATCTGCATTGATGCCGAGATCGGCGAGGGGTTAGTCAACCAATATTCACCTAATCCCTTCCTTGTTCAGCAACGCTGCCACGTCTCCTTGATGCCTGCTCAGCGTTCAAGCTTGGGCCTACTTGTGTAACCAATAATTGGCTCAAAAGCTTCTCGTTGTATAATAGATTTCTTTTATAATAGTTAAACATCTTTATAAACAAAAGGTGAATGTATCAAGTATTATATGCTACATAGATAAAAATTCCAAAGGAGTTCACTGTCTATATATGAGTATGAGTGGAAGCAATTGTTTTTAATACTATCGTTTGAATGTAATATCAAATCATATGTTTTAATTAAGTTTTTAAAATAATATAAAAACATATGTGGATGATATGTTTTAAAATTATTTTAATATTATCATTTGCTTTTGAGTTATGATTTGTTTCAGGAAGGAATGATGGTATTGATAGAGGTATAGTTATAGAATTTTATGGTTCGGATGGGATGTCTATATCATGTAGGATATATATATATAATTGGAATAAAAATATTATATTGTTTTATAATCACATGAAATATAGGTAGCATAGAATGGTTACATCATTTTTGTTCTCATATAATCGCATGAAATTTATAAAAGGAAAGGAATGAGTATAATAGAATATGACTATTATACTGTAAGATATATGCTTTTGGTCTCATGAAAGATATCAAGATAAATAGACTTACCAAAATGAATGAATATATATATATATATATATATATATATATATATATTTTGATGATTTAAATGGAATAATGGAAGAGAATTTAAATCTTTTACCCCTTATGTTACTTTCTTTTCATATACATAAAATCTAGGTATGATAATATTAGGATTTGTGACAATTATGGGTATTTGTCACTTGCAGGAGATCGGGTATTACACCTCTTGCTCCAGAATTTGGCCCTGAGTTGGCCTCAATTATTTTTTTTTACATAGTAGCACGGATCCCAGCCTCTCTGACACATTACCAGTGTGGAAACGACTCTAGCAGTCGCACTTCTAGCGCAAGTAATTAGTTCACGACTCGCACGACCCCCGTGAGGTTGATCTATGTGGTCGATTAGTGTAACACCCACGATACCAGCACACTTGTTTTCAATTTGCCCGGACTGCCTACGCGACATAGTGTGCTTTGGTCACGCTACCATTTTGTATTTGCTTTTTATATCCATAGTTTAGTCTGGCAATCCAATTACTGCTTACTAATTAACTTAAATTAAGGTTAATTTGCATAATTACTTAGTTTTTTAGTAATTGGTCCACCTAGACCAAGATTATGAAGTAAAGAGTTTATCTCTCTTGAAACTTACCTAGGTAAAAAACTTTAAGGCTGTAACAACTCCTATTAGCATAAATTCGGGATTTTTTTTAAAAAACTTGCAAAAACCCTTCACTAATATTCATGATAACTAATCTAACTCTTTTGTTCTTAAATAAATATCAAACTTGTCTATATTGAGCTTTCGTAATATATGTGTCTTTCTATTAGTCTTAAGAAGTACTTGCATTTCAATGCTAAGATTTCTTTCATACTTTCATAAAGCATATCTCTTTTCTATCATGGATTATAGAACCATGGCTTGCTCATCTTCTACTTATCTGAGAGAAATCTTAAACCTAGCTATATATATATATATATATATGACAATCCATTCCCAACATAATAATTTCATTGATACTTTAAACGAAATCCTTTGACTGTATCATAGTACAAAGAACAACCATTTGCAAAATTTAACTTATGGAAATTCTTTTCAACACATATATCAATTATACGTATTTAGTCTAGCCATTTGTTAAGTGCTTGGTATAACACACACTTGAATATAACTATATTCCATGGCCAAAGTTTTGACTTGTAGAGAGAACTCATCATAGCTATGACTTAATACAAAGTTGAAAAATCACATTAAAGCTATATTCCCAACTTAAACATGTGAGAGACTAGTTTTTAGACCGCTTACAAGAATGTCAACACCTACTTACCTCATGACTATCATCATGGCCAGTTGCACGAAAGGTGAATATTTATAAGTGGAATACGGTCGATTTTAGAATTTCTACAACAACAAAATGGATTAGATACACACAAGATCCAAGGCGGATTGACCGATTGGTTTTACACAGGTGGTAAACAAGGAAAGGAATGCCTATCACAATGGGTATGTAAACGAAATAAATGGCAAGGATTACAGGGGCAAAGCTATCAATGGTTTCAAGGTCAGTCGATTCAGCTACTACCATTACCACCAAAATAAGCGCGGGCCTCTCAATGAAAGAATGAATCCTAGAGTTGAGTCATGGTAAGATCGTAAGATCTGAAAGTGTTGCAAAAGATAAGTACACATGGAAATTCCTTAAGTTCGACTATAGTTGGCTACTATAATATATAATCGAATGGCTTGAACACAGAACCATGACCCGCAGATTTTCATAACTACGGATTCGTTAACTAAACTTGGAAATTAGCATCCAGATTCTGTCTCAGAGTCGAAGTCTATCAAATCTTTCACATAATGCTTATAGAGAGTAAAGGATCGAAAAAAATTTATTTGGTGAAAATGTTAACAACATTTAACTGTGGGATCCTTCGTAATAATCGATTTCTACTACATAATCTCAATGAAATAATAGACACATGATCACCCAAATCTTAACTATGATCTTTTACCCTACATCATATTCATTATGTTAGTTATCTACAGGTTTCAAAGGTTTAAACAAAATCTAACATTGGAGACATAGTTTTCAATACTCTATCTAATCGGGGATTGTTATCAGACAATCTACCAAGAGTGGACTCAAGGCGTGATCTCCCTAGCTTAATGTAAGTCTAGAACAAATGAGACAGAATATGAAATAACCTTCCTAGATCTAATTAGAGATCGAATGGATAGATACCTTACCTTCCAAATCGCAAATCCTTTCTCCTTGACATTATACCAAGATTTATGGTCTTCAGATCTCAGTTGTAAAACCTGTCAAGACATACAGAACAACACAAGTAGTAAAATGCATCTAAACAATAACAGATCTAAGTAAGAAGTTAAGCAAGCAAAATACACAAACATCATCGATGCAACAACATTTGGTGGAAAAAATTTATATTACTGTATAAAAAGGAAAAGTACATAGAAGGAGGTGATTACAACCAAGGCTTAATGTAGCAATCCTTTTGTGACAAGCCAATGCCAAAGCATCCAAAGGAAGTATGGATCTCCCAAGAGATGAATAGAGATCTCCTAAGCTAATTTCACCAGCATGTATGTGCTATAGAGTATATACTTCCTCCCCTTGGAGTGAAGAGGAGCCCCATATAAATAGGACTAGGAGGATAGAAATGAGTTGATGATTAGTGGGAGAGGACTAAGGGATCCTCCTAATTATGGAGGAACCAAAGGACAGCTCAACCTATAAGTTAGGGATAGAGATCCAAGTCATCCTCCTTCGAGAAATCGCTCGAAGCTTCCTTTTACACAACTTAACTGACATCATTGCAGGTTGTAATATGTCAACAAGTGACAGATAAGGTCGGCGCAGGCTGTATAAGAACAACATGCTACATCGTCGCACTCTATTGAGGAGCAACCCACGACGATCCTGGTCGTCGTAGGCTGGACAAGAAAAAGTTGCGATGATCCACCTAGATTTTTAGGATAAAGGATCAACAACTCTCTCAAATTGACTTCCTGGTCATGGACACTTCAAGGGTATATACACTAAGTCTCGTGATGGTAAGATTTAGGTGTAACAGAATTCCCCCCAAAGCATGAAACTGTTGAAACTGGACAGGTGAAATGATTTGACAGAAGGGATGGAAATGGCTCATTGGATAGGAAATGCTACTGCAGTACAACTGACTCTGAGAACACATTCTCATATGATTCACAACATGGTTGTCGACCAATACAATGCCGATCCATGGTAGTAAAGAATCGACTGAACACAATCATGGCTACTAGACACAAGCCTAGATCCATGATGAGATCAATAACACAGCCACGACCAATACAAAAGTGGATCCGTGTAACATGACTCAAAACAATCTCCATCGCAACCTGGGTAAAACATGACTCCCCAAGGTCTTCAAGTCGAACCCGCACTGATACGAATCTATCCATGTGATTACAAATGTCTTGACGTCGAACATGGTAGAAACCACTTTATTACCAATCATTGATGTATACCGTTAACAAACATGAGGGAAATCACCATTAATATCAATGATCCCCAAGGTATCACAGTACATATCATCAAGCACTAATGAATGAGTTGAAGTCGAATGCTTAACGAAATATTTCAATCACGAGACAATAATGTAAACTCATGTTGAAAGCGAGGTAACCTTCCATTGAGGCATGCAGGCCCAAGGTACTCGATTTGTTTCTAGATCCAATCCTCAGATGATGTGTTGAAGTTGACAAGGATGAATCCGTCGAAGGAGGGCCATGATGAATCCCCCATCATTGACACGAAACATGACAAATGATGTTTTGAAGTGAACCGGACAGTAATGTATGAGATTGAATCAAAAGTAACCAACATGATGGAAGGTGACAAGACTGCTGATAATAAATGAAACTCCTCTTGAACATGGGCATGGCATGACCTAGCAGTATTGACAGACGAGAACAATGTTGACTTTGTAATGCGACTGATGGTGGAAGTATTCTATGGGTGACCCAAAGGAGTGACATGACTCATAGGGACAATGACTTGAATACAAAGTGATTTCCCAAGTACTGCATGCAAATGCAAACTAGTGCCATGTTCAAGAGTGACTATGTACTGCCACAAGTTAAAGTGTAACACAAAAACTTTCCATTTTTCCCATCATGACTGATGAGTGCCTCATGTGTTCTTAACGAGCTTGATGTGGGTAACCAGATGCTTGGTATAGCTCATCTCATAGATGAGTCCAATCCCAAATATTTTAGGAACCTGGGAAAGGAGGGGTTCGTCCCATGGCGGGCCCTTCAATGTTGAGTTTTAACGAGTCCATAGAAGGTAAACTCAGTGTCATTTCATGTTTAGAGAGTCTGAAAACAACAAAAGAAGACTCCAAAAGTCCTTTTTCGTAAAGTTAGCCTCTTCGCCCGAAAAAGGGTAAAACAATGGGAGAGAGGACTCTTCCAGTCATGATTGGCCAAAGTGCTCCTTTTTCGTAAATAGTGCCCCCTAGTCCTAAAAGGGGGTAAAATATCACCAGGGAGATGATCATTCAAATCCTTTTACAAGCGTGAACGAATCAATTTTGCTTGGCCATCTTTTCCTATTTTAGGAGTCTAAAAAGAGCTTAAAGAGGACTGCATGAACAACTTTGTCATGGTTGATAAATGAGTACGATAAAGGAAAAAATAAACTTGGCACAGTTCCTTTTCCGTAAATAGTCTAGTGAGGCCGAATAAAGTGATAAACCTATACTCGTTAGACACACCTTTTACTCAGTTTTTAACGAGCACGAGAATGGTATCAAAAACACTCAGAATCTTTTTCGTATTTGAACCAAAGCACGAAAAAGTAAAAACTAAGCTCAAATCACTTTTCATGTTTAAACCAGAGCATGAAAAAAGTGAAAAGTAAGCTCAATACCATCTTACTGTTTTTAATGAGCTCGAAGACAGGTGAAAAGAATGCTCATGATGTCTGCTTCATCTTTTAACGAGCTTGTAATAGAAAATGAACTATGCTCGGGGTTATTTTCATGGTTTAGCAAGCTCGAAACCAAAAAGAAAGTATGCTCGAAAATATTCCCATTGGTATTTTTCCCAACATGATATCCAAAGGTTGGTACGTGCCCCCAACATGATTGCTAGAAGTAAGTGACTTAACTCCAACATGGTGTGGAGAGGCGATAACTCCAACATGGTGTGGAGAGGCAATCGAAATGAATTCAACATAAAGTCAAAAGGTTGAAGACATGCCCCCCAAGCTTCATTTCATCCACCTAAGGCATAGGTAGATGAAAAGAAGGTTTAGGTACTAAGTCTATGGAAAACGTCGACTCAATGGAAAATGATTTGTTTCATTTTTTAATGAGCTTGACACGGGAAAAGAACTCTGCTCTCATTAAGGCCCATTGATGGGTTCCCCCCCAACATGATAACCAAAGGTTGGTGGATACCACCAGCATGATTGCTAGCGGATTAACAAGATGCCCCCAGCATGATTGCTAGCGGCTTAATAAGATGCCCCCAGCATGATTGCTAGCAGCTTAACATAACCCCCAAGCTTTGTTTCATCTAACTACTCTTCTTCCTTACCCAATTAAAATACTGGATAATAATATGAATATGTTCACTAGTGGGGTAGCAAGAACGAGGGTCAAGTGACACAGACAGATGAAAAGAAGGTTCAAGTCCTAAACCTAGTGGGAGACTCGACTCAAAAGGAGGGGACCCATTTCATTTTTTAACGAGCTTGACACATAAAGGGAACTATGCTCACGGGATGGTTTCATTTTTATGAAAGCTTGAAACCAAAGGTAAAATGTGCTCGGGAAATGGTTTCATTTTTATACAAGCTTGAAATCAAAGAGAAACTTTGCTTGAAGGGATGGTTTTAGTTTTTGGGCAAGCTTAAAACCAAAGGTAAACTATGCTTGGAAATGGGTTTCATTTTTATGCAAGCTTAAAACCAAAAGGAAACTTTGCTTGGGAATTTGGTTTCATTTTTATGCAAGCTTCAAACCAAAAGTAAACTTTGCTTGGAAAACCTATTTCATTTTTTAACAAGCTTGACACCGAAAAAAGAACTATGCTCCAAATGGCCCGTTTCATTTTTTAATGAGCTTGACATAGAAAGGGAACTATGCTCCAAAAACTTTCAACATGGCATCTACACATGTAGGAGGAAAAAATTCCCCTAGGATGATTTCTAGCGAGGTGACTCCCACACAAAATCCAAAGACTGGAGTCCTGCCCCCCATTTCTAAGGGGAAGACACCACCAAAACATGTGGGACATTTAGGGAAGTTTGATGACGAGGAATCATATGATGAGTGGGTGTCACGAAGGAAATCTGATCAATGGTCACAACATTCCCATGATGGGGAAAATACATCACTTGAAAGAGTGAGGACACCACATCCTTCATTGCGTAAACATAATCTCATCCAAGGAGAAGATTAAAATCTAAAGGACCTTGGACTACCATAACATCAATACAGACATTTTTCCCTCGCAAAGTGATAGGTAACTGAGGAAGGATCCCTAAAGGTCAAGTAGGCCTTTGATTAAAAGCCAATATCTGGTCAGTTTCAAGCATAAGCTGAGGATAACCTACATCTTTCCAAGCAGTTGAGGATAAAATACTAACAGAAGCTCCCTCATCAACTACTGTACGAAAAATTTATTTATCGGAAACTCCTACAGATATTTGAAAAGGAATACTCGAAGGAAGACAAGATTATGTTAACCCATTCCAATCAAATCAAATGACCTCGGTACTTGGAGGGGGTCCCATGGAAATGGACTCTTTCCTACCATGATTGGAACTGACTAGAAAAACATCAGTGGTTATCAATCCACTCTCATCGGGGAGAGTAGGATGAGATGAAGACTGTGTCAAGGTGACAGTTGTAGTCTGAATGTTCTCTGTTAGAAGAGTGGGATCGAGTGGAGATGACAGTGACTCAATCACTTCACTCTCGAAAGGAAGAGTGGGATCAATTACATATGCAACTGAATTGATCACTTGGTCAACCAGCGGGGGGTCGAGGGAGAACTTACTATTGCTTGTTGGAATCACCTGTTGAGAACTAGTAATGACTTCCAACCACTGTGAAGCTTCATCCATGCTTGGACAATGGAAAGTACGGTGCATACCCTTGCATATCAAACAAGGATACAGTTTTTAACCCTTCTGACCCTTCAACAATGGGTCACTGGTCGAGGGAGTATCATCAACATGATGGTCATAGGTCGATGATACAAGCGGTTTGGGGTTTTTAGACCACACTTCTAACACACGGGAAAGATCAGGACAATCCTTGAGAAGGTGATCACCCTTACAAATATTGCAAGGGAACTTGGGCTTACGAGGTGTTCTCATAGAATGAGTGCTATCAAAAGCAGATGGTTGATGCTTGGTCTCTTTCTTATCCTTCTTCTTCTTAACCTTCCTTTTCTTCCTCTTCTTATGGAAGAATAAATGGAAGAAGATGCATCCAAGGACGAAGGGGAAGGATCGTTTTGGGATTGACCCTCTCATGGTGGAGAGTTAACATATGATACAGTGGGTACAGCCAGAATCACCAGATTAAATAACCATACCGATAATCCTATGGTTAATCCAAGAAGGTTTAAAGTGGCAATAAAGGGAGGACCAATATTTCCACCTGGAGGAAAGGCAAAAGGTACCCCTTGAAAAGGGGCCTCTTGATTGGTAGTCCCAGAAGAGGTTACCATATCTAAAATATCTAAGTCCTTCTAATTACCACGCACAAGAAACGCTACTCAAAACTAAAAGAAACATGCAAACTTGTGAAAGGAGTGGATAAAGAGTCAGGAAACTCACAGGATTGTCAAAACATCACAAATCGCTATATACTGTAGGGTCCAACAGTAAAACGCGACAAGGAGGATTGGGACTGTACCCTTTCCTGAATACCTGACTACCTAGATGGCACATGTGTAGTAATCTCCCCGAGTGTTGTTCTCGGTGTATTGCGATGTTAAGATAGCCAAATGGATAACTCAGATGGTTTTAGGATTCCTAATGGTGTCTCCCGATATATGCAAGGTACGTGGGAGCTCAAATCCGTAGTGGTACTATCTAATGCACAACCGTATGGCACGAGTCCTTCCGATATACTACCGAGTACGTGAAACACCTTTTGATATACGCCAAGTACGTGAAGTACTTGGTGGGTACGTGAAAGATCTTCGATATACCAGTTGGTACGTGGAAGACTACAATACCCCCGGGATGCAGTGCAGGAAAATAATGACAGCTTCCACGCTTAACGATGTTGTAACACATCAGTAACCTAACAGACAAGTTGCTAAAATTTTTTAACCTAAGCTAGGGTTAATTTTATTTTATGCGGTTAAGTGGATGCATGATGTGAAGACTTGGAATTTAAACAAGATGCAAATCTGATCTATATGAAAATGAAAGTCTTCCTTTCAATGAAGTCCTACTTAACAAGGAGAGAGAGATATGTTTTCTTCCCAAATGCACAACCCAATGCAAATGCAATTTTAGTTCTTTTCAAAATGATGGAAAGAAGTAAAAGATACACCCAAAACTAATCCAATAGCAATAAAAGAGATCTTTTTATGAACACCAAATGCAATAATTATAATCCATTTCCTATCTTTTTACACTTGAAAAAGACACATCTAAGCTATGAAGGAAAAGTTCCACAACTGTTTTCCAATGAAATGCAAGACAAAGAAAAGCACTTAATAATGTTATCTAACTCAAATGCACACAAATCTGAAACAAGCCTTTCTTCTTCTTGTGAATGTAAGACCAAGAATGTCAAATGATCAAATTAAAGCAAGAAGAATACTTATGTTTCCCAAATTTGTGAATATAGCAAAAGAAGAACAAAATCAAGCTTCTCTTTGAACTAAAGTGGACATAAAGAATCAATCTTTCCCAACAATCAAAAGATAGCTCAACATGTAAAGGAAACAAAATGCATAACCCAAGAAAAAGAGGCTAAAAAAGACATGGATATCCCACACTTTTCAAGTCTTTAAAACAAACCAATCACACCAAACCAAAATTATGTTAAAACCTTAATAATGGGTCAAAAATAGAACCCATTTCGCTTAAAAATGCAGCAAAAAACTAGTTTTGACTCAAGGGGCCAAACATGGATCCAAATCGCAAAAGACCCAAAAAATGTGCGCAAAAGAGGTTTGGAAACTGATCTAATGCAATGACCAGATTAGGTGAGGAGAGGAGGGAATGCAAGGTCAAGTGGATGAAGGTGGGGGAGACCAAAGTGTCCACCACTACCAAATCTCAAGCTTTCCCAAAATAGGACCCAAAACCAATCCAAGCAAATCCAAACACTACCAATGCAAAATAAAAAAATAGAGGTCTCTGACTGGATCTTCTAGCACAAAGGGGTCTGCACACCAAATCAAAACTCAAATAAAAACAAATGGAGGGGGGATGCCCTTGTATCAAATTTAACAGATCAGTGTAGTCTGTGTTAAGACACAGAGCGACCATCATAGGTCACCAGTGCGGGGCTCGTCATGATGTCACAGGACACCAGTGGGAAAACTACGACGACAACTTAGAAGACAGAGAAGCAAAGTGTAAAAAATGACCGATCGTAGCTCTGGTTCTATTGCCCAGGTGCGATGGGCGAGATCCAAACTCAAGGATCAACAAATCTCCAATAAATGAGCAATAAAATGGTCTAAATATTGTGAGTGCAGACTCATAGGAAGACAATGGACTCTTCAAAGTGAAGATCTGATCGCGAAAAAGGCTCAGGAGGAAAAAGAAATGGCTTGCAAAGAAATCAAAGAAAATGACTTTCAAAATGAAAACTTAAAACAATGCTATTCCCCAGTATGGTCGCCAAATTTGTTATTGGACAATCTACCAAGAGTGGACTCAAGGCGTGATCTCCCTATCTTAATGCGAGTCTAGAAAAAATGAGATAGAATATGAAATAACTTTCTTAGATCTAATTAGAGATCGAGTGGCTATATACCCTACCTTCCAGATCCCAGCTCCTTTCTCCTTGACGTTGTTCCAAGCTTTATGGTCTTCAGATCTCAGCTGCAAAACTTGTCAAGACATACAGAACAACACAAGTGCTAGTTTTTCAGAATTTACTTCAATCTAATCTAGGATCTTAACTGAGAGAATAACATGTATAGCATATCTACAGTATATCTACAACATATCAATCATGGACACAATAATGCAAGCACACAAGAGACACAGAGTTTCATCGGGGAAAACCAAGAAGGTGAAAAACCCCGCAACTTCCTCAAAGATAGATAGAGCAATGATACAACCCGAGTACAAGAGATAGTCCTCCTAGCAGCAACTTCTCCTCCTCCACTAGTGCGCCACTCTTCAATGAGTGTGTGAGTGAGAAGTGAATGATCAAATAGAGTGCCCCCACACTCTATTTATACTTGACTTGACTTGCCTAATAACCTTTACTAGGTCGGCCTTAACTTAACCACATAACATAATGCTGAGAGGGTCGACCCCCAATAGGGTGGTCTAATAACCCTTTAACCCACATGACTTATACAGGGACGACCCCAACAAGGTGGTCTAATAACCCATCAAGTATAAGTTACAACACTTACAATATAAATTACGACACTTCCGTATAGAGAAATAATAACATCTCTATAGGAATACAAACACTTCCGTATAGAGGAATAATAACATCTCTATAGGAATACAATATACGTATATGAAATACATTCCGAAGTTACAAATACATCAACACTCCCTCTTAACTAGTAAGGTATTTCTCGACACAGATATTCTAGCACAAGTCTTCTTCTCTAGATCATCGTCACTGGATCATCGACATCGAATCACCGTCATCATTGCAGTTGATTCTATCTTAATCAATCTCTAAACTAATCGTCATAGGATGTTCTATAGAGATAGCCCTTTTTCATGCTAGATGTAGGCCCACCACCTGCAGGTCTTCATCATCACTGGCCATACTTTGGAATCCTCAAGACTTAGTACGTGCGTCAACAAAACCTCGAAAGAGTATCCCAGGATCCTTTATGTGCCTAAGCACGACTGGCAAGATCTCCCAGGGTGCTATTACATGTTGACTGTCACAAAACCTTAAAAGAGTGTCTTGACTAGAAAGAACTCTAAAGAGCATCTGAGGCCTTTTATGTGACTAGCACAACCTGTCCGGATCTCTAGGACATATTACATGTGACCCCCACCAAAAAACCTTTAAATAGTGTCTTGACTAGAAAGAACTCTAAAGAGCATCCGAGGCCTTTTACGTGACTAGAAAAACCTATTCGGATCTCCAGGGCGTATTATATGTGGTCATGGAAAAACCTCGAAAGAGAATCCCAGGACTAATTACGAGCACATAGCTCAACCTATCGGATATCCCAAGGCGCTATTATATGCCATAGGACAAAACCTCAAAAAAGCGTTTGCTAGATATCCCAGGGCGCTATTATATGCCATAGGAAAAACCTCGAAAGAGTATCTGCAAATCTCCTAGGGTGCTATTATATGTCCTCCCAAGAAAAACCTCAAAAGAGAATTTGCCAGATATCCCAGGGCGCTATTATATGCCATAGGAAAAACCTCGAAAGAGTATCTGCAAATCTCCCAGGGCACTATTATATGCTTATCTGCACAACCTATCCACAGCCATAGAGTATCAACCTGATACTCACCATACATTATCCTGATGTACATCATCACATATCATCTGGAGCAACATCCTGAAGCTCATCATCCATGATCATCCTAATCATCATAGCATCATCCTGATGCATATCATTTGGAGCAACATCTTGAAGCTCATCATCCATGATCATCCTGATCATACAATGCATCCACCTTATGCATACACAGTATCTACCTGATACATATCATCATACATGATCTGCTTGATCATACAATGTATCCACCTGATACATATACAAATACATGATCCACCTGATCATAACAAGCATCCAACATGATGCATATACATATACATGATCCAACTAATCATAACAGGCATCCAACATGATGCATATACATATACATGATCCAACTGATCATAACAAGCATCCAACATGATGCATATACATATACATGATCCAACTGATCATATCCAACATCCAGCATGATGCATATACAGAGCAATAGTTGGAGCATTGTCCTGATGCTCATCATCCAGCGCTTACATCCACAGCCATGGGAAGGATCCTCCTCTCACCATGCTTGGAATGGCTCCTGCAAATGTGTCCATCACTTCTTCCTCGAAGTGTCATCAATCTGAAGAACACAAAGCCTCTCTCTGAAGTACTCGAACTTCACTATGGCTAGTGGCTTCGTCAGCACATCTGCAACCTGCTCATTCATCGTGACATACAGGAGCTTCACTGCTTCTCTTTGCACCATATCCCTGATATAGTGATATTTGATCTCAATGTGCTTCGACCTGTCGTGGAACACCGGGTTCTCAGACAGCTTCACACAACTCTGGTTGTCACAAAAAAATAATAGTAGCATCCAATGGGATATCAAATAACTCAGACAGTAGCTTTCTAAGCCATACTGCCTCACAACTAGCCGAACAAGCTGCAACATACTCTGCTTCGGCTGTACTCAGTGCTACACAGGATTGCTTCCTGCTAAACCAAGAGATCACACCTGATCCCATACTGAAGCAGCACCCTGAAATGCTCTTCCTATTTGCAGCACTGCCTACCCAGTCTAAATCAACATAACCCTACAGGTTAAAATTTTGATTCGCATCATACTTGAGCCCATAATCAATTGTACCCTTCAGGTACCTCAGAATATGCTTTACAACAACCAAGTGAACACCTCTGGAATTCATCAAGAACTGGCTCAATGTGTTCACCGCAAAGCAAATATCCGGTCTCGTGTTCGTCAGGTACATCAAGGACCCAATCATCTGACGATATATCATGAAATCAACTAGCTCAGACGAAGCATCACACAGAAGCTTCAGATTCGATGCCATAGGTGTGGCCATGGCCTTGCAGTCCATCATCTCGAACCTCTTCAGGATCTCTACCACATACTTACCTTTTCCAAGGAAGATTCCATCTGTACTCTACCACACCTCCATGCCTAGAAAATAGTGCATCATCCCCAAGTCCTTCATCTCGAACTCGGCAGCAAGCTTCCTCTTGGTATTTGCAATCAAACTATCCTCACCTATGACAAACAGGTCATCCACATACAAAAGTAGTATCACTGGATTGCCTTCCTCAACCTTGTAGTAAAGGTTGGAATCCGCTTTACTCTTGGTAAATCCCAAACTGGATAGAAAGTTGTCTATCCTACCATACCAAGTCCTAGGAGCTTGCTTCAAGGCATACAAGGCTTTCTTCAACTTGCACACATATGACTCTCTGTCATGTGTCTCAAAACCAAGTGGCTGCTCCACATACACACCTTTCAAGAAAGCTGTCTTGACATCCATCTGGTGTATGTTCCATTTCATCACTGCAGCCAGAGAAAGTACTAATCTAATGGAAGTGTATCTGGCTACAGGATCAAAAGTCTCTTCATAGTCTATCCCCTCTTTCCGAGAGAAGCCACGAGCTACAAACCTCGCTTTGTATTTTTCTATGCTACCATTTGCAGCATGCTTGATCTTATAGATCCACTTGGAAGTCACAACAGACTTCCCTTCAGGTCTTGGGACTGCATCCCAAACATCATTCTTCATGATCGACGGGTACTCCTCGATCATGGCATTCTTCCTGAATCCTGGGAACTTCAATATCTTCAATAGATAACTTTGTTGTTGAAAAAATGTTGTAGTCCTTCTTTTGTAGGTGATGGTATACGATCTTTCCTACAAAACAAGTTAAATTGCATGATTAGAAAACATCTCATAGTTTTTAGAACAAATTCCTACACATAAATAAATATGTCATACAGTCATGCAATTATCTTAGCCAATGCTTCAATACAACATTTATCCATATCTCGTAACTTTCTAGATGCCTTCCAATCTCTACCAGAACATTGTTAAGAGTGTGCACAACTCCCAACATGTCAGCAAAGAGGTTTCATTCTAGATAAGTAGCAATGGAATGTTGTACAGTGCCATAGGCCACTTACCCATCATATGCATATTAGTAGTATATTGTTCATTAATGCAATTATTCTAATATGTATAATACACACCCTAAGTCTAGGAATATATACATCAATATTATTTAAACAAACAAATATGCAAGAAATGACAATTCAAATACTTATCTTTGTTTGGTTTGTAGGGTGGACTCCCTCTCAATATTTGCTTCCTTTCAGGAACTACTGGAGTGTGATCCCTCTTGATCTTTTCTTCCTGGATTACCTGTCCTTGAACTTATATCCATCCTTGATCACTTATGCATACTTACTAGTATCATCATTGTGTTATCCTCAAGGTCTCATATATACATTCATTAGTATAATCTCAATACTATCAAAACACAATAATCTTAAACATGTATAGTCATGATCATTTCAAACATAGATAATAAACATTAGTATTCAAGGTTTCAGGGAATGCTTCTTTTACTCATGCATATTCTTATTTGACCAAAGGACTTTTTTTTTTGGTTATTCATATCATCAATCAAGGTAAGAGACATAATATGCATAAACCCTTGATTACTTACATTTCTAACTTCATGAATAATCATTATCAACCATACAACAGTATGAGATCCTAACACAAGGTAGGATTCTAACTTGATATAGGAAAAACATACCTGGTTATCATATTTGCTAGTTATGTTTAGCAATGTCTTCTTGTTCTCTTCAATGACTTGTGCCAGTAACCTGCATATCTCATAGGTTAATCATTATAGAACCAAGTTATACATACCTCATAAGTAGATCTTCTATGTGATCCATGACAATGGATGAATCTTTGTCTTCATGTCAACATGGTCATATGTTCTTGAACTAGAACATGATTTGTCTTTCTTGATGTACCTTTCATGTTAGCGGACAACATCAACCTCATACAACACCACAATGCATTAGCACAATCATAAGTGTCAAAACCCTAATCAATGAATATCTGCATTCATAATTTTATTAAGGTGATACGATAAGTCTAAAGTTAATCAAGATTGTACTAACCTTAATGAAGACAAACATATCATAAACTTAATCATTAACAGATCTCGAAACATACCTGTATAAGTCATACTTGTCAAGATTGCTTGTAATTTTCTTATGTAAGGCCTTAGCCTCATCCCCCTTTGAAACTGGAACTTCTTCACTTATGCAAGTGACCAATCCATTCTCTTCTAGGATTAACCCAATCCACTTGATTTGTAGAAACTGGATTTGGAGCTGGATTAGGGTTTGTCAGGGAAACCCTAAAAATTCAAACTTTGAATTTCAAACTTCTGGAAGGATAGAAAGATGCACCTTGATGAGCTGATCAACCTGGTATTCTCATAATTTGAAAACTACAAAGTTTCACCCCTCAAATTTGCTTTTCAATCTTCTGGATTCACTAGGGAGGACCCTGAATTAGGGTTTGAGTTTACTGGAGCTTCACCCAACCAAATAGTTTGATCCAAAGCTCTAAACTTTGATTTTTCCAAGGAGCTTCCAACTATGGTCATAGATTTCAAAAATTCCCATTTTTGCAGAAGCCCTAATTTTTCACTTTTCTGATAAAAGTCTCGAACTAGGGTTTGATCAAGCCCGACCTTCTGCCCAACCAAAATATTCAATCTTGGTCTCTAAATTTCAATTTTGATGAGTATCATTCAGCCGTGGTCTCCGATACAAAAATTCCAACATTCTCTGAAACCCTAAATTCTTGGAGCCATGAATGAAGGTGCTCAAAATTCAATTCTTTTTTGACAGAAATATGCACCTGATTGTTTCTGGTGTAACTCCAAAATTTCAGATCTACAAGGTCTAAAAATTATTTCTGTGGTATCCTGAAATGCTATCTTTCCAACCCCACAGGTCTGACCTCAAATGGATTCTCTAAGAGAGAGTTATGCCAAGTTTCGCAACATGACCTGTTTATGGGATAAAACAGGAGAGCGAACTTGTACGGAGTGCCACGTGTCACTGGTTCAATTTCGGCCTCTGAAAATCATATCTATAAAATTAAAGTCCATTTCCTACCTTCCACGTTTTATGAAATTTCATTTGGAGCTTCCTATCCCATGTTGTGACCTTTTTTCCTAGGTCACCTATTTATGACTGAGATCTGGAAGAGGCGGAAACCCTATATTGTACAGATCATAAATCTGAAAGTACAACGAATTAGTGGCTCTCCTTTGTATACAAGGTGCATGGGGATCTTATCTTAGACCTGTAGTATTTTCAGATCCTGAAACCTCATCGAAATGAATTTATATCAAAAGTGCTACGATCACTGGTTTTTGCTATATCAAGCCCTAGCTTCGCAAGTGCAACAAGTGTCATAAATGCCATACCATGCCTTCTTTCAGGCTAGCTCTGATACCATGTTAGTTTTTCAAAATTTACTTCAATTTGATCTAGGATCTTAACTGAGAGAATAACATGTATAGCATATCTACAACATATCTACAGCATATCAATCTTGGACACAATAATGCAAGCACACAAGAGACACAGAGTTTCACCGGGGAAAACCAAGAAGGTGAAAAACCCCGCAACTTCCTCAGAGATAGATAGAGCAATGATACAACCTGAGTACAAGAGATAGTCCTCCTAGCAATAGCTTCTCCACCTCTACTAGTGCACCACTCTCCAATGAGTGTGTGAGTGAGAATTGAATGATCAAATAGAGTGCCTCCCGCACTCTATTTATACTTGACTTGACTTGCCTAATAACCTTTAATAGGTCGGCCTTAACTTAAACACATAACATAATGCTGAGAGGGCCGATCCCCAATAGGGTGGTCTAATAACCCTTTAACCCACATGACTTATATAGGGCTGACCCCAACAAGGTGGTCTAATAACCCATCAAGTATAAGTTACGACACTTACAATATAAATGACGACACTTCCGTATAGAGGAATAATAACATCTCTATAGGAATACAAACACTTCCGTATAGAGGAATAATAACATCTCTATAGGAATACAATATACATATATGAAATACATTCTGAAGTTACAAATACATCAACAACAAGTAGTAAAATGCATCTAAACAATAACAGATCTAAGTAAGCAATTAAGCAAGCAAACTACACAAACATCATCAATGCAACAAAATTTGGTGCAAAGCATTTATATTATTGTATAAAAAGGGAAAGTACTTAGAAGGAAGTGATTACAACCAAGGCTTAACATAGCAATCCTTTTGCGACAAGCCAATGCCAAAGCCTCCAAAGGAAGTATGGATCTCCCAAGAGATAAATAAAGATCTCCTAAGCTAATTTCACCAGCATGTAAGTGCTATAGAGTATAGACTTCCTCCCCTTGGAGTGAAGAGGAGCCTCATATAAATAAGACTAGGAGGATAGAAATGAGTTGAGGATTAATGGGAGAGGACTAAGGGATCTTACCAAAGATGGAGGAATCGGAGGACAACTCAACCTATAAGTTAGGGATAGAGATCCAAGTCATCCTCCTTCGAGAAATCAATCGAAGATTCCTTTTATCAAACTTAATTGACATCGTCCCAGGTTGTAATAAGGCAACAAGTGATAGATGAGGTCGGCGTAGGCTGTATAAGAACAACATGCTACATTGTCACACTCTATCGAGGAGCAACCCGCAATGATCCTGGTTGTCGCAGGATGGACAAGAGCAAGTTGCGACGATCCACCTAGATTTTTAGGATAAAGGATCAACAACTCTCTCAAATTGAATTCTTGGTCATGGAAACTTAAGGGTATATAAACTAAGTCTCATGATGGTAAGATTTAGGTGTAACAGGGATACATATACACAGATTTCCAACTAAACCATACACATGACTTGAATAACATAATTTCGTTCCATTATGCTAGAACACATTTATATTTGTACAAGTATGGAAAATATTCGACTGATTAACTAAGAACACACCATACTTTTTTTTCATAGGATATAACTAAATTCTCAATCATCCATAAGGCCGTATAATTCAGCCATGTCATAAAATTACATTCAAGTTTCAACTTCTAAAGGTTTGATTCATGAACCGTTGTTCAAATATTATATAAATAAAGTTTAATCGATCTATCTGTAAACACAAGTGTGTTTCTAACAAAGTTCAATTCCTTTTTAACTAAGATTTTTTCCATGTTACTGTAATTTAAATGATATATCTATATAAACAAAGTACAACCACTCTGACTGTAAGTGTGATTTTTCTCTAGATTGAGTTCAAGCTCTTGAGCTGAGATTTTATTACCTTCCATTATAAATTACCTATTTTATAAACCAAATTCATCTGATCTCTTTATAAATGCGATTGTTTCATATATTATGTATAGGGTAATGATACATAAAAAGGTACTTCTTCCAACTACATATATAGGATTTCAATCCAAATAGAAGTCATTTCAAAATTAAATGCACAGAGTTTCAGTGCAATAGAGATTGTTTATAAACTAACTTGCACAAAAGTTCGATCTAGATTTATAAACTAAAATTACAGAGTTTCGATCTAAATGCATAGAATTTCAATCTAAATGTACAGAGTTTCGATAAAAGCCATTTATAATTTAAAATCATTGAGTTCCGATCCAATAAAAAAAATCGTTTTAAACTAATTGTACAAAGGTTTGATCCAAAATTATATCCCAGCTTCCATCCAAACAAACAAGGAAAAAATTAAAAGAATACACTCTTTTACTATTCGAAAGAAAACAAAGTTTATCAGACATAAGTAATGCTTGATGTGTTGTGCCACATACATCCAAAGGAAAAATACAACCTTCCTATTAAAATACTTTACACCTGTTGAAAAAAAACCCAAGCAACAACAATATACTTACTTGACAAAATAAATGGGGAAAACTACCTGGAGAATCAGCTCCTCCCAACCATAGGAGAGAGAAAATCAATTGTTTTCCCAACTCCACCCCCGAGTTGGATCACCACCATGCACTAGAATGTCAAGCAACACTTCCATGTAGCACTCACTCTCTCTCATAGTCCATAACAAGCAATGATGGAATTATGAAAGAGAGAAACACTCAACACAGTTTCTCAATGCACAACATGGCGTCCCATGCTATCTCAATGCACCAATATATATAGTTTTTCCCAGGTCTTGTGCCATCGCAATCAAATCTTCAATCAATCCTTCAATCCCTATGATTTCAATTTTTTTTTGGTAGTTGATCTTTTAGATTGGATTTGATTGGTAAAAATATCCTTTGCTTGCTTTACACATGTCCATTGTGCCATGGTGGTGTCCCCTCATTTAGTTGAATTCCCCAGGTTCCCTTTTTCCTTTTATTAAATAATAAAATAAATATTTTTTTGTGCAAAGTGTCACTCACACATTTTGTGAGTGTTTTTGAGTTTCTAAATAACTCTTACAAAAATGATTTTTAAAAAAATATTGTCACAAATATTAAATCAAAATAAAATAATAATGTCTTGGGGGTATCAGAGAGGTTTTCAATGGGCCTCATTATTGTCACTAGTATTCAAGACCATTTCTTGTTTATGCACAATTGACATGTTTTTCGTATCAATGATAGTGTAGAATACACTTTTTTCACACAAGAAATGACCTAAAGACTCTTGGCTCCCGAAGTATGCTCTTCACCTCGCACTTCATGTGAGATTGGTGAATCAGAAAAGGGTGAGAAGTGTGAAATATCTCCATTGCACACTTTTCTATTAGTTAGCATTTTTTATTTGCAAAGCACCATGAGCATCTCTTAGATTTAAAAGTACGTATTACTTGATATACTCTTCTAGTTAATTTTTCGATAGTCGATTTTATTTCATCACATGTGTTTGCACCACTACACACACTAAGAGACCTAAAGACTCTCCCAATCCTAGTATGTTCATCACCCCACACTTCATGTGATCTTGGTGAATCATAAAGGTAGGGATTGCGAAAGACCTCTCTTACACTCCATAAGTGAAAATAAAAACCCTTAAAATCAACTTTGTAATTTTCCAAACCAACTAAAATCCTCCATGGGAGGACACAAAACAATATTTTAGTTAGGTAGGATTGATTGGGATAGGAATCCATTAATGCCCACCGATCTAGTTTCATGAGTGATATTTTTAAACATAGCATTGTTTTCTTATAGGGTACTTACAAAATCCTACTATAAGCAAGTGTTCAAAGAAAACCCAGATTAGAAGTGCGTCGTGACCAGGGAGGTGAAAGCTGAGGTATAGTTTCCCTTCTCTCCCCTACAAGCCACTCAGCTTGTTGTAGGGAGACAAAACTATACCGTGTAGGTTGAATCACTGATCCACACTTGACGCAAGGTATCTTAGTGGCCCAACTTAGGATATCACTAAGGAGTAATTTTGAGTGCAATTGACTCCTAAATTTAGCTATTTCCTTTGGAAGGTGTTTGCAAGTCTTCTTGATTGGAACATTGGCCCCATTGCTGATAGAACTAGGTCTTTGCTACCACCACTAGTCGATTGGTGAGTGGATACCATCATCACCATCGATTTTGATTTTGAGGTCTAGTTACATTTGATAGGAAGTACATTAGGTCTTCTTAGGGAATTTACATTTATTTTCTTTTTTACTACGATTTTACCAACTCGTAAGTAAAAAGAATCTACATGTGGGAACTCATGCACTAAAACCTACTTTGCACATATCACTCACTTATTACACCATATTTGCATCTTTTGTGTTTGGCATATTTTTGCATTTGTTCAATTGTGTTTAATTCCACCATCACTCTCATTTGACACAAATCCTTCACCATTGAAGAAAAAAAAAAACATCCTAAGACAGTCTCGACGACTGCAAGGCCTATCCCCTCTCTCGAGGGGTGTTTTTACACCTTATACCTGTGGTTCACATGGAAGGTACTCTAGTCAAGGCCACTCCCAGGCCACATTGATAGGATCATCTTCTCGAGGCCAAGCCTTGCTAGGTGCATTTTCTCCTCTCGGAGAAACTATTAATTACACCACTTCTTCCCCCATCGGAAGAGGTACCCCGCTAGATTCTCCCCTTGGAGATCCCTCGGTTCCATTTGACCCATCCTCTCTCATAGGAGTTCAACCAGTGTTTACAACACCACCTAGGTCTCCCCCTAGTGGAAATCACACCCCATACACAATGGAAATACTAACTCCCCCTACCCTACCATTGATGTCTAGTTCAAATCTAATATATTTGGCCAAAGTGATCAATGATCCCATAGCTGATGATCCCACGTGGCAAACTATGCTAGATAAACTTCCCTCTGATATCCCTAAATTCAAAGGAAAGCAAGGGGACGACCCATCCAACCAAGTCATGTCTTTCCACTTATGTAGTTCATCTAACATCATAGTGGACAATCCTGTGAGGCCTTGCCTCTTTCAACATACTCTCATTGGCACGGAATCCAAATGGTATGTAAACCTAGTGAGAGTGACCCATTCCACATTTTGAACATTGGCCACCGTATTTATGACTTACTTCCAACTCCCGATTCGACATGAATTGGGTCTCAAAATTCTCACCAAGTTTCGGAAAAATACTTCCACCCACATCGCTGACCACATCCATGAGTGGCGTAGGCATCGCACATTATGCAAAATCGAAATACAACCACCATTTTTGTTGGATTGGTTTATCAAATCTCTCCAACCCGATATATCTAAATGTGTCACCACCTCCATGTCACAAATCGAGGAAGAGGCTATTTTGAAAGCCCAACATTTCGATCTCATATATGCACAATCCGTCTATCTCTACATTATCCTCCCTGATGCCCCTTGGCATCGATCGTTGGATCCTACACCTTCGGGCTCGTCACATTCTGCGGATGGGATTATTGGGTCCATTTCCCGTTTAGGAAAGGTTCCTCCTACCACATCAATGCCATTGAATATGGTTCCACACTACCCATCCATGTTGCCTACATCGGTACCCCCTACACTGGTACCAACCCCCCAGCTGGTCAATTACAATATGGACCGTATATTCCTACTGTTATGCAACCAAGTCCGATATATAGCATAAAAATAGCAGAAATAAACCAAAATAAAGTAATCCAGGACTTAATAATGAAGAACTGAGATGAATAACAATCCTCTTCGAGGGAGGAACCTCCTTACACAGTGTACTAAGTACATAAGACAAGACAAGATACAATGATGACTAAAATCAAAAGGTCTCCTTCCTAAATATAGGAGACAAAGGGGTACAATAAAAACTAATTATAGACCCACTAATAGACCCAAGCCGACATCAATAATATGTAATGCACAATAATAAAGGGGGTAATGTGCCAGTATTTAGGGCTTAACATGCCCCTCCCCTTTAGACAAGTGTTGTCCTCAACGCTTGATTAGTTGTGGATGCTTATGTATGAAGGACTAATCTTCCCATGTCAAATCTTCCATTGGAAGGTTCTTCCATTTGATGAGGTACTCAGTAATAGCCCGATTATGTAATTGTTTGGTCCTTGTTTCAGTGATTTGCTCAGGTTCCAATATGAATCTTCCTTCTTCATCAAGATCGGGTAATATTGTTTGAATTGGGATCTTGTCTCCTATTACCTTCTTTAAGCAAGAAACATGGAAAATTGGATGCACTCTTGAAGATGAAGGGAGCTTCAATTTGTAATCCATACTACTAATATTCTACAACACTTTACAAGGACCATAATACTTGGGTGTTAATTTATTGGCCTTATTTAGTTGCTTGAAGGACATCTGCTTATAAAGTTGTAGCCTTAGAGATAACCAATCCCCTTCTTTGAAACTCCTTTCACTCCGATATTGATCAGCTTTTTGTTTCCTCCTGTTTTGTGACATAACTAGGTTTCCCTTAAGTATCTAGAGAACTTCTTACTGGTGCTCTATGTGTTCTTCCATGACTTAAAATTTAGATTTTCCCTTTCAGGGAGATGTGATAGATGGAGTCTGGTACCCAAAAAGTGTCATAAATGGAGACATTTTGTATGATGTACGGAAGGAAGTAATGTACCACCATTCTTCCAAATATAACCATTTCACCCACTGTGTTTTTTTATCATATGAAAAGAAACGAATATAGTCTTCCAAATATTTGTTCACTCTCTTAGTTTTCCCATCATATTGAGGATGATAAGATAAACTATGAGCCAATTGGGTACCCAAACAAGAAAATAATTCAGTCCAAAATTTTCCAGTGAAAATTGGATCTCTATCGCTTACAATAATCTTCGGATTTGCATGTAACTTCTGAACTATTTCCAAAAAAGATGTGGCTACTGTACTTGCATTAGAAGGGTGAGAGAGTGCACAAAAATGTGCATGCTTTGTGAGTCTATAAACAACCACCATAATAAAATTATTTCATTCTTCCCAGTGATGGAAAGGTATGCCTAATGTTTGTAGAAGTCCCGGGGTATTAACTATTTCCACCTTATTTTGTTAGCAAACCAAGCATTCGGCCACAAACCTTTGAACAACAGATTTAATACCTTCCCAAAAAAATTCCTTGTTGATCCTATGGTAAGTTTTCAGGAATCCAGAGTGCCCACCTATAGAAGAGGTGTATAATTCTGATAGGACCTTTTGTTTGAGTTGGGAGTCCTTGCATAAATATAAGTGATTATTATACCATAGTGAATCATTTTTCC
Organism: Larix kaempferi; assembly: GCA_027924585.1. NCBI lineage: Eukaryota > Viridiplantae > Streptophyta > Pinopsida > Pinales > Pinaceae > Larix > Larix kaempferi. Next base: position 3,478,948 of record BSBM01000519.1, read on the forward strand.
ACACAAAAGTATCTAATACACTTTGATCATCATGTAGATTTTGAATGATCGTCCACATAGATAGGTAATTTTTCTAGTCTTCCCTTGTTGCTACTACCCAATCAGGTTGTAGAATGGAAATTGCACAAAGTAAAGCCCCGACATGTTCATCTTTTCTGGAAAGCGCATCTTCCACCACATTATGTTTCCTTTTTCGATAGATGATTTCAAAGTCATATCCCAACATCTTGGTTACCCATTTTTATTGTTCTTCCGAAGATAATATCTATTCCAAGAAGTATTTAATACTATTATGATCTATTTTGACCTTGAAGTGTCTACCTATTAGGTAAGGACGCCATTTCTTAAGAGCTTGTAGAATTGCCAACATTTCATTCTCATAAATGGGATTTGTAAGTGCTTTCCCTTTATTGGATGACTTGTGAAAGTGAGCGGGTGTCCTTCTTGCATTAGAAGAACACCAATTCCATTTCCCGAAGCATCACATTCCACAATAAATGTTTTTGTGAAATCTGGTGTGGCCAAAAAAGGAGCTTTGTACATTTCCTCCGTAAGTTGTTCAAAATCTTGAGTTGCCTCTGGAATCCAAGAAAATGCATCATTCTTCAATAATGTTGTTAGAGGTTCTTCTTTTCTTCCATAGTTCCAAACAAACTTGCGGCAGTACCCTATCAAACCTAAGAATCCTCAAATATTCTTTAGGTTTTTTGGAATTAGCCAGTCCATCATGGCTTTAATTTTGTTGGACTCTACCTTGACACCTTCTTGAGATACAATATGACCCAAATATTCTACCTCTTTTACCCCAAAGAAACATTTGGAAGGTTTTGGATATAGTTGTTGCTCCTTTAGTACCATGTCAACATGTTGAACATGTTCTTCCTAAGACATTCTATAGATTAGTATATCATCAAAGAATACTAGCAAAAATGTTATAAGGAAAGGCTTGAAAATGGAATTCATCAAACTTTGAAATGTGGAAGGCGCATTCGTGAGACCAAATGGAATGACCCAAAATTCATAATGACCTTCATGAGTTTTGAATGTTGTTTTTGGAATGTATTACTCCCTCATTCTAATATGATGATATCCAAAATGAAGATCCAACTTTGTGAAGAAAACTGCTCCATGTAATTCATCTTACAATTCATCAATAATAGGAATGGGAAATTTATTTTTAATGGTGATCTTGTTGAGCTCTATATAATCTGTACACATACACCGTGATCCATCTGGATTGTGTACCATTACCACTGGTGCAGAGTAAGAAATTTAGGTAGGCCTAATTATGTCAACCTCTAACATTTTTTCAACCATACTCTCAATTAATTAACTCTTCTTTCCATAAGGCTATCTGTAAGGTCTGATGTTAGGAGGAACACTTCCCAGAATTAAGTGAATAGCATGATCAAAATCTTGAACATGTGGATGAACTTTTGGAATATCTTCAGATACCTTAGAATGCTTATCAATCACCTTTTGAAGATCCGTGGAAATATGAGACTTAGGTTTTTGAACATCTAATAAGCATAATTGTGCAATTACACCTTGATGTCCTTTTTTTTATCAATTTTGTCATACCATTAGAGCTTATCACTTTACCTGGTTTCCCTATGATACCCTTTAACTCATATTCTTTTCCTTCCCATAAAAATTTCATGAAAATCTTCTCAAAACTAAAATCCACTGTTCCCAATGATTGTAACCATTGAACTCCTAAGACAACATTAGCACCCCCCATCAGAATAGAAATCATTGGATTATTCAATACATATCCTCCATAGTGAGATTGATATTATGGCATTTTTCTGAGAAATTTGATAGTACATCCATATGTAATCATTACTTGAAACTATGGTGCTGGATATGCAAACTAATTGAGAACCTTGGCTAATTTACAGTGAATGAAATTATGCATACTGCCAGAATCAATCAACATTGTTACCTTTTTCTTTTTGATATATCCTTCAATATTGAGAGTTTGAAGAGTGCTAATTCCATCAAGTGCATGAGAGGATATCGTGGGAGTAATCTCTTCAGAAGTAGTATCTTCTATTTTTTCATCTTGAGATGGTTCCTATTCTTTTGGTGCTTCTTGTTCATTTTCTTCCTCTGCTTCACAATCTATGTAAAATAGTTTCTTCTCAGTGCACTTGTGGGCCTTACTGTATTTTCTATCACAACTGTAACAAATCCCTTTTTCTCTTTTTTCCTCTAGCTATTGTGGTGTCAACCTTCTAGGTTGTGGATGACTTGAGACCATACTTCCTTCTTTATAGTTGTAAGTGGTATACTTCCTTGTTACCATAATTTTGTTTTCAACTTTTCTTGCCACCCTGAATGCATGCTCCAAGAACTTAGGTTCTGTTGTAGATATTTCTCCCTAGGGATAAGAAGAAACTCTCCTAGGTTAAACTAGGATGCAACTAGTTCTAATCTAGGACAAAATAAGAAACAAATGCTACCTCGAGTTCCTAAACTAAGCTTTACAACAAGATCGAGTATATTCAGAAGAGATGAAAAGCATAACTCACCTTTCGATTCGACGTTCATCCCACTCATAGCTCTTGATCCCGAAGCTCTAGATAGAACCTGTTGAGATCAGACAAAGGACAAGCATACGATCTTCCAAACAATTTGATTGTACATATTAAGTTTAAATCTAAATAAGATACATCTCATGTCGAAGATTCATACACATTACACATGATATGGGAAAATAAGACAAGTTATATTATTAAGAAGCTTGAAAAGTGCTTACAAAGGTTGCTTGATGTCCAAGCCAAATCCAACTCCAAGTCTTCTCTCCTCTAGCTATCTCTGCAAATCTTCTAAGACCATAGGTTGGATGCCTCAAGTATTCCTCCCTTTGGCTCATGGAAGGCCCTTCTCTTATAGCACTTGAAGGAGTTAACTATAAGGAGGGGAAAGTGGATCTACCAGCTAAACCAGGTTAGGGAGTTGGGATCGAATCAGATAGGATGATCCCGCATTATCCTCTTGGAAGGTATAGATCCAAATTCCAAGAAAAAGGGTTAAATAAAGATTTCCGCGCCCCATGCACTGAGCATAATGTGAAAATATGAGTATTTGCGCGGGGCAAAGGTTGTGCAAAGCGCGAAAAAAAGGTATTTTCGCGGCCTAGTAGGTCTACAGGGCATGAAAATAGAGGTAAATGAGGGTCTAAAAGGTGACATGTGGCACATAAAGTTGTTTCTTGGTCATCAACAGGTGAGTTCATCTCCAAGATGTCAAGATGAAACCTAGGAGAGTGGTAACAACACATAACATTCATTAGGGATAAATGTCTCTAGGTTGCATGGTGTAAAGATGCGACACTAGGCTTCAATGTGTAACTTTGAGGTATAACAGGTTCCCAAAGGTGAACCTCATGTTGGATCTTATCCTTCAAAGTTCCAGTAAAGAGATACAACAAATTATCTTTTGAAATATTCTTCACTCTGAGACTTAACTTCTGAAATTGCTTGATGTGCTCTGTAACTGGGCCTTTTTTCTTTAGATTTACCAACTAGCTAAAGAAGGTGTTTCTATTTATATCCCCATAATGTGCAATCAATTCTTCTGTGAATATAGACCATGAGATAATAGATTACTTTTTACGGTCACAAATCCATTGGTACCATACAAATTGATCAGGCTCTAAATATAAGGATGCAATAGTTACCTTTCGCAAAGTTGGCACCTGGTGTAGATCAAAGAATTGCTCCATCTGAAATATCCAATTTATTGGATCATTGCCACCAAACTTTCTCATGTCAATTTTAGGAATTTGGGTACCTTTTGGTAACCATCCCTAATGACTTCCATTATTAGAATAATTTCCTCTTGGAATATTATTATTCATAGAATGTTTCTCAACATGGAAATTGTTTGTATCCTCCTGAGTATCCTGGAAGACATAATCACCTGTAAGGGGAGTATCCCTTGAATTTTGTATGAGATTAGCAATATTGTTCAACTTCTCCTCTAAATTGAGTAAATCAACTGTTTTAAGCAAACCTTTCATATTTTCCTCCATTTTATTCAACTTCTCCTCTAAATTAACTAAATCAACTTTTTTCACAATCCTTTTAATCATATCTTCCAACGGGGACACTAAAAAAGATAGGTATTCCCTATCATCGTACGTCGAGGATGGATCCTATGGTGGTTTGAGGTGAGTGTGAGTTTTTACACTTATTTTTGGTGGAATTTTGAACAATATAAATAGATATCACACCCTAGGTTTCACCAGAATTAGATACTTCTACTCAAATCTATTCAAATTTAAAATGGCATACCTTTTTCAAACCCTGATTGGAAGATTGTTTTATGGATGACTTGTAACTGAGGTAAATTTTAAATTTCTACTCATATGGGTCTGAAAATTCATCCTGATGTGTCCTTTTTCCAATTCCATAGGTCTTACCTAATTCTGATGTACCAATAAGAAGTTATTGCAAATCTCCCAACACTTCTTATTTTAGCTCTTTCCAGAAGAGAAAACTTGTAGGGTCTTCCACATGTCTAATATTTCGAATTTGAGTCTGAAAAACCTACCACAGATACTATGGTATTCCTTATTTCTGATGCAATAATTCTAACTCATTTTGGATCTTTCATACCCCATATATGACATTTTTCTACAAAACACTTGTTTAAGACTAGTTTTTGGACTAGTAAAAAATCCTAGATTCCGAGGTGAATATATCCGAAAATATATGGTATCAGCATCTGAAAATTGGACCACAGATAGATAGGCCTATTTTGGAGATGGGTTTTTAATATAGCTTTCTAAATCCTTGTAGAAAAAACATTATAGCGAAAATTCCAAGATGACTAGTTTTGAAGAAACATGTCCGGAGGAAAGAGCTCTGATACCAAATGTTATGCAACCAAGTCCCAAATATAGCATAAAAATAGCAGAAATATACCAAAGAAATTAATACACAACTTAATAATGAATAACTGAGATAAATAATAATCTTCTTCAAGAGAGGAACCTCCTTACACAATGTACTAAGTACATAAGACAAGACAAGATACAGTGATGACTAAAATACAAAGGTCTCCTTCCTATATATATAGTAGACAAAGGGGTACAATAAAAACTAATAGACCCAGTAATAGATCCAAACCGACATAAATAATATGTAATGCACCATAATAAAGGGGGTAATGTTCCATTATTTAGGGCTTAACACCTACTTACCCAAACGTTAGACAAATGACGACGGTTCATACACTGACAATGGCGCAAGCCTTCCTTGCGTCCACCTCTTATGGAACGCAAACCACATTTATTCCACCCCCATAGTATAACCCATATTATCCTTTCCCATTACTAACTGGTCATCAACCTTCCCCCCACATGGGGATAAACCTAGTTCAACCTTCTTATGTTCAACAAGCTCAACAATTTGAGCAATTAGACATCGCAAACCCCCAGAATCCGCAAAATCAAGGGAAGAATAAAGGGAATAACAAGCAAAACCAGCAATCGAGGCAAGGGAGAAACCCCCCTCCCCAGAAAAACCAGAATATGGGAAACCAAAATATGAATACTAACAACCCCCCCAAACAAGGGAAGAATCCCAACCCGAGGACCAATTACTGTTGCTCCATTTGTGGCAATTATGGTCATTACACACATCATTGTCCTCTTATTATTGACTTCCAACAGTTAGTGGAACCCAAAAAGAAGACGGTGATAAATCCTACTCAGGATGCAAACCCTCCCCAACCACAAAATGTCGTTTTACAACAACCTTTGCGAATCAAGGGATAGTTTACACAACAACAAGACCCTCGCCCCCCCAACGATGGCTCTTTTCAAAATATCTACACACTAGATATAAATATTCATAAAAGGGTTATGATGGGCCTTCCACCCCCCAAGTGGAATATTTTCCTATCCCCTTGGGGAGCCCTCTATAGATACCACCCCCGAATATCGAACAAATCTGTAATTTCCCTTTATAATGGAATTCCCAATGTGGTCAAATTCACCAAATTTCAATTCTAGGTATCCAAATACTTTCAAACTTGGTGAAGAAGGTCATGAGGGGTCATGGGACACATTAACACATCTATAATACATATAATAAACTAATATACCCAACTATGGTCTTCAATTTGCAAGGGAAGAAGTTTCGGGACAAGACTAGTTAATTTCTCCACTAGTTCGACCTTTGACTAGCTTTGATGTCTTGGTCTCCAAGTTGCTCCAATTGCTCCCAAATATTCTGATAAGGTGTATGGATGATATTAGAACATAAATATGTGTTTCAAGGATGCTTTTGGACCTTTAAAATACTTCTGCATATCCTCTTTCAATTCTAGCCAATGTAGGGAACTTTACTCGTAAATTCCCTTTGACTAGTATTGGTCTCTAGGTCTCAAATTGGCTTCAAATACTCCCAAATATTCAGATAAGGTGTATGAATGATATTAGGATTTTATTATGATTTTCAGGGATTATTTAGGACCATCAAAATACTTCTACAATCCCATTTAATATTATGTCCAAGATAGGAGTTTTTACTAGCAATTTGGGACTCAAATCCCCCTAGGGTAAATGTTGAATATTACTCTCCAAATGCTCCCAAACCCACTCGAATTTATGAATAGAGGAAAAGGATGTCTAAGGGAAAATTTTAATGTCTTGTGTGCATCATTATTCAATTTATTAATTTGTTTATAACCCTCTCCCAAACAGCTACAAAATCACCAGTTTGACCTTGGGCGAAATAACATTAAATATTCTTCCAATTAAATAAAACTGAGCAAGAATATGGCTCCAAATGCTTAAGTACTGAACATGAAACTTATGAAGCTAATAAATTACAGTCCATTAATCATAAATACATCATAGGAATGATCTTTCATTCGAATACATCAGTACATCATTGCTACACATCATGGTAGTGGGGAAATGGCACCATTCTTTCATTAAAAATCAGATTTATACATTTCCACTTGGAATTTCGACGTAAAACTTTCTGAAGATGAAGAAAAGAGTATTTAATTCATATTAAAAAAAAATGGGGCATTAGAAGCTCCCCCAAATATTACAATAGCTCACCAAAAACGCCCTCCTTCAGGGATCAAGAATATGCCATGAAAACTGGAAATGGTTGAAGGAGTGAGCTGCACTAGACGAAACCATGAGCTTCCCTGTAGCTTAAACCTGCAAATAAAGACTCCATGAAATCTCAAATTAAATTTCTATATGTCCTTTCCAATTACCAACTTGGTTTGGAATCTTTCACCCTCGAAATTGGCTAAGGCAAGAAACTAGTCATCCACTAGCTCCCCCTCTTCACAAATGCAAGTGCAAATTCTAAAAATGATCAAAAGTTATTATTATTCTTTTTTCATGAATTTTATAAAATTCTAATGTCCTCCATGGGTATAATTCCTTCCAAGATATTCATTCCAGCTCAAGTTGGGAAGAGATTCCCAAGTATGCCACTTGTCCTACCAATTCTAGCTCTCTCCTTCTCCAAATTCGAATTGGTGTCTCTTTGGCTGCCCTAACTCACTTGAGCGCCCTCTTGGAGGATATTTTTAGCCCTGACATGTCATATATGTCAGATTTCATCCTTCAGTGCTAATTTGTGTCATAGGTGTCATAGCATCTTCATCATTGTTGTCATAGAGCTAGGGAATCTAGCCCAAGTGTCTCACTAGCTCCAAATTGCATCTTCCTCTTCCATTGGAGTTATTATTCCACTCCAATTCGACCTTACATGACTCATGCCAATTATATTGACCTTCCAACTCATCCCAAGAACATTTTCCTTCTTATAGATTCGAAATGACAAGAGTAGTATGCCACGTGGCACACAAATTCTAGCTTGTGTGGGTCCCACATCCTCCATGTGTCTTCATGATCAATTTCCACTTTGATTTTCCCTTGTATTTATTTATTTAGATCCTTTATTAAATATTTATTTCATTCTAATGTCCAAACATCATTTATTATCCCCCTTATTTCAAATCCCAAAGCTTCCACCCCCAACCTAGGAAACTAGTAACTTTCCTCCTTGGCAATTCTTTGACCCTTAACATCAATTTGATAAACTCTCATGAATATGGCCAATGGGCTTAGGCCATTGTGACCCAATGCCAAATTTGGGACATGACAAATCCTCCCTTCCCAATATTGCTTGTCCTCAAGCAATTTCAAACATGGGTGTTGAAGAACTTGCTTCCTGTATAATCCTTTGAAGTTGCCACTGAGTTGCCCAACTTTGAGTCTTCGAGATTCCATGAATATTTTAGAGAGGAACCACCATGCTTGCTGCTGCACTACTTTGATTAAAATCACTTTATTAAGTGGGGAATCCATCCCCCATACTACTTGTTTCCCCAAAAAATTGAAACCAATGAGACTGAGAATTATCCTAGGGTACCATTGCTTGTATTGCATCCCAATAATTAAGAGTGCTCTCCAACCCATACCATCAGATAAGAGGATTCATGGATCCCATTTTCTTGTATGCATTCTTCCAAACATCATGAGTACAAAATATATATCATCAAAGTACATAACAACATAATGAAAATGTACATCAAGAAGATGCTGCATCAAAGAGTCATGAAAGTGCTTATACCTCCAGGCAAGTAGACCACCATTTTCCAAGTGCATACAAGCAACCAGTAACCAATCAAATATGCTCCAATTAAATAGGTGAGGATCCCATGTCCTATAATGCTACTCCAAAATGATGTGATATGCATCAAAATATTCAGACATGTATTCTTTCATCCAAGAAGTGAATGAAGAATCTCCACTAAAATATGAACCAAATAATGAGCAAAAAAAACAAGGAGACTTCAAGTGACTCAAAGAAGTCTCACCCATACATACATGAATGTGAGAATCATAAAGATATAACAAAGTATGTGGCTTCTAACAAAAATATTCTTCAATCATAAATCTATTCACCCAAGTGTTGGATGAAGTTCCTCTAACATCAAATGAACCAAGTGTTGAGCAAGAAAAACCATGAGTCTTCAAGTGACTCAAATGCATATCATAGGTACATCCATGTAGATGTGCATCATCATAAAGTAACAAATGATGCTGCTGCAAATGTGAGTAAGAATGTGCTCCAACCATGTCATCATAAAAGGTGAATCTAGGAGTTCCATAGTTCTCATGTGGCACCATCAAAAAGAACCCTTTCACCCATACTTCATTGAGACCAATGATGCAAAACATGGAATTATAGGATGTAGGAGAATGAACTAACTCACCCAAATGATCAAAAAGTGCAGAAGTTTCACCATGGGAAGGATCCATATGGGTAGTATCATGCATCTCCTTCAAAAGTGTGAAACCTTTGTCATAGATTGGTTCCAATGTAGAGGAATCATGCTTTTCTTTAAAAATTGCATAGCCTTCATCGAGAGACAATTCAAGTTCCTCTTCCACCACATCAAGTGTTTGGATCTCTTCAAGTTCATCTTCAAACACATCAAGCACATTCAAATTTCCACATTTCTCATGATCCACCATGTCATGAGAATCCTCCAAACAATCTACCATTTGACAATCTGAAACATAGGAGGAAAAACAAGTATCTTGAAACTTTTCAAGAAGTTGCTCATTTTGAATTGTGACCTTATGATAATCCTCATTATTCTTCAAGTATGCATCATGTAACAATTCATTAAGCTCAAACAAATGGTTTCTATAAAAAATCAGAGACATGAAATTACCTTTGATGTGGCACATTGCTCTTTGAATCTTCTCCATGTCTTCAAGGAAGGATGTTTCCTCCAATGAAGTAGCTCTCCAACAAGAATTTGACACCAATGCTTGAGTGTCATGGAGAATGCTGAGGAACTCTTGGATATTCTTTTCATTCATCTTTAAGGACCCTTCAAGAAAATGAGGCTCTTGCAAATGAATCTCCTCATCTTCTTCCTTCTTGCTTGGACCAACTTCATGAAGCTCAAGTGGTGATGGGGAAGTTGATCTTGTTTCTTCTTCAACTACTACAAGGTCTTCATTTTCATGTTTAATGGAAGTTTGTCATGCAGCAACACTTTCAAAAGTGATCTCTATGTCACCAACATAGAGGTGTGAGCACCCATTAGTAGGTACTTCTTCATAGTTCAAGCATCCATTAGTAGATGCTCCTTGATTCATGTCCAAGGTAGAATGTGTCTTGAAAGGATCTTCAATACTTTCAATAGAATCTTCTTCATGCTCTTGTGATGTCTCTTCCTTTTGTTCCTTCAAGCAAGCTGATGCATTTTTCCCTTTATTTTTCTAGTATCAATATCTTTGGAGTCTCTTTTTGAAGAAAATCCAAAAACTCTCATCCAATAGGAAATAGATCTATTCTTTGAAGGTTTAGATATTTCACTGCTCTTTTCATTCACACACGCATGATTTTATCTCCAAGGTCTTTTACAAGAAGGGCATAAACATTTCTTCACTAACTCCACATCTTCATTTTTTGGCCTATTTGCAAACAACCCATCAACATAGTCTTCAAAAGGCATGGCATTTTGTGTATCTTCCTTTGAAGCAAGATATGCTTGATATCTTTGATATTGTTGGGGCAAGGTTTTATATGTTTCTCTCCATATTTGTAACTCATTCATAGGATTATCCTTTGGTGGTGTGTCATACTCATATTTATCATACATATGGTCATAATAATAATCTTCATTCCTCCTGAAATTGTAAGAAGTGTTGCATGATGGCACCTCTTCCTCATACCATTCACATTCTCCTTCATATTGTTCACAATCATATGCATATTCCTCATAAGAATTGTACTCATAGAATTCATCATAACAGTAAGACATGGCTGCAACTTATTCTTCAATGTATGATATTAATCCACAAGTGCAAGGACTATGCTCTGATACCACTGTAATGTCCCTTTATAATGGAATTCCCAATGTGCTCAAATTCACCAAATTTCAATTCTAGGTATATGTATACAACTGCTTCCAACTCCTCCACATACTTTCAAACTTGGTGAGGAAGGTCATTAGGGGTTATGGGACACATTAACACATCTATCAGACATATAATAAACGGATATACCCAACCATGGTCTTGAATTTGCAAGAGAATAATTTTCGGGACAAGACTAGTCAATTTCTCCACTAGTTCAACCTTTGACTAGCTTTGATGTCTTGGTCTCCAAATTGCTCCAATTGCTCCCAAATATTATGATAAGGTGTATGGATGATTTTAGAACATAAATATGTGTTTCAGGGATGCTTTTGGACCTTTAAAATACTTCTGCAAATCCTCTTTCAATTATGGCCAATGTAGGGAACTTTACTAGTAATTTCCCTTTGACTAGTATTGGTCTCTAGGTCTCCAATGGGCTCCAAATGATCGCAAATATTCAGAGAAGGTGTATGAATGATATTAGGAATTGAATATGATGTTCAGGTATTATTTAGGACCATCAAAATACTTCTGCAAACCCATTTAATATTCTGGCCAAGATAGGATTTTTTACTAGCAATTTGGTGCTCAAATCCCCACAGGGTAAATGTTGAATATTACTCTCCAAATGCTCCCAAAACCACTCGAATTTATGAACAGAGGCAGAGGATGTCTAAGTTACAATTTCAATGTATTGTGTGCATCATTATTCAATTTATTAATCTAGTTATAACCCTCTCCCAAACATCTACAAAATCACTAGTTCGACCTTGGGGGAAATAGCATTAAATCTTCTTCAAATTAAATAAAACTGAGCAAGATGGATCCAAATGATTAAGTATTGAACATGAAACTTATGAATCTCATAAATCACATCCCATTAATAATAAATACATCATATTAATGATCTTTCATTCGAATACATCTGCACATCATTGCTACACATCAAGGTAGTGGGGAAATGACACCATTCTTTCATTAAAAATCAGACTTATACATTTCCACTTGGAATTTTGACCTGAAACTTTCTGAAGATGAATGAAGGAGTATTTAGTTCATATTAAAAAATAAATGGGGTATTAGAATCTCCCCCAAAGACTACAATATCTCACCAAAAATGCCCTCCTTCAAGGATCAAGAATATGCCATGAAAACTGGAAATCTTTGAAGGAGTGAGATGCACTAGAAGAAACCATGAGATGACCTATAGCTTACACCTGCAAATAAAGACTCCATTAAATCTTGAATGAAATTCCTAAATGGCCTTTCCAATTACCAACTTGGATGGGAATCTTTCACCCTCGAAATTGGCTAAGGCAAGAAACTAGTCATCCACTAGCTCCCCCTCTTCACAAATGCAATTGCAAATTCTAAAAATGATCAAAAGTTGATATTCTTATTTGTTGATGACTTTTATAAAATTCTAATGTCCTCCATCGGTCTAATTCCTTCCAATATATTCATGTCAGCTCAAGTTGGGAAGAGATTCCTAAGTATGCCACTTGTCCTTCCAATTCTAGCTCTCTCCTTCTCCAAATTCGAATTGGTGTCTCTTTGGCTGCCCTAACTCACTTGAGCACCCTCTTGGAGGATATTTTTAGCCCTGACATTTCATTTATGTCAAATGTCATCCTTCAGGTCTGATTTGTGTCATAGGTGTCATAGCATTTTCATCATTGTTGTCATACAGCTAGGGAATCTAGCCCAAGTGTCTCACTAGCTCCAAATTGCCTCTTCCTCTTCCATGGGAGTTATTCTTCCACTCCAGTTCAACCTTACATGACTCATGCCAAGTATATTGACCTTCCAACTCATCCCAAGAACATTTGGATTCTTATAGATTCAAAATGACAAGAGTAGGATTCCATGTGGCACATATATTCTAGCTTGTGTGGGTCCCACATCCTCGATGTGTCTTCATGATCAATTGCCACTTTGATTTTCCCTTGTATTTATTTATTTATCTCCTTTATTAAATATTTATTCCATTCTAATGTCCAAACATCATTTATTATCCCCCTTATTTAAAATCCTAAAGCTTCCACCCCCAACATAGGAAACTAGTAACTTTCCTCCTTGGCAATTCTTTGACCCTTAACATCAATTTGATAAACTCTCATGAATATAGACAATGGGATTAGGCAATTGTGAACCTATGCCAAATTTGGGACATGAAAAAATCCCACGTATTATGAAAGTTCCACTTCGGCGTACCCCTAATAACCTGCACATGAAATCCACCCATAATTACAGTATTGTGGATGACTGGCTTAATCCCCCGCAACCATGTCCACATTAGAATTGTTACAATATTTCCCAACTTAGAGAAAGGAATTACTCAATGAAATTGGCGTCATCAATCCTTCTGACTCGCACCTCATGACCTTTGATATCGAAAAAGGTGATCCATGACTACCGTCGTTAGTCGCATTTCAAGTTCCAGTTACCATAAAAAAACGTCATGATTCATCGATGTATCATTGACAAGGCACATCCACTTGTGTTATGTCTGCAAAAATGTGGAAATGTTTAGGGTCACCTGAGTTTTTTCCCTCATCTATCTCTCTTCATGCATATGATTGGAGACCATCCCAACGAAGAGGATTGTACCAAAATGTACCCATGTAGCTAAGGGAAAGATGGTGATGATTGATATCGAAGTAGTCGATTCTAAACTTGACTACAACATCCATTTGGGGCATAGTTATATGTACGCCATGAAGGCAGTCGCCTCCTCAGTCTTTCCTATAATGATGTTTACTTTAAACAGGAAGGTAGTTACCCTCAACCATCTTAACTACTATGACCCCAACACCACAAGCAATCCTGAAAATGTCCTACCAACTATACTGGGCTATAATCAACTGTATGTTGACATTGCTCCTGGCATGTACAAGGACTCCAATTTGTTAAGAGTGTATTCGCGACCACCACCAATGATCCCTACAAAAACCGATGGCCTAATGTGCACGATTTTCACTCTTGAAAATGGTGCTGCCTCCTCCTCAGCACCATCATCAATGCTAGCACTAAGAAATGGATTTGAGCAAACATTGAGTCCATCGGTACCACCAATTTTCCAAATCCCATTCTTGTACCCTCCCATGGGTGTACAAGGGACACCGTTTATGGCTCAATTAACTCTACCTAGGCTAACTTTGGGTATCCCAGTATGGTATCTTACACCACCTTACCCAGATATGGCTTCCAAACTAGTCGCTCATTACGATTTTGTCCCTGTTTGGGCTAGTGTGGCTGCAAGGCCCATAACACATTCTGTTATGATAGCCCAACCTATGACATCCTCAACTAAACCACAACCAGTTGTCGCCAAGACCTCCAATGGATTACATAAACAACCAAAGTTGAAGGGTCCCCTGTTACCCACCCCGATGTCCAATTCATCAGAAACCGCTGATCCTAAATCAAGGGGCATCAACCAACAGGTGTTAAAAGCCCCAATTATGATCAATACTCCCACTCAAAGGGTCATGCCGCTGTGTTCTCTTTGCGGAAAACAGAGCCTCGCGACCAACTTATGTCCCACTTTTCTAGAGCTAAGAAATTTTCTTAACATGTAATGTACCAAATCTGATCAATGGCACATTAACTCAAAATATTTACAAATGAAACACATAGTAGATTACTAGGAATCAAAACTAGCTAATTTGACAAGTATTCAAGAAGAATTTTTTAAACAAACTTCAAGCTCTTCCTAAATTATCCCGAAATAAAGGTTAGGACCTGTTAAGGCTTTGGACTAGATGGAAAATATGCCAATACCTTGATAGTGGCACTTTTATGGGTACTTCACGTCCGAGTAGAACCCTTGAGCTAAACCCAAGGATACAAGGCAATTGTCGACGAGACTTCTGTGGAAACCCAAGGCTTCTGGTGCTCAATGAATATAATCATAGTTGGGGTGGACTAATTGGATTATAACCAAACCTTATAGAATAATATTATTACAAAGGATTAGAATCAAAATAGACAAGTTTTGGAGGTCAAATGGACAACTACGCTACTTTGGACTTCAACTAACTAGTCTTTACTCAAACCTTCCCAAAAAATCTTAGAGTGTCACAAAATTCAATCTTAGGATTGTGGATGAGTTTATCAGGGTTTGATGGACCTAAAGAATCTTACAGAGAGACCAAAGAGCTCACATAATGCATTTTTTGTTAATTACTATAAAACTAGGCAATTTCCAATGCACATAGAGAAAGCCTAGGAAAAGAGAATTACAAACAACTTCAGTATTTTTCATATTTCCTCTCAGGACTGATTTATGAAATAAAATATAGATCATTAAAAATCATAAATCTCTATTAGAATTATTTAGAAGCATTTGAAGGTATATTAGATCTAGTCTTACAAACAGTTCACAACCCTTCAATGAATTTTACAAATAAGAGCAGGAATCTTCAATGGAAGTAAGAAAAGAAGAGATAGAACCATTGGATTAGATACACATACAGGAGAAGAACATATTTTTTTCTCGTGTCTAGCTCAAGAACATATGATACAACTCACAAGGGATCTTACACAGCTCGAAAATCCATAAATAAAAAGATAGAGTTGCACAGGTGCGCTCCTCAACACTGAAACCTTGGCTCTAGTGAAAATGGTTGTATCTTGGCCATACTGACACCTTTTTCAACAAGAAAAAATGATTTTCTTAATGGAAACGACCCTACAAAAACAATTGAATGGGTATAAAAACCTATAAATGCTTAGAAATGTCAAAACTAGAATCTTTGTTTCGGCCCTTCAACATTGTTTCCAGTGAATGAAAGGGTTAAACTGCAAAACATGAACACCAACCACTGGATCATATGTGCTACTTAATAATATAATGGATGTACTAATATTGTGTGGTTGAATGGAACAAGTTTTCAATGTGGCACATCACCCAAAGCTAGCTAGGGGCACATCTCCCAAGCCTCTAAGAGCAATCTCTCAAGACAAATATCAAAATGGCCAAAAGATGTGAGAGTGGTGCACTACTCTCTTTTTAGAAGTTAATTGTCCATATAGATACATTGAATGTGGTCTCCTTCCTTACTCATGTTCCCTCCTTAACTGTTTTTAGCAACTGTGATTTTGTCTGCTTTATCCTTGCTTTGTTGCCTTCTTGCTTTGAGTTACTTTTCCTGCTTTTGGGAACATCCCGCTTTTCCTAGATTTTATCTACTTTTCCTGTGCTTTTTCCTACTTTTATGCTTCTTTCTACTTTATGGACTTTCTTGATTTTCCTGCCTGCTATCTGCTTTTGTGCTGCTTTCTATCTTTTTGGTGATTTTGTGGATTTTTCTTATTTTTCTTCTAATTTCCATTGTAGAGGAAAACTCATAGGTCCACAAGACCACTTGTGTGCGCTCCTTGGCCTCATATGCATTCTAATATGGTAACCTTTCCAATATATCCCCCACCATCCAGGTTGATATATACGTCACACGAGGATTTGTTGAAAACATCTCTATTGGTGCTTCCTTCTCACCACAGGGAATTACCGATTTTAAAGCAATATTCAAAGAATTCCACGACATCTTTGCATGGTCCTATGAATAAATTCCAGTTCTGGACCTGACAAATTTTTAACATCATATTGACACTTGGATGGACGCCATCCCCATTTGACAAAAATAGTGCCTGGTCCACCCTTCCAATACTCCCGCAATCAAAGCCAAGATTGAGAAACTCTTTGGGATTACAGAAGCTCCACCACTATATTTTGCTCCGAAAATCAATGGTCATTGATTCCAACCCTATGCAATACATACTTAGTCAGATGATTATCAATAGTAATTTTTTGCGTTGGATCATTATCTTACAAGAATTTGACCTCAAATTTAGTATTCCTAAAACCAAGAAAGGCATGGCCTTGGTTGAACTCATTATAAATGTTCGATCTACCACCACAGGTGAGTCTGTTCAGGACCAGCTACCCGATGAGCACCTCTTTGTCATCACGACCAATGATCCTAGGTACGGTAATATTCTCCTTTATCTCCACACCCATAAGTTCACTCCCCACTTATCCCATGACGATCGCCGCAAAATACTTCACTAGGAGCCAAGATACCTCCTCATCAGAGACGTCCTATATCGTCACAGCATCAACACTATCCTACAACAAATTCTAACACATGAAGAGGATGAAAAATTTCTCAATGATTTCCATAGTGACACATGTGGCAGCCACCTCTCCGGTATTTTTGGCCCTATGTATTCAAATATTATGTCTACGTCGTCAAATAGTGCATGAATTTCCAGGTCTTTTCCTGCAAAACACGATCCCCCCTGCACTGCTCCATCCAGTTATCACCGCTATCCCATTTTACCAATGGACAATTGATTTTATGTAATTCTACCCTACTTCATCCCAAGGTCACCACCATATAATTTTCGCCGTGGACTACTTCACCAAATTGGCTGAGGAGATGCCCAAATTTTATTGTAAAGGAGTGACAACCACGTCATCTCCCACTTTGGCGTCCCAAAAAAACTTGTCTCTAACAATGGAAAACACTTATGTGATGAAATGTTTGAAAAACTATCGCGCCTTTTAGGCTTTAAACACGAATTTTCAACTGCTTACTGTCCCGAGGAAAATGGCCTTGTTGAAGTTGTTAACAAAATTCTCAAAAATATGCTCCAATGCACGATGGATAAAAATAAAACTAACTGGAACCACATGCTCTTTCCTACCCTTTGGGATTATTGCACTTCATTGAATACCACCACAGGTTTTACCCCATTCCACCTTGTCCATGGTGTATAATTTGTCCTCCCAATCGAGTGCCAAATCCCTACCCTCCAATCCATTGTTAAGTTGTTACCTGATACCCCCGCATTGGAGCAACACCTATTTACCTTGGAACACCTTGATGAAGAACCACATGACTCTCTTAAACAAAATAAAGCCATGAAAGTTCGCTCCAAGGAACTCTATGATCGACATATGCGACCACGCACCTTCAATGAAGGCGACTTTGTTCTCTTATTTAACGCCAAGAAAGACAGTAAACTAGGACCTGGTAAATTTGTATCTAAATGGAAAGGCCCTTATATCATTAAGCATTGTCTCCCAAAAGGATCCTATGGCTTAACCGACCACGAAGGTATCACCCCCAACCTCTCGGTTAATGGTTTCTACCTCAAACTATTCTACCCTTAATACTTTGGTACCCAACAGGTATACCTTGTTTTGGTTATATGATTTTTGCATTGTCAATACCTTGGTCATGTTCTTTACTACACTTGGGTATGTGCGCCGTATGTGCAGGATCTCGACTAAGACAAGTTCACAACCATTTTTTTTATAAGAACAAGGCTCCATGATTCATCAATGGGGCAAAGTTCCCTACCACAGGTATCATTCTGAAACTGACATATAGGCATATTTCCCTCCATTTATAATGCATATACTAGTGTTCTCGTTGATAACCATAGGGACCTAAATCCTAATCTCAATGTGCCATCAACATCATCACTGAGAATAGCATGTTCCCCCATGGGTTTGCGCACCATTTCCATCCCAGTCATCAATTGACACCCATGATGTCAACCCCCACAAGTCCGAGGAACCTGATACAACCTGAAAATATCCCCCTTAACTTATCATTTTGTAATTGATTATTTACTCCACCAAGTAAATAACATCATCTTACCCAACCCATGTTACGATCAAGACTCACAAAGCCCACTCATACCTCCATGAGCACTTTACCCTCCATGGGATTCTTCATATTAATCACCCCCGTGAAGACACCAATGGGGCCCCCATCCTCAGAAGTAACCGGTTCTATTTCAGTTATCACATAGGCATACACTACATATCATTGATTCATGGGACACCCATATTTGCATTTGCAAACTAACACCCACTTCATCTTGGAAAGCGTCCCTCGATCCAATCAAAACCGTGGGGAATCTTCCCATCATCAAAATTGGTCCCCTAATGCACCTAAAGCTCTAGGGACCCGCCATTATTCTTTATGTACAAACATTTCCCCCATCACCTTACATTGTGGTAACACCATACTCTTTGGGAAGCAACCCATGGTTGCCTTTGATCGACGTATTTGAGTCTCAATATCCTCAACAGTATTTGTTTTGACCAGTCACCATTACTCTATGTTTTGTGTCTCCCTCAAATCCCTTTCATTTGTAGTTTGTCTCTGTTTGTTTCAATCTGTGTTGTTCTGAAAGGAAAGTTGGAATCCCAACTCCCCATGTTTACATAATTCAAAGGAAGTTATGAGCCCCATGCTTATCAACCTGTCTTGTGTCAGGTTTGTCCATCTACCATTCAGTTACAATATGATCTTGGTTCTCAGGATAAGACTCTCGTCTTATCATGTACTTCATCTCTCATCGACGTCAAAAAACCACATTCTGAGAGTTGCAGTAATTGTAGTCGTACCTTGGGATCCCTTTTAATCACTATAAGGGACCACCTCGAACTTGGTAGGGAGAGTCATTAGTGCTCCCTAAACAAGTGGTTTCCCATATGCTCGATGTCAACACATCATGGCATCAAGGGGAAACATACTTTTGAAGGTAGTAGTGTTCACATTTGCAAATCATGGTAGCATTCTATTCGGTATAGTGAAGTTCGCACGTAGCTTCACATACTATGTCAATCCCCCACCCCCATGGGCTTATCATGATCACTAGCAGTTCCACTTATTCATCATTCCACAGCAATTTATGAGATTATTCACTCTATCATGGATTGAATCCTTCTTCATCCATGTCCCAACAGTATCATAAGGTCAACCCCTTGGTCTTCTCTCATTGTAATCACTTTGACAACATTTCACGAGCATGGGTATGCCCACTGTGAAAATCCTCACAACAGATCTAAGAGGTGATGTATACCTCACAAGAGTAATTATGATTAAGCAGGAAAATAGAAGAAGAGTGATCAATGCAGTATAATGAGAAACATAATAATAATATAGTAGAACTCGGATAGAAGAAAAAATAATTCACACACACTAGTTAATTAATCACAATGTGGACAAATAAATAGTACAATGCATGAGGATTCGAATGCCTAAGGTGGCAATTCGAATTATCCTTCATGGAGTGATCAAAGGATCACTGGAGTGTCATTGGAGCACAACTAGTAGTCTATCTCATCATCGGTGGAGTCATCAATGCACAAGTAACTGTCAACTGTCATTCAAACTGAGTCTAACTGAGTGTGGTAGGTGTAACTAAATGTAATTGGCACATGGAGACACTAACTGAATGAAGGAGGCTCAGTGGAGGGCTCATGAGGAGCTAACTGGAGTCAGAATGGGCAGTCAAGTTTCAGTGGAGGTCCATCGGAGTTATACAGTTAGTTGAGAGTCAGTCTAGCCTTAAATCAAGGAAAGAACTGAAGACAACTGAAGATAACTGAAGTGCAACTGAGTGGTAGGTGAGAGAGAATGAGTGGCTTCCTTAAATCAAGGAGGAAGGGCGCACTAAGCTCTAGGAGGGCTAAATCTGATCTGAGAGAAGCTCCCGGGGGCTGGCTAATTGAGGGCTAGGTGTTGGACTCATGACCGAAATGCATGCAAACCCTAAATGATGCATGCAAACCCTAAAAGTGCATGCATGACTAAAAATGTAAATGATCAAAATATTGGTGGGACTAGGATGGAGTATAGGAATATCCTAACACCCCTCCTTAATCCATCCTGGGCCCTGGTAACTAAGACCAAAGGTCACCCAATACAATGAATAATAACAGTCAATAATCCAAGGAAGTGGGAAACATTTCATGGGAAAAATACCCCCCCCCCTCAAAACAGACTGTAAGGCACACATAAAAAATAAATGCTCCAAACTCAAGCAGGTGTGATGCTTGGTCATTTGTCTGGAGGTATCTTCTTCTTGGCAAGAAGTGGATCATGCTCAAAAAGCATGTGCTTGTACTTGCTCTTCAGATCGAATGTGATGAGAACAAATCCAAAGGTATGAGGATGATCCTTGAACCTGTGATTCAAATCAGTTGAGGTAGGATCAAATCTTTGAATGTGCATATAGTCTTTTGTCTTCTCCTTCGAACCACCATGGGTGAGATTATGCCAAAAAGAACTATTACATGTTTGCTTGAAATCAAAATCAGATTTAAGACTTAAAAAGTAGTTTCTTGAGATATCCTTTGAACCAGCAGGGGTGAGATCAAAACCATCATATGTATGAGAAATTATCCCAAGTAGTGATTGCTTAGAATCCAAATTAGATCCAAGACTTGAATCATGGTTTCTTGAGATCTCCTTAGAACCATTATAGGTGAGATCAAAACCAGTAATTGCATGAGAAATTATCCCAAGCGAATGGCAATGGCCATAATATTCAATAACCTTCCGAAAGCATGAATTAATGATCATATAGTAGTAAGTAAGAGGTGAGTAATCAAGGAGAGCGAATGCATTACCTCCAATGTCTGAATTTACCTCCGAAACATTCATAAGATCATGATGCAAACTAGCAAACTCTGGTGCAAGAGAGGATTTAGGACATTCTGCAATATCTAGAGTGTGAGCTGACACAGAAAAAGAAGAAAGTTGGAGCATGAGTGTAGAATCTGCAGGTTCTTTGTGGACAAATTCAATATGAGATGATATTGGTTCATGATGAGAGACCATCAAGGGGAGTGAATGCATCATTGGGATTGCTCTTGAAGGGGTTTGGACCAATCCCTTCATTCTGTCTGCCAAATATTTCATCTAGGTAGGCCCATAGCTCTTTTGGAGATTCAACATCATCAATGAATTGATGTACCAAGCATTGAGACATAGCAAGCATCATGGTTCCCATGGCTCTGTCACCATTATTTAACCAGTCAATATTTTCTTCAGAGGATTCGAACTCTCTCTCAAAACGATAATCAAAGAGACCATTTCTCTTCAAATGTGATATCATCTTTGGTTTCCATTCATCATATTTGAATGGAGAAGGATAGATTTCTTTTGAATACATGGAAGTTGTAGAAGACCTACAAAAACAATATAGAATATCTACAACTGCTACTGCTGCAAAGATGTAGAAACTGCTGCAACTGCTGCACTCGAAATCTTGGTAATAACCTGCAAAAAACTCTCAAGAATGGAGATAAACAATACTGTCAACCTCGCTCTGATACCATGTGAAAATCCTCACAGAAGATCTAAGAGATGATGTATACCTCACAAGAGTAATTATGATTAAGCAGGAAAATAACAGAAGAGTGATCAATGCAGTATAATGAGCAACATAATAATAATACAATAGAACTCGGATAGAAGCAAAAATACTTCACACACACTAGTTAATTAATCACAATATGGACAAATAAATAGTATAATGCATGAGGATTCGAATTCCAAGGTGGCAATTCGAATTAGCCTTCATGGAGTGATCAAAGGATCACTGGAGTGTCATCGGAGCACAACTAGTAGTCTATCTCATCATTGGTGGAGTCATCAATGCACAAGTAACTGTCAACAGTCAGTCAAACTGAGTCTAACTAAGTGTGGTAGGTGTAACTGAATGTAACTGGCACATGGAGACACTAACTGAATGAAGGAGGCTCAGTGGAGGGCTCATGAGGAGCTAACTGGAGTCAGAATGGGCAGTCGAGTCTCAGTGGAGGTCCATCGGAGTGATATAGTCAGTTGAGAGTCAGTCTAGCCTTAAATCAAGGAAAGAACTGAAGACAACTGAAGATAACTGAAGTGCAACTTAGTGGTAGGTGAGAGAGGATGAGTGGCTTCCTTAAATCAAGGAGGAAGGGTGCACTAAGCTCTAGGAGGGCTAAAACTGATCTGAGAGAAGCTCCCGGGAGCTAGCTAACTGAGGGCTAGGTGCTGGACCGATGACTGGAATGCATGCAAACCCTAAATGATGCATGAAAACCCTAAAAGTGCATGCATGACTGAAAATGTAAATGATCAAAATACTGGTGGGACTAGGATGGAGTATAGGAATATCCTAAGACCCACCTCATTTGTATAAAAACATATTTTTTATTACATCTTCAACAGTTGTCACCAACAATCTTCTCCCATGGGAGAACCCTATTTCTCCACATATGCTTCATCCTACAGAAAAGGAGAGAAACAACAGAAAACATGATGCATTATCAGCTCTACAGTACCCTCCAAACCTCATACATTAGAGGGCATTTGTTAATGCCTAAAATTCACACACATGGGACATTTCGGTGATTCTGTTAGAAAAACAGGATCACAAAGCAATAACAATAAACAAGATGCAAATACAATCACACAAACATATTACAAGAGAGACACCAATATATCGTGGTTTACCCAAGATGGGCTACGTCCACACTGAAATTGCCAGTCCTTATTATATACCATCCAGCAAATGAAGGGATACAACCTGCAGCACATCTGTTGCACTTCCTCTTCACTGTCTCACAGTCTCTCTTTCTCTATCTTAGATATCTTTACAATGCATAATACCTAATACATCAACCCTAGCCGTATTACAATGCCTTTCTTATAAAGGGGAAATACAATGGGAAAATACCACAGGTTACCCAAAACCATGGGCCCGTAATCTGTTGGCGAAAAACCTCAGACCCCCTATGGCACGTGCCGGGATCATAACCAAACCTGGGGTACAAACATGGCTAAATCATCATCTATGAGACTGGAAGATCAGGCTCCACAACCAACAAATTCTTCTATTAAGGCGTCATCAACATAAAGAATTCATCTCACCATAGGCATCCTCAACAAATCCAAAATACGTGATTCCATTAATGCCAAAAACAGTCCAAAAAAGGTGTACCATGGCTAATACAATGTTAACTCACGCTATAGCGTGGTTTACTAGAACAATACCTATGCTACACCTGCCCTCTTCAATAGTCACGCTACTGTCAAAATGGTAGGACCACCAGCTTCCCATGGTGCATTGAAGGCTCAATCATCTCCAAGGATCCGAATTCGACTCCTCACACACTTGGTGGCATTACCTAGCCCCATTGGTGTACCTTGGAACTATTTCATGGAGAAGATGAGTTCACATTTGGATCTAGTTGTTTGTTGGCCACCTCTTGGCCTATAAAAGGAATCCATTGGCATGCATTTGGTAGAGAGAAATCAAGAGCAAGGTTATGCTACTGGATTTTATTTGGAGCTTCCTCATAGCCCACCACTTCCTACCATTGTGAGAATTCCCAAGCTCCCTTGCCACCTTCCTTCAAGGGGCAATAGTTTCTCTCCATTGTTCCACCCTTGACTTAGCATTTAGTTTGGACAAAAAGGGCATCTCTAAGGGACATTGTTGGATTCCATTGAATCCCACACCTACTAGGTGTTGTACAGCTTGACCATTGGGTAATACAAAAGTGGTTTGGAATATCTTGGATTGTTATTGGAGTTTGCATTCTCCCCCCATCTCTTTTATTTTTCTTTTATAAATATTTCTTTGTTTGCACGTGAATTACGCTAACAATATATTGCAGGATCACTTAGAAGACAACCAACCAACCACACAAGGGGCTCCAAGGACTGATTCCTTGATGCAACCTACAAGGCCTATCCTCTTACCAAGTGGAAGAGTGCACACTATGCAATTTTTTCCACGAGAATATCCTTTAAAAAATCCATTAAATATTTATAAAGATTTTTGTTTGGAAATAATTGCCTCAACTAATTTTTTTCTTCATACATATTTGATCAAAATATTATATTTATATAAGATACTTAGACAAATTTATTTTCTCACCAAATTTACATATACTTTCTAAATACATCTTTAGTCTTTTCTAAACTCATCTTTATTATTCAATATCAATCTAAAAAGCACAATAAATCTGAACGACCAACCTCTAATTTGAACAAATCTGCTTAAAAAACTCATAAATATGTATTTATGAAAGCTTAACTACCTATCTTTTTATGATGCCAGTCCTAGCCCCTTACTAGGAGATTGCTTAGAAGAATATTAGCTTTTGTCAAAACTACAGCTTTGAACTAGTGATTTATGTGAAAAAAACAATCCATCCAAGTTGTCTTTGGCATTGTAGAAGTCATGCAGCAACATATTAGATCCTGAGATTCAACTTATTAGTTGTCATTATCCCACCTCTTCCAACATTTATGCTTTTGTAAAACCTTGCAGCACATCATCTAGATAACAAAACTCCTCGAATTCTATTGTTCACTAAATCACTTCTTCCATTTTCTCGACCCCTATAGGAATAGTCCCCACATCCTCTTGTTCCAGCATTCATGAATCCCTCTCTAAAAGAACATTTATCCTGATAAATGATTCATGACCTCCAATTAGAATAGGGATGCTTTGACTGCAGTTTGAGTTGAAGACAAAATGATAACTAAATCCACCTCCATGCCTACTCTTAACTTGAATTCTATAAGGATTAAATTTTAATTTCCTCGAACTTCTTCAACTCTTTCTCAACTTGAGAAGTGGTAACATTCATAGGCAAGTTGTTGATAAAAATAGAGCATCCACTTCTTTTTACAGTGATTTTATCGGTCATATTGATGTGAGTGGAACTTAATAACTTATTTGCAGAAGATTCCTTTGGTGGAGTGGAAGTGGAACTAGTTACTTGACTTTGAGCAAAACATGATATAGACATAGCAGTAGAACTTGGCCCCTCACAATAGATACTTTATCAAGTGCAACAGTTGCTATTGTTGCATTTTTTTCACAAATAAAGCATAAGGTTTTTCTGTTGAATCTTGAACTACAACTAGAGTTTCTTTATTAAGGGCAGTTGGTCCTTCCATGTGAACATGTTTATCAATTATTGATTCTTTTTTTCTATCTTAGCCTTCTCGGATGTCCTTAGACTTCTACATGTGTACCTTCTCAACAACAGAAGGAGGCTCCTCCACCATTGTTATTGATCCGTAAATTGGTGTGGATATTCCACTGGATCAGTTCACCATAACGGATCTTACAACTTAATTCATTATGCTAATTTAATTCCATAAAATACTGAATACAATGGAACTGAAAAGAGCATAGATTAATCTTAAACTGGATTTTTCTTTAGGTGTATTTTTTATTATTATCTTAAACTGGATTTTTTATGCATTAAGGAAAATTTACACCTCAAGATATTTGATTGCTCTCCATTCTTGATATATTTAGGTTTAAGATCAAATCAATATAACTTAATTTTTTTTATCATTTACATTTTTTTATTGTCATAGAAATGTCTTACATCACATTAACCCCATAATGAATTATACACCTAGCTATAAAAAAAATATTGTCTTTCTACTCATAGTAATGCTTAAGTGGATTGGGATTTTATAACCTAGTTGCTAAAAGAAATATAATAGAAAAAAATTATCTTTCTGGTCATTGGCAACCCTTCAGTGGACTGCTGATGACCGCGTAGGATAAAAGACAACCAAAATGCCCCACTTTTCCGCCGATTTTGGTATAAAAACCAATTAAAATTCTGACGGGAAATTGCTATTTTCGCAATTTTGTAATTTCGACAATTGGGATTGCCTATTCTAGACTAATTTCCCAATTTTAGAATTACCCATATCACCGAAATTGCAATCTGAGCACTCCAAATTTCAATTTTGGCAAGAATTGGTCTGTCGGATTCTGGCGAGTGGGGGGCATTTTAGTTATCCCTTATACAACTCCATTGATGAACATGTTAGGCGTATCTGGAGACTTGGGCCCACCTCTCCATTTTTCCCACTTCTAGAACCGTTTTCTCTGTAGCATCATGAAACATGTGCTCAGTTGGAAAGGACGACATGTTCTGTGACCTGTCAAAGGTCCTGTGTAGATAGTCTTTATGCAATAGTACAATGCCCCGTGGGCCCTGGACTATGATTGGTGATCAAGATCGAGGGCGTCCTTTATCTGCCTTTGCTATCTCAAGGAGATGAGTGGATGCATTTTATTTCCGTGGATCCAAGTGACATGATCTAGTTTTTACTAGAGTGGACATACATTTGCTTCTTCTTTTTTTATATAAATTAAGCATAGGGTTTTATTTGCATATTTGTTTGGTTGGTAGAAATAGTATGCAACCATTGTAACATGGAAATTTGTGGGATATACATAGGCTGAAACAATACTTAGCAAATTTATCGAGGCTGAATTCAAAGTTTAGATGATGAGAGTTGTTATTGGTTCATGTCATTATTTTAAGAAAAAGTGAAAATAGTATTTATTTTAATAGAAATTTATAATATTTGTTTTTTAAAAAATAAAATTTGTCGTTTTAATTTATTTTAAAATTGTAAAATAAAATATTATAAGTGAATATTAAAAAAATCAAAATTATGTTATTTTATTAATATTAAAAATTTCCTATGTGAATTTTTAATAATTTTAAAAATGTTTTTTATGTATTAAAAAATAATAAATCCTATTTTTTACCAATTTTAATGATTTTATTAATGTATTTAGAAAAAATCCTAATTAAAATATATAGAATAGGCTTATAGTCTCTTCCATTTAGATGGTTTACATTTAATGAAGTGAAACTCAATTGCATCTTAAGAATATGCTTGGTCACTTCCCCAATCTAGATGGTTTACATTTAATGAGTTAAAGCTCATTTGCATCTTAAGCTTGTAGTAAAATGCTTGGGAAATATTTAAATCTACTACATATTTTTTTTATTTAAGAGTTAAATAAAAAAATAAATAACATATATGTTTTACTTTTTATTAAATTTTTAATAATGTATTTTTTCCATGGGTTCATAATACAAGATTCATGCAATATCATGATGGTGCATAAATACAATAATTATGGCAAGATGTTTGGTTTTGTCATGTGTCTTGGGGTTGGGGAGAACATTATTAACCTCACTCAAAATTCCAAATTTTGATTGATTGATCCAAATTTTGATTGGATTATGTGAATTTTTTTTAAAAATGGAATACCAAAGTTTATGAGTAATTTTATCCCCAACCCTTGGGATTAAAAATATGGCCTTGGATATTCCTAAATACCTTTAAATAGGAAGCTAAGGTGGAGCCCTATCATCATTCCATTCAATTTTCTTATGGAAAAGAAAATTGACATCAACAACGAATAACTACACCACCATTAAGCACAAAGTTATATCCATGGTATATGCAATATATGACTTTTGACATTTCTTGCTTTCTCATAATTTTATATTAATTTTATATTGCTTCCTCATAAGTTCTACTTCTATGCCAATAATCATGTCTTAAATGGCATAATCAACAAGCTTTTGTCATTAGGTTATGTTACTACAAGAGTATGAGTAAAAGTCAAGCAAAGTCATGTTGTGGTTGCTCATCCCTAATGCATCACCTCAAGTGAGACTACACCAATTAGACACATCTTCCCCAATGCATAATTCTTCAAAGCTTACGCGCAAAATACATTGGATTCTTGCCAAAGAAACCTTCATAAAAGGATACACAATAAAGAATAGGAAGCTTGCATAATAGTGACTTCTCTTGTAAATCATTTCATGTATATTATAAAGGTATGGAAAGGTTAGATATTGAAAAGGGTTTGTTGATCATAAATTTGACCATTGTGATTAAAAATAATAACATTGATCTCACTAAGATATTAGCTTTACACACAATCTAATATTTCTTTTAGTCATACTCATTTGACTTTAAGAGGGTTTACCTAGGCTAGTTGTCACATGGGTTTAAAAATCACTTTGATTGTCCATCTAGATATTACCAGCATAGATCCAAATCCTAGGCTCTATCAAGCGCTGAGAGGGATCAAATCTCCCGAAGTGCAAACCTCTCCTTGAATAGCTCCTTGAGTGCAATACCTGAGCCACCTAATCCTAAGCTCTAAAGTCTCTAGTTTAAGTCTCATATTTACCTTTTACTTTGTATTATTATTTTTTGTTTATGGCCAACATAATATTTATTATTTTTTACTTTGTATTATTCTTTTTTGTTTACTTTGTATTATTTTGTTACTCTACAAACACTCTAAAATTTCATATTTACTTTTTACTTTGTATTAAAAGTAAAAAGTAAAGTCTCATATTTACTTTCTACTTTGTATTATTCTTTTTTGTTTATGACCGACATAATATCTATCACCTAATCCTAAGCTCTAAAGTCTCTAGTTTAAGTCTCATATTTACTTTTTACTTTGTATTATTTTTTTTTGTTTATGGCCGACATAATATATATTACCTTTTACTTTGTATTATTCTTTTTCGTTTACTTTGTTATTTATGGCCGATAATATCGACAAACACTCGACTTACAAGATCTCCCTCATACAAATGTTATTTATGGCCGACAATATCAACAAACACTCGACTAACAAGATCTCCCTCATACTGAGTTGTAGAGCGTCTCTCAGCGCAATTACCTATGTAGAGTTATAGTTTTCCTAGTAGGCCTATCATCGGTAAACCCTAGGCACCCTAGACGATTATTTGGATTAATTTGGACTTCACGAATGGTATAAGGGTGTTGATGATTATACTTTGAGTGTTGTTGGTGGCATTATAGATTTATAGAGTATTATGATGTGATTACAGGTGCATTATGATCTTGTTTATTGCATAAACAGTATGGTCTTTTAATGCTTACAATCATGTTTGACTCTGCTCTACAATGTTTTCTGGTACACTAAAAATTTTGTTGTATAGTGGTAAAGTTTAATTCCAATCTTTCAAATAACGAGAAATTTATATTTCATTTTTACCTTATCTTTCTTAACATTCAATGCAATTTATTGATCTGATTATTTCATTTTTCTTCAATATCTTTCTTCATTTTAATAAACATTTACCATATTCTTTCACAATAGTCTCTTTTTATTATTATTTTTAAATTTATGAATGATCTATGTTCCTAACCTTTACTAATACTTTCAAACTTAATGTTAAAAATATCCAAGAAAACCAACTTGATTTAAATGGACATTTCAAAGACATTTAATAACATTATAAAATCACTAATCTCCATATAATTAAGAGTTTTATTCTTTAACTTCATTTAATGATTCGGGAAAGTGGAGGGCAATTCATTTTGTGATTACTATAAATGAATTTTTATTTTTTTTATCCACTAGCTATAATAGTGAGATTTAAACAATATTTGAACTTATGACTTATGACCATGATGAAACCTAAAATACTAAGACCCGTTATATCACTTTAAAATAACTCTACTTTTTTACATTAAAATTCCCTAAAATCAACTTTTCCCATTCTTAAAAGTCTCATCATTGTAATTTATTTTTATATTTTAATATTTAATTAAAAATAAAACAATATCCTTTACTTAAAATTTGTTTATTGATTTTTTTTAATTCATAAATATCTAACTATTTCCCAGTAAACCTAGATATCTGTTAATGCTTAAAATTCGCACACATGCGAAATTTCAGCGATTCTTCCAGTAAGGCGTCATCAACAAAAAGAATGCAGCTCACCACATTCATCCTCAACAAATCCAAAATACAACATGAGTCCATAAATGCCAAAAACATTCCAAAAAGGGGTAGTGTGGCTAATCCACTGTTAACTTGCGTTATATCGCGGGTCACTAGAACAATACCTACGCTACACCCGTGTGGCTACCACCAGCTGCTGTCAAAATGGAGGGACCACCAGCTTCCTGTGGCACATTGAAGGCTCAATCATCTCCAAGGATCTGAATTCCACTCCTCACACACTTGGTGGCGTTAACTAGCCCCCTTGGTCTACCTTGGAACTAGTTCATGGAGAAGATGAGTTCACATTTGGATCTAGTTGTTTGTTGGCCACCTCTTGGCCTATAAAATGAATCCATTATCATGCATTTGGTAAAGAGAAATCAAGAGAAAGGTTATGCTACTAGATTTAAGTCGGAGCTTCCTCATAGCCCACCACTTCCTACCATTGTGAGCATTCCCAAGCTCCCTTTCCACTTTCCTTCAAGGGGAAAGAGTTTCTCTCCATTGTTCCACCCTTGACTTAGCATTTAGTTTGGACAAAAAAGGCCTCACTAAGGGATATTGTTAGCTTCCATTGAATCCCACACCTCCTAGGTGTTCTATAGCTTGAACATTGGGAAATACAAAAGTGGTTTGGAATATCTTTGATTGTTATTGGAGTTTGCATTCCCCCCCCCCATCTCTTTTATTTTTATTTTTATCAATATTTTACGTTTGCATGTGAATTACACTAACAATCTATTGCGGGATCACTTGGAGGACAACCAACCAACCACACAAGGGGTTGCAAAGACTGAGGCCTTGTTGCAGCCTACAAGGCCTGTCCCTTGACCAAGTGCCTACAAGGCCTATACCCTTACCAAGTGGAAGAGTGCACATTGTGCAATGTTTTCCACAACAGTTCTAATGGAAACTCCACTTTTTTTTTCATTTCTTATTTAACTAGATTTTTTATGCTGAGCAATTAATTCTGGGTATTTGTCACTTGCAGGAAATCAGGTATTCCACCTCTTGCTCCAGAATTTGGCCCCGAGTCGACCTCAATTATTTTTTTTACACAGTAGCGCGGATCCCAGCCTCTCATCCGCATTACCAGCGTGGAAACAACTCTGACAGTCGCACTTCCAGTGCAAGTAATCCATTCATGACCCACGCGACCCTTGTAAGGTTGATCTGTGCAACCGATTAGTGTAACACCCACACTACCAGCGCACCTGTTTTCAATTTACCCGCACTGCCTGCGCGACATAGTGTGGTTTGGTCACGCTACCATTTTGTATTTTCTTTTTATTTGCATAGTTTAGTCTGGCAGTCCAATTATTGCTTACTAATTAAATTAAATTAAATTAATGTTAATTTGCATAATTACTTAGTTTTTTAGTAATTAGTCCACCTAGACCAAGATTAGGAAGTAAAGAGTTTATCTCTCTTGAAACTTACCTAGGTAAGAAACTTTGAGGCTGTAACAACTCCTATTACCATAAATTCGGGATTTTTTTTTTAACTTTCAAAATCCCTTCACTAATATTCATGATAACTAACCTAGATCTTTTGTTCTTAAAGAAATATCTAACTTGTCTATATTGAGCTTTCATAATATCTGTGTCTTTCTCTTAGTCTCAAGAGGTACTTGCATTTCAATGCTAAGATTTCATTCATACTTTCATAAATCATATCTCTTTTCTATCATGGATTATAGAATCATGGCTTGCTCTTCTTCTACTTATCCAAGAGAAATCTTAAACCTCTCTCTCTCTCTCTCTCTCTCTCTCTCTCCATTCCCAACATAATAATTTCATTGATACTTTAAATGAAATCCTTTGACTGTATCATAGTACAAAATCTCTCTCTCTCTCTCTCTCTCTCTCTCTCTCCATTCCCAACATAATAATTTCATTGATACTTTAAATGAAATCCTTTCTCTCTCTCTCTCCATTCCCAACATAATAATTTCATTGATACTTTAAATGAAATCCTTTGACTGTATCATAGTACAAAGAATGACCATTTTCAAAATTCAACTTATGGAAATTCTTTTCAACACATATATCAATTATACGCATTTAATCTAACCATTTGTAAAGTTCTTGGTATAACACACACTTGAATATAACTATATTCCATGGTCAAAGTTTTGACTTGTAGAGAGAATTCATCATATCTATGACTTAATACAGAGTTGCAAAATCGCATTAAAGCTATCTTCCCAACTTAAACATGTGAGAGACTGGTTTTTAGACCGCTTACAAGAATGTCAACACCCAACTACCTCATGACTGTAATCATGGCCAGTTGCACAAGAGGTTAGGACTTATAAGTGGAATACAGTCGATTTTAGAATTTCTACAACAAAATGGATTAGATACACATGAGATCCAGGGGGGATTGACTGATTGGTTTTACACAGGTGGTAAAGAGGAAAGGACTGCCTATCACAACGGGTATGTAAACGAAATAAATGGCAAGGATTATAGTGGCAGAGCTATTAATGATTTCAAGGTCAGTCGATTCAGTTACTACCATTACCACCAAAATAAGGGCGGGCCTCTCAATGAAAGAATGAATCCTAGAGTTCAGTCTTGGTAATATCGTAAGATCTGAAAGTGTTGCAAAAGATCAGTACATAGGGAAATTCCTTAAGTTTGACTATAGTTGGATACTATAATATATAATCGAATGGATTGAACACAAAACCATGAGCCACATATTTTCTTAACTACAGATTCGTTAATTAAACACGGAAATAAGCATCTAGAATCAGTCTCAGAGTCGAAGTCTATCAAATCATTCTCTGGGGAAAATGTTAACAACATTTAACTGTGGGATCCTTCGTAATAATCGATTTCTACTACATAATCTCAATGCAAGAATAGACACATGATCACCCGAATCTTAACTATGATCTTTTACCCTACATCATATTTGTTATGTTAGTTATCTGTAGGTTTCAAAGGTTTAAACAAAATCTAACATTGGAGACAGATTTTTCAATACTTTATCTAATCGGGGATACATCTACACAGAGTTACAACTAAACCATACACATGTATTGAATGACATAATTCCTTTCTATTATGCTAGAACACATTTATATTTGTACAAGTATGGAAAATATTCGACTGATTAACTAAGAACACACCATATTTTTTTTTCATAGGATATAACCGAATTCTCAGTCATCCATAAGGCCGTATAATTCAGCCATGTCATAAAATTACAATCAAGGTTCAACTTCTAAAGGTGTGATTCATGAACCGTTGTTCAAATATTATATAAATAAAGTTTAATCGATCTATTTGTAAACGCAACTGTGTTTCTAACAGACTTCAAATCCTTTTTAACTAAGATTTGTTCCATGTTACTGTAATTTAAATGATATATCTATATAAACAAAGTACAACCACTCTAACTGTAAGCATGAGTTTTCTCTTGACATAGTTCAAGCTCTTGAGCTGATATTTTATACCTTGCATTATAAATTACCTATGTTATAAACCAAATTCAGCCGATCTCTTTATAAATGCAATTGTTTCATATATTATGTATAGGGTAATGATACATTAAAAAAGGCCTTCTTCCAACTACATATACAGGATTTTGATCCGAATAGAAGTCATTTATAAATTAAATGCAGAGAGTTTCAGTGCAATAGAGATCGTTTATAAACTAACTTGCATAGAATTTCGATCTAGATTTATAAATTAAATGTACGGAGTATCGATCTAAATGCACAGAATAATATAAATGTACAGAGTTTCGATAAAATCTATTTATAATTTAAATGCATGGAGTTCTCATCCAATAAAAAAGATCGTTTTAAAACTATTTGTACAAAGTTTTGATCCAAAATTATATCCTAGCTTCCACCCAAACAAATAAGGAAAAAACTGAAAGAATCCACTCTTTTTCTATTTGAAAGAAAACAAATTTTATTAGACATAAGTAATGCTTGATATGTTGTGCCCCATACATCCAAAGGAAAAATACAACCTTCCTATTAAAATACTTTACACCTATTGAAAAACAACAACCCAAGCAACAACAAAATACTTACTTGACAAAAGAAATGGGGAAAAATACTTGGAGAATCAGATCCTCCCAACCATAGGATAGATAAACTCAATTGTTTTCCCAACTCCACCCCCGAGCTGGATCACCACCATGCACTACAATGCCAAGCAACACTTCCACGCAACACTCTGTCTCTCTCAGAGTCCATAACAAGCAATGATGGACTTATGAAAGAGAGAAACACTCAACACATTTTCTTAATGCACAACACGGTGTCCCATGCTATCCCAGTGCACCAATATATATAGTTTTTCCTATGTCTTGTGCCATCCCAATCAAATCTTCAATCAATCCTTCAATCCCTATGATTTCGGATTTTTTTTGGTAGTTGAGATTTTAGATTGGATTTGATTGGTAAAAATATCATTTGCTTGCTTTACACATGTTCTGTGTGCCATGGTGGTGTTCCTTCATTTAGTTGAATTCCCCAAGTTCCCTTTTTCCTTTTATTAAATAATAAAATAAATAGTTTTTTGTGCAAAGTGTCACTCACACATTTTGTGAGTGTTTTTGAGTTTCTAAATAACTCTTAAAAAAATAATTGTTTTTTTTTAAATATTGTCACAGATATTAAATCAAAATAAAATAATAATGTCTTGGGGGTATCACAAAGGTTTTCAATGGGCCTCATTCTTGTCACTAGTATTCAAGACCAATTCTTGTTTATGCACAATTGGCATTTTTTTAGTATTGCTAGAGTAGAATACACTTTTTTCACACAAGCAAGGATCTAACGGCTCTTGTCTCTCAAAGTATGCTCTTCACCTCGCATTTCATGTGATATTGGTGAATCAGAAAAGGGTGAGAAGTGTGAAATATCTCCATTGCACACTTCTCTATTAGTTAGAATTTTTTATTTGCAAAGCACCATGAGCATCTCTTAGATTTAAAAGTATGTATTACTTGATATACTCTTCTATTTAATTTTACGATAATGAATTTGAGTTCATGTCACATCCCCGAACCCCTCAGTGCCCTTTGGGTGATGGGGGAACAACTTTGAAACAATCTGCTACTTTTTTTTTCAAAATTGATCTGCAACTCTAATACTTTGCACAGCCGCAATGATACTCGGTCTACAATCCGCAGCCGCAAGTCGGAAGTTAGATCACCACTTTACACAGAGTCACAGAAACACCTCTCTGAATTCCACAGTCCACATCCGCGATGTGGAACTCGGAAACTCAAAATGCTAAAATAAACCACCTTGACGATTTACGCTTATGACATCTGCACGCCGCATCCGCAATGCAGGAGTTGGAAAGTCAGAACACTAATCTACCATTCCAATGAAAAATGTGCCTCTGACTTCTGCACTCCGCATCCCTGATGCGGGAGTCGAAATTCAGAATGCCAACAATCTATCATGATGAAAATGTTCCTATGAATTCTGCACTCTGCCCCCATGATGCAGGAGTCAGAAAATCGGAACGCCCACTTCACTATCTCACTGATTATGCACCCCCGGATTCTGCACTCTGCATCCTTGATGTGGGAGTTGGAAATTCGGGAATCCAAATATACTGCGTCGAGAAAACATGCCCCTGAATTCCGCACTCTGCATCCGCTATGCGGAAGTCGAAAAGTCAGGACACCAAAATTCCCAACGTTGCAGAAATGTGCCCCCGACTTCCACATTCTGTAGTGCGGATTCGGAAGGTCAGGAGTTGACCATACCTCTGTTCTCCCAACTTCCCATCCCTATAACTTCTTCATCCTTAAACCATTTTAGGAAAACTTGGTACCGTTGGAAATATCTTGAATATCCCTATGCAATGGTGTGGACCCCTGCCACATCTGAGGACTCTGATCTTTCCTCATTTCCAATAAAAAATCTACCCTGAATCCCATCAAAATCTCCTTAGCCCACTACCAAAAGCCCTGGAATCACCCTTCCAAGGCCCCTTTCATCATTTCATCACAGAGGGGGAATGAACACATCAGGGGGTGTCTAACTCATCCCCCAAGCTCATATGATGAAGTACAATCCCTCTAAGGAGATGTGCAATGCATAGCAACACACATAGTGGAATTAAATCTTGGTTAATGCATCTACAACATGTAATAATACAACATATTAAAACAAGCAAAATGATAATACAACAACAAATGAATCACCCTCATGGTTAAGCTCATACACAAAATTCCTACTGACTACTTCCCTATGATCATTTCATTCATTTTGACTTAAATAACACATAAACATATATAGGAAATTATCATCATTTAACACCATAGAGAACACTTATCTTATAGGATGAACAATCCAAGCAACTATCTATGTGAGTGCAACGTTCCACCCAAACATAGGTCTCTGTCCAGCCTATACTCTTTTAGCTGAGAGACCACCCCCAAGATGGGTTGTGTATCCACTAAGGAGGGCTAAAACAGGCTCACTCACAGCCATGGCTTCTCACAAACACGCATGCTAAGCCAACACTCACAGTTGGGTTTATCAAGCATTCAAGGAATGGTAGAGGAGGATGTTAAGCTAATGAGCTCAACCACAGAGCTACAGGCCTCTCAATTCGCACTTAGACAGTCTTGGCACCCACAATACCTACCACACCCAACACAAGGAAGTATTCCCTTCACTGATGCACAGTCCCTCAGGCCATACCTTCCCTCCAGTGCTCTTCAGGGTGGGCATAGAAAGGTCCAAGCTGATAGATCCTTGAGACTCTATCCTTCAATGGGTTTATCAAGCAACCATACCCTATCTCATATCCTTTCTCTGTCCTTTCCACTTGGGTTTCTCTTTCACTTCTGTGACCAAACAACTCAATCTCGCAGTTGGTTTCTCGGCTAACAACACATGTTTTTCTTCACGATTTTCTGAGCATCTTACATGCTACAATTTTCCCTAGGTTATAGAACACTGAGTCCTATGTTGGATTAATCTCCCCACGCGAATTTCTGGACCGGTTCGGCACTCTAAATCATGGTTTTTCACATAATCGCGATTTTTTTCCTTTCTCACTGCTTGGCTCTCCATTCTCTGCCTTCAACTCTCATTGCTTCTTCCTAATGGAATGGGGATCAGGGAATACAAATTCCCATGGGTAGAGTGGCGTACGGTTCAAGGAAAATAGAGCCCCATACCCCGCCATCCTAAATTCAGGGTTTTCCCACCTTCCATCGATTTCAATGAGCATTTTCTTCAACCACCCTCTGCAACAGAAATAAATGTCAACAGGGAAGGTCAAATGGGTTCTAAGGATGACATTTGGAAGTCTATGGTCCAATCCCACAACCCTCTCACCTCTCCCTAGTGGATACACATGGACCCCTCTTATTAGTTTCATCCATAGCCAGTTTTCTTGGTATTTTATTGCAATATTTAATATTTACATCATTTACAATACCTCATGGATTAATAGCACATGGATAATCAGAATGTCAAATACTTTCCTTTAAATAAAACCTAAGCATCCTCTAGTTCGCCATTGGCCTTGAGCTCCACACTAGGGAAAACCCACATTGCATGTATACAATATTTGCATTGAAGGCCAAATATGTTCTAAGAGTCAAAATGGGGTATTACAATTCCCTCCCCCTTAGAACAACATCGTCCTTGGTGTTCTCAAAACTGAACAAAAATGGGAATGCCTCTTTCATGGCACCCTCCAACTCCCATGTAGCCTCATCGGGACTAAGATGCTTCCATTGCACCTTCACCTATCCGATAGCTTGATTCCAGAGCAATGTGACCTTCTTGTCGAGGATGTGCATATGATCCACTTGGAACTCTCCCTCTGGTTCCACCTGTATCACATTCCAATCAGTTATGTGATTAGGATCATATACATATTTCTTAAGAAAAGAAACATGGAAAACATTATGAGCTCTCATGTTAGAAGGAAATGCAATTCTATATGCAACTGGTCCTATCCTATCAAGGACTTCAAATGGCCGACAATATCTTGGTGCCAACTTGGCACAACTCCCCAACTTTAGGGAAATTTTCCTTGGCTTCACTCTCAAGTAAACATGATCCCCATTCTTAAATTCCTTATGCACTCTTTTCAGATCTGCATAACTCTTCTTCCGGTCCTGAGTTTCCTTTAAATTCTGCCTGATTTTAACAATTTATTGTTCCATTTCCTTGACCATCTCTGGTCCAAGCGCTACCCTGTTCACTGGATTATCCCAATTCACTAGGTTTCTGCATCGTTTTACATACAATACTTCAAAAGGACTCATCCTCAATGATGCATGATGTCCATTGTTGTATGCAAACTCTACCAAGTGTGGGTAGTCCTCCCACTTGGATGGTTTGTCCATCATATATATCCTCGGCATCTCTTCAAGAACCTGATTCACCCTCTCAGTTTGACCATCTGTTTGAGGATGATATGTTGTACTAAATTTCGGTTGAGTTCCCAATTCTTGAAATAGTCCCTTCCAAAAATTGGATGTGAACTTTGAATCTCGATCTTAAACTATTGCTTTGGGAAATCCATGCAATCTGAATATCTCCTTCATGAAAATATTGGCTATGTCACTTTCCTTATGAGTGGACTTGACTGGAATAAATTGAGCTACCTTTGATAGATTTTCCACCACTGCCATAATTGAGTCATGCTTCCTTACTGTCATTGGCAATCCTATTACAAAATCCATAGAAATCACTTCCCACTTCCATTCTGGAATGGGAAAATGATGCAATAATCCTACTGGATGTTGATGTTTTGCCTTGACTTGTTGGAATTTTTTACACCATGCTATGTCCTTCTTCATTCCATGCCAAACGTATTGCTTTCTTGTTGCTGTTATTGGCTTTTGATACCCTGGATGTCCAGAGTATGGAATTTTATGTATTTCATCCATCACTAGCTTCTTCAAATCTACACAATCTAGAATATACAGTCTAGTACCTTAATAAAAGTGAACATCATCTTCACTAAGTTGATATCCTGCACACCTTTCAGCTATATTTCCCTGCTGCAAATTCTCTTTAATTTGACGGTAATTTCCATCACTGTCTTGGGATTCAAGAATTCTTGCCTTCAAATTTGATTTGCACATACTTACTGCTGCAACATGAAACTTTCTGCTGAGAGGATCTGCAAACTTATTCTCCTTACCTTTCACATGCTTAATCTCAAAATCAAATTCACAAAGAAATTCCATCCACCTCGCTTTCCTAGCATTCAAGTTTGGATGGTCAAACAAATACTTCAAGCTCATGTGGTCTGTCCTAAGCTCAAAACTTCTTTCCAACAAATAATGTCTCCACATCTTGAGAGCATGTACTATGGCTGCTAGTTCTAAATCATGCGTGGAATAATTCTTTTCATGCTCTTTCAATTTCCTTGACTCATAGCAAATCACAAATCCTTCTTGCATGAGTACTCCACTAGGCCGTCAATGCAAGCATCTGTGCACACTACAAAATCCTTTCTTACATTTGCAATCTTCAAAACAGGAGCATTGGTAAGAAACTTCTTTAACTGCTGAAAGCTTCTCTCACATTTTTCATACCATACAAACTTAATATTCTTCCTCTGCAATGATGTAATTGGATGATCTATCTTGGGGAATCCTTCAATGAACCTTCTATAATAGCCTAAAAGACCCATAAAATATCTAACATCTGAAACATTCTTTGGAGTAGGCCAATCCATTATGGATTCAATCTTTTCTAGATCCACTACAATTCCTTCTTTTGAGATGACATAACCCAAATATTGTACCTTCCTTTAATAGAAATCACACTTTCTCAGTTTGGCATACAGTTGGTGCTCTCTAAGAACTTGGAAAACCATTCTTAGATGTTCATCATGCTCTTCTTCATTCTTTGAGTAAACAAGAATTTCATCCAAGAACACAATCACAAACTTATCCAAATACTTGTTGAAGACACTATTCATGAAACAGATGAATGTAGTAGGTGCATTGGTAAGACCAAATGGAACCACAATGAACTCATAATGACCATATATTGTCCTGAAATTTGTCTTGTGAATGTCTTCTTCTTTTATCCTCACTTGATGATAGCCAGACCTTAAGTCAATTTTTGAAAATACTATAGCTTCCTTCATTTGATCAAACAAATCATCAATTCTTGGAAATGGATACTTGTTCTTGATTGTCACTTTATTGAGCTACCTGTAATCAATACACAGCCTTAGAGTCCCATCCTTCTTCTTGACAAATAACACTAGTGCTCCCCAAGGAGATACACTAGGTCCAATATACTTCTTGTCCATTAATTCTTGCAGTTGCATCTTCAACTCTATCAATTCCGGCGTGCTCATTCTATAAGGAGCCTTGGAAATTGGTGCTTCTCTTGGAACAAGGTCAATGGTAAAATCAATATCTCTCTTATGTGGTCTTATGGGCACTTCATCTGGAAACACATCTTGGAACTCTTGCAACAGCTGGAAGTATTCTATCCTTGGTCCATTGTCCTCTGATGAATTTGATATATGCACTGCATATAATTGACAACCCTTCTTATAAAACTTTTTCAACTGTAGGGCTGAAATCTATCTTACTGAAACTTGTTTGGGAATTCCTTTTACCATTATGGGTCTGCCCTCTTCATCAATGCATTCAAGTACCTTTTCATAGAAATCTATCTTGGCTCTATGCCTTTCCAACAAATCCATACCAATTAGAGCATCATAAGATCCTTATGGTAGGACATTCAGATTTACATTTGTGAGGAGTCCCATTCAACTCCATGGGGCACTCCATCACTACTTCACTTACTTTTCTCTTGGTACCTGTGGCTAACTAAACTAGCCAAGAATCATTGTGCTTCACTTTTTTAAGAGAACAACCTTCAACCACTTTTGGAGAAACATAACTATGAGTAGATCCTGGGTCAATCAAAACAGAAATGGATTGCTTAGCAATCTTACCTTCAACTTCCACAACTATTGACTAATGGTATGCTTGATGATTATCCAATGCTGCACAGAGTTGAGGCGTTTCCCTTTCCATATCCTCCACCGTAGATGCTCCTTCTAAGTTGTGCAAACTTCTGGGATTCTCCCTACGATGTGGACATTCTCTAAGCACATGGTTTCCTCCACATCCCCAACACTGAAGTGGCCCTTTTGGTGCTCTTTCTACTGCCACTGCTGGTTTGTTTCCACTTCTTTCTTGCTGGCCCTGTGTAAAGTTCCTTGGATGAATTTTAAATGGTGGTTTGAATCCACTTTTTCTTTGTTCAAACCTCCCACTTGGATTTCCTTTCCATGCTGGGTGGACCTCTGTTTTACCTTTCCTTCACTCATAGCAATGTACTGCCATTCTAATGGATTCATCAAGACTTGGTGGGTCAATAAACTCAATCCTATATCTGAAATTATGAGTTAGGCTTCCAAGGAAACACTGGAGCTTAACCATATCATCCTTGATGTAGTCCACATACCTCAACAATTCCAAAAATTTGTGGACATGCTCATCCATAGATTTATGTCCCAACCTAAGTTCATTGAACTCTTTCCTCTTGTTGTCATAATACCTAGTTGATAGGTTCTTTTTCTTGAAATACATGTTGAATCTCTGCCAACTAATCCTTCTTTCACTGATTCCTTTCACTTGCATGAGGTTCTCCCACCAAATTGAAGCTCTGCCATTTAGATTTTAAATGGAAATTATGTCCTTTTCATTTCCTGAGTAGTCATGGATCCTGAAGTACTTATTCATCCCAAGAATCCATGCCTCTACCTCTTAGCCAATCTTACTTTCTCCATCAAATGTGGGAGGCCTTGCCTTCCTAAATTCTCCCTGTGGCATTCCTTTGGATCTATTTCTTCTTTCAAACCTGCTAGAAGTATGTCACGGGCTTCTTCGAGGAATTCTTGAGTCACATGACTGGCTGGAAGAATATCTTGAAGAGGGCGTGTTATGCTTTCTTCTCATCGAGCTCTTCCTTGGGCTTGGAGTCCTCTTCCTAGAACGACCTCTAGAGCGAATTTATGCACCCCTTCCCTCTCTACCTACGTTGCTTGGGTTGGACCCAAGGTTTTTCCTCTACTACATATCAGTGAGGCTCTGCCAAATAGCAGCATTGAGCTGATTATGTTCTTCCTAAGCCTTCATCAACCTTTCATTGAATCTTATCATGGTTTCAACCAAGTTCTGTGGGGTTATTTGCTCCCTTCTTCCATTGGATTCAATTTCATCATGATCTTATAGCACATTTTATCCTAGCACATCTTCATCATGCTCGAAAGGATCTTGGGCAACATTTATGGTCACCATTTTCCTTACCCCTTTCCTGCTACTCTCTGCTACACTATTCAAATACTATCAATTGCAAGCACTGTGCATCATAGAGGCATTTATTAGACATCATAAGAACACATAGAACATCCATTTTTAACATAAATAAACTCATGGAATTAATTTAATAAGCTATTGTGCCTTCTACTTTGGCCCAAGCAGCCCCATTGTTGCAACCTTGAGCTCTGATACGACTCTGTCACATCCTCAATCCCCTCAATTCCCTTTGGGTGATGGGGGAACAACCTTGAAACAATTTGCTACTTTTGTTTTTTCAAAACTGATCCACAACACTAATATTTTACACAGCCGCAATGATAGTCAGTCCGCAATCTGAAGCCGCAAGTCAGAATTAGGATCACCACTTTACACAGAGTCGCAGAAACACCTCTCTGACTTCCGCAGTCCACATCCGTGATGTGGGACTCAGAAATTTAGAGCGCCATATACATGGCGTCAACGAAACTCCTTTCTGAATTCCGCAGTTTCACAATACACGATGTGGAACTCAGAAAGTCAGAACGCCAAAATACACCATCTCAGCGATTTACACTTCCGACATCCACACTCCACATACGCAATGTGAGAGTCGGAAATTCAGAA
The DNA here is from genome assembly GCA_027924585.1 of Larix kaempferi. Lineage (NCBI taxonomy): Eukaryota > Viridiplantae > Streptophyta > Pinopsida > Pinales > Pinaceae > Larix > Larix kaempferi. The sequence goes on from BSBM01000519.1 coordinate 3,522,215, forward strand.
CACCAATCTACCATTCCAATGAAAAATGTTCCTCTAACTTCTGCACTCCTCATCCCCAATGAGGAAGTCAAAAAGTCGGAATGCCAACATACTATCCCGATGAAAATGTGCCTCCGACTTCCACACTCTGCATCCGCGATGTGGGAGTCAGAAAGTCAGAACGCCCACTTCACAATCTCGACGATTATGCGCCCCCAACTTCCGCACTCCACATCCACGATGCAGAATTCAAAAAGTTGGGACGCCAAACATACAGCGTCGAGAAAATGGGCCCCTGACTTCCGCACTCTGCATCCTCGATGCGAAAGTCGAAAAGACGGGACGCCAAAATGATCGGCGTTGCAGAAATGTGCCCATGACTTCTGCATTTCGTAGTGCAGATTCAGAAGGTCGGGAGATGACCATACCTCTTTTTTACCAACTTCCCAGCCCTATAACTTCTTCATCCTTAAACCATTTTGGGAAAACTCAATACCGTTGTAAATCTCTTGGAGAGCCTTATGCAATGGTGTTGACCCCTGACACACCTGAGGACTCTGACCTTGCCTCATTTCCAATCAAAAATATTCCCTGAAGCCCATCAAAACCTACTTACCCCACTGGTAGAATCCCTGGAATCACCCTGTCAAGGTCCCTTCCATCATATGATCACAAAGGGGGCATAAACGCATCAAGGGGTGTCTAACTCATCCCCCAAGATCATATGATGAAGTACAATCCCTCTAAGGAGATGTGCAATGCATAACAACAAACATAGTGGAATTAAATCATGGTTAATGCATCTACAGCATGTAAGACTACAGCATATTAACACAGGAAAAATGATAATACAATAACAAATGAATCATCCTAATGGTTAGGCTCATACACAGACTTCCTACCAAGTACTTCCCTATGATCATTTCATTCATTTTGACTTAAATAACACATAAACATACATAAAAAATTAGCATCATTTAACACCATAGAGAACACTTATCTTATAGGATGAATAGTCCAAGCAACTGGCTATGTGAGTGCAACGTTCCACCCAACCAAAGGTCTCTATCCAACCTATACTCTTTCAGCTGAGACACCACCCCCGAGCTAGGCTATGTATCCACTAAGGAGGGATAAAACATGCTCACTCACAACCATGGCTTCTCACAAACACACATGTTAAGCCAACACTCACAGTTGGGTTTATCAAGCATTAAAGGAATAATAGAGGAGTATGCTAAGCCAGTGAGCTCAACCACAGAGCTACAGGCCTCTCAATTCACACTCAGACAGTCTTGGCACCCACAGTACCTACCACACCCAACACAAGGAAGTATTCCCTTCACTGTTGCACAGTCCCTCAGGCCATACCTTCCCTCCAATGCTCTTCAGGGTGGGCATAGAAAGGTCCAAGCTACTGGATCCTTGAGACTCTATCCTTCACTGGGTTTATCAAGCAACCCTACCCTCTGTCCTATCCTTTCTCTGTCCTTTCCAATTGGGTTTTTCTTTCACTTTTGTGACCAAACAACTCAATCCAACAGCTAGTTTCTCAGCTAACAACATAGGGTTTTATTCACGGTTTTTGATAATATTACACTTTGCAATTTTCCCTAGGGTATAGAACGATGGTTCCCCTACTGGATTAAGCTCCCGACACAAATATTTGGACTAGTTCGGCACTCTAAATCATGGTTTTTCACAGAATCATGATTTTTTTTTCCTTTCTCACTGCTCGGCTCTCTGTTCTATGACTTCAACTCTCATTGCTTCTGCCAATGCAATGGGGATCAAGGAATACAAATTCCCAGGAGCAGAGTAGTGTACAGGTAAAGGAAAACAGATCCCCATACCCTGCCATCCTAAATTTAGGGTTTTCCCACACTCCATCGACTTCAATGAACAGTTTCTTCAACAACCCTCTGCAGTAGAAATAAATGCCAGCATGGAAGGTCAAATGGGTTCTAAGGATGACATTTGGTAGTCTATGTTCCAATCCCACAACCCCCTCACCTCTCCCTAGTGGATACACATGGCCACCTCTTATTGGTTGCCTCCATAGCCAGTTTTGTTGATATTGTGTTTCAATATTTAATATTTACATCATTTACAATACCTCATGGCTTAATAGCACATGTATAATTATAATGTCAAATACTTTCCTTTTAAATCAAACCTGAGCATCCTCTAGTGTGGCCTTGGCCTTGAGCTCCACACTAGGGAAAACACACATTGCATGTATACAATATTTACATTGAAGGCCAAATATGTTCTAAGGGTCAAAATGGGGTATTAAATTTCATCACATGTGTTTGCACCACTACACACAATAATAGATGTAAAGATTCTCCCAATCCTAGTATGTTATTCACCTCGCACTTCATGTGAGCTTGGTGAATAATAAAGGTATGGATTGTGAAATACCTCTCTTACACTCCATAAGTGAAAATAAAACCCCTTAAAATCAAATTTGTAATTTTCCAAACCAACTAAAATCCTCCACGGGAGGACACAAAACAATATTTTAGTTAGGTATGATTGATTGGGCTAGGAATACATTCATTCCCACCGATCTAGTTTCATTAGCGATATTTTGAAACATAGCATTGTTTCCTTATAGGATACTTACAAAATCCTGCTATAAGCAAGTGTTCAAAGAAAACCCAAATTAGAAGTGCGTCGTGACCAAGGAGGTGAAAGATGAGGTATAGTTTCCCTTCTCTCCCCTACAAGCCACTCAGCTTGTTGTAGGGAGAAGACACTATACCGTGTAGGATGAATCATTAATCCACACTTGACGCAAGGTATCTTAGTGGCCCAACTTAGGATATCATGAAGGAGCAATTGTGAGTGCAATTGACTCCTAAAGTTAGCTATTGCCTTTGGAAGGTATTGCCAAGTCTTCTTGATTGGAACATTGGCCAAATTGCCGATAGAACTAGCTCTTTGCTACCTCCACTAGTTGATTGGTGAGTGGATACCATCATCACCATCAATTGTGCTTTTTAGGTCTAGTTACATTTGAGAGGAAGGACATTAGGTATTCTTAGGGAATTTACATTTATTTTCTTTTTTACTACAAGTTAAGTAACTCATAAGTAAAAAGAACCTACATGTTGGAACTCATGCACTAAAACCTACTTTGCACATATCACTCACTTCTTACACCATATTTGCATATTTTGTGGTTGGCATTTTTTTGCATTTGTTCAATTGTGTTTAATTACACCATCACTCTCATTTGACACAAAGCCTTCACCATTGAGAAACAAAACAACATCCTAAGATAGTCTCAATGACTGCAAGGCCTATCCCCTCTCTCGAGGGGTGTTTTTACACCTTATACATGTGGTTCACATAGAAGGTACTCTAGCCGAGGCCACTCCCAGACCACATTGATAGGATCATTTGGTTGAGGCCAAGACTTTCTATGTGCATTTTCGCCTCTAAGATAAACTATTAATTACACCACTTCTTCCCCCATCGGAAGAGGTACCCCACTGGCTTTTCCCCTTGAAGATCCCTCGTTTCCATTTGACCCATCTTTTCTTGTAGGAGGTCAACTGGTGTTTACAACATCACCCAGGTCTCCCCCTCATGGAAATAATACCCCATACATAATGGAAATACTAACTCCCCCTACCCTACCATTCATGTCTAGTTTAAATCTAACAGATTTGGCCAAACTGGTCAATGATCCCACGTGGTTGGCTATGCCAGATAAACTTTTGTTTGATATCCCTAAATTCAAAGGAAAGCAAGGGGATGACCCAACCAACCAAGTCATGTCTTTCCACTTATTGTGTTCATCTAACATCATAGTTGACAATCCTGTGAGGCTTCGCCTCTTTCATCATACTCTCATTGGCATGGAATCCAAATGGTATGTAAACCTAGTGAGAGCGACCCATTCCACATTTCCAACATTGGCCACTGCATTTCTCACTTACTTCCATATCCCGATTTGACATGACTTGGGTCTCAAAATTCTCACAAATTTTTGGAAAAATACTTCCACCCACATCACTAACCACATCCATGAGTGGCGTAGGCATCTTACATTATGCAAAATCGAAATACAACCACCCTTTTTGTTGGATTGGTTTATCAAATCTCTCCAACCCGCTATAGCTAAATATGTCGCCACCTCCATGTCATAAAGCAAGGAAGAGGCTATTCTGAAATCCTAGCATTTTGATCTCATATATGCACAATCCGTCTATCTCTACACAATCCTCCCTGATACCCCTCGGCATCGGTCGTTCAATCCTACACCTTCGCCTTTGGGCTCGTCACATTCGACGAATGGGCTTATTGGTTCCATTTCCCATTTAGGAAAGGTTCCTCCTACCATGTTAGCGCCATTGAATATGGTTCCACACTACCCATCCATGTCACCTACATTGGTACCCTTTACACTAGTACCAACCCCCCCAGCTGGTCAATTACAATATGGACCGTATATTCCTACTATTATGCAATCAAGTATGAGATATAACAAAAAAATAGCATAAATAGACCAAAATAAAGTAATCTAGGACTTAATAATAAAGAGTTGAGATGAATAACAATCCTCTTCAAGGGAGCAACCTCCTTACACAATGTACTAAGTACATAAGACAAGACAAGATATAATGACGACTAAAATGAAAAGGTCTCCTTCCTATATATAGGAGACAAAGGGGTACAATAAAAACTAATAGACCCAAGCCGAAATCAATAATATGTAATGCACAATAATAAAGGGGGTAACGTGCCACTACATAAGGGGTAATGTGCCAATATTTAGGGCTTGACATGCCCCTCCCCTTTAGACAAGTGTTGTCCTCAATGCTTGGTTAGTTGTGGATGCTTATGTATGAAGGACTCATCTTCCCATGTCGAATATTCCACTGGAAGGTTCTTCCATTTGATGAGATACTCAGTAATAGCCCGATTATGTAGTCGTTTGGTCCTTGTTTCAGTGATTTGTTTAGGTTCCAATATGACTCTTCCATCTTCATCAAGCTCGGGTAATATTGTTTGAATTGGGATCTGGTCTCCTATTACCTTCTTTAAGCAAGAAACATGGAAAACTGGATGCACTCTTGAAGATGAAGGGAGCTCCAATTTGTAATCCATACTACCAATCTTTTGCAACACATTATAAGGACCATAATACTTGGGTGCTAATTTATTGTCCTTATTTAGTTGCTTAAGGGACATCTGCTCGTAATATTGTAGCCTCATAAATAACCAATCCCCTTCTTCGAATCTCCTTTCACTCTAATATTGATCAGATTTTTGTTTCCTCCTATTTTGTGACATAGCTAGCTTGTCCTTAAGTATCTGGGGAACTTATTACTAGTGCTCTGTGTGATCTTCCACGGGTTAAAATTTAGATTTTCTCTTTAAGGGAGATGTGATAGATGGAGGCTGGTACCCATAAAGTGCCATAAATGGAGACATTTTTTATGATGTATGGAAGGAAGTATTGTACCACCATTCTGCCAAAGATAACCATTTCACCCACTGTGTTTGTTTATCAGATGCAAAGCAATGAATATATTCTTCCAAATATTTTTTCACTATCTTAGTTTTCCCATCAAATTGAGGATGATAAGATCAACTATGAGCCAATTGGGTACCCAAACAAGAAAATAATTCAATCCAAAATTTTCCAATGAAAATTGGATCTCTATTGCGTACAATAATCTGTGGATTTCCATATAACTTCTGAACTATTTCCAGAAAAGCTACGGCTACTGTACTTGCATTAAAAGGGTGAGAGAGAGCACAAAAATGTGCATACTTCGTGAGTCTATCAACAACCACCATAATAAAATTATTTCCTTCTAATTTGGGTAAACCTATGATAAAATCCATTGAGACTTCTTCCGAGTGCTGGCAAGGTATGTCTAATGGCTGTAGAAGTCCTGGGGTATTAACTGTTTCCACCTTATTCTGTTAGCAAACCAAGCATTCAGCCACAAACCTTTGAACATCAGATTTAATACCTTCCCAAAATAATTCCTTCTTTGCATAAATATAAGCGATCCTTATACCATAGTGAATCATTTTTCCACACAAAAGCATCTAATACACTTGGATCATCATGTAGCTTTTGAATGAGTGTCCACACAGATAGGTCATTTTTCCAATCTTCCCTTGCTGCTACTACCCAATCGGGTTGTAGAATGGAAATTGCACAAAGTAAATCCCCGACATCTTCATCTTTTCTGGAAAGTGCACCTTCCACCACATTATGTTTCCCTTTTTGATAGATGATTTCAAAGTCATATACCAAAATCTTGGTTACCCATTTTTATTGTTCTTCCGAAGATAATCTTTGTTTCAAGAAGTATTTAAGACTATTATGATTTTTTTTTACCTTGAAGTGTCTACCTATTAGGTAAGGACGCCATTTCTTAAGAGTATGTAGAATTGCCACCATTTCCTTCTCATAAATGGGGTTTTGTAAGTGCTTTCCCTTGATTGGATGACTTGTGAAAGCCATTAGGTTTCCTTCTTGCATTAGAACAACACCAATGCCATTTCCTGAAGCATCACATTCCAAAATAAATGTTTTTGTGAAGTCTAGTGTGGCCAAAACAAGAGCTTTGCACATTGCTTCCTTAAGCTGTTCAAAAGCTTGAGTTGCATCTGGAGTCCAAGAAAATGCATCATTCTTCAATAATGATGTTAGAGGTGCTTCTATTCTTCCATAGTTCCAAACAAACTTGTGGTAGTACCCTGTCAAACCAAAGAATCCTAGAATATTCTTTAGGGTTTTGGAATTAGCCAGTCCATCACGGCTTTAATTTCGTTGGACTCTACCTTGACACCTTCCTGAGATACAATATGACCCAAATATTCTACCTCCTTTACCCCAAAGAAACATTTGGAAGGTTTTGCATATAGTCATTGCTCCTTTAGTAGTCGGAGTACCCTGTCAACATGTTGAACATGTTCTTCCCAAGACTTTATATAGATTAGTATATCATCAAAGAATACTAGCAAATAATTTATAAGGAAAGGCTTCAAAATGGAATTCATCAAACCTTGAAGTGTGGAAGCCGCATTCGTGAGACCAAATGGCATGACCAAAAATTCATAATGACCATCATGAGTTTTGAATGTTGTTTTTGGAATGTCTTACTCCCTCATTCCAATCTGATGATATCCAAAATGAAGATCCAACTTTGTGAAGAAAATTGTCCATGTAATTCATCTAACAATTCATCAATGACAGGGATTGGAAATTGATATTTAATGTTGATGTTGTTGAGCTCTCTATAATATGTACACATACGCCATGATCCATCCAGATTGTGTACCATTACCACTGGTGTAGAGTAAGAACTTTGTCTAGGCCTAATTATGTCGGCCTCTAACATTTTTCAACCATACGCTCAATTTCACTCTTCTGTCCATAGGGGTATCTATAAGGTCTAATGTTAGGAGGAACACTTCCCAAAATTAAGTGAATATCTTGATCAAAATCTCGAACAAGTGGAAGGACTTTTGGAATATCTTCAAATACCTTGGAATGCTTATCAATCACCTTTTGGATATATGGGGAAATAGGAGTCTTAGATGTTTGAACATCTAATGAGCATAATTGTGCAATTACACCTTGTTGTCCCTTTTTTTATCAATTTTGTCATACCGTTAGAGCTTATCACCTTACTTGGTTTCCCTGTGATACCCTTTAACTCATATTATTTTCCTTCCTATAAAAATTTCATGCAAAGCTTCTGAAAATTAAAAGTCATTGTTCTCAATGATTGTAACCATTGAACTCCTAAGACAACATCAGCACCCCCCATCAGAATAGAAATCATTGGATTATTCAATACATATTCCTCCATAGTGAGATTTATATTATGGAATTTTCTTTATCAATTGATAGTTCCTCCATTTGTAATCATTACTTGAAACTCTGGTGCTGGATATGTAAAGCAATTGAGAACCCTGGCTAATTTACAGTGAATGAAATTATGAGTACTACTAGAATCAATCAACACTGTTACCTTTTTCTTTTTGATATATCCTTCGAATTGAGATTTTGAGGAGTGCTAATTCCATCCAGTGCATGACAGGATATGGTGGGAGTAATCTTTTCGGAAGTGGTATCTTCTATTTGTTCATCTTGAGACAGTTCTTGTTCTTTTGGTGATTCTTATTCATTTTCTTCCTATGCTTCACAATCTATGTAAAATAGTTTCTTCTCATTGCACTTGTGGCCCTTACTGTATTTTCTATCACAACTGTAACAAATCCCTTTTGCTCTTTTTTCCTCTAGTTGTTGTGTTCCAACCTTGTAGGTTGTGGATGACTTGAGACCATACTTCCTTCTTTATAGTTGTAAGTGGTATACTTCCTTGTTACCATCATTTTGTTTTCAACTTTTCTTGCCACCCTAAATGCATGATCCAAAGACTTAGGTTCGCAAAGGATAACCTCATGTTGCTGTAACTGGGCCTTTTTGCTTTAGATTTACCAACCGGCTAAAGAAGGTGTTGCTATTTATATCCTCATAATGTGCAATCAAATATTCTGTGAATATAGACCATGAGATAATAGAGTCCTTTTTACGGTAAAAAATCCATTGGTACCATACAAATTGATTAGGATCTAAATATAAGGATGCAATAGTTACCTTTCGCAAAGTTGGCACCTGGTGTAGATCAAAGAATTGCTCCATCTTGAATATCCAAGTTATTGGATCATTTCCATCAAACTTTATCATGCCAATTTAGGAATTTGGGTACCCTTTGGTAACCATCCCTGATGACTTCCATTACTAGAATCATTTCCTCTTGGAATATTCTTATTTATGGAATGTTTCTCAACATGGAAATTGTCTTTATCCTCCTGCGTATCATGGAACACATCATCACCTGTAAGGGGAGTATCCCTTGAATTTTGTATGAGATTAGCAATATTGTTCAAATTCTCTTTTAAATTGAGTAAATAAGTTGTTCTAACCGAACCTTTCATATTTTCCTACATTTTATTCAACTTCTCCTCTAAATTAACTAAATCAACTTTTTCACAGTCCCTTTAATCATATCTTCCAATGGGGACACTCGAAAAGATAAGTCTTCCCTATCATCATACGTCGGGGATGGATCCTCTGGTGGTTTGAGGAGAGTGTGATTTTTTACACTTATGTTCGGTGGAATTTTGAAAAATATAAATAAATATCAGACCCTAGGTTTCACCAGAATTAGATACTTCTACTCAAAGCTATTCAAATTTAAAATGGCATACATTTTTGAAACCTTGATTGGAAGACTGTTTTATAGATGACTTTTAACTGAGGTAAATTTTAAAGTTATTCTCCTATGGGTATGAAACTTCATCCTGATGTGTCCTTTTTCCAATGCCATAGTTCTTACCTAATTCTAATGTACCAATAAGAAGTTATTGCAAATATCCCAACACTTCTTATTTTAGGTCTTTCCAGAAGAGAAAAATTGTAGGGTTTGCCACATGTCTAATATTTCGGATCCGAGTCTGAAAACCCTACCATGGATACTGTGGTATTTCTTCTTTCTAATGCAACAATTCTAACTAAATTTCTATCTTTCATACCCCATATATGACCTTTTTCCATAGAACACATGTTTAAGACTAGTCAAAAAGCCTAGATTCCAAGGTGAATATATCCGAAACTATACGGTATCAGGATCTGAAAATTGGACCACAGATGTACTAAGTACGTAAGACAAGACAAGATACAATGATAACTAAAATGAAAAGGTCTCCTTCCTATATATAGGAGACAAGGGTACAATAAAAACTAATAGACCCACTAATAGATCAGGACTGGAATCAATAATATGTAATGCACCATAATAAAGGGGGTAATTTTCTACTACATAAGGGGTAATGTGCCATTATTTAGGGATTAACACCTACTTACTCAAATGTTATTCAAATGACGACGGTTCATGCACCGCCAATGGTGCATGTCGTTCTTGCGTCCACCTCTTATGGAACGCAAACCACATTTATCCCACCCCCGGGGTATAACCCATATTATCCTTTCCCACTCCTAATTGGTCATCAACCTACCCCCCACATGGGGATAAACCTAGTTCAACCTTCTTATGTTCAATAAGCTCAACAATTTGAGAAATTAGACACCGCAAAACCCCAGAATCTGCATACTCGGGGGAAGAAGAAAGGGAAGAACAAGCAGAACCAAAAACTGAGGCAAGGGGGAAACCCCCCTTCACAGCAAAACCAAAATATGGGAAACCAAAATATGAAGACTAACAACCCCCCAAAACAAGGGAAGGATCCCAACCTGAGGACCAATTACTGTTGCTCCATTTGTTGCAATTATGGTCATTACACACATCATTGTCCTCTTATTCCTAACTTCCAACAGTTATTGGAACCAAAAAAGAAGATGGTGATGAATCCTACTCAGGAGAAAAACCCTCCCCAACCACAAACTTTCATTTTACAACATCGTTTGCAAACCAAGGGGTAGTTACACAGCAACAAGACCCTCGCCCCCCCCCCCATGACAATGTCTCTTTTCAAAATATCTACACATTGGATATAAATATTCATACACGAGCCAAGGGTTATGATGGGCCTTCCACCCCCCAAGTGGAAGATGTCTTTATCCCCTCGGGGAGCCCTCTACATATACCACTCCCAAATTTCAAACAAATCCCGTGGATTATGAAAGTTCCACTTCGGCGTACCCCTAATAACCCTCACATGAAATCCGCCCACAATTATAGTATTATGGATGACTTGGCATAATCCCCCACAACCATGTCCACGTTAGAAGTGTTACAATATTTCCCAACTTAGTGAAATGCATTACTCAATGCACTTGGCATCGTCGATCCTTCCAACTTGCACCTCATGACCTTTGATCTCAAAAAATGTGATACATGACTACCTTCGTCAGTGGCATTTCAAGTTCCAGTTACAATAAAAAACGTCATGATTCATTGATGTATCATTGACAAAGGCGCATCCACTTGCGTTATGTCCACAAAAGTGTGGAAACATTTAGGGTCCCCTGATTTGGTTCCCTCATCTATCTCTCTTCACGCATATAATGGGAGACCATCCCAACCAAGAGGATTGTACCAAAATGTCCCCATGGAGTTGGGGGAAAGATGGTTATGATTGATATCAAACTAGTTGATTCTAAACTTGACTACAACATCCATTTGGGGCATAGTTATATGTACGACATGAAGGCGGTCGCCTCCTCGGTATTTCATATCATGATGTTTCCTTTAAACAGGAAGGTATTTACCCTCAACTAGCTTAACATCTATGACCCCAAAAACACAAGCAATCCCAAAAATTTCCAACTAACTATACTAGGGGATAATCAACCGTATGTTGACATTGCTCCCGGCATGTAAAAGGATTCCAATTTGTTAGGAGTGTATTCGGGACCACCACCAAGGATACCTACAAACATTGATGGCCTAATGTGCATGATTTTCACTGCTGAAAAATGGTGCCGCATCCCCCTCAACACCATCGTCAACACCAGCACTAATTCATGGAGTTGAGCAAACATTGAGTCCATCGGTACCACCAATTTTCCAAATCTCATTCTTGTACCCTCGTATGGGTGTACAAGGGACGCCGGTTATGTCTCAGTTAACTCTACCTAGGATCACTTTGGGTATCCCAGTATAGTACCCTACACCACCTTACCCATATATGGATTCCAAACCAGTCACTCATTACGATTTTGTCCCTATTTCAGCTAGTACGGCTGCAAGGCCCATAACACATTCTGTTATGATAGCCCAACCTATGACATCTACAACTACACCACAACCAGTTGTCACCAAGACTGCCAATGGAGGTCCTAAAAAACCAAAGTTGAAGGGTCCCCCATTACCCACCCCGATGTCCAATTCATCGGAAATCGCTAAGCCTAAAGCAAGGGGAATCAACCAACAGGTGTTAGAATCCCCAATTATGATCAATACTCCCACTCAAAGGTCACGTTGCCATGTTCTCTTTGCGGACAACAAGGCCACACAACCAACCTATGTCCCACTTTTCCAGAGCTAAGAAATTTTCTTAACATGTAATGTACCAAATTTGATCAATGGCACAATAACTCAAAATATTTACAAATGAAACACACAGTAGATTACTAGGAATCAAAACTAGCTAATTTGACAAGTATTCAAGAATAAATTTTTAAACAAACTTCAAGATCTTTTTAAATTCTCCCCAAATAAATGTTAGGACCTGTTAAGGTTGTGGATCAAATGGAAAATAGGCCAATACCTTGACAGTGGTACTTTTATGGGTACTTCATGCCCGAGTAGAACCCTTGAGCTAAACCCAAGGGTACAAGGAAATTGTCCACAAGACTTTTGTGGAAACCCAAGGCTTCTGGTGCTCACTGAATATAATCAGACCTAGGGTGGAATAATTTGGTTATCCTCCAACCTGATGCAGTAATATTAAAGAGGATTAGAATCAAAATAGACAGTTTTTGGAGGTTGAATGGACAACTATGCTACTTTGGACTAGCTGACTAGTATTTACTCATACCTTCCCAGACACTCTCAGAAGGTCACAAAATTCAAAATTAGGATTGTGGATGATTTTATCAGTTTCTGATGGACCTGAAGAAGCTTACAAAGAGACCAAAGAGCTCACATAATGCATTTTTTTTAATTACTATAAAACTAGGCAATTTCCAATGCACATAGAGCAAGCCTAGGAAAAGAGAATTACAAACAACTTCAGTAGTTTTCAGATTTCTTATCAGGACTAATTTATGAACTCAAATATAGATCATTAAACAGACTAAATCTCTATTAGACTTATATAGAATCATTTGAAGGTATATTATATCTAGACTTACAAACAGTTCACAACCCTTTAATAAATTTTACAAATAAGAGAAGGAATCTTCAATGGAAGTAAGAAAATAAGAGATAGAACCATTGGATTAGAGCCATATACAAGAGAATAACATATTGGTTTCTCTTTGCTAGCTCAAGAACATATGATACAACTCACAGGGGATCCCACACAACTTGAAAATCCATAAATACAAAGATAGAGTTGCACAGGTGTGCTCCTCAACACTGAAACCTTGGCTCTGGTGAAAATGGTTGTATCTTGGTCATACTGACACCTTTTTCAACAATACAAAAGGAGTTTCTTAATGGAAACGACCCTATGGACACAATGGAGTGGGTATCAAAACCTATAAATGCTCAGAAATTTCAAAACCAAAACCTTTATTTCGGCCCTTCAACACTGTTCCCACTGAATGAAAGGGTTGAACTGCAAAACATGAACACCAACCACTGGATCGGATGTGCTAATTCATAACCTAATGGATGTATTGACACTCTGTAGTTAAATGGAACAATTTTGCAATGTGTCACATAACCCAAAGCTGGTTAGGGGCACATCTCCCAAGCCTTTAAGAGCAATCTCTCAAAACAAATAGCAAAATGACAAAAATATGTGAGAGTGGTGCGCTAATATATTTTTATAAGTTAATTTTCCATATAGATACATTGAATGTGGTATCTTTCCTTACTCATGTGCCCTCCTTGATTGTTTTAAGCAACTTTGCTTTTTCCTGGTTTGTCCTTGCTTTGTTGCCTTAATTCCGCTTTGAGTTGCTTTTCCTGCTTTTGGAAACATCATGCTTTTCCTAGCTTTTCTCTACTTTTCCTGTGCTTTTTCCTGCTTTTATGCTTCTTTCTGCTTTATGGACTTTCATGATTTTCCTGCCTACTTTCTGCTTTTCTGAACTAGCTGCTTTTGTGCTACTTTCTATCTTTTTGGTTATTTTGTGGATTTTTTATTTTTCTTCTAATTGCCATTGTAGATGACAACTCATAGGTCCACAAGACCACTTGTGTCCCCTCCTTTTCCACCTAGGCACATTAATCAACACAAAACTAAATAATAATAAAATAATTACAATTTAATCATGGCACACTATCCTAAGTTTCAAAAATTAATTAACTTAGTTGACAATTAATGCCTCAAAACTTAACCCCTCTTTAATTAATTAATGCCAACTGTCAGTAGGACCCATGGGGTTGAATGGGTAGTGGTGGACCATGGTGGTATCAAATAAAATGATGACACTACATAACACCCCCGTCAGCATAACACATGCTCCACCAATGGTAAAAGGGGGCACATCTCCCTCATCCACATCTAAGTCCAAGACACTCCGTACAAATCACACATGTGTCATATGTTCTTAGTATGGGCACTACACACACCATTTCCCATCCTCCCTCGATATCGGGAGGCGTTGGAAACCATTCACCTCACCCAACCCTTAGAAGAAACTTCACCCCCCTCATCACTAGAGCAGGCTCCTATCAATATGGTTACTACAGTGGTCCCAAACAACCCATCCCCACGGTGGGATGATTCCATACCCGACCAAAAGTCACAGCGGCATCCACAAAGCCCAACCATTGTCCTAAACCACACAAATTCCACTTGACCATGTATTTCATGCAACTTAATGTCTCACCATTCATTCCAATGTACTATGGTAGTCGCATTCCCCACTTTCTGGGAACACAAATTCAATTAGCCAATAACGTCACCCCTTGTGGGACCACGTTCCCTATGGTAATTGAGGAGGATGCTGAACCGATAGAGTACAATGCTGGAAACAACACCTCGCATCCATTATATCCCCTGAGATATCTTGATCCCCATCACCAATTTCCCATGAAGCACTATATCCCCTAATATTAGCTCAAGACGAGATTCTAGCACCCACCCCAAGTACCTCTAAATACCTTGACATCTTGCATCTCAATTTAGTCCCTCTTCCGAACCAGAATGAGAACCCTTTTCATCAGACAAAGACATGATAAAAGAGTACATATTCCCCACAAATGAAGAGATAATTAAGACCATGAAGACTATTGAACCTCCATGGGACACTTTCCATCATAGATCATCAGCAGCTAGTAGGTAGGAACCACACACACTACTCGTTGAACAACAATATACAATCGATTCAAAATATTTTCTACCCCCTAGTCATATTGATTGGTTCAAGAATCCTATTCCTGCCCCATATGCAATCAAATATGGTAACCTTTACAATATATCCCATGCCATGTAGGTTTATATATCCGTCACACCTAGAGTTGTCAAAAACATCTCTATTGGGGCTTCCTTCTCACCACAAGAAATTACCGATTTTACATCTCTATTCAAATAATTATGCGACGTCTTTGCATGTTCCTATGAAGAAATTCCAGGTCTACACCCATAAATTATCAAATATCATATTGACACTTGGCCTGGCGCCATCCCCATTTGACAAAAATAATTCCCGGTCCACCCTTCCAAGACTACCGCAATCAAGCCGAGATTTAGAAACTCTTACAAGCTAGATTTATTTTTCCCATTTCTTACACGTGATGGGTTTCTAAACCTGTCCCGGTTAACAAAAAAGAGGGAACAATTCATGTCTACACAGATTTATGGAACCTCAATTTATCTTTTCCTAAAGACAATTTTCCAACACCATCCATCGACCAAATTGTTGACTCATGCACTGGTTGTGAAATGTTATCCTTTATGGATGAGTTTTCTAGATATAACTAGATACGTATATGTCCCCAAGATCAGTATAAACTACATTTACCACACCATGGGGCGCATTCACATACAAATTTATTCCTTCATCCTTAAGAATGTCGGGGCATCATCCTTTCCTTTTTATATGACTTGGCTCACATCATCCTCATCATGATGACTTGGCTCACATCATCCTTTCCTTTTTAGATGACCTTACAGCCAAATCCAAAAAATGATGCAATCACCTTCAAGATCTTCGTACCATATTCACACGGTGTCACAAATACAATATACGCTTAGATCCCCTTAAGTTTGTATTTTGTGTCATCATCACTCATCTCTTATGATTCAGTGTTTCCAAAGACGGCATCACTGTCGACCCCTCAAAGGTTCAAGCCATCTTGGAATTTCCACCCCCACGAACACGATGCCAGTTGCAAAGTGTCCAAGGAAAGGCCAACTTTCTTTGTTTTTTTGTTCCCGACTATGGCACTCAGGCCCATGTATTTTTATGACTTCTCAGAAAATATCTCCCATTTAAGTGGGATGACTATGCCCAAACAACCTTTGATTCCATCAAACAAGCATTGTCATCATCCCCCCTCATCTCTCCTCTGGAATTTGACAAAGATTTCATCTTATATATATCTATGTCAGCTTCCATCATGGACATCTTATTAGTCCAACCTGTTGAGGACAACCAATAACATGTCATATATTATGTCAATAAAACCCGCATCAGACCTACACTCAATTACAGTCATGATGCGGGGCTTGCACTCGCAGTCATCCTCTCTATATAGAAGCTCCGCCACTATATTTTGCTCTGTAAAACAACAATGGTCACTCATTCCAACCCTATGCAATACATACTTAGTCGGAGGCTTATCAATAGTAAGTTTGTGCATTGGATCCTTATCTTACAAGAATTTTACCTCGAATTTATTATTCCTAAAAGAAAGAAAGGCATGGCCTTGGACGAACTCATTACAAGCATTCCATCTACCACCACAGATGAGTTTGTTCAGGACCAACTACCCGATGAGCATCTCTTTCTCATCATGACCAATGATCCTTGATGCGGGGATATTCTCCTTTATCTCCGCACCCAAAAGTTCACTCCCCACTTATCCCATGACGATTGCCACAAAATCCTTCACCAGACACCAAGATACCTCCTCATCATAGACGTCCTATATCGTCACGGCATCGACACTATCCTACGATGATGTCTAACACATGAAGAGGCCGAACAAGTTCTCAATGATTTCCATAGCGGAACATCTGGCGACCACCTCTTCGAACTAGCTACCGACCAAAAAATCTTACGAGCAGGGTATTTTCAGCCCTATGTATTCAAATATTGTGTCTACATTATCAAATAGTGTGCGAATTTCTTTGTCTTTTCCTGCAAAACACGGTCCCCCCTGCACCTCTCCATCTAGTTATCATCACTAGCCATTTTAAAAACGGACAATTGATTTTATGTAATGATTCCCTACTTCATCCCAAGGTCACCACCATATAATTTTCTCCTTGGACTACTTCACCAAATGGGTTGAGGCGATGCCCAAATTTGATTGTAAGGGAGTGACTGCAGCACGGTTCTTCTTCAACCATGTCATCTCCCGCTTTGGCATCCCCAAACAACTTGTCTCTGACAATGGAAGACACTTCTGTGATGAAATGTTTGAACAAATTTCACGGAAGTTGGGATTTAAACATGAATTTTCAACCGCTTACTACCCTGAGGCAGATGGCCATGTTGAAGTTGTTAACAAAATTCTCAAAACTATGCTCCAATGCATGATGGATAAAAATAAAACTAACTGGAACCACATGCTCTTTCCTACCCTTTGGGATTACTGCACTTCGTTCAAGACCACCACAGGTTTTACCCCATTCCACCTTGTCCTCGTGTAGAATCTGTCCTCCCAATCGAGTGCCAAATCCCTACCCTCCAATCCACTGTTAAGTTGTTACCTGATACCCCTGCATTGGAGCAACGCCTATTTACCTTGGAACACATCGATGAAGAACGATGTGACTTCTTAAACAAAATAAAGCCATAAATTTTTCTACAAGGCACTCTATGATCGACATATGCGACCACGCACCTTCAATGAAGGCGACTTTGTTCTCTTATTTAACGCCAAGAAAGACAATAAACCGGGACCCGGTAAATTTGTATCTAAATGGACAATCCCTTATATCATTAAGCATTGTCTCCCAAAAGGAGCCTATGGATTAATCGACCACAAAGGTATCACCCTCAACCTCCTATTTAATGGGTTGTACCTAAAATGTTTCTACCCTTAATACTTTGATGCCCCGCAGGTATGCCTTGTTTTGGTTATATGATTTCTGCATTGTCAATACCTTGGTCATGTTCTTTACTAAACTTGGGTATGTGCGTCGTATGTGCAAGATCTCGACTAGGACAAGTTCACAACCATTGTTTTTATAAGAACAAGGCTCCATGATTAATCAATGGGGCAAAGTTCCCTACCACAGGTATCATTCTGAAACCAGCATATAGGCATATTTCCCTCCATTTATAATGCATCTACTAGTGTTCCTGTTGATAACCATAAGGACCTAAATCCCAGTATCGATGTGTCATCAACATCATCACTGAGAATAGCATGTTCCCCCATGGGTGTGCACACCATTTCCATCCCAGTCATCAATTGACACCCATGATGTTAACCCCCACAAGTCTGAGGAACCTGATACAACCTGAAATGATCCCCCTTAACTTATCATTTTGTAATTGCGCATTTACTCCACCAAGTAAATAACCTCAGCTTCCTTGGATCATGTTACGATCAAGATTCACAAATCCCACTTGTACCTCCATGAGCACTTTACCCTCCACAGGCTTCTTTGTATCAAGCACCCCCATGAAGACACCAATGGGGCCGCCACCCTTAGAAGTAACCAGTTCTATTTTAGTTATCCCGTAGGAATACATTGCATAGCATTGATTCATGGGACACCCATATTTTCGTTTGCAAACTAACCCCCACTTCATCTTGGAAAGCGTCCCTCGATCCAATCAAAACCGTGGGGACTCTGCCCATCATCAAAATTGGTCCCTCAATGCATCTAAAGTTGTGACGAACCCGCCATTATTCTTTATGTACAAACAGTTCCCCCATCACCTTACATTGTGGGAACAACATACTCTTTGGGAAGAAACCCATGGTCACCTTTTATCGATGTATTTGAGTCTCAATATCCTCAGCAATATTTGTTTTGATCGATCACCATTACTCTTTATTTTGTGTCTCCCTTAAATCCCTTTCATTTGCAGTTTATCTCTGTTCATTTCAATCTATATTGTTCCAAAAGGAAAGCTGGCATCCCCACTCCCCATGTTTACATCAATCAAAGGAAGTTATGAGCTCCATGCTTATCAACCAGTCTTGTGTCAGGTTTTTCTGTCCACTAGTCGGTTACAATATGATCTTGGTTCTCAAGATAAGACTCTTGTCTTATCATGTACTTCATCTCTTGTCGACGTCAAAAAACCACATTCCGAGAGTTGCAATAATTGCAGCCATACCTTGGGATCCCTTTCAATCACTATAAGGGACCACCTCGAACTTGGTAGGGAGAGTCATTAGTGCTCCCTAACCAAGTGGTTTCCCCTATGCTCGACATCAACACATCATCGCATCAAGGGGAAACATACTTTTGAAGGTAGCAGTGTTCAAATTTGAAAATCATGGTAGCAGTCTATTAGGTATAGTGAAGTTCTCAGGTAGCTTCACATATCATGTCGATCCCCCACGCCTATGGGCTTATCATGGTCACCAACAGTTACACTTATTCATCATTCCACAACAATTTCCACGGTTATTCACTCTATCATGGATTGAATCTGCCTTCATAGATGTCCCAACAATATAGTAGAGTCGACCCCTTGGTCTTCTCTCATTGTAATCACTTTGACAACATTTCATGAGCATGGGTATGCCCACCTCGTTTGTATAAAAACATATTCTTCATTACATCTTCAACAGTCGTCACCAACAGTATTCCCCCTGGGAGGACCCTATTTCTCTGCATATGCTTCATCCTATAGAAAAAGAGAGAAACAACATAAAACATGATGCATTATCGGCTCTACAATACCCTCCAAACCTCATACATCAGGGGGCATTTGTTAACGCCTAAAATTTGCACAAATGCGACATTTCAGTGATTCTTCAAGTAAGGCATCTTCAACATAAAGAATTCATCTCACCGTAGGAATCCTCAACAAAACCAAAATACAACATGACTCCATAAATGCCAAAAACAGTCCAAAAAAGGGGTAGCGCAGTTAATACACTATTAACTCGTGCTATAGCACGGGTCAATAGAACAATACCTGCTACACCCACATGGATATTTCTTTGATAGTCGTGCTACTATCAAAATGGTGGGACCACTAGCTTCCCATGGTGCATTGAAGGCTCAATCATCTCCAAGGATCCGAATTCGGCTCCTCCCACACTTGGTGGCATTAACTAGCCCCCTTGGCATACCTTGGAACTAGTTCATGGAGAAGATGAGTTCACATTTGTATCTTGTTGTTTGTTGGCCACCTCTTGGCGTATAAAATGAAGCCATTGGAATGCATTTGGTAGAGATAAATCAAGAGAAAGGTTATGCTAATGGATTTGAGTTGGAGCTTCCTCATAGCCCACCACTTCCTACCATTGTGAGCATTCCCAATCTCCCTTGACACCTTCCTTCAAGGGGCAAGAGTTTCTCTCCATCGTTCTACCCTTGACTTAGAATTTAGTTTGGAAAAAAAGGGAATCCCTAAGGGGCATTGTTGGATTCCATTGAATCCCACACCTCCTAGGTGTTGTAGAGCATGACCATTGGGAAATACAAAAGTGGTTTGGCATATCTTGGATTGTTATTGGAGTTTGCATTCTCCCCCCATCTCTTTTATTTTTCTTCTTATAAATATTTCTTTGTTTGTGCATGAATTACACTAACAATATATTGCAGGATCACTTGGAGGACAACCAACCAAACACCAAAGGGGATCCAAGGACTAAGGCCTTGCTGTAGCCTACAAGTCCTAGCCCCTTACCAAGTGGAAGAGTGCACATTGTGTAATATTTTCCACAACAATATCCTTTAAAAACTCCATTAAATATTTATAAACATTTTTGTTTGGAAATAATTGCCTCAACTAATTTTTTTCCTTCATACATATCTGATAAAAAATTATATTTATATAAGATACTTAGACAAATTTATTTTCTCACCGAATTTACATATACTTTCTAAATACATATTTAGTCTTTTCTAAACTCATCTTTATTATTCAATAGCAATCTAAAAAGCACAATAAATCTGAACGACCAACCTTTAATTTGAACAAATCTGCTTTAACAACTCATAAATATGTATTTATGAAATCTTAACTACCTATATCTTTCTGATGGCAGTCCTAGCCCCTTACTAAGAGATTGCTTAGAAGAATATTAGCTTCTGTCAAAACTACAACTTTGAACTGGTGATTTATGTGATAAAAAACAATCCATCCAAGTTATCTTTGGCATTGTAGAAGTCATGTAGCAACATATTAGATCCTGAGATTCAGCTTATTACTCGTCATTATCCCACCTCTTCCAACATTTATGATTTTGTAAAACCTTGCAGCACGTCATCTAGATAATGAACCTCCTCGAATTCTATTGTTCACTAAATCACTTCTTCCATTTTCTCGACCCCCATAGGAATATCCCCCACATCCTCTTGTTCCAACATTCCTGAATCCCTCTCTAAAAGAACGTCATTTCTCCCTAATAAATTATTCATGACCACCAATTAGAATAGGGGTGCTTTGACTGTAGTTTGAGCTGAAGACAAAATGATAACTAAATACACCTCCATGCCTACTCTTAACTTGAATTCTATAAGGCTTAAATTTTAATTCCCACGAACTTCTTCAACTCTTTCTCAACTTGAGAAGTGGTAACATTCACATGCAAGTTGTTGATAAAAATAGAGCATCCACTTCTTTTTGCAGTGCTTTTATCGGTCATATTGATGAGAGTGGAAATTAATAACTTATTTGCAAAAGATTCCTTTGGTGGAGTGGAAGTGGAACTAGTTACTTGAATTTGAGAAAAAACATGATATAGCCATAGTAGTAGCACTTGGCCCCTCACAATAGATACTTTTTTAAGTGCAACATTTTCTATTGTTGCATTTTTTTCACAAATAAAGCATAAGGTTTTTCTGTTGAATCTTGAACTACAACTGGAGTTTCTTGAGTAAGGGGAGGTGGTCCTTCCATGTGAACATGTTTGTCAATTATTGATTCTTTTTGTCCATCTTATCCTTCTCGGATGTACTTAGACTTCTACATGTGTACCTTCTGAACAACAGAAGGGGGATTCTCCACCATTGTTATTGATCCGTAAATTGGCATGGATATTCCAGTGGATTAGTTCACCACAACGGATCTTACAACTTAATTCTTTGTGTTAATTTAATTCCATAAAATACTGAATGCAATGGAACTGAAAAGAGAAATAACTAGATCAAATAAGTACACAATCCACACAACAACACAAGATATACCCTAGGAAAACCCACTATGGGGAAAAACCCATCCAGAAATGAGGATTATGCCTTGCTCTTTATGTCAAATTGAAAATACAAAGGAAATGGTACTCTCTGTGGATTTACCTATGACTCAACAACCAGAATGGATACTATAGGATCTCATATCTACTTCTTTTATCTCTAACATCCACTCCTGTGTTGTTGTTCAATTATGGAAGAATACAATACATCAAAAGAATGGCACCCCTTCATTTCATAACAACCTGGTATTTAACATAGCACTATAGTTTTTTAGGTTTAATTTTATGGTTTGTAAATGTCTTGATTCCCATTTAGGGTTAGGGTTATGGACCTTATATAATTTCCTTGAAATTACACACATGACTAGCTCCACATGTGCAAGAAATGAGAGTTGGCATAGAATCCTCTCAAAACTACGGTGATCAACTCGATAGGTCAACTTGCAAGAGGCATAACTTCTTCATACAGACTCTGATTGAGACAATTCTTGCACTGTTGGTAAGGTATCAATGTGTAGAATGCATTAATACCCTTCTAGTTGTTTTTCAAGTGAAAAATAATGTTTAAAATCTCAAAATGTCCCCAAACGTTTTTAGACGATTTTTTGACACCAAATCTGAAAGTGAGACATGCCCATTAAATGGGCCCTACAGCCAATCCATCCAATATTCTAACCCTGAAAGCTCCAAATAGGTGAAAAATTATATATTGATCCATTTTGGATCAATTATGGGTTGCTCAATCACACTATTATGATCTTGATCTACTAGTTCAAACTTGACAATTGGCTCTGGGACAAGACCACTTTAGTTGCATATTGTGAACAAGTCATTTGTCAAAACAAGATTTTTCTTTGGTTGTTTTGGTTCTTCACCCATGTACCCAAATACTTAGTTAAAAATGAAATACCTCTTTTCCTAAGAAGCCAGGAGAAAACACTGAGTGAATATGTGTGTTTCATTGTTTTTAAAGGTAATGGATCCGTTTACTAGAACTAGAACTCCATTGTTGTGAGACACTTGTGAATAAACTATCTTGATCTCGATATTAAACCCACTATAGTCTAGAAAATCTATATGTTTCTTGATTAGAGTAGTTCCTATGAGCATTTGGCCATTAAGGTTTGAGCGATGACAATTGTAGTGTGGAGAATGCAAGTAGTGTTCTTGAGAAGAGTGTGGGTTTTTCAAATCATGATTGGAAGGGATGGGATGTCATCCCAATTAGGGGATGTGGAAAAAATCCAAGGCATTTCGCTAGAGAGAGGGTCTAGACGAGAAGGTGTTTTGAGGGAGGAGAACACTAACGATGTCGGTAGATGAAAAAAGAGGATGGGGAATGGGAATTAGGTGGGGCCCAAAGACACATAGATAACTAAAGCTAATCTGCAACCAAGATAAGCTTGACGCTAGTCATCACATATAGAAATAAATTTCAGGTATGGTAAAAGTTTCATATGTAATTTTTAAATTTTTATTAGATGGTGTTGGAAAAGAGCATCTGGTTGACATGAGGTTTGGAAGGACAGGTTTTAAGTGAATAGAAATCACTTTAGTAATGATTTTATAAATAACATTGTAGAGGGAAATGCGTCAAAACTTACTAATATTTGAATATAGGTATTCTTTTGGGATTAATGTCAAGAAGGTTGAGTTGAAATATAGAAGGACCTTGGCTGAGTGACATGAGTTTTCTATTATCTTCCATACCTCTTGTTTGACCAAGTGCCGACAATGGTAGAAGAGATATATTGTAAAACCATATGAGCTTGGAGATTTTCCTAGTTCCATCTACATGATTTCCTACCCAACTTCCTCCAATTCAATGGGTCTCAAAATATTGTCATTTTTTTTAGGAGAAACAATCCATGGAATGTGTAGGGTGATTTTGTTGACAGACGTTATTCCATCCTAAATGGTTTTCGATTGAAGAGTTTTGAAAGTGGACACAAATTATTTTTCCAATCCTCCATGAGTAGTTAGCTTGTTACCTTGAGAAATATTTATTGAAATGATGTGGCTTTGTTGCCTATGTTACACCATTCAACAATGAAAAAACATTGTGTTACTCTCCCCTTGTTTTAACTATTTTACTCTGGAATTTTTTCTCTAGAGTACTTCCCGCTATTTATGCCTCTTCTATTTGGGTTTGAAGCTTCTCCTATGCTTCAGTGAAGGACAACAACCCTCAATGATTTTTTTTCTCGATATCTTCCATTTGGGAAGCTATGTTTTGTTGGCTTGGAATATATTCACAAAAAATTCTTTGTTCCATTGATTTATATGATCCTTGAAATTTTTTAGTTTTTGATAAAATATATACATCAAGGACCCTTGAAAAATAGCCATTATGAACCACCAGGTTTGGATATTTTATTTAAATTAAGGGCGATCTAGCAAAATTTCTCAATTTTGAAGAGATGTCTATTGGGGATTCCAAGGGAACACCATTGAAGACTAATTGACAAGTGATATGACCTAGTTGTTGAAAGAATATAGGCCTCCAGTTCCACTCTTACACTCATAATATTCTCTGAGACGAGAAAGAAATCTAACTTGGATTCTACCTATATCTCTCCTCCTCTTTTTTTGTGCCAAGTGAAGATTCCATTTGATGTTTTTATGTCCACCAACCTCGCTTGAAGTGTGGTGTTTTTGAAGAAGGCACTGTCAATGTCTATATGTTATATTCCTCATTTTTTCTCCAGTAGAGACAAGACCATGTTGAAGTCCCCTCCTATGATCCAAGGGATATTTCTCCTTTTCTTCACTAGCCACTTAATACAATCAAGGAAGATGATTTTTTGTTGAGGGCATGCGACCCATAGACATTGCTTATGATTCCTTTAACCTTCAATCTTATCAACTGAAAATTTTGTTGAAAGGGAGTGGGGTGTGGCCATGAAATTATCTACGAGAATATCCACTATATTAAATAATATATCAAGGAATCGGGATGATACCACAACTTCAATTGCCATAAATTTGGACCCTTTCCACATGATCAAGGTGATTGAAGAGTTAGCTTCACTATTTCATTTATTCTCTTGCAACATTAGGATAGTGGGTTTTTCTTGTTTGATCTTGCTATGCAATATCCAATGTTTGGATTTTCCATTTATGTCTCTTATATTCCATGAAATAAGATTCATAGAGAAATGGGGGGTTTGATGTAAAAAATTTCATTAGCTAGGTATATTATCATGAATCTACCTGTAGTTCCCCCACTTGTTTTATCCATTTCTTGTTGTTGTTGTGTCCTATTTTCCTTTCTTCTTTGGATGTTTGTTTTGGATCTATTGAATGGCATATTTGACATGTTGTCAACTTAAGAGAAGCAACCTGATCTAGGGTTCTTAAAGTATACCCTAAGTCATTTGGTGTAGATGCTTCTGATAGGTATCTGGCCCCAGTGCCACTAAATAGATTGCTCATTGGAAGGATACTTGTGTAAAATTTTAACTAAACCCTGAATGCAATCCTATTCTAGCATGCTGGTACAATTCAGTACCTAGTGCAGAAAAGCTACAAGAAATTGTTGTTTAGCTATAGAAACACTGTTTAATAGCTATAAAAAAAAACTATTAAAAAATCTATTTAATAACTAAAACCTATCCTACGGGAGAATGATTAAAAAAGAATCTGATGTATAAGTAATGATTTAACTATCGATTTACTTAAAATAATTTAAATAAATACCACTACCTTGAACGGAATAACATTTTAGAATCAAACAACAATTTCAATTATCATCGATCCTAAACATATTATTCATGCATGAGATTTTCAATTGTTTAGACTACCAAATAAAAATTACTAGACACGTGAATCAATAAGACCTTTTTATTCAATCTACATCCAGTTGTAGAAGAAAGGATGAATCTTACAATACACTACTAAAAGAAACAATTGCAACAATAATTTTTATGGTTTTCCGATTCTTCTTCCATTAAAACATTACAGAATTTTCATTAGTATCTAGAGCAAAGACTGGTTGGCAGTGCCTCCTTCTTTCTGATTTAAAATGCAAATATAACAAAAAATTAAGAACATGATTCAAGAAAGGAAATTTATTCTGCTCTATGGAAACTGCCCCCCTTTTGCTACAGGATATCATGCTCTTTTTATATGTGATCTCTAATCCCTTCATGTAATTGACCATATCCAAAAATTGTTCGACCTTCCTTCATCTTCTCAATGCTTCCTTATCGATCTTTTGCTTGATGAGCTAACTCTTGCATGCATGAAGCATCCTTATAGTTTTAACGTAATGAAACAAAAGACAAAGGACACATAAATGAATATATGGACTCACAATCTACTCATCTAACATATTCTCTAGGAATAAATTCATATCATAACACTGTTTTGAATCAGAATTATAATATAAGTACACATATTACAAGCTATAGGGAAATGAGGAGTAATATCCTTACTGTAATTAGATCTGAAC
Organism: Larix kaempferi; assembly: GCA_027924585.1. Lineage (NCBI taxonomy): Eukaryota > Viridiplantae > Streptophyta > Pinopsida > Pinales > Pinaceae > Larix > Larix kaempferi. Next base: position 3,548,828 of record BSBM01000519.1, read on the forward strand.
TTGTATGACAATGCAGTGAAAAACCATATCTATATTCAAATAAGGTGAAGTGAAATATAAGAGTACAATAGGTAAACTATCCAACTGACAAAATGATCGATCTCTAAGCATAAAATGTTGTAGGTTCTGTAGCATAACTTAGCCTTCACCTAAACCAAGCAAACTTTGACCACTCGAACCCCCTCAGTTTCCCTCTAAGAGAAAGATCCCCCTTTTTAATTCCAAGTCATGATTTTAATAAGAAATCATACTTTCGATCCATTCCCCCTTCTTAGGGGGTACATCGATCCACATAATATTCACACATGGTTTTTTAAAACAATTTCATATTCACATATATGAAATTATATTTCAATTTTGGGAAAACCATTCTTGATTTCCATCTCATGGTTTTAAATAATAAAAATTATGGACAAATCAATTATCCACAATTTATTTATGAGAATTTCTTTTTGGCATTTATCCCTTGAATCCATAAGCATAATTTCTCCATAATTTTTGAATTTGATAATTGATTTACTCATGTGTACCCCTGTGTAATATTATGTCAAAATAAGCATTTAATTCATATTCTTAATCTCCTCCATCTGTTTCATTGCTACCCAATCTGATGGCTAATACATTCTTGGAAAAACCATTGATTTAACTAAATAATGTCAGGCATACTTTGACATGACAATAACCCGATCTTTAGCTTGGATATTTTCGGAACCCCTTCTAAAATTTCAGTAGCGCCAAAGTGAAATATTAGTTAATCTTTGCTACATAATATATGAGAATTTTGTAGCAAATTTGGGATAAAAGTGACTCAATTTGCTGCAGAATTTGAAACCAAGAGCAGTTTAATATTAGAGTGAGAATTTTGATGAGGTATATTTAGTTCTAACACCTTCCAACTGAGTTGACGTGTCTTCAAGCCTAAAAAATTTCTCTGTTGGATGATCTATGCTCCAATGATCTAGTGTGATTCGCTTAACCATTGGTTATAACAGTTATCTTTTGCATGTGATCGCCCAGGCCCTCAAACTCTCCTTATTCATGGTAGGTAATCTATGATCTCCTTTGCTCACAAATGGATTGGTCTTCAATGATATTTCCTTCAAGAATGGAGTGGTATTAATTCCCCCCACTTTTTTTTCGAGCCTGTTCTTATTTCATGATTTCAGAGACTGAGTGATAACAAACCCTAAATTCATGTCTAGAATGATCTAATTATCTTTATTTGACTTGATTGATCAATGGTTTGTTGGCTAGATTGACCGGTAGATAAGTGGTCAAGTGACTCAATATCTATGAAATATTGCAACCACTGTTTCTTCCTTCAAATTGTACCTCAATGATCTCCCCCAACGTGTCATAATTCCTGTGAAAATAAAATGGTTAACATTACTTCATGAGATATTAAAAACCTTTTCCTTTTATAAAAAGTGTCACCCTATTAAATGGAAGAGACAAATTAGTTACAATTATAAGTAAAATGGTTCTTCTTATCCTTTAAACTGATCAATCCACGAGAATGGCAAGCTTTTTTGGAACAACATATTATCATGGTAACTAAGAATTGCTTAAATGTGATTTACCCATTCCTCAAGCAACTAAATTAGATGTGTTAGACATAATTATAGTAGGATAAATTTTCATGATTTTAAGGATACAAGGAGATTAATTGAAATGCTTTAAATATGAGATACTCAAATACCTATTCAAACAATACCAAGAAAAGTCATCATCCCAAGCCAATGTTATTAAACCCCAAAAATGAAAATCATCCATTCAATCACAATACTTTATATAAAAGTGTTTAATACGTAGATTAAATCGAACATGAATGGTCTTAATCAAATTATTTTAATTTTCCAAAGAGTGGAAAACGAGAAAGACATTGCTTTTTAATAAAAGTTGAAGGCTTATAAAAATTGATGCGTGCTTCAAATTCAAATATATCAACTTGCTTCCACTCCTGAATAGATATTCTTTCAAGGAAGGTTGAAATATTTGCGATTAAATGTTTAACCAAATTATCGCAATCCACCAAAGTGCGCAAAAATTCATTTATGCATTGACGATCGAAACTTGGTGAGACTATTAAAACCACATGTTAATCAAATTTAAGCAAGCTGAAGGACATAATCAAATCAGATAATATCAAACATGAGCACGCAAGTGTTGTTAAACAACCAAGAAACCAAAAAACCCAATCTACAAAGAAAGACCAAATCACCAAATCCTCATCTTACGAAAGATAAGCCAAAAGAAATAATGGCAACAAGGCATGTAAAACCAAAACATCCAAGAAATGAAACCAACAAACCATCGACCAACGTAAAGCAAAACAAAACCAAAAGCAATGTGAAAGAAGTGTTTTCCAAAATCCAAACACGGGTCCCTTTATTTTTTTACAAAATATAAGGGGATTTGTTGGGGGGCCAACAAATGGCAGCACAATGGGAGAAGTAGTTATCTCTTTCAAAAATCATAGGAATTCATCTTTTTCAAGAGTTTTAAGTTTGGGATATACTTACAATGTAGTTGATTTGCTGACATGATTAGTACTATCATCTGGCTCATCCAAATGAAATATGAACTTAAAATAATGAGGACTTTCAAAGAGATTTAGCCATTATCCATAAAAGAAAAATATTCAAGGGTGAATCCACGAAGGTGGTTCACAAGTTTTGGCGAGCAGAATCCAAAAAACTTGTTTTTCAAACCCTCAATCGAGGCATTTTCAAGCCCTTGATCGAGGTTTTAAAACCTCGATCGAGGGTTTTAAAATACCTCGATCAAGGGCTTGACAATACCTCGATCGAGAGTTTTTAAATACCTCGATCGAGGGCTTGGTTAGACCCTCGATCAAGCAATTGCTCGATCGAGGGCTTGGATAACCCTTGATCAAGGGCTTGGTTAGACCCTCGATCGAGCAATTGCTCGATCAAGGGCTTGGTTAGACCCTCGATCGAGCAATTGCTTGATCGAGGGCTTGAATAACCCTCGATCGAGCTGTTAAGACAAAAAAATAAAATAAAAACAGGGCCCGACCAACCGACCGACCCTGTTTGAAAACGACGTTCGACCGAGCATTTGCAGGATGGAAACAAACCCCTCGACCGAGCATCCGCAGCCACCTCACCACGCCATGCCCCACCTCACCACGCTAGCTCCAAGCCATGTCTTCCACTCCATCGGGCAAGTGGAATTCCAACCTCCTATTTGTTTTTTTAATAAAACTTAAATTTTATTTGTTTTGTATAAATTTGTGTATTTTTTTAATAAAATGTAAATTTTATTTTTTTTTATAAATTTTTGTGAATGTTGCAATTTTTTTTTCCAAATAGATGTAACCATTGAAACCAATAACCATTCTTTTGTGTAGAAAAACCATTGAAACCAAAAACTATTTGGAATGGAAAAAAAAAAAAAAAAAAAAAAAAAAAAAAAAAAAAAAAAAAAAAAAAAAAAAAAAAAAAAAACCATTTCAAACAATAACAAAAAACCATTCCAAAACAAAAACCAAAAACCATTTGAAATACGTTTTAAATTTTAAATTTATGTTGTATTTATTTTTTAAAATTATTAACAGTTTTGTTTATATCAACCGGTAACATTTCATTGCTTAAAATGCTACCGGTTTTATTTTAAAATGTGTTTTGAAAAGCAGAAATGCTGCCCGTTTTTTTTCAATCCTCTGAGAACACCAAAAGGATTGAAAAAAAAATAATCATATTACGTTGTCAGTTTAACAAAAACCATTAACATTAAAAAAAAACATTTGAAAACGTTTGAAATTGACATTGAAATTTTAAATTAAATTAAATTGAAATTGAAATTTTAAATTAAGTTACATTGAAATTGAAATTTTAAGGTTTTTTTTCAATCCTCTGTGAATGCCAAGAGGATTGAAAAAAAATTATACATATTGCATTCCCCCTTTTTTTCCAATATAAGCTCATATAACCATGTAACAAAAACTATTAACATTAAAAAAAACAATTGAAATCTTTTGAAATTGACATTAAAATTTTAAATTAAATTAAAACTGAAATTGAAATTTTGAAATATGAACATTTGATCAAAAGTTTGTAGTTTCAACATTCAAATTATTTAGGATAAAATAACATTTGGCATGTTACCTATTGCCATTGGTGTTCACTGATCACAATTGCAATTTGAAATTTCAAAATTGAAAATGAAAATGAAAACCAAATTGAAATTGATTTGAAATTAAATTGAAATTAACAATTGAAAACTGAAAATGAAATGTAAATGAAAATTGGAAATTGGAAATGGAATTAGAATTTGGAATCGAAATTGGAAATTGAATTTGAATTTAAAATCCAAATTTGAAATTTTGAAATTGATTTGAAATTTGAGATTGAAAACCAAAGTCGAAGTTGGAATTGAAATTGAAATTTAAAATCGTAAATTGTAAATAAAAATGATATCGAAATTGAAATTGGAAATTGAAACTATAATTGAAATGTAAATTTGAAAATGAAAATGAAAATGATATTGATATTGAAATTGAATTTGAATTTTGAAATTAAATTGGAATTGAACATCGAAAATTGAAACTGAAATGGGAAATGAAAATTGAGAATTGGAAATGTAATTAGAATTCAAATCGAAATTGAAACTTGGAATTTGAAATTGAAAATGAAATTGAAATTGAAATTGACATTGGAATGGAATGTGAAATTGGAATTCGATGTGAAATTGAAATTTAAAATTTAAAATTTGAAATTGAACATGAAATTGAAATTTGGAATTTGGAATTGAAATTGAATTTGGAATTGAATTTGAAATTGAAATTGAATTTGAAATTTAAATTTGAAATTTGAAATTGAAATCGAAATTTGAAATTGAAATCGAAATTTGAAATTGAATTTCAATTTCAATTTCAATTTCAATTGAATTTGAAATGTGAAATTTGAAATAAAATTTGAAATTTGTATTTGAATTTTAAATGTGAAATTTGAAAGAGAATTAGAATTAGAAATTGAAATGTGATGGAGAGATTTCTCAAGAGAGAACTTCATTGCTTCATGTTCCACGAAGCACAAGCGGATCTGATGTCGCCCAATAAGGAGGCCATCGACAATGCTCCCGTTCACCGAGGAGTGAGGCCGCATTGAGGTCGGATGCCACTGGTGGTAGTAGCAGGAGAGATAGTGTGTCGGTTCATCCCGATGACATACATGTTGATCCCCAAGTGGGGGATGTGCGGCAAGATACGAGTGCATCGGGTGCATATTTTTTTTTAGATACATTTTCAGTAAATTTTTAGTATATAATGCATTGAATTTCAGTTGCAAGTTATAATATATATTTTTTGTAACATTTGTGTTTTCGTTTGGATCACAAGTCCATCAGGGGGATCGTACAACAATGAGGTCGCATGCATCACTCTCATTGATATCACTACCCAACGAAGGTGGGTGCACTCATGCGTCTACACATTGAGGGAGGATTCGCCCACCCGACGATCATTATTCATGATGTTATCAGTAATGGATGACATGTTGGCCCTCTTTAAGAGGGTGGGACCTCTTAGTGACATTTGGTGTTTTGCATGCCATAGGAGGAGACAGGATGTCATTGGGCCCCACAAATGGGAGGATGTCAGAGTCACCATAAAAGGGCATGACATCAAGGGTACTTTGTTCGACATCCCTCGTGACTTCCCTTCTGGTCAACTACTTAGACTCACGGAGTTTAAGTTGGAGGTCGCTGCACCATATGTATATGATAGATTCATCGGAGTGTGGGGCATGTTACCCCACCATGACCAAGTCCCATTATACTTTGCAAAACATATTTATGCAGATTTTGTTTTGGATATGCACCCAGATTACACCAACACAGGGTATGAGTTCTTTAGGGCTGGTAGGGGACGCTCCTACCAACGTCCTGGAGCTCATAGAAACCATGCCTTTGTGCCACCCCCTCCGAGGTTGGTACCGATTCCAAACAGGACGGTTATCAGGTCGACGGACATGGAACAGTCATCCCAGATTGTCGCAAAGGCTAGACATGACATTGAAGAGTCGTTTTTCACTGCCATGGGTTCAGTGTTGTTGTTGTTGTGCATGGAGAGGCATCTATACCACCCCCTGCACCTGCACAGCCAGATATAGAGTGGGTTTATAATGACCTGCTCAAGCTTTTGGATGGTGAGTCCATACAGGGGTATGCTCAGTTATCCCAAGATGCATACTTTTGGTTGTATTGTAGATACGTCGCTCCAGGACATGTATACTTTTGTACAATTATGTATATATGTTTTCATCTTACATCATATTATATATCGTAAATTGAATGGTCAATAATACTTAAGGGAGCCGTATTCTATTGCTCCATGCAGAAGACCACATTCATGGATCAACACTTTGGTAGTGAGCCATCCGTTTGTCCATCCGCTCGTCCCAACCCACAGACCACAATAGTCGAGGTAAGTTATAATTTATGTTCCAATTTAATTTGTGTTTATTATTTCTCAGTTTAAATAATTTATGTTTTATTCCTTATTTTTTGAGATTTTATGTTTTAGATCTTAACTTCAAAAGAATTTCAATTTGTACATGGAAAAGGAAAGGGCATTGCTACTGATGATAGACATGAGGGCCACGAAGGTCCTGACCAGTCGGATCTAGAAACAGATGTGAGTTTTAATTTATGTTCCAATTAATGTTATTTAATCACATTTAGTAATTTATTTTTGTACTTTATGTTTCAATTTTTCAATTATAACTTAAATTATGTTTTAGTTTTAATTTTTAATAAATCTAACTTATTACATGTAATGGCATCTTACGCAGACATTGCTACAGGCATGTGTCAGTGCTACAATGAATTTCTCATGTGATTGGGATGCATCTTGAGCATGTGGTCCTGATGAAGGGCCATCTACCCATATTCCTACCTAGATGCCAGATATCACCATTGACTCGACGAAGATCGAGGCATTCTTTCATAGTTTACCACCTCAGGGCCAACATCGATCTACTACAAATGAAGGCAGTCACAGGGCCGATCAAGGGCCTCATGGGGGTAGTGGCCAATGAGTTGATGATCTATACATTTCCATGTTTTGGATATTTTCATATTTTATATATTTTCATGTTTTGGATGATCTATGTATACGTTTTCATGTTTTGGATATGGATTTCTATCATTTATACATGGACTTTTATCATATATGGACTTTTGGATATTTTGTAACTACATATTTTGTATATTTTATCATATTGATGTCTTCATGTATATTTTGTATCTGATTTGAAATCGATTGTTTTTTATATTACATATGGATATAGTTATTACAGTTGCACATTTATGTTTTGTTGTTTCAAATGTAAATTTAATGTACAATGATTACAATATAAAAGTTCAATCTCAATGTGTAGTTACAATTTAGTTCAATTTAAAATTTCAATTTCGACTACATTACAGTTGCAAATCCAAAATTTAAAATTGAATACATACATTAAAATTTAAAATTGAAATTACAATTCCAATTCAATTACAATATAAAATTTCAAATTTAATCTGTAATTTCAATTCCAATTCAATTCAAATTTAAAAGCTCAATTTCAACTACATTACAATTGCATAAATGAAATCAAAATTTAAAATTAGAATACATTTGAAATTAAAAATTGAAATTACAATTGCATTATGTTGTCTACACATTACAATTCAATTACAATTTACACATTCCAATTCAATTACAATCGCCCCATTCGCCCTTGTCCTCACATAAGCATGTATCGCCCCATTCACCCTTAAAGACCACCCATGTCAAATTACTCAATCATCCAACACAGCTTTGGGTGACATCCTAGAATGGTATTATGATGTTAAACATATCAGTAATAAATCAACAAAGCATGCTAAAAAATATATTAATATATCCCTTTTCACCTCATTATGTCTTCGTGTGTCATTGGCACTTAAGGCCACCTTACATGCCCTCATCAACACTTGTCATCCAAGTGATAGGGGATGCAAATGTTTAGATCATTAGAATACCTCATTGCATTTATCTTGGTGTAATTGTGATACATCTTATTTTCACTTATCTATGTTTTCTTCATAACTCATTTCATGCACATTGACTAATTAATGATCACACATTAATGCACTTGCTTTCATACTCATCATCATTTTCTATTTGTATTTAGATTGGTCTTTCAATGACATGGTTATTCCTTTAAAAGGAATTTCATGATGAGGATGCATAAGCACTTTCAACATGTTAAAGTAATTTTAACTTAATTAATCAAAGCACACAATGCAAAGAAAGTAAAAAAAGTTCAATTCAATTACAATATAAAATTTCAAATTTAATGTGTAATTTCAATTGAAAATTCAATGTGTTGTTGCAATTTAAAAGTTCAATTTCAATTACATTACAATTGCATTTGAAATCAAAATTTAAAATTAGAATACATTGTACAATTCAAAATTTAAATTTTACAATTTTACATTGTATAGATGTATTTTAAATTCTTAATTACATTACAACTGTATTTGAAATCAAAATTTAAAATTAGAATGTACATTACAATTTAAAATTGAACTTTTACAATTACATTATGTTGTCTACACATTACAATTCATTACAATTTCCACATTCCAATTCATTACAATTTCCACATTCCAATTCAATTACAATTTAAAATTTAAAGTGTAATTTCAATTGAAAATTCAATGTATTGTTGCAATTTAAAAGTTCAATTTCAATTACATTACAATTGCATTTGAAATCAAAATTTAAAATTAGAATACATTGTACAATTTAAAATTTACAACTTACAATTTTACATTGTATAGATGTATTTTAAATTCTCAATTACATTACAATTGTATTTGAAATCAAAATTTAAAAATAGAATGTACATTACAATTTAAAATTGAAATTTTACAATTACATTATGTTGTCTACACATTACAATTCAATTACATTACAATTCGACTATCTAGTAGATATTTAATATTGTTTTTAAAGCATCTAAACAAATATTTATAAAACTATTATGGAGGAAGTTCATGGAGCATTAACCATACATTCAAGTGTATTCACATTAGAGCACCATGACCCAATTTTCACAAAAGTCTCCCATCTAGTATTTTTAATCTTGGCATTAAAGCATCTACAAAAATACATTTATAAGAATGCAAGTCTACATCATATGATCATGGTCAGCTTCTGTCATCTTCCATCTCTTTGGCTCACCTCTCCTCACCTTGATTTCTATTAGATGTATTCGAGCTGCCACCACCAAATAACTGTATTGGCATGATATATATTCAAACATAAAATCTTTGTAAATAGTATGAGCACCCTTTTTTTTCACTCTTTCAAAAAAGTGTTCCATTAGAACCATGTCTCCAATTTGGTATGTGAAGTCTCCATCTTGATAGGGTCACACAAACCTGCTTTTTATTTGTGTGCATAGCAACAAATAATATGCCACATTTTTTTGGTTGTGGGGGGCTACAATGACAAAGAATACATGACCTACAAGATACATTACAAATATTATTCAAATGTCCTACGTGCATTTCTACAACATTTGTATATGTGTAATATAGTGAACTAATTAACTTAATGAAGTCTCTTGTACCTTCCCTAACCATATCAGAAACTCGATCATGATCTAATGAGACCATTGCCTCATCAGTGTGCATCTCTTGCCATGTTGGAATTGGATATGGGCCCTTTGGATTAAGAGAGACATATTTCCATGGTTTCACATATACATCATTTTCACAGTGATGAAGCCCGCATCCATTTGCATCAATGCAAAAATCTCAAAAACAAGCATACTTCCTCGTTTCAATGGAAAATATGTCACCCATGTCTTTACTTAGAACATAATGTAATTCCCTCGTATCAAGTATGGTCTCACAATACCACAGCATAGATCTATTCACATCACCAAGGGCAACATCCCAAAAGAACCTGCATGGAATTCAATTTGTCATATATAAATTCCTATCGAGTATGCGTTCTTTTGGAAATGATGATATTGAATGTTATTAGCTTATTAATTGAGTTTGGAGTTTATTACCTACACACTGGACTTGCTTGTTCGCGACCTTGAAGTCCCAAATGATGTGTACACCAATCAACTACTTCCATGGAGCATTTGAGTCGGTTTGAACCATGACTCATCTGGTACCTACGAAGTGCTCGTTTCACACATGCACCTGCGCCATCATGTTCACCCTTTCCATGCCCTGTTTCAAAAACTCTCTAGCTGTGTTGGATTCCTGTCTCTTTGTGAAGGCGACTCAACCAATCAAATGAGCATGCCGATTTGAATTTCCCTGCACACCCATCTGACCAAATCCAGTGTTCAACAAATGATATGCCTCTCTTCCTGAATGAATCATAAATCAACCCAAAGCAGTGTTGAACGAACAATGTGTCATGCTCATGATCATCACTGACATAAAAATGGTACTCCTTGATCACTTCACGTGACTCAGGAGTGTTATCCCTTACCATCAATTCTTTCCTGAGCATGTCTGTACAATACATGTACGAATATAGACACCTGGTCGGAGTGATAGTGCTCACTCTGTATCTCTGTCTGAGGAGAAAATGTGTAGTTCTCAGCAAAGTCTACCACTGATAATATTGTGCCTGGCTCAAATACCTCACGAGAATGTTTGAATTCTAAATCTTGCCACCTGGACCTATGGGAGTGCTTTATGTATTTATAAATCTGACTTTGAAACTTCTCCATGAAATCTGAAATAGGAATCGCATCATCGAGCAAGTCAATCCTCTTAGATGGAACAGATGAAGAAGATGATGTATTCATGGAGACGTACTCGTACCTCTTCCACTTAGTGGTGATATCTGAAAATCCATGGTGTGTTGGATCGATAAGAAATTTCATATGGAACAATGTCAAATCACCACATTCAAGGCATCTTCTCCCACCTACACACCTCTTATTGAAAAACACATATTCAGGATTCCTGTAGTATCATACAAATAAAATCCCACACTGTGTGAGGAGCTAGTTCACCGTTCCAGTGCCTTTTGCAAAAATCCAAAAATGTCTCATAGTATAGTTGAAATTCAATGTGGTACCAACAACAACAAGTGTCGTGAATCGTATTCGGCCTAATATACCACGGTTTCAATTTGTTGAACATGTTAAATGATATTTGAACACCACGATTGGTTTCTTGGAATTCCTCGTAAGTGCAACTCCCGTCATCTCCATCACATGCTTACAGTGCTCCTAATAAATGCCTCTAGATAAACGTTGTCGTAGGACATGCTTTCGATCTGGAATAGCACGAGAATGGATATCCCAAAACTCTATCACCTTCTCTCTAATTCATGATGCCATCCTTCCTCGATAGGGTTCCCTACAAATAAGAGCCCAACAAGAAGCTTCATCATTTTCATCTATCCGGACCCTGAATTTAGTATATTTTAACAATGTTCTTTTTGAAACTTTGAGCAATGATGCCATTGTTGATACCATTCGATTTCTTGAGGTGCTTTGTGCCACAACAACCATTGTAATTGCCCTATGAGCAGCTCGAATATCATTACTTCTTGATTTTCCAAATGAAGATAATGCAGTTCTTACATTTTCTATTGCATTCTTGCATGTCTTTTTTGTTTTAGCATCTTGAAAACCCAACAACTTTGTGGCACGTTTCAATTTTTTGTGTTTTATCAAACCATGTAGGATTTGAGCTTGTGTCATTGTTGAATGTTGTTCAAAATATGACTCAATTATGTTACTGACATGCTCTCTAACTCTTTGACTGGGGATCGAGTTCCCAATCTCTTCTCATGCAGAAACAACTGCACAATCCTCAAGACAATTCCCACCCCTTGCAACCCCACTGCAACTCCCAATTATACTAAAAATGTGAGAGGGTAAGGTGTCATGTGATGGCTGATCAAGATCATGAGGAGGCATGGGATCATGTGATTCTTGATCACCATGATGTGATGTCTGACCATAATCTCTCCCTACATAATCAAAATTCATGTGAAGAGAATTATAATCAGAAATGCACTATGCAAGGATCGATTAATTTTAAAGTACCAAATTGAAGTGTTTTGAAATGCATAATTGGTACAAGAATTGAAAATACTTTTAAAACAAGATTTAATTGTTTGGAACTTGAATTCAAAATAAATAAATATGTACATCTAACTTGAAAAAGTTGGTACAAGCATTGAAAATAAATTAAAAACAAGAAAATCGTTTGTGACTTAAATTCAAAATAACAAAATATGTATGTAGTTACTTGAAATTGTACGTTTAGATTGAGAATTGTTAGTAAAGTTTGAAAATCAATTATGTACAATTTAACTTGATAATTATTAATAACTTGATAGTTGTACATTGAACTTTAAAATTGTTAGTAACTTGATATTTGATGTGGAAATTAACAAATTGAAAATTGTGGAATTGAATATTCCAACTATTGCATAACTATCCATTTAACTTTAAAATTGTTACAAATTTTGAAGTATAAATAAAATATATACTTATTATAAGAAAAAAGATATTTAAAACTCATCCCTACGTTCATGCATACAAAAAATCGGTGTACATGAATTGAAAATACATTAAAAACAACATAATTGAATTTTCCAACTACTACATAATTATCACAATGTTCATTTTATTTGTTGCCATTGAATTTTACATGTATTACATAACTATTCATTTCATTTGTTTCCAAATTGAATTTTCTAACTTTAATACATGTAACTATCACAATGTTCATTTCAAATAAAATGAGGACTTAGTGAAAATTAGACATTGATAGTTATTTCAATCAGCACATGTTGAGGCTTGGAGCTCAAATTAAATTTAACTTGAAATTGTTAATAACTTAGAAATTTGAAAATAGTTAAATATGTACATTTTAATTTGAAAATAGGGTCTAAGTGTACATTTAATTTGAAAATTGTTCCAATAACATTGAAAATTGTTAGCAACTTAGAAATTTGAAAATAGTTAAATGTGTACGTGTCTTAACTTAAAAATAGAATCCAAGTGTACATTTCATTTGAAAATTGTTCCAATAACATTTTTTAGCCACTTGAAAATTATTCATTTAACATGAAAATTTTTACAAATTTTGAAATATAAATAACAAACTTACGAAATAAATAATAATATTCATTAGAAATAAATAGTAAATAAATTAGATTATGAAATAGTTAAATTTTTTGAAAAATTGTTAGTAATTTTGTAGTCTAAATAACAAATTGTACAAATATTTTTTTAACAAATAACAAAACAAGAATTGAAATTAAATTTAACTTTAAATTGTTAGTAACTTAAAAATTTGAAAATAGTTAAATATGTACATTTTAAGTTGAAAATAGGGTCCAAGTGTATATTTAATTTGAAAATTGTTCCAATAACATTGAAAATTGTTAGCAACTTTGAAATTTGAAAATAGTTAAAAATATGTACATTTTAACATAAAAATAGAATCCAAATGTACATTTCATTTGAAAATTGTTCAATAACATTTGTTAACCACTTGAAATTTATTCATTTAATATGAAAATTTTTGCAAACTTTGATATATAAATAACAAAGGGATGAAATAAATAAGAATATTATTACAAATAAATAGTAAATAAATTAAATTATGAAATAGTTTATTTTTTGGAAAATTGTTACTAATTTTGTAGTTTATATAACAATTTGTTAAAAATATTATTACAATCAAAATATAATAAGACTTAAATGAAAAAAAAAAATAGTTAGTATATAAAAAATTATTAGAGAAAGATAAAATATGATATTTAAATTATGTAGCATGTAATTCAAAAATTTACCTTGGTTGTCCTCCATTGGAATCTGTTGCACCAAATGTGCATCTTTTTCTTCTCTCAAGCTTGCTCTTTGTTGTCGCTTTCTTTCTCTATTATTCTCACGCTCTTCATTGTCATTTTGTTGATGAGCATGCTTTCTTTGTCGTTTTCTTTTACTCCTCATAAAACTACAATGAAAACAAACAAAGATTTCTTCAAATTGTTATAACAAACAACAATATGTTAATATGAAATTTTGAAATATGTCTACAAAGAAATATTACATGTCTAATGAACTCTAATTGAACAATGTTCATCAAAATTACAAAGCTCTAATTGAACAACATCAAATTCACATAGCTCTCTAATTGAAAATAAACTGGCAATGAGTTAAATTGGTGTTGTTGATCAATTCTTTGATGATTTATAGAGGTTGCTTGTTATTTTTATGAGGGAATGGTGGTTGGAAACATTAATTTTCCAAATCCTTTCACGAGTTCATTTTTATATTTTCTTTACACAGACAAATCCTTGATCGAGCTAATTTTACAAACCCTCGATTGAGCAATAGACCTCGATCGAGGGCTTGAACATACCTCGATCGAAGTCTATGTAAAACCCTCGATCGAGGTCATATTTAACCCTTGATCGAGGTCATATTTAACCCTCGATCGAGGTATTTTAAATACCTTGATCGAGCAAATACCTCGATCAAGGGCCTAAAAAACAGGCCGAGAGCCCTTTTCATTGCAGAAAGAAAATTGTGTCTCCCTTTCAGAGGCTTAAACTATGTCATTAAATTCCCATTAATGGGTGGACTTGATACCATTGGATTCGTCAATGAATCCTCTAACCATATACATAAAATTTATGAATTTTTATCTTCTATGTCTTTTGTTTTTAAATTTCTACTAAAACTTGCCCTAAAAAACCCTGCCGACAACTTCGATTGAGCTCAAAGATAAATCAACAACATTCAAAATACACATCCAAAAAATTTGAAAAAATACACAAGCACTAGATAAGTGCGTCCTCTTCAAAATGGTATTTTTATTTTTGCAAATTATGTAAACAATCAAAAGATTTGGTGCACACACACATGTGTGTGCAAAATGCGACTGAAATATTCATTGGTCAATTTCAAAAAATAATAATAAATATAATTTTTTGTGAAAAAATAAAAGAAAAATATGTAAGCACTAGTGCATTCTGTCTTGATCATGTTCACATATTTCATTTTTTTAAATTATTACTTTAACATTAAATTATTGTGCACACACACAAACCACTTGTTAATTGCTCTTCAATTTTTTAAGTACACACGTTTCATTAAATGAAAATTTGACATGATAAATGACATTGGTATATTTCGGAAAAAAATATCATTGGAAAGCCAACATAATTCTCTACATTTCGTTTTTTAACCTCATGTCGAAATTCATATGGCAAATATGAGTTTCGAAGGCTTCAATTTAATACATGGGTAAAATTTCTATTTTTCACCATCATATTTGGCCAAAAAGAGTTACCCATCTTCATGGAATCACCCGATCAGGTTATCAAAAAAACTAGAGATTTATAGAATAAACTTTACCAGGCACAAGCTTCAAATGAAACAAGTAAAATAGATAATTTTGACCAGTCTTTAATTTTAACTCCAATATCATAGGCATTTCCACTACTGCTAACATGCGTCCATAGCCTTGACATGATTTCCTTTTAACCTACTTTAGTTGTTTTAATCCCATTATGTTGATTATAGATAGATGATGGTGTAGGAGTCCTTTGTATATGTAAGTGGGGGAGATGACTCAAAATCTTCTTAAAAGCACAGATAACATGCATGTTTTAGAGATGTATATTTATATACTTTGAGTTGAAAATATGTGAACCCCAAATGCCATAGACGGAGCCACTTCTTCCAGTATGTGTCTATAGCTTCGAAATGGTTGTCTCAAAACCATTTTACAAGAGTGCTCTAGTCCCGAGTAATTAGAACAAAAGGACTTAATACCATAAACAGTTAATTCTAATCTAGATAGATATTTCCTAACAAATGGGGAAGCAAGTATAAAACTATTTAAGAGAATGGATGACGTAAAGAGTTTTTCGATAACTAGCCTCATCAATTCCACTTATTCCTTTCAGGTTAATTCCTTTTAAAGTAGATTCAATCCTCTCTGTTTAAAGTTAATGTGCTTGAAGTCCTTGGATAATGATAAAAAAAACTTCAATAGTTGGTAATACATTGTTCAATATAACGATTTCTCAGAGGTCAGGGAAGTATTTTACCACTACATGGATCACAAAACAAAATTTTCCCTTAAGATATCTCTTGAATGGATGAACTCAAATGCTTAAGAAAGAGTTAATATGAACCCACTGGTAATTAAATGTAACCACTATTATTTTGAGAAAGGAAATCTAAAAGAAGCCAAATTTTTAAACTACAAATCATCAAGCAACAACTCATAAAGAATAATCATAAAAGCAAATTAACGAACACTTGAGCAACTGATTAGCAAGTCGAAATTTTTTAGATTGAAAACATTTCGAGTAATCATGATTAATCTAATAAAGTGAAAATCATTAGGCACAAATTTCAATAAGAGAATCCAAAAATATCATGAAAAGAAATTATTAATTTAACAAAAACAAACCTGAAATGAAATAAAGAAGCAATCAAAATTTTCATTACAAACCAAGCTCAAGATTAGTTTTTGATGACTAAAAGAATTAATTTTTCATCACCGATAGCATGTCACAACCTTACTAATTATCTTCAATCGATTGAAAGTAAATTTCAACTTGATGATCAGTCTGAAAGAATAATTTATTTTTTTTTTCAGTGGAAAAAAGCATACTAATGTTATTCATTTAGAATCAAATAGTACATAGATATTCGAGTCTATATAAGACTGAGCGGAAAAAAACCATTTAGAGTTCATCCTTCCCAAAATAAGATTACAAATTGATATATCAAATCGTCAACAACATATATCTAAAAAGAAAAAAACATCTATTAAGGATGTCCCCTCAATTGTCATCATTAAAAAAACCTCATAGTTCCATATCATTAATGTGGGAAATATGAAAGAATAACTTATTATTACTTAATGGACTAGGAAATTTTAAATATTATTTAATCAATTTATTAAATTTATCTAAAATAGGGGTTATGACAAGATCAAATAAAATTGGGGGAAAATTGGGGGGAAATGAGAACTTTTTTATGCCATCCTTATGATAAATGCAATGAGATAATGATATATCAACATGTATGTCATAACAAAAAATGATTATTAAAAAAAGAAATATCAACATGTATGTCATCAAAAAAATCTCAAGAATCGAATTAACAAAGGGGTCATACTTTTGATGAAAAATTTTAAATGATAGAAAAAGAGAATCATAAAGACTAATCTACATATTTACGCCATAGGAATTTCACCAACGAGAAGCGTGACCTTCCACCTCGGATAGATTCCTCGTCTATAGAGCCAATGGAATCCTGGCATGTGTTTTTACACTTTCTCCCACGCCGATCTTATTGCATTACTTTGCCCCTTTCATGAAAACCCCCGTCCGTATCGCAGCGATTTGCAGAATTCACACTGACCAAAACGAAGTGTCCCCATTTTGACTCCCGACCATATCTTACAAATATTATCGAAAACAAAATTGCAAATTCATATCAACTGTTTCATATGTTGATCATGTTTACATAGTGACAACTTCACGCCAACCAAAATGAAAGTGAGCTGATCATTTTGACTTCCGACCTGTGTCCATAAATTCCACCACATAGTTGAGAGTCGACCAATTTTTAAAGGCACGACCAACTCGACTATCGACCATATTTTTTATAAAACTAAAGTTAGGCGACCATTTTGACTTTCAACCATATCTTACAAATATTATCGAAAACAAAATTACACATTTAACAGTCGACGCATGTCCATCAATTTGACCACACAATTAACACTCTACCAATTTTTAAAGGCTCAACCAACTCGACTATCAACCATATTTTTTTGTAAAACTAAAGTTAGCCAACCATTTTGAATTCCGACCCGTGTCCACCAATTCCACCACACAGTTAAGAGTCGACCAATTTTTAAAGGCTCGACCAACTCGACTATCGACCATTTTTTTTTAAATCTAAATTAATCCCACCATTTTGACTTCTGACCCTTGTCCACTAATTCCACCACACAGTTAAGAGTCGACCAATTTTTAAAGGCTCGACCAACTCGACTATCGACCATATTTTTTTACAACTAAAGTGACCCGACCATTTTGACTTACAACCATATGTTACAAATATTATCGAAAACAAAATTACACAGTTAACAATCGACGCATGTCCATCAATTCGACCACACAGTTAATAGTCGACCAATTTTTAAAGGCTCGACCAACTCAACTATCAACCATATTTTTTTTAACTAAAGTGACCCAACCATTTTGACTCCCAACCATATCTTATTTTTGTAAAACTAAAGTTAGCTGACCATTTTGACTTCCAACCATATCTTACAAATATTATCGAAAACAAAATTACACAGTTAACAGTCGACGTGTGTCCATCAATTCGACCACACAATTAACACTCGACCAATTTTTAAAGGCTCGACCAACTCGACTATCGACCATATTTTTTGTAAAGCTAAAGTTAGCCAACCATTTTGACTTCCGACCCGTGTCCACCAAATCCACCACACAGTTAAGAGTCGACCAATTTTTAAAAGCTCGACCAACTCGACTATCGACCATATTTTTTTAAAACTAAAGTAATGCGACCATTTTGACTTCCGACCCTTGTCCACCAATTCCACCACACAGTTAATAATCGACCAATTTTTAAAGTCTCGACCAACTCGACTATCAACCATATTTTTTTATAACTAAAGTGACTCGACCATTTTGACTTCCGACCATATGTTACAAATATTATCGAAAACAAACTTACACAGTTAACAGTCAACGTGTGTCCATCAATTCGACCACACAGTTAATAGTCAACCAATTTTTAAAGGCTCGACCAACTCGACTATCAACCATTTTTTTTTAACAAAAGTGACCCGACCATTTTGACTCCCGACAATATCTTACAAATATTATCGAAAACAAAATTACAAATTCATATCAACTGTTTCATATGTAGATCATGTTTACACAGTGACAACTTCACGCTGACCAAAACAAAGTGTCTATCAATTCTACCAAATAATTAAGAGGTGACCAATTTTTTAAGGCTCGACCAACTCAACTATCGACCAAACTCGCCAGCATTTGGGTTGATACAGTCTAAACAGGCGGTGTAGCTCTTCGTGGAAAAAGCTTACGAGATCTATACTTTTTATTAGAAACTTGAGCATTCAATGATGGATTGGACATTGAAAAACCTTATATAAGGTTACCCACGTGAACATTGATTTCTTTGGGTTTAATCCATCATGAAGTTATGAACATTTCTTCAGTAGTACCGATCTCTGCCTATCGATGTATATCTGGATTTGACGGATTAGACCTGCTGGATATTCAATCTTGTGGAGATAGGAGAACAAATTTCAATGCAACAATGGTTAAATGTGCTCAGACACCAATGCACTGCCTTTACTCTTGATCGTTTATAAAATTCGATGGGTAAAGCCTCTCTCATTCTTTTGTTCTTCGATACTATTATTGTGACATAATCCCAGTTTTTTTCTCAGCATTCAAATCGCCATAAATTTGTTGCTCTTTTACAGACCAGCAACCCTCTTAAGGAGCCAAAGATTCTTGTTTTCTATTCAAAAAAAAATTTCTCCTCTCAAACCAAAACTCATTTCACTTGCTATAATTATCCTAAATCTTGTTCCTGTTTAATATATTGACACAATATTCTGCTGTCTTTTTTGGTGTTTTTTGTTGAAAACTAGAGTCTATTTATGTTAATTATTTACTAGTTTCAGATGAAAGGTTACTTAACTGGTATATATTCACTTTTTTGTCTCCTATAAAAGTTGCCCTTCCAGAAAAGTAATCTTTAATTTAGTCATTTAGTATATGGACAATGCTATCTTGTTCTCACTGTTTCTGTTTAATATTTAAAAACAAGGTTCTCAGAGCAAATTTACCTATAATTATGTTCCCTTTTTTGTTGTTTTTTGTTGGAAAGTAGCTTCTGTTTCTGCTGTCTTTTTAGGTGTTTTTTGCTTAAAACTAGAGTCTATTTCTATGAATGGACTGTCATTTATTAAATCATATTACTTGTATGTTCAATCTTGAGAGTAAGTATTTGATCATGTACCTGATTTATTTACTAGTTTCAGATGAAAGGTTACTTGACTGGTATATGTTCATTTCCTTGTGATTACCAATATATGTTTCTTACTAACTTTGGCAGATAATTAACACTGGCAGATAATTAAAACTGCAATAGTCTTTGTCTCCTAGAAAAGTTGCCCTTCCAAAAAAGTAATATTTAATTTAGTCATCTCGTATATGGACAATCCTATCTTGTTCTCACTGTTTATGTTTAATATGTAAAAACAAGGTTCTCAGAGCAAATTTACCCATAATTATGTTCCCTTTTTTGTTGTTTTTTATTGGAAAGTAGATTCTATTTCTGCTGTCTTTTTTGGTGTTTTTTGTTTAAAACTCGAGTATGTTTCTGTCAATGGACTGTCATTTATTTAATCCTATTACTTGTATGTTCAATCTTGAGAGTAAGTATTTGATCATGTACCTGATTTATTTACTGGTTTCAGATGAAAGGTTACTTGACTGGTATATATTCATTTCCTTGTGATTACCAATATATGTTTCCTACTAACTTTGGCAGATAATTTTCACTGCAATAGTCTTTGTCTTCTAGAAAAGTTGCCCTTGTAGAAAAATAATCTTTATATTAGGAATCTGTTATATGCACAATGCTATCTTGTTGTCATTGTTCCTGTTTAATATTTAAAAACAAGGTTCTAAGAGCAAATTTACCTAAAATTATGCTGCTTTTTTTGCTTTTTATTTTTTTTAAACTAGACTCTGTTTCTGCTGTCTTTTTTGGTTTTTTTTGTTGGAAACTAGAGTCTATTTCTGTCAATGGACTGTCATTTATTTACTCCTATTACTTGTATTTGATCATGTACGTGATTTATTTACTGGTTTCAAATGAAAGGTTACTTCACTGGTATATATTCATTTCCTTTTGTTTACCAATATATGTTTCGTACTAACTTTGGCAGATAATTTGCACTGCAACAGTCTTTGTCTCCTAGAAAAGTTGCCCTTCTAGGAAAATAATCCCAAAATTGAAACCAATTTCAAGCCCTTAATTTCTGTATTCTTTCCACTGTTCCTGTTTAATATTTAAAAACAAGGTTCTACTCTCTTTTTTTGTGTTTTTTTTAAGAAACTAGAGTCTGTTTCTGTCAATGGACTGTCATTTATTTACTCATCTTACTTGTATGTTCAATCTTGAAAGTTAGTATTTGATCATGTATCTGATTTATTTACTGGTTTCATATGAAAGGTTACTTGACTGGTATATATTAATTTCCTTGTGTTGACCAATATATGTTTCTTACTAACTTAGGCAGATAATTTGCACCGCAACGGTTTTTGTCTCCTATAAAAGTTGCCCTTCTAGGAAAATAATCCGAAAATTGAAACCAATTTCAAGCCCTTCATTTTTGTATTCTTTCCACAAATATTGCTATGTATTGCTTGAAATATGAAATTCTCTTTTGTCATGTTCTCCTACATCTTCTATCTTTACACTTAATATCAATATCAAACCTTTTTCTCCAGCTTACTTTTGTAGTCCAACTATTCGCACTACCACGCTATGGACACTCTGTTGACCGAAAACGTTGTTTCACTTCTAATGCATGGTTCTATTGACCTATGCCCACTTAGAAAAGTTGTTTCTCTTGATCGACTAAGCCTTCTTAACTCAACAACTACCCACTTTCGAATCTCTATCTCTGATGGAATTCATAAGCATGATACATTGCTTCCAACTAGCTACAATAGCATTGTGGAAAACCACCAACTCCAAAAAGGTTCAATCATCAAAGTCAACAAGTGTACATGCAACACTATACATGATGCAGTGTACAATTTTCTTTCCGCATCTTCCTTTTCACTTATTTTATTTTTCAGTCCTCATAATTGTAACATATATTTTACTTGTACTTACTTACGTTCATTCTTCTTGCCAGGACTATTGCATTGGGCACATTCGAAATTGTCACCTTGGAAAGAGAAATTATTGGAGACCCATCCCCTTTCAACTTCACACCTAGATTTATAGCCCATGACAGTTCATCTATTTTAGAAAACAATGCCCTTGACTTCCAAAACCCTTCAATTGCAATACCTTCTCCAACGCCAAACCTTGTTGCACCTACTCTTCAATTCACATTGCTCAACCCTTCCAACAAAACTTGGACCATTCAAGGACGAGTTACTACAAATACAAGTATCAACACCTACACCAATCAAAAAGGCCCTGGTCAAGTCTTTGGGTTTGACCTTATTAGTGCTACTAGAGATGAGAGTCATATATTTCCTTTCAATGAACTAGCTACCTCATTATATGACCAAATACAAGTTAACATAGTCTACATAGTCTCAAATGGAACATCAAACCGGTTAATCCAACATACAACCATTTGGAAAGTGCTTTCGAGATTTTCCTTAACTCCTCCTCAACAATTCAACGATGCTTGGAAGAGTGCCCACTTATTCCTTTTCATTGCTTCAACCTTAATTCTATCCATGACATCAAAACTACACCCCTCAATTCCATGGTTGACATTCTCGGAATTGTCATCTATGTTTCCCCCGCATCAACTATACGGAAAAGGGATGGATATGAAACCATTCGTCGAACAGTTGGGTTGAGGGACATGTCCGGGTATAGCATAGATATAACACTTTGGGAGGAGCATTCCACAATTGAGGGTGCCCAACTTGGAAACCTTCGAGGTTTGGCTACTCCCTCTATTCTTGCAATAAAAGGTGGGCGTGTACAGAATTCAATGGAAAAACCATTGGAACCATCTCAAACACCAGCCTCATTATAAACCCAGACATCGAGGAAGCTCAAGTTCTCCAAGCATGGTTTGTTGACAATGGATTCCGTTTAGCCTCCCCATATTTGAGAAGAAAATCCAATTCGTCTTCTTCTACCTCCTGTAAATGCATTTCCATCTCTGTGCTACAATCTCTCCAACCCTCTGAGAAGGAAACTTGGTATTCAATTATTGCTACAATCACCCATATTAACATCAATGACTTTCATTTCCTTGCATTCCCTCTATTTGTCGATGGAATACAATGGATGAAAAAAATTTCCCACAAAGTTGGCAATGTTTGGCATTGTGCAAAATGTGATGGGGAGTTTCAAGAGTGTGCTTACCGATACATACTCAAACTTGATATCACGTATGCTACTGGACAACTATACGGTATCATATCTTTTGATGATGTTGCGCAACAACTCATGGGGGTGTCTGCAAAAGATTTTTTTCTTCTATCAAATGATCCAACGTCTCTCTTGGAAATTGTTCAACATGTTTGTGCTCGACAGTACCTTATAACCTTATCAGTAAAGACAGAGACTTTTAATTCAAATGCTCACTTGAAGGTGCTTCTTGTGATGTGAGAAGAGGTTTCTCCATCATCGGCCCCTGTCGATACACTTGATGAAAGTGAACACATTGTGGTTAATAAAGGTCCAATTGCTCGCAAGCTTTGAACTCTACCTTTAAAAACACTCTCCCCGACATCATTCTACTCTTCAATTCTGACTTTACTTTCTAGCTCCTACTTAGAAACTACACATTTTTGTATACACACTTATACATAGGTGGTACTTGAAACCGGCAATGAGCAATCTTGAATATTATATTATTTAGTTTTGGTGTACCATTGTGTTAAATCACATCTCTTTTGCAGCCTATCTTGCAATTTTCAAATTTGTAGTTATAATTTAGATTGCTTTGTCAAGTCTATACTTTTTTTCTTTATAAACACTGTTCAGGAGCGTCTTTATTTATTTCTTGCAACAACTTCACATAAATTATGCATGTTCCATTTATCTTTTACAATATACCTTTCTTTGCTCTTTGAATTATTACATATATATTATTTTTCTCTTCCACCAAAGGCACCATAAATGCAACATGGATAACCATTTATCTTATACAATATACATTTGTTTACTCTTGCAATTATTACATATATAGTATGTTTCTCTTTGACCAAATGCACCACACATTCCACAACCACTAAACACTTTTTTTTGTAGGCATGTCAACCAATGATAACAATGATCAAAAGAATGTACGCAAAAGATTTCTATATGCTCAAAAAAAAAATGAAAACAACAAGTGTCAACGCCTTCTATATAGAGTTGTTTGTCAACTTGTTCATATCCCTTCTCTGTTTCACGTTGCTCAACCTCCCCTTACACCCTCCACACCGTCTGCATCCACAACAATGCATCCAACAAACATTGACCTAGATGGTGCACACAACGATTTCGTACAAGATTGGACAAACTATCTCCCATGAAAATATGCTCTATATGCATGGAGTCATATCCTAGAATTAAAATAAAACACTTTTCTGGTGCACATGCATGTTCTCGGTGCAATGCAGAACAAAATGGCCACCGCTATTCCATTGCAAACAATATGGATCCTGTGATACAACCATCAGTTCTAGCAGCCCTTACTCAAGTTGAAGAAATGTTCATTTCTCGATTTAACCCAATTTTACAAGTCACTCATGCTCATGGGGGACAATATACATATTCTCGCCACACTATAAGCTTCCCACAAAACATTACTAGCATTGCCACTTCCCTCCCTCATTTACTCTCATACATTGACATCCTTATTGTTCATAAATGCAGTCCTACAAAAAAGCCTTATGACTTCTTTGTTAGTTGAGCACGTGTTCTTGTTGCTCTCGAATACAAGCTTTCAAATGATCCATACTACAAAGATGTCCAAGTTAACTCAACTGCATTATCTTTTTTGCCTCTTGAACCAACTGGCATTTCATCCTTCCTTCGTCATGTCACACCCATTGAAACCCCATTTGCTGAACATACCTCAACTTCTACTATTCAATCACCCAGCTTCCTCAATCCCCATGAACAACAATCATCCTCCTTTATATCTACACAAACAAATTGTAGAACTGAGGTTGATGAAATCAAACACTTCTTGAGCAAAAGCGATGGACCAACTCTACCTTACATTGACTGGCCCCCAATAGAAATTTTCCCTATCAATGAGTATAACACAATAGGCCTCCTCGCAATGGCCTTCCCAACCTTATTTCCCATAGGAGTCACAATGCTTAAACAACCACACATTCAAGAAGTTGGTATGGACAATTATGCACTACACCTTCTTAGATACCATGACAATAGATTTGGCCAACATCCTCATTTTCCTTATTACATATATAACCTCATGATGCTCCATCGTAGCCAATCTACTTCTTCTGTGTTTGTAAAACGTAACATTGAATATACATTGCCTCCAACCGTCTCAGAACTTGTACAGCAATTACAAGACTTGCTTGATGCTAAAATCATTGAGCAAGTCATGTGCTTCGGCTCCACGCTTCGTGGGACACGCTCCTATTAGAACAAAAGCAAGGGTGAGCTAACTGACATGATCACTCAACAAGGGACACCTACATTCTTCTTCACGCTCAGCGCAACTGACACAAAGTGGCCATATTTTCATTCTTTGATGCATGGACAAGCTCCATCCACTCCAAATCAACAACACCAATGGATAATTTGCAACCTTATATCCAATCCACATGTTGCATCTCAATACATGGACATTAGATTCAAAATATTCCTAGAAGAGGTTCTTAAAAAGGCCTTTCTACAAAAGATTACTGGTGCAGGCTGGTAACAACTCATATTGCCATGAAATTTCAATTCATTTAAAACCTAAAATGTTTGTTCCTAATATTTATATTTTACATGTAGGTATGAATGGAAACATAGAGGATCTACGCATATACATGGATTCTTATGTCTAGAAAATGCACCCAATATGGACACGTTAGACTAGGTAGATGCTACCAAGGTTGAAGATGCCAAATTGTACTTTGACAAATTTGTTACAGCATGGAATCCTCATGTCAACCATTTTCAAACTCCAACCTTACAAGCCTCTACTATAAATGATCCATGCACCATTGGATCACATTCCATACTTGTAGCTAATCACTTGCATTACTATGAAGACCTTGTTAATTGTGTCCACATGCACACAAAATGTTCAGAATCTTCTTGCCTATGTACAAAAGGATCATCTCTTCAATGTCGTTACGGGTTCCTCTTTGATCTACAACCTACCTCTTCCTTATTCATTGATGCAAAAGGCCGGAAAACATACAACCATGCAAGGAATGATGCCCTTCTAAATATTCACAACCCTGTGATGCTCTCAATTTGGCGAGCTAATGTTGATTTCCAACCTGTTCTCTCTAGACATGTTGTCCTCAAATATATTTCAAAATATGCAGCAAAGGTAGAGCCTAAATCAGAAAGCTACCATGCACTTATTTCTCGTCTTGCACATGCAACTCCACATGATGCCCCCATCCTTCTACCAATAAGATGTTTTCTATCAGAAACTGTTGCAGAGTGAGACATTGGTGCACAAGAGACTTGCCACATGCTCCAAAAACTCCCTCTTTTTCTTTGCAATCGTTCCTTTCTATCCTTAAATGTTAGCCAAAGTATTTTCTGCCATATTTCCAATGACTCTCCTGACATCCCAACAACACCCACCTTCATTTCTGCATACATGCAACTCCCACCTACACTCGAACAACTTACCCTTCTTGAAGTTGCACGCTCTTGGTCATACTCACCTCGTAGAAAGCAATCGCAATGGAAACCAAAGTACCCTCCCAAAATTGTTCATGTCTTTCCTCGCCTCACTACCATTCCACCCATTACTACATATTCCTTTGTTTCCTTTTGTTGGAGTGAGCTACTCCTATACAAACCTTTTTGCACCCTCCATAATGGCATTGGATCCACAACATTGGCCATAACTTCTAATTGGGTTCGCATTAAAGATACATATACTGCATGGCGTGTTGATCATTTTCCAAAACCCCCCAGTACCCCTCCCTCCGATGACTCTACTTCTGCTTCAAACCACTTCCCCTTAGCCCCTTCCATGGATGAATGGGAACTCCTTTCTCAAATCTTCCCTGGAAACAACCTCTATGTTGATGACCTTGACATGCTTGGCCATTGTGACTTTGAAAAAGAGCACAATTGGATCGAAAACCATATTCCCTCACACATCCATGCAACAGTTATATCATTCATTGACGTCATTCGAATGTCTGCACATGTACAACCTAACAAATTCTCATCTTCATGTTCTCCTGCCTCCTTATCTCCCACACAACACATGGCCTTTGACCTTATCATCGCACACTCTACAAATGCTACAACCCTTCCCCCACTCAAAATGGTCATTCAAGGCACTGCAGGAACAGGAAAGTCTTTCTTGATTTCTTGCCTTAGATCTACACTCCAACATGCCTCTGGCGATAACCCTTCACCCTTGATCCTCCTTGCTCTTAGCGATGTTGTTGCTTTTAACATACATGCATTAACAATACATTCTTCCCTTCACATACCCATTACTGAGATGCATCCTCTTGAATTACAATCCCATTCAAGCTGCCAACAACAACTCCGCCATATCCGATACATAATCATTGACGAAATGAGTTTCGTTGGCCCAAAAATGTTAACCCAAATGGATGACCACTTACGACAAGCCTTCCTGTCCCAATGTACAACTCCATTTGGTGGGTGCCCCATCATCTTCCTTGGTGATTTTGGACAACTACCCCCTATAAAGGACATCCCCATGTATGTTGGTGCATCACGAGGGAATGCTCTTGTTAATTTTTCAGAATTTACTTCAATCTGATCTAGGATCTTAACTTAGAGAACAACATGTACAGCATATCTATAGCATATCAATCATGAACACAATAATGCAAGCACACAAGAGACACAGAGTTTACTTGGGGAAAACCATAAAGGTGAAAAACCCCAATGACTTCCTCAGAGATAGATAGAGCAATGATACAACCCAAGCATAAGAGATAGACATCTCCTAGCAGCAGCTTCTCCTCCTCCATAAGTGTGCCACTCTCCTGAGAGTGAGAGAGAGAATAGAATGATGAAATAGAGTGACTCCCACACTCTATTTATACTTGACTTGACTTGCCTAGTAACCTTTACTAGGTCGGCCTTAACTTAACCACATAACATAATGCTGACTGGGCCGACACCCAATAGGGTGGTCTAATGACCCTTTGACCCACATGGCCGACCCCCAATAGGGTGTTCTAATAACCCTTCGACCCACATGACTTATATAGGGCCGACCCCAACAAGGTGGTCTAATAACCCTTCGACCCACATGACTTATATAGGGCCAACCCCAACAAGGTGGTCTAATAACCCATCAAGTATAAGTTACAACACTTACAATATAAATGACGACACTTCCATATAGAGGAATAATAACATCTCTATAGGAATACAAACACTTCCGTATAGAGGAATAATACCATCTCTATAGGAGTACAATATACATATATGAAATACATTCCAAAGTTACATATACATCAACAGCTCTCTGGCATAATTTTGACACTTTTGTGACTCTTTCAACCATCTTTCGACAACAAGGCAACACCCCTTCTCAAGTTTCCTTTCGGCAACTCCTACTCAATCTTTGAAATGCAACACCAAATATCAAAGATTGGATGCTCCTCATGTCAAGA
The DNA here is from genome assembly GCA_027924585.1 of Larix kaempferi. Classification (NCBI taxonomy): domain Eukaryota; kingdom Viridiplantae; phylum Streptophyta; class Pinopsida; order Pinales; family Pinaceae; genus Larix; species Larix kaempferi. The sequence goes on from BSBM01000519.1 coordinate 3,577,503, forward strand.
ACAACCTCATACCTTTCACATGAAGACAACCATACATTTGACTAATGCACTCACTTGTACGCAACTAATAGCTCTGTTGCATTGCACAACAAACAAATGCTAAAACTCTTCAACATGCCAATTGCACATTGCTTTGCAGAGCAAAAGAAACAACATGGGAAAATCCCAATAGATGATGAACAAATTCCATTCAAGGTTCTACTAGCAATTGGTCAACAAGTCATGTTGATAGCCAACTTGTGTGTCTCAGCAGGACTTGTGAACAGCTCACTTGGGAAAGTTATTGCAAATGTCTACAACTCCAACGATCAACCGCCTACATTGCCATCTTATGTTGTAATTGATTTTCTCCACTACAATGGCCCTCCATGGGATTATTCCAATCCAAATTATTTCCCCATCCCTCCTATAACAAGGGGTTCACGAAGGCAAGTACCACTTCGCATGGTATGGGGTTTAACAATCCATAAGGCACAAGGGATGACCCTGCAAAATGCAACAATAGATATTGGAAACACTGACCGACAAGGACTTACATTCACTGCAATATCAAGAATAAAATCTATATCAGGCCTTCGCATATCTCCACCTTTTTCCTTTTCTAGGTATTCTCGAATGAAAGATAGTCCCTATGTGCAGCGCAGAGTATAAGAAGAGAACTTACTTGCTTCAAGTCTTTGCAGCCACATGCTCCATAAATTTATATTCCTGCTCATTTGCAGCTCTACTTTGCATACCTATTACTTTACTACGTTCTCCTTTTTTCAAAATGATTTGTCTATTTATTTCATATCTTGTATTCCTATTGCTACCATCATTGAATATTTCCCTATGAAAGACAAGAAAATACTACTCTATAAAGAAGACAAGAAATCTTTGTATTAGCACTTTTCTTGTACTACTCTATCTTATTTACTTCAATGTGTTGTCATTACTTTTTTGAAAGCAAGCACATCAACACATTTCATCCCATCTTAGTCTTTTTTCCACTAAATATAAAATGTCACTATGCTTAAAAAGTTATCCCATAAAGACTGTCGAGGGTCTTCCCACAAAATGTCTACATGGCCTCATGAAGTAATGTGATCGAAATGATAGTCGGTTCTCTATTTGACTAACACTCTCGGTCGTTATTTTCTATCTTCAGAAAACTATTAAATGCACATGGTTATTGTATCCAAGTCGACAGCTGACTAATTGTCTTCCTTGTCGACCGGTGATAGTTTCAATCTAGTTCTATCGACTTAATCATCGACTTCTTTTGCTAGTCGCTTTTTTTATCTCAAATGAACCACTCTTAGTGGATTCTAATACTAGTCAAATTCCATAGTTTACATAAGCAAGAATATCATCCTGGTTGGCGGTCAATCATCCTGGTCGCCACTCAAGCAACAATATGTTGATCTTCTTTACACAGTGACATACTTAAGAGTCGGCCAATTTTAAAAGGCTCGACCAACTCCAACCATTTTGACTTCCGACCATTTTCATTTCCGACCATATCTTACAAATATTGTCGAAAAACAAATTAAAAATTTATATCAATTATTCGATATGTTGATAATGTTTACACAGTAACAACTTCACGACGACCAAAACAAACTGTCCATCAATTGAACCACATAGTTAAGAGCCGAGCAATTTTTAAAGGCTCGACCACCTCGACTATGAACCATACTTTTTTTAAAACTAAAGTGACCGTCACTTTGTCTCCATCAACGAAGTGTCCATCAATTCCACCAAAATGAAGCGTCCATCAATTCGACCAAAACAAAGTTCTTTTGAAGTGGTCGAGCTAATATCTCGTCGTGCATCGACATATCAAAATTATGAGTGTTTGATAGATATCAAAATTTCATTATTGTCCACATGACATAAAGTATAAGCCTACTTCTAGTCATGTAAAATAATGGTCAATGCTTAACCTTTACGTTGGTTGGGTCGAGTTTTTAAAGTGATCATTTTTTGTAAAAGAGTGAAGAAGAGCTCCATTGAAGCGATTGTTTTTTCGTTGTATTCTTTCCATTTATAGTTGTATAACTTATATTTATTCAAGATTTCATTACTATTGTTTAAGCACAAAATGTACTATATCTTCTGCTTACAACAACAACAGAAGTTTACAACTTATGTATGTTTAAGTTTACACATTTAAATAAATAACACTGATTCCTCTATCTTCAATACTAGGTACCTTGTAAACATTTAAATCAAGATTTCTCATTACTCACACTGTCTATTTTCAAATCAGGTATGTCACAAAAAATCGACAAAAGAAAGGCCGAACAGATGGACCTTGAAAAGGAAACAACTCAAAAAATACAAGTGGAATCACTATTTAAAGACACTAAACCCATCATAGGCCGCATCGCTGAGTTCAAATGGGGCGAGTTGTACATAGCTATTAGAGATGGAAAACTACCTAATTCAACCTTGGAGGAACCATAATTTATGAAAACATCAAGATGTCCAACCTCCACAAGGTAACTACGCGGCCATAATTGTTTCACTGCTTAGAGGTTATTGTATGGATATTTCCCCATGTAGATACTACGACAAGGATAATTTCAAACGCCATTGGGGAATGGCTTGCATCCTTCCAACCAGCCCACCTTGTAGCCGCATACAAGTTTCCTACCTCCAAAGTATTCCTAACTGAAAATTGGGTGAGACGTGCCAATATAGATAATGTTGAATGTGCAAGGGAAATGCTACTACCAAACAAACAACTTAGACCCAAACATACCAAGAAATATGCCACCCAAAACATAAGGACCCCCTATAGAATCATAGTCCTATTGTTGAGCAGACTCTTCGGTCTACCAAATGCCAACAACTATAAACTCAGTTGGGTTCCATTGATATACCATGTTTCCACACATGGTACAATCTTCAATTGGGAAACTATTATTTTAGAAAGTATGGCGTCAACCATCTCTATAGCTCAAATCGGCCTTTCACAAGGGAAATCAGAATTCTTCATGTCTAGCTACCTTATCGATTGCATATTAATCAGCCACCCTTTCCCTAATTTGGGATGTACTTGGAATCGGAATGAAACTCCCATTCATGTAGCATATCAGCTAACTTGGGCTCACCGATATTCTGGGTACTACAAATTGCTATGCGAGGAACTAATCATGCCCCTTTATTCACTTGTCTTCAATAAAGAAACAAATTGTATGTCAGACAATGCCTTGGATGTAATAGGTGAATATGGAGACTATTACTTCTCATCAGAAGGCACATACATTAGAATGTATGGGGGCACAAAACCTCCTTCTCTATTTCCCAAATATGCTACAAATTACATTGTGCATAAAGAAGCGATCAGACAAGTGTTCATCAATGGAATTGGTAACTATCTCTATCGCATCAAAATAGCCTCTTACCCACCTGTACCATTCAACATTGGTGGATACATATTCCGTAAGATTAAGGTAGTGGAATCCTTTATTGCAGACTTGCAACCTTTTCACTTTGGAACAAAACTATTTGTAAGAAATGACAACAAACACAAGGTGGCTAAACATTGTGCTTCTTATAAAATCACTTTTGAGTACTCAAATCACTTTCTGAAAGAAGAACAAATATATAAAAGGGTACATAATGTGACAGACCTACACAACAAACTATATCGGAAGATTGCATCTACTTCTACCCAAACTGCAAGCAAAGAAAAGAAACCAAAAATACATAGGCAAAGAGAAGAGCCAGTAATAGTTGGTCGAATTCCTCAATCGCACTCGACTAGCCACAGTCGACAATTTTAGACAAATAAAGCATAACCTCCAAAAAAATATCTACGAGCAACAACCAGTCGGGATTTCCAACCAATAGATGGGAAAAACCCACATTCACGCAACAACGCGCACATAAACTGTCACTCGAAATTAAATAGGTTGTCAAATCATTCTTTAATGTAGTCATCTACTTTTAATTCACATGCGCCAAATGATTCCTCCATAAATGTCGACCTAGAGGATTGTTGGATACTCTTTTGCCAAGCACTGGAGAACCATACTTCAAAGAAAAAAGAATCCTTTTTCGAACCTGAGAGTTCTACAAAAACGATGGCGCCCAAGAAAGGTTAGACTACAACCCGTTCAGCCACAGCTAAAGTCCGTCAATTGGAAATTGCCCAAACACCGCTGGAAACCCGCTTACAGCTAGTTCGAAATGCTAATGTACACAAGCCACACTGGCAAAAAGCTTGGAAAGATATTCTTGCGTGGGGAAAGGAATCAAATGGCGATTGGAGGGATCCAGCCCAAAAACTGCGGACTGCTACCATTCTACAATACATGAATGCACCTCTACTGGAACAGTTTGGTGGACTCAAAGACATTATTGCTCGATTCGTAGTAAGCAGATATCATAATGGAAAATTCTATTTTGACGTTCCAGTCAAAATAAATGGTGAGGTCATCCATAAGATTACAGGGTTATCAAACAAAGGTGTAGATGTACCTAGTCGAAAGAGACCAGAATTGATCAAGCAATTTACAGACCACCCAACTGGAAAGATTCTTGGGGGTTATTAGTGACCCAGATAAAATACGAAAGTTATAAAGTAGCTGCGTGAATTGTGTTGACCACTTTTTCAAGCTCCAATCGAGGGTCCGACTTAAAAATTGAGATGCTAGAGGTTGTCCTTAGCATGGCAATAGACGACAAAGTATACAACTGGGCTAACTACCTTTTAGAAATTATCAAGAACATATGTTTGAAGTGCCAAGAGGATGGAGCGGCATTCGCTACCCATCTCTAATCATCTGCAATGACGCACATAAGTTCAGCAGGAAATAAATACTTTACTAAAGAAGGAACTGTGTTAATGCAGAATTTTCATTGCTTTACGAAAGGAGGCAACAAACTTGGGCTGTCAATAGTAAAGATTTGGCTAGAAGTCTAGTTCCAAGACTTAAAAGTTTGGTCGACTAGATGGAGAGTATCTCAGAATGTTCGATGGATTCTGGCTCCATCCGCTCACATTGAACTTGCACTGGACCATACATTAGTTTGGTACTTGGAAGGAGAAACCGAACCCACACAAGCTCTCGACTATTACCCTTCGGTCGAGGAAATCTTCAATGAGCTTAAAAGACAATCCAACACAAAATTGATAATTCCTGATATGGCACACCAGGTCGGCATTCCCATAGTCTAACCTTTAATGGATCTAGAGAAATAAGAAGCGTATGAAAGCCTCTTATATATGGACAATTTTACATTTCAACCTCATCCCGTGGCCAGATCAGAACCTTTAGCACTTACGATCATTCCACACCAAGATTCACCGAATGGAGCTGAACAATCGGATGAAGAGACCCTGTCAAACAATCCTGAGTACGCCTTGACAACCAACAACATCCAATAGATGGCCAACCAATTAGCCATAGCTCAACAAGCAACAGATGTACAAATACAGGGCAAGGGAAAAAGAAAAATGACCATTGACGAGCTGACAGTGGAAGATGAAACTGAATTATACGACAATGCAACACGAATATTGGAAGATGCAGCTAAGAACAAAATACCAGTCGACGAGCAATTCAAGAAATTTTTGGAAGCTAAACACCCTCGACCTAAAAAGAAAGTCAAGCTTATCATCAACGTTGTTGTCGACCTGACAGATAGCTCAACTCCACCATCTCCAACCATTGTCATGGAGGATACTAATTTTTCTACACCTCTGGTAAGTACCCCACTTGCACTTCAAGCTCCATTTCAAGTTTCAAATATTGTACAAACTCTTCCTTCCCCCCTTCGAGAAACATTTCAAAATGATAGCGACATTACCCAATTCATGACTCAACTCCCGGCCATGTTCCCAGATTGGCGAAAAATCATAACCAAGAAACCTATATTCACAGACACTGGTTCACCAACAGATTCTCCCCCTCCTGGTGTGATCCCAACCGAACTTTTGAATCCATCAAACACCTTAGCACCGCAACCAATTAACATGCACCGTACCCATCTACAGCGCAATCCTGACACAAACAATCCAATTTTTGCTCAACAGACTTTTTCATTCATTCCTTTTCCAGTCAATCCATTGATGGAAGCCCATTCACCTCCCCGACATGTCGTCGACTCACCAGAACATTTCCCTGACATTCAAGTTTTAGTTGTAGACACACCACTGATACCAGAAGTCTTGTCCCCTGTATTCAGTCGAAAACCATCTGCTATTTCAAATCCTAACCCTCCTCTTCCAGTCGACGAAACATGTGTCGTCGACAGGTCAAATCAGTACTAGTGTACCATTCCACAACCCTGCCAATGCGACTACCACAACATCAGAAGAAATACAACTTCAACAATAGGAAACACCACTTCCAAAATCCTTGAAAGCAGCAATCGAGTCACCAGCAGAAACAACTGAAGCAACAGTCGAGTTAGTAGCAAAAACAACTCACGTAACAGTCAAGACAGTAGAGCAAGCAAAACAAGTAACAATTGAAGAAGTACTCCTGACAAACACAGTATAAATATCAAGCAGCTCAATACAAGCAGAACAGTCTACTGAAGAAGCACAAAAACACACAGAACAGCCATCAGCAATAGTCGAGACTCAACAAGAATCAGAACAGCAATTAGCAACCCCAAAATCTAAAGGAAAATCCAAGAAAAAGCAACAAAACAAAAAACGATGCCAAGAAAGATCTTCAGCAACAGCGACAACATCTGCACCACATATCTCAACTGGGTCGCTTATCTGTACATCTCGAACAATTTGGGCCGATCTCAACATACCATCCACAACATGCACCACAAGAAGAGCTCAACTTACTCGCTGATGCAATCAACCGAGAACAACAACATAGATGACTGGAAGCACAAGACCAGATTCACAAAGTGGAACAAGACCAAACTCTATTTCTGACAAAGTGTCAAGACTTGGCGCAATAGGTCATACCAATTCCAGTCACCTCCGACACAACAAGCACACTTGATAAAGAATTTCAATTGTTTGAATCTATAGTGTCGGCATTGTCTGAACAGCTCACCAAGGACTGAGAAGAACAAGCCACAGTAATAGCATCATTGATGTCGCAACAGTTTGAAGCATTCAACTCAGCACATGATTAGCTCATACAATATAATGATGAAGCAGAGATAGCAAACAACTTTCTCTACAATTGGTACAAACATTATGGAAACATGTTTAGAGAAATGTGGGAGACAAGTGAGACAACTGACAGTCTTCATAAAGAACACCGAGTAGCTGATGAAACCATGGCCATAACTATTGAGGAACAACTGATAATGGAAAATAGCAAACTAGAGAAATTGGAAAAAAGTGAAGCACGCGGTGGTTGAGCCAAGTTCGTCATAACCTTGCAAAGTAGAACAACTCCGACCACGTCTTCAAACACTGCTTTCAGCTGCAAATGAGAAAATAGAGCTCTTCGGTTCCGACCTAATTCATCTACAGGGCAAAACTACTCAAGAACAGATAGCTCACTTGTTGGCACTTACAACACTTACTATTGACATCCAGAACACACTGCGCCATTGGGAGCTTCCAGCACCAAATGTCTATTTCGGCTGAAGCAATTGTTGAGGTCTGTCTGCAACAAGCAACAGTGCCCAGTTCCACTCCAAACAACTCATAACAACTACATTTATCACTTAAAGCACAGTTATACACAAGTTTTGTTCAATAATTTTGCACATGTTCGAAGACACTAGAACCTCCGCTGGACTGTTTGCAATATAAGTGGACAAGTCCCGTCGACCAGTCCAAATATGTCGATCAATTAAACCAACAATACAGTTGTATAACTGAATGTAAACATCTATATATATGTTATTGATCCAATATAATGGTTAACTAAGATCTGTCTATGTATCGTTCTACCCTTGCTGAAAAATTAAGACTAGTGCTTGTCTCTCTCTTGTCTGTTGTCTCTATATGATTGTGCATTCTTGTTTAAACTATATAATGTATTCATGAGCATAAACGTAGAATGCAGTTGAATTTTGAATATGTTAGTAAATCTCATCGATATGGTAGTCGACATATACAATTTCTAGTCGATACTAAATCAGTCGAGTCATTTATGGTCAATATGGTCGATATCCAAACTGGTCAATGTTGTTGTAGTCGATATCACTTGATGTCACTTTATTTTTAAAAAGGTCAAAAGTGTATATGGTGGTTATAGTCGATACTAAATCAGTCGAGTCATTTATGGTCAATATGGTCGATATCCAAAGTGGTCAATGTCGTTGTAGTCGATATCACTTGACGTCACTTTATTTTTAAAAAGGTCAAAAGTGTAGTTTCAGCTCAACATCTTATTAGGTTCAAATTTATCTTCATTATATGCTAGTAAATCTCATCGATATGGTGGTCGACATATACAATTTATGGTCGATACTAAATCAATCGAGTCATTTATGGTCAATATGATCAATATCCAAACTGGTCAAAGTTGTTGTAGTCAATATCACTTGATGTCACTTTATTTTTAAAAAGGTCAAAAGTGTATATGGTCAAACTTGTAGTTTCAGCTCAACATCTTATATGGTTGAATGTTTGAAGCATTGTTGGGTTTAGATCTGTTATCCTCCACATTTCCCAGTATAAATTTATTGTTTTTATTAGTTAAAAGATTTTCTATCTGGAATTTTTTGTCTCGTTACGGTTATAATGTATTGAAAAAAGTTGGTACTAAGAAACCTTCAAGTTATTCGATGCCTTTGATTATAGGAGTCTTCTACAATCTGAATAAACTACAGTACTGGTCAATGCGAAAATCACCGAATATCTTTCGGCGACGGTCTGTGTCAGGATAGAGAAGAGCGGAGGTCGGTGGAGGTCGGAGGTCGAGGAGCTTGGAGGAGGTCGGAAGAGGTTGAGGATATCCAAGGTCGGACGAGATCAAGGTCGAGGAGGTCAGAGGAGGTCGGAGAGGTCGTGTAGGTCTGAGGAGGTCAGAGAGGTCGAAGGAGGTTGAGGAGGTCGGAGGAGGTCGTAGGACGTGTTTGTTTTGTAAACAGTGAATAAAATTCAATATGGTCGGTCTCTTTAGTGGGAGGTAATATGGTCGATGACCAAATGTAAAGTGGTCGTCATTGTATGATCGAGTCACTAAAGGTTGGTCGATACTAAAAGTGTTCAACACATAAAGTGGTCGGGTCATTTTGCTAGATATTCAAACTTGTCGAGTCATTATATATAGAGTAGAGGCTATAGATTTCGGTCCGCTTTGTCAAATATGGTCGAGTCTTTTAATGAATATACAATTTCCTTATCATTAAATATGGTAGAGTCAATCTTATATTTATACATTTTTTTTAATTGAATATATAATTTCTAAAGGAAAAAACGTATGCTTTTAATAGTTAAACCCACTTAAATTACAATTTCTTTATCATTAAATATATAACGTCTTTGCGTTCATTGATTTGTTGTATACTAAAGGGAAAGAAAAACAGTCTCTAACATTGTTACAAAATTTACTCTTTTCCTACTGGCTTTCACTTTTGCCCCCAAAGACCAAATGCTAGTTAATAAATTCATGGATGTATGCCCAAACTTCAAGCTTTCAATAATTCTCCAGCAAAATTACAGACATTACAGACTCAAATAGTGGATCGACCTCGGTTTGCGAAGTTCATCACCACTGTCTCTCAACTGTGCCTGAACACAATGTCTTGGGTCCTTTTAGCTTTTGCAACTTCCCGAAGACATGAAGCTACTCGCAGTCTCCTGGGAGTCCCAAGATATGCTCACTAGCAAACACTTACAAAGACTCTTTTCACAGGGATGAATCTCAGCTTTCTAATGCGATGTTATACCAATCACGACAACTCGCAGAGCATAATCACTTCGGCTCTCACACAAAATTACAGACTTACAGAGCGGACTACTTGATCATGCGACTCCTACTTGCAGAGCAGACTACTTGCTCATGCGACTCGACTCGATGTGCAAATGAACTTCGGAGACTCATATTTATAGCACTTGAGAGGGTCATCCGGTAAACTCAAACTTACACTAGTCAGTAGAAAGTAAGATTCTCGGGGACATGATGGGACCACCTCATGTTTATCTCCTCCCTCTGAGGATCGGCCATACGGGGACCCGGTACTATGACAGACTGACAGACACTGACTTGCACTGAAAGCAGATTCTTGTGGCCGACACACACATGGCCCACTTATATCAGTCACTATGCAAATATTCTTACCGACATATTACAAATCATCGCGGTAAAGCATCCCGAAAAGAAAAATAGGAGAAAGGCCTAAACATGGCCGACAAATTACAAAGTGGAGCATTAACCAGCCCACTATGGCTTCCAAAAGCATAAAGAAATATATACAATGATTTTAATCTCATGGATCACGGACCAAGCTGCTCCATTCCCACAGAAGGAATTTTACCTTTATTACTATCCATCGATTAATCAGTACCATAGCCAGATCCGCAAACACATCTGATCTCATCTTCGGGACCACCTGGGACACCTCCACAGACACAATCTAGAACACCTTCATCGAACAGATTTTCTTCAATTTCTCTGCGCGCCAAATCATCCTCCCAATTATATGGTTGGGATTCGGTGTTTTGCCAATAACTATCCTCCGGATAATCTACCTCTGGATATAGTAGATAACCAAAGCATTTCTCCACATCTGAACCATGTAATGCTTCATTTGGACCAAAAATAAACTCAGAAGCAAATAATGATTCAACTCTATAATTCAGTGGCAAAGTTCTCTTGTGGACTTTTGTGTCTAACCTGTTTCCATTAATATCCCGTTTGATGAATTTCTGGGTGATATTAACAGAGTGTTCCAAAGGTGTATACCGTCCTCCATGGTGTCTCAGCAAAAACTTAAACCATTGATTATGCTGATCTGCAGCTTGCATATCAGCCTCCAAATGTAAAATGAAATTAGCTCGCCGATTGAGCCAATCAACTCTGGGACAAAATTTATCTAAGAATACCTCTGTCCAACCAGACCATTTTTTATTGCGCATATTACCAGGTTCTGCGTAGATAACTACAGAGGTTTGTTCTCTATAGAATTGTAAGATAAGGTTATAGGAAGTCCATGTGAGGTTACCCTCACCCAAATCAACATACCATACTAACCCATCTTTCTCTTCGTTGCAATCAACCCAGATTTCTCTGCATTTCCTCAGTTTTTCTTCAGCATCTCGAAAACCATTAAAGGCTTTCTTTTCCCATCATTCTAAGATCTGGAGCTTGCACGGGCTCGCTTGAATTTCTTTGATCAGGGTCAAGCTGAGATATTTTTCTGCTTGATGTCTATCAGCATAGTCAAGTAGCTCTTTGCACTCATTTGCAGTTAAGTTGTTATCCCGTGGCTTTAAAAATAATGCATTTCTTGGCAGCTGGTCCTCTTCTGTCATAGGGGCTTTCCCTTTGTCTTCCCTGGAACTTTCACATGCTGAAAACATATTTAAGCTGGGAACTTCTTTCTGCATAGTTTCCCGTGTCAACATGTCAGCAAGACAATTTAAATAACCAGGCTTGTAAATAATGTCATAATCAAAATTAGAAAGCCAAATGAACCATTTTAAAATCCTGTTGCTATTCTCTGCCATTAGATTTTCATTTTTGAATATACCAGGCATTATTTTGAGATCTGTTCTAATTGTAAATCGCACTGGTTTCAGGTAGAGAATGAAATGATTTACAGTCTTCTTAACAGCCAAAATTTCTTTATGACTGCTGGGATAATTAAGCTCAGCGCCTTTGAACGAACCAGATGCATATCCGCTGATATTTTCTTTTCCATTTATCTCTTCGAGGAGAACACCACCCCATGTGATATTGGATGCATCTGTTTCTATTATCAACTTACCAACTCCCTGAGGAAGATGAAGAGCTGGCAGATCTTTTACTCTAGCTTTGATTTGCTGAACTGCTAGAGTCATTGCATCAGACCAGGGTGTAGGATTTTTCTTTAACCGCTGCTGCAGACAATGAATATCTGAAGCCTGTCCTTTATAAAAGGGTCTGATATAGTTCAAACAACCTAAAAATATTTGCAATTGGGTTTTCTCAAGAATCTTGTCAGGAAAATGATTAAATGATTTCAATACATGATCCTGTAAAATAACCTGACCACCTTTAATATGCAAACCCAAAAAATCCATTTCTGTCCTACCAATCTCCATTTTGGACTCAGACAGAACTAAACCATGTTTAAAAACTAAATCATAAAACTGCTGCAAGTGTTTTAGATGTTCTTGTAAATTTCTTGAACAAATCAAAATATCATCAATAAACACATCTAACCAAGGAATATCCATGAAAATATCCTCCATTCGCTTTTGGAACTCTGAAGGAGAATTATTGATTCCAAAGGGAAGAACTTTCCATTGGTATTGTCCATGAGGGACAACAAAAGCAGTTTTATACCTGTCTTTGGCTTCAATGCCAATCTGATAGAATCCTGACTTTAAATCAAACTTGCTGAAAATAGAACATCCTGTGATTTTCTGCAACAAGCTTGCTTTATCTGGTAAAGGATATCTAATCTTTTGCAACACAACATTCAGGGGCTTGAAATTTACAACCAACCTCGGCTTACCTCTTTTCTGCTCAGAGTGCTTGTTTACCACAAAAGCACAGCATGCCCAAGGACTTTTTGAAGGTTCAATTAGTCCTTTTTTCAAAAGCTCTTGAATTTCCTTAGAACAGAATTCTATTTCTGTTGGGCTCATCAATCTAGCAGAGGATTTCATAGGCCGAATCTTTTGCAGAGGATCAAAAGGAAGTGACACAAAATATTTTTCTCTTGTCCAAAAAGCATTTGGGCTCTCTGAACAACAGTCCTTTTTAATCTTTTTTGTAATTCCTGCAAGAAACTTTTCACTGTGTGCTTCTGCATATGAAATACACCTTTCCATTTTATTCAGTGAAGCTTTGGACTGAACTGGGTGACTCTGGGTACTAGACACTAGTTTACAACGTTGTACAAACTTATGACTCAATGGAAGGGAAATAGACTGATTATTGACTGTACAGGAAAATATCATTTTTTGAGTATCAAAAGAAAATGGACTAACTTTCATTAAAAATTCTGAACCTAAAACACAATCCTCTCGGACTGCATCTAATCTGAAAAGAGAGACTGAACATTTTACACCAGACAGAGATACTAGGAAATCTTTTATTTTACCAGTCAAGTGAACAAGAGTTCCTTGAATGGCTGAACCAAACTCTTTTGTTGATTCCCAATAGTAAGAAGGGACTGCATTACCTCTAGCAAGGTTGAACTGACATCCTGAATCAATCAAACATTGTATTGGGTAAGGTTTGAACTCATCAAGACAGAACTCTAGGGTAATGAATAGTTTAGGACCTGACAAGGCTCCAAGCAGACTAATACTCTATGACTGAGGAGACCTTTCTGGGGAAGACTCTGGTGACTCTTCCTTTCTTTCTGGCTGACCAAACACTCTTTCAATTTCTTTGGACAACTCTTCATCTGAAGATTGATCCTTTTCTTGAATCAAAACTATGAGAGCATGTTTTATAGCATCAGCTTCTTTTAGCAGTTCTTTTATCTTTGACTGCTTTTCCTTCAACTGTATCCTCAGAAATTTTTCTCTATCTACTCTATGAGTTTTCCTGTCAGAGTAGCTACCAGGATATTATTGATAAATCTCTATCGGATTAAATGCTACAGTAGCCTTTTCTTTTCCTTTCCCTTTTGCCTCTGTCAAAGCTTTCAATTGTGACTGCAAAGCCTTCTTTTCTTCTCTTCACTCTGTTCTTTCTACATGTCTATATACAGGAATAACAGACAACTTCAAATCTATAGCAGCAATCTGTTTTTAAATATGGTAAGGATAAACAGAACTAGAAAACATATACAGGGCAAAATCAAACTCTGGCTTGTCACAGCCCCGTAAATGTGGTTCACTGTCGGAATCAGACTCTGATGAGGAAGATGTAGACTGACCACATTTAGCTAAAACTGGAGTGTCTTCTTCGCTATCTGTACAAGAAGAAGACTCAGACTGAGATTCAGGCAAATAAATAACTTCATCTGAAGGATCTGGGGAAGAAGCAGAGACTTTGTACAAATCCCACCAAGCTGGGTCAAGAGATTCACATAAGGCTGCTAACCTGGGCTTGGATTTTCTTTCTAGGCACTTGCTTGCCCAATGGCCAGATTTACCACATATAAAACAAACATCACCTCTACCTTTTTCTTGCCTTCTTTTGACAAATCTTTTAGATTTATACTTGTGCTTTTTGTAAGGCTTTTTATCTCTGTATTCTCTATAACGATGTTTGGATTTGTGCTTATATGGACGATCTGGATGGTATCTGGACTCTGAAGTATAAAACTTCTTGTGTTTCTTTTTCTTTTCACAGTGGCAACCTCCTTTGCCAAAGTGACCTCTATTGTGGGCACCACACCCCCAATCGGGCATTCTTGCTACATCCTTGCAGAAGGATGCAGAAAACATCTTTTGATGTCGTTTAAAATATTTTGAAACACGCTTATCCAAACAATGTTCTTGCCAAGTTTCTAAAATATGATTATGCAATTGCGCAAGAGACGGACTTCTTAATTCTACCTTTTTATCCTTGAGAGCTTGTTCTACTGCATCTGGAACATGACCTGGGTAGCTTCTCAAGTAGTGCTTAAGGTGGGCTGGATTCCCTGATTTACCAGAGGAGATAAGTAACTTCTGCATGTAGCAGAAATATTCTTCGGCTTTGCTCAGATCACATAATCTAGCAGACATGAACAATGAAGCTAAGTGATCATAGTCTTCTCCATCCTCTGGGCCATAAAATTCCTTGCCAAGTGCAGAGAGAATCTGTTCATCTGCATCATCTGCAGATAACAACTCATTTCTTGTTTCTTGTGGCAACCATCGCAACCATTCATATGCAAGTCCTGATAAACCAGCAATTAATTGTGTTCATAACATTTGACCTGTTAGGTTATGATCTTCTTGTTTTTTATATAGGATCCAATGAGTTAACAACTGTATGGCATTCTTAATTTCCTCACGGGACTGACATTGGATATTCAGGACTGGTTGCTCAGGCATCTGAGTGATCAAATTATTCATTGAGTTAATCCCAAAATTAAATACTTTTGGAGGAGGGGCAGATACCGAATGTGCATCAGGCATGTGAGTGTCGAATTCTTCAGTTCTAGGGGCCTCTAACCTTCTTCTGTTTGAAGACTCTTCCATCATACTCAAATCACCAATATACTTTGGATCAAGTACTGGCCTATAAGATTTAAATGCAGTGATCCATTCTTCTATATCTTGTTTTAGTGCATCACTTTCACCGAAATCCCATTCCGGCTTTTCATCATCAGGAATGACATTAAATTGTCCTAATGAAGCTGACTTCTAATGAACCTTTCTGGCAAGTTTAATTACATGATCAGGAACTATATACTGTTTTTGTTTCAGTTCTTGTGTCTTAGAGCTCAGATCGCTCAAGACTGCCATCCTTTTTTCTAGCTTCTGAGAAGCTTCTGCTATGGCTCTTTCTATCTGAGTCGTGTCATGAAGCAGATGATCTAACAATTCAAGCTTAGTGATGACCTTTTCCAATTGTTCTTTCTGAATCGAACAGCTATGTTTTAATAACAGGATATCATAAGCCATATCATCCAAATTTCTTGCAGTATGACTTGCCTGCAAGTTACTCCAGTTGGCTAACTTAATTTCATCGGAGACAGTTTGATCTGCGGCTGAAGATTTGGTAGGCAAGAACTCTCTATGGGTCAAACCATCTGAGGAATACTGCCTGAAAGCAATTTCGGCTGGAAGATTCCTACCCCTACCAGGAAGAAAATATTTTTGGCCTGCTACATTGGTTACTTCAACACCTCCTTTTTCTCCAGGAAGGGAAAACATTCCTAGGCTGGGAAACTCATGGAGAGAAGGGGAATCCTTCTGCTTATTCTTGTGCAGTAATTTTTGTTTTATTTTTCTGCATGCTAGACAGTCAGCATGTTGACCTCTATGCTCAAAGTCAGAAAGACCTGTATAAGAAGAATTATTTACAGGATTGGAAGACTCGGCTAAAGACTGTTTAGACAACTGATCCGACATTGCTTGAATCTTAGCATTGTTGTATGAGGACATGGATGTTGACTTGATCAGAGGGGGACCAAATATTTTTATTGGCTCTTCTTGGGATGACTGGAAGGAGCAAGATGCTTCATCATAGATTAAGGGTTTTGGGTTCATGGTAGCAGATACTCTTTCATGATGTCTTAACTCAGAATATTTTAATTCCCAAGACTGAGGGTAATTAATTCCAGTCCAGTTAAATGTAACTGGGGTTGCATTTTTAGATTTGGCATTAGGTTGTTCCACCACGCTGCAGTCTGCAGAGCTCTGGTGAACATGGGATCGCAACTGGGGCAAGGTGTCATTGCTGAAACGGACACATACACCACCCTTTAACTGGATTATATGGGAGCCATTTTGCATGTCAAACCCTTTGGGTAGGATATAAGCTTTGAGAATGTTATATATGTGCAGATCATCCAGACTCACAGAAAACTTAGGATAAATGGTACCGAAAGCGGGACCATCATGCAGAGGGGCTGTAAAACCTCCTATCACAGCATCAGAGAATTTATTGTGACGCGTATCTACAACACAACATAAAGAAGACATAGCAAGACGAGGGCGTACTAATGGACCAAGGCCTAACTTGACTGCACCAAAATGTGCATACTTAAACTTCTTTGAACGTGCCCAATCAATTTGTTCTTTGTCAAGTAAAGAAATATGTATAGGCTCTTTATTATCTGTGAATGCAACATCAATGCTAGAAACCTTGATTTGAGTGACAGAATATAAGTTCCACCAATTAAGTCTGTAGACATCTCTAGGGAGAATTTGGAGTAACTGCTAGTTCTCTGAGGGATTCTGGTCATTTATAGTTATATATGAAGCTTCCTCTCCTGAGTTTGATGGATTGAAAGATTGATTACGTCGTTCTGCTAATGAGACTTCTGTGTCATTGGCTGATTCACACTCTAGATGGGTCAGCGAAACAGCATCTATTGTAGGATCCATTTAAATAAAAGGTGAGGGCTGACTAATAGTCTTCCAGAAAACTTGTAGACTTACTTCCCTAACTCTGACGGGCCTTACTGCTACGACATCGGACTGACTCTTACACCTTTTGGATGCCTACAATCCGCTCAGCGGTCATTTCCACCGCCTACAGGATACTATTTTATAGAGTGTTTTTAACAAACAGATCAACCAAATGCATACACAGAGATGATATTGCAGCAAATTTATAGATCATACATGAGAAATAAGCATGAGTATTACCAGAATAATCGCAATAAATTCCAACTGGGAAATTTCTCTTTGGACTGGCTCTGATACCAACTAGGCCAGGATCTCCCAAACTTCAAGCTTTCATTAATTCTCTAGCAAAATTACAGACATTACAGACTCAAATAGTGGATCGACCTCGGTTTGCGAAGTTCATCACCACTGTCTCTCAACTGTGCCTGAACACGATGTCTTGGGTCCTTTTAGCTTTTGCAACTTCCTGAAGGCATGAAGCTACGCGTAGGCTCCTGGGAGTCCCAAGATATGCTCACTAGCACACCCTTACACAGACTCTTTTTACAGGGACGAGTCTCATCTTTCTGATGCGATGTTATACCAGTCACGGCAACTTGCAGAGCATAATCACTTCGGCTCTCACACAAACTTACAGACTTGCAGAGCGGACTACTTGCTCATGCGACACCTACTTACAGAGCGGACTACTTGCTCATGCGACTCGACTCGATGTGCAAATGAACTCCAGAGACTCATATTTATAGCACTTGAGAGGGTCATCCGGTAAACTCAAACTTACACTAGTCAGTAGAAAGTAAGATTCACGGGGACATGATGGGACCACATCATGTTTATCTCATCCCTCCGAGGCTCGGCCATACAGGGACACAGTACTATGACAGACTGACAGACACTGACTTGCACCGAAAGCAGATTCTTGTGGACGACACACACATGGCCCACTTATATCAGTCACTATGCAAATATTCTTAACGACATATTACAAATCATCGGGGTAAAGCATCTCGGAAAGCAAAATAGGAGAAAGGCCTAAACATGGCTGACAAATTACAAAGTGGAGCATTAACCGGCCCACTACGGCTTCCAAAAGCATAAAGAAATATATACAATGATTTTAATCTCGTGGATCACGGACCAAGCTGCTCCATTCCCACGGAAGGAATTTTACCTTTATTACTATCCATCGATCAATCAGTACCATAGCCAGATATGCAAACACATCTGATCTCATCTTCGGGACCACCTAGGACACCTCCACAGACACAATCTGGAACACCTTCATCGAACAGATTTTCTTCAATTTCTCTACGTGCCAAATCATCCTCCCAATTATATGGTTGGGATTCGGTGTTTTGCCAATAGCTATCCTCCGGATAATCTACCTCTGGATATAGTAGATCACCAAAGCATTTCTCCACATCTGAACCATGTAATGCTTCATTTGGACCAAAAATAAACTCAGAAGCAAATAATGATTCAACTCTATAATTCAATGGCAAAGTTCTCTTGTGGACTTTTGTGTCTAACCTGTTTCCATTAATATCCCGTTTGATGAATTTCTGGGTGATATTAACAGAGTGTTCCAAAGGTGTATACCGTCCTCCATGGTGTCTTAGCAAAAACTTAAACCATTGATTATGTTGATCTGCAGCTTGCATATCATCCTCCAAATGTAAAATTAAATTAGCTCGCCGATTGAGCCAATCAACTCTGGGACAAAATTTATCTAAGAATACCTCTCTCCAACCAGACCATTTTTTACTGCGCATATTACCAGGGTCTGTGCAGATAACTACAGAGGTTTGTTCTATACAGAACTGTAAGATAAGGTTATAGGAAGTCCATGTGAGGTTACCCTCACCCAAATCAACATACCATACTAACCCATCTTTCTCTTCGTTGCAATCAACTCAGATTTCTCTGCATTTCCTCAATTTTTATTCAGCATCTTGAAAACCATTAAAGGCTTTCTTTTCCCATCATTCTAAGATCCAGAACTTGCACGGGCTCGCTTGAATTTCTTTGATCAGGGTCAAGCTAAGATATTTTTCTGCTTGATGTCTATCAGCATAGTCAAGCAGCTCTTTGCGCTCATTTGCAGTTAAGCTGTTATCCCATGGCTTTAAAAATAATGCATTTCTTGGCAGCTGGTCCTCTTCTGTCATAGGGGCTTTCCCTTTGTCTTCCCTGGAACTTTCACCTGCTGAAAACATATTTAAGCTGGGAACTTCTTTCTGCACAGTTTCCCATTTCAACATATCAGAAATACAATTTAAATAACCAGGCTTGTAAATAATGTCATAATCAAAATTAGAAAGCCAAATGAACCATTTTAAAATCCTGCTGCTCTTCTCTGCCATTAGATTTTCATTTTTGAATATACCAGGCATTATTTTGAGATCTGTTCTAATTGTAAATCGCACTGGTTTCAGGTAGAGAATGAAATGATTTACAATCTTCTTAACAGCCAAAATTTCTTTATGACTGCTGGGATAATTAAGCTCAGCGCCTTTGAACGAACCAGATGCATATCCGCAGATATTTTCCTTTTCCATTTATCTCTTCGAGGAGAACACCACCCCATGTGGTATTGCATGCATCTGTTTCTATTATCAACATACCAACTCCCTGAGGAAGATGAAGAGCTGGCAGATCTTTTACTCTAGCTTTGATTTGCTGAACTGCTAGAGTCATTGCATCAAACCAGGGTGCAGGCTTTTTCTTTAACCGCTACTGTAGACAATGAATATCTGAAGCCTGTCCTTTATAAAAGGGTCTGATATAGTTCAAACAACCTAAAAATATTTGCAATTGGGTTTTCTCAAGAATCTTGTCAGGAAAATGATTAAATGATTTCAATACATGATCCTGTAAAATAACCTAACCACCTTTAATATGCAAACCCAAAAAATCCATTTATGTCCTACCAATCTCCATTTTGGACTCAGACAGAACTAAACCATGTTTAAAAACTAAATCATAAAACTGCTGCAAGTGTTTTAGATGTTCTTGTAAATTTCTTGAACAAATCAAAAATATCATCTATAAACACAGCTAACCAAGGAATATCTCTGAAAATATCCTCCATTCGCTTTTGGAACTCTGAAGGGGCATTATTGATTCCAAAGGGAAGAACTTTCCATTGGTATTGTCCATGAGGGACAACAAAAGCAATTTTATACTTGTCTTTGGCTTCAATGCCAATCTGATAGAATCCTGACTTTAAATCAAACTTGCTGAAAATAGAACATCCTGTGATTTTCTGCAACAAGCTTGCTTTATCTGGTAAAGGATATCTAATCTTTTGCAACACAGCATTCAGGGGCTTGAAATTTACAACCAACCTCGGCTTACCTCTTTTCTGCTCAGAGTGCTTGTTTACCACAAAAGAATGGCATGCCCAAGGACTTTTTGAAGGTTCAATTAGACCTTTTTTTAGAAGCTCTTGAATTTCCTTAGAACAGAATTCTCTTTCTGTTGGGCTCATCAATCTAGCAGAGGCTTTCATAGGCCGAATCTTTTGCAAAGGATCAAAAGGAAGTGACACAAAATATTTCTCTCTTGTCCAAAAATCATTTGGGCTCTCTGAACAACAGTCCTTTTTAATCTTTTCTGTAATTCCTGCAAGAAACTTTTCACTGTGTGCTTCTGCATATGAAATACACCTTTCCATTTTATTCAGTGAAGCTTTGGACTGAACTGGGTGACTCTGGGTACTAGACACTAGTTTACAACGCTATACAAACTTATGACTCAATGGAAGGGAAATAGACTGATTATTGATTGTACAAGAAAATATCATTTTTTGAGTATCAAAACAAAATGGACTAACTTTCATTAAAAATTCTGAACCTAAAACACAATCCTCTCGGAATGCATCTAATCTGAAAAGAGAGACTGAACATTTTACACCAGACAGAGATACTGGGAAATCTTTTATTTTACCAGTCAAGTGAACAGGAGTTCCTTGAATGGCTGAACCAAACTCTTTTGTTGATTCCCAATAGTAAGAGGGGACTGCATTACCTCTAGCAAGGTTGAACTGGCATCCTGAATCAATTAGACATTGTATTGGGTAAGGTTTGAACTCATCAGGACAGAACTCTAGGGTAATAAACAGTTTAGGACCTGACAAGGCTCCAAGCAGACTAATACTCTGTGACTGAGGAGAGGGAGACCTTTCTGGGGAAGACTTTGGTGACTCTTCCTTTCTTTTTGGCTGACCACACACTCTTTCAATTTCTTTGGACAACTCTTCATCTGAAGATTGATCCTTTTCTTGAATCAGAACTATGAGAGCATGTTTTATAGCATCGGCTTCTTTTAGCAATTCTTTTATCTTTGACTGCTTTTCCTTCAACTGTATCCTCAGAAATTTTTCTCTATCTGCTCTATGAGTTTGCCTATCAGAGTGGCTACCAGGATATTCTTGATAAATCTCTATCGGATTAAATGCTACAGTATCCTTTTCTTTTCCTTTCCCTTTTGCCTCTGTCAAAGCTTTCAATTGTGACTGCAAAGACTTCTTTTCTTCTCTTAACTATGTTCTTTCTACAGGTCTATATACAGGAATTGCAGACAACTTCAAATCTATAGCAGCAATCTGTTTTCAATGTGGTAAGGAGAAACAGAACTAGAAAAACATATACAGGGCAAAATCAAACTTTGGCTTGTCACACCCCCCTAAATGTGGTTCACTGTCAGAATCAGACTCTGATGAGGAAGATGTAGACTGACCACATTTAGCTAAAAATGGAGTGTCTTCTTTGCTATCTGTACAAGAAGAAGACTCAGACTGAGATTCGGGAAAATAAATAACTTCATCTGAAGGATCTGGGGAAGAAGCAGAGACTTTGTACAAATCCCACCAGGCTGGGTCAAGGGATTCACATAAGGCTGCTAACCTAGGCTTGGATTTTCTTTCTAGGCACTTGCTTGCCCAATGGCCAGATTTACCACATATAAAACAAACATCACCTCTACCTTTTTCTTGCCTTCTTTTGACAAATCTTTTAGATTTATGCTTGTGCTTTTTGTAAGGCTTTTTATCTCTGTATTCTCTGTAACGATGTTTGGATTCATGCTTATATGGACGATCTAGATGGTATCTGGACTCTGAAGTATAAAACTTGTTGTGTTTCTTTTTCTTTTCACAGTGGCAACCTCCTTTGCCAAAGTGACCTCTATTGTGGGCACCACACCCCCAATCGGGCATTCTTGCTACATCCTTGCAGAAGGATGCAGAAAACATCTTTTGATGCCGTTTAAAATCTTTTGAAACACGCTTATCCAGACAATGTTCTTGCCAAGTTTCTAAAATATGATTATGCAATTGTGCAAGAGACAGACTTCTTAATTCTACCTTTTTATCCTTGAGAGCTTGTTCTACTGCATCTGGAACATGACCTGGGTAGCTTCTTAAGTAGTGCTTAAGGTGGGCTGGATTCCCTAATTTACCAGAGGAGATAAGTAACTTCTGCATGTAGCAGAAATATTCTTCGGCTTTGCTCAGATCACATAATCTGGCAGACATGAACAATGAAGCTAAGTGATCATAGTCTTCTCCATCCTCTGGGCCATAAAATTCCCTACCAAGTGCAGAGAGAATCTGTTCATCTGCATCATCTGCAGATAACAACTCATTTCTTGTTTCTTGTGGCAACCATCGGCACCATTCATATGCAAGTCCTCATGAACTAGCAATTAATTGTGTTCCTAACATTTGACCTGTTAGGTTATGATCTTGTTGTTTTTTATATAGGATCCAATGAGTTAACAACTGTATGGCATTCTTAATTTCCTCACGGGACTGACATTGGATATTCAGGACTGGTTGCTCAGGCATCTGAGTCATCAAATTATTCATTGAGTTAATCCCAAAATTAAATACTTTTGGAGGAGGGGCAGATACAGAATGTGCATCAGTCATGTGAGTGTCGAATTCTTCAGTTCTAGGGGCCTCTAACCTTCTTCTGTTTGAAGACTCTTCCATCATACTTAAATCACCAATATACTTTGGATCAAGTACTGGCCTATAAGATTTAAATGCAGTGATCCATTCTTCTATATCCTGTTTCAGTGCATCACTTTCACCGAAATCCCATTCTGGCTTTTCATCATCAGGAATGACATTAAATTGTCCTAATGAAGCTGACTTCTGATGACCCTTTCTGGCAAGTTTATTTACATGATCAGGAACTATATACTGTTTTTGTTTCAGTTCCTGTGTCTTAGAGCTCAGATCGCTCAAGACTGCCATCCTTTTTTCTAGCTTCTGAGAAGCTTCTGCTATGGCTATTTCTATCTGAGTCGTGTCATGAAGCAGATGATCTAATAATTCAAGCTTAGTGATGACCTTTTCCAACTGTTCTTTCTGAATCGAACGGCTATGTTTTAATAACAGGATATCATTAGCCATATCATCCAGGATCTCCCAAACTTCAAGCTTTCATTAATTCTCCAGCAAAATTATAGACATTACAGACTCAAATAGTGGATCGACCTCAGTTTGTGAAGTTCATCACCACTGTCTCTCAACTGTGCCTTAGAAAGAAATTCAAGCAAGCCCGTGCAAGCTCCAGATCTTAGAACGATGGGAAAAGAAAGCCTTTAATGGTTTTCGAGATGCTGAAGAAAAACTGAGGAAATGCAAAAGCTAAAAGGACCTAAGACATTGTGTTCAATTTCTAAGGCACAGTTGAGAGACAGTGGTGATGAACTTCGCAAACCGAGGTCGATCCACTATTTGAGTCTGTAATGTCTGTAATTTTGCTGGAGAATTAATGAAAGCTTGAATTTTGGGAGATCCTAGCATAGTTGGTATCAGAGCCAGTCCAAAAAGCAATTTTCCAATTGGAATTTATTGCGATTATTCTGGTAATACTCATGCTTATTTCTCATGTATGATCTATAAATCTGCTGCAATATCATCTCTGTGTATGCATTTGGTTGATGTGTTTGTTAAAAACACTCTATAAAATAGTATCCTGTAGGCGGTGGAAATGACCGCTGAGCGGATTGTAGGCATCCAAAAGGTGTAAGAGTCAGTCCGATGTCGTAGCAGTAAGGCCCGTCAGAGTTAGGGGAGTAAGTCTACAAGGTTTTTGGAAGACTATTAGTCAGCCCTCACCTTTTATTTAAATGGATGCTGTTTTGCTGACCCATCTAGAGTGTGAATCAGCCAACGACACAGAAGTCTCATTAGCATAACGACGTAATCAATCTTTCAATCCATCAACCTCAGGAGAGGAAGCGTCATATATAACTATAAATGACCAGAATCCCTCAGAGAACTGGCAGTTACTCCAAATTCTCCCTACAGATGTCTACAGATTTAATTGGTGGAACTTATATTCTCTCACTCAAATCAAGGTTTCTAGCATTGATGTTGCATTCATAGATAATCAAGATCCTATACATATTTCTTTACTTGACAAAGAACAAATTGATTGGGCACGTTCAAAGAAGTTTAAGTATGCACATTTTGGTGCAATCAAGTTAGGCCTTGGTCCATTAGTACGCCCTTGTCTTGTTGTTTCTTCTTTATGTTGTGTTGTAGATACGCGTCACAATAAATTCTCTGATGCTGTGATAGGAGGTTTTACAGCCCCTCTGCATGATGGTCCCGCTTTTGGTACCATTTATCCTAAGTTTTCTATGAGTCTGGATGATCCGCACATATATAACATTCTCAAAGCTTATATCCTACCCAAATGGTTTGACATGCAAAATGGCTCCCGTATAGTCCAGTTAAAGGGTGGTGTATTTGTCCTTTTCGGCAATGACACCTTGCCCCAGTTGCGATCCCATGTTCACCAGAGCTCTGCAGACTGCAGCGTGGTGGAACAACCTAATGCCAAATCTAAAAATGCAACCCAGTTACATTTAACTGGACTGGAATTAATTACCCTCAGTCTTGGGAATTAAAATATTCTGAGTTAAGACATCGTGAAAGAGTAGCTGCTACCATGAACCCAAAACCCTTAATCTATGATGAAGCATCTTGCTCCTTCCATCCAGCCCAAGAAGAGCCAATAAAAAGATTTGGTCCCCCTCTAATCAAGTCAACATCCATGTCCTCATACAACAATGCTAAGCTTCAAGCAATGTCGGATCAGTTGTCTAAACAGTCTTTAGCCGAGTCTTCCAATCCTGTAAATAATTCTTCTTAGACAGGTCTTTCTGACTTTGAGCATAGAGGTCAACATGCTGACTGTCCAGCATGCAGAAAAATAAAACAAAAATTACTGCACAAGAATAAGCAGAAGGAATCCCCTTCTCTCCATGAGTTTCCCAGCCTAGGAATGTTTTCCCTTCCTAGAGAAAAAGGAGGTGCTGAAGTAACCAATGCAGCAAGCCAAAAATCTTTCTTCCTGGTAGGAATCTTCCAGCCGAAACTGCTTTCAGGCAATATTCCTCAAATGGTTTGACCCGTAGAGAGTTCTTTCCTACCAAATCTTCAGCCGCAGATCAAACTGTCTCCGATGAAATTAAGTTAGCCAACTGGAGTAACTTGCAGGCAAGTCATACTGCAAGAAATTTGGATGATATGGCTAATGATATCCTGTTATTAAAACATAGTTGTTCGATTCAGAAAGAATAGTTGGAAAAGGTCATCACTAAGCTTGAATTGTTAGATCATCTGCTTCATGACACGACTCAGATAGAAAGAGCCATAGCAGAAGCTTCTCAGAAGCTAGAAAAAAGGATGGCAATCTTGAGCGATCTGAGCTCTAATACACAGGAACTGAAACAAAAATAGTATATAGTTCCTGATCATGTAATTAAACTTGCCAGAAAGGGTCATCAGAAATCAGCTTCATTAGGACAATTTAATGTCATTCCTGATGATGAAAAGCCGGAATCGGATTTCAGTGAAAGTGATGCACTGAAACAGGATATAGAAGAATGGATCACTGCATTTAAAACTTATAGACCAGTACTTGATCCAAAGTATATTGGTGATTTGAGTATAATGGAAGAGTCTTCAAACAGAAGAAGGTTAGAGGCCCCTAGAACTGAAGAATTAGACACTCACATGCCTGATGCACATTCTGTATATGCCCCTCCTCCAAAAGTATTTAATTTTGGGATTAACTCAATGAATAATTTGATCACTCATATGCCTGAGCAACCAGTCCTGAATATCCAATGTCAGTCCCGTGAGTAAATTAAGAATGCCATACAGTTGTTAACTCATTGGATCCTATATAAAAAACAGCAAGATCATAAACTAACAGGTCAAATGTTAGGAACACAATTAATTGTTGGTTTATTAGGAATTGCATATGAATGGTGGCGATGGTTGCCACAAGAAACAAGAAATGAGTTGTTATATGCAGATGATGCAGATGAACAGATTCTCTTTGCACTTGGCAGGGAATTTTATGGCCCAAAGGATGGAGAAGACTATGATCACTTAGCTTCATTGTTCATGTCTGCCAGATTATGTGATCTGAGCAAAGCCGAAGAATATTTCTGCTACATGCAGAAGTTACTTATCTCCTCTGATAAATCAGGGAATCCAGCCCACCTTAAGCACTACTTGAGAAGCTACCCAGGTCATGTTCTAGATGCAGTAGAACAAGATCTCAAGGATAAAAAGGTAGAATTAAGAAGTCTGTCTCTTGCACAATTGCATAATCATCTTTTAGAAACTTGGCAAGAACATTGTCTAGATAAGCGTGTTTCAAAAGATTTTGAACGGCATCAAAAGATGTTTTCTGCATCCTTCTGCAAGGATGTAGCAAGAATGCCCGATTGGGGGTGTGGTGCCCACAATAGAGGTCACTTTGGCAAAGGAGGTTGCCACTGTGAAAAGAAAAAGAAACACAAGAAGTTTTATACTTCAGAGTCCAGATACCATCCAGATCGTCCATATAAGCATAAATCCAAACATCGTTACAGAGAATACAGAGATAAAAAGCCTTACAAAAAGCACAAGTATAAATCTAAAAGATTTGTCAAAACAAGGCAAGAAAAAGGTAGAGGTGATGTTTGTTTTATATGTGGTAAATCTGGCCATTGGGAAAACAAGTGCCCAGAAAGAAAATCCAAGCCCAGGTTAGCATCCTTATGTGAATCTCTTGACCCAGCCTGGTGGGATTTGTACAAAGTCTCTGCTTCTTCCCCAGATCCTTCAGATGAAGTTATTTATTTGCCTGAATCTCAGTCTGAGTCTTCTTCTTGTACAGATAGCGAAGAATACACTCCAGTTTTAGCTAAATGTGGTCAGTCTACATCTTCCTCATCAGAGTCTGATTCCGACAGTGAACCACATTTAATTGGGTATGACAAGCCAGAGTTTGATTTTTCCCTGTATATGTTTTCTAGTTCTGTTTCTCCTTACCATATTGAAAAACAGATTGCTGCTATAGATTTGAAGTTGTCTGCTATTCCTGTATATAGACATGTAGAAAGAACAGAGTTAAGAGAAGAAAAGAAGGTTTTGCAGTCACAATTGAAAGCTTTGACAGAGGCAAAAGGGAAAGGAAAAGAAAAGGCTACTATAGCATTTAATCCGATAGAGATTTATCAAGAATATCCTAGTAGCCACTCTGACAGGCAAACTCATAGAACAGATAGAGAAAAATTTCTGAGGATACAGTTGAAAGAAAAGCAGTCAGAGATAAAAGAACTGCTAAAAGAAGCTAATGCTATAAAACATGCTCTCATAGTTTTGATTCAAGAAAAGGATCAATCTTCAGATGAAGAGTTGTCCAAAGAAATTGAAAGAGTGTGTGGTCAGCCAGAAAGAAAGGAAGAGTCACTAGAGTCTTCCCCAGAAAGGTCTCCCTCTCCTCAGTCACAGAGTATTAGTCTGCTTGGAGCCTTGTCAGGTCCTAAACTGTTCATTACCCTAGATTTTTGTCCTGATGAGTTCAAACCTTACCCAATACAATGTCTGATTGATTCAGGATGTCAGTTCAACCTTCCTAGAGGTAATGCAGTCCCTTCTTACTATTGGGAATCAACAAAAGAGTTTGGTTCAGCCATTCAAGGAACTCTTGTTCACTTGACTGGTAAAATAAAAGATTTCCTAGTATCTCTGTCTGGTGTAAAATGTTCAGTCTCTCTTTTCAGATTAGATGCAGTCCAAGAGGATTGTGTTTTAGGTTCAGAATTTTTAATGAAAGTTAGTCCATTTTCTTTTGATACTCAAAAAATGATATTTTCCTGTACAGTCAATAATCAGTCTATTTCCCTTCCATTGAGTCATAAGTTTGTACAGCGTTGTAAACTAGTGTCCAGTACCCAGAGTCACCCAGTTTAGTCCAAAGCTTCACTGAATAAAATGGAAAGGTGTATTTCATATGGAAAAGCACACAGTGAAAAGTTTCTTGTAGGAATTACAGAAAAGATTAAAAAGGACTGTTGTTCAGAGAGCCCAAATGCTTTTTGGACAAGAGAGAAATATTTTGTGTCACTTCCTTTTGATCCTCTGCAAAATATTCGGCCTATGAAAGCCTCTACTAGATTAATGAGCCCAACAGAAACAGAATTCTGTTCTAAGGAAATTCAAGAGCTTCTGAAAAAAGGACTAATTGAACCTTCAAAAAGTCCTTGGGCATGCCGTTCTTTTGTGGTAAACAAGCACTCTGAGCAGAAAACAGGTAAGCCAAGGTTGGTTGTAAATTTCAAGTCCCTGAATGCTGTGTTGCAAAAGATTAGATATCCTTTACCAGATAAAGCAAGCTTGTTGCAGAAAATCACAGGATGTTCTATTTTCAGCAAGTTTGATTTAAAGTCAGGATTCTATCAGATTGGCATTGAAGCCAAAGACAGGTATAAAACTGCTTTTGTTGTCCCTCATGGACAATACCAATGGAAAGTTCTTCCCTTTGGAATCAATAATGCCCCTTCAGAGTTCCAAAAGCGAATGGAGGATATTTTCAAAGATATTCCTTGGTTAGCTGTGTTTATAGATGATATTTTGATTTGTTCAAGAAATTTACAAGAACATCTAAAACACTTGTAGCAGTTTTATGATTTAGTTTTTAAACATGGTTTAGTTCTGTCTGAGTCCAAAATGGAGATTGGTAGGACAGAAATGGATTTTTTGGGTTTGCATATTAAAGGTGGTCAGGTTATTTT
Organism: Larix kaempferi; assembly: GCA_027924585.1. Lineage (NCBI taxonomy): Eukaryota > Viridiplantae > Streptophyta > Pinopsida > Pinales > Pinaceae > Larix > Larix kaempferi. Next base: position 3,606,697 of record BSBM01000519.1, read on the forward strand.
ACAGGATCATGTATTGAAATTATTTAATCATTTTCCTGACAAGATTCTTGAGAAAACCCAATTGCAAATATTTTTAGGTTGTTTGAACTATATCATACCCTTTTATAAAGGACAGGCTTCAGATATTCATTGTCTGCAGCAGCGGTTAAAGAAAAAGCCTGCACCCTAGTTTGATGCAATGACTCTAGCAGTTCAGCAAATCAAAGCTAGAGTAAAAGATCTGCCAGCTCTTCATCTTCCTCAGGGAGTTGGTAAGTTGATAATAGAAACAGATGCATCCAATACCACATGGGGTGGTGTTCTCCTCGAAGAGATAAATGGAAAAGAAAATATCTGCGGATATGCATCTGGTTCGTTCAAAGGCGCTGAGCTTAATTATCCCAGCAGTCATAAAGAAATTTTGGCTGTTAAGAAGACTGTAAATCATTTCATTCTCTACCTGAAACCAGTGCGATTTACAATTAGAACAAATCTCAAAATAATGCCTGGTATATTCAAAAATGAAAATCTAATGGCAGAGAACAGTAGCAGGATTTTAAAATGGTTCATTTGGCTTTCTAATTTTGATTATGACATTATTTACAAGCCTGGTTATTTAAATTGTCTTGCTGATATGTTGACATGGGAAACTGTGCAGAAAGAAGTTCCCAGCTTAAATATGTTTTCAGTAGGTGAAAGTTCCAAGGAAGACAAAGGGAAAGCCCCTATGATAGAAGAGGACCAGCTGCCAAGAAATGCATTATTTTTAAAGCCATGGGATAACAGCTTAACTGTAAATGAGTGCAAAGAGCTGCTTGACTATGCTGATAGACATCAAGCAGAAAAATATCTCAGCTTGACCCTGATCAAAGAAATTCAAGCGAGCCCTTGCAAGCTCCAGATCTTAGAACGATGGGAAAAGAAAGCCTTTAATGGTTTTCGAGATGGTGAAGAAAAACTGAGGAAATGCAGAGAAATTTGGGTTGATTGCAACGAAGAGAAAGATGGGTTAGTATGGTATGTTGATTTGGGTGAGGGTAACCTCACATGGACTTCCTATAACCTTATCTTACAGTTCTGTAGAGAACAAACCTCTGTAGTTATCTGCGCAGACCCTGGTAATATGCGCAGTAAAAAATGGTCTAGTTGGAAAGAGGTATTCTTAGATAAATTTTGTCCCAGAGTTGATTGGCTCAATCGGCGAGCTAATTTCATTTTACATTTGGAGGCTGATATGCAAGTTGCAGATCAGCATAATCAATGGTTTAAGTTTTTGCTGAGACACCATGGAGGACGGTATACACCTTTGGAACACTCTATTAATATCACCCAGAAATTCATCAAACGGGATATTAATGGAAACAGGTTAGACACAAAAGTCCACAAGAGAACTTTGCCACTGAATTATAGAGTTGAATCATTATTTGCTTCTGAGTTTATTTTTGGTCCAAATGAAGCATTACATGGTTCAGATGTGGAGAAATGCTTTGGTGATCTACTATATCCAGAGGTAGATTATCCAGAGGATAGCTATTGGCAAAACACCGAATCCCAACCATATAATTGGGAGGATGATTTGGCACGCAAAGAAATTGAAGAAAATCTGTTCGATGAAGGTGTTCTAGATTGTGTCTGTGGAGGTGTCCCAAGTGGTCCCGAAGATGATATCAGATGTGTTTACGGATCTGGCTATGGTACTGATTGATCGATGGATAGTAATAAAGGTAAAATTCCTTCCGTGGGAATGGAGCAGCTTGGTCCGTGATCCATGAGATTAAAATCATTGTATATATTTCTTTATGCTTTTGGAAGCCGTAGTGGGCCAGTTAATGCTCCACTTTGTAATTTGCCGGCCATGTTTAGGCCTTTCTCCTATTTTGCTTTCCGAGATGCTTTACCCCGATGATTTGTAATATGTCGGTAAGAATATTTGCATAGTGACTGATATAAGTGGGCCATGTGTGTGTCGGCCACAAGAATCTGCTTTCGGTGCAAGTCAGTGTCTTTTAATCTGTCATAGTACCGGGTCCCCGTATGGCCGAGCCTTGGAGGGATGAGATAAACATGATGTGGTCCCATCATGTCCCTGGGAATCTTACTTTCTACCGACTAGTGTAAGTTTGAGTTTACCGGATGACCCTCTCAAGTGCTATAAATATGAGTCTCCGGAGTTCATTTGCACATCGAGTTGAGTCGCATGAGCAAGTAGTCCGCTCTACAAGTAGGAGTCGCATGAGCAAGTAGTCCGCTCTGCAAGTCTATAAGTTTGTGTGAGAGCCGAAGTGATTATGCTCTGCGAGTTGCCGTGACTGGTATAACATCGCATCAGAAAGCTGAGACTCGTCCCTGTAAAAAGAGTCTGTGTAAGGGTGTGCTAGTGAGCATATCTTGGGACTCCCAGGAGCCTGCGAGTAGCTTCATGCCTTCGGGAAGTTGCAAAAGCTAAAAGGACCCAAGACATTGTGTTCAAGCACAGTTGAGAGACAGTGGTGATGAACTTCGCAAACCGAGGTCGATCCACTATTTGAGTCTGTAATGTCTGTAATTTTGCTAGAGAATTAATGAAAGCTTGAAGTTTGGGAGATCTTGGCATAGTTGGTATCAGAGTTGGCATAGTTGGCATAGTATGTAAATATAAAAGTTAAGGTTTTAATGAATCACTATTGACATCATCTCATAATTCTATAATTGTGTAAGATGTAATTTTATGATTAACCTTTAAGAAATAATTTCGTGATCATTCAATTAACTTTATATTTCATAATTGCTTATAGTAAGACTCCAATTTAAACGAAGCATGTATTAAACATTATGAAAAGTCACTTCAACATTATGGAATGTTAAAAGACATGTGAGGAGAAGCATAGTGAAAATCCACGTGAGCGAGGTTTGGGGTGGCATGAAAGGGGCTTATTAATACTAAGCTTCTCCCTAAAACACTATAACGTGAAACCACTTGGGGAGGGTGGTTTCCATTTCGGGACCCCTCCTCAAGTCAAATGGTCAAACCCTTATGCCCTCCAAAATGAGTAAAGATTGCAAGACCTTTTAAAATTGGATTAATTATTTTAAATAAAGCGACATTTATTTAAAGTATTAATCATTTTAATGGTAAGACTTTTCAATTTATAGTATTTTAATAATATTAAGGATTAATCACCTTTATTATTATCAAAATAAACGCCTCTCTAAATAAACCAAACAAGAAAGAAGTGGGAAAAGGGAGCATATTCATTTCGGAAGAAGTAATAACAACAATGGGAGGTCATTCATTCAAAATGGGTTTTTGATAAAAGTCAGGGGAGGAAGAAGAAATACTATGAGAGAGGGTTGAGATCAAGGGGTTGTAGGTGTACATTGATAGATCTGGAGCAGTTGTTGGATTCACAGTTTATGGGAAGAGTTAGAGCTTTTTCAAGTTGTAATTTATCCTATTTTTGTGTTGCATTTTTTAGGGAATGTAATCATAACAGAGGATTTTATCAATGAATCGATTTCTTTTGAGGATAGTACCATGTTGGACTTGGGGTTCATGTTGTTGGTATGGAACTACATGGATATGTGGCTCAACCTCAACTTGGTTCAAAGGATCTAAAATGACATGGGTACCATTTTTTGTTAGAGCTACTTATTGTTCTCCATATATAGCAGTTGATGGGGATTATTATGCTCAACCTACTATGCAACCTACTACATTTGGTGTTGTTGGAAGGGATTCCAGTGACAACAAGTTGTAAAACATGTGGAAGTCAACTCCAAGATCAAAACTTGTAAATGATGAATTTGGACAACACCAAAATAAGCCATGTAGATATTATGAGATGAAATTTGACCAATGAGGGTTGTGTGACCCACTGAGTAACTGCTACTAAACATCTACATGGATCACTTGCATTAGTTGTCTGATATTCACAATTGCTCTAATACATTTGAGGTGGTACTATGAGAGTCAACATAATTTCTCTATAAGCATTTCAAAGTAGTCTTCTCAATATGGACTATTTGTTGTGTTGGATATAGGTTCGTGTTCTAATGATTTTTGCAACATGTTGATTGAATAGTTGTTTTGTATTTGGGTAAAGCTTGTCTAAAGTGGACCGATTTCTCAAAGTGGTAAAAAGATTGTAGATATAAACATATGATTAGCTCTATTAGTTTTACGTTGTATAGTTCACTACAAATACATAAAAGGAAATTGGTACCAACTCCACTTCAAAAAATTTTAAGGGAAGATGACGAGAATGTGTACACACTGAAGTGATCCAAGTAGTCGAGGAAAATCTGGTACTTGTACATTTGGAACTCTTCAATGCAACAAATGAAATGGAGTGTTAGCAAAGGTGAAGACCACAACTATCAAATATAGAGATCACATAACCAATACATGCCATTGCTAAGGTATCGTATCCAATCCCATACAAGGTAATAGTTATTTATGGTGAGATGCCCACTTTTGCCATTAAGGTGTATGACTCATCCAAAGAGTGTTGGAATGAGCCTTCTCTCAATCGGAACATGGAAATGGAGCCAAGAACACCTCGTAGGTTAGTTTTCATAAGTCTAAATACTAAAGGAAAAGAGTGGTATTATTTTAGCTATGCAGAATATTCTACGAGAACAAATTTTGGCTATGTAGAAGCTTCCACAAGAGCATAATTTGTTTCAGTAAAATATTCTATATAATAAAAAAACTATTGGGGATAATTTGTAGGAAAGCTTCTAAAAGCATCCACTCACCAACATAAATAGAGAAGTAATCTTGGGAGAAGCTATATATGAAATGCACAGGACAACCCTTTGGGATCATGTCGCTATTTCATTTTGTTTTCTCCTTATTTAGTTGTTGTTTTTATAGGTTCACAGTTAAGTTCCAGTTCTAGCATTGCACTTTCATTTTGGTTTTACTCAGGGTTTATGATTTAGATTTTTGGGGGAAGCTAGTGGGAGTGGTGATTTCTTTTCGTTTTGTAGATTTACTTTCTAGTCGTTATAGTAGCAATAACGAGTTTATAAATTATGAACTGTAGGAGTGATAGGAATATATAATTCTATCATTTGAATTCTAGAGATGTACTTTTGATTTTTAGAGAAATGGAGGGTCGTCATTTTTCTACAAATATTTACTAGGCCATATTTCCTACAAACATTTAGTTTCTATAATTAGTTGGTAAGATGTCATGTTTTGAGCAATTTAGTTCCAACATTTATTTGAAGTTTGTTAATGAATTTTATATTGAGTAGGTTACTTCCCTTGTCATTTTCTAGATTATAGCTCAACACATTAATTTGTTAATGTGGTTTTCATTCCATGGTCACACTTTAACACTTCAAATTTTAGCACTTTGGTTTCTAGTGTCAAGTTTCGTTTCCATATTTTTATGAGAGTTCGTAGTCTAATTTAATAGTTTCCTATTTGGAAGTAAGTTTGCACTTGTACTTGGAACAACAATTTGTGGAACATATTTCAATATTTTTCCATCCAATTTGGAGCCTAAGATTTCATTCCATGTCATATTAAGAAACATTTGAGCACTTGTCTTTTGATTCACTCTCTTGTTCATTTCCTTTTTTTTATAATACTCTACCACTTGCAACAACAATTAGTGGAATGGATTCAAGTATTTTTTTTCCATCCATTTTAGAGCCTAGGACTTCATTATCATATTGTTCAACATTTTAGCACTTGTATTTCCATTCACTTTCTTGTTCATTTCCTATTTCTTTATATTACTTTTAGTTCAGCCCAAACATTTGTTTGGTGATAGAACCAAGCTTTCAGAAACTATATATTCATTTATATTAAATCACTTTTCGTTTCCCATGATATAGCATAACCCGTACACACAAGACAATAGTCTTTATCCCTACCTAAATTCGTATATGTATAGTCTCTATTTAGGTACAGTGCTACCTAATTTGAATCTACCATAAAAAATGCATACATTGATTCTAGAACTACCACATCAATATTTTAGGGGAAGTTGGATTTAGGTTTTGACTAGGATTTCCATTATTCACCTTCAAAAGAACTATAGTGCACAATACTACATTAGAGTAATTTGGCTACATCATGCATCTTAAGTAAGTAAATATTGGGTAAATAATTTAAGTCAAATGTACTTCATATGGGAAGGTTGTCTTTCTGGAGACATTCTAATTATGTTACTATCTTGTTGTTTACTATAAAGACAATACCCTAGTTTTTAGTTTTTAGGCATGCCATTCCACCAAGTCAAAGATGGCCTTTCATGGTGGTTTTTCCTCCTTTTGTTATGATATTATGATGCTTGTTTACTTTGTTCTTGTTTTAGGGAGGAGATGCCCTACAAACTCCTTATTTGGCTATTCATGTTTGTTGTATTTTCGCGTCCCATTGATCAATTTTGGTGGTAATTAATATAATTTTTTGATCTCTTCTTTCTCATTTTCTATTGACACTTTATTGTTTTAAATTATTTCTGCATTGCATCTTTGAAACGAATATCGGTTGATGACTAGAAGTTTGCAATATAACATTTTTCTATTGCTAGCATAGGGAATCTTAATTCATGGCATTCAATTGTGAATGTAGGGGAAGGAAAGAGGAATGATGGAATTTACATACAGGATATTCAATTTCTTTGAAGATCAAGATGTAAGGTTGAAAATTGATTACAATCTATTTGATAAGGTTAACCTGTTGATCACTGGGTTTTTATGCATTATTGTCACATCCACAGTATTCACAATTGGAGGACACAATTCATTTACTTGTTCTTTTTCTTTCTATGGAGAAAATACGTTAAATTAGAGAATGGTGTTATTGATACTTAGTATGAGATGCCATTTTGGTTGCATTACAATATGCTTACATGATTATGTATGCTTATCATCTTACATTAAATAAGCAAAATTGCCATAAAGGACTTAAGGTTTGTGTTATTCTTCCCCATTAAAAGTTGTATAGTCAATTGAGCATAGAATAAATATTGGTAGCAGTTTAGTCAAGGCACACGCATAAATAAGTTGATGCATGGAAAAGATTTGTCATGGTCTTTACAACCCTAGTTCTTGAAGCCTTGTCCAATTTGAATGCATTCTGTGAGAATAATGTGATGTGCTCATATACAAATGGAAACAATCCCACTAAACATGTTTTGTGTTCTAATGATTTAGGAAAGATTGACTGCTTGTTCATAAGTCTATGGATATTTTTTTTCTTCATGCTGTTCATGCACATTCATTTCTTCTTAGAATTGCTTGGATATGTACATTATGTTTTTGCAACCAAGTAAAGATGCCATCATTTTATAATGGATGAAAACAAAAGACCCTGCTGGGAATATTTCTCACTTATTGTTGTGATCGGGCAATAGTTATAAATTTTCTTTCTAGCTTTGAATCCATCATCTTTAGAAGCCTAGTTAGAGTCCTAAGGATACCAAGTGTCCGGAAAACTGATGATTTGTTTAAAAAATCATCAAAACAAGATTCCTTCCCTTTAGCTTGCAAAACATGAGGCAAGTTTGAAAAGTTGAGTATTTTGATCAACTAGGATTTCTTTTGGGAGATATTAATTTATGTGTGCAATGCTTGGGGAAAGATTTATAGAATACATGAAGACTAATTATGTCTTCTTTGATTCCTTTTGTTCATTGTTACATGGGGACAAGTTCCTGGAGGTAGGAAATGGATTCCTACATGTCCACATGTCCTCAGGGTGAGGAAACGTCAATGTGGACGTTTCCTCATGTTCCATTTTGCGGAAAACATAGGGAAACTCCCCTACTAAAACATGTGATTCCATGTTTCCTTTGAACCAAATTCCAAAATAAAACATTATATGATTTGTGCATTTATTTATGATGTTACATAATGATAATCATAATACATTGTTATGTATTATTAGTATTGCTATTTGTTTCTTAGATTATAAAATTTCAATGACTTATGTTCCAATTTTTATGTATTATAATATATTTTTGGTATGGTCCCCTATGTTGAAGACCCTGATGTCTATGTTGACATTTCCTAAAGTTTGGAGGGTGCTTCTACATAGGCTACTTCTACGTTTCCCTGCTTCTCCACTACCCAACTGACCCTAATCTTTGTTGCCATTAATGGTGTATTTGTAGCATAACTCCAGGGAAAGAACTATGTTTGAAATCGTACTCTCAACCTCCAAATTTAAAACATAAAGATTAAAGATTAAAACTATGATAAGTTTGTACTTGTAGCATGGCATGTGGAGAAAATTAAAAAGATGCCATGTTGTAAAAAGTAACAAATGAGATTGTATATCAAGATATCTTGTTTGTGAAGGCCTGGATATGTTTGAGAAGGGCATCTGAAGATCTAGATGATAAAGCTAAACTGTCCAATAGTGTTGTGAAAATATTCAATGAGTAAAGTTTCTCTTCTTGCACCAATAAAATCAATTATGTTTTTGTGAAGTGCTTTTGCAATTTCCCCATAGAATATCAATTTTCCAATTTCTTCCTCTTTATTCTACCATTTCCTAGCGCATAGTATTGCATGTTTGATTGAATTGTTTTTTTTTAATTGTGAGCTATTCAGTGGTGGTTTATTTATGTCTTACTATATTGTTTCACCAGTACCATGTGTGTTAGGGTCAAGAATGTGTTTTTCCTTCAGATAAAAAATAGGAATTCATTCTTTTATGGATTGTCAAAGTGAAAAGAAGTTCTATCCACCCTTCCATATTTAAGTAATAGAATAGGGTTTGTTGCTATCTTGCTAGTGCCATATAGTGAATTTTCCCAAGGTCTATATCAACAATATTCAATAGAGTCAGTTGTGACATTTTCCAAACTTCACTTAAGGAAGGAGCATGCTCACTAAGTTTTAACTTAGGTCATTGTCACAAGAATCACTCCAAATTAATGCTAGACCATAGTGCAACGAATTTTTTTCTCCTTCCATATATGTGAGAGTGCAAGTTGACCTTTCTAAATGAGTGGAAGTTGACCTTTGGGAGATGAGTGCAAATCAGATCTTTCTAAATGAGTGCAAGTTGACTTATTTGTATTTGTCAACATTGTTAGAAGTATTTGTACATTTGTATGCAATCTATGATATTCACTATCACTTTGCAATTTTTCATGAACACTTCTACATTAATCTAAGCATGATTAAGGGACTCTAAGGATAGATGCATGCAATTTATTATATGTATTAACATGTTTCTTTATGCAATGAATATCTTTCCATGTTCAAATATATATGCACCTCACATAAAAGTTTCATAAATGAGTTTTGAATTGTTGGATTCATCAATCCGTGCCCAACACATTTATGGTATTTTTGTGTGTTTGTCAAGTGTCAAGAATTTCCTCCCTTTTGGTCCTTGAAGATATTTGTTTCTCTTAAATATTTTGCATCTTCCATTTAATCAACTTTATATTTCTATAATGATGGGTAAAGATGCCCAATGAATATGTCCCTGGTCTAGAGATTCAAAGGTGATTCCAATATGCCAGGGACATTTAGAATTGTCACTACAAAGGAAATTTAAGTTCACTTTGAAGCAAGAAATATATGATGCAAATGCAGAAGTTTGAGTTTTTGAAATTAACATTATTACAAAAGAATCTATCATGTTAATTGGTCTTGGAGTTGATAAGTAAAATATCTCTTACAAGCGAAGATGAACTTGATGATTTTGCACTGAGATGTACTACTTTTGTGTAGATTTGAATGGTATCAAACATCATCCAAATGAAAGAAAGCATTTTTAGGGAATTGAGAGATGGAGTTTTGTTGTTATTTTGTGTGTTCTTTGTTTTAGTTGTGGTAGAAAACTTCTACTAACACAACATATTATTATTGAATGTAACAACTATTATTATATATGGTTTTATAATTTATTACGATTGAACTAATGTAACAACTATTATTGTGATTCAATTGATGTAATAATGAATAATCCTATTCCTTCCATTGCCATGTGAGATTCCTATGTAACGATTGTCTCTTACCCAATTCTTAAAGGGTGTTAGTTCAATGGAAGAGCACTTCCTTACAAGCACGAGGTTGGTGGTTTGATTCATCCATGCCCTACCATAAATTAATAAATGATATTGAAATGCATTTCCAGGAGGGGGGTTCTAAACTGCCCCCGTAGGTTGCTATGATGGGGGTTTTCAACCACCTTCCTATGTATGAGGGGGGTTCTTAACTGCCTCTATAATTTTCTATGAAGGGGGTTTCAAGCAGCATATATACGTTGCTATGAGGGTGGTTCTACACTGCCTCCATTAGTTTCTATGAGGGGGGTCGTAATTGCCACCATATGTTTCTATGAGAGGGGTTCATAACCACCCCTATATGCTTCTATGAGGGGGGTTCTAAACCAACTTGTATCCTGTTACGAGGGGTGTTTTAAATCTCCCTTTTATGTTTTTAAGAGGAGAGTTATAAAATTCCCTCGTAGGTATCTAAGAGGGGGGTTTGAAACTGCCCCCATAGGAATATATGAGGGGGGGTCTAAATCACCCCTATAAGTCTCTATGATAGGGGTTTTAAACTCCCTAATATGCTTCTATGAGGGGGTTCAAAACCGCCTCTATAGGTAACTATGAGGGGGGTCTACGAGGAAGGGGGGTTCAAAATCCCCCCCCGTAGGTCTCTATGAGGGGGGTCTCAAACCGCCCCCAAAAGTAAATTTTAGGGGAAGAAGGAAACCCCCCGTAAAGGACAAAATGTAGTAGTGATCATATTGTCATGACAAGAAGGTGTAGTTAGCACCCATTAGGGACTATATGTATCCTTGTCATCAATATGTGTGTGTGTGTGTGTGTGTGTGTGTAGATAAAGCTACTTGGTTGGGATAAAAATAATTTAACAACGAAGAGTAAGTATTTTTATTTAAAGGATTGTTGAAAGAAGCAAAAAGATATATATGGCCATTAGCCCGAGTTCAAATTTTTTGAAGAGTTACAATTCTAACTGTTCTAAATTAGCACTTAAAGAGTTGTACATTTTCCTGGTACTGATATCATAAAATGCAGTCCTAGATACACACTATAGCTATTATATTCATCAAAATTATATAGATTCCTTAAAAAAACCTAGAATTTATTGAAAATGAAGCACCCCATTTCCTCCCACAGACCATTGGGATCCTTGTCTTCCTCTTTGACAGTTGCTTGGATGTGTTTTTCCATTTCAAATTGAGATGCTTCAAGAGTTGAGTTCACACCAACCGAGTCAGACACCGCAGAGTTGAACGACACCTTCTATATCAAGAACAAAACTTGGGCTTCCAGTGCCTCCACTTTTGCTTCCAATGTTTCCCACTTTTGCTTCTCATTCTCTTAAATTATCCTTGAATTTTTTGAGCCTGATACTGCATAGCTTAACATAGACTTCAATATTCGTCCACATCTTCATCCCTTCACCTGTCTAGTTCCTCAATGTCCTCCTCTTTCCTTCGGATATGTCATCTAAGATTATGCATCTAACCTCGTTTCCCTTCTTCCAGACGCAACATAATATCATGGATGAAGCATCCATAGTGCTCAGTCCTACCTGTTCTTGGAATTTTGTCCAGTTTGGTCACAAGCTTCATGGATAATCCTGCTTCTTCAAGGTTGATAGAGATAATGGCCAAGAGAACACTAGCCAAGGAACATTTAAACCAGTTCGCAATATGCAATAACTTTCCTCCATCATCAAATCCATTGCACCTTGGTAGATTTGACATTGTACAAACCTCATTGCATTTTCCAGATGACAATTCATCCTTCGCCTCTCTGGTATACTCTTTCCATGATGATGCATTAAATAAAATTTTCCCAACAACTTGTTCTTTGGGATATCACATGCATCCTGGCATGTACTCCACTTGGTAGGCTGATCACCCACCTCATGGGATGATATCATGGATCTTTGGATCCTATCCAGCTCATTTAACCACCTTTCCATTGTATCCAAGTCACGATATTAGGTCCCACTGAATCTGTTCTTGGTTGATTTGAAGTTCAAATTCATTGAGCATGATTGCTTTCTTTGTTGCTTGGTTTGATTCACTATTCAAAGATCGTAAGACATGGTAGAACCGAACCTTTTGTATATTTTGAGTATATGATTTGATTATTTTGTTTATCCTCTTAGTTTGAAGATCATAGGGAGAAGAAGAGGAATTCATAGAACCGATGACGAAGGAATAATATCCTATTATTAGGAGTTTTGAGATTTGCCTTTGATTTGGTATTCTACATTATGGGAGTAAAGCCAATCCTATTGCTTGGTTGTTTAATTTGGTTCCTAGTCCCCAAGAAAAGACTAATTCCTTTTGTCCTTCGAGATTGAACAACACCCCCCTTGCAATACCTACCTCCCCTGGGTTTCCTTTGCTATCCCCATCAAAGTGAATGCAATACATGTTTTGTTATGTCATCCATTTAATGAAGTCATCTTCAGTCATATGAATTTTCCACTAAAGCTCTTTCTTGGGCCTGAGGAAATGGATCTGGGGAGAATGAGAAACAAAAACGTCTAACCATGCTTCCTCTTCTATGGAGAGATTTTGGTCTTTTGGGGTGGTCCACACTGAAAGACTTTATTTGAGCAATATTTTTATTTAAGCCATCATTTTTTATGGGTTAGCAGGAGTTTCTTGGATTTATTTATTTATTTTGAGCTATCAAAATTTTCCAGAAGATAAATTTTGGAAGAGTCAAACATGATTTCCATAGGAAGGATTTTGAGTGAAAATGACATCTTGAAGAAGAAAATCAAGGTGAAAAAGTCCCTGGAATCAAGGAGGGGATGGAATTTTCTAATCCTAAAGGTTTCAACACCAAAGACCATACTTCCTTAGCAAAAATACATTCTAGCATCAGATGTTTCATTGTTTCCCACTCGGATAAGCACATGGGGCATCTAGATGGTCCTTGAATGCCCCACTTTTTGAGGTTCTTCGCTGTGCGGATTTTCCCTTTGGAAACCAGCCAGTTAAAGAAGTTAATCTTTGGTGGGCCAATTGAACCCTAGTGTTTCTTCCACATACCAGAACTAGGTGTAGCCTCAACCTAGGAGGCAAGAGTTGAATAGCCTAAAGCTACTGAGTAGTCTCCTTTTTCTCCCCAACCTCTTTTGTCTCTTTTTGTTTTATTCACTAGTGTTTCCCCTATCATAAGAGCTTGCATCTTTTTATACTGTCCCTCTAGGTCCTCTAGCAAATTTAAATTTTTGCGTCCTTCCCACACTCTATTGTTGATGTTCCACTCATTGATGTCCCATAGTTTCTTGTACCCATTATCTGTCCTCCAAGCTTTCAAATTTTCCAATTCATGTTGGGAACTAAGGAAAACTCCATTTAACATTTTTGTCTTTCCAAATCTGGATTGTTTTCCCATTTTTTGGTATCCAATGTGGCTTGCTCTGAAAACATTAACATGATGCTTTACAGAGTTTCCATATTTGGGAGCAATTCTTATCTGGGGTTTTTTTTATCGAGGGCCCTGATGCCTCTACCATATATATATTTGTGTCTGTGGGCCCTTTGCTTCCATCCATTCTTATTTGAGATAATTCTCCATAGGATTTTTGTCCCTGGGGTAAGGATTGTCCATTGAGGGTCTCGGACCTGTAACCCTCCTTCTCTAAAGGGTCTCTTAACATTCTCCCATCTGACAAGATGAAATTTATTAGTGTTGTTATTTCCTCCTCTCAATAGCCATTTCCTAATGAGATGATTAATCTAAGTTATAATCCTTTTGGGGGAAAGAATACTACTGCTCTAAAAGATTGGCAAGGAAGCAAGGACTGCTTTTAAGAGCACTAGTTTTCCTATTGGGTTTAACCAAACTGCTCCCCACCTTTCCATTCGACGTTTTATCTTATCAACCACATTTTTCTAGGATCGGATGGAAGAGGCCAATTTAGTGATGGGGAGACCAAGGTATTTGAATTCCTCCCATTATCCAGATGCCTGTATTCCCAATTTTCTTGATTGTCGATATGACACTCTAGGGAGTGCTCCAGGTATAAATGTGACCTTTGAATTTTTTGATATCCCTATCGATACCTCATAGAATTTATTCAATATCTATGCCAGTCTTTCATCCATAACTATAGAGGCCCCACCCATAAGGAGGTTGTCATCTACGAATTGGACATGATTAATGGATTTGAGACTGTTTTCTATGGCTATACCAGGAATGTTTCCTTAGCGTATTTCATCTTCTAGCTCTCTACTTAATGCATCTTCCATTATGATGTACAAGAGGGGGGAGAGAGGACATCCCTACCTCAACACTCAGTTGATCTTGAAAATTTCGTGGGCCTTCCATTAGCTAGGGGGAAACCCAGGGACTCCCAATGCAAGCCTCAATCCATGATATAAATTTTGAATCAAAGCCAATTTTTTTCATTAGTTCAAAGAGAAAATTATGGTCTACTCTATCAAAATCATTTTCCATATCAACGTTTATTATCATACCTCTTTCCTTCTTTCATCTACTTGAATGAATTGCTTCTTGGACCATAATGATTGTCTATCAACTGTCTTTTCTTGACGAACCCCCCCCCCACTGATTGTCCAAGATGATATGGGGAATGACATTTTTCATCCTATTTTCTAGGACTTTTGAGATTATCTTGTATGAGGAATTATAGAGCGAGATCGGCCTAAGCCTATCTAGGGAAGCTAGATTATTTTCCTTTGGAATAAGGGCCAAAAATGAGGAATTGGTTCCTCCCACTATGTTTCCTTTCCTTTGTAAATGGATAACCATGCGGAAGGGATATGTTTTTATAATTGACCAACAAGCACAATATAATTTCCATGAGAACCCATCAGGTCCTGGGGCTTTATATGGGTATGGATCCCAAATGGCTTGGATTATCTCCTTTTCTAATATTTCTTTGGTTAGAAAACCATTTCCTTCATTTGAAATGATTCTCAGAACAAAAGACAGGAAATCAACTTGACTTCTGGTAGATATGTCATCCTCTTTGGAGTATAGATATTTAAAGTGTTGATAGGATTCCTACTATATTTTCTTAAAGTCATTCACCCTTGAGCCTGCATAATACTTTATCTCTGTGATATTATTGCAGTATCTACGAGCATTATCATGCTTGTGGAAATATGAAGTGTTCTTATCCCCTCCTTTTAACCAAATACTTATGGATTCTAATCTCCAATATTCCTCTTCTTCTCTGCATCCCTTGGTCAAATCATCCTGGATTTTTTCTTCCTTATCCAGTTCTTCTTGAGTGATGGGAATTTCTTCCATATGGGATTGTTGTGTGGAGAGTTTTGTTTGTTTGTCTAAGCGGTTCTAATTTAGTTTTTTGATCCCCTTCTTTGGCCACTCCTTTAGACTTTTTAAACTCTCCTTAATTTTTATTCCCACATAAAAGAAGGGGAACCATAGACTGGTTTATTCTAGCAGGATTGGACTAATTCAAAGAAGTCTGGTTGAGATACCCAGAGAGGTATAAACCTAAAAGGAATAAGCTCAAGAGTTTCTACCTTTTTTAGAGTGAGCAAGATGGGTTTGTCGTCTGAGAACCTGAAGCTTCCAATGTCTGAGGAGAATATCAAGTCTTGTGACAAGAGGAAGCTTTGGACAAGGAACCTGTCAATCCTTGTCGTAATATGCCCTATCCCAGTTTCTTATGCTTGTCCAATTGAATATTCCAAACTTAAGTTTGATTTCCATCAACTCCCAATCTTGAACCAGATCTTCTACTTGCTCTGTGAAGGGTCTCTAATAGCAGACCCACCTCTTTTTTCTTCTTTGTGGAAAGTAATGTTTAGATCCTCGACAATAATTAAATTTGAGGGATGGGATCTCGTGAGCAGATCCTAGATTGAGCACCAACATTCTAGTTTATCCGGATTTAGGTTAGGGACATAAATGTTTATGAGACATACATGGATATTTTGCTCGACATCTTGTAGTTCCAAGAGGATCTAATGTCTATGTTTTTTGGGGGTTTTTAGCTCGAACCTATCCTTTTTCGACAATGTCATTATGCCACATGATGCACCTCTTGAGCTTGATGTAGTACCTTCACTTTTTTCCATGATTTTTCCCTTGCTCAAAGGCCTCTGCTTCCTCAAGATTTTTCTCCTGGATTAGGAGTATGTTTGGGCTTCCCATTCAAAGAATATTTCTTGCTACTCTTTTTCCTTTACTACCCATCTCCCTACAATTCCAGGAGACTATCTTCATTATTTACTTGTAGTTTTTTATGGGATCCCCCCCCACAGGATTTCCTTGGGGTTTTCTTTTTACTACTCCCATTCCTTTTCTAGCTCTTCTTATTTATTTCTCTATTATGAGATGATTTCCTAGCACTATGTATTTTCTATTGTGTTTTCCCTCATTTCTCTATTGGATCTCCTGCCTTTCTAGTATTTCTTTCTTTATCTACTTCTTCCCCAACAGATGTTTCCATAGAATCTTCCTCTATTTTGTTTAGATCTTCTAATGAGGGGGGAGATCCATAGATTCCTTTCCTGAAGGGGATTAGGGGGTATCCGAACTGGGGTTTTCCATGGTGGTTTCCTTTTCATCAAGAGTTTCTCATGTCTCTTATCCTCGTTCCCCTTCATTTTTTGATAAAATTTCAGGAGTTCCTATTTTCCTTTCCTTTCTGAGGACTATTTTGGCGAGATCTAGTTTTTTTTAACTCCTTGGTTCGAGATAGGATTTATTTTTCTTGGTTTTTCATGCTTCCACCTTTTTTACCATTTTCCATGGTTCCTCCATATTTTTTTTCCATATTGGTCTTGGGAGCTTGCTTGCAATCCCTCACGAAGTGCCCATAATCATGGAAAATTCAGCACTTAAATGGGATATGTTCATAGTCTAGTTGTTGAATGTGGGTCTAGTCATCTACTTTTAATTTTATGGCTTCTGACAGACCTCCTTCCATATATAATTCTAAACATATCTGGGCATAGGAAAATTGGTCCTTTGGTTGAGCTCTGTCGATATATCGCCCTAGGTCATTACTAACTTTCTTCATTGATTCATCATTCTAGCAGTGAATGGGAAGATGAGGAAGCTTGACCCATACAGGGATTATTGAGGGGATGTCTTGAGAAGGGTCAAAATATGGGGGCCATTTGTTGATATACAAGCCTCTTGGGCCCATAAAATATGGCCCATTCCTAAAGATTAGATCTCGATCTGCTTGTTTTTCAAACTGAAAAATGAAAAAACCCTTACTCATTGAATACATTGCTATATGGTTAGAGAGAAAAGGTGTCTGGTTCTTCTACATCCATATCTCCATTGAGCATGCAGAAGGCCATAGACCTGTGAATTGACCCACCAGAGAAAACTCAACAAAGTCCAAGGAAACCCTCTCAACTACATTGCGAAAGCAGGCCACTGTAGGCAATGACCCTAAGTACCGATCCAAAAACCCTAGAAACACGTAACCCTATATAACAAAGACTAGTTCACTAAAAATATTGTTTTCGAGTTTTGGGATAATTTTTCAAACACCATATTTTCATAAATATAAAATCGTCTTAATTACATAAGTAATTATTGTGTCAAGTAACACTTACTAGCTCTTACTTTTAAGTGCCTTTCCATATCTCAAAGTAACCATTGGCAAATCCCATTAGTGGCAACAAAAAAGAATGGCAAAGATAATTGGCTTTGGTTTTAGTCTTTCCAACAACTTTGGCGAGGCATCCCACTTGGTATGGAACAATGATTGAAAGCATCTAAATGGGAAAGCTTTTATATATATAGTAATAATGTGGAGTATGAATTTAAATAAAAGACTTGATGTATTTCTATTTTAATGTATATTGATCAATTTTATTATTTTGATTATTATGTTTAATCATATGGTTTCTTGCCTTATTTAGAATTAATCAATGTTGAATGAGTAGAAGTAATGCAAAACTATTGTAGTGTAAGTTGGTATTTAAATCTTTTCATATCACATGAACTATAATATGTCACCTAACGGTATTGGACATGATAATTGATATGGATGTGTGTTGAAATGTATTAATGAAGTGTGATAATTTAATTTTATTGAATAATCTTTATATATGTGTTTTTTGAAAAATTGGAGTTATATAATAATTATGTCCATGTGAGATGAAGCTTGTTGGAACAAATAAACTTTTTCAAAAAATTAGTGTAGTGTAATAATTGTGTATGTGGAGCCAGTTTGATATTTGGATAGTGATGTGTTTGGTAAATTGTGTAGTGTTTGATAAGTTGTTATTAAGTCTTTTTCATATCATGTGAACTATATGGTACTAAAAGAAATGGATATGACAATTGATATGGACATGTATGGAAATGTATTAATGAATTGTGATAATTGAGTGACATGTTTGGTAAATTGTGTAGTGTTTGATAAGTTGTTATTAAGTTTTTTTCATATCATGTGAACTATCTAGTACTAAATGAAATGGATATGACAATTGATATATACATGTATGGAAATGTATTAATGAATTGTGATAATTGAGTGATGTGTTTGGTAAATTGTGTAGTGTTTGATAAGTTGGCATTAAGTCTTTTTCATATCATGTGAACTATATAGTACTAAAGGAAATGGAAATGACAATTGATATGGACGTGTATGGAAATGTACTAACTAATTGTCAAAATTGTACTTTGTTGAATAATTTTTACATATATGTTGATAGAGGCTTCCACAATGTATCATCTTGATTGAGAAGGATTATGGATTCACTATGTTAGAGGATTTTTTATCGATATTCCATACCAGTAATACACATGCCATCATCATGATAAAGGAAATATAGAGCGATGAATACCATGCAAGGAAAAAGATGCAAAGAAGTCGGCACGAACTTAAAAACAAGAAATAAATAGAGACCAAAACCTAAATTAAGGAAAAAAATCCGACCTAAAAACTACAAAAAAAAGTACAAGAAACCAAATAAAATATTATCAGAAAAACTATTTAAAAACCAAAGGGAAATAAAGAGAGATAAATAAACAAAGGAAAATGAAGAAAATATCAAGATAAATAAGATATTAAAAAAAAAGACAACTAAAGACAAATAAGAATTTAAAACGGTTAACACAAAAATAAGAAAAAGAAAGAAAACAAGAAAGAAATAAGGAATAACATGATGAAAAAAAGCAAAGAGAAGACCAGAAAACAAAAGAGAGCTAAAAAGAGATAGAAAAAGGAAAACAAAGAGGACCACAAAGCGGAAAAGATGTCAATGGAAAAAAAATATATATGAGGAAAAAGGGGAAAACAAACCAACAACACAAACACTAAACTAAACTGAGGTAACAATCACTCCTCAATTTAGTGTGTTGTTGGTTTTTTTTCCTATTTCTTCATTTCTTTTACGATTGTCATCCCCTTCTCCTTGTGATCCTCTTTGTTTTCCTTTCAATCTCCTTTTGGCTATGTTTTGCTTTCTTATCCTTTCTTTGCTTTCACTCATCATTTTATTGTTTATTTTTTTCTTGTTTTCTTTCTTTTCTTTGTTTTTTGTCTTCTTTTTGTGTTAATCTTTTTCAATTCTTCTTTGTTTTTAGTTGTTTGTTTTTTTTTTAATTTTCTTTTTTTAATCTCTTAAGTATCTTGATTTTTTCTTCATTTTCCCTAGTTTATTTATCTATTTTTATTTCCCTTTGGTTTTTAAATAGTTTTTTATGATGATATTTTACTTGGTTTCTTGTTTTTATTATTTTAGTTTTTAGATCGGATTTTTCCTTTATTTAGGCTTTGGACTCTATTTATTTCTTGTTTTTGAGTTCCTATCATCTTTTTTTTCATAGTTTTCCTTGCACTTGCTCTATATTTCCTTATCATAATGATGGACCATGTATTGTGAGTCCAAAATGTCAATAAAACATCATCTAACACAGTCAATCCAAAAGCTTTCTTAAACAATTGTTACATATGTTTTTTTTTAATTAGAGTTGTGTAATAATTGTGTCGATGTAAGATCAAATTTATTGGATTAAAAAAAACTTTTCCAAAAATTTGGTGAATTTAAAAAACTTTCTCACATATATTTTCCATCTCTGTGAAACTATGAGGATGAAAATCACTTTCTATTAGAGTTTCATGCATACACCCACATTAGATTTCAGTTTCCAAATATTTTCTATAATATAGACGTTCCTAACTTTCTAACTTGACAAATCTATGGTGAATTAGGACCACTTTTGATGTAGAGAAAAACTCAAAACTCTGCACATAGAGATGCACAACAGAACTATCCACACACAAGAGTAAAATTAAAACAAAATGTAGATAGACATCAACCATCTAATTCAAAAACCACACATTATACATAGAAACAACCACAATTCTAAAATATTTAATTATTGAAGATGGGATTGCTCCCAAATTACATTAAATGGGGCCACTCTCTAGAACACCAAGCTTTACTCAACCTCTACATCTTCAATGTGAGGACCCACAACCTCCTCTCCTATGTTTTATGTCCTTCATCACATTAAGGAGAGTACATGTATAGAATTGTTGGAGGAATACCAAGCAGTTCAACTATCAACTATTTAGTTTAGATTTAGGGAAAGAATTGATTCACATTCCTAACTATCTCATAGGACTTACTATTAAGAATGTAGATATAATTAAATATTACTTCCTTTAATTATTTTTTTCACATTAATGTATGCAGTATAATATCTCTTCATCAAATATTTGGATGTTTACATTAGAACCATGTAGAAATGAATACAACCTTGTTCTCTTCAATCTGAAAGCAATGTTTTGTAGCAACATTGATATGTAGTATCACACATTTTGCGGAAACTTTTGTAGACATGCAACATCATGCATTATATAGAAACAATCTATAAAAAAAAATTATGAAGCATACTTAAATTACGAAAAATTATGTGTAGGATAACCTTCTACACCATGGATGCTCCTGCATCAGACTCCCCTGGTTGGAAATTTGAGCATCTTGCTCAAACTGTAGGTGAAACACATGTGCAAATTAGACATCCTCCTATGCCCATCTCTGCTGCTAATATCCACAACATCTCCCTCAGTATTCTAACCCACCATTGTACTGCATGTACCCCACTCTTTAATGTTTCTTCTTTTTCTTGTGAATGCACTTCACAAGTTTGTGCCACCTCAATTTATTTTACCCCAAGGGTGGTTACTACCTCATTGTCCTTCCTTTTAGGAACCATATTCATTTCCCACTATACTAATTGCACAAGTACATCATTCTCTTCTTTGTCAACTTTAGCTTTAGTTCTCCTTCTCTTGGCCGCAAATCCCACTTTCTCTACTACATTTTTTGCAAACATATAGCCACTCAAGATATTATGAGAGTGGCAATTTTCCATATGCCCCTCCTCTAAAAATTTTGTTGCTATAGAACTCAATTTTTGAGCTTTATTCTCTTCAATCCACTGATGCACATGTTCTTGTTGCTCCACTCCCTTCACATATGCCAAGATTGTCCCCTTTCTAGCTTTATCCACTTCGTCATTAAGAAGATGTAATTTGAATTTTTCCCATATTTGTCAAATTGATAGGTGTTCGTCCTCCCATCATGCATCACCCTTCTATGAAATTTCCATGGCCTCCCCAACAAAATGTGACATGCATCCATGGGAAAAAAATCAAATAGAATGCTAACATTATAATCCCCAACATTAAAACAAATCAAGTAGTGTTTGTTTATGGTGACCCTATGACCCTTTTGAAACCATGACACCGTATATGCCTTTGGATGAGGTGTACACTTCAATTTTAATTTGTGAACAACTTTAGTAGACACCAAATTCCTGGAACTACCACCATCAATAAACAAATCACAACACTTACCCTCTGTCTTGGTTCCCTCTCAACTTCTTTCTTAGACTGCAACATTATCTTTCTCATCCTCATATTTTCCCCTTACTTTGATGGCAATTCAATCACCTCACTTACTGCTACTGTTGATTCTGCTTCAACCATATGCATTGTTCCTCCTTGCCTTCTTCCATCCTTCATGATTTTTGGACATTCAAATGCACTATGGCCTTGCATTCCACATCTGAAGCAAATGCATTCAAATTTTCCTCTACCTCTTTCCGATCGACCTCATCCTCTATCAACACCAGATCCTCATCCAGTAAGCTAGTCCACTGCACTAAAACTTCTTTAACCTTCTTCAACTTGATTTTGTTTCTGCTTCCCTCTTCCATATCCCAAATATTTCTTCACATTATGTTGTTTCCTCAACAATTTCTCCTCAATTATCAAGGCTACTTGATAAACCTTTGCCACTAAATAAAAATTAAAAATAGTAAATTCATCTTGAATGGAATTACTTAAACCATTCACATACATGGCAATTGATTTTGGACTCTCTTCATTTTGTTCAGGCCTTATAGAAAACCTGTAAAATTCCTCTATGTACTCATTTACAGATATCTTTAGTTGCTTCAAATTTTGCATCCTTCTCAATAGATTCAAATCACAATCCACAAGTAAAAAAATTTACATTTCAATTCTGACATCATCATATCCCAAGCTTTGATCTTCCCCTACCACTACATTCTCTATTCAGCTGCAACTTATCTCGCCACAAAGAGGCATGACTTTTCAATTTTGTGTTAATAAACCTAACATTAAAATTTGATGAAAGTAAAAGATATTAAAATAATAATTTTCATTTAAAGATTATTCTCATTAATATGAATAATAATAATAATATTATTCTAATAATATTATTATTTAAAAATACTCTTTATATATATAAGAATTATTTACATAAAAAATAAAAGAAGAGTATATATAATAAATCTTATATCCTCTTTTTATGAGCAACTAAAACAACTATAAACTCTAAATAATAAGTTCTAAAAACGTAATATATTAATATAAAATTATTTTGTATAGAAACCATCTCATGGTAAACGGAAAGTTTGACTACCGTTTTAATCGTATTAACCATCATGGAATGCGTAAGTTGTGATATCTTATACGCGATGATATAACACGGGTCGGCCCTCTCTAAAGTTAATTAACAGGTCAATGTTGTAGTGGATGCGAGTGATCCATCTACCTACCACCGGCCCTCTCTAAAGTTAATTAACAGGTCGATGTTGTAGTGGATGCGAGTGATCCATCTACCTACCACCATTTGATGGATGATGATCGTTCATCCCTTTATTGCATTTTCACCAGTCATGATCTGAACATGATCACATTGATTTTTCATTATGACAAGACTGATAGTGAAAATGAAAAACTACAAAATTCACTTGACCCTCACATGATAATGTGGAAAGTGTAACTTGGCAAACCTACCGAAAAGGTCAAACAAGGACGATTTTTTTTATAAAATAAGTATGGAAACTATCAACATGATAATCTAAATGCATTTATGATAACCGCATGACATGGTGAAACCTAGATGAAAAGACGAGTAGTCCTTGAGACGAGACATGATGAGACTATATCAATATATAGGATGTGACTTGGAAAGTCTACCAAAGGGGTCATATGATCATGGAAATGATGAAATGAGGTAGGGACAATATGGGCACCTTGACCTGGACATTATGGTGCTGACAAAATGAATAGGTAGTTAAATTTAATATGTTCATCCAAGTCTCTAAGTTACGACACTTTCGTATCAAGTTGAGAATCACTATTTTAATAAAAATTATAGAATTGGAAGTATTCTTATGGGAATATTGAATTACTTATGCATTGATTTGTGATGATGGGATAGTTTCCCTTGAACCGATAATTCGTGATTATAACTACCAATATGTATCTTACCAAAGATTGTATGATGTTTATCTTCTCATCTCATGGAAGATGATAGCCAAACAGATTTGAATTCTTACTTGGATTTTGATCGAGTACCTATAGTGTGGATAATGATGTGATCTAGATTATAGTTTAATATGATATCGTGGATCCTTATGGATGATTAGGAGGTGTTGGAAACCTAATTCAAAGATTAAAATTATTGAAAAGTGTTACTAAAAGTACATTATGTGAAATTATATTCGAATTATTGAGAACATTTTAGAACCTTGTGAATGATACTTACAAAGTAGGGATGGCAGAACTGCTAGTACTTATGACCATTGCTATTTGATGAAATGGCATGAAGACTTGAATATGGAAAGAAGGTGAAACTGGCATGGAATGTACAAGAAAAATTAACTTTGGGACGAAGTTTCTAGAAGAGGGGGTGTATGTGATTCCCGCCTTTGACTCAGTTGATTGACTAGACTTTGAGGGCACTTGTATTGAAGTGACCCGGTTAAATAAATTTGAAAAATGTGTTATGCTTTATTATTTGAATAAAATTTGTTGATTGACAAGCAAATGATGATTATGCTCGATTGATTGAGAAATATGAATTAAATTTTATATTATGAATAAATGAAAGAAATAATGCTTTTATTCCATAGATGTGAATAAATGCCACTTGTTTAGTTAGAAATGAATAAATATGAATAATGAATGATAATATACTTTATATTGTGCAGCGCTACTAATGTGCACTTTGAGTGTGTGCAGTGGCAGGAAAAACGAATTACCGACTGACTCTCAAATGGAATAAAAGAGGGTTGTAAAGAATGGGAAAAAATACATAGGGGTACGACGACAAACTGTCGGCTCTAAAATAGCATTTGACCACGGGGGGTTCACTGGTGAGACAATATTATATCACGTCCATTCATATTGGGGGTTTGAATACTCTTAAAAACCTAAAAAATATATTGCCTCGTATTAAGGGGTCAAGGGGGGTTTTTATTTTGACATAGTAATATAAATATTGGGGGTTATTTTATTTGGGTGGTATGAGGAATAAACTCCAAATCGTGGAATGGATTCATACCTCCAAATCATGGGCTCAATTCATACCCACCTAAAACTTAAGGACCCTCAATTTTTATTTGATATTGCTTATGATCCTAAGTTTTTCATAAATATGATAATAGTGTACACCAATGATAATATCGATGGAAATCTCTTTGGATTATTGGCCTTGAGAAATACTCATTTAATATATTATTTAGGCTTGTTTGAATTGATGGTATATTGTTTTTCATATTTAAGTTAAGATATGTAGTTAATTGGGAGTCCGGACTTGAACAATTGTATTGTATTTTCTGTAGGCATTCAAGTAAAAGATCTAACTCTTCATTTTTTAGGTTGGAATTTAGTTGGGTATTGAGATTCGATCAAACCTTGCTCCACGACAACCAAGAAAAGTGAGATCAATCTTTCTTGGCTCATTGGAACCAAGAAACGTTAGATCAATGTTTCTTGATTAATTATTTCTTTCAAGTTTTTGTATTCTTCTTTAATATTTTCACATTTCCAGTTAGGAATAGTTGTTAGATTGAGTTATATTTGGCACATTCATAATTATAATTTCAATTTTTATATGCAAGGCATCCGTCTTAATGTTGTATTGGAATTGACATGAACATAGGTGAAAATATAAATCCTTATTTACATACCCTATTTGTCATCATTACCATGAAATGGTATCATATAAGTTTCACCATCTTTGTATCTTTATAACTATTGCATGCTTGAAACCTAACAATAGATATTTTACCCTCTCTTGTAAATTTAAAAAAAAAACTAGATATAACCCAAGAAAAGGTAACTAAATGTTGTTAATTCCGTTAATTGCAAGAATAAATGTAGAGGAAGTGGAGGCAATCCATTGGATCTTGTGAATGACCCAAATGAGCTATGCACATGATCATATGGTGTTATTGAAAAGTAAGAGGTTTTTTTCTATGTTCATTTAGGTTCAAACATTGATGATGTTTGTTTTGATAGGAAGGTAGGGGAGTCCTTCCACGAAAGGGTTTCGATTTTTCATTTTCATGGATTTTAATTTATTATGCTTATAGAAAAAATGAGCTCTAGATGGCTATGCTTGTATTTACATGATATAAAAATGGTAGATTGGTAGGATGTGGTGTGAAACATCTGCAATTCTCATATTTTCTAAGCATTGCACTAACTATTGGATTATAAGTATTTTACATTCTTTGTTATGTCGATCTCTCGACTAGGTTCCCTTTTACTCATTTTTCCTTCTCTGGTACTATTTCGATGGGTCTTCCACTATCCAACGCTACAAATTGATCAGTCGCCCCTACAGTTCTGGTGGGATCATTATTAGCATTATACTATTATTTTATTTAGCATCTTGTTTGCTTATACTAAGATGTGTTAGGGATCTTGTTTGTTACAAATTGATAATATGACATAAAGGGGTATTAAAAATGGGTTCATAAAAATGGATACGTACAATATCTGGTGAAATTAGGGGTTTTCTTAATTGGAAAGGCATATTGGGAGGGGGGTTCAACAATACAATTTTATGAGGTATTTTCCAATATTTAGTGAAATTAGGGATATTATTTAATATCATGTGAACGATCGTGCTATGTAATAAGTTCACTGAGTGAACCCCCTGTGCATTTGACGCACGAGTATGAAAGTCATATCAGATTTACTCGCGTAGCCTATGCCGTACAGGCGGACCATAAGGATTTAGTCGCATACAATGAGTTGAGGGGCGCGCAATAAGGAAGATCTTATTCCTCACCCACCTTTAGTCTCCATACAAATGTACTCAAATGATTACGGTAACGATTCCTAATCGCTACATCACACTTCCCACACAAGGACATGGACAAGTAAGTTGTCGAAAGGACTCATAGACGTGGTACCTAGACAAATGCAAGAAATGGAACTACTTGCATACTTGCAATAAATATTTAGACGCATATTTGAATTATGCATATGTTAAAGTTAAATTGAGAATAATTAAATGAAAAATTACTTAAAATTGAGCAAATATTAAGGGGGGACATTTTGAGGCAGACTTCATGTGCACCCACTGATTTAGGGAGACATGCATGGAATAAATATCAAAAATAAATAAATAAAAGATATTTGATTTTGGAGCAAATCTAGATTGGTAGATATTTTTGAGTTAAACTCCACATGTACCCACTGATTTAGGGATTGAGATTTTAGACTAAAGAGATAACTAAGAGCAAATTGTGCAACTTATGTGCACCCTCATGTGAAGGTGACACATGGTTGCATGGGAATGAATATTATAAAATCAATAAATTAATTAATTTTGCATGAGATGACACATGTCGACAAAGATATTTATATTTAAGAAGGAAGGAATGAAGAGGAAAGGACCTCTTCGCTCCCTAATCCTGGATGGATTCCGTAATGAAAATTTGAGAATAGTGTGATCTATATGAGTTTGGTTGAGAATTACTCTGGAGATTGGGAGGTATCTACTGATTATTTGGGCCTATATGTTATTCTTGTGACCCCCATTAGCTTGGGGGATTGGGAGGAAGAAAACTACTTCCATTATGGTAGGGTGGTAACCGAGGAGTCAGTCGAAATATGGGAAACATTTGGTTCGGTGCAGGATAGCGCAGACCTTCCGCAACATCTACAGCTACTGGATCGACCTTCGAATATCGGGTTCATTTCAATTATTTTATTTAAGTTTTGTTAAAATTTTCTTGAAGTAATTATCATTAAAAGTTTATTTTATATACTGCAATTTATATTAAAAATTGGTAAATGGTTAAATGTTAATTAAAATTTAGATAGAGCTTCAAGTGATGCTCTACATTCATAATAAACAACAAAATAATTATATTTTATTAACAAATATTAATAAAACTAAATAAAAAACTTAAATATAATTTTGATAAAATATACATATTTAAATTTATAATACATTAATACTTGAATACCCATATTTTTATTTTTATTTTTAATATCAATGTCTTACATCAAAAAAATACCAATGTTTCAAGACTATAAGAGTCTATATTCCTCAAAGTGTTACAATTCATCAACTGCAATTTTACTAGTTCTTAGTTCTTATATTTCCTAGTGCTTCGCTTGAAATGATTAAATCTGAGCAATAAATCAAATCAAGATCTTGCTATTCCTATGATTAGTTATTTTGCTATGATTTTATGGATCTTGTTTTTTACTCTTTTTTTCTAAAAAGTTCTCAACTCAAAGCCATATCGTCTCGAGCTTGGCATGCATTTTGATAAGCTATAAAATGTACACTCATTTTATAGATTGCACATTATAATTCATGTACAAGTCAAGTCTTCCATTTAATACAATCACACATTGATTTCATGAATCATTTTCTTCTTTTTTACTTTTCCTGGTTTAAAAAGTTTTTAACTAAATTTCATATGGTTTTTAGTTTCACATACATTTGGTTAAGTGATAAAATCTATACTCATTTTATGCTTTACCAACAAGCACCAAGTGACACAATACAAGTCATGCACAAGTCAAATCTTCCATTTGATAGTAGGCACTATGGTTTTGTGGATCTTGTTTTTATCTTTTTATACTTTTCCTTTTCAATGAGTTTCTAATTAAAGTTCACATGGTCTGGAGCTTGACATGCATTTGGGTAAGCAACAAAATGTACACTCATTTTATGAATTGCAATTTTACAAGTAACAAAGGACACATTCCAAGTCACGTACAAGTCAAATCTTGTACTATCTCTATGGTTTCATGGATCCCATTCTTTTGTTTTACATACTTTTCCTTTCCCATGAAGTTTCTAACTCAAATTCATATGGTATGGATCTTTGCATGCAATTGGGTAATTGGAAAATGTACATTCAGTTTATAGATCACAACTCGTCGAGCACCAAAGGACACATTACAAGTCATGCATAAGTCAAGTCTTTCATTAGGTATTGTACTATGGTTTCATGGATCATGTTCTTTTCTTTCTTGTGATTTTACTTACCCATGAAGTTTGCAATTCAAATACATATGGTCTAGAGCTTGGCATGCATTTAGTGAAGCAAAAAAATGTACACTCAATTTATGGCTTATAACTCAACAAGCACCAAAGGACACACTACAAGTCATGTAAGAGTCAAGTCTTCCATTAGGTACTTTATGTAGGGACCCTGCCAAACTCGCTAAATAACATGCACATATTCACAATAGTAGATCTGAAATTTAACCAGCAAAATTTTTTCTTCTTTTGAATTGACCACGAATTTATGATCTAAACGATAGCATCTTAAATCTATCAACAAATCTAACATTTAACAACTGAATAATAACTATTAACCAACCAAAATAAAATAAAGAATAAATAACATTGTGTTGACTTGTAACCTTTGCCACGAAGTGCCAAAGGCTGGGGAAGGATGTCGAAGATTCACCGCAAGTCCGCTCCTCGAATGCCAATCGTCAAATGTCCACCAAAAACCACCCTACAGCTCCCAAAAAGTACTATTATTCCCCTGGGACCCCCAAACTACAATAGGGCTAAATGCAATAAATTGCTAGCATAGTCAAGGTACATAGGTTACTACTAAGAGGCTCCCAACCTTGTTCGTACAATGATGAACCAAACCCTCAACAGTCACCATGTAAATCCAACATATTCTATGTCGTCCAACAATAGGGTAAAGGATATGAGAGCCTCATGCTCTCTCCTTCTCTTTATAGATTTCTGAGCTTACCATGCATCTCATCCATGCATAATTCCGAATTATTTTAATTATTTTTTCTTTTATTATTCACCCACGAAGTGTCACTTTTTTCCTCATTCATATTTTTCTATTTTTTTTAATTTGAGATTTACTCTCACCTAATCTCCTATATTTTCTCTTGGGTGTTTCCTTCAATTTCTCCTAATTGTGTGTGTGTGCACGCGCATGTGTTAATTTAATACTTGAGTTAATTTATTTTCTCTCTTTTCTTTATTCACAATTGCATATATATTTGCAAGTAATAATTTATGATTATTTCATCCTAATTTAATTAAAATCTTTTTCTATTTCTTTTAAAACACACATTCTTACTCCCTTTAGTATGTTATTTTTGCTGTCACGTTCTCGTTGCGACATGCATATTAAGGGTGCCATGCTCTGTGCATGCCCTTCAAATATCCTTTCCTTGGTGGGGACTGCTACAATGACTAAGACCTTGTTAACTCAGTATGACTGACCCTATTGAAATTTGAGGGACTAATGGTTCCTTAGGAATAAGGCCGAGTCCTTTTTGCGTACCCCCTAGTCTAAGCCTCATGAGGGACCAAATCCACAACTTACCCTCACAACAACACACATATGATGACCAAAATCCTCTCCCACTTTTCAACTCACCTAGTGGAGTAATCGCTAGTCTTACATTTTCTTCCCATTCAATCCCACTACCTGATGTGGACTGATTAGCAATCACAATCCAGTACCTAAATTTGAAACACTAATCCATCTAAATAAATCATAATATATGAATTTATATACTAGGTCAACATCACTTGTCATGGATAACCTAACTCTGTTTGGAGTCCACATGGTATCGACACCACCTTACGTCACATGTACTTGTATTTTTCGTGTCACATTTGACAACCCATCAAAAGTACATGCTATACATAACATTTATGTATTCATTTAATCATCATTCCATAATCTCATGGCATCATAAACATTTTATCATTATAAAATCATCATTTCATAATTATATGGCAATATAAACATCTAATCGTCACCAAATCATCATTTCAGAATTTCATAATAGATAAATTTAAAACATCTCACTTATTAATCAAGCATTAGTTTCCACACATGGTCGGGTCATTCGTCATCAAATTCCCTCAAAATAATATAGCATAATAATCAAAGTCTAAATCCACACACAACTAGGTCATTCGAAACCGAATTCCCACAAATAATAGTGTCGTGATAAAGTCTAAGTAAAAGCGGGGCACTACATACACCCCCACTTCAAAAAAATTCATCCTGAAGTTGATATCAAATTCTCATAAATGAATCATACAATGCTAGTTTATAAATCACACAAAGAAATTAACCATCATACCTTAGTATAGAGTCATCTCATCTATCTGCATAGACTAATTTTATTCAAATACTTTGGCTAGCCCTAAATGGGGCATTACACTTTCACTCTTGTTTCATAGATCTTGTTCTTTTCTTTTTGGTATTTTTCCTTGCCCATAAATTTTCTAACTCAAATTCCTATGATCTGCAACTTGACATACATTCGGATAAATGACAAAATATACACTTATTTTATAGTTACAATTCAAAAAACACCGAAAAACACATTACAAGTCATGCACAAGTCAAGTCTTCCATTAGATATTGATTCTATGGTTTCATAAATTTGTTATTTCCTTGTCGATAAAATTTCTAACTTCAAAAAAACAAAACAAAATTAAATTGTAAAACTTACATACACCTAATTAAAAATAAAAAATAAAAGCACATTCTAAATAGATTAGTCATTCAATTTTATTTTAATTCTCACCATTAATGTGACAAAATTGACATAGAAGAAGAGACACTCAATAACATAAACTTTATATTGTTACTTCATACGTTTTATGCTATTTAAAAATAATGATATAGAAACTAAAGTACATATATTTTATATAAAATATTAATTTTTTAATCCATAAAGAAAATATAAAATTTAATATCAATTCATTAGAAAATTTCATATCATATATGTAAAAACAATACTAATAAAATAGTATAATAAAACACAAATTTTAAAGCACATTCATTTTATAATAATGTAAAAAACAATCATCTTAAATGAAACATTTTTAAAAGGAAGTTGTAATAAAACACAAATTTTAAACCACCTTCATTTTACAATAATGTAAAAAAGCAATAACCTTAAACGAAACATTCTAAAAGGGAAGATGTACATATTAGATTTTTCTAATATTTAATTAATGTAATTATGGTTAATGTATTTTGTAAAATAAAATAATGATTATATCAACCTAAAACAATGTCTTAATATAAACCATATTTTTTTACAATAAATAATATTAATTAATTTTAATTAATGTAATTATGGTTAACGTATTTTTGTAAAATAAAATAATAATTATATTAATCTAAAACAATGTCTTTATGTAAATGATATTGTTCTTATGTCGAGGTGCTCCTTTGATTTCAATAAACAATTAAGAATTCTCAAAGATTTATGCTCTAACATGGGTATCACTGTTAACACCAAAAAATTATGATTATAAAATCTAGGAAAAACACCTACACAGATTTTATTTATGATAACAGTAAATTGGAGGAAGTGACTTCTTACAAGTATCTTGGAATTGATATTCATCACAAGCTCAATTGGAACTACACCATTGAGAAAAGGATTAATGGAGGATGGAAAGCTTATTTTGGTCTTGAAAATAATTGTAAATCAACCAACCTGGTCATGTGGGATAAAAATAAGTTCCTCTTTGAAACTCTTGTCATCCCCGTTATCTTATACGGTTGTGAAGTATAGGGGTGTAGAATTTCTAGAGAATCTTGGAGAAAGATTGAGCAAATCCAGAAGCAGTTTATAACTTATAACCTCAAAATTAAAAGCAACACACCTTATCTTATTATCCTCTTAGAAGTGGGTCTTTCTTCCATCAAGAGCATGGCTATCAATAGGTACCTGATGTACAAGTACAAGATAAATAGCATGGAAAACAAGAGAGTTCCTAAAATTGCTTTAAATTCAAGTCAAAACCAATTACATCTCAAGTGGAGTTGGTGTAAAGATACGATGGCTTGGTTAGACCATTGGGGCATTGATGAAAATGACACTTTGCAGAATATCGATAATGTTAAAAATATTATTTCTTCTAAGTTTAAAGAGAAATTATGGTGCGAGGAAAATTTAGCGATTAAGAGAAAACTAAGATACTATAAGGAGGTCATTAACCCTAATTTGGAAGATTAGAATTATCTCTCGTAGTAACTAGTTCAAAGAATCAAATGAATATAGCCAAGATTAGAACGAAATGTCATGAGCTCCATAGTGAAACAGGGCGTTGGTCTATTCCCAAAACTCTGTGGGCGGAAAGAGTTTGCTATCTTTGTGAGTCTATGAGCGTTGAGGATAAAAATCACTTTCTCTTAGAGTGTCCTGCTTACACCCACATTAGATATGGGTTTCATAGTATTTGATACAATACAAACATTTCTAACCTCCTGACTTGCCAAAACTATAGTGATCTTGGAAAGCTTCTTTCTAAGCTTTTTGAATATATGAACAAAAGTTTAAAGAAAACTAAGTAATAATCTTCTTAAAGTTCGATAGACCAAAGTTGGTCTTAGTGGATATTAATCATCATCATCGTCATAAAAGCACATTCATTTTACAATAATGTAAAATTGCAATAATCTTAAACGAAACATTCTTAAAAAAGAAGATGTACCTATTAGAGTATATTAATATTTAATTAAATTAATTAGGATTAATGTATTTTTTAAAATAAAATGATTATTTTATTAGCCTAAAACAATATCTTAATATAAAATGCCATAACTATTAATAATTAATTTATGTGTCAAGTTTTTATGTAAAAATATTAAAATTATTATTTACAAAATTAAAGGTAAATTTCTAGGATACTATTAACAACTAATTTATGTGTCAAGTTTTTATGTAAAAATATTAAAATTATTATTTAAAAAATTAAAGGTAAATTTCTGGGATATGATATTGTAATCAGTGTCAAGCCATTATGTAAAAATATTGTATTCGTCAAAACCTTGATTTAAAAAAAATTAAAGGTAAACATCTAGGATATGACATTGTATAAGTAACCATATTCAATGATGTGATAAAAGCACTAACGTTAGAATATGAAAATTCTAGCAGGTCTAGGGTGGTGGAGGAATAAAATTTATATTTGTTTTGGTCATATTTTGGTTTTGTATAGATTTTTTTAGTGGATCTGATTTTTGGATATGATAGGGTTTGGATAGTAGTTTAAACTAAAATCTTTGACTTTTTAGAAAAAGGTGGGCGTACCTCCAACATATAGTTTATTTTTGTGGATGTTAAAGGATTTCTTTGTTTTGGCTCTAAGTATTTTGGAACAAGTTTTTGTAAGATTTTTTTATCTATGTAAAATGTGATTTATTATCTAATATATTATAGTTTTTTTTTCAAGGAAAAAAACCAAAATCATAATGGGTAATTAGTGGAAAATATAGTTAATGAAAATTGTAAATTTGTATGTAACAAGAATGAAGTAGTTTGGCTATATAATCTTTAATCAAATTGCAATTTGTCATTACTTTAGTTGTATTTTTAAATGTATAATGGATTGGACACCTTCAAATACTCCTATTGCATCTATATTGTGCAATTTCAACAACTTATATTTGCAATTCTAATAAATCTTCTCAATTTTTTACAAATTTCAAACAACATGGTCAAAAAAAATCCAAATTTTATCATATTTAGAATATTGAAATTTATATATACATACCATAACAAAAACTACAAACACACTTTAATTGTGTTTAAATTTAAAATTAATTATAAATATTTTTTTATTGATTTCAATAATAACCAACAAATCTCTCATAATTCTTTATAGAACTTTTAATCTACATTTCTTTGGTATAAATACGAAAATATGGTTAACAACATGAGTCTATATTATTTGATTTGTTAAAAAAGATGGGTGTCATGAAAACTCTTTTCCATATAGTAGTGTAACTGGCGCTCAATAGTAGGCTAGAGCGCCGAATATGATGGGGTCTTGGGGTCGATCCTGGGTGG
Source organism: Larix kaempferi (assembly GCA_027924585.1). Taxonomy (NCBI): domain Eukaryota; kingdom Viridiplantae; phylum Streptophyta; class Pinopsida; order Pinales; family Pinaceae; genus Larix; species Larix kaempferi. Next base: position 3,641,284 of record BSBM01000519.1, read on the forward strand.
GGACGGCCACAGCCGACCACCCCAGCCACCCAGCCATAACGCTTGCCCCTAATGTCATGAAAACTCTATAATACACCTTGGCATTGTTCCAGAAAGCTCTAGACTACACCTTATCAACTGGTTTTGGCTTTTATCATAATTTTTATAATATTTATTTATTTAATAATATTTTTTTCTTTAAATATGATAATTTTTCAAAGAAAATAATGGTTAATGTTAAACACATGATTTACCAAATAAATAGATTGTAATAATTTTTTTAAAGTATCTATAAAGATTTGAACTTGTAACTTTCTATTCACAAATTCTCATCTTAATTATTTATTACCAATTACTCTAATCCCTAGGATAAAATGTAATAATCTTCACATATAATTTTTAATGACCATTTTTCAATTAACCTTTTCATTATTACAATTTCAAATTTTTCATATAAACTGTGTAAAAGTTTCAAATATTCCTTATACAATCAAATTCACTATAATTTACTCACTGTCATAACTTATTCATGAGAGATTCATAGCCAACATATTAAGGAGTAGTTTTGGCTTGCCTAAAATCATCAAATCACCAATTATTATTTTTTATATAAGAGCTAACTCAATAAAGGGGATTAGTTTTGATGTTAATGGCCAAATTTGGATGTGGTTCATTGATTTTAAGTCTAAACAACAAACATAAAAGTGAAGGCATTATCGTTATGAAAAGAATTTAAATGAAGTGTTATCATTATTATAAAAATAATTTTACAATTTTTAATTTTAATTATTAGTAATTATAAGTTTTTGATTTGCCATATTAATGAAGATACAACATACAATAATATTTATAACCATTATATATGAGTCAATTACAGTTATTATATATATCCAGGATTACTAATCATGGAGTTCAAAAATAGTAAATTACAATTATTATATGTGTCTACGATATTAACCATGGAATTCAAAAAAAATATCCATTCCTAAATATTTGAAATCATATTTTGGTTAGTATATATTTCTAAATATTTTAGAATTAGATTTTGATAAATGTTTATGATTCTATTTGTATTTACGAGAAAAAATAATTGTGACTTTCTATTTCTAATGATTATATAAGTTTTTATTACTAAGCAATGGAGATATGTTAAGCTTTGATTCCTATAAATTCTAGCATGGAATTTGAATAAAGATAATGTTGGGTTTTGTTTTTCAACCCAATTATTGAAGCAATTATTTTAATGGTTGATCCTCACCCACTACCGAACAAATTGTCGCATGAATTTCTCACTCCTTGCATGACATAGTCTAGCAGCAACATTGAGCCAGATTGAAATAAATAAGTAGATAAAAAAAATAAAAATTCATAGCTTAATATCACCAAGAATTAAAAGAACTATTAAGATACACAACCAATCTTTCCTTTGCAAACTATACTTATGCCTTTGTCTATGTGACGGAAGAATAGTAATTGTAGTGAGAGTCGACATCGAGAGTGGTGGCAACAAATGTTTGTCAAAGTTGCATTTATTGAAAAAATTGAAATAAAAAATAAAGTTCTTGAATAACTACCCAAATAATAACCAAAACCCAATAACATAATCTCAAAGCATGACATGCATACATGCTGAAAAACTAAAATGACTTTTAGATTTGACTATGCAAAGTAGTTTTTTTTTTAAACCAAGACCAATAACTTAAAAATTCATAAGACTAATAACATAAGAAAACTCACTTTAAGAGAGTTTAGTTTCAAAATGAAAAGGTTTAAAAACTCACTTTTTATATTTACTTATATTATATTTGTAAGAGTATATATTATTAATATTTTAATATATATATATATAATATTATCATGAGTAAGTTTTACAATTATGGCAAAACATAAAAATATTATATATATAATTAATAATATATGTAATAACTTACATTAATATATTAATAAAAATATATATTATTAAAGGTTTAAAAATTCACTTTAAAAACTAATAATTATATTTGTAAGTTAAAAGGTTTTGTATAAGTGAGTTTTACAATTATGGAAAACCTAAAAATACTATCCTCCACATGTGGAATATATGATGTGCGTATTTGAGAGCACATGTTTAGGTTCCAAATACAAGTTTAGGTTCCAAATGGAAGATGTGTTGTATGCACTTCAACTTTGTTAATAGTGTTGTGTAGCAAACGAGATTGGATACATGGATAATGTTAGAGTAAATAATGGATCAAAAGATGAGTTATAGAGTTGATATGGGAATTTGGAGAGATGCTCCAAGAAGTGATTACTAGTAACGGTAGCACTTTTGAAGTCCGAAATTAGGGTGCGGTGCAGGGCATAGGGTTTGTGGGGAAGGATGGTTCTGAACCAGGGGAGGGGCCCGTCCCCTCCTCCTCGGCCTGATAAGGAGCCGACGATGGAGATTTCGCAGGCGCAACGGGAGGTGGCACGAATCGAGGAGAGGGTTGCAGTAAAAAAGCAGAGATTTCGGCACCGGGGACAGGGAAAGCAGGGCAGGTTTCTGCATTCCTAAGTCTCTTAGTACTCCAGCCATCTCGGTGAATCCGACAAGAGTTAAAGAGAGAATTCAACACATGACGGATCATGCGCTCATTGGAAAATTCATGGGTGTATGGCCATCTAAAAAAGCCCTAATATGGTGGATTCACTCAACCTGGAAACCTAAAGGACATTTTGATCTCCTATTGGGGTCGAAGGGGTTCTTCACTGTGGTTTTTATCAATGTGGAAGACAAGGATAGGGTATTTGAGGGCAGGCCATATTTCTACTATTCAGCAGGGTTATTTTTATGAATGTGGAAGGATCATTTTGACCTTGACAAGCAGGATCTATCCATAGCCCTAGTGTGGATCAGACTCTATTCATTACCTACGGAATACTAAGATCCTGACATATTGAAGGCGATTGGAGGCGCTCTAGGGAATTTTGTCAAAATCCCTAATCAAACTAAGCAAGGAAGGTATGTGTCATATGCTCGTTTGTGTGTTTATATGAATATTTCTAAAACCCTACCTAAAGGGATTACCCAAAACTGGGAAGAATCTGAGTGGTTTCAAACCCTCGATTATGAACACATTCCTTTTCGTTGTCGACAATGTCATACTCATGGACATCTAGCCCGTGACTGTCATTTGAATCTCCCTGCGGAAATACCTGGGAGCAAATCTCAGGACCAGCCTGATGCGGAAGGATTTACAAAAATCACCAATCGGAGGAAAGCGAGAAGGAGGCGTAATGGGGATGAGCTCAAGAGTAAAGGACCCAGCACTAACTGCTTTGCTGCATTTGATCCTGATCCGCTAGACTCTCTAGCTCCAAAGGAAACCTAGAATCCTCCTATTACTGAGGTAGACAAACCAGAAGTAATATCTGAGATCAGATATAAGGGTAAAAATGTGAATGAAAAAACCCTTTGGCAGTTGAGCCGATGGAGGAGGAACTGGAGGAAATGGAATTAGGAGACTTGGATCTTGATAGTATTGAAGAAGCCTGTAAGAACATTGAGGTGCACTCTATTTCGGACAATCAACTTAAACTCTTAAAAGACGTCATTCTTAAAACTAAACCCACTCCCAGTCTGGGGATTGGGCCCCTAAAGCTGAAGGAGAGTAAAAGGAAATTTAAAGAAGGAGGAATTAAGAGAGGATGGAAGTCCAATAGGGAGCGAATCGGGGAAATTGGGGCTCGATTGGTTGACTCTAGGCAGTATCCAACGATCCAGGAAGCTCTCTTATTTGTGAGATACAGTGCTTGATGAAAATTATTTCGTGGAATATTCGAGGGACTAATGGTCCTCGTAAAAGACTGAAAAGTAAGATTATGAAGGAAAAACCTGTTGTGGTTCTGCTACAAGAAACCAAGTGTTTGGGAGCTCACTTGGAACTAACTACGCGTAGCATTTGGAAAAATTGTAAGTGTATGATGTTGGATGCTATTGGGCACTCTGGAGGAATAGCGATCTTATGGGACCCGCAACTTGTGGCTCTCACTGATTTTCTCTCCACCAAGTTCAGTCTCTCTGTTGCATTTCATATTATAGGGTCCAATGCGAAGGGGATGATTACCAATGTGTATGGGCTAAGTAGTTATCCGGAGAAGCGGAATTTCATTACCAGTCTATCTAGGATTAGGAGCATGTTGGCAGAGAACCACTGGATTGTTGGAGGTGATTTCAACTTGATTAGGTCTCTAGCGGAAAAGAAAGGGGGTCAGAGAATCCTCACTCCGGAGAACACTCTGTTTGATGAATTCATTGAGAACAATAAACTGATTGATGTCGCTGTGGGGAGCAATGGTTTCACCTGGAACAATAGACAAGGAGGGGAGCATTTGGTGGCGGCTAGGTTGGATAGATTTCTTCTATCTGAAAGCATGATGCTCTTAGGGGGAACTCTGGACTCTTGCTCGATAGCTTCTGCAGGATCTGATCATTGGCCGGTCTCCCTTATCTGGAGCAATATTGGTACACAAAGGACTAGGCCCTTCAGGTTCAAAAATTTTTGGCTAACCCATAAATACTTTCATACTAAGGTGGAGGAGTGGTGGAGGAATACTTCACCCCCTCAGGGTACTAAAATGTATTGTTTTCAACAAAAACTGAAGCTGTTGAAACAGAACATCAAAAAAGGGAATAAAGACGTTTTCGGGGACATTTTTGTTGATATATCCAAGACTAAGACACAAATGGAACATGTCCAGGCATGTATAATGAGAAATGGCCTGAGTGAGGATCTGGTTTTGGAGGAGAAAACCCTTTCTGACCAGCTTTGTCAGAGACAAACTTAGGAGGAACTGTTATGCAAGCAGAAATCTAGAAACCAATGGCTAAAGGATGGGGATAAGAACACAAAGTTCTTTCATAGAGCAGCCATTCAACATAGACACCAGAATCAAATTTGCAATCTCCGTACCAATGAGGGAGTTTTAGTTGATTCTCATGAAGATATCAAGTGGGAACTCCTGTCCCATTTTAAGGAAGTGACAACGGAACCATTGATTGACCGGTCCACAGCTTGCAAGGAGATCAAGGATGTTATTCCCAGGATGATTACTAATTAGCAAAATGAGATGCTTATTCGTCCCATTGAAATCAAGGAGGTTGAGATAGCTATTAACCAGATGGGGGATAATAAATCCCCAGGGCCTGATGGTTTTACGGCCAATTTCTTCCACCACTTCTGGGATCTGATTAAAACTGAAGTGTGGCAGGTCGTGGAAGAATCTAGGAGAATGAAAGGGGTGCTCCCTACTGTAAACTCTACCTTTATCACACTGATTTCGAAAACTCCGGGGGCAGAGAGATCCAATTTGTTCAGACTTATCTCTCTGTGTAACATCATCTATAAACTGATAACGAAAGTCATGGCCAATAAACTAAAACCCCTTCTTCCTACTTTAATCTCTGTGGAACAGACAGGCTTTGTGGAAGGAAGACAAATTCTTGATGGTATTATCCTTGCTCAGGAAGTCTTGCATTCCCTCAAAAGTACGAAGAAGGTTGGGATGCTACTGAAGCTCGACTTATCTAAAGCCTATGATAAACTTAACTGGACTTACATGAAAGAGATTATGGAATCCTTTGGTTTTAGCGAGTTATGGATCAAGTGGATAGTGAATCTTACTTCAACTGCGTTCTTTTCTATCCTGATCAATGAGAACCCGTCTGATGTCTTCAAGCCAACGCGGGGCATCCGCCAAGGGGATCCTCTCTCGCCCTTCCTCTTTGTGATCATGATTGAAGGTCTTGGTAGGCTTATTTCGCATTTTGTGGATCAGGAGAAAATTAGAGGTCTCAATTTCCCACCTTATGAAAAGGCTATAACGCATCAACATTTTATTGAAGACACTCTCCTGATGGGTCATTCTTCTGTTCAGGAAGCTAGAAAAATTAAGAAGGCATTGAATATCTTCTTAATAGCTTCGGGGCTTACTTAGAATATGGACAAATATTTGATTTTCTTCTTTAATACACTGCCAGCTAGTCAAAGGAACATTGAAAGGATTTTAGGTTTCACTAAGAGTTCCCTTCCAACCAAATACTTGCGCGCTCCCCTATCTGATGCTGTCCTTAAGAAGGTTTCTTGGGAAGAACTATTAAGTAAAATGAGGGAGAAACTCTCTAATTGGATGCTTCGTGCTTTGAACCTGTCGGGAAGAGTTATTCTTGTTAAAACTGTACTCCAGGCGATGCCCCTTTACCTCCTTTCTGTGCTTTCGGCTCCTAAATCTGTCCTGAGGGACATCAGGAATATTCAGCATTCTTTCCTTTGGGGAGGCACTACGGATCATAAAAAATGGCCCCTGGTGGCTTGGGAGACTCTGTGTAAGTCTAAACCTGAAGGGGGGCTTGGACTTCGGGATCCTGAGAAGATGAGCATTGTTTGTGGAGCTAAGATTTGGTGGAGGTGGCTCAATCATACTAACGAGCAATGGGCCAGTTTCTGGGGAAGGAAGTATGTTATTAATGTTGAAAAGCAGGACTGGGTCAAGATGGATGGGCCAGAACAAGGGTCACAAATTTGGAACATGGCTAGGAAGGGACGGGACCTAATAAGAAAACACATCTTTTGGGAGATCAGACATGGCTCATCAGCTAATCTGTGGTCAAAAGCATGGCAACAAGAACCGCCCCTTCTAACTGTGGTGAACGATATCCCTCCAGATTCACCAGCTTTTAACCATGATTGGTAGATGATTGAGCATTATTGGAAGGAGGAACCTAATGATAGAGGGTTTTGGGTGTGGAAGCCTCTAAATTGGTGGATGGAAACCTATGGGGAGGAAATTGGTAAACGCATCCATGAAACTTTGCAACATAGACATATCAAATTTCAGTTGGGTTTGGACCTGTTGCACTAGGGGTATCGGCCAAAAAGTATGTTTACTATGAAAGAGGCTTATAACATCTAGGGTGGTCATGATAAACCTATCGATGACAATGGATGGAAATGCCTTTGGGATGCTAAACTCTGGCCTAAAATTACCATCTTCATCTGGTTAGTGCTGAAAGGGAGAATTTTGACGTGGGACAACCTTATGAAGCAGGGCTTTGAAGGACACTCTTATTACATTCTCTGTGGGAATCATGGGGAAACAATCGCACATCTTCTTGATGAGTGTAGATTCTCCTCCGAACTCTAGGATAAGGGTGCGGCAATCCACTGTATGTTGGATAGGCTTTGAACTGACCCGACGGGTTCTATTAAGGGGTGGCGGAAGGATCCATTCCAGGGGAGAATCCTCAACAAAATATGGGAACTTTTCCCTAGTTTTCTTATGTGGAATGTGTGGAAGGAACATAATCAAATAATTTTCACTGGTAAATTTAAGAATTGCACCATTATTTGGAGACAAATTCAACATGGCATTGTAGAGACTCTGCAATTAACTTTGTGGAATGAGAAGGACCTGAACTTACCAGCCAATGAAGTCAATATTTTGAAACAATGGGGCATTGGGGCGCCACCTAACCATATTGGGAGCAGTCGTCCTCGACGAACATCCATGGAGATCCCGGTGGCTTGGTATGCACCTCTACCTGGCTGGCTTAAACTCAATTTTGATGGAGCATCAAAAGGAAATCCTGGGAACGCTGGATATGGTGGTGTTATGCGGGATGAAAAAGGGAGTGTCCTGTTAGTTATTATGGTTCTCTGCGACTGGAAACCAATAATGTGGTAGAATGTGAGGCGATGATACATGGTTTAAGCATGGCCACTAGTCGTGGCATTACAAGTCTCCGCATGGAAGGGGACTCCAAATTATTCAACTCGCCACTGGGCTGGCTAACAGGACACGGGCGGCTAAGTTGGCACCTGCTTGGAGGTTAGCGTGGCGGATGACATGCTTAGAAAATGTTATAACTACGATGACCTCTGTCACCTTTTATCACATTAGACGGAGTGCAAACTGATTGGTTGACATGCTTGCAAACCAGGGTGTCAGCTGTCGTAATGAGGGATGGGGTGGTGATGCCCTCAACATGCCTGTGAGCATGTGTCGGGATAGATGTCTGCAAATTGCTAAAAGCGACATTTGTGCGATGGACGAGGGTGTGTACATTCAATTGAAATAATGTGAAGTGATGGTTTTAATTAGATGGGAGACTTGCAATTGCAGGAGTTATGAGAGAACTTATGTGACTCATTCGGGCAATTTAACGGCCTGTTCTTCCCTCTGTTATTATTCCAGGAGGACAATGATGATCCATGATCTGAAGTGTGGGATGGAGACTGGTAATCGTTTCACCACAATTCGGATGAAGGTTGACGATCAGAGTGTTGATCTTATGACGTTGTCCAAGGACGAAGGGCATTATTACAGAGCTGGTATCATTATGGATAAGTTAATGGTGGCAAGTGGTGACTGGCCTATAAATTACCCCATTTGGGTCAGCTCTCGACACTTCTATGACCTGTTTGAGAAGGTTTGTGTGTTGTTGAGTTTAATTTTGGTTTCCTATGGGGGTGAGTGTGAGGAGTGGTCTGTTGAAAGAATGCCTTCGAGGGGTTGCCCTGCTCGTAGGGGCCGTAGTGGCCAGGGTGAGCCTAGGAATTCTTCCCAGGGCGCTGAACCCCTGACTGCCCCCAGCTGGGAGCAGTGGCGAGCGGCCTCGACTGCAGTGTTTTTTCGGCGTCTTTTTCCTAAGTAGTTACAAATGGATTTAAAGGAGATGGAAGGCAATTTATGGAGCACGGTAGGAGATCAGGAATTGTCGCCTGAAGTGGTGGCTATGGCGGACTGGATCCAGGATCCAGGTAACACTAGAGGACGTATGGCTCTTTATAATAGAGTGGTGGTCACACTATGGGTTACGAAAACTCTTATTGCACAGACCCAGGTAGCTCGGGTTGACATTCTGGCGGATTCTCAACAACTGAAAAAACTGGAGGAGGACTACAAGGAGCATGCTGATGAGACCCATTGGATACATATGAAGCTGGATGCCATTACGGTTGATTTGGGTATTTCCTACTTAACCTGTCCTAAGAAAATTGACAATCCGAAGGTTATTGATCTCTGTGGCAAGGCTGTTGAGATGGACGATACACCAGTCATTAACATTGATGATGATCAGGGACCTATGGGATGAGTCTCAGATGTGCCGACGAGCTGGTTCATCCCTATAATGATTTAGTGCATGGGGATGTGTTTTGGTCTGGTGATTATGGCGGCTGCTGTAAGTTTGGTGGGGTTTCGACCTCTGTCTAGTTATGGTATGCAAACTTGTGGATGACTGTTTGTTTCGGCTCTTTCCTTGGTAGTATGTTTTGGCTTCAAATAAGAGTCTTTGGGCTCTTGGGTGTTGGATTCAATTCTTTGGAATGCTTATTCTATTGGCTTACTTCCATTTCTTGGGGTTCGTAAGGCCTGCTCTCTCGGCTTACTCTATTTTCTGTTTGCTAGTAGCTTCCCGACGGCTAATAGTAGATGGTTTGGTCCCAATAGCTCCGTTCTAGAATGTAGTACTTGATCTTTGGCTTTGTTTATGGGTGTATGTGTTAGGATATTCCTATACTCCATCCTAGTCCTACTAGATTTCGAGTCATTTTCATTTTCAGTCATGCATGCAAAATTAGGGTTTGCATGCATTCTAGGTCATCAGTCCCAGCACCTAGTCCTCAGCAAACTAGCCCCCAGAGCTTCTTTCAGATCATTTCTAGGCCTCCCAGTGACTAATGCGCCCTCCTTTTCTCCACTGCATGAAAAGGGCGCCTTCTTCACCTACCAGTCCAGTTATATTCTGTTATATTGAGTTATCTTCAGTTATTTCCTTGATTTAAGGATTAACTGACTCTTTACTGAGTTTATCACTCTGTTGGACCTCCAGTGAGACTAGATTGACCATTCTGACTCCAGTTAACTCCTATGGCGCCCTCCACTAAGCCTCCTTCACTATATTAGTGCTTCCATGTGCCAGTTACACCAACCACATTCAGTTAGACTCAGTTTGACTCCCGGTTGATCATTACTTGTGCATTGATGACTTCACTGATGAGAAGGTGGACTCCTAGTTAGGAATTGTTGACTCCCCACTAATTATGGATCTGTGCATGAAGGCCAATTCAAATTCCTCCTAGTGAATTCGAATCCTCATACTCAACATTGTATTTTTACCTGTTTACTATTCAGTTTAATGTAACATGTGTAATTATTCTGCCTCAATCAAAGTTTCTTTGGATCTAAGTTCTATTGCTTGTCTCTTCTTCTATTATTCCTAAATTATTTCATTGTGAGGTTTACATCATCTCTTTGGATCTTATGTGGGCAATTTCACATGGTATCAGAGCCATTTGAGAGTATATTCTACCTCTATTCTTGAGAGTTTTTTGCAGGTATTTCGAAGTTCCAGCAGTTGCAGCAGCAGATTCAGCAGCTTTCTATTTGCACTTGTTCAAGCAGTCAAGATGAGCAATTCAAATGCTCCTTCTTCTCCTATACTTCTCACTCCTTTCAATTACTTCGAATGGAAGAGTGAGATGAAGATTTTCTTGATGACAAAAGGGTTTGAAAGATTGGTTTATGAAAAAGATGCCACACCACATATAGCTAGAGAAAGAATCAAGCATCTAACCAAATTGGATGAAGCCTTTGGATACATATGCCTTTACATGTCCAAAGATCTATTGTTCCATGCTGAAGGTTTGAAGTCTCCAAAAGAGTTATGGACCAAATTGGAGAACCTTTTTGGCAAACAAGATGGGATGAGAGGCTACACTCTTGAAAATGAATTGGCTTCTCTACAACCTAGCAATTTCGAGAGCATTCAAACATTCATCTCAAAATTTCAGAATTTGGTTACTCAATGCAAGCATTGTGGCATCACCAAAAGTGATGAGCAATTAGTACTCTCCATTTTGAGCAAACTTGGATCTCAATTTTCTGTTTTGTCTCTACTTTCCATTCTGAGCGAATGTCAATCCCTGGATGGAAGTTTCCTACCTTGGAAAAATTTACTACCGCTCTCATTCAAGAAGAGGACAAATTGATTCAAATGGGTGCCATCAAAACCTCCAGAGATCTAGCTCTTTTAGCTGGTGAATCAAGTGGAGCGAACACAAAAGGGGGACAAAAAGGCAACGGAAAAAAACCTTCAAGATCCAAGAATGACAAACAAAAGAGACCTAATTGTATCTACTGCAAGAGAGGAAACCATCCTGAGCATGCCTGCATGCATAAGAAGATTGATCTTCTAACCAAGCTTCTTGAACAAAACCAAATTGTTGTTCCAAAAGAAGCAAAGATGTCTGATTCTGGAAGTGGATCTGATGATTGTCATGCATTGATGGCTGGTTTTTCAAAGACAAAAGCTCTCCTCATAGATTCTGGAGCTTCCAACCACATGATGGCACAAGAAGAATCCTTCTCCTCTTTGGATCTCCAAGATGGGCCTACCATTCACATGGGAGACAACTCTCAGATTTCTGCCAAAGGTTTGGGTACAGTTCATATGGAGCATGGTAAGTTCAAAAATGTCTTATTTGTTCCTTCTCTTATAGCTAATTTGTTGTCAGTATATCAAATGACTCATACAGGATCTCCAAAACAAGTAATTTTTGGTCCAGACACAGTAGAGATTACAGAAATCTCCACTGGAAAGGTTATAGTGAATGGGATTGTTAATCATGCCTCAAAGGCATATGAGTTCTCACACTTCATACCCTTCTCTCCAACTATTCCTTCAGATTCTGATGAAGATCACAGTGACTTCTCTTCCAGTGACTCCTATTCTAGTGAAGAAGAAGATCAAGATTTTGATGTTGAGATTATGGTTCAAGAAGATTCAGAACCAACACGTATTCTCAGTCCAGATTCAAGAGAAATATGTTCTCACACAGTCCTTGCTACTACTGAGAACACAGTTGATGATTTATTTGCTTACAGAACTACTAGACTTCAGCAGCATGCTAACCTTGCATTATGCCATCCATCTCTCCATGAGAGATGCAGCATGATGATGGGATTCTCTCTTCCATCTTTTGGGAATACTACTCATGTTCCATTCGCTCCAGATACAGAAAAAGTTCCTGAAAGACTTGCTTCATCCTCCACACAATGGGAGACCTTCCTACATGGGATCAGCTTGCCAAGTCTTTTGCAAAATTTTTCACTGATGAAAGCTTCTTTCTTTTCTGCATGATGGTTCTTTGAGTTATTTACTGTTCTTTTGAGGGGGGGTATTTTTCCCATGAGGTTTTCCCCATTTCCTCAATTTATGGACAGTTATGTATTTTATTATCATTTCATTTATTGTATGGGTGACCTTTGGTCCTAGTTACCAGGGCCCAGGATGGATTAAGGGGGGGTGTTAGGATATTCCTATACTCCATCCTAGTCCTACTAGCTTTCCAGTCATTTTAATTTTCAGTCATGCATGCAAAATTAGGGTTTGCATGCATTCTAGGTCATCAGTCCCAGCACCTAGTCCTCAGCAAACTAGCCCCCGGAGCTTCTTTCAGATCATTTCTAGGCCTCACAGTGACTAATGCACCCTCCTTTGCTCCACTGCATGACAAGGGCGCCTTCTTCACCTACTAGTCCAGTTATATTCAGTTATATTGAGTTATCTTCAATTATTTCCTTGATTTAAGGATTAACTGACTCTTTACTGAGTTTATCACTCTGTTGGACCTCCAGTGAGACTAGATTGACCATTCTGACTCCAGTTAACTCCTATGGCACCCTCCACTGAGCCTCCTTCACTATATTAGTGCTTCCATGTGCCAGTTACACCAACCACATTCAGTTTGACTCAGTTTGACTCCCGGTTGATCATTACTTGTGCATTGATGACTTCACTGATGAGAAGGTGGACTCCTAGTGAGGCATTGATGACTCCCCACTGACTATGGATCTGTGCATGAAGGCCAATTCAAATTCCTCCTAGTGAATTCGAATCCTCATACTCAACATTGTATATTTACCTGTTTACTATTCAGTTTAATATAACATGTGTAATTATTCTGCCTCAATTAGAGTTTCTTTGGATCTAAGTTCTATTGCTTGTCTCTTCTTCTATTATTCCTAAATTCTTTCATTGTGAGGTTTACATCATCTCTTTGGATCTTATGTGGGCAATTTCACAGTATGATGCTCAGAAGCATTTTGATCTCTATGGTGGCTACTTAAGCACCAAGACTATTGCAAATATGTGTATTGTAACTTTGATCTAACTTTTAATAGAATGATGCTCTTTTTTTGCTTAAAAAAAAAATGTTAGAGTAAATAATACTTTACCTAGTTACCTAGAACTTGACATGATGATTCCAGTGGACAAAACCTCATCCAAATTGACCACCTGAGTCAACCATGAGTTGGATTCCTAGAAATGGGGATGCATTCTTTGACTTGGGGGTGCATTCCCTGATTTGAGGGACTATTTCTGATTTTAGTAGTAAATGAGCCTAGAACTGGTTGAGGACTAGAAGCGCTCCACTAACCTAGGTACGAACTGACCCTAACTATCCCTAACAAACCCTAAGAGCTCGGGTAGAGTGTCGGGTAGAGTGATTTTAGGGATTTGCATGCACATATAGTCAATTGCTTGTATATCACTCAATTAAAAATATTGATTGGGGAATCTTGGGTTAGTTAATCTCAGTCTAGGTGAGTGTGCATGGCTAACTAAGGGTCTTTGGATCTAATTAATCCCGGTGACACTCCAAGCACTACATGAGCAATTCGAATAGACGAGGACTGGCCTAATTCAAATTGTCTTGATATATATTTTGTTCACCTCCATTCATTACAATTAATGAAATACATCATTATTTTCTTCTTATATGTTCTAGTTTTTGTGTAATGATCTATGATCTTATTTGTTACATTATTAGTTTATTTTTTATTTAATTTTCACATGATATCTCTCTTGTTTATGTTCCTGGATCTATGTGCTCAAATTTTACATGGTATTAGAGATGAATGGCTACTAAACTAGTCATAGTTCTACTGATTTTTTGTTAGGAATCAAGCTTTTGCAAGTTAAAGAAGGGCTTTTACAACGATCAAAGAGCTCATTTGAAGCCATCAAAGAGATCATTTGCAGCCATGTATATCCTATCTCCCCAACTCAATTGCTAAATAGTTGTTATGCTAGATCCAATATTATTGAAGGAGGCCCCAAAAGCTTCACAACATATATCTTATGAGGACATATTCACATACATTGAGAGGATGAAAGAGGCCCCAGAAGCTTCACAACATATGGACTACGAGGACATATGTTCATCCATGATCCACCACTTAGTTGAAGAAGACCCTTTTGTAGGCCTAGAAGAAGAGGTGATAGAGAAATTCATTATATCCATTGGGTAACTTGTCCCAAATCAAGTTCAAATTTAAGAAGCCATTGGAGAACTTGTCCCAAATCAATTTACTTTGGAAGAATACCTCCATATTGTCTTTTCATTCTCTAGATCTACAACCTTTGATCCTACAGTTCACCAAGTTCCGCACAAAATCTTCAAGGGGTTTCCTCCATTCGAAGTAAGGAGTGTTCAAGGACCACCATTCAAGCACTTCAAAGTGTTTGGATCTAGTGAATGGGTTGATATGCATTTCAAAAGGAGTAGATCACAAAGGTTTCTAGGGATCTTTGCAAAACCCTTCATCGAGAAGCAATTCACCAAGTGTTGATGCCTGGAAAATCCTAGCATCGCCAGCAGGGATTCTCCCTAATGAATAATCCCAACTAGATCATTCACTATTTGGAATGGGGAATCCGTTCGATTAACGATTCGACTACCGTAGATATTTTTTTGAATTTACTAGTTGTGGCCCGGCCCACCGTTTATATTTTGTTTAATTGTGAATAGTGCAGATGCCCTAATCTAACCGATGCAAAACCTATAATTGACAGGAAAAAGCCTCACAAGTGATGCGTCGGTTCTTACCTCCCGTCTTATCACTTCTACCTTATCAATCAACTAACCCTATTCTAAATTAACTAATCTATCCTTGCAAGGAGCAAAATTTAATGAGAGTAATATTTGAGAATGCTTATACAAATCCAACAGATAGCTATTAAGATAAAGTATTTACATTCACAACAGAAAAGATACAAAGATAGCTTTGTTAACATTTATATCCATTTATTACTCTAGTATAACACAAACATTTGCATAGACAAGTAAAATCATTCATCGCCACCAAAATAATTCAATGAAGTTAGAAAAATCTCACAGCATTATTATGAACATAGGAAGAAATAATTACGATCGGTCATTCGACACATTCCACACAAAAATACATGCAAGATTTACCCAACAAATAGGTCTTGATCATTAGCAGAAAAGTAGTTCTCTTACAAAATGTCTTCAACATCTATTTCACCAGAAAAAAGCCCCCTCTTCTCATGCCAAAACTGTTGATGCCTGGAAAATCCTAGCATCGACAGTAGGGATTCTCCCCAATGAATATTCCCAACTAGATCTTTCACTGTTTGGAATGAGGAATCCATCCGGTTAACGATCCAACTACCGTAGATATTTTTTTGATTAATTTACCGGTTGTAGCCCGGCCCACCATTTATATTTTTGAATAGTGCATATTCCCTAATCTAACAGATGCAAAACCTATAATTGACAGGCAGAACCCTCACAAGTGATGTGTAGGTTCTTACCTCCTGTCTTATCACTTCTACCTTATCAATCAACTAACCCTATTCTAAATTAACTAATATATCATTGCAAGGAGCGAAATTTAATGAGAGTAATATCTGAGAATGCTTATACAAATCCAAAAGATAACTATTAAGATAAAGTATTTATGTTCACAGTAGAAAAGATACAAAGATAGCTTTGTAAACATTTATATCCATTTATTACTCTAGTATAACACAAACATTTGCATAGACAAGTAAAATCATTCATCACCACCAAAATAATTCAATGAATTTAGAAAGATCTCACAGCATGATTATGAACACAGGAAGAAATAATTCTAATCTATCATTCAACACATTCCACGCAAAAAATCCATGCAAGCTTTACCCAACAAATAGGTCTTGATCATTAGCAGAAAAGTAGTTCTCTTACAAAATGTCTTCAACATCTATTTCACCAAAAAAATTCCTCCTTCTAGCGCCAAAACTATTAATGCCTGGAAAATCCTAGCATCGACAGTACGGATTCCCCATTCCAAACAGTGAATGATCTAGTTGGGATTATTCATTGGGGAGAATCCCTACTGTCGATGCTAGGATTTTCCAGGCATCAACACCAAGTTGAGAGCTACTCTGGGAGTGAAGGCATATTTTGAGCATGTGTTTCTTAAATATTTCTCTTCACATTCTCTTTTATAGGGGGGGGTGTTCCCATGTGTTTTTTCCCCCTCTTACCCAATTTATAGAGAATAGTGTGTGCATGGGTACCTTATATGGCTACAGATTGTCATGACCCATTTATCATTTTTCACCTAATTAGGCTTATAGGGGGTGTTAAAGCAAATAACCCTCTACTTGGCTACCTATAACTTGACCTAATGACTCCAGTGGACCAAAACTCATCCAAATTGACCACTTGAGTCAACCAAGAGTTAGATTCCTAGAATTCGGGGTGCATTTCTTGATGTAGGGGTGCATTCTGTTATTTGAGGAATTGTTCTTGATTGTAGGAGTGAATGAGCCTAGAACTGGTTGAGAACTAGATGCGCTCCACTAATCTAGGTCCTAACTAACCCTAACTAGCCCTAACAAACCCCAAGCACCCAAGTTGAGTGGTTTAAAGGATTCACATGCACGTACAGTCAGTTGCTTGTACGCCACTCAGTTAGAACTAGTGATTGGAGAGCCTTGGGTCATTTAAAGTCAGTCTAGGTGAATGTGCATGGCTAATTGAGGGTCTTTGGATTTAATTAAGCCTGACTAGTCTCCAAGCACTACAAGAGCAATTCGAATAGCCTCCTGACCTAATTTGAATTGCCTTACTATACATTTTGTTCACCTCCATTTATTATAGCTAATGAAATGCATCATTCTAAATTTCTTCTTATCTATTCTAGTTGTTGTGTAATGATTTATGATATCTCATTTGTTCCATGATTAGTTGATTGTTGATTTAATTTTCACATTATATCTCTTTTGTTTGTGTGCTTAGATCTATATGCTCAAATTTTATAGATAACTTAATATAGGTTTGTTGTGTGTAAAAGAACATTGTTATAAAGTTATTTGTGTGATTTTTCTTTCTTTAAATGGAAATAATTTTCTTTTAAAATGTATTATAAAATATGGATCAATGTTTCCTCTACCAAATGGTATCTTAAAAAAAAGGTTTTAGGGATACATATTTATTTTTTAATGTATATAAACTTTGAAACTGTTTTTTTAAGTAAGATTGGAATCTTATATTAACAAGTCAAAACAAGGTTGCCCACGAGAGGCATATCAATTGGTAATGAGTAAATGAGATGAGAAATTGTAAATGGAAGGTCACAAGTTCAAATCCCCATGGATCTAGACTAGCTTAAAAAAAATCAAAACAAAGTTTATAGTGCAAAGATTGTAAAGAGAAACCATGCATACATCAAATCAAAACACAAAACGATTCTCCGCACTAGGACTATAACAATATACATCAAATCAAAACACAAAATGATTCTCCGCACTACGACTATAACAATTTTCCTTAGCAAGTTGGTAATTGGCACCAACGTTCTCCACCAAGTCATCCAGATGTGTATGGACACTCTCCAAATCCTCCCAAATGCCATGGATAGTGCATAGAACAACAGCCTTTGAAAACTTATGTTACATTAGAACCCGTACAAGAATTGTTTTAATAGTCTAGTAAGGACATATTGTTTTCACTTGCTCATGGTCTTTTTCCTATTTACAAATAGAATGAGCCTCCATCTCTTCCATAATAGTCTAGATGTATGGGGGAGTCTTCCTTAAAAGACACTTTGAGGTTAATATTTTAAATTTTATATTAAAATATTAATAATTTTATCTTATAAATATGTAATTAATATGTATTATAAATTTTAAATTATTTTAAAAAAATTAATATATTAATAAATTTAAACTCTAAACAAAATTATTTTAAATTTTTCTCCTACTTTTCTTATTTATAATTCTTATTTATAAATTAATAAATTTTGAGAGAAAAAATTAATATATTAATAAATTTTTTATTTTAAATAAAACAAAACGATTTGAAAAAAAATCATACTTTTATTATTTCTTTAAAATCAAAAATTACATAGCATACATAGCATATTTCAAACCCATGTAAAGACATCCAAAAAAAACTATACATAACTATTTTTCCCGTGTATCATCACTAATGATGACATATTAGCTTTTGCTTACAACGTAATTAAACGAAAAAACTGACCCCTGTAAAACGAGTTTTACAAGTTACAAGTTAACAATGGGATAATTCTTCTTTAAATAAAAACTAAACGAATCTTTCACTTTTTTACCAGTTATGGGATAATTCATTATATTTTCTAAAATTATGTGGAGTAGTTATAATTCATTATATATATATTTTAAATTATATCAAGTAGTTCATATCTTGCTAAATTGTTATAGTACGAGTAAATTGAATTTAACATTTAACACGAAATGTTTATAAAGTAGTTCATATCTTGTTAAACTGTTATAGTATGTGTAAATTGAGTTCAACATTTAATACAAAATATTTATAGCCTATAAAAATTTAAAAACTATAATTAAATAATAATAATAATAAAATAGTTTTGATTAAGTGTTTGCTAGTGGAAGGTTGGTAGTATTTAGTCCTCATTAGATTATTGGTTCAAACCTAATGGGGAGGGATTGAAGATGGGAGCTGCCACTATACCATAGGGTGTTATGTCTAACATTTAGGTTGGCCTCGGCTCAAGTTTACTGTTACTCATCTAGCCCAGTGATCTACTCCAACTCTAGCTCTGTTGTGTATAGATGCAAGTTTCCTCTAATTGTGAAAAAAAAGACGATATTTCTAAATGTATGTAACTCATTTGGCCTCCTCAAAGCAACCCAAATTTCCTAAGGGTGATACCTTGCAGTTGAATCGTGACCTTATGAATACAACAAAGTGGTGTTTCCATTCCCATTTTTTTTTTAAATATGTATGTTTCAATGTGAATTTATCGTTAATAGCTATGCATCTATCCATATGTATGGGGTGGGGGTGAGCAAGTTAATGGCGTTTAAAATATGTATGGTTTACTTTTGGACAAAAATTGGTATGTGTGATGGAGCATGTACTTTAGATTGCTATGTGGGTGTCACCAAGATAATTCAACAAAATATGTAAAATAACAGTTTTCAATGTTTTTTTAATACAATTTCAAGTGTTTATCTAAATAAGTGTTTTATCTATACAATTTTAACAAAGTGATGAGAAAATCACAAATTCAATGCGTTCTAGTATGTTTGCTTTCGTTTATTAATGTATCTTTGGTTAATTTTAAAATGAATAACTTTTGTTTTCAAAGATGGTAAAACTCTCATAACTTAGTTGGTAAACTGACAGTGAGAATAGCTATCACTGGCTTCTATCCACAAATGTGAGTTGTCTCATCACCTTTATTTAAGAAAACCATGTCACCTGAAATAGCCTATTGATGGTTGGTAAGGGGGTAGAATTCCACTCTTTCTAGATGCCTCTAGGACTTGGGCCATTAACATTTTTCCTTACATTCAAGGAAGATAGACTCTTACCCAATCAAAAATAGTTTTAGCTCTTGATCCAGGACCAAAATAAATAACTTTTCTTAAAATACATTTTTAACATAATTTTTGTTAATTTAGAAATAAATAGTTTTTCTTAAAACACATATTTTTATGTAACTCAAAACTTTACTATGCTTGAAGTTGGTTCAAAAGTTTAAGTAAAGAAACATAAATTATATTAAATATGAAGACCAAAACTCTCACAAACATGAAATAGAACCTTAATCATCTCAATTCTCAAACTTGAACATTCATAAAGTTATAGAGATTTAAGCCCTCAAGCACAAATATGAAGTTTTTAATTAAGCAAAGGATTTTTTTAGCTCTCCATTGCCTGGTCTTTTGTACCATCTGGTGGTGGTGTGTGTTAATAACCTAATTTTTCTCACCTACACTGTCATTAGTTTCATCACCATCATGCATCATAATCGATAGTATTAGCACCATTTCCACCTTATCCATCCATATGACCTATACAATATGACCAAAAAATTGAAAGAAAAGTTAATTTTTGACCTTGTCAAACCTTGGTCGCCTCTTTTCCCTCAATAAGGGTGACCATACCAAGGTTATCACTCCTTTTTCCCCTAAAGTAGTGACCGATCACTCATATGCCCTCAAAAGTAGTGGCACAATCCAAAAAGGACAAAATTTTGGTTGTCATCCATCATTGTGAGCTTCCCAAGGGAAGAAATGGTTGAAAAATGAACAAACATGACTGTCAAGGTCAAAACTAACTATTGATTTGGTCTCCATTAAGTCATCAATGTAATGGAGAGTATCCACATTGGAACCAGATCTCATTTTTTACAACTATTTTTCCTATAAATGAAGCCCTCATGGTCACCATTTTGATAGATCCATAATCATATTCTTGTAGCACCGTTATGCTGTCAAAATTCTACCATAAAGCATGAAAGAGGCCATACCATCCTTTCTACTTTCACCGTTGTGGTATCTTCCATTAGTCACCTAGCTGGAGATCAAGCTACAAAGAATATTGGTGAACCCTCCCTTGGATCGGTTATGGAGGATGTCTATCCACAACCAATACCAAATTGTGATTGTAACATCATATTCTTTGTGTAGTAATAAAAATAACATTCTTTTACATGTTGCATTTCTCTTTGGTGGCTAGTTTCAAGATAGATCTTGCATGCATGTTTAAGAATTAATTATTTTAGTTTATATTAGTTTTATTTCCATTTGATCTGCTACAAGGATTGCACAACTCATTAGTAGGTGCATTTTGTACATGCGTATGAGAAATCACACACAATAGTGTGTGATGTTGAGACCTCTATGTAGGATTTGTGAATTTAATAAGTCCCAAGAGCATTAACCAATCATTCAATAAAGTGGTGTAGATTGTGGTAAAATCCTTTGTTGTGTTTTAATTTGATAACATATCATTTGCGTAGAGTGTATGTTGTATTTTAATGCATTTATACTTTAGTGGTTTGTTGTGAGTGCTTTCACTGTGTGATTATGATCTACAAGCCCTATGTTGGCATCAATTGTTATAAATATTCTATTGTGCGACTTTAGTTGTAGTCCCATGCTGCATAGAAAAAAAAGGAGCACAACTTTCCCTACATCACTTAAATATTTGAATTTCAAATATCAAAGAGAAATTAGGCTCCGTAAGTTTCGTGACCTTTAGTAATCCTACTAGAGCATGCACAACTCTCTTGGAGAGACTACCAACAATAACATTTAGTCCACGAATGATATGGTTTCAATAAAATTTACCCAATTCACATAGATGCTCCTTAAATTTCTTGATGAGATGCTTGATCCCTAGATTCAACTACCTATAATTTCTATAGATCCAATTGATGGCCAACTAAGAATCCTTGAAGACTTTGAGGCCCCTACAATCCCTTTCCACTGCTAACTCCATTAAAATAGAATGATCTTCACCTCAGTAACATTGTTGGATATTTATGTCACGAACCCAAAATTTGTAAAAAAAATTAATTTTTTTCTAAGTAGTCTTATTTCCCTTCCAAAAGGTTTAATCGCATTTAAATGTTTTGCAGAATTAAAGATATATAATCAGTATCTAAATTTCTATTTAATAAATGCGACATGTAACGCTTCATAAAATTTATCATTGAATATTTATGCAAGGGTGTTAGTACATACTTACAACAGGTGGAAATTACCTTTTTATCTTAAGCGATTCTTGCGCATTTCATTGGTCATCGTATGAAACCTTTGTATGTAAAGGACCCAAGTGATTGTATGCTATGTTTACAAAAATCTAACTTCGAACATAGAGACCTTCCAAACATTGATAACATACTAGCATATACTTAAAACCTACAATTCTAAATTGAGGATTTGCAACTTGAACCAAAATAATACTTACATCTTTATGGTCCTCATTTGATCATATGAAATATCCCTTAAACAAGATTTAACATGAAATATCTTTAACAACATTTAACATAAAATACCCTTTGCTAAGATGCATTCGCCAAAAACGTTATACACATCAACCATTAAGATAACTCATATGAGAAGAAAATCATACAATCGTCATGAAGGCACATACACATATAATAAAGGCCATAGACAAATAAACGAGACCAAAAGTAACGTGGTTCACCTGTACACGGGCTAATCCACAAAGCTGTGTGCATAATTTATTATTAGGCAAAATGTAATAGGATTACAACGAGCAACATGGTTGCTGCAACAAGATTTCTTCTCCTTCCTTCAAGCCTCTATCACATAGATCTTTTTATGGAACAACCAAATATAATACCTAAAATTGAATCCTAATTAACTTCAAGGCAACAAATGGCCGTGACAAAAAGGCTAGAAGAGGATCTTATACTAAAGAATTTAGCTTCATACTACACAAGTTGTTATACCAAAGTTATATCACCACTATTTCCCACCATTCTAAGGGTCTATTTTCCTTAAC
Organism: Larix kaempferi; assembly: GCA_027924585.1. Taxonomy (NCBI): domain Eukaryota; kingdom Viridiplantae; phylum Streptophyta; class Pinopsida; order Pinales; family Pinaceae; genus Larix; species Larix kaempferi. Next base: position 3,663,906 of record BSBM01000519.1, read on the forward strand.
AAAATCTTTATATACCTTTTAAGGAATTAAAGTAAAACTACCTTCATTTGTAAATAAAACTTGTATTTCCTTTTAAGGCCTAAATATTGTTCCAATTAAATTGCACCAAGACTAAGTTTCTTTTCTGATAATACACCATGGAATACTTTCCCACTTTTCAAAGGTAATAATAGATAAAACATATAACTACTCGAAAGTAGTGATTCTAGATCTCTTCTCTACAATGGTTATATACAAACAAAAGACGGAAATTCAAAACAAACCACTACTTACTAAAGGTTCAATCGGATAGCAGCCATTTCACCAAGATATTCTCTAATGTCGAAAAATATAAACGCTATGTTTAACTTCGCGGTTCACATTCAATATAATTCCAGTCCTCTTTCTACAGAGGTTAATTCAGATTCCACAAAACAAGGGTATTAATGCTTCAACCAGATGCTGAGCTCTATTCCTAACATAAAGATAGTATAAATCTTGCAGCAAGACAAGAATAGGTCTTTGAAACAAAAGTAGCAACGCTTCCGTCAGAAACCTTTTATCAAAAAGTTGTAGATAAAACTACACCACGGCAAGTGTTACTACAGATTGATACTTCAATCAGGATACAGAGTTTACTCTGTAATGGAGTAAGAAGTTTTAGTAAAAAATTAAACACCCGCTAGCTTATTAAATAAACGTATATATCTACATACCCAAGTATAGAAGGAGGGCAATCAGATTACTCTACGCATTCACGGTAGCATGGGTATTAACAATCATACCAGCAATGCTATGAACCAAGGATCAAGTAAGCAAAGCAAAATTACTATCACAGCGAACTCAGGACACACACTCAGGTCTACAGGGAAGATGGTTCATGCCATAGATATGTGTCTATGTTTTTCTCAAGCTGAGTAAAGCACCCACAAACTGGGTTTCCCCACCCTTTCGATTACCAAGACCCTCTCTTCATCCGAGTTCGCGGCTTTGTTTTTCCCTAAATACAGAGGTCGTTCTTCTTTTCCTGCTATCATGCGCCTGATCTCCGTTTGTTGCTTCCCTCTAACACCGCGATGGATTTCCTAGGTAACAACCCTGTCTCCTCTTTAATGTGAAAGTTTATTAAATTTCTTTAACAACCACAAGTGATGGCAGACCACCCCAAAAATTGACAGTGGAAGAGTTTTAGTGGCAGAGTTTTTAGTGGGACAGATGGCAACGTAATATGTAAAATTATATCCTCGTCCAAGGACTCTCCCCCTAACTAAAACGTGCTTCCCTCAGTAGAGATCCACTTCACTTAAACGCCCAGCTTTAAACAAAGATTCCCACCAAATGGCAAGCCCATAGACTCGTAAGCATGACCTGTTAAGAACGGTGGAGCAATTGGAGTTAACTGATTTTTTTTGGAGTGGGGATTGTGTTTGTCCCCCACTCTCAGTCGAGATCCACTCTGCAATGGATCAAAGTCCATGATAGGGACAAAACAATGCCAAATGGCAAAGAGAGGAACCTAGGGAGGATTTCCTTCCAATAAATTGACAATTCCCGCCTATCTCTCATCGAGGTTCTCCATTTAACCAAATTCTTCTTCTTCATCAAATATGGACTACTTTCATTTTGTTTATATTAATACTTGCAATATTTAAATATAAAACTTTATTCGTAATACCTCGTAATACATAAATGGTCCTTTCTTGCCATGATTTAGATTTTAACAATTAAAATCAATATAACAAATATTCCTTTATATTATTGCTATAACCTTACTAAGTATGCTAATAAGTAGTTTGATTCACCTTGCCTTTTTTCAGGGCATTATCATAATCGTTTCTTTTAAGAGTAGCGATCTTGAAATTCATGATCACCCATTAAGATTTAAATCTTCTTATGGGAAAGTATAAAATCTCAAGGTATTTTCTTATATATAAATATATATATATACATATAAATATGTACTTCTCCTAAAGAAGTACATATTTATATATATGTACTTTTCCTAAAGAAGTACATATAAATATGTACTTCTCCTAAAGAAGTATTTATTTTTAAACCTTTATAATTTCAAAGGAGTATTAACCTCTTCTCTTTCATATATATATATATATATATATATATATATATATATATATATTTAAGGTCTAAAACTTTAAGTAACTATATTCCTATAGCTCTATAGAATTAATCCTAGTATATGGACATAGATCCTATGAGATTCCCTAATGTGTGAAAAGACTTTCCTTCTTGTTTTTAATGATACCCTTAGGTATTTTCTGTAAGTATCCAAATAATTATCACAACTATTAACTATTTATTTATCTTTCCTAACTTTGTAAGGTACACATATTTAAATATTCATCATATTCATTAATAATGACTTTAACTATATATATATATATAGAAGTATGTATATATGTATCTAGCTTTGTGGCTTAATCAAAATAGGATTAGAATATCTTAGGCCATAGTATCTTGGCTAGATATTTAAGATGAATAACAATCCTACTAGGATGAACTTATGTCCCTACCCATAATATAATAAGCTATGATATGGTCAATCATACTTGGCTCCCTAGTCAGCATCTTTTCTTACGGGTGAGTTTTGTTACCTAATTGTTTAGTCGCATTACCATCTTTTAACCTTCTAGGTTTAAAATAAGACTTATAAACATAAAACTAGCTCGAGGTCCACTGGTGGGGCCTTGGCCTTGAGCTCCTCACCATGGCCATTTACAAAATTCATAATTACATTTACAAGAGAAATAACAATAGGGTCGAGTTCAAGGGATGTTACACACTCCACCCCTTAAGAATAACACTATCCTCAGTGTTTGACAGTTTGTCTTTTGCGTCCATTCACCGTCTTTTGCTTACTTGTGTCTTTATGCTTTGGTCGTCTTCATATTTTTGCAATTTCCGCAAGCTCTTTTTGCTTATAACCTGCACATTGACCAACTTGTACAATATTTTTCAATATTCTTTAGTATAACATAAGTATACAAAATTTCAAAACAACAAGTGTTCATCATTCTTCTTCGTCCTTGAGGGGATATTTTCTTTTTTTCTAGCATTCTTATCATTCATGCATAAATACATCTCATAGTCTAGTTAAAAGACAATCATTATCATTTGCTCATATCATAAAACAATTCTTTCAACCGAGTTTGTTTGATCATCAAACTCTTTTGTACTTTAGCAATCATGGAGACTTGCATATATAACGTTCTTTTGCACTTCAACAATCATAGAGACTTGCATACAAAACACGAGCCCTTTGCCAAAACTTGGCAGGAGTATCATCTCAATAAGAACATGCTAGTCTTACTCTGTAACTCATCAGGGATTCATCTGTCTATTTCAATAGGTACATGACAGTCTTATAATACAATTTAAAACACGGCTTCCCTTTTGTTGAACATTTTATATGGGAAGAAAACATTATATTAACTTTCATTGTAAAGTTTCATATTTGGACAAGTGTCCAAGGATGACTGTAATTTGCACAATATTAAATAAATTAAAATAGGAAACAAAACATCCAAGGAGACCTGTTTACTGAACCACTAGGTAGAAGATTCTGTGTAGAAGCAAGGCACTTAGTAGTATAACTTCTGCACTCAATATTACAACTTCTGCACTTAGTAATATAACTTATGCACTCAATATTACAACTTCTGCACTCAGTAATATAACTTCTGCACTCAGCAGTAAAACAGGCAGACTTACACCATGATCAATAACTCAACATATCCCCTCATCGAATCTCTTGGGTACAAGCACAGCAAAACCCCAAGGTAAATTTCCTCGTCAGGAAAAGTGATGAACCTCAGTTCATAATTCGATGGCTCTTATATAGACTGTCTGGGTCTTTAATGGTCAGTTTTCAGTAAATGAGCCTCAAGCTCCAGTCCCACCTTCCAGGGCACTATGACCACATTTCAAGGGAGTTGTCCCATACCAACAGCTAGTTAGTTGCATCATGATGTTGCCACATGTCTATTTCCTTCTACCCCAGATTCCATTCCTCCTAGTGGGTCAGTAAACACTCTTTCAATAGTATACATAATCATAAACAGATCAAAAATTTAAATTTTTTCTTCTACATTATCAATATTCAACTAAAGGATACTAACTCAACATTTAAATGATAATTACTTAAGAGATGAAATAAGTAGAGCCTGCGAGGGTAGACAATCACCCAAGGATTCTAATAACTTTCAAAAAGATCATGTGTTCAATCAATCACAACAAGGTTAGGATTCTTCATTCCCAATAATCAAACTCGTACTACTTAATAAGATCCTTTTAATTTGATGCACGTCAATCTTTTATTAAAAGATAGTCCCTATCAATAGTCTATTTATGAGGAAAATAACTGAATTTCAGATGCATTCTAAAATAAGTTCACTCAAACTTCTAGGAAACACTGTTATACAATGCATTCATTAAAATTCTAATAAGGGTAAGAAGTTTTGAAATGCAATACAAATGATGATTTTTCATAAACAAAAATAATATTCAAAACATATCGGTCATTTTTATCATAGGAATTAATACATGTATTTTTTATTTATCATGTAACCTAGTATGTTACATCATTTCTAGCTATCGATACTCGGGACAAATAAATTTTCCTTTAGGCTATATTCTATATGAACTCCATACTTTTGTATCTTTATGAAACTAATGAAAGAATGACCATATACACTTTTGTGTTTTTCAGCATGCTATCGTAATCCTAAATACAAGGATGCACCTTCTAACTTTTCATGTTTGAGAACTAACTTTTATTTCAAAGGAAGTAGCTAAATAATTATAACTTCTACCAACAAATGCTATATCTGATCATCTTCTAAACATTATATGAATCTTGTCGTAACCATTATGCATAGATATTGAAGGTGTTCAAGTGACTTTTGTTAAACCGAACAATTTTACTTCTTTGTAGCGTATTGATGAAACTATACTTTTAACTTAATGATGTCCATAGGTATAAAATTTGGACAACTAAAATACGGAATTAAATGACGTTTCTATGGAATTTCCAAATTTATAATTAAACGGTATGTTCACAACATTTTGCACAACTACAGAAATCATTTCAACTAGTTACCACTTTTCATAATATTACCATATATAGCAAAAGAAAAACTCATAATACAGGAATACATACATCATTCAAAATTTTGTAAAAATTACAAAATACTTATCCTTACGCTTTTGGAGAAACTTGAAGTCGTACCTTGAATAATATTACTCCTCGTCCATTACAGTTCATGCATTCAAAAATAAAACAAAAACAACTGAGTGATTAGTTTATCAATTTTCATGTTTTACTCAATCCATGTTGAGCCCAATAGGCCCGAGTGTTTTAACCTAGTGCTCTGATACCATTTGTCACGAACCCAAAATTTGTAAAAAAAATTAAAAATTTTCTAAGTGGTCTTATTTCCCTTCCAAAAATTTTAATTGCATTTAAATGTTTTGCGGAATTAAAGATATATAATCAGTATCTAAATTTCTATTTAATAAATGCGACATGTAACGCTTCATAAAATTTATCATTGAATATTTATGCAAGGGTGTTAGTACATACTCACAACAGGTGGAAATTACCTTTTTATCTTAAGCGATTCTTACGCATTTCATTGGTCATCGTATGAAACCTTTGTATGTAAAGGACCCAAGTGATTGTATGCTATGTTTACAAAAATCTAACTTCGAACATAGAGACCTTCCAAACATTGATAACATACTAGCATATACTTAAATCCTACCATTCTAAATTGAGGATTTGCAACTTGAACCAAAATAATACTTACATCTTTATGGTCCTCATTTGATCATATGAAATATCCCATAAACAACATTTAACATGAAATATCTTTAACAACATTTAACATAAAATACCCTTTGCTAAGATGCATTCGACAAACACGTTATACACATCAACCATTAAGATAACTCATATGAGAAGAAAATCATACAATCATCATGAAGACACATACACATATAATAAAGGCCATAGACAAATAAACGAGACCAAAAGTAATGTGGTTCACCTGTACACGGGCTAGTCCACAAAGGTGTCTGCATCATTTATTATTAGGCAAAATGTAATAGGATTACAACGAGCAACATGGTTGTTGCAACAAGATTTCTTCTCCTTCCTTCAAGCCTCTATCACATAGATCTTTTTATGGAACAACCAAATATAATACCTAAAATTGAATCCTAATTAACTTCAAGGCAACAAATGGCCGTGACAAAAGGGCTAGAAGAGGATCTTATACTAAAGTATTTACCTTCATACTACACAAGTTGTTATACCAAAGTTATATCACCACTATTTCCCACTATTCTAAGGGTCTATTTTCCTTAACAAAATCTTTATATACCTTTTAAGGAATTAAAGTAAAACAACCTTCATTTGTAAATTAAACTTGTATTTCCTTTTAAGGCCTAAATATTGTTCCAATTAAAATTGCACCAAGACTAAGTTTCTTTTCCGATAATACACCATGGAATATTTGCCCACTTTTCAAAGGCAATAATAGATAAAACATATAACTACTCGAAAGTAGTGATTCTAGATCTCTTTTCTACAATGGTTATATACAAACAAAAGACAGAAATTCAAAACAAACCACTACCCACTAAAGGTTCAATCGGATAGCAGCCATTTCACCAAGATATTCTCTAATGTCGAAAAATATAAACACTATGTTTAACTTCGCGGTTCGCATTCGATATCATTCCAGTCCTCTTTCTACATAGGTTAATTCAGATTCCACAAAACAAGGGCATTAAAGCTTCAACTAGATGCTAAGCTCTATTCCTAACATAAAGATAGTATAAATCTTGCAGCGAGACAAGAATAGGTCTTTGAAACAAAAGTAGCAACGCTTCCATCAGAAACCTTTTATCAAAAAGTTGTAGATAAAACTACACCATGGCAAGTGTTACTAAATATTGATACTTTGATCAGGATACAGAGTTTACTCTGTAATGGGGTAAGAATTTTTAGTAAAAAATTAACCACCCGCTAGCTTATTAAATAAACATATATATCTACATACCCAAGTATAGAAGGAGGGCAATCAGATTACTCTACATGTTCATGGTAGCATGGGTATTAAAAATCATACCAACAATGCTATGAACCAAGGATCAAGGAAGCAGAGCAAAATTACTATCACAGCGAACTCAGGGCAGACCTTTGTTGACGAAAACGAATTTTGCATATAAACCTATATCTATAACTTAAATCACATTAATTGATAAATACAGTCTAAGGAGGTAACCTCGACCTCACCCTATCTAAGGAAGATAACAGTTGACAATAACGACTTGTAACAAAATATCCCAAAGAGGAATATTGTTGTTTTCTCCAGGCAATGAAAAAAATAAAGATGTAACATCGATCTGGACAATACAACATAGAATATTGTAGATCTATCTCAGAAATGCAGACAATGCAATAATAATGTTGCAGATCCAATCCTGCCACACAATAATGAAGATCGCAGACAAAGGTATTTTCAGAAATCTACGTATTTGTAAACATCAATAAAATCGAATGGTTAATACCTGTCAAAGGAAGAGAGTTTGAGACTACCAGATATCTATGCCATCAGGCGTGCAAATTTTCTTGACACTATTGCAGACGAAGAACTGATGTTGGAAAAATATGTCCATGAACAACTTCCACCATCATTTTCCCATAACCATATTTCTATTCAATTGCAAAATTTTGAATTTGCAAGTTCAATATCGCCTGGGATCGCGTTCCCTTTTGATGTTGGCCGAAAAATCAACCGCACCAATACTAGATCGACTCACACACACTCAGGTCTACAGGGAAGATGGTTCACGCCATAGATCTGTGTCTATGTTTTTCTCAAGCTAAGTAAAGCACCCGCAAACTGGGTTTCCCCACCCTTTCGATTACAAAGACCCTCTCTTCATCCGAGTTCGCGGCTTTGTTTTTCCCTAAACACAGAGGTCGTTCTTCTTTTCCCTGCTATCATGCACCCGATCTCCGTTTGCTACTTCCCTCTAACACCGCGATGGATTTCCTAGCTAACAACCCTGTCTCCTCTTTAACGTGAAAGTTTATTAAATTTCTTTAACAACCACAAGTGATGGCAGACCACCCCAAAAATTGACGGTGGAAGAGGTTTAGTGGCAAAGTTTTTAGTGGGACAGATGGCAACGTAATATGTAAAATTATATCCTCGTCCAAGGACTCTCCCCCTAACTAAAACGCGCTTCCCTCAGTAGAGATCCACTTCACTTAAACGCCCATCTTTAAACAAAGATTCCCACCAAATGGCAAGCTCGTAGACTCCTAAGCATGACCTGTTAAGAACGGTGGAGCAATTGGAGTTAACTGATTTTTTTTTGGAGTGGGGATTGTGTTTGTCCCCCACTCTCAGTCAAGATCCACTCTGCAATGGATCGGAGTCCATGATAGGGACAAAACAATGCCAAATGGCAAAGAGAGAAGCCTAGGGAGGATTTCCTTCCAGTAAATTCATAATTCCCCCCTATCTCTCATCGAAGTTCTCCATTTAACCAAATTCTTCTTCTTCAACAAATATGAACTACTTTCATTTTGTTTATATTAATACTTGCAATATTTAAATATAAAACTTTATTCGTAATACATAAATGGTCATTTCTTGCCATGATTTAGATTTTAACAATTAAAATCAATATAACAAATATTCCTTTATATTATTGTTATAACCTTACTAAGTATTCTAATAAGTAGTTTGATTCACCTTGCCTTTTTTCAGGGCATTATCATCATCGTTTCTTTTAAGAGTAGCGATCTTGAAATTCATGATCACCCATTAAGATTTAAATCTTCTTATAGGAAAGTATAAAATCTCAAGGTATTTTCTTTTATATATATATATATACTTCTCCTAAAGAAGTATTTATTTTTAAACCTTTATAATTTCAAAGGAGTATTAACCTCTTCTCCTTCATATATATATATATATATATATAGATATATAGATATTTAAGGTCTAAAACTTTAAGTAACTATATTCCTATAGCTCTATAGAATTAATCCTAGTATATGGACATAGATACTATGAGATTCCCTAATGTGTGAAAAGACTTTCCTTCATGTTTTGAATGATACCCTTAGGTATTTTCTGTAAGTATCCAAATAATTATCACAACTATTAACTATTTATTTATCTTTCCTAACTTTGTAAGGTACACATATTTAAATATTCATCATATTCATTAATAATGACTTTAACTATGTATATATAATATCCACCAATATATATATATATATATATAAGTATGGATATATGTATCTAGCTTTGTGGCTTAATCAAAATAGGATTATAATAACTTAGGCCATAGTATCTTGGCTAGATATTTAAGATGAATAACAATCCTACTAGGATAAACTTATGTCCCTACCCATAATATAACAAGCCATGATATGGTAAATCACACTTGGCTCCCTAGTCAGCATCTTTTCTTACGGGTGGGTTTTGTTACCTAATTGTTTAGTCGCATTACCATCTTTTAACCTTCTAGGTTTAAAATAAGACTTATAAACATAAAACTAGCTCGAGGTCCACTGGTGGGGCCTTGGCCTTGAGCTCCTCACCATGGCCATTTACAAAATTCATAATTACATTTACAAGAGAAATAACAATAGGGTTGAATTTAAGGGATGTTACAATTTACCTAAGATGTTAAGGCCTGAACAATAATTTATTATTATTATAATAGTTATGGTTAGGTTGGCTTAGTATTAGGTTACATAATGACCACTTCATCTCCTATTTATAATAAATGAGATTAATTTGTATAATCATCTCATGTTTTCTTGGTATTTAATACATTGTATAAAAAGGTTGTCTCCTTGAAGTGGATTTGTATTCATATCTTTCTTCATTATTAAGGCATGGAGTACTCTTTCTTAGTTAATTTATGCTCTTTTGGGGAATTTGGTGCATAAAATTTGCAATCAGAGCTTGGATGCTTCCAAGTCGAGTCATCTTGGATTTTCCACTATAACTTTTTTGGGGATTTTTTAGACAACTAAACTTGGAGGGGATGTAGAAGACATATTTAATTATCTTTGATATGATTTTCAAGTCTTGATTCATTATAGGTGTGGATTTATACCCTATGTAAGTTAGGGTTTTGACTAGTCTAAAAACTAGTTTCAAACAAGTGTTTCAAAAAAAATTGTTATATATTCAAGCTTGGAAGATCCAAATTGTGTGACAATGGTTGCATATGATAGATGTGAAATTATAATCACAGCCGTAACTAGTGTTTTCACACCAGCTAGTGCAAAAGGGAACTTATTAAGGATTATGGAACCCTTAGTAGCGGCTCGTAATAAAAATAAAACGACTAATTTAAATATTTATTGCAATAACATAAAAAATAAATAAGAACCCATGAATAAGATATGTATTTTGTCTTATGATGTAAAAAATGGTTTGCGATAGAGATTTATCTCAGAAGGTGAGGAGGTTGGGGGCCCTTGCAGTCGTATGAAGTGTGGTGCTCCGGGTCTCCAAGGTTCCTTGCTCTTCTACAAATTCTCAAATGATGGTCGAAGCTCAACCAAAATGAGGAAACACAAGCTCAATGGGAAGCTGGGTTTCAATGGGAATTCGATAGCATAAGGGTAGGAAGAGTGAATGTTGGATATGAAATGGGGTGCCTCCATCGCCATTTTATAGAAATTTTTGGTGGTGGAGTATTGACCCATGGTATTGGGAAACCACTAGTATTGGCCAGTGGTATTTGATAGTTTCCCTCTTTTTTAATTTTATTTTGACTATTCCCCACTTTTCTTTTTCTTTTTCGGGGATTTGGATCCTTTTTGTGGGATTTTAATCTTTTTTGAAGGATTTTCATTAATTGATGAGGGAAATAATTATTTTTTTCCCATTTGGTTACCAATTTAGGGAGTTTTGGGTTTTGGGAGGCCAAAAATGTAGGAAAAATGGACAAATGGATTATGTGACTAGGGGGATGAGCTAGGTGAATAGTTTTTGGGTGTTAACATATTGCCCCCTGATGTGTGAGGGCAGGAGCTCATCATATGGCAGATAGACATCATAGGTTATAACATTTTCCATGGGTATGAGCATTGTGATGGCGGAGAGCAGAAACTGGTTGGAGACCGGAACACGTGCTTCATACAAACTGCAAGGACTAGAACTGGAAATACATCACCTCAATAATGTATGAGGAACATAATCTCAAATATATGGACGAGGCAGGCATACCCATGTTCGTATCAAGATATACAAATAATGGTGAGGTCCAACGGGGACCTGAACAATACATAGAGAACTGTTGTGTACATCCTAATGATATAGAGGGGACACAAATCTAGGACATACTCATGGTCCAACCATGACTGACCTGAAGAGATGGAACTGGGAACAATGGCATCCACCATGAATGTAGTACCATAAAAATTGATGCACTGCTGGATGTGAATGTGTCCAACAACTGGATGGACTCAATGACTGAGAGTTGGAATCTCAAATGTACCATGGACTGCATCTGAATTGGATACTCTAGGAAGCATATAGATGAAGGGATTCCAAACACTATTGCCAACGCAACCCAGATATCCACAAGAACATACAACTGGGGGTTCCGAATAGACTCACCAATGTGCTAGAGTCAGGGAACATCTGGGGTGTTCGACCAATAACTGAAGGGACCAATACCCTGTATGAATCTCAACAGTGCGATGATGGAGCTGAAGTCGAGCACGTGAGAAACAACCATTCTAAGAGGCACTAAGGACTCCTACTTAGATGGTCCATAGGAACTCACCACTGATTGAGATGATTCCAATGTACAGGGACCTCTGGGTCTATCCTATGGAAAAGATGTGTTGGCATTGACAAAGGGAGACCTGCAACTACCAAGGAAATGATGTTTCCTTGATTGGAGCGTGAGGTGTACAACCAAGATGTGATGGTACTGGACGTGTAATTGACATACTGTGGAGGTGTATGAGGGACGTGGAGTGATGGGACTCAAACTTCCTTTGTTTAGAGTATGATGACAGGGCTGACTTGGCAGCATATGATGCTAACCTCGGGGAAGGGGATCATAGCTTAAGGGATCAAGGAATATCACTGCAATGAAGGAGGCTCATGGGGGGAACTGATGAGTGATATCGGGAGACTCCAAGGGTGACATATCGCAGAATACTCTAAACAAAGGTGACCATATTATTTGAAAATATAATTATAAATGTGAAATTATATAAAATTAATAGTAATTGGATAATATTAATATATTAAAACTACAAAAAAATCTACATCTAGTTGGTTTAATTTTCTTATATAAATAATTGATTGTATGATTGATATAAAATTTTAATTAAAAAATAATTATTTTTAATTTAAAAAAATAAAATTTTAATTAAAAATAATAATTATTTTTAAAATAAATAACTCATGTTTGGAAAAAAATATTGTATAGTCAATATGATTTTTAATCAATATATGACTTGAATTGATAATATAAAATTATTCTCAAACCTTTGATTGATTAAGAAGAGAGAAAACTTGATTATAATACATATGTGAACTATCAAAAGATAAAGAACAATTAAAACATTTCTAGGGAATGTACACACTAGCCATACATAAAAATTGGATTATCTAATTCATGCAACTTTCCTATGTGTAGAAAACAATGTGTCGTGCTTCCTTTTAATCTTGTAGCCTTTCTTAAAAACCCATGCTCACACTAGAAAACCTTGTATGCAAATTGTGTTCATGTACCTCTTCATATGGATATTTCCTCTCACCATAATAAATCCATCACTCCTCTTGTCCTCCCTATTTTTCTCCAACAATAGTTCAACTCTCTATTTCTCTCCAAACAATCAATCAAATTATTAAACAAAAAAATGCAAGTAATCACCCTATATAAAAAGAAAGATATTTTTTCAAGTAATTAAACTATGAAGATGAAAATCCAAAAAACAACATGCATAGAAAATAGTAATCACATTAACATTATTATTGGCAGGTTGTATATTAAAAAACATATGTAGCAAGCTTATTTCTCGCTGTAATGTTGACATGGTTAGCAATACCATGACATGAATTACTTAAAATACAAACAATTATGGTTTATACTTAAAAAACAACTTTGGAATGGAACAACAATAACAATTTGGAGTTGGTGGACTATATAAAACATATTGAGTCAAAACCTTACCATGGTGATATTGGCCTTGCACTACACTAAGACATGGTGCATTCGTTCCTACCTATACATTGGAAGCAAGTAATCAACGTGGGTGGGGTAAGTGTTCCAGTCTATTCATTGTATAACTACTTTTATACCTAGTGTAAAGAGGGGAACTAGAACAATGAAAGAACGTGGAACCTACCATTCCACAAAATAAAAGGAATTTTGCAGGCTTTTACCTATAAAACAATCATGCAAGGAAATTACTTGAGTTGAACATAAAAGAAAATGTGGATCCGATGCTTTAAGATAAACGTGCCAAAGAAAGACCACTATAAACAAAATGTAAAGCAAGATCTAGATGGGGAACCATAACAAAAGATACTAATTGAGGGTGATTTTTGAGAGCCAACACCAACATAAATAAGTGAAAGTAAGATCACCATAAATGTTCCATGTAGATTTGGATCTAGACAAAGCACCAAAGCATAATTCCTCGTGGAATTCATAGAGCACCACGTTTGAGACATGTCACCAGAGCATAGATACTAAAGAATGTATTGTAGAGAAGTGCTTGTAAATGAATTTTGCAATGCAAACTCCAACATAAACATGCTAAAGGAAGGCAATCATAAATATAATGTGTAGTAGGATCCCGACAAGGAAACAAAGAATAATTAGTGGCAACAACTTTTGCAAGTGATTTTTGTAGATCCAACACCAATGTAAATAGGCTAAAGGAAGACCATTGGAAATGCAATGCAAAATAAGATCTAGACATGGGCGACAGAGTGAACTCCCAACAAAATTTGCATACAAGGTATTTCAAATTGGCTCTCAAGATCTCATTGCTCTTCAAGGAAGCTTCTTTCGAAATTCTACCTGTGGACTAGAGGATGTCAAAGTGCTTCTCAGCATCCAACAATCTCAAGGCAACAAAAGGAGAAAAGTATGTGCAAATTGAAGAAGAAAAGTATGTACAAATTGGACTCCACTTTGTATTTCTAGTCAACTTGTTTACTAGACTATTGGAAAGGCCTCTTGAGGGCCACACAAATTAGGCTCAATTTTTTATAAATGTATTGTAAAACATTTTTTACTCTGGGGTTTTTTATGCGACTATATATACTAGTCTAGTAGTTGATTAGTTGATTTATGTTGGAAGATTTTGAAAAACAATCAAATAGACAACCATTCTTCATTTTTTCATGTTTCAAGCTAGATTTGAAGTATCACATCCAATGCTACCAACCAGCCAATCTAAACTCTCTTAACCATTTAACCCTTATATCTCTTTCTCTATATTTTAGGATATTTTATAACAAATAAAAAGAATAAATCTTTAAAGTAAAGAGTAACCTATTTTTAAGTGTGAAGCCTACAATTAGCCCTTAACCCTTTGGACGAGGGAAAAAGATTAAACTCCAATTCTTAAAAGAACTTGAAATTAGATCTCAAATATTTTTGCTTCACTAAATTATAAAAATAATGAAATTGTATATATATATTATTTACTACATTCCTGCTTCCACTTCTGCTCAGAGTACTTTGTTCCACATATTTTCTGCTATTTGCGTCTTCAGTTTCAGTATTCTCATCATTTTTCATTTGCTCTTTGTTATCATGTCTGTTATCGAGCAAATTGCCGTTGGAATCGCATCCAACGTCACCAGCACCCCCATTATTGCACTAGTCAAATATTTGAAGGATGCTATTCACTTGGAGGACAACCTCCACGATTTTATTGACGACCTTAGCCGTCTGGACGAGATCTTAGGCGATATTCGGACCCAATTCGAAGATCAGCAGAAGATGGTCCCAGAGGGCCTCAAAAAATGTTTGGAAAGGATGAACAGTGCTCTTGGAGAGGCTAAAGGTCTCATTGATCGCGCCCAGCGACAGCGACGACGGTGTCTTGGCTGCTTCCTCCCCCGCAACCCCAGGCTCGCTACACAAATAAGCGAATGGAGGACCAATAATAGATTTCAACAGCTCCTCCAACAGCTTGATTCTGATCTTTCAAGAGCTGCCCATACTGCACAGATTGCGGAGTCCTCACAGCCTCAGGCAGAGCTTCTTCTTCAACCTCTACCAGAATCGGGCTTCGTGGGGTCTCGCATTGAAGCTTATCAGAAGCAGCTGCTCACGTGGCTTAACGATCCCCAGGCTCGGGTGATCGCAGTCTATGGGATGGGTGGAATTGGCAAGACGTCGCTACTCCAACTCATCTACAATAACTGCCAGAAGAAGGTGAGTGCTGATTTCGATTTCGTGTTTTGGTTTACTGTCTCCCAAAACTATAGAATCGAAAGTCTCCAGAATTCCATTGCCCACACATTGAATTTAAAGTTTGAAGAAAATTCTAGATGTGACATGCGAAAGATGAAATTGTATGCATTTCTGGAAAAGAAGCGGTTTCTTCTTGTATTGGACGACTTGTGGAGTCCAATCGATTTGGATGAAGTAGGTGTCAAATTTGGGGACCATAACCAGAGCAAGCTCTTAATCTCCAGTCGCCGCAGGGATGTGATTGGAACAATGGGCGCGAATGACTACTCCATGAGGATACAACCCCTGTCCACAGAGGAAGGATGGGAGCTCTTCAAGAGAAGAGCTTTTACAAATGGGGCTGTTCCAGAGAAGAATCTCGAAGCTATTGGCAAGGAAATTGCTTCCGAGTGTGAAGGTTTGCCGTTGGCAATAAATACAGTTGCTGCAGCTGTAGCCTGGAAAAAGTCTGTTCACGAGTGGAATTCCGCTTTGAGTTTGATGAGAAATGCGGATCCTTCCTTCCCAACCACTCACGAGAGCATTGATACAAAGCTCTATCAATGCTTAAGATCGAGCTATCTTAATTTGCCAGATCATAACTTAAAGATGTGTTTTCTATATTGTGCTGCCTTTCCCGAAGATGAAGAAATTGATGCAGAGACACTGGTGGAGATGTGGACAGCAGAAAGTTTGGTCCCCCAAAAGAGTACAACTTACTTCATGGATGTTGGGCGGAAATACATAGATCTACTGGTAGATAGGTGTTTGTTTGAGTATGTTGATGCAGGAAAACAGACAGTAAAAGTTCACGATGTACTTCGTGATCTGGCGATCCACATAGGCCAAGGAGAGGAGAAGTGCTTATTTTTATCCAGTCAACATCTGCAACACTTCCCAAGTGAAGAAGAGACCACTGTTCGCAAAAGAATCTCTCTTTATAACAATGAAATCAGTGTTCTGCCAACAGATATGAAGTGTCCAACACTCGTGAGTTTGGTGTTGGCCGAAAATACACAGTTGCGGGAAATTCCAGAGAGATTTTGGGTAAACTTCATATCTCTCAAGGTTCTGGATCTTTCGGGTACCTCAATAGAAGCATTACCAGTATCAGTGGGGCAACTGCGACAGCTTGAGTTTCTTAATTTGGAATGCTGTACAAAGTTGAAGGACTTGCCTGATAGCATATGTAATCTTTCACATCTTCAATTTTTGCATCTTGGAAGCTGTGGAAGTCTAAATTATTTACCTGACAGGATAGGAGAGCTTAAAAATCTAAAGCAACTCATATTTTCCTATGGAGGACAAGTCAAGGTGATTCCTCATCAAATCTGTCAACTCTCTTCATTGAACAAACTGGTTTTGCCCATTCAGTCAACTCCAATGAGTGTGGAGGATCTCACAAACCTATCTAATCTGATTGAGTTATATGTGAAAGTAAAGCCAGAAATTAAATGGGGTTCAATGACTACCTGGTCAGAGATGAGAAGATTAACTTTATGGTTCCAAGGGGGCGAAGATGAAAATAGAGAGGATGCTGGGCTAGATATTCTTCCCCAGAACATGCAGAGTATGAAGAAGTTGCAGAGTCTTCATTTACATGGATATCGAGGGGTAAGTCTACCGGATTGTATTTGTCAGTTTCAATATTTCAAGAACTTGAACTTGTCTGGTTGCATGAAACTAAAGGAGCTTCCAAGTGGCGGTTTTCCGATGTTGGAGGAGTTACAACTAAGCGCCCTAAACAGCTTAGAGAGTATAGTGTGGATGGAGGGGCTACCCAATTTAAGGCACTTAGATATATCACGGTGTAATCAGTTGAAGGAGTTGTTCATGGATACTGATGGTGGGTTTCCCATGTTGCAGACATTACAACTACGCAGTTTAGAGAGATTAGAGAGTATAATGTGGAATGCAAAAACAATGTTGCAACTCCAAATCTTGGACTTAGCATATTGCCGCATGTTGAAGACATTCAAAATGGAGGAGCTACCCAATTTAAGGAAATTACGTATATCAGCATGTAATGAATTGTTTACCGGGAGTGGTATTTTAGAGCGTACTGCAGTATCATCTAGCCTGCAGAGTGAAGGAAAAATGCCTAAGCTTGAATCATTATTTATAGATGAATGTTTATTTTCGAGGAGATTTATAACTAAAAAGTTTCCTAATTTAAAGGTAGTAAAGATCAGCAATTGTCCTGAGTTGGAGGTTGAGATTGGTAGTCTTCCAATGTTAGAGAATTTGATTCTTAGTGGTCTAAAAAAGACACAGACTATTGCAACACTATCTAGTGTGTGGAATGAAGAAACAATGCCCAAACTTCAAACTATAAAGATCATAGATTGTCCATTATTGAGGAGATTACCCATGGAAATGGACAAGCTGTTTAACTTGAGGGAAATTGTTGGAGAACTAGATTGGTGGGAAGGAATAAGTTGGGAGAATGATAATGTGAAAATCAAGCTTTCTCAACTTTTTAGAGAAGCTGATCTTCTAGATTATCTATAATAATCTTGATTTTTAATGTAATATTTTTATTTTTATTTTCCAAAATATTAAATAAAATGTTAAATTTAATTTTGTAGTATGAGATCATTTATATTTATGCTAATTGTTTTTTATAAAAAGAAGACATTTATTATAACTTTATAATATCCAATAATTTAAGAATTGAATAAATTTTTAATTTTGTGCATTTATAAAAATGAAACAATTCAACTCAACAAGTTGTTAAATAAAACTCACTCACAATTATTTTAATTAAATTTGATTAATTGTTTATTACCAATGCATTTACTAAAATAATTTACCAATTATATTTTTATATTTTTATTAATAAAATTAAATGTGAATATACATATTAGATTTTGGTGCACATTTTTTATTATTAATAATAATAATTATGATGGTGTTTCTAGTTCCTAATACTAATTATACTAATTATCATTATTATTAATTATGATGATGTTTCTAGTTCCTAATACCTATAAAGTTTATTGGACAAATAAAAGGAATCATCATGCTTGGGCTTTAGAATTTGGTATAACATAAATGTTGTAAAGTAACATAACATAATGTGGGTAATGATGGTTCATGTGGACTAAAAAATAATTAGTATAAACAAAAATAAATAAAAGAAAGTCTCGAGAGGGATCCTTAGAGTGCAAACCTTTACTAAGTTTTTCACTTTAAAAAAGGTTTCCACCTTAAGTATTTGATCCCTCTTAGTTGGAGTTAAGATCAATCTAGGCCAATACTATATATCTTTAAAATGTCATTTATATGCTTAAACATGCATTAAGATCATTATGGTTTAAGATAGGATGTTAGAGGAACAAAGTTATGAAATCCAACAATTTATGTCTTGTATTAATATTAAATCTAAGGTCACAACCAATATAAATATCAAATTGATAAAGGACTTCCTCTATGCAATGATTTTGACTACTTAATTTACAAAGATGTACATACCCTAACACCTTGTGAATCCAAACTTGTGACCTCCAAGGAGAAAACACATTCTACACATAATTTTTTTGTAAGCAAGCATATGGAATCCTTATATTAACCAAGTACTGAAACTTACATCTAAATATAAAAAAATAGACTACCGCCTGCCTCTAGGAGAGATCGGGCTGTAGAAGAGAGTCTCAGAACTCCTGATGTTTGGGGTTGTCTTGGTATTGGAGAGAGAATATACATTAAAAAAACATTACGTTGAACCTCTAAAGCCTCCTTCCTATATATATACTTGTCTACTATACTATCCTAAGAATTAGTAATATAATTGTTCATAACTAAAGAACAAAAAAATTGAAACAACTTAAGAGTAAGGAACCATCTACTTGATAGGTTGTTCATCTTCATCAGCAATAACCATAAGGTTGTTGGGGGAGCTTCCTAGTCGAGAGTCCATGTTAATTTCCCTTATCTCCAGATGTTATGCGATGATGCACATTTTTCCGGCTATTATCTTGTTGATAGACCTCTAGTTGTTGAGAGAAGCCAGATTATGCTTGAGATTCTTTATCTCTGCATTGCATTCCATCAGGACCCTTTTCGAAAGAGTCTTAATGTCCCAGTCTAAAAAAATTAACCTTTCATATAACATTATTATTTTCTTGGTACTTCCTGGGTTTTGGATCCAGTCGACCATCACACTATAAATTGCTCACTTGAAAGACTTTTGGATTATGCTCCAGAGTTTGCATGACTAAACTTTGTTCATTCTCTTCTTTTGCAACCTTATCAGAGGTGGTAGCAAAAGACTGAGTACGTGGTATGAACTCCACTCCGAGATGGCAACCGAGGGAGTTCAAATTTATGTTCAATAGTTCTGAATCAGATTGCAGCTCCTCAAGGATATGGAACTCTCCTTCCATTCGATTGACCTTCATGTTGTGGTTCACCAGGACACGCCCCAATAAAACTTTTGCAATCCAGAAAGTGACCAATGAACGTTCATAGAGCACTAGTCTTTCTCGCGAGTCTCCTAGATTCAAGAACCTGTTGACGAGAGCCTGCATCTAATCTACCTACTGAAAGATTTCAATGTCGTTCCAAATCCTCTGCTCCTCGTGCTCAATTTCCAGCTTGCAAACATAAGGGATGGACTCCCTGCAATGAATTACCATTGCCACTGCCCATAGTTGTTCTTTGGTGTGTTTTTGGGGCTCCGAGATTTGTCTCTTTTTGCCTTTGCATGTTTCCATGAACCAGTGGTTGGTGTTGTTGTTTTGCTGTCTATATCCTTTGTTGGTAATCTCTTTGTTCGGATGCGGGGAGCTTCAAATAATCATCACCCTAATAACGATAATAATATCCATCAATGAGACTCATGTCGCATAGAAAAATAATTTTACGGAACCCTAGTGCCTAGCCGCTCTGCGCCCTGACCTGCGCATCCCTGCCCGCGGGCTCTTGCAACCCTGCCATGGATCCGCCGCCGGCTCCTTCCCCTGAGGAACGCAAACGCCTCTTGGAGGCTGCCTTCCGTTCCTTGGTCACCAACACTCCCACCCCCCCTGCTCCCTCTTATCAATCGGATTTCATTAAGCGAGCGGACGCCCCTCGCATTCAGAACTTGTCGACGGCTTCAAAGTTAAAAGCCCTGGCATTGAGTGATCGTGGGTTGATTAGACAATTTACCGAAATCTAGCCATCCCCCAAATCGATGGATGCATGGATAAACAAGAACTGGATGCCTCTAATCACTAGTGGTCTGCAGCACTGCTTCTGTGGTAAGGGTTGCTTCATCTTTCTTTTTGAAAACAAATCTGATAAGGATCTAATTTTTAGAAGCGGCCCATATTTTATGGGCCCTCGGGGTTTATATATAAATAAATGGAGTCTCTCTTTCGATCCCGAAAAAGATGTTCCATCTGTTGTTCCAGTCTAGGTTCGACGGCCTCACTTACTCCTGCACTGTTGGGATGATGAAACTCTCCATGCTATCGGGAACTCGCTAGGAAAATACATTGATAAAGCTGAGCCAAAGGGCCCTTTGTTTGCTTGTGCCAGAATTTGTGTTGAGGTAGATCTCGAAAAAGGCCTACCCGAGGAAGTTAACCTGCAGATGGATGGGTGGGAACACGTGCAAAAAGTGGACTATGAACAACTACCTTTTAAATGCAAAAAATGCCATGAATATGGTCATTTTGTTAAAAACTGTCCCAAGAATGTCCAGGACAATGTTGAACAGGTCCAGGAGGAAGGCTGGCATCAAGTTAAAAAAGGAAAGGCCATTCCTCAAACCAACAAAAGCTCCCAGGGCCCTCCCATCAATCGAACCTTGAAAACCAAGGAGACCACAACCAACAACAACTTCCAGAACTTGCAATGTGAAGAAGGAACGATCGCTGACACGGAGGGAAGCCCAAAAGAACCAACAAGGGAAGAAACCACGATACCTGATGCTCCAGAAAAAGATCCAGTCGAAGAAACCCCTGGTGGATCCACCACCCCAGGTGGCTCGTGGGATAAAAAGGTTAAAAGCAAGTTTGTGTCCACATCATCTTCCCTAGATATCTCCTCGGATTCATTTGAGGATGGAGACTTAATACAACCCCCAAACACCAGAGGCAAAAAGTCCTAAAGGTATCACAGGGAACTTGAAACTGAAAGAGAAATAGAGCTAGGAAGACAAAAAAGCCTAGAAGACATGATCCTCCAACAAACGAAATCACAAAGTGGTCTGAAAGAAGGTAGGTCCCAAGCAGGACCTGGCTGCAGCAACCGTATCCGGTTGGACACTTAATAGTCGAATCCGACTCTCATGTCAAATGATAAATATGAATAATATATTAGATAATGATGATAGGATAAAAGATGATAT
This sequence comes from Larix kaempferi, assembly GCA_027924585.1. Taxonomy (NCBI): domain Eukaryota; kingdom Viridiplantae; phylum Streptophyta; class Pinopsida; order Pinales; family Pinaceae; genus Larix; species Larix kaempferi. The sequence continues at coordinate 3,685,720 of BSBM01000519.1, forward strand.
GTTACAATGATGGCCCTGCCTTAAATATGGCTCAAGCATTTGATGTTGAGGAGACGCCTCATTTCATAACCTAACTTTAGTTAACCTAATTATTAATTATTTAATTATTATCTTATTTTATGTTCGTAGCACTGGCCCAACTAAGAAGTAATGTTAGCAGTCTCTTGGAACTGCAGGGGTCTTGGTGGACAGAACAAAGTTGAACCACTAAAAAACATTCTCAAGTCCGAAAAGTCGGATCTCATATTACTCCAAGAGACTAAAATGCAAAGCGTTGAGACTCTTGCTATCTCAGGCTCCATCTAGAAAGACAGCCATGGAATTGCTATCAATGCTCGTGGAGCATCGGGAGATATTGCAACGTTGATATCTTCCAACTTTTTACTCCTCTCATCAATAGAAAACAGTCACTGGCTCCTCACCGAAATTAGATCGAAAGACAACAATAACTCCATATACGTCTGCAATGTGTATGGACCCTTACATCATAGGGATAAACTCAATTTTTTGAAAGACCTCAGCAATCTCAAAGATAGCATGCGTAGAGAAACTTTGATCATAGCAGGAGATTTTAATGTCACTAAGAATCAGCGGGAAAAGCGTGGTGGAAATATAGTTCGGGATCCCTTTGGAAAGAAACTTGAGGATCTTCTACTCGGTCTGGACCTTATGGATATTCCTCTCAAAAATGCCAAGTACACCTAGAATAATAGGAGATGTTGAGCCGGGCACATTGCTGCTAAGCTGGATCGTTTTTTGGTAAGTTCTTCTTTCTTTAACTCCGATTTTCTAATCGGTTCCTTCACTCTCCCCTGTGCCTCATTCGACCACAAGCCCATTTGCCTCTCTGTTTCAACTCCTGAAAATTTGGGCCCCATACCCTTTCGCTTCAACCTGCTCTGGATCCATTCCCCTGATTTCCTCAATATAATCTCTCAAGCCTGGAACTCAAACATTTCAGGCTCCCCCAGTTTCATCTGGGAATCAAATCTTAGAGCGGTTAAATCTGAGCTAAAAAAGTGGTCCAAGCTTTCCTTCAAAAACCCCTCCAGCTCCAATCTTCTCCTTAAATCCAAACTCTCCAATTTGCATCTCAAAATGGAACCAGAGGAGGTCACACCCTCAATCATCAATGAAGAAAAAGATCTTGAATTGGGTATCCTCAGGGCTGCTGCACAGGAAGAGGAAATTTAGAGAGTTAAATCAAGACAACTCTGGCTAAAAGGTGGTGACAGTAACACCAAATATTTTCACAATCATGCAAGAGCCCGGCGTAGTCAAAATGCTATTATAGAGCTTAAAAATAGTAATGGTGATCGGATCAATGGCCAAGCGAACCTTGAAGCTCTAGCTCACAATCACTTCAAAGAACTCTTCTCAGACAGCAGTGAAACTGAACCGGCAGCTCAGGCTGATCTTTTGGATGGGATCCCCAGCTTAGTCACTGATAGTGCAAATCACGAGTTGGCCAAACCAATCCTGGAGTATGAAATTGAGCAGGCCATCTGGTCTCTCCAAATGGACAAAGCCCCTGGTCCAGACGGTTTCACTATAAACTTCTATCGGGCCTCTTGGGAGATTATTAAAGATGACTTAAAACGCATGTTGAATTGGACAAGGAAAAAAGATAAAATTGGCGGAGCTACCAACTCCTCATTCCTCGCTCTCATTCCCAAAGAGAAAGCCCCTAACTCCATGAACCGTTTCAAGCCCATCTCCCTCTGTAACATCTCCTATAAAATCCTTGCCAAAATCCTTATTACTAGAATGAAAAGAGTCATGGGGAAACTAATATCTCACTCCCAAGGAGGTTTTATTGCTGGCCGCCAAATCTTGGACAATATAGTCATCGTTCAGGAAGCAGTCCACTCTAGCATGGAAAAAAATCATCAAGGCATGGCCATCAAGCTCGATATCATGGAAAAATTTGGCTTCTCCGGTCGATTTATCTATTGGATCAGAGCTTGCGTCAACTCTCCCTGGATCGCCCCTTTAGTCAACGGAAGACCCTCACCTTTCTTTTTGGCCACCAGAGGTTTACGTCAAGGCTGCCCCTTATCTCCCTTCCTCTACCTTCTTGTCGTTGAATCCCTGAGCAAGAAGCTACAACTCCTTCAAGACTCTGGTGAGTTAAAAGGAATTAAAATTGTACGAGGAGTCAAACCTGCGAACCACTCCCAATTTGCCGATGACATTGTTTTTTGGGGGGAGCTTCCACCCCAATTGCGACCAAGTTCAATCTTGTCCTCAATACCTTTCTAAAGGCTTCATATGGCAAAGTGAACATTGAAAAATCAAAAATCTATTGCTGGAACTGCACTCAGGGGACAATCTCAAGAATTGCAAGGATCCTAGGCTTTGAAGGGGTTAAAGATTGGAACTCCTTCACTTACCTAGGGGTCCCAATTTTCAAAGGTAGGAAAAGAGTTGTTGATTAGCATGGTCTAATCTGCAAAATCAAAAACAAAATTAGCACGTGGGGTTCTCGCTGGTTGAACCCTGCGGGGAAATTGGTACTCATCAATTCTATTCTCGCAGCCTACCCCTTATACTCTTGCTCCATTTCTCTCACCCCAAAAACAGTGATGCTTGAAATCTCCAAAGCACTCCGCAACTTCCTCTGGCAGGGTGGGAAAACCAATGGCACAAAGAAGTTTCATCTGATCAGTTGGTAAACAATTTGCAGGCCTAAAGCTTATGGAGGGGCTGGGGTCAAAGATCTCTCCCTAATGAACATTGCCCTCGGTGCCAAAATTCTGTGGAGGCTCATCTCTGGAAAGAACACTTGGTGGAAAGAAATCTTATATAAAAAATACATGCAGGGCAGTAGGACCAGATGCGTGGAGCACATGGATCATGATAAGAAAGGAACGGCTATATGGAACTTATGCAAAAAATCAGCCTTCATCATTCAAAAAAACCTCTCCTGGATCCCTGGCAACAGTAGAAAAATAAACATTTGGAAGGACGAGTATGGAAACTATAGCCCTGCAAAAATATCTGATCTTCGAGATTTGAGACATTGGATGGAGCAGGCTAATATCAAAACCCTTTTTGAGCTATCCAGCTGGTCCTCTCAAGGAAATTGATTGGGCTGGATTCAGCCTGATCTCCCTGAACACTTGCAATATGACTACAAGATCCTTCTTTCCTGCTTTCATGGTGCCATCCCCGTCGACATCTCGATGAAGGACACTCACTGTTGGGGAAATCGGGGGGTCTACATCGTAAAAGATGGATACTCCTTTCCGGATAGCTTAAATATCAGCTGCGGCAAAGATGAGAAATGGAAGAGAGTCTAGGACAAGGATGGTCTTCCGAAAGTGAATGTTTTCAACTGGATTTTAGCCCACAGAAAAATCCTCACATCGGATAACCTCAAAAAGAGGGGAATTGCAGGGCCGGCTAGATTCATCCTTTCCAAAAATGCAGAAGAGACAGACAACCATCTTTTCTTGGAATGCAATTTTTCACAAGAAGTGTGGCACAGATCTTTCCAGGACGTTCAACCCAGCCTCACTCTCCTGACCAACTAGGATGATCTCTTTGCAAAGTGGCATCTTTATTATAATGGCTCCTTCTCTAAGAAACCAAACTTCAAAAGAGCCTGGCTCGCCTTTCCTAAATTCCTCTGCTGGAAAATTTGGACAGCCAGAAATCAAGAAAATTTCGAGGACACTAAGGCAAATCTAGGGAAGACTGTCACCTCTGCTAAGACCCTGTGGATTGACACCCTCAGAAACAGAAGTGTGAAAAACTTATGCAACAAGCCTCTTAGTGTGGAAGAGGAAATTTGGGTCTCTGATCTCCTGATCCCACCCAACCCCTCTCTCCCTTCCTATTTCAAGCTTAAAAAGGCCCAGACCTGGCATATCAGAATGGATCCAAAGGAGTTTCAAATCTGGATCCAAACTCTGGATCGTCACATCCTCTTCTTTGATGGTGCCTCTAAAGGCAATTATGGGTTGGCAGGCGCGGGGGGAGTCCTTATGGACTCCGACGGAAACAAAATGAATAATTATGTCTAGGGGATCGGCAAGAAGACTAACAATGCAGCTGAGTGGCTTGCACTGATAAAAGGAATGGAAATTGCAAGGAGCAAAAAAGTTAGTGATCTTGTGGTTTTTGGGGACTCTATGTTGGTCATCAAGGAAGCTAGAAGTTTTGCTAATAACCGTCGTAACTCTACCTCATCCCTTCACCAACATTTTAGATTCTCAGCTAAGGGCTTCCACTCTATCATCTTTCTTCATATCCTAAGACACAACAATCAAATGGCTGATGGTTTGGCTAACATTGGGGCACGTTTGAATTGCAGTCATGCTATCTCAAACGGCATTTACAAGTTGGATGTTTAGGTGCCCTAGACTCCTCCCTCCAAACTCACCCCAGACTAGGTTCCTTCCCCCTTATCCCTCCTCATCTCACCCTTCGAGGGTCGCATTTACTTCCCAAATCCTCTTTGGATCCTAGCTCACATCCTCCATGTCTTCACCTATTCCGATGACAGCCTCTGACTCCTCCCACCTGTCCCGCATGCGCCACCCTTAACTGCGGGCTCTTCCCAAGGCCCCCTCTCATCTATTTCATGCAGGGTGGCGGTCTTTGCAGCTTGCATCTTCCCCTGCGGGTTTGTGGCCGTCTATCTCATGTTCCTGCAGGTTTCGCTTATTGCGCCATGGTGGACCATTTCCATTCCCTGCACTGTAAAGAATGTACAGTGGGGCAATCAGGCACTGGCAGAGGTAAGAAACCCTACCTCAATGAACTTCTGCAGAGTAACGAAGGCAATGAAAGACGAGGGGCCCCTATCCTGGCTTGCAGCAATCCCCGTCAACCTGATGACCAGGGTAATGGAAGAAGATGGATACCTCTAGATGCAGGCAATGGCATTGGTAAGAGAGGTGCTATGCACTGTCTCGGCAGTGGTTTCGACTATGGTAATGGAAGCCGGAAGTTTCAAAAAACACCGGACCTTGGACATGAATCCCCGCATCTCTCGACGCACGACAGCCCGAAAGGCTATGGCAATAAAAACTGGAAGCACAATTTGGGTTACCAGGGAAACTTGGTTGCTCAAGACTCTCCCCATGGGCAAGCTAACCCCTCCCCCGAAGCTCACACGCAGCTGCAAGATATGGAAGCCCAAGTTCGTTGGCTTCATGGTGATTTAATGGATATGAAGAAGGCAATTTCGAACCTAGCCACCTTCGTGCAGACCTCTAATTCTGAAATAAGGAACAACACTAGAAAGGAGAAAGACCACTTTGAAAAGTTGATGGGTAAGCATGATACATTTTATAGTTGTCTTCGAATTCTGGAAGCAAAAGTGGATTGTATAAGGGTGAACAATGGAAGCACTAGGATTAACAATGGAAGTAGTCCCTCTGTTATTCTGAATGTGGATGAAGACAATGCAGCCCCAGCGTCTGACAGCAAGGCGAAAGCCCGTCACCAGGCTAACTGATATGGCTCATGCTTTTCCAGGGGACTGTGTAATTCTTTTTGTTTATCTTATGCATCTCCGAACCTATGTAATGGATCTCTGTTCTGTTTTATGTCATGTTTCAATCTTTTCTACATCATTTTGTAATAGGCTTAATGCCTTTTTTGAACTTCAGAGGCTGGACAGTGAGATGTTTGCTTTGGCAACTCTAGTTCTATGGGAACAGCCTCCCCGGCTCTATGTAATACTTTCTCCTTTTTAATACAAAGCTAGTTAACCATTTGTGTAAAAAAAAAAAATGAGACTCATGCCACATTTGTTTCCTCGGCCATCATGATCCAATCCATTCTAGTTCACTCAGTGTCCTTTCACTTCGTACAGACCTACAAAAACATCCTTTGCGCCGTAATCGTTCATATGTGTTGGTACATCCCCTCAATCTTCTGAGTGCCTTTGCAACTGATCATTAATGAAACTGTTATTATCCATGTGCTCTTCATGGTTGGATTATGCCATGTATCCCTCTTGAACCTACTTGTTGAGGTTTCACCATATGTCTACCTTGTGTTCAGGGGAGGCCCATATGTTCGCACTTGCAATGATTATGGGGTTTAGTCATACCCTGTCCATGGTGTGAGCTGTCCATGGTGTGAGCTGAGGTGTCCCAAGAGGGCCCAATAACCTCCCTTCCCAATCTACGTGGGTGAAGATTCTACACATATTACTGAAAGTAAGACAAATTAAAAGGAAGATTGCTCAACATTTTTAATATTGAACTTTTCAAATTAAATCATCCCAAAATATTTTTGAAGTGATCCAAATCACTTTCACTATAATAATTATAAACATTTTTAAAATCATGTTAAATTTTATTCTCAAATATAAAATATTAAAATGATAATGAATTAATTAACATATAAATTTATATAATATAATTCAATCAAATAGTGAATTAAAATATGAAAACGATAATTAATTAATTAACATATAGATTATTATGATATAATCTAATATATGTTATTATTCCCGAATGAAAATACATTAAATTTATTTAATCTCAACATTTTTTAATTAAATTATATAACATATAAAAAAATTAATTCAATTATATAATATACCAGCCTAGATCCAAATCCTAGGCTCTATCAAGCGCTGAGAGTGATCAAATATCCTGAGGTGCAAACCTTTCCTTGAATAGCTCTTTGAGTGCAATACCTGAGCCACCTAATCCTAAGCTCTAAAGTCTCTAGTTTAAGTCTCATATTTACCTTTTACTTTGTATTATTTTTTTTGTTTATGGCCTACATAATATTTATTAATTTTTACTTTGTATTATTATTTTTTGTTTACTTTGTATTATTTTGCTATTGGACAAACAGACAAACACTCTAAAGTCTCATAATATTTTTTACTTTATATTAAAAGTAAAAAGTAAAGTCTCTAGTTTAAGTCTCATATTTACTTTTTACTTGGTATTATTCTTTTTTGTTTATGGCCGACATAATATTTACCACCTAATCCTAAGCTCTAAAGTCTCTAGTTTTAGTCTCATATTTACTTTTTACTTTGTATTATTCTCTTTTTGTTTATGGCCACCTGATATTTACCACCTAATCCTAAGCTCTAAAGTCTCTAGTTTAAGTCTCATATTTACTTTTTACTTTGTATTATTTTTTTGTTGTTTATAGCCGACATAATATTTATTACTTTTTACTTTGTATTATTCTTTTTTTGTTTACTTTGTATTATTTTGTATTATTAGAGCGCCTCTTGGCGCAATAAATTTTATCTTATAAGTCATAAATTATATGCAATTGGTTGGTAGTCAAAATATATTGAAGATATTATCAATTTTTAAAATTTAATCTTAATATATTTAAAAAATAAAAAATAAACATCTAATTTATGTATAAAAATATTATTTTCAATTTATTTATTATGAACTCAACATGCGATGCAAGAGCATCCTAGCTTCCATGTCATTATAGGCAAATCAAGTTTTTTTTTTAAGGAAAAGCTCAAAAGGGGGTCTTGACATTTGATGGGGAATCTCAATTCCTTTAATGATTGTATTTTCCAAGTTATTAGATGATTTCTGGAAGAGATGAATCGTGGACACCTTTTCAAAGTTCTAGAAGGGTGACACGTTAGATGATAAGGTTAGTTAATTGAGTCAGTTGACAAGTGTGTAACTAATCTACCTTGTTAGCAGAATTTGTGGATCTAAGAGATATTAGGAGTTAGTTTAGGGTCTAAAACTAAAACTAGTTATTAGTACTAAATGTATAAATGCATTGTAAGCCTACGAGCATAGTGTGACCAAGAAATGAAGATCGGGCCATGAGAGATTAAATCTTTGTGTGGTTGAGGAAGCCAGATGAGAACAAGTTAATCTTGTTGGAAGAATGATGTAAAGAGAACCCGTTGTTTAATGAAGAATGGTCGAAGAATTTGTTTGAATTGTGTTTCTTTTTGAGCATTGTTGTTATGTTGAAATTGACATCGCTTTATTTAATTCAGTTAATTCGAATGGGTTGAATAGTTGTAGAATGATGCTCTGAGATAGACTGAGTTTATTGTTAATGAATGAAGTTGTTTCACAGGTCATTGTTCCTTAGCATTATATGTATTTGACCTCAGGGAGGATATTCATCCTTTCCAAAAATTAAGATATCCCACAACGTCCAAGAGTTTGATCCTTCGGGGAGAAATGGCCTTTTGAGTTTTTTTTCGTAATTAAATTTGGAAAAATTATATTACGAGGACTTCATCAACATTGAGGTTTTTGTAAATCTTTAAATAATATATTCCATTAAATTTAGAAAAATTAACTCAAAGAACTATTCCATTAAATTTGGAAAAAATAATCTAGAGCACTATTTCCTCAATTAATAGTTTTTATTACTTAAAGTTAAACTTTAGTATTCAAGCATTCAAAAAGAAATGTTGCATCTCAAATAGAACTAGATGGGTAGGCCATAAATCATGATGAATCTATGAATATACTTAATTTGCTAAATGTTAAGACCGTTGAGACGTTGAGATATATTATATAGGAATAATCCAATGAAGTTGCATACATAATTGCATGCTTTAATGCAAGACATTCTCTATCTATATTTGAGGTGACAAAAGTAGTAGAAAAATTTATATTATTAAATTATGTTATATAGGAAAATAAGATAGCACAAATGGAAGAAATCCTATTACAGGTACTGCATTCACATTGAGTTTTTTGTACATCTTTAATATACCCATTGAATCTATAAAACTTAACTTCTACAGTCGAATGAATTGCAGGTTGTAGATGTCCATATTTTTGTTGCAAAATCCAATAACTATCGATGAAATGGAAAGGACTCGTTGAAGTTAAATATATCAAATACAAGTCTTGATATATTACCTGATGACTCGGAAGTAGAGTTTCATAATTTTTTTAATATGAAAATTAAGAACAACTACTATGGGATCAAAAACTAAAGTAACATGCAAAATTTTCATAAAACTTTGGCATACACATAACTTGAATTTCTTTTATATGTAATTTTAAGGTTTGCTCGCTGATGTTTTCTCTTGGATATAAATTCATGGCTTTTGTATTTCTAAAATTATCAGGAAAAAAAAGGTTTATCAGCGTGAATTTAAACAAATTAAAGTACTTTAAGAATAATGAAAAAGAAACTATAAAACTTTGTGCTTTCTTTTTGTCTTAGTTTTGAGCTTTGAGTGTAGCAAGCTCCTCTTGGAATAGCTAGGTTATGATCATAGTTAGGTTGCCTTTAATGAAGGTTTGATCCATAGATATATAGGGGCATTTTGAAAAAAAAAAGGCCAAGAAAAGAGTAGAAACTAAGCAATGATGCATCATATATTGTTCTGCATATAGAGGCAATTTTTGGAGGGAAAATTGCCAAGCAGAGAGGTGAGTTGGATAAACTTTGCATCACCTAGGGATGGAATCTATGCATCCAACCAAATAAAACAAATAAGCCTGGATTTTGTTGAAACATAATCAAATTCAAAAAATATTTAGAATCATAAGTTGAACATCATGAATAAGTTGAATCAATTGCACACGTTGATAAGCAAAGACAGTGCAAGTTGTTGTTCTCGTCTTCCTATACATTGATTATTTTCTCCAATTACATAATTCACCTTGCCCTCATTAACGGACTATTATGGACATCATTAGAAGAAAGATGATTGTTCGAAATGTGATTGTGATTGTTAATAGAAGTCGCCACTTTTTTACTATTGTTGTTATAATTCTACCCATGTCGATGAGGAGGCAATGATGGCATTAGGCTTGGCATCATTATCATACCAACCATCATGTGAGCATTGTGACATGTTAATGACAAACATTACACCAATCCTACTTCAGTTAAATATGGTGGAGCATTTGGAATTTAAGATTTATAAATTTTGGAACTTGTTCATCAAACTCCAAATACCAAAAAAAATCTCTCTAAAGACACTATAAAATGTAAATATATGTAATATTTCTCTCCCAAGACTAAGACTCTTATATCCCTAGAGACTATATAAAACAATGTATAAAAGCCAATGGATTGCCACTATAGTAAACTAATTTCAAGATCATCTTCTTAAAAATACAGTACAATATCATGTTAATTTGAGTAGGGCGCGGAGGAATTGAACCACCAACATGTTGCTCGTAAAGCAGGTGCTCTTCCATTGAGCTAGCAACCTTTAAAGCAATAGGGGAGAGGGAATTTGTTAACACCTAGAACTATGTTAGCATCTAGATTAAACCTTTGTAATCCTATGTGATAACTCCATCATTCACGCTTGCATCCTATAGTTTGCAATAATGAGATAAATGTTTAAGGCCAAGCGAGTGCTTATCAACTTTTCAAGTTCATCATCACATAAGTGCCATATTGCATTTAAAGGTGATGTGCAATCCAAAAAGGCATACTCATGTCTCCATGTGTTCGAAAATATTCCCTACGCATAGGTTAGATTTCTCATGGACGTAGTAAGGCTCCCTAGACACCTAATCCGAGACAGAAGCAAAACAAATGGTACACAACATCTCCTAGATCCAGTTCATACATAAGCAAACACAAGCATAAAAAAGATGGAAGAAGGTAGATGTCCTACCAATGCCCTGACGGTTGTCCTAGCTGCTCCTTGATCCTGCTCCTAGCTTGCAGATCCAAACTTGTGAGCCTACACACAAAGACAAGAAACAACACCTTATAATGCACCAAGTGTATTAAACAAGATCTAACTACCAATTAGTAGACATATTCATACATCCATCAACAGAGACATGAAATGGGAGAATAGGCCAATTTTTATATTAGAAAGAAATGCATGAACAACATGTACAAAAGTATGCCCAACTCTACAGCAACATGTCCTTCAAAGTCTCCTTCCAAATTCCTTTGAGCACCACAAGATCATAAGGACCACCTCTCTAAGCCTTTTTCCCTTTTAAGCCCCTTGAGAATCACACAATCATAAGTGTGATGCCTTCAAGCTCTCCTCTTTTGCCCATGGAAAGCCTTCATTATATAGGATTTGGGAGGCTCAAATACCATGGAGAAGGATTTGGATGAAGTGAGGATAAGGTGGATCAGAAGATATTCATGTTAGTTTGAATGGAAATTTGAGAAATAAGGTGATCCTAAAACAGGATTGTCGCTCCCCTAAGGTTGAGTACAAAGCGAAAAAGGTGCAATTTTCGCTCCCCTGAAGGCATGCAAGGGGCAACAACCTTGTAATTTTCACTCCTTGGGAAACATTGAGGGAGCGATATTCTCCATTCAAGGCTCAAATTGGGGTTTGTTGAAGTAGTTCTTCGACCTCCAAATGTCAAAGGACCTTCCCAAACATGACTAGGGACTAGGTAAAACACAAGAGGATGGACCCTAGCACACCTAGGGAACATCACAACCCATGCTTCTCATGGTGATGAAGCATGCCAGGTCATAAGTCACAATTTGAGGTACAACACTCCAATAATGATAAATATTAGAATAATTATAAAATCATGTCAATGCCTAATTGTTTCACAACAAATGAAGTTAGTGGAGGATCAAACATCAAGCATTATAACCAAGTGTTGATAAAAAATGGCCTCTAGTTGGGTATAGAATCAGATCATACGAAGAGTCATTTATTTATATTGGTTCAAACTATATGAATGGTGAAGTCCCTACATCTGAAAAATAAAACTATAGTGATGAATGTTATTGAATGTTGTCATAGATTTTATCCTTGCATTGAAGCATGATATAGAGTTGATTAAGAGGGTACTTCAAAGAAAATCCCAGTTTGATTTCTAAGACATTTATAGGCACTCTCAAAAATAAAATTCTAGAGAGTTTATTGTTGCAATAGAAAAGGGGTCAACGAAATTTGAAAGCCCAATTATTAAAATTAAATTCAAAACTTAGAAATTTAAAGAATAAACAATTTGAATCAACAAGTAATAATGTTACCCAAGGCTGCAACCATGTTTTATTAGATTTGAGATTGGAGAGAAGGGGAGTTAGGAAGAGGTTGGAGGCACTCCTTGATGTTTTCTTGACATGGAGTCACAAGAAGGGTGGATCACCCATTTCATGTACATAATGGCAACAAGCTATTCTCAACATTCATAATAGTAGTAAAGGGGGCATCATTTCAAAGTTCATCATGTTTTATAACAAATTGAAAATGGTTGATAATGAACACCACTGAGGATCTATCACCTTTTCTTTCAATTATGTCCAATGCTTGCTTCCTCTTTACCAACAACTAAAATATAGTTGTGTCGTGCTATATGTTTTTTCTACACCTCTTTCAATATTTTTATTTGTTGTATCAACATCAATATAAAAAGTAGCTTGACGAATCTCATCACATATTCTCAATGCACAATCTAAAGACTTCTTTGGCATAAGGAATACAATCTCCTATCCAAGACTAGACCAAAAGGGCCAATTCCTTGCATAATTCCCTTGGAGTATTGCAAGTAGCATTTTATACAACTAACTATGTCCCAATGTATCATGACAAGTCTTTTCCTCATCCTCATTAAAGTAAAATAAATCAAACCAAATGGGAAGTTGAAAAATGAAGTGGAATTATTGCACACTAAAGTTTCAGTTTCAAAACATCAAAACAGTGATGTTTATCTTGGGCCCATGAATAGCACCTTCACCTTTATTAATATCACAAAAACTCTGTAAACACCAATAAACAAACTGCAAAGAAGCTCCTTTGCTTGTTTCCTTGTTCTACTAGATTGTTAATAGCCCAAGGAATTCAAATAGTAAAGGTGAAGCATGGTATCTATGTACAATACTAGCAGCCACTAGTGCAATAAATTCTACCAAAAAAATATGTCCCCATCTAGTTCTATTGCCAACTAATTTCTAGAAATTGCTAATACATGATAAGACAAGAAAACTAGAAGGGAGCTAATCGTACATTCTCCCAACTTTTTACACATACAAGGGGAAAGGGTGCTTGAATTGAGGACACTAAGGATTGGTTGTGGGGGCAGAACCCCCTCCTCTGCATTTTCCTCACCATTTACTTTGGTTTTTCTAGGTAATAGTTTTTCTTTGACCTTATTTTTTTGCTTTTTTGGTGATTTTTTTCTCAACTATGGAAAGAGATTCACTAGCTTTTCAAATGATTTTTGAGAACATTATTGGCTTTTGCCTCTAAAGGAGAACCCTTGTAACTGTAATTAATATGGATCCCGTGAGTTGTCCATTTGTGTTTATGTGCTCATTTAGTGAAAGTGCATAGGTTTGTTGAATAAATAATGCTATATGTGAAATTTGTATCTCCAAAACTAAAGTAATTTTAATTAGTATGGAAATCACGATGTCCATTTGTATTTATATGCTCATTTAGTGAAAGTGCAAAGGTCTTGGTGAGAAACTAGGAAATGTTGTATATGTAAATTATTGTCTTTATAACGAAAGCAATTCATTTTCAACATTGACTCATCACCTTATGGTTTAAAAGGTCTAATTCCAATATATGTTGCATTCAATACATTTTCACCTTCAATTTAATCTCGAATTTTCTTCAACACTAGTAATTTTCCTATTCTAGGTTCTATTATCGTCATGCTAACCATCCCTTCCCTTGCATCACTAAATGAATTTTGTTAGTTATCACTTTTTTCTCATTTCCCTAGCAATTTCCATGGATGACAATGAACACTACTAAGGATGTATTACCTTTGATTTTAATTGTCTAGTGTTTTCTTCCTCTTTACGAGCAACTAAAATATAGTGGTATCATGTTATTTGTTCCTTCTAGACCTCCTTTTGAATATTTTCATATGTTCTATCAATACCAACATAAAAAAACAATTTTTTGAATCTCATCACTTATTCTCACTGCATAGTTTAAATATTCTTTGGCATACAACATACAATTTCCTACCAAGGACTGAAGGTCATTTCCTAGGATAATTCTCCTAGAGAATTGCGAGTAGCATTTTAAAAAACCAAGGCCTAGAGTATCATGACAAATATTTGCCTCATCCTCATTAGAATAAAATAAATCAAATCAAATGGGAGCTAAATTATTGCACACTAAAATTTCCTTTCGAAAGCACCAAAACAATTATGTATATCTTGGTCCCATAAAAAACACTGTCAACTTTATTTGTCTATGAACATAAAAAACAATCTACCAAAAAACTCCTTTGTTTGTTCATCATTCTACTAGACTATTAATAGCCCAAGGAATGCAAGTAATAAAGGTGAACATGGTATTAGTGTACAATGCTAGCAGCCACAAGTGTAATAAATTTTGTCAAAAATACAACTCCTCATTCAATTCTATTACCAATTGATTCCTGAAAAATTTCTAATACACATTAAGTCAAGAAAATATAAGGGTGATAATTGTTCGTACTCCCAACTAGTGTTTTGTACACAAACAAGGAGAAAAGGTGCTCACTCCAATCAACAGATTTTGTCTCAATTCAATGTACAAGAGACTTTGGCATTTGGCAATGTTTTGGGGGATGCTACTAGAAATCCTATTTCCCTATCATTCAAGCTTGTATATAGAATTGCAATTTTCAAAGGAAGGAAGCTTGCCTAATAAATTTACAAAAGCTATTGAAAATATTTGTAGATATTTGACAAAAATTGCCTTCAAGGGGATTATAAGAAACATTGAGGTACTCCAATCTAGGTGCATCGTAGAGATCATAAGGAAAATGTCTACTGAAATTGTTCCTTGATAAGTCTACATAGGATAAAATTTTAAGCTTTCCAAATCTGAAAGGAATGTGGCCACTAAGATTGTTTCGCTAAATGTAGGTTATATCAAAGTGGGGAAATTTGTAAGACTATAAGGTGTTTCTCCAGTGAACTAATTGGAAAATAAAATAAGTACGGTTAACTTGTTGTCTTTACACCAACATAGATCCATCTTAATCCTGGATCTATCCAGCACCGAGAGGGATCCAATTTCTTGAGGTGTGTTTTTTTTTTTCTTAAAATCGAGAAATTTGATTCCTCTTTTACTTGATAGATAAGTTTTAAATTTTAATTTTCTATTTTGGACATGGATTTTCATAATTGTTTTAATTCCTCTTTTGCTTGATAAATCAGAGTTTTAAGTTTTAATTTTATATTTTGGATATCAATTTTTTTAATTACTTTTCATAAAAAAATGTTTTATGAGTTGACATATATTTTTTATGAGTAACATTACAATACGTTACAACATCTCCCCCGTATTGGGATGTTGAGCACCTTGCTCCTCTTGGTGCAACAAGTCAATAGGGATTGGTTATGTTAATTTATTGAAAGATGCATCCAACCATTCTAGCCTACAATATCTCCCCAGCTGCTGAGGAAGGCTTCCTATGAAGTAATTGTTCCATATAGTGAAAGTATTCAATCTAGGAAGGTCACCAATTCCCTCACAGCTGTATCTGAGGAGCTTATTAAGAAATAGGTGTAGAACTATCAACCTTCTGAGCATCAAAAACCCTTTAGGAATCAATCTGGTTAGCATGTTACTTAACAAATGTGATCCTTGCATGCGTGTGATATTATTTAAATACCCTCGGATGAATCCAATAAGATTATTGTTGTACAACAACAATTTATTTAGCTTCAGTGATTAGCCTATAAAACTGCCTTGGGCTTACATCTTAACTATCAAGGTGGTTAAGAAACTCAATTGCTTATGATGTTTTTCCTATGAGAATTTTTCTTGAGAGCTCCAAAGAAACCACTCTAGATTTATTTGTTAAATGTAATTATAGTCTATAATGGTATAATGGGATCATAATATAGTCCTAGGCTCTTAGCTCAAAATTCATACTAAAAGAAAAGATAAGAAAATATTATGTAAGTCACCATTAGTTGTAATCCTTTATGGATGGACTGGTCATGGAAAAATGGTAAATCTGTCTTCTCTATTAAAGGTAGAATCTATGGCTACCTTATAGCAAGGTTATGGCTTAGTTACAATAGTCACTAGAACTTGGTGTAGAAGTTGTAGTAGCTTCTAGGAAATGTATGTATTTGTAAATTCAAAATGCTCTGCAAACCAAAAATTTCCTTTATCAAAGCCTTCATATTTGGTTTATAGTTGAAAACGGGCTTAGGAAAGCTCAGATCAATGGTACACTTGTTGATAAAGTGATTGTTCTATTTTCTCTGAAGAGTTCAATATGGCAATGATTGAATGAATGTCTGATTCAATTTTTTTTTGTTCTAAGATTCACTATTAAAAAAAATTCTCCAATAGTATAAAAAATGAATGCAATAGAACTAATAATTTTATTGCATTATATTAGGTGCACTATGTTAATCTATGAATCACCTAGAGATTATCTGCATCTCTTTCCAATGTGTGCATTATGGAATATTCAAGTACAATTTCTCCAACTTTAAGAATTGATTTGCTAATTTCTTATGGTACTTGTTACCACCAAATTTGCATGAAAAAATTTGTCAACTTTGAGTGTTGAGCTAGTTCTACAAGTTGGAGCAGCTCATAAATGAACTAAGTCTTCTTCATATGCATGGATGTCTTGGTGATAATGACTTGCATTCTCATGATCCTTCTAGCACAAGCACAAGAGCATTTCTAACAACAACATTGCATGGTGAATGAAAGCTAATGCGTGTTAGCTTTCGTACCGGTACAACTACATTTCCATCAAATACATTCCACCATGAAGAAAGTCTAACGCATGTTAGCTTTCTTTCTAACACAAACATAAGGGCATTTCTTACAACAACATTGCACTATGAAGAAAAGTTAACACATGTTAGCATTCCTTTTAGCACAAGGGCATTTCTAACTACAACATTACATGGTGAATGAAAGCTAACATGTGTTAGCTCTCCTACCGGTACAACCACATTGCCATCAAATACATTGCACCATGAAGGATATCTAATGCATGTTAGTTTTCTTTCTAGCACAAGCATATGGGCATTTTTAATAACAACATTGCACAGTGAAGAAAATCTAACGCATATTAGCTTTTCTTCTAGCACAAGCATGAGGCAAATTCTAACAACAACATTGCATGGTGAATGAAAACTACCACGTATTAGCTTTCCTACCAATACAACCACATTGCCATCAAATACATTGCACCATAAAGGAAATCTAATGCATACTAGCTTTCCTTCTAGCACAAGCATAAGGGCATTTATTGCATCAACATTGCACAATGAAGGAAAGCTAACAAGCATAAGAGCATTTCTAGCTCCACAAGCATAAGAGCATTTCTAACAACAACATTGCATGTTGAATGAAGGGCTAATGCGTGTTAGCTTTCCTACTAGTACAACTACATTGCCATCAAATACATTGCACCGAGAAGGAAATTTAACGCATGTTAGCTTTCCTTCTAGCACAGGCATAAGGGCATTTCTTACAACAACATTACACAAGGAAGGAAAGCTAACACATGTTAGCTTTCTTTTTAGCATAAGCACAAGGGCATTTCTAACAACAACATTGCATGGTGAATGAAAACTAACATGTGTTAGCTTTCCTATTGATACAACCACATTGTCATCAAATACATTGCACCATGAAAGAAATCTAACGCATGTTAGCTTTCCTTCTAGCACAAGCACAAGGTCATTTCTTACAACAACATTGCACAATGAAGGAAAGCTAAAACATGTTAGCTTTCATTCTAGCACAAGCACAAGGGCATTTATAATAACAACATTGCATGGTGAATGAAAGCTAACACGTGTTAGCTTTCCTACTGGTACAACCACATTGCCATCGAATACATTGCACCATGAAGGAAATCTAACGCATGTTAGTTTTTCTTCTAGCACAAGCACAAGGGCATTCTTAGAACAACTTTGCACAATAAAGGAAAGCTAACGCATGTTGGGTTTTAACAACAACATTGCATTGTGAATGAAAGCTAACACGTGTTAGCTTTTCTACTAGTACAACCACATTACCATCAAATACATTGCACCATGAAAGAAATCTAACACATGTTAACTTTGCTTCTAACATGTTAACTTTCCTTCTAGCACAAGGGCATTTCTTACAACAACATTCTACAGTGAAGGAAAGCTAACGCATGCTAACGTTCCTTCTTGCAGAACCACATTACCATCAAATAATTTGCACCTTGAAGGAAATCTAATGCATGTTAGCTTTCTTTCTAGCACAAGCAGGACATAGCAACATTTAGTACCTTCATTTCAGACCTACAAAGTAACAAGCTTATGGTATTGGAGACCATGTTTGTGATGGCGTTGACTGTCCAATGGAGTATTTATAAGCAACATCAAGGTATCTCGGTTGTTACTGTCCCCAACAAGGTATTTATAAACAATAGTAAGGTATTTTGAATCTTTGGTTGTAGTTTTGGAAATGGTGTAGGTAGTCTAAGAAAATCATCTATCCAATTTTTAATGCAAGAAAATGCTATGCGTGCTTTAGCTAATATTCCTTGTGGTATGTATCATTTAGTGCATACTCTTAAAGAAAGCACTAGGAGTCTGAATATGTAACATTTGCCAGTATTGAATGTGAACAATGCAAAAGCCAATCTCAATAGGGTGAGTGCTGGCAATAGAAATCCAACTTGCAATGGATACATCTTTGTTTGAAGAATCTGCCCAAAAATGCATCTAGAAAGGGTGCCCCTCTAACTGTTGTTTCAGATCAACCTTCAGTGCTGATGCTATAGGATCCCTTACTACTAGATATTGAAGCTTGGGAGTAAAAAGATGCATATCTGGATCTTCAACATGCCACTATCTTCATTCTTGCTTATATCATACTTTCTGTCATTAATCCTCCTAGCCCTTCAAGTATACCCATACATTTCAAACTTGAAGTTGTCCAAAAATATCATATGCAGCAAGCAGCACTAACAGCTGCCAACTTAAAACTGTCAATATCTCAGATATTCTAACAGAAATGCCTTTCTGATTTGGTACAATTCTGGTATAAAACCCTTAATCAATGATCTGGGATATGCTGCAAAGTACTAAATGATGCTAACATAAGGCCTCCAAAATACCAAAATGACCTTCTTTCTATGAGAAAAACAGGCTGGAATAGTGCCTTGACTGTTGAGGCAAATCTGCAAATGGTGGTGGGTCTAAAAGTACTAGGCCTAATCCTTCAAAATTTGTATGTATGCAGTGTGCTGAAGATTACCTTGGGCAGTTCTGCAAATAGTCTTTTCTTCTCCTCCTACTAAAGATAATCTTCAGATCTGCTCTGTTGGAAAACAAGTTCCTCAAAATGAAAAATGAGTAACACCTCGCTCCATATGGGGACTTGTTCTCTTCCATGGAGTGCAAGAGAACTCCATAAATCTTTGCTATAACTGCTAAGAGCTGACATGAAAAGTGAGAACATGTGGCAGGACAGGTCAAGACTCTCATCCCAAAACCCCACATAACAATCTAATTTGTTCTTGTTCAAAATTTTCAATATTGGATTTACAAAGAAAGGCATAAGCCAAAATGCCAAAGAGAACATGAAAATAAAACAACTACTTCTATTCTACTTCTTGTTACTGCTCAAATTTGCACCTAAGTGATGAAGTCCCTAAACACAAGCACAACCTTGATGCAGATAATTAGTTTGTAATGTTGCTTTATGTTGCCTCTTCAATTTCTATTTGATTTACTTTAGTATGATTGGTAGATGGTTTATTTGAGTTTGAATTGAAGTTAGTTAATTGACCTTAAATAATACTCAGTAATCAGTTGTAGTTTTTGGTTTTACATCAAATACCACAGGGAATGGAGTTTGAATTGAGGAAACTTGAAGAATATGTGAATTATATCTATGATGAGATGCTCTATTTGCGAGGAAGGTATGTGTTTCTGAAACAACGTTGATCATTTTCTGGTCAATTTAGTTGGATCAATTGTGCTGACCCCTACATTCTCTGTGTTTAATAGGGGAAAAGAAATGCAGAATCTAAATGAATCAACAAACTAAAAAATGGCCTGGTTTGGTATCAGACATGATACCAAACCAGGCCATTTAAAGAGTTTATCAGTTGCTTTAGACTCGGATCTTTTTCTGGAAATCTGGAGAATTATCTTGTGTTTTGAAAGACTAGTTAGTTACTTGAAATGCACTTTGAACTGATTTCTACAGCAGGAATTTTCAGTTTCAGTAGATTATTTTCTCATTCTATTTATAAATTTTGCTCAGAAAAAGTGATTCAGGGTTTATCAATTTGGACCCATTAAAATATAGTTTTCATGCATGGATATGATTCAGTGGTAGGTAAGCATATGGATAATTCGTGTATACTGTTATGGAACCATGTGCAACATATTATCCTCAAGATCATGTGACATAAAATATGATGGATATCTTCTTGTAGAATGTCTAAGTACTATGTCTACCATCTAGTAGGCAGATTAATGATAATATGCTTCACTTGAATTACACTCAATGTTATTGCCTCTGACAGAACTTAGAAGCATAAAACGACCTACACAAAAATGTCTGAACTAGCTATCTATGCATTTAGCTCGTTTCCTTTGCTTATCTGGCCTTATATTCTATGTAAACACGGCACTTTCTTCAGTTTTGCAGCACTCATCAAAGCTGAAAATTTGTGCATTTACCTTTTTGTGTCATACACAGTTGATGAAAATATTTGGTATAACGAATTCAATTGTTATGCAGTTGTCTCTTTTCCTTGTGGACTCCATTCTATATGTTATCCATGGGCCTGTTTGCACAATGTGGTCTCAGTTGAGTGTATTATCTTTGTTTACTCTTCACCTTGCGATATACAGATGGCATATTGTTCTGTACTTCATAATCCATTTGCTGTTGAGCTCATGTTTTCCTTTTATTGCATTTTATCATAAATTCCACTTTATCAGTCTTAGGCCTGCTTTTCAAGGGAACCAAACATTTTGTAATAGTTCAAAATGGATTTATTTTTCCCTAACAAGGGATTAGAGCTTCCTTCGGACCTCTCAAGGTTAAACTGTTAATGTCATAGTGGCCAAATTCGCTGACCGTATCAAGTGTGCTTATTGGACCTTCTTGTGCAACATACTTTTGTGCCTAAGCAAATCGGTTGCAATTCGCATCTTTAAGGAGATGTACCCGTGCACATGTATTGTAAATTTATCATATGACTGACTGGGCAGGAGGGGCCCATGCTTGAGTTCAGCTCGTTTGTCCTGGGTATGTATACCCCCTTTTAACTACCGAAGTGTGGAAACCAAGTCTAAATATTGGAATTTTCGGGCTTGACCTTTTCAGTAAGCTGTCAATATAGCAGAATCTTTTTGGAGGCAACCCATCTAAATAAGAGAAGTTTCAGTCTCACTCGATGTTTAAACTTTAGATTACTGTATGAGAATTGGGTTTTTTCTCTACAGTTCTCTACAGAACAGAGGTGGTTTTTAAGGCATTGCTCATGCCAAAAGCTTTGCCAATCTGGAAGCTGGCTTGATTCAAGTCTCTAGGTTGATGTGAACATCCCTTCTCACTCTGGTATTAACATCCCTTTTGGTGGCATGCCTTGTGGTTGTTATCTATGTGATGTCCATAATAATTCCAAGTCATTACTACAGCAGCATATCTCTACGATGGGATTCCCTTTTACATTAAAACTCTACTAATTTTGAGTGTGTAAATGTGGTGAATGACTCCACGTGCATAACAAATTCTCAGACAGGTGGTTTATAAGGAATACCCACACCAAAAGCTTTTCCAATAAGAAGCTACCTTTGAGGTGCAAGTCCCTGGGTTGCTGTGCTAGCATCCTCTCTTACTCCAATAGTAACATTGCCGGTGGTTTTGGTGACATCCATTATTACACTCACCCTCTTTCGCTCATTGGTGTTATCTATGTTGGCTTCAGGTTGCTAATATCTTCTTCTGATCTAGTACTATCATTTCCTGCTAGCATTCAGACTAATGAGTTAAATTGTGATTTTGTATTATTGAACTTTATTTTATAAGCACTTAAAACATGAAGTTATTGGAGAATACCAACTTTTGTGTAGATTAAGAGAGCACAATGCTGTACAAACTTTGAGGGAAAAAATATGGTTGGCTGATCTAAACTTAAATCCAGTCATGGATACTGCACTGGAGATAGATGCAAATGGAACAATTCAGAAGCATGGAAGCATGATTTTTTCAAAGGAAAAAAGTGACCACACTGCCATACATACTTTGAAGAGGAAAAATGGGTTGGTTGATTTAAATTTAAGTCCAGTCATGGATGATGCATTGGAGACAGATGAAAATGGAATAATTCAGAAGCATGATGTCATGCTTCTTTCAATGGATAAAAGCCAAAGAGCAACTATTCTGTAGCCTCATCATTTCTGATAAAAATCTATGGAAACCACATGCAAGTAAAGATATTGAACAAATGGAGAGTATACTGGGAATTTTAGAAGAACATGGTAGTAGCTTTGATTTGAAGAAACTAGATTGTCCAAGCCTCAAGTCAATGATGTTTTGGAAAAGAAACCAATTGATGAATCAGATATTTTAAGTAACAAGTTGAATATGGACCTTTGAAATGATTCTAGTGAAGGGCAATGGCAATACACTGATCAAAGTTCACTTTTAGATCCAAAGGCTAATTCACCGTTAAATAGTCATAATAAACCACTTCCATGTTCTCTTGGATGAGTAAGGTTTGAGGCTGACTGTGCTGATGGTTATGATAATTAATGTGGAAAACAGAGAACTCCCTGCACATTACAACAGTGTGAGAGTGAAAGCTTTTCCTCAGAAGGAAATCAAATGAAACGCAGTAAAAGTGTTGGTCCATGTGATTTTTCAAGTTCAATATTCATGGGTACACCAATCAGTAATACATGGAAGCCTTCAGATGATGAGGTCAAGTATTTACTTCCATCAATTAGAACTGGAAGCATTTCTTCTTCTTTGGACAACAATTTCCATATAGAAGGAGAAAAGCATGTACATGTGGAGGACCTAGATGAAGTTTTATCTTCAAGAACAGAAATTGAGATGCTAGTTTGTAATGAAAGCAATTTTTTCTTGGATACCCTGGGTCAAACTAGCAGCATTCTCCTTGACAATGGTTCAAAGGCTGAAAGCCTCAACGAGTATAAATTTATATATTGTCAAAATGAGCTTGAAAGCCTTATTAACCCTCAAGTAAGGGTCAGATTATTCCTATTGATTGACTTGCCTCTGAGAGGCACAGTCTGTTCTGAAAGTTAGTATTCCTATTGATTGACTTGCCTCTGAGAGGCACAGTCTGTTCTGAAAGTTAGTATTCTGAGTACAAAGGAAGGTCTCAACTCCCCAAGTAAGTAATCAGACTTGTTCCTTTTATTGTGATATATTACTGCTGTTATAACTTTGTTTAATTAGTTATATTACTGCTGCTGATTACATGTTACTGTAAGTTTCAATCTTAACACCAGGACCTCTTTGGAAGTGTTAAAGTTGAAAGAGATGAAAATTATGTTTTAATTTTATCTTGCTTTGTTACAACTGTACTATTCTGCTTCCAATACTAGTTTGTTAAATTTATTTTTGCATTAAAGTATAAAAAATAAAAATAAAAATTCTACTTCAAACCCTAACTTAACCCTAAATTTAACAATTTTGTCTGTCAGTCCATTCTAGTTCCAGTCCTGATAACTATGATCACTGCAATCAGAGTCTATCACTTTGTGATTTTGATCCAGTGCTCACAGTATAGTTTATAAATTTACAAGTCAATAGAAAGCAAATCTTCCTAGTTCAAGTGATCCTAGAAATATTCAGAATCGCCTCCAAACACTCATGTGTCTGATGGATGACCGCCATCATTTTAAAAGCAATAATTTCCTATAAAGCTGAAGAGAGGTGTCCGATTTCGTGATAATTTTAACATTTATGGCTCCTGAGAGTGTAGGCGGATTGGCAAGTCCAGTTTGACATCCAAACTATGTCACAAGGTCGAAATCCGAGGGGCAGGGTCGGGGTGTCCCTGTAGGGAGGGGAGTCTCATACACCAACTCTGGCATGCTGGTTGCGGACGTGACTTTAAACCTCAATCCTTATTATCAAGCAGTATTTTGCAGACACTTGAGATATTGCATTGTGGGATTGAAAAACCATTTTCTAGGTACTTGTGAAACCCATTTTTACTATTTTGGGGGTTTTAAGATTATGATGACCTTTGATTGCATCTCGGAAAACAACACGCTGATGTATAAACGATTTTTCGGAAACTTCTAGCAATGACTACTTATTAAATGGTTTTTGCGATGATCACTCTGCAAATTAAACAAATGATATCGTAGCAAAAGGAGATCGGCCTGGTACATCTTCTATACATATCAAACTCCGATGAAGTGCTAATCCCTTTGAAAAAGGGAGAGAAAACAAGCTCGTAAAAACCTTAAATTTAATCTGAAGAACTCTGCAGAACCCTGCTATTTTTTAAAAAGAAATAAGTGGACCATGGAGAGCAGCGGATAACCTGCAAGACTTAAGAGGAATGAGATCTCAACGATACCTTTGCCGGACCGCCGTGGTGGCCCCGTGATTCGATCGTGCGTCCATGGTAACCTTGGAATCGTATGTAACCCTCGAGCATATATCATCTCTGATATCGTGAATCTTGTGGACCGGAAAGGTGCAAAGGAGAATTAAAACAAGAAGATAACCCTCAAGATTTTGCTCAGAAAATTGCAAAGCAAAATCCTAAAACAGGTCACCAAAAGAGGGATTCCTGTAGATTATGTGCAATTAATTATTTATAACATTTTTTTTATATTTCCATGTAAGACAGTATTTATATATATATATATATATATCCATCCATTATAGATATAATTTTTATAAAAATAATTATCCAAACTATCACATTATAGTTAATACATTTTTATAAAAATAAGTATACGTTCTTGTAGTTTCACCATGGTAATGAAGACAAGAGACTTGTAATCAAAGATTTAAGGTTAGTGAATAATGGTTGGAGTTTATTGTACTGAGAGGAGTAAGGTTTTATGCAGAGTAGTATGGGGGAGATGTTGTCACTTAAAGTAACGTAATATAACTTAACACACAAAAAAATAATTAAAAAATTCATGTCGGCTCATAAAATTAAAATTAAATCGAGATCTATCAACCAAGAAAGATATCAAATTTCTTGAGTTTAATTTTTTTTTTAAATGACACCTCAAGAAATTGGATCCCTTTGGGTGCTTGATAGATCTGAATTTTTGCATTGAGAGGAACGAGGTGCTCTGCAACCCAATATGGAGGAGATGATGTCACATAAAGTAACGTAACATAACATAACACAATGAAATAGTTAAAAAAATTCATGTTGGCCCATAAAATAAAAAATTATAAAAAGTAATTAAAAAATCCATGTTAGCTCATAAAATAAAAATTAAACTTGGATCTATCAACCAAGAGAGATCAAATTTCTTGAGTTTAAATTAAAAAAAAAAAGACATCTCAAGAAATTGGATCCCTCTGGGTGTTTGATAGATCCGAATCTAAGATGGATCTATGCTAGTTTTAAGAATAATGAAAACTCTATATTTGAAATGTGTATTATCCTGTTAATTATTTAGATTATGGTTTTTTTTTTTTCGTCTCATAACACTAAACATTGTTGTTATTTATTGATTCAAACATAGTCATGAGTATTCATGCATAGTGGTGTGTTAGAAAGCATCCACCTCCAGTGCTTGCCTTCTCTAGCTAGACCACCTTTAGCCGCTAATTCCTCTTACGATGTCAAAGGGAAACACCACTTGCGAGGCCCAAAGGGTGATGCCAAGTTTCAATATTGCACACATAGTCCAACCATGTGTGCATACTCTAGCCCAACTTGTGAGGCCCAAAGGATGATGCCAAGTTTCAATATTGCACACTTAGTCCAACCATGTGTGCATACTCTAGCTCAACTCGCATATGGCTAGAATTGTTATGAAAGCCCAATTATCTCACCAATAGCAAAGAAGACAAAAAGTCACCCATCATTAGTATAGAATCGAACCGCCTTGAACAATTGAACCACAATCTTGTAATTGAAATGTACTTCTATGCATATTATGTATGATACAAAACATAGAACATAATGCATGTGATACACAACTTTATGCATCTTTCACATGACATTATGTAAAACTTTTACACAATAATACAAAAATATTATATTCTAACTTGTTCTTTTCTCTTTACGCTTACAAAAGTATTTATGTCATTTCTTTTTATGCTTTCAACCCAATATTCCACTGCCAATACTTAGGAGACTAGAGTTGTCTATTCAATCTCAAGGATCCAAAGTAAGAAATCAAATAATTTTAAAGGGGAGTTTTGTCAAAAATCCGCCAAATGTTGGGGGAGGGGGAACCACTCAAAAGATTAGAAGGAATAGGGCCACGATTACCAAGTTAAGATGATAAACGATTACCATCCATTTGTAACGTTGTCTTTTGGGGAAATTCCAAAGGTGCTCCACCCTACTGAGCCTCCCAAAAAAATCTCATTTATGTACACTTTTCATATTGTTAACTTGGTGGCCTTTAATGTTCAAGTCAATGGGAGGTAAGGAGGATGCGCACCATTTATTTTTAAAAATTAAATGTTTGTTATGCAAGGTAGTAGTTTTCCTTATTACCAAAGTTATAAAAATCAAATTAAAACATTCAACATTAACATTAATTTATGTGGTGTGTGTTATTTGCTATAGGAGGTGGTTGTTTTCTTTCATTATTAAAGTTTTGAAAGTTAGATTAAAACATGTTAGGAAGGCATCAAATATTTGGATTTTGTGCTAAAACCAAATGACTATCTTAGGAGGGATTGGGCTTGGTTGATTGGGAAGGTTGAGAAAAAGCTTCAAGTCTGGTGCAATAAGTGGCTTATACATGGGGAAGATGGATTCTGGTAAAATCACCCTTGGAAGTTATTCATGTTTTTTGGACCACTTTGGCATATGTGCCAGTGGGTATCTTGGATTAGATAAGGAAAATTTGTTATAGTTTTATGTGGAAGGGGAATATAGATGGTAAGTCCTATGCTTATGCAACCTGGGATAAACTTGCTCTTCCTAAATATCTTGGGGGGTGGGGCCTAAAAAATCCTAGTTGTTTTGCTAATGCTTTAGTGGCAAAGGGGATTTGGAGAATTCTGAAGAATAATGGACTATGGGTTAAGGTATTCTATCAAAAATATATTTACCTACTAACCAAAGAGGAATGGTTCAGGACTCAATAAAAAGTCGCCATGAATGTGTCATCTATGTGGAGGGATCTTCTTACAACTTTTGACTTGATAGGGTCTTGGATAGTTTGGAGAATTGGAAATGGGTGATGCAGGAAAATAGAATATGATCCTTGGATAGGAAGTACTACTCATAGGCTTCTCGATCATATGATTGATGCTCTAAGAGAACGAGGAAAGTTTTCCCTATCTCGAGTGGGGGACAGAATTCATTCCACTCTTTAGACTTAGGTATAGCTTAGAGCTGAGGACTTGGATTTTGAGACAAAAGACATAAATATGTGGAATAGATACATCAAAAATCTCCAAGATTGTCACATTCATTTGGTGGATAGAGTGGACATCTTGGTCTAGTCTATAAATGAATTAGGAGGGACCTACAAACCTAATATGGGTTATAGAGTCTTGAGAGAGGAAGAAAACCAACCAGAAGTGCCTTGGTAGATTCCAGTCATATGGAAGCTAAATCGCCCATTAAAATTTAAGTTGTTTATGTGGTTGGTCCTCCATTAGAAAGTTCATGTTTGGGAGGTTATGTTAAGGATATTTTGGATAGGACCTAGTAGGTGTCCACTCTGTATGGAAAAAAATGAAGATATTGATCATATTTTTATCACTTGTCTTTACATTAGGAGTATGTGGGTCCTAGCTTCATAGGTTACATGGATTAACTTCATCTGGAATAGTCTACATCTTCTCGAAGTTTTCAAAAGTTGGATTAAAAATGATCTATTTATAGAGTACAAAGCTTTTCCAACCCTATTGATTTGGGGGACTTGGATGGCAAGGAACAAGGCCATCTTTGAATATATACATATGGCACCAGCACATTATGTCTCCAAAAGTTTGGCTATACTTAGACTTTTACCTCGTAATGGGGGCACCCTAAAAGTTATAATGGTGGTGGAAGAAGTGATTAATATAACATGTAGTTGGGCCTATTTTGATGGTACATCTCAGGGTGATCCTGTCGGGGGGTGCAGGAGGATTAGTTTATCTATCAAATTAACACTAGTACAAGTTTCCAACAGGATTGGGATAAAGCACAAATAATTGTGTAGAATTTAAGCCTCTAAAGATGACCATGTTACTAGCTCTTTCAAAAGGCATTACACAACTATAGACTCTAATTTCTATAATTTCTAAAAACTAATTCAATAGTTCCAAAAATAAAAATCTCCATTTAATATCCCACGAGTAAGGCTTTCCTCTTCATGAATAAAGCTATAATTGGGAAGTTCATGAGGCAATAGCCTAGTTGCCAAGATCATGGGGCAATGATCAAGCTGCAAAGTCCTACAACCAATAAACCTTCTCCTCTATAGATGGGATTACATTACCTTCTTGTTCCAATTGACGGAGGATAGAGCTCTGATTCTTCATGGTAATCCTTACTTTCTTTTCCCTCTAGAGTTGTATCAAAATTGATGAACACTTAACTTCAACCTCGAGGAGGATATCCCAAAGGAAATTTCAACGTGGGATCATCTCCCACACTTGTCACTAATATTTTGGGATGATAAAAACTTTTGGTACATAAGACACGACATTGGAAGGTTTTTGGATATAGTTGTTCCAAAGGCATCCCATTGATCTTATGTATGAATTTGTATTGTAGTATACCTCAAAAAGGGATACATTAAGCCATTTAGCAGAACCTGAATGGATGGTGCCATCTTTAGGAGTTCAACTCTCAACAAATTCCACTCAAGTGCAATATATGCAATGAGTATGCCAATTTTAGTATAAAGAGACAACACCCTCGCTCCAATGTCCTAAACAACTAATGCAAACAATGAATAGGAAAAGTGTGAGCAACTAACAACTCTGCCTTTCCAAGCCAAAGCACCTACTTCACCCTCCACTGGAGGCCCTACAAATTGTTTAGGTTTTAAATGAAAATGAATTGAGAGAGAACACGAAAAAATGAGACCCAAAAGATCATGTCAAAGAGGATGGACACAATGAAGTGGGGAAACTAGGGAAGTTGTAGTTAGGATGTTCAAGTTACTGATGTAATAGGTGCTTTGGCGTTATGCACTAAAGGTGTTTAATGAGCTAGGATCTATGGATTTTGTTGTTGTAGTTGAACTAGGGAGCCTACTAATTAAGCAATTTGAGCCCTCCATCTCTAGGGTCATGTAGAGACATGCAAAGGCATTGGTTGCATGCTTGCCAAATTATGGTAGGACCAAAAATCATTAATACATGTTTGTGGTTGGGGATTATGGCTCTTTATCTACATGATGCATATTCAGGTTTCTTTTTTTATTAAAGCTAAAGTGTATATTTCAAATTCTTGATCAACAATCATGGAGACATGCAAATCATTTCCAAAGGGCTATAAAACATATCATAAGAAAACTATTGCCATCAAAGCTTCCATTGACTATTAATAGAACAATATTTACATTGTTGTAATACAAAAAGAGTGGGTTGTGCAAGCAACCACCACTAGCACCAACAAAGATAAACAAAACTCAAAAAATCACAATGGCTTATGCAATTTATTCTAAATCCTTAAAACTCTCTTGAGCTTTCAATTTTGAAATCCTCCTATGTTGCTTGTTGATGGCTACTCCTTAGCATATACCCTCTCTATTTTTAATAGTGTAAGGAGTGAAGATATCAAATGGTAAAAAAAATATAAAGGAAGGCATTGTGCTTTCCCTTTTGAATGATCTAATCAATAATATAAGGTCCTGTAGAGGAGGTGCACCTTGAAATACTAAATATTGTTGGATATCGTCCATGGCATGAATGAGGAATCTTAAGGAAGCTTGTAACAGATGGTGATGATTTGTATCCATCATGTGAGTGTCTTTACTTTCACCAAACTCTAGACCCCTCCAATTTCTTTGATTCAATGAGGAAACAACATCATCAACTCAAACATATTTTATGCCCCAAAGGTACATAACTAATCCCGTAAACATAACTACATTGAGTTGAAATTATGCATTTAATTTTATACAAGTTAGATCAGGCCAACATTAAACAAATGAAAGGTATAAAAAAAAAGAGATTTGGAAAATTGTATTAACATACTAAATCTAGAAACAAGAACATATATTTTTATTACTATGAAAATGAGATTATATAGCTTTACACAGTGTCTCATAAGATCACATTGCAAAGCACTCTAACTAAAATGCACTAGCAATCTCACCAACTATACTACACACTTTAACAGCCCTCCTTCCTCCCCTTTTATAAAATAAGAGGAAAGGGAAGTAACAAATGAATACTAAAAACCTAACTATAAGTGAATGTGCCTCACATGAAGTATAACCACCAACACTTAATACTCCTAATATCTAAGAGAATATCCCCCAAATAGTGCACCTCTCATGTGCCAAGAATAGATATATACATGCTAACCCATGTCAATCAGCCTCATTCATGTAACTACTCAATCAATGTGCCCAACATGTGCCAAGAATTTCCTTCAATTTTTTGTTAACCCAAGATAATACTTTTAATGAAGGAAAGCTTTAAGCTTTACTTAGCTTTTAAATTTGAGCATTATCTCGTATCCAACATAAGAAATTTACACAAACCCCCAACTTTATCCTTAGCTATGGGAGTTGTAAAATATGCAACTATAAGTCAATAAAACCAAATTTTTTGAACTAATTAACATTTATAAAACCACAATGACCTCAAACAAAAAAGGAAGTAAAGACAACTATTGAGAAAACCCTTATTCATCAGAAGCATATGATCAAAGTGTAATAATAAGGATGAACTACTTGTTTTGCAAGCCAAATGGTTAGTGGGGGCATTCTTTGCATTCTTCTTGTTTAAAATGAAGGTTGATCATAAGTATCTTGAACTGAGCCCTTAGTAGGACTTTAGAGACACCCAAGGAACATTGGAACATTGTTGGTTCTCTACCTATGTATGGCCTTCGAGAGGATTTTAATCTAAATTATGTACACCAAGCTAGATACCCTTTGTAGATTGAATTATCAAGGTTTTGTTGTTGACATGCATAATTTTTTGGACTTATTTTCTCAAATATTTGGGAACATCTTTGATTACATATGGGAGACACAATTATTTTCAAGTAAGTCCTAGAATTTGTGTGGAAGTCATTCTAAAAAAAGACCTCTTCAACACATAATATTGTGCACCATTGAAGGCATTCATTTACAAAAAGTTAGATATTTGAACCTTCCTGATGCTTTTTGTTGATTTTTGGTTGAGCTTTGATCTTTAATTCTTTTAGATGTAGAGACTCGAAGCAATGAGACAATTCAATCCATGAAATTCATACAACCATAACACAAGATATACCCTAGGGAAAATCCTCAAAATTATGAGAACAAAAACCCCAGCAATTCTTCTCAGTATAATATAATGGATAACATAGAATGATGTCTTTTACAACATAGCAAATTGCTTTCGGAAGATAAGAGATCACCAAACACTCTTGATGAAGACACATAATCAATAGAAAAGAGAGATCAATCGGATGTGTGCCCAACACAACAATAACAAGCACGAACAATAGCTTGCACAAAGAGAAGCACATTGCCTTCAACAGAGAAGAGAATACGCTTCACATTGGATTCATCAATCCCGTATAACACATTTATACATTCTTCTCTTCTATTTTTATCTTCTAACTTCAGGAAGAACTCGCCCTCAAACTGGATGTATTAATCTTGCATGCAGAGATGCGCCCCACTTCTCATGTAGTGCTTTATCTCATTGAGCTATCACTTAGGATGAACTCACCTCTTAACTGAAAGCTTGCCCACTTAGTTAGGTGGCTAACTTAAGTGTCGTCACTTAGTTAACTAAATATTCTTTGTTGTCACTTAGTTAACTCTCTTTAACCGATCCTCCTTGATTTATTGAAGTGTCGTCTTTTAATTTAACTAAAGTGAAAACACTTTAGTTAACTAGTCCTTCTTATTTAATGCTTAGTTAACTAAAATCATGCTGATTGATTTACTTGAAGTGACCATTGTGAGTTCTTTAGTTAACTGAGGCATATCTTTAACTGATGCTTTAACTGAAGCATTGATTGAGGCATACATTGATACTTAATTGAAGCTTTAACAATTCGAGTTCTCTTTAATTAGCTGAAGTGTCTGCATGGGCAATTTCGAATTCTCTCGATCTCTATGGTTTATCTTTTATTTCTTTATCTCTTACTGCATGGCCAATATGTGCTAACTTTAATTATCCATCACATTACATTATACTAGGAAGAATTATCGGATGGCGTGATAATATTATATTATTCGAGACCAAATGATCATATGCTAAAGTAATTCACTTTAGAGGTGATCAATCTCTAAATGAGACTTAATAGCAGTCTGGTGATCATGGTTAATAATACATCACACA
The DNA here is from genome assembly GCA_027924585.1 of Larix kaempferi. Lineage (NCBI taxonomy): Eukaryota > Viridiplantae > Streptophyta > Pinopsida > Pinales > Pinaceae > Larix > Larix kaempferi. The sequence goes on from BSBM01000519.1 coordinate 3,718,244, forward strand.
ACATTAAATGCTTTTAACAAGTAAAGCATGACTTTTATATGGAAGGTCCACCTCTATATAGGAGGCCCATCTCATGGATACCTTTATACGAAAGGTTCACATGATAATCATGACTTGACACACAAGTCCGGAGTCTTGTCCAACAAGACTTTACAACATCATTACTTTGATCAATTACCTCTATACGGGGGGAATAACCTTTACACAAAAGACAATCAAAGTGCTCACCTCTATACGAGAGGATCAATCTTGGTTGTACAAGATTGGTTTGGAGAATGTCTCCTGATGCTGTATATTTAACACTTTTTTTCTCTATCAAGCTTTGGATCATGTGATTCGTAAAGGACAAGTGATCAAAACTAAGCTTGTCAAACACCATAAAAACTACAATATTAAAATAATAAAATCGTGATCTTATCAATAACAAAAATATCAAAGAAAGTAAAAAGGACTCAATTGTGGATGAGCAATTCTCCATATAACAAAAAATGCTAAAATCAAAGGGAGAAGTGCACTCATAAAAGATCCACGTCATTCGTAAAAAAACAACTCCTAATGTTATCTATAAATTATTGCAATACATAAACAATGACAAACATTATTAATTTTAGTAATCGAAAAACGATATCACATGAACCCAAATACTCACAATACGAGCTTACCTTATAAACCAACTCACATTTCATTCCCACCACCACTCCCATATAAGAACAAGCTATAAATTTAGCTACACAACATGGAGGATCTCCACTAGACAAAACAATTTCTAAGGCAAATAGCTAGAGGACGTTGGGATGAGAACCACCACAAGATGAACTACAAGAGCAAACCACTGAAATCGACTACCATGTGTGATTCCTAGTCAACTATTTCCATTGCCACATCAGCGTAAATCCCTTTCCTTACCAAGCAAGACGAACGCCACATCAGCGTAAATCCCTTTCCTTACCAAGCAAGACGAACGCACTCACGCTGGAAGCATAGTTCTTACAAAACCCAAAATGTCGGGGATGTTTTTCATACTCCCAGCAATGGATTCCACTATCGAATGGATTATGAAGTCAACCAAAGGCAAAAGCAACAACAATGTCACAGCCATTATGGAACCATAAGAAAAAATGCAACTCCTTATTCAACCTCATCTCCATTGTAAGAAAAACCACCAATTCTTTTCAACCACATCCCAAGGCCGATGGCAGTGCGAAGACCACGATCGGCAGTATGTGTGAAAATGTGAAATCGCTTTTCAAGCAGGGGCGATTGAAAGATGCACTGCACGTCATAAATGTGATTGACCAGCGAGGTATTTGAGCGAACTCCTCCAATCCTTTCAGAGGGAAAACTAGTCCATGCCCACATCATTTTAATTGGATTTAACCTAGACACCTATTTGGGTACCAAGCTTGGAATCATTTTAATTGGATTTAACCTAGACACCTATTTAACCTAGACACCTATTTGGGTACCAAGCTTGGAATCATTTTAATTGGATTTAACCTAGACACCTATTTGGGTGCCAAGCTTGGAATCATGTATGCCAAGCGCGGGACTCTAGTGGAAGCTTGCGTGTTTTGGATGCAATGCCGAAGGGGAATGTGGTCTCGTGGAACATCATGATTTCAGCTTTCGTTTGGCTTGGACACTCCGAAGAGGCCATGAGGATGTTTTATGCAATGAAGGAAACAAGGATTCAACCCGATGAGTTCACGTTTTCCAGCATTCTTCCTGTTAATGTCTAGTTAGGATCTCTAGAAGATGTCAGGCGATTACATGGAGATATAATTAGAGGTGGATATGAGTCCGATGTCGTTGTGGGTAATGCCCTTTTAGACATGTTGCCAAATGTCGAATTTTGGAGGATGCACATCAAGTGTTTGACAAAATTCCTGAGCGGGATGTTGTGTCATGGAGTACCTTGATTGCAGGATATGCACAGATCGGACATTTTGATATGGCTCTGGGAATGTTTAGAGAGACGGTGCGGATGGGGCTGAGGGTGAAGCCGAACTCTGTCACGTCTTTTTCTGTGCTTTTGGCTTGTGCCAATATGGTTGTGGGTTGTGAAGGCAAGGAGGTTCATGAAGAGATAGCTAGAAGCGTGTTTGGGTTTGCGTCAAAATTGGTTGTGGGGATGCCCTTATGGACATGAATGCCAAATGTGGGAGCATAGATGATGCACACAAAGTGTTTGACAAAATCCTCGTTGTATAGATCCACTGGGACAACTAAGGGGGAGTGTGAAAGGATGATTTAGAATAGCTTCAGAAGTAAGGTTTCTTCTACATCATACACACGTTTTGGTTAAATTTACGATCTAGAGCTTCAAACCTTCAATTTCGGTGTGCACAGACATTGTGTTTTTCCAATTGGAAGCTTCAAGAAGCAAACTTACAATTTTTACAGTACTGAGTCCGAGGTATAATTTGTATATGGAGAAGAAGAAATGAATATTTACGGTTTATTTATGTATGCATGTGAATACTTTAATGGATAATTAGGGTTTCTTGGTAATTTTCGACAGGTCCACCTCTAAAATTCCTTCGGGAGCATCTCAAAAAGGCTTTGACCAAGAACCTCACCCTAAAGCTACAATACCTTTATATACTCACCAACCTGTCATATGTTGTTATACAGTTTGTTTGAAGCAAAAGCTGCTAATTGTTCCGCACACAATAATGCCCAGGAATTACACCCAACATCAAATATTTGTGGTTGTTTAGGGCTGGTTGATGACACGATAGTCCCCAAATGTGCCCAAAACTATTCATGGTTTCTATTTGATTCTATTTTAGGACTGTTAGGCGTTGATGTATGCTCAGAAGAGAATTAGTCGTGCTCATACCTGATATATGACCCTCTTCATCACTGATGTTCACAGATTGGTCATGAATGATAACCTCAAATTCCTCTACATTGCTGGTATAGCTTTGCTCATGACTCAAGCAGTGATTCTTTACGCTTGCTTATGACTATTGCTCAGAGATTTCATCAACCTTCCACCTCTATTAAAGGGTTCTCTCCTTTGCATCATTGAGCGTGTAGATATGAGCCAAGCCCAACATCTAAATGTCCATATTCTACAAGATCTAAAGCAAACTTTGTGAGGGGTCAAGGTCTCTTCCCTCACTCGGCATTGACCTGTAGTTCCATTTATGTACTTTTGTACTTCTTTCATGTAGTTCCATTGACCTGTAGTTCATTTATAATCTTTTTTTTAGCTTTTGATAGAGTATAAATAGGAATTGTGTTTGCACTCCCACTATGTATATACACTAGATGTACTTTTTGAGTCCCATTGACCTACTTATTGTGGTAATTTGTTGTACGCTAATAAAATTATCTTATTTATTTATTGATCTCCACATAAGTTTTTATGTAGACACAATGCATTTTATGCTCTTCCCTCTCGAGATCTATCAATTCCCTAGCTTATTTTGATGCACTATCTATAGCAATTTTGACCTTCCATTTGCATTCGTGACTCCACAAAATTTTTTCATGTAATGATATGGTATAGCAGTTCATGTATATTCATATTTGCACTCTCATGCTGATTTGCAGTGAGCCCATATTGCATCTTTGCTTGCTCATAGTGACTTCTGCAGCCCACTCTATAATAGCACATTATGACTTCTGTAACCCATTCCATCAACATGCATTTCAAGTGTGTATCTTTGTGTGCTTTTTATTAAAAAGCACACAAAGTTTTTAATGAGTAGGATTATACCGAGTAGGAATTTTGTTAAAAGTAGAATACAAGTTTTTAATGAGTAGGATTTTCTTTAACAATGATTTTGGGACTATTTTGAAATTGCTTTTTTTCATCGAGTTTTGCAATTAGAATGCTTTGTTTTACATTTGATCGGTGGAGGCATTTTGGACCAATAGGAAACTCATGCTTCGACATTTTTGTCAGATCACCTTAAACCTCAACATGCTGTTTACCATCTACTATGTTATTTTTAGACATCGTTCAATGATGACATTGTGAGATTTGAGTCCCTGTTTTTGTGTATATGCTCTTTCACACTTGGATTTGTGTTTGCTAGTATTTGCTTCATTAGTTTTGAAGAGGTTCATGTGAAGGCATTTTCAGGAGGTTATGGTTTTGACGGAAGAGTCTATGTTTGCTGCACTGGTTTTAAGAGGATTGTGTGAAGGCTCTTTGGAGGTTACAATTATGCAGATTGATTTTTCATTGAGAGCTTGTCTGCACCTTTACATGGTCAGGTTGATCTTGTTAACATTGGTAATCATTGTATTCCGTACCCATTTAAACATTAAGTGCAGATTATTGTAATGTTTATTTGACTAAATTTTTTACATCATCTTTTCCATGTGAAAATTAAGGAGGAATGTTGGGATGTAATCAAATACATGATTGTTCTACCAATGCCTTCTTTATCCCCAAGTGAAGTTTAAGGGGGATGTTGGTATAATGGTGGTTACACTGGACTTAGTGATCTATTAGTGGTCATTAATGTCATTTATTGTACACCATTAATGGTACATTAATGAGCCCACAATGGTTGTTAGGGTTAGGGTGGAGATAATATATCCCTAGAACCAATAAAATATCATTCTCACCAAAATGGTAATCACAAAGTGTGTGAATTCATTGATTAATTGGGAACGAGGGTACCCACCAAACACTTGTATTGATCTTTCTCTGATGTTGTTAGTCCCAGAGATGTTCTAAAGCTGTTTTTTAGAACTGTGCCTGAGCATCAATAATCACTTCTGAAAACTTAACTGGATCACAACATAAATGACAGAAACAGTGTAGAATTCCGATCTTGAAATGTTAATGGGCAGTATTTCAATGTGCAAAGAAATCATATTTTTGAGTAGCAAATGGAAATGGAATGGTGCAAGATAAAGGTATTGTGAAAGTAAATCTTTATTTTACGTTTACAGAATGGCGTGTTGAGCATGGGAGAGGAATTCAACAACCTTAACAAAATGAACACAGAACACCATTTGAATAATACGAGGATATCACTTCAAGATAAATCAGCATGAATACTTCAAGTACTAATCACCATTGAAGAAATAAATTTAAGCACAAGCACTCATATAAATTCAGAATAGTTCTGCAAATCATATATAAATGAAGATATGAAAAACAACAGGAGATACTAACTGTGCACATCAAAACTTTGAATCCATCAAGCTCCAAGATAGGGTAATAATATGTCTCTTCGTGTATTGATCAACCATCTAACATAGAAGTAATACTTCTTACATAAGAGAGCTGACCCTTTGGCTATTGCCTACTTGGCTATATATAGCCTACCTATTATCTAAAACAAAATTTGTTACAATCAGTTCCAGCTCAACAGCTTAAGATTTCTGTTTATACTCCTTAACAGAGTTTGTTACAAAATTAGTCATTAAAAAAAAGTACTGGTCATCCTATGACTGCGACCCTGGACCACTTGCTAGTAGAGTAGTTCGTCCGTCTTGACGAAGTTCGCATCACTTTAAAATATAAGGTATCAACGACGTAACGTCTTTTTTAGAATTAAAAGAACCCCTTAAGCACTTTCTGGACCATCTACGGCCTGATGAAGACGTAGCTACGACCATACTTCTGAGAGATGATCCTTTGAAGGCTATTGCTGCTTGCTTCTTCCATCCCGTCCAAGCCCTTTGCTCTTGGACCTTGTTTTCGACAGGACAAAAGTTTGACTCAGATGTCGGGCTGTGGAACAGGACCTGATGCTTCCTTTACTTCATTAGAACTTCTCAGGTACTACTGCCTTGCCATTTGATCGTCCTTTGCTGGTACCGACATATCCCCTTCTTCCATGTTATTGCATACGGAAAGCCTCTCTCCATTCGAACTGACGAAATAGCTGAACCTTCCTTAGACATCTCGGGTGAGACCTCGGGCTTCTTCCATCTGCTTGCTTGTAAGTGTGCTTCTGCAGGATGCTCACGGACACTGGTCGTCCGAATTCTTGGTGTTCCTGTGGAACCTCCTCTCGAGATGAAATGAACCATTGAAAGACCTTGTTCCCCGGCCACCTGAATTTAGTGAACCTGAAACAGTCTGCACGTTTTCGGCTTCGTGCTCCGACACGGTGAAATGCAGGAGTCTCAATGTACAAAATGAGCCAACTTGGGGGTATTTATAGAGCCGTCTGAACTATCCTTGGAGAGCGAGCCTATACTGCCGCAATAAATGCCTAACCGTCCTTTCGAGTTTCATACGCCGGGAGTGAACTGTAAATTGTACGGTGCCAGCTGCATAAATAATTGCTGGAGAGAGTCACTTCAGAGTGACAGCGAAGATGACGAGACATAAGTGCCTTGGTGGTTTTCAGGACCCTCGAAGAATGGTTTAGGAAACCCACTCCAGGGCCCCCGAATGATCCTGGAGCTGCCACGTGGAAACCGCGGTATTTGTATCAGGGGCGAAATGAACATGATAAACTTCTCGCGGCTTTAACCCCCTGATGCTTTTCTGGCCGTTGATTTGTCGTCAAGGATCCTCGAGATCTGAGCCTAACCGCGTGCTCCTTAAGATAAGTACCGCTTTGACGTGCGGCCTCCATGTCAGCCGCTTCATGATTTTAAAGAAAACCGCCGTGACGGCTAACTGGTTTCAGGGCCCTCAAACAGTGGTCTGCTGATTCCACTTTGGGGACCCTGAATGTCTCTTCAATCGACACGTGTCAGTAGCGGTTTTCTGTTAGGGACCAGCTGGGCCAAGGAAAACGAAGCGCATCTGAGAGCCCTGACCACGTCTGTTTTGAATGGGCTCATGCTAAACCCCTTTGCTTCATGGCCACGTATCCTCCAGCTGCCATGGCGTGAAATATTTCGTTTTTTACGTGCCTTCAGCTGCTCCAACTCTTTTCTCTGACATGCTTTCTCTCGATACGGAGACAAACCTTTTTTTTTGGCTGATAATATCACTAACAGATGTGATGTGCTATCTTTGGTCATCATATTATATCTTCAATACTACCTTTGTAAGAAAGGTCAAATGCACAAGCAGACACACTAGCACACATCTGTCATAACCCATCTTGGCATTTAATAGATCCAGGGTTAGGATGGATCTATGCTACTAGTTTTTTGGTTGTATGCCCGATGTTTGTTGTGAAGCATTGGGCTTATTGAACTAATATCTTGTTCAACCAATGATTCATTCCCAGGTATGAAAGAGGAAGCTGTTTGGGGGCTAAGAAGTGCCCATAATTATTGTTGGGTCTGTTTTCATACTTCTTACCTTCCCAGAGTTTGCCCAACATTAAATATCTTGCCCTTTGTTGTTGTTCATCATTTTTTTAGTGTTGCAACATGCCCAGAAGACTGTCCAAAATCAGGAACAAGGTCATTTCCACCCTCAAAACTTCTCAAAAAGTGGCTAGACTTGCTCAGAATGGTGACAATAACCCTTCGTCATGCTCATAAAATCTAAGAAGCAGATCAGGTTAGTTCAGCAAACCTCCAAGTAACCACCCATACAAATAGGGGGGTAACAGAGGCTAGTAACTAAGAAGACTGTTTACAGTCGAGATGTTGTATTTAGAGCAATGTTTTGAAACTCAAACTTAGAATTGATCAAGGGTGAACTCAGACTCAGACCACTTTGAATTTAATGACTCGGTTTACTACAAAATACATAAACTATTAAATTTTTTATGGAAACAAATTATCTTAAAGAGTCCAAACCATTAGAGACAAAATAGGCAAAGTCTGCTCATGTACATTCCACGTAAGGATGAATATATCAACATGGCAGCGATTGCAATACATAGGTGAAACGAAATACATATTCAATCAACCTTTAAATGTCATCTACAATCCAAAACACAATGTGCTACAAGCTACTAGCCTACTACATATCACTAATCGACACGATTAATCATGAAACCTATTACAACTATTGGAAATGGCATCCTTGGCATGAGCTACATAAGCACCCTTTGGCATGTGTATTTTTTAATAGGTCTATATTTCACAAATGGCATGTAGCCAAAGAGTAGCCTAGTGAAATTTGGTGTCTTTTTGATGGTTTAGTGGACTTGTCTTCTGTTCTGTGAAGTATAATGCTTATTCTTTGCAGTGGTGGCCAATGCTAATGATGACAATAAGTTAGAGCACTTTCATGTTCGTCACACCAATTATGGATCCTTGAGATACATAAGTCATCTTCACATAGACGAGGGTCTGCCCATATAACCTCTCTTAGTGGTGTTTGTGAGGGATGTGTGATGGGTAAACATCGCCGAGAGTCCGTTCCAAAGGAGAATTCACGGCATGCCTATAAGCCCCTTGAATTAATTTATAGTGATAATTATGGTCCCATCACCACTTCTTTTCTTAGGGGATGTTAACCCCTGAAATTGCTCCACAGCAACTTCAGGGTTAAAAACCATCAAGTTTCCATCAGGCATTGAGACATTCTCAAAATTAGGGGACACTACTTCCAGGAGGATGGTAGTAATCCTAGCTTGTACATATTTCAATCCATATCTAGAACACTTGCTTAGGATGCAACAGGGATCACTCTGAAGCAAGTGGTTCAACCATTGTAATTACAGAACCCAATCCTCTGTGTGTCAATGGAATTTTTAAACAATCAAGGATAAAAAGTCAGAGAATGAAGAGTTTGACGTGGATATATGGATACCATTTTCGGACAGCTGCAACAAGTGCAAAAGCAGTGCTGAATGGAGTAGATATATTATTACCAGACCTAGGAAACTTTTTGACAGTTACAAGGAAATGCATATCAGTTGGCTTTATCATATCACAGTTACAAGGAAATGGATATCAGTTGGCTTTATCATATTACAGTTGGATTTTTGACAGTTACAAGGAAATGGAGTTGAAACTTTTTGACAGTTACAAGGAAATGGTTATCGGGAAACTTTTTGAGAATTACAAGGAAATGGATATCATATCACGAGACAAGTTGGCTTTATCATTTCCAGTTAGCCTCGGGACAGAGAGCATTAAAGAACTGGATCAGGGAAGACACTTGCTTACTTGCTAGTAAGTTTTGCAACTGCCAATGCACGTTGAGCAGCTGTGCAGGCACTTATTGTTGTACCAACAAGGGAATTGAGTATGTAGGTTACAAAAGTGGTTCGTATGCTTGCGGAAAGCTCCTCAAGTGATGTGGGACTAAAACACAAAGACTCTATAAATGTCATGGCTCTATTAGATGGTGGAATATTGAAAAGACATAAGAATTGGCTTAAGTTAGAATCATATTTGAGTCAAGGATCTTTGTAAATTGAGGCGACTTTGTTGGAGGCACTAAAATAGGCCCAAATTGAGATCAAAGGCATACACTACAACAGATTAGATAAGGCTGTCCCAAAATATGTGCAAAGGGAGAACTAAGTTGTTACATTAAAGGTTGCATCAAGACTGTCATATACTTGTAGAGATAAGGTAGAACATCCACAAATCATGGTGGCAACATTAGCTTGCTTGTGTCAGATGACTGAGAAGGAATGTTTGAAGCTAGATGCAATGCAGGTTCTAGTCATTGATGAGGATTTTATGTCCGTAAAGAATATGCAAGCAATACTAATGAGATTCTTTGTTTTGATATATGGTTGATTCAATCTTCGACGCTGCAAAGCAACTGTACTTGCCTTGCAAGATTTTGACATCATATACATCTATTGAAAAACGCCAGACAATCTTTGCCAGTGCATCTATTCCACAGCATAGGTGGTTTTTACATTATACTAAGAGAGATGTGGTTCATATTCATGTGCACCCAGTTGATCCAATGCTTGTGTGTACCTCTCATAGATATGTGACCGACAATATTATTGGCTAGGGATGTCATAAAAAACTGTAAAATTCACCACTCGGTTGCTGGGCTATGTTAGTTGTTTTTCAGAAGGAGCAATCATGGAGGATGCCTTGCTCGTGGGTGCAACATATGTTTCCTCTAGTTGTAAGGATCGTTAACACGACTGTGAGAATTGAATTTGTCCTCAGAACCTTGTGTCTACTCACACCAATGAAAACCAGAGGCAAAACAAATCATGAGAGGGAACGATGCAAGAGAAAATCACAGGATCTAGATCAACGATTTGAAGGGGCCACTGCCTTGGTATATAAAATATAAAATAGTGCATGAAGATCACATGTGGCAACACAAGAAGCTGAAGGGATTTCACGATTCATATAATTATGGTGAGATACTTAATTAAAAGCGTTTATAATTAAGGGATCGCTAAAATGGGTGAAGCACGAGTTCATTGTGAAAATGGAGATAAACGCCCATATTTGAAGGCATTTCAATTAAACATAAACTACAAAGCTATTTTTGACCCATGAATTTGTTGGCAAATTAAAACGCCACATAGATGCATGAGACTCAATTGTGCAAACTGGCAGTCGAGGAAGAATAGCACGAGATTAAGACACCCATAAGAAGTTTCAGCACATGTATGCATCTCAGGTTTTAATTTTTTTTGATTTTTGAATGCCTTGGGCAGGTGGTGTTTAAGGTGTAAAGTAAAATTGCGCGAGATTTTAATTAAAGGCATCATTATGAAGTTCACATAAGTTAAGTTATTACATAAGACTTATGCTTCAAAAATTTACTTGCAGTAAAAGTAAACTAAAACGGTGGCTTGACATAATCGTAATTGAACTCATCACTAACATGCGTCATTAAGTGAGTAAATCGAAACTCGTTGTTCAAGCAAAGGGAGGAGCAGCCAGTCTACTGATTGTAGAATAACAATGGAAGGTTATCGTTGGGAACACAAACTTAGTTAAATAAAAGTGCACTTTGCTGGGTTATTAAAGTGTAATGGTTTTGAATTGTACAATGTGTAATCAGCAGTCACTAGTTAACTTCAAAACAACGAAAGTGGTTTGTTTAAAACGTGAGTTAAGGAAGAACAAAGTCACACATGCCCACTCTCAAATTCCCACTCTCAAATTCATGCTTGATCAACTAGTAAGAAGGGGGCGTATACATGATTGTAGCCTATAAAATGATGTTGAAGGTTCATTGTAAAAGGTCGGATTTTCTTTGTAGCAGTGACATCCATCTTTATATTTTCTCTCTCTTAGACTAGCTATTATTCCTTTGAGCAAGGATAATCATTGAACTCATCACTGACATGTGTCATTAAGTGAGTAAATCAAAACTCATTGTTCAAGAAAAGGGAGGAGCAGCCAGTCTACTAATTATAGAATAACAATGGAAGGTTATCGTTGGGAACACAAACTTAGTTAAATAAAGGTGCACTTCCCTGGGTTATTAAATTGTAATGGTTTTGAATCGTATAATGTGTAATCAGTAGTCATCAGTTAACTTCAAAACACCGAAAGTGATTTGTTTAAAATGTGAGTTATGGAAGAACAAAGTCACACATTCCCACTCTTGAATTCATGCTTGATTAACTAGTAAGAATGGGGCGTATGTACATGATTGTAACCTATAAAATGATGTTGAAGGTTCATTGTAAAAGGTTGGATTTTCTTTGTAGCAGCAACATCCATCTTTATTTTTTATCTCTTTTAGACTAACTATTGTTCCTTTGAGCAAGGATACTCATTGTACCAGTTTTGGACTTGTCCATCATGGTGCAATTAACCCTTTGGCAAGACTTTTAATAAATAAGAGATGTGTTTTCTTCGAAGCTCCCTTTTTGTTGGTATGATGTTTCATTTTTGCTCATCGATAGCTCATAGCTTATTGTCGTGATTAATTTCAATATCTCAATAGGTATTCTTTCTATATTTTTCCATCTCTCTCACACTAACCCTGCATGATCCCTCCAAAGCTAAATTAAAAAAACTATATTTTCCTAACGTTTTGGCAGAGTGTTTACACACTATCCAAGATGAATTTGCTTGTGGTTTTTGTGTGTTTTTTTGCAGAAAATGAGATCCAAAATTAGTAGCACGATACTTAGGGACTCCCTCTTGAGGTTGGCACACACCAGCTCGAATGTAGAGGAGGTTTTCCTGTGACACTTCGGGGCATTCTCTTATTGAACTAGCCATTTTTCATCGTTGATTTATGCTCATACTAGATCTGCTTTAGGGGAGAAAAAGTGTGCTAACAGGGGACCAAGAAATTCCTCACTTTTCCTTGGTTCTATGGGTCTATGCTCTTAAATCCAAGGATCAGGTGTTTGGAAAATCCTAGGAGTTCAAAACTCTTGCTAAAGCTCAATGCAAAAAAATAAAAAATCATACACTTTCAAATCTTGCATATTGCTACTTTTTTGGGCATTCCATAATTGATTTGTGTCACACCCTTCAAAGAGATTGAATCGCAACTAATACTCATGATACATCTTTCATAAAGATTATCCTGTGTCTGTCTCTCGTGGTACCCTGCCCACACTAGTCGAGAGTCTACAACGTATTCATGGTATGGGTTTGGAAAAATGACTAGTAAGTTTGTTTTCCCAGCATTTTTAAACTTGTCATTTAAGCAATGTTTCACCAATCCTTTTCAAGTCAATTCCTCTAATGAAGGCAATGCAGGTTGCCAAGGAATTATGCCTACTAAATTTGCATATTATCACAATATAAGAAAGCAAGATGAACGTGACCATATATATGCAAGTCACTTTCAGATGGGTGGCACAAGTAAACCGATTGGTATGCTACATGGATGTTTTATTAATGATCAAACCACTATGTCCATATATGGGGATGTTCAACAACCCTTCTCCTGTGCAAGACACAAGTGTCATTCAATTGAACAAACAAAATTTTAGATATACTTAAACTTGTTTTCTTCTGAGTGGAATTTTTTTCATAAGTGAAATATAACTTTAATCTTCAACAATGCAGAAGGTAATACAAAATTGTGTTTTCTCATCCTAATATGCTCTTCTGCTCATGTATACAAACATGTCTCTATATACCAGATATTAGGCTAACTATGATGATAGGAATGCTTAAAGTTTCCTTTGGTAACACTCTGTTCTTTTAGTATTTCAACATCAAATAAAACAACAAGTACCAATTGCAAAACAAAGGAGTTCCATACATTCTCAAGGGAGTAATGCTACATAATACACATTTTTGTTAAATAACAACGATATTAGCATTATCTAGAGCTGTCTATTTGTAATGAAAAATATATGGGAGTTAGAGTGCATTAGGATAATTTCTACTGTTATTGAGTGATTGAACACCAATTGACGATGTTGTTGGAGCATTAGATGCAAATGGGCATGGTATTTATACCCTATAGACTTGACTTTTATCCTATGTTGTGGCAACTAACAATATCTCTCCATCACCGCAATATCATGACATACATAATATCGAGAAAGGGCTACATGATTGACCACCTCTTCTGATTATTCACGTGCAACTAGCTTCTAGGGCTACGATATGTCTTTGTACTTTAAGTTTCCTATCTTATAGTATTTCTCAATAGAAATTCAACACAAGAACATGATACTCTACAACAAGGACATTGCTTTGTCCTTTTAAAGGTCTCTCATTTGTATGTAATAAGAACACTACAATTCTTTGGTTGAATTTTCAATCCTTCATGTAAGGCCCGTCTCCATGACAAACTCTTTGGAGGTAGCTGATCTCCAACTTCTAGTATGTAAGTTCTTGTCCCCAAAACTCTTGGTACTGTACCATTCACTTACTTGTTGGCCATCTTCTAAAGACTGACAGTCCATCCTTGTTGTGTAATTCATGTATGGTGGACTAGACATAATTGAGTTCTGCAACTTCCAACAAGTGTGTATAAGCTTGGTGGATGTGATAAAGCTATTCTCGAGCTTTCATACATCGTGCAATGTTGTTGTTAGAAGGAAAGCTAACATGCATTAGATTTCATCTTGTTGTTAGAAGGAAAGCTAACATGAGTTAGATTTCCTTCATGGTGCTAGAAGCAAAACTACCATATGAAAGCTAACACGCACTAGATTTCATATGAAAGCTAACATGCGCTAGCTTTCATATGAAAGTTAACACATGTTAGCTTTGATGACAATGTGGTTGTCCCAGAAGGAAAATTACCATATGAAAGCTAACAACCGTTAGCTTTCATTCATGGTGCAATGTTTTTGTTAGAAGGAAAGATAACACACGTTAGCTTTCATTCACCTTGCAATGCCGTTGTTAGAAGGAAAGCTAACATGCATTACATCTCCTTCATGGTGCTAGAAGGAAAACTACCATATGAAGCTAACACACATTAGATTTGATGACAATGTGGTTGTGCTAGAAGGAAAACAACCACATGAAAGCTAACATGCGTTAGCTGTCATTTATCGTGCAATGTTGTTGTTAGAAGAAAAGCTAACATTCGTTAGATTTCATGTTGTTGTTAGAAGGAAAGCTAACACACGTTAGATTTCATGCGCCGTGCAATGTTGTTGTTAGAAGGAAAGCTAACACACGTTAGCTTTCATGCGCCGTGCAATGTTGTTGTTAGAAGGAAAGATAATATGCGTTAGTTTTCATGTTGTTGTTAGAAGGAAAGCTAACATGAGTTAGATTTCCTTCATGGTGCTAGAAGGAAAACTACCATATGAAAGCTAACACCCGTTAGCTTTCATTCACCGTGCAATGTTGTTGTTAGAAGGAAATCCAACTCGTGTTAGCTTTCATTCACTGTGCAATGTTGTTGTTAGAAGGAAATCTAACATGCGTTAGATCTCCTTCATGGTGCTAGAAGGAAAACTACCATATGAAATCTAACACGTGTTAGCTTTGATGACAATGTGGTTGTGCTAGAAGGAAAACTACCATTTGAAAGCTAATGTGCATTAGCTTTCATTCATTGTGCAATGTTGTTGTTAGAAGGAAAGTTAACATGCATTAGCTTTCCTTCACTGGGTAATGTTGTTGTTAGAAGTAAAGCTAACATGCGTTAGATTTCCTTCATGGTGCTAGAAAAAAAACTACCATGTGAAAGCTAACACGTGTTATGAAATCCAACATGCATTAGTTTTGATGACAATGTGGTTGTGCTATAAGGAAAAAAACCATATGAAACCTAACACGCATTAACTTCCATTCGCGCAATGTTGTTTTTAGAAGGAAAGCTAACAAGCATTAGATTTCATTCACCGTGCAAAGTTGCTGTTAGAAGGAAAGCTAACATGCATTAGATTTCCTTCATGGTGCTATAAGGAAAACTACTATATGAATGCTAACACACATTAGCTTTGATGACAATGTGGCTGTGCTAGAAATAAAATTACCATTTGAAACTCATTGGGTAGTAGAGATCATGGAATTTGTACGCTTGTACACCTCACATCTCAAGCCTTGATGACAAAAGCTACTTCACCATGATATAAATGAGACTTCTATGTTGAAATAAAGGGCCAATACTACTTAATATACTTGCATGCTACATAATTGTTCAGAGGATTACTTGCCTATGTTTTTATAGTTTCTTCAAAATCTGAGCCGGTTGGGTTTGCCAACCTTCTTCAATCTTGTGTAGGGTTTAAATCCTCATTGTATTTCCCTTTATCAATAAGACTAGGACCTTTTGGCTGAGTTGAGATTGGTAAGTGGCATAGGATGGAGGAACCCATACTTGGGTGATGAAGGTCTCGTAAAAAAGAATCAATATAAAATCTTGTTGTTATATTTGCGTTATAAATATATGAAGATCTATATTCTCCCCCCCTACTCCTGTATGCGGTACGCATTTATATCTAGTTTAATGAATTGTGGATGGAGTTGATTTACCTGATTTTAATTTCAATTATTTTGTTTCAAGTTCATATTATTCATTTATATTCTTACTTGAGTTTGAAGAAGGTTTGTTTCATAACTTTTGTGCATATTTGTAGAAGGAAATTGTGCTATAAACTTATTATCTAAATTGCTCACAAAGGTCAAGGGAATTGGTCATCTAGTTCTAGGTATTTTCCTCGATTATATATTTCAATTCCCATTGTATAACTTGAGAATTTTGGAAAAGAATTTAGTTATCTTTACTTTCTCTGTCAGTGAGTGCATCCCTACTCAATGGTAATATTTTGGTAAACAATTATATCCATATTTTGATTACTTTTATTTAATCATTAACAAATAATTTTTGTTTTATATGCAAATCATTCACAACCTAGAAGCCTCTACTACAAAGTTTAAGGCCATAACCATATCTCTTGAATGCCAACCTACAATCCTGTAAGATGAATTTTGTTAGAATTTACCTTGCATTTATTTATTTATTGTTACATTACATCTTACATTAACATCATGATTTAAAATTTACCACTCCTAAGTTGAAAATCATAACTATCACTTCTTCGTGTTGAAAAGACTTTGGAGCTTAAATCACTACCTATGTGGAGAATGTTAACTCAATGAGCTAGATCAATAAGTTTCAAGTGATTGTTCAAAGGTGTGTTATCAATAGGTCAAATATGGGGAAGAACCATTGGGTTGGTAGCAAAGAAGGTGGAGTTCTCCACGAGACGTCTTTGACTAATAGTTTTTCCCTATCACTAGAAGTTTATATATTGTCTAGATTTCAATTTTTTCACTTTAGATGCTTAATTATTAATTATATTTTTTTTCTAATAAGCCTTAAGACTGACAAACTAGATTTCAAGTTTTGCACTCACAACATTTCTTAAATATTTGTTTAAAAAACGTCTAAAAATTACTATCTTCTTTCTTGTTTATACTAAAAATATTACACCTCTTCATTGTAAAAGGAAAGGAGAAGTGATTATTTTGTTAAATATATTCTCATATTATATAGTGGGAAACTCTCATTTTGATCTTTCATAGTACCCAAGTTATTGATAATGGAACTCTATATCTATTGTGCTTGAGAAGAAAATTTCTTACAAATCTATTGTTTGCTAGATAGTAGAAAAATATATTTTGAGTTTATAAATTGCATTAGGTTAGAATACAAGGTATTTCTACAATTTTAATGCTCTATGTTGTGCTCGATTATTCTCTTCTTCATAGTTTAATGCTCCATGGCATGCTAAATTTGTGGATTTTCATTCATATTTTACCTTCTTTACAATACATATTATTTCTAATGCTTAAAGTCTATATGATGTGCTAGATTTGTTGGATTTGTCATTCTAATATTATCTAGTCATGGACATTTTTTTACTATAATATTATTGCCCTACAATGTACTAAATTTGTGGATTTTCAATTAATTAACCTATAGTAAGCTACAAATTGTCTATTTTCTCTAAAAAATTGTTATTATCGATTCTTATTGGTTGTTCATCTTTACCCCACAGTTGTGTAATTAGTGATGAGAGGAAATCTGCGGATGAATTTTTAAATTCGACAGTTTCGAACCTTTTAAGCAGGTACATCCTCAGGAGAAGCAAATCTCACTCTTTTTTAGCACGGGGAAGTGAAGAAAGTTGGTATTATAAACACCCTAGCCACACGTGCATGGCGAGTCTCGGATCAAGACCACTTAGAAGATGAGCTAAAGCACCTTAAAGAGTCCCTCATAAACAATGGTTATAAAGGTAAAGATATTGATAAAGTCTTCCGCAACATAAAAAAGAAAAAGAAAAAGAAAATCTATAAAAAGGAATTTGATATAACCCGCCCTAGAATTACTCTTCCATATATACATGGCACCACTAACAAAATTGCGAGTGTTCTGAAAAAGAATAACATTATGGTGTCGTTTGCTCGTCCCAATTCCTTGAGAACCATGTTTGACAAAGCCAAGGACCCCATCGATCCCAAAAACCAAAAAGGTGTATACAAAACACCTTGCTCATGTGGCGAAGCCTACATAGGTGAGACTGGTAGATCAATCGCAATTGGATTAAAGGAACATAGCGCAGACCTACGACATGAAAGAATAAAAAACTCAGCCATGGATGAACATGCTCACAACACGAAACATCATATTTGCTTAGAAGACTCTAAGGTCTTAGCCATTGTTCCTCAATATCACAGAAGAAAAACTTGCAAAGCCATAGAAATTGAGAAATGTAGAAATGATTTCAACCGGGATAATGGCTTCAAACTAAAAGAAGCATGGAAACCTGTAATTCATAAACTTAAAACAAGTTAAGTGGATAAATCTGACAAGACATATACAATTTTGAAACAATTAAGAGCTACTTAAATTAATAAACATAGAAATAGGATGGTTGAATAATAAACACTTATTTCTAAAACACACTTTAATATGCCATTGAATTTATTAATAATCCTAACACTATACTAAAAACTAATAGTCAAATTACTTAATATAACTACATACATTTAATTTATATATTAATATTATTAATAACTTTTCAAATTATTAATAAGTTTATTCAATATTAATTTTTTTTATTAAAATACTATACCTTATAATTTTTTTATTAAAAGACTATACCTTATAAAACAAAAAGTTATTAATAACTTTCAAATAACAGTTATACTTTATAGAAAAACACAACACATTAGATTTTTAAACACTATATAAAAAATAAATAATTTATTTAAACAATATTCCACTTATGTTAAACTTAAATTAAAAAAATTTAAATAATAAAAGGTTTTAACAACTAAACCAACATGTTCCAGTTAAGACTAAAACAACTATTCTAAACCCTAACCCTAAAAACTAAACAAACAATATTTATACTTCACTTCCCTGTGCTAAAAAAGAGTGAGATTTGCTTCTCCTGAGGATGAACTTGCTTAAAAGGTTCGAAACTGTCGAATCGATTCTTATGTTGAATAATCCATATTTTCCAAAGAGTTTGTTGTGTGGAGGATGAGATTAGTAAGATTTCACTCATTTAGCCTCAACCATTACATAGGGATTGATATCTAACTGCTATAGTTATACTTGTATATTATAGGGTTTTCATGCACCGTTTAACAATTCTATTCAAATAATAAGGTTTTGAATACCATTTAACAAATCTATTTATATAAGCTTCTAGTTTTTTTTATTTTTTTAGTTCATGGAAGACACTAAGTAAATAAGCATCATTAAGCAAAGTTCAACAACTACTACAATGGGAGATATGCATTAGAATCGGTGAAGTATGGGTTTGTGATGTATCGTGATGTCCTTTGTAGCATGTGCCAATGTGTCTAAGGGACATATGGCATCAATAATGTGTGCCCTTTCTGTAGGGACATGAAGAAATCAAAGGGAGATGATTCATGAAAGTAATTTTGTTCTTTGAAGGACCTATTAATATACATGAAGACACACTTTTCAATGTTTGTAGTATATCAAATATTCTCTTCATGTTGTTTTTTGATGAGTTTTATATTATTTAATACCTATTTGCAAATTTTGGTTCAACTTCAATGTTAATTCATGTGATGATTCTTTATGCGAATACATAACACCATTCAATATTTAACTTTTCAATTTTTTGTCTAGATCAACATAACTTTTGATTATATCAAATGTTTATAATCAAATTCAATAATGTACTTAAACACATCTTTTAGAATGCAAGGCACTTGCAATGAGGTTTGAGGTGAGTTTTCTTTGATATTCCTTATTATATTGATATAAATCGAATTGTACCACTCTATTGCATTCTAATTCATAATAATTTGATTTTGATCATTAAACGACACAACTAGACTTCTAAACTATTTTCTCTAGTAGACTTTAAAATGATGCCAACATTATATTAACATAATAACTTATACTCAACACATGCAAAGTAGTAACACTTATGTCATTATTAAAATGATTAATAATAGTCATAAACACAATATTAATATATCGTTAAATCCAAGTTTTAGATGAATGTTAATATGCTCTTTTCAATTTAACATGTTTAAACACTTCACGAGTAAATAGTGAACACTTGCAATAACTAGTTCAGTCAATTTTCCTCTAAGTTTACTCTTCTATTTGAAAAAATCACACCGTACTGCACTGTTGTTATTATAATTCATAATTGATTTTGATTGTTAAAATAGTTAATATTAATAAATAATGGAGACATTACTAACACCAATGTTATTAAATAACGTTATAGATAAGAAATTTCTCGCACATTAATCTATTATTCAATAAGTAAACATTCATCAACCTAGTTTTTAATTCAATAACAATAATAATGAAAATAAATTATGTTGCTATTCTAATTCATAATTTATTTTGATTATCACAAAGGTAAAACCTAGACTTTAAAGTCAAAATATTTTTTCTGGTTGACTATAAAGTGGTGCCAACTTCCTAAAATAAAACATCATACTAAACAAAGACAAAATTAGTTACTATGATAATAATTAAAATTGTTGTAGTAACAAATACAATGTTGGTATTATGTCATAATTTTACAAAATTATAAGTCACTCTAATTTAATGATGTCAATCTCCTAGACTTACTCTGGAAACTCAACCTAGACACAACAGTTAATATAATATCAAATTATAACGAAAATCCAAGTTTATATTAATAACAAAACATTGACTATTAATGCCATTAAATAAATTTAATAATATGTAAGAAATTTCTTTTACAATCTATTATTCAACATGTTATCTTTGATCAACTTAACTTTTATTAGAAAAAAAATCTAAATAAATTATGTTTCTATTCTAATTTATAATTGATTTTGATTGTTAAAACAACAAGCAAAATAACTGCAAAGCAGCTAGTCCCTGCTTTATAATTATAATTTTAAAAAATTATTTGACAATAATAAATTTATGACCAAAATAAACCAAGAGTCTTCGTATACCTAGTGTCCAAGGTTTGAGTGGACCCAACATCATCCACCAACCCATCCATCTCTGCAAGATGTTGCTTCGGTCCCAAAGTCGGAAGATTGCTTAGAATTTTTGACTCCATATTTAGAATGTGGGTCTGAGCAGTGAGATGAACTAGACCCACATAAAAGGCATTGTATTTCTTAGTTTCTTTCAAGGAACGAGGCATGTGGGAACAACAGGGTCTAGAGGTGGTCTTACGCTCCATGCGTTTTCCTCAGGCCATGGTGGCAAGAAGGTTGGTGTGGGAGTGGGGCAAGGAGGGGCAAGGAGGGATACCTCTTGAATCAAACTTGTGATTCAAGGAGAACCATAGAGAAAACATGAGGTACAAGCGACTTTCATGTCAAGCAATATAGTTCTTCGATTTGCAGAGATCGTAATTGTCTCCTCCTTCCTTGATCACGCGAGGTATGAAGCCAAGGAGGATGCTCAGACTCCATGCAAGGGAGATATGTAGCTAGGAGATATTGAGGATATCAAAACTAGAGAGCCATCATTCTCACGCATGGCACAATCCTATTATTCCAAACCATGATAACCACGAAAAACTAACTGAAGTCATCTCGACACATGCAAAGGGTTGTCATTGCAAATGGTAGATCATACCGCGGCCATGTGGGGTCTTACGGATCAAGCCATCGGGAAATAGCTAAGCACCTAATGTGGGGGGTGTAATAAAAAAATGTTATTTTAAAGGTTAATAAATTTTGTATCTAAGTTTTTTTTCTTATTTATTTAAGTTGATAATGTTCATAAAACATTTTTGATTAATGCTTACTTATATTTATTATTATAAAATAAAAACATAATTTTGAATTTATTTAATATAAAATTTATAAAACACATGTCTATATAAATAAATAAATTTATTTAATAAAATAAAATAATTTATACTTTATAACATAAGTCATATAAAATTTACAACTATAATGAAATGTACGAACTTTAATATATAATTCCAACTTTCCAACTTTCCAAACACCATATTATAATTAAAGATTAAAAAAATTAAGATGAAGATGATTTATAATGGCAACTTTCCAAACACCATATTATAATTAAAGATTAAAGAATCTAAGATTAAGATTATTCATAATGACAACTTTCCCAACACCATATTATAAGTAAAAGTTAAAAGAAGACGGAGATAATATTAAGATTATTCTTAGTCATTGACATAAGATAACATTACATAAAAGAGCATTCAAGGAATTAGGTTCGTAAGTTATTTAATTGGATTTCTAAAGTTAATTTTTAATGATATTTTTTAATAAATATATTAAAAATTAGTTTAAACATTCAACTTTATAATTTAATATTTTAATAAATAAAATAAATAAATGGTTGTTTGTTGTGAATTATATATTTTAAACAATAATTAAAAATAATTTCAATAATTACACAAAACACAGACACAAAGATACGTACAGTACAAAACGTCAACATAGGACATCACAATGATTTCATGACCTTCAATTCTACACGTCCTTCTCAAAACACTTTGGAATCGCCCCCAAATATTTAACTTTACTTACCAGCTGTATGAACCACATTCCTTTGAATCCTATCCGAATTGGGCTAAGCTCAGCTTCATTTGAATTTAATTACCCAAGATCCAATCTGGGCCCAGTTGAAAATTCTCAAAATTTCCATGGAGGCGCAAGTAGCCACGTATGAAACCGGTACGCTGACGTGGTCTGTGCAGATGAGATAAAAAAGCAGAGGACGAGGACATAATGATTGTGTAGAATTAATTCATAAACAATTTGGATGGCTGCCTGCAGCGGAGGCAAAGAGATAATGTACAGTACAACTGGCACCGTCTTAACTATATTAAATTTTGATTTTTGATTTTATTTTTTATTTAACCAAAGTCACATCTAAGTCACATCTAAGCAGGGCAAAATTGTCAAATCAGATTTTAAAGCCAATACAAAAATAGAAAATATGTAATAAGCTAATAAAAAAATATAAATTATGTAATATTAAAAATATAAATTATAATTTAATTTGTTTAAAAAATCAATTTAATAATTAAAATCCATAAAACATTGGGTAACTATATAAAAAATTTTAAATTAAAAATTTGTAAACTAATTAAAAATCAAATGCAAATCGATTGCTATAATCCCTACCTTGGTAGGGACTAATAAACTTAAACATAGACTTAATATATAATATTTTATCTTGTCGACTATAAAATGTTGCCAACCTCCTAATATAATGGGATAAAAGTCTAAGTTCCTCTTTGAAACTCTCGTCACAGCCGTTATCTTGTATGGTTGTGAAGTTTGGGGTTGTAGCATCTCTAGAGAATATTGTAGAAAAATTGAGCAAATCTAGAAGGGTTTTATAACTTATAACCTCAAAATTAAAAACAATACGCCCTACCCTAATCTCCTAATCAAAGTGGGTCATCCCCCATCAAGAGCATGGCTATGACTCGGTTCTTGATGTACAAGTACAAGATAAATAACATGGGAGAGCAGAGAATCCCTAAAATGGCTTTAATATCTAGTCAAAATCACCTCCGGCTCAAGCGAGGTTGGTATAAAGACACCATGGCTTGGATAAACCATTGGGAGATCGAGGAAAATGTCATTTTGCAAAAGATTAATAACCTCAAAAATATTGTTACCTCTATGTTTAAAGAGAAAATGCGGTGTGATAAGGATATAGAGGTTAAAATAAAATTAATATATTATAAGGAGGCCATTAACCCTAATATATAATATCAAAAGGACCTCTATGTACTGACTAGTTCAAAGAAGAAAATTGATATAGTCAAGATAAGAACAAACTTTCATGAGCTCCATAATGAAACAAGGCATTGGACAGTTCCTAAAACGTCGTGGGTGGAAATAATTTGCCATCTCTGTGAGACTACGAGCATTGCAAATGAAAACCACTTTCTCTTAGAATGTCCTAGGTACACCCATATTAGATCTCAATTTCATAATCTTTGCTGCAATATAGACCTTCTTAGCCTTCTTGCAAGCAAAAATTATGGTGAGCTCGTAACACTTTTCCTCAAGCTTTTTGAGCATAGGAATACAACTTTAAAGCAAACCAAATAATTTCTCTTAAGGTCTGATAGACCAAAGTTGGTCTCAATGGACGTTAACAACCATCATCATCATCATCATCAATAAAACATGGTACTCAACCCATGCAATATTATTACTGTCT
This sequence comes from Larix kaempferi, assembly GCA_027924585.1. Taxonomy (NCBI): domain Eukaryota; kingdom Viridiplantae; phylum Streptophyta; class Pinopsida; order Pinales; family Pinaceae; genus Larix; species Larix kaempferi. The sequence continues at coordinate 3,742,122 of BSBM01000519.1, forward strand.
AGAATTAAAATTGTTATAGTAACAAACACATTGGTATTATGTTATTAAATATTTTTTATATGGGTCATTCTAAAATTGTGCCAACCTCCTGTTGGGCCTGGCCCAAGTGGGGCATTTTTGTGTAAGTCAGATTTTGGAACTGCGGAGCTAAGCGCAGTTCAATTGAAGGTTTTTTTGACAAGTCTATTTGTGGGATGCTACGAAGTTGTGCGTAGCGCAGTGTCGGAAGAACTGCGAAGTACAGTGCTGTGAGGATACATCGCTGCGATGTGGCCAGTCTACATAGATTCGACAAAGCAGATTGTTGGATGGAAGATGACACAAATTTCAGTTAGACCATCGGTGGTCTATTTTTGGTAAAGATGCTCCATGGTTGCCAGGCGATGGGTAAGGAGAAGGGGAAGAAAGCGACTGGTCACACATGCAAGGAACCACTACCTGAACCAGTTGCACGAGACCATTAGAGGAAGAACGGCTCGGTGAAAGCGACCTGTTGGCATGCGTGCGACAGGGAGGATGATAGCGACGTGAGCATGCGCTGAGGGTGGCCACAATGGAATATTCGCTACCAGAAGCCAACAAGTCTAGTTATGGGAAAACCGTGACAGTTTTGTAAACCTTATGGTTTTTGCCTGCAGACTGTAAAGACATGGCCTACGAGCATGATCTATAAATAAGGCATATTTTGTATGGGAAAGGGTTGTTGTTTGGGTTACTCTTCATTTTGTTATTATTCTCATTGTTGATTGAGTAGATCTTTGTTGAGAGACATTTTTGTAAAGGCTCTCCAAGCTGTGTGCGCAGAGGCCTATTGAGAGAAAAGAGAGTCTGCAGCTGAGTGCACAGACAAGAACTGTTGTACCCTTCCCAAAGACTAATACAACAATAGTTCTTGTGGACGTAGCCTCCATCCTGGGGGTGAACCACGTTAAATCTTGTGTAGTGTGATTGCTTGTGTGATTGCTTATGTGTTTGCATTTGCTTATTTGCTTACAGTACTTGCTTGAATTCTCATTTATTAGTTGATATGTTTATGCTTTTATATGTATTCTCCATGGGAATGAGATGGGAATAATATGTCAAGTATTACATGAATTAATGAATGTTGAATGCGCAATATTCCTGAGTTAATGAATGCATAAGTTAGTTAGATAAGCACTTAAGTAGGAGAGTTCGTGTTGTGCGACTCTGTTAACACCCAAAAGTGCTCACTAGTTCATTCCCTTATTCACATGAGCTAGTGAGCACTTTTTGGGTGTTAACAGACTCCCTAGAGCGCAGCAACGGAAGTGCGCAGAGTAGTGTATTCTGCCTCGACTGCATAAGTTGTGACACTGAATAACCTAAGGCAGTAGATGAATGAATAAGTATTAAGTGAAGTCATCACTATCGGTTAAATCTGAAGAGAAAGCGTATAAATCAGTTGCGCTGTCCTATTATTTGCATCCTATCCAAACCGTGCAGTCCCTGGATGCGCCGGATGTGCAAGCATCTGAACTTGCAGAAGTGTTGACCGCGATGAAGGCTATCGTCGCGCAGTCTTCATTCCGCAGCACGAGCTCTGTAGCGCGCTGCATAGTAGATCTGTTTAAACAACTCATCACACCACTGTGGATACCTGATTCCGCAGCACCCCCATAGCTTCGCCTTGGGTGAGACCTCAGTCTGTTCGCACGTTGTTACCGAAAGGGACGGTGAAAAGGGGTTTTGTTGGTTCCTTGAAACCGCGAAGAACCTGGGTCTACATTGGAAACCTCTAGAACCGTTATCTAAGCCAACAAATGGTTCTGTTTCCGTGCTAAGAATCCATGATGAGTTGAAGTCGTGATGTGCGATGAAGAAGAAGCTTCGTTGGGCATTGATGTTTGGCATCCAGACAAGAAAGAAATCTGGGCTTGGTGTGACAAGACAGAGAGAGACTTTACAAGAAAAGAAAATAGACACCCACATCTCTCTGACATTCAGTGGTTGAACAAATACCTATGGAAAGACGTTCACGAAATACTTTGGGCAACTTTTGGGAATGAGCTACACGAGTGGTTGTCAAGGCTCGCAGAATGCAAAAACTATACCCCACGAGACGTACCGACCGAGTGGATACCAGAACTTATTGAAAGGCTCAAAGTAGTAGATATTCCATTCACACACACGGTCAAATTCTTGGTTGACAGTACACTACAGAGCTTCGTGACGAAGTTCGCTTTGGACATGCTAAAGTCCTACAGCGCAGCCGAAAGAGACTTTTTCAAGGGATTCAGAGGTAAGTACCTGAACAGCCTCAGTTTATATATTAAATTGCTTTTAGCCGAGAAAGGCGTATTTAGAATGCAGTGAAGTCTTGTTTAAATCTGTCATGGTAGATAGCACATATAGTGGCTCTAACCCATAACCTGAGAAGTGGAAAGAGATACAAGTTCGTCGCTGAGAAAAATCCTGGACCACATGGACTCCGCGTAGATACCCAGATACCATGTGAGCTTAACAATCAAACCACACCTCTTTCAAACATGTATCAGCCTATTACGCCACAGAACCCGCCGGTTGCACATACTGCGCCTCCCCTATCTTAGAATCCGTCAGTTCAGAACCCGCCGGTTGCGAACACCACGCAACCCGCACCGCAGAACATCAGTACTGGTAACACCGCAAGAGCGGGTGCCCAGGCTATTTCAACTCAGTCTATTCCATCTTAGGTTGTCCCACTTCAGAACGTCCAACCTTAGATCATTCCTCAGAGTATTATCCCTAGCATTGCTCAGAGAACCGTGCCACCTAGAAGGAGGATGACTGACGATATCAAACTGTCGATATTCAAAAGAACGGGTCTAGAAGACCCTAATCAGCATTGGTTTCTATGTGAAGCTGTATGGAGTGTAAAGCAAGTGCAGGATGACGCTGTGAAGCAAGCGCAGCTCGTTACCACTTTCAAAGATAGAGCCTTGCATCGGTTCATGAAATATTTGCAAGGACATAATCGAACACTGATAGAAATCAAGGCCGCACTCTTAACAGAATTTAAGAAGTCGAAGTCAGAATTGCAGTGTATCACAGAGCTAAAAGAGATCAAGCAGAAACCTAATGAGACAGTCTGGGAATTTGACCAAAAATTTAAGACTCTGTTGGACCAAGTAAGCTTCGTCATAGCACTGCAACAACATAAGGAATGGTTTATAGCTGCGCTGTTGCCTCATATCAGACATCCGTTGATGCAACAGAAAGTGGCTTCGCAGGCTATGGATAACTTCGCTATCATAAACTTGAAAACGAATAAGATGATCTTCGAAGGAAAGCATCTTAGGGTCATCGCACCATTAGACCCTTCAGACGGAGAAAGATATAGCAAGCCAATTCAGGAAGAATCTAGAGCTCAAGATTTGGATCGCCTTTACAACATGACTACAAACCAGGAGGACTACATTAATCCTACTGCGGAGGGAACACTCAGCTGGATATGTGACAACTCTTGCATCTCAGAGGGTCGCAAGACCCACCAAGAATTGGTACCTCAAGGGAGCAAGACCCAACAAATAGTGGTTCCCAAGTGCGCAAGTATCACTATGCTAAGGAACTAGTGTGCGCAAGACCCACATGTCGTGATACCTCAGTTACGCAAATCAAGACAAGTGGCATATGTGTGAGTAAGCTTGACCATGAAGAAAGGAAGAAAGGATGATATTGTCCAATTTGTTGACATAACTTATGAACAAGTCGAGTATAAATAAGAAGCCAAGCTGGTGAGTGGAAAGTAAGCTTGAAGATGAATAATAGATAGTATTCTAACTTGGAAAGCTTCAAATTACTGGGGTATCAATGGCGCATTGATCTAGAACAACATGATCTAGCAGAGATCCAAGTGTGCAAGAACAGAAGAGTTGCACAACAAATGATGTGCAGGATGATATAGTATATGAAACAAATGTGCAAGAACAAAAGAGCAGTACAGTAGACGATGTGCAAAAGTGGACGAGTTTGCAGATGTGCAAAAACATAATAGTATGTTGAATAGCGTGCAAATTGCAGAAGTATATGAAATATGAGAACCAGTGTGCAATACTGAAGCATAGAAGTGAAGTAAGAGAATAACTGATGGTACAACATAGCAGTTACATAGATCAAAGCATATAACAGTGTAGAAACATAATAGTATGTTGGACAATGCACAAATTGCATACGTATATGAAATATGAGAACCAGTGTGCAATATTGAAGTAGTGTGCAATATTGAGAACCAGTGTGCAATATTGTGCACAATTGGACACCCATCAAAAGAATCACAATACAAATCACACTCGAAAATAGAATTAGTTGCATGCATGCACATTTTCCAATTCAATCGTTATGTGCACGAACTATCCATAGAGAAAAAGGCATAACAATGGAAAAATTAGCATTTGATCCAAAGGGAATTAGAAGGCATGGGCTTCTTTACACTACACTTTCACGTGTCAAATATATCGAATCTCTCTATCTCTTAAACAGACTAGAACAAAAGAATTTTTCGATTCACCCAAAATTTGCTTCTGAAATAGACATATTATGAAACCATGCAACTTGGCAATTTGAATATGAGTTGCAAACAATGCCAGGTTTTGGGCATTTCATTGTATCTTCACTAAATACATGCAACTTCTTACTACACAATCTCGATATTGAAAATGATCATCAACTAATGAAAGCAAACATTTTATGTTTACAAGAAACTCGGTTGCACTTACCTTCTAAGTAAACAACATTTATAAAAAAATATAATTGCCTATCAGTATTTTCAATCCATGGAATCCTTACACTTGTAACAAAGGACATTCTTGTCATCAACTCAAAAAATTACACAAATAATTCCATTGAGGCAATTGCTACTGAACTTAATTTAGGCTCAAAGTCCAATGTCAATGTTTCTAATCCTAGATTCATAGACAAATTACTTACTATTCTCAAATTTCATTTAATTATTTTCCAAATATTTAAACCAATTGCAAGCATACTATTACTATTGTTATTCAAAATCTGAATCAAATAGTACAATTTAAACCAATTGCTTATTTAAATGCTCATGCCACATGTCCAATGTTGCATTAAATAAAATACAAAATTGACACAATTACTATTTTATAAAAAATCGATGTCTTATTCATCATACCTAAAATGTTCTGACACTTGACATTATACCAATTGTGTTTTCCTTGCTTTAACTATTTCCTTAATTGCCATTGTACCTGCAATCATTTTTCTGCATCTCAAAATCCAGCTAAATAGCGTTATTGCCTTTTTTCATCATGGAAAAAGCACATGCTTGGAAGACGTTACAATTACTATTCAGAAGAAAAACACCTTTACCCTTTTTTTTCTCAATTACAAAAGTACTAACAGTCTATATTTCCCATCTCTCTGTTTCTTGCCACTTTGACAGATACATGGGTTGTTGAGACCAAAGAATGCATTTGCACCACTGTTTCGACGGATTTACACAGAATGCAAACAGTCAACGATTGATAATTGCTTTCTATGTGCATATTGCAAACGTGAAACAACATCTATCTATGAACATAGCATAAACTGCAATTTAGAAATAGAATATGGCTTAATAGAATGCACTTTGTGCAACCCAGACTACTGTCCGGCAAGTGAAATTGTTTCATATGAAGAATATTCAATAAGTGTTTCCTCAACATCCTTTAATCTACGAACCAGCAAGGGCTATTTACAGTAGCAATGGACAATAGAAACACCGACTTGAGAAAAATATGACTGCCAAGGAGTAGGTTGTGTTATAACCTTTTTACTGTCTTACCATCAGCATAGATCTATATTCTAGACAAAAAAAAACTTCTTTTCTTGCCGATGGTTATGTTTCCATGGTTGTACTATAGCTTTTGCTGAAACTAGCAAACAAAATATCCTCATGGTTACTGGAATTTACATTTAGTTACAACATAGTTGCATAGTAATCAACGGAAATAGCACAATGAAATCAATGCAAAGAATCAAATTCTCTACATGACACTACAAATCTGCATATGCATTTTTTCCTCTTGATCTGAAATTAAGATTCAAATATGGATATAGATTGATTTCGTGTGCCAAAATAAATAAAGGCTCAACCACCTTCTATGCATATTACATATTATTGCTCGTTTCCTATTCTATGCGAGCATCAACTTCCTTTTTTGCAATTGCACATTGTACAATGCATCTAAATACTTTATGTCATAGCTCTTAAGACAGATTAACTGTATTTTTTTTCATTATATGCACTCCATCATTTTCAACAGAGGATAAATGTTGCATACCTTGCATTCTGTTATTATATTATACTAAAAGTGTCATGATTATCTGACTTGCCAAGAGAATTAGCCTATTTATTTTCTACAAAACATAATTAATGCATTTAAAACTCATTTGAATTTTACATAATAAAATATGTCGAATTACTTTGCATTCTTTGAATATTTCTCATATTTAACACTCTTTCTCTCTTCGTCTTTTGCATATATCCCCAAACTGAAGCCTCCCAATGTTTGAGTCTCCTATGGAAGATCTTGGAATTTTTGCTTCATTTTTTTATAAAGTTCACAACTCTGAGATTTGAGAATCATTTTTAAACTGTGGATTTCACTTTCAACAATGTCATGCATTTTTGTCAACTTGCATTCCTTTCTTGTGCATATTCTTGAGAAACTAGGCGAGGTATGTTCAATGCACCCTTTTTTATCTTTAATACAAGACTCATTATCAACTGCATTGTACAATTACCAGGAAGTTTCTTAGGCTTATGGATACAACAACCATCCAAATTCCAAATAATGACACTTACAATCAAACATCAATATCCCATTTGCACCTATGTTTTCTGCTCGTAATTACGCACCTCAATATAACAGATTAATTTTAGCTTGCAACATTAGGCAAAAAAAAATGCATAAACAACACTAAAGGACTATTGCAATTTCAAATACTACTTCCCACTACATAGATATCCAACCACATATACACTCTTTGCAAAAACAGCAAATGCAAAAATAGCAGGATATTTGGCAATTTGATCATTTGATCAAATAGAACAAGAAAAATGTCCACTGAACACTTGCACTATGACTCAGTATACAAAATATTAAATGCATAATACATATATTGCAATGAAGTCTGGATTATATTAGATGCCATACAAAGCTAAAAACAATTTTGATTTTCTATTGTTTAAAAATTACTTAGATTCAACACTCTTTTGCTGCTAGTCTTCTGAAATTTGCCCAAATAAGGACTCGACAATCTTTAAGTCTGTTGCATCTGATATACAGAACCTAACAAGCTCACATTTATGAAATATGAATTTGTACTTCATTTTACTTCATTTCAACAAAATCCAGCACCCTTGCATTTGACAGCTATTTTTAGTTTTAGATTTCATTTTCAAGAATGTCCTTTCATCCTTTATTGCTTGTATCTATGTCCCCATCACCATAAATCTCACAATATGTGTTGGAACTTTAATCTTAGAGCAAGTTTGAACTAGGCAATTAGTATGTTGAGAGTTGCAAATTTAATCCTACATCAAGTTTGAACTAATGTATCCAATCGTAGATACCATGAAACAAGATTCTTAATATATGACAAATTAGCGGTTTTGAAGAGTTATAGGAAAATGCTAACTTTTTTATTACCCATAATATTCTTTTCCTTTACCTAATGTTTACCGTTTAAGTGTCTTGCGATTTCATGGTAATAAGTTTGAAGGATTCCATTGTCAATTCATGGCTATGTCTATATTGTAGGGGGGCTTCACTCAATAAACAGCTACCTTCGATCATGGTATATGAAACAATACCCCAAATTTCACTAAATATTGGAAAATACTTTCAAAAATAGTTTTTTTTTACCCCCTCCCAATATACCTTCCCAATTTAAAAAAAACTTATTTTTACTAGATATTGTATGTATCAATTTTTTCATTAACAATTTGTATACCCCTTTATATTTCTACCTAGTATATTGATATGATACCCCTCTTATGACCCCACATGCATTCTACAATGCACCTTGCTTCTTTCGATGTATATTGTGGATGCACATTACTTCACCCACAATGCAATTACTCAACCACATATCACTATTATTTGCAACATCTAATGGTCTACTGAAGAGATAGGAGATCACTTCTTCTATGTCACTAGAGCCAATGCACATAGTATAACATTTAGATTGCATGTTGCAGTTCCCCAATCGCTGACTAAGCATGTTGTGGGCTGGGTATCCAAGCCCTGAGGGCCTGTAACAAGCTCTAGGAGGCTGACTAAACCTCCCAAGGCCTATAATAGGCACGAGTGGTTGGGTGTTCAAACCCCCAAGGCCTATCGAGGGCCTATAACAAGCCCTGGAGGCTTAGAGCCTCCCAAGGCTATTGGTAACAACTGGCTGTGTGCTATTGGTAACAATTGGCTGTCAATGACCACTGTCTCTCGACTATGATTGACTGGAAACCCACTTCACCACAAAACCCCTAGCCTCAAGCATGCCTCAAGATGCGATTTCCTGTGTACTGGTAAGCCCGAGCCTTGCTTCAACCCAATTTCTCATCTGGCCGTGATCCCGCCATCTCCATTTGGTGGGTATTTGTCAAACTGCCCATATAAAAAAGACCTTAAAGTATTTTGTATTGTTCCATTAAATAAATAAAAACCTTTGCCCCTTAATATATAAGCAATATAATTTTTAGGTTTTCATGAATATTTAATACCACAATATAAATGAACGTGATATTATATTGCCTTCTAGTGAAGCCCCCGTGCTATATTATTGATCTATTCTAGCAATATTCTACTCTTGATCGTGATTTGTTTGTACTTGATAGTGTGTTGATTATTATTAATTTCACAACTTATTGAATACATGCTACCATAATTCAACCAAACATAGAACAGTAGAGGAAATCACTTCCAATGCAAACTTTAATCTAACAACACATTTGGACTAGGTAATTAGTATGTTGACAGTTGTACTTGATATTGGGTTGATTATTACTCATCTCGCAACTGATTGGCATGAACATAGATTTCTTGCTAACGTAGCTAAGCCAAAGACGAGGCATTGTAGCAAAACGCCTTCCATAGAAAGTTTAATCTTACAGCAACTTTGGCCTAGCTAGTTGGTATGTTGAGAGTTGTACTTGACATTGGGTTCACTATTGTTAATTTCAGAACTGATTGGCATATATTTTGGCACATCATGATCCTATGTCATCATCCATACATGTTTTTGGTGTTGGGATGTTAGGCATTACAAAATATCTTGGTATATATAAATATTTAAAGTTTATTTGCTTAAACTAAAAAAATAATGTTTCCTTTGGGAAGTTTTACCTTGGAATTAGTAGAACATTTATAGACTAGAATATTCTTTCATGAAATCTTATAATTAAATCTCCATTGATATACGATTGTTATGGCTAGAGTTGATTCAATATTGTAGACATTTAATACGTATATTATTCCTTACTAGGCTTTTATTGGAGCATTGATAAGTTTCCATGTGAATTTTTATCCTATTATAATTTTATGTGATCTTAGGGATAGATACAAAGACGGGGACAATAGAATACAAGAGCCATCAGTAACAGCTTCAGAGGCCATTGCATTGGGGGCTTTAATTTATGAAAAATTAATATATTGCTCACCTTCAAATTTAATATATATAATGGCTGGCAGTTTTCATTTCCACCATTGCCAATGCTCTCGATCAAAGTATAAAACACCCATTCAAAGTTTCATTATATCATCAGCAAGATCTCGGAGGAGGAAGAAGTAGTGTTCCATTTGAGTAACCCAATAATAAAGCTTGTTCATATCTTCTTTAGGAAATATCATAGTCTTTGCTTTGATTTGTTTGTTTGTATTCAGCAGCACGCTGACATAAAATCATGTCATCCTTCAATTGAATAATGCACATACATACTACCTCGATGTCTTAGTTGCACCTACATTTCCTGCTCCGTGTCATGCATTTGCATATAACACATTTATTTTACTTTAGAATACCAAGCAAAAACAATTTATGGTTATAGCAATGGTACAACAACTTCAAACCTTGCACTTGCTACTACCATCGTGTAATGCAGTAGCAACAAAAATGCATAGTGCATAAAAAATGCAGTATTCAAAATTATATGTTTGAACAATGATTTGCCCATTTCCTACAGTGCCTTTGTTTTTGCAGCATTTGCAGTTAACTTAAACTCTTTCTTTCTAGCACAAGTCTTTGTTTTCAATATTTGCATATATAATTCAAAACAACTCCTAAATTGATATGAAGTTGTCTTCTACAAATAATATTTTGAATTTTTGAAATTCAAAACCAGTATAATTCTCTTCTACATACAAAAAAAATAGATATTTGAACCAGTTGCTTATGCATTTAAAATAGTTACATTTCTGTTACATTTAATATTGTACATTTAGTTTCCTTATGTGATCAAAGGTATTGTTTCCATTTTTTCAACCGCTTATACTCTTTCCATTTTGCCCATTTCTTTGACAATAATCTTCATGCCTTTTGCAGGAACAAATGCTACCAAAGAAAGATGCTATGACATCGAGTTTATTGACAATAGAAAGCTTGTTACAGGACATTTTTGCAGATGCAAAACAAAAAGCTTGATCAGTTGCTCTCACAACACATCTAGAAACCAATACTTTCCATCGAAACATTGTCTTTAAGTGAATTTGTACTTCCAGCTAAGAGGGGTATGCATGCAATTTAAATTGTTTTTGCTTGCATGTATTGCATAGCTACATGGGCAATTTTTGAAACTTTTCCATTCATATTTCTACAACATATATCACTATAACCAACATGTACAAAGCAAACTTTAATTTTGTCTTCATATCAATGCTCTTATACATTGTTTTTACTACTTATAATGTCTTCGTATCAATGTTGTCACACAATGGTTTTTCCTATTTAATAATATGATGTTGCTAGTTACCATTATGGATAAAGTGCTTTGCTCTTGCACATTGACACAGTTCATGCATATCAAATTGTTTTAATTAGTTCATAGAACAATGTTTCGTATCAATGTTATCATACAATGGTTTTTCCTATTTCATAAGATGATGTTGCTAGTTACCATCATGGATACAACTACGTTGCTTTTACACATTAAAATAGTTCATGCATATAAAATTGTTTTAATTCGTTCATAGACCAAATTTTGTATGATAAAAAAAAACATGTCTACAACTCTTATTGAATAATTGTGCTTCTTCTACTTGTTGTCATGGGTAGACCTTCTTTGCTTTTGCAGCTTATATGCTAATATGTTTTAATGGACAGCACATTGGCATAGTTCTTGCATATATATTCACTTCTCATCACATCTTTACCCATGTTACATAGTGAAAGCTTTGATTTCAAACAAAATGTAGAGTAAAAAAAACATGTTCCTTCCAAAATTCTCTAGCTATGTTTATTGTTACTCCGGTTATGGCATCTAACGTTTGCCGTCCTTCCTTCCACGATGGTTTGCTATATGATTTTCAAATGTGACATGACATGTTTAAACGTAGTGTGTGGAATACTATTGCTAAATTGATATTTTCATGCAAAGTCATCTTCTATGTGGCCATTATAACTAATGCCCAATGTACTTTAAAACCTCAAGCATTTCGTGCTAGTAATGAGTAATGCTTAATGTAACTCGATTCTTTAATTTTAATTTATTTAAAAATATATATAAAAATGAACAATATAACTTTTTGAAAAATTTGAATATTATGTCCCCTTACAAAATTGTCCAATGTTATATAGTTTTCGTTTCATGTCATTTCTTTGTTTGGTATATCTTAAATCTTAATTAGTTACTTATTACTTAATACATAGAATTGAATCACAATGTAATTAATTTGGTATATCTTAAATCTTAATTAGTTACTTATTGCTTAATACATAGAATTCAATCACAATATAATTAAATAATTAGGCATTTTTTTATCTCCATGCATTTTTAATGATGTAGTGGTCACTCATGTTAATTAGTTATTAATATAACTCGTGTTAATTACTTATTAACATGTGGCATTTTTAATTTCCTACATTTTTAATCAGTAGGTATTTTAGTAATTAGGCATTTTTTATTTCCATGCATTTTTAATGATGAAGTGGTTACTCATGTTAATTACTTATTAATATAACTCGTGTTAATTTCTTATTAACATGTGGCATTTTTAATCTCATGATTTCTTTTTTAGCATTGGGATCCCATTGATTGTTGAATACTTCAACCAATTGGAAGAAGGAATATATCCCCTTGGGAGGGAGACCTTCATACCAAGCATCCATATCAGGATCACCACCTAGCTCGAAAGACATTACGAACAATTGTATGATAGTGTCCTCATCTGTGATATCCCATACCGTCATAACTTCTTTGAATTTTATGATATGAGTTGTAGTAGTATATTTTTCCTTGTGGAACATCGAGATGGACTTCAAGCAGCGGTGTTTGTTGAACCTATTAGGATATCCCGGAATACTTGAGAAATCGAACGGATCGAGGATCGCCATATCTCTTGATTTTCTGTTTTGCAGAGTACTTCCTTTATATTTCTTCAATCGAAGTCGCCAGGAGAGACCTGCCAAGTTAGACTAAAACAAATCTCACCGAAAGCACTAAACAAATACATACCTGAGATAATGGCGAATGTTCCAAATTGCTTCTCAATAAGTGGAGTCGCCTTAAATGTGTGGAGTCACCAGATAAGACCTGCGGAGTTAGTCCTCTATAGATATTTTCAAATATAAGAAAATGAATCACCTTTGAGTTCTTACCAAATGTTGTTTTGCCAAGGATGTGAATGACTCCGGATAAACCACTTCAAGCTTTGAACGTCCCCAGCAAATTAGCAGAGCTAATTCCCAGTAAGCACAAATAAGAATAGTGACCCAATGTCACCTCGGTCACTATTCTAACTTCTTCGGAAGTCGAAACCTCAAAGGAGAAGTATCCTTATGGAATCCTATAGAACACTGAGACAACCAAAAACTATATTTTCTATGCGAGTGTTAGTTAGACCAGTGCCTAGATGGAGTCAATAATGTTATGATCCACACCAGTGGGTGCAAAAGATATGATCAAGATCGATAATCCACTTAGATCATTCAATGAAATATATAAACGTGTAAGTCAATATAATAATCAATATTGGATCAAAAGACTATATTGCCAACACACCTTAACCAATAACCAAGTATGCACTAGGATATAGTTTCAATGTGATTTATTTGATAGCAACAGTAGTGTAATGTCCCCATTCAAATAATTGCATAGTAGACAATCCCATCAATCCTACCAAGTTCCCTAGGTTGAATGGGTACATTTGGAATTGTAAAAGGGAGCAAATGAATGATGTTTATACATTATGATAGTTCAAGTATTTAATAAATAGGTTGAATAAATAAATCCAAGAGAAATTATAGGTGACAAATGGTTTTGAAGACATATGGAGGATGTGGGACCCCCACTAGCTTGGTTTATCACTGCCACATGGCATATCTCTCTTGCCATTTTGAATCCATGGGAAGGAAAGCATTATGGAGTGAGTTGGTAAGTTATACACCTGGCATTGAGCATCTTAGGTGGAAATGGGATGGAATGGTAACCTCCATGGAAGAGGAAGAGTCAAATTGGAAGCTTGTAGACACTTGGGCTAAATTTCCTAGCTCTATGACAACAATGATGAAGCATCTATGACATTTATGACAAAATTCAGATCTGACTTCTGAAATCTGACCATTATGACATTTCAGCCCCAAAAATAGGCTCAAAGAAGGCGCTCATAGGTGTTAGAGAAGCCCAAGAGACCCCTACTTGAATTGGGAGGAGATGGAAGGTTGGGAATTATGAGACAAGTGGCAAATGTGGAATATTTCCTAAGTGGAAATCTCTAGAAGCTAATGGGAGGAATTCGAACCATAGGAGGCTAATGTTGGTTATAAAATGTAGAAATCAAGTATGAGAATGGCTTTTGATCATTTGGAGAAAAATTGCATTTGTGAAGAGAGAGCTAGTGGATGACTAGTTTCTTGCCTTAGCCAATTTCAAGGGTGAAAGATTCCCATCCAAGTTGGTGTTTGGAGAGGCCACTCATGTCTTTCATGGAGCTTTAATGGAGTTTTTATTTGCGGGTATCAGCTACAGGGAAGCTCGTGGTTTTGTTTAGTGCAGCACCATCTCTCAACCATTTCCAGTTTTGAAGGCATATTCATGCTCCTTGAGGAATTGCGCTTTGGGTGAGCTCTTGTACTTATTGGGAGAGATTCTCATGATGTATTTCTGATTGTAATAAACTTTATATACTTTGTTCTTCATCTTCAGAAAGTTTCAGGTCGAAATACCAATTGGTTGTATGTAAAAATGATGATTAATGAGCAAACAATGACCATTTACCCACTACATTGATGTATGCCATTATAATGCTGATGATTTCGAATAAAAGAATGTTCCTCTAGTATATTTGTGATGAATGGACTACCATTGATGTGTATTATAAGTTTCATATTCAGCACTAGAGCATTTGAAGTCATTATACTCAGTTTATTTGCATTTGAAGAATATTTGGTGCCATTTCCCCAAGGGTCGAATTACTGGTGTTTACTGTTGTTTGGGAGAGGGTTGGAACAGACTTAATAACTAATTAATGGTGCATTTGGGACCTTAATAACATCCTTGAAACATCCCCTACCTCTGTTCATAAATTCAAGTGGGTTTGGAGGCATTTGGGAAGCCATTTTCAGTACTTACCCAAGGGGGATTTGAACCCCAAATTACTAGTAAAATTGCATACTTGGTCCAGAATCTTAAGAGAATTTGCAGAAGTCTTTTGGTGGCCATATATCATCCCTGAACATCATATTCAAGTCCTAATATCAGTCACATACCTTCTCAGAATATTTGGGATCATTTGGGGAAAATTTGGGACCTAGGCATCAAAACTAGTCAAAGGTCGAAATTGAGGAAAAGTGAAAAATTGAGCATTTTTATAAAAAAATTAAACAGGGACATTACAAGTAGAAAATTTATATGATTAAAGTCATACAAATGATGTAGCTAGTAAATAAGTGGATTGACCAACAACATGACCAAAGGAAACACCATAAGCAAGGCTCATAAACATGTATTACCAAGTGTAGCTTGGTGAATTTATAAACATCCAACAAAATCATCTAATTCGATAGAGAATCCAGAAGTATATAATCGATATAAGGGCATCACATATCATTTATCTCATGTAAATAGATATATCAAGTAACTATGCAAAGATTATAAGCATGTGTTATGGCATTGTGTAACCAGTCAATACCTACTATTGAAGCAGTGTCAAATGTCATGCCATTCATATGCAAATATGTATCAACAAAGTGTAAATATCATGCAATAAACACTAATCATCAATAATCAATATTAACCACTTAATTATATCAGTAAATACCATCTAACATCACCATCAAAAGTCAAAAGGATTTCAATAAATGGATGTAACTTTCCAGATCAGTAGAAGAAATAATGTGACAGTTGTAGAATAAAGTTCAATATGAAGTAAACAGTTAATGCCCCATTAGTATCAAATCAATAACAAGAAATTTCATACATTAACCTTCATGAACCAGCGATGGATTTAATCACTTTAATTGATTGTGTATGAGACAACTCAGAGTTAATGAACATGTAACTTAGACCTAAAAATCAGAGCTATGTTAGGATTAGAATCACCTTGCAATAAATAAAATCTCAGACTTTAAACACTAACATGACATGGCATAAATACATAAAATGTGTCTTACTTCTGTTGTAAATTTGTAGCAAAAAGATAACATTGTAAGGCACCTTCAGAAATAAAAGTTCCAGACTCAGGAATTAGTGAATTTCAGACTTCTTCAAAGTAGGAAATTAATCATGAATTAACGCAGAAATTTTAATTAACATTCAGAAACCTGTATTGGTTTCCTTTGGACCCTTTTTAATGTGTGTTGACCTTTTATTTTATGAGGGTGAATGCAGGGATAGCGGTTGCGGAAAGTGCAGGAGCAGGGTCTGTAATTTATTGCAGACCTGCTGCAAGCTAGGAAAATGGAGGAGTTGGAAGGATGGAGAGAGGGTAGTGGAAGGAATGGAGATAGGCCTTGATGGAAGAGAAAGGGGCTGCAAAAAGGGAAGGCCAAAAATGTAGGGGGGCGAAATTTAAGCAGGCCGAAATTGTAGGAGGGCCGAATTTTTAGGAAAAACAAAATTTTTGGATTTTTTTTTTAATTTTTAGGATTTTTCAAAAATTCCTGATTTTTAGTTTTTTTTTTAACAATAAAATATAGCAATTAACTCATAAATTAAAACAATTACTCTCATAAACTCACAAGACAAACGAAACTTAGAAATTGGGGTTTTTAGAGTTTTTTTATAATTTTGGGATTTTTAGGGCTCCTAAAATTTCGCCCTAGGGTTTTTAGGGACAATTAGGCAGGCCGAAATTATAGGAGGAAGGGCCGAAATTTTAGGGAAGCCAAAAATGCAAAAAAATAATAAATTTTAAATTTTTAGGGTTTTATCATAAAATTGCTGACCTAATTCTAACCCTAATTCTACCACAGAAATGCAAAAATTTAACCCTAGATAATAATTACAAATGTACAAAACTTGGATTTTAGGTTAAAAAGTAGAGAGAGCAACCTAGGGTTTCAAAAGACAACTATTCACCAAACCTGGGGCATCAATGAGAGGAGCAACCCTCCTTGAGATGGTACTTGGCAAGCTTAACAATGGGGCAACCCTCCTTGAGATGGTACTTGGCAAGTGAGATATGTCATGTGGCAGACCTAATTCTATCATGAGATGGATTTTTAAATTTTTAGGGTTTTATCATAAAATTGCAGACCTAATTCTAACCCTAATTCTACCACGGAAATGCAAAAATTTAACCCTAGATAATAATTACAAATGTACAAAACTCGGATTTTAGGTTAAAAAGTAGAGAGAGCAACCTAGGGTTTCAAAAGACAACTATTCACCAAACCTAGGGCATCAATGAGAGGAGCAACCCTCCTTGAGATGGTACTTGGCAAGCTTAACAATGGAGCAACCCTCCTTGAGATTGTACTTGGCAAGAATAAACAACAGATCTTATTATAATCAGAGCCTTTTTGAAAATAATAACAGGTGCCAACAAAAGTCGCGTGATGTACCACTCATTCCGTCGGTGGTTCACAACTTTCATATCATGAAGGTTGAGTTAGCCAGCTTCATAAATTTCATTGGTCTGCGTGAATTTTTTAAATTTTAATCTGTCCCTTCGAACTGAAGTCAAGTAAGTCATTTAGAAAAAGTTACTTTTGAGTGGAAGGCATGATTTCTACTGTTCACGATCACTTCTTTGTGTGGGACAATCATTTAACTGGTCAAGTTGGATCGGTGGTTAATCAATATGAAAGATTGATACAATCCAGTCATATTTCCATAGATTTTTCACTCTTTCTTTCCAGTCATATCAACAGGCCCAATTCACTTTCCCCTTATCAAAGGTTATAAGTATGAATCCACTAAAACCAACTTATATTTCCATAAATTGAAAAATTTTGGGCTGAAATAAAGTCAATTTCTTTCCGTGAAAATGAATCCAATTTATGGAATTTGTAGCTATTTCTTAACTTATGTTGCCCCCACAAAATCAAGTCGATACAACTGTGATTATAAATATGACAATTGACAACTTTATAATATGACAGTTTTATAAATATGACAACTTTTCGATACACAGTATTTTATATGACAACTGCTGTATTTTATTTGTTATGATATGTATCTGCGAAGGACACCGCTTTTGATTGGGCTTCCAAGATTATCTCTACATACCTAAACTTTAAGATTGAACCATGAGTTCTGATTATTACATATATCCAACCGAAAATTGCTTAAATGTTCCATCACAAAATTTAAAATAAATAAATAAAACTCAATTGTCATTTTTAAAAAAAGATCTTTTCATTTTATGTGACATTTCGTTGAAAAAGTATACATCTGAAATGGTCATAAATTTATTCCTCATCCATATCTTAATATTTTTAATTAAGATCTCTATTCGTACCATCTCAATTCGTATCTCTATTCGTATCTTAATGATGTACTTGGCAAGATTTTTAATTAAGATCTCGAGGGTTGAGATGGTACTTGGCAAGATTTTTAATTAAGGAGCAACCCTCTTTGAGATGGTACTTGGCAAGATTTTTAATTAAGATCTGTATTCGTATCTTAATGATGTAGTGGTCACTTATGTTAATTACTTATTAATATGACTCGTGTTAATTACTTATTAATATAACTCGTGTTAATTTCTTATTAACATGTGGCATTTTTAATCTCATGATTTCTTTTTTAGCATTGGGATGCCATTGATTGTTGAATACTTCAACCAATTGGAAGAAGGAATATATCCCCTTGGGAGGAAGCCCTTCATACCAAGCATCCATATCAGGATTACCATCTAGCTCGAAAGACATTACGAACAATTGTATGATAGTGTCCTCATCTGTGATATCCCATACCGTCATAACTTCTTTGAATTTTATGATATGAGTTGTAGCAGTATATTTTTCCTTGTGGAACATCACGATAGACTTCAAGCAGCGGTGTTTGTTGAACCTATTAGGATATCCCAGAATACTTGAGAAGTCGAACGGATTGAGGATCGCCATATCTCTTGATTTTCAGTTTTGCAGAGTACTTCCTTTATATTTCTTCAATCGAAGTCTCCAGGAGAGACCTGCCAAGTTAGACTAAAACAAATCTCACCGAAAGCACTTAACAAATACGTACCTGAGATAATGGCGAATGTTCCAAATTGCTTCTCAATAAGTGGAGTCGCCTTAAATGTGTGGAGTCACCAGATAAGCCCTGCAGGGTTAGTCCTCTATAGATATTTTCAAATATAAGAAAATAAATCACCTTTGAGTTCTTACCAAATGTCGTTTTTCCAAGGATGTGAATGACTCCGAATAAACCACTTCAAGCTTTGAACGTCCCTAGCAACAGCGCAAAAAATGTTACCGGGCAAATTAGCAGAGCTAATTCCCAGTAAGCACAAATAACAATAGTAACCCAATGTCACCTCGATCACTATTCTAACTTCTTCGGAAGTTGAAACCTCCAAGGAGAAGTATCCTTATGGAATCCTGTAGAACACTAAGACAACCAAAAACTATATTTTCTATGCAAGTGTTAGTTAGACCAGTGCCTGGATGGAGTCAATAATGTTATGATCAACGTCAGTGGGTGCAAAAGATATGATCAAGATCGATAATCTACTTAGATCATTCAATGAAATGTATAAACGTGTAAGTCAATATAATAATCAATATTGGATCAAAAGACTATATTGCGAACACACCTTAACCAATAACCAAGTATGCACTAGGATGTAGTTTCAATGTGATTTATTTGATAGCAACAGTAGTGTAATGTCCCCATTCAAATAATTGCGTAGCAGACAATCCCATCAATCCTACCAAGTTCCCTAGGTTGAATGGGTACATTTGGAATTGTAAAAGGGAGCAAATGAATGATTTTTATACATTATGATAGTTCAAGTATTTAATAAATAGGTTGACTAAATAAATCCAAGAGAAATTATAGGTGGCAAATGGTTTTGAAGACATATGGAGGATGTGGGACCCACACTAGCTTGGTTTATCACTGCCACATGGCATATCTCTCTTGCCATTTCGAAACCATGGGAAGGAAAGCATTATGGAGTGAGTTGGTAAGTCATACACATGGCATTGAGCATATTAGGTTGAAATGGGATGGAATGGTAACCTCTATGGAAGAGGAAGAGTCAAATTGGAAGCTTGTGGACACTTGGGCTAGATTCCCTAGCTCTATGACAACAATGATGAAGCATCTATGACATTTATGACAAAATTTAAATTTGACTTCTGAAATCTGACCATTATGACATTTCATTCCCAAAAACAGGCTCAAAGAAGGCGCTCATGGGTGTTAGAGAAGCCTAAGAGACCCCTACTTGAATTGGGAGGAGATGGAAGGTTGGGAATTATGAGACAAGTGGCAAATGTGGAATATTTCCTAAGTGGAAATCTCTAGAAGCTAATGGGAGGAATTCAAACCATAGGAGGCTAATGTTGGTTATAAAAGGTAGAAATCAAGTATGAGAATGGCTTTTGATCATTTGGAGGAAAATTGCATTTGTGAAGAGAGAGCTAGTGGATGACTAGTTTCTTGCCTTAGCCAATTTCGAGGGTGAAAGATTCCCATCCAAGTTGGTGTTTGGAGAGGCCACTCAGGTCTTTCATGGAGCTTTAATGGAGTTTGTATTTGCAGGTATCAGCTACAGGGAAGCTCGTGGTTTTTTTTAGTGCGGCACCATCTCTCAACCATTTCCAGTTTTGAAGGCATATTCATGCTCCTTAAGGAATTGCGCTTTGGGTGAGCTCTTGTACTTCTTGGGAGAGCTTCTCATGATGTATTTCTGATTGTAATAAACTTTATATACTCTGTTCTTCATCTTCAGAAAGTCTCAGGTCGAAATACCAATTAGTTGTATGTAAAAATGATGATTAATGAGCAAACAATGACCATTTTCCCACTACATTGATGTATGCCATTATAATGCTGATGATTTCGAATAAAAGAATGTTCCTCTCGTATATTTTTGATGAATGGACTACCATTGATGTGTATTACAAGTTTCATATTTAGCACTAGAGCATTTGAAGTCATTATACTCAGTTTATTTGCATTTGAAGAATATTTGGTGCCATTTCCCCAAGGGTCGAATTAGTGGTGTTTGTTGTTGTTTGGGAGAGGGTTGGAACAGACTTAATAACTAATTAATGGTGCATTTGGGACCTTAATAACATCCTTGAGACATCCCCTACCTCTTTTCAAAAATTCGAGTGGGTTTGGAGGCATTTGGGAAGCCATTTTCAGTACTTACCCAAGGGGGATTTGAACCCCAAATTACTAGTAAAATTGCATACTTGGTCCAGAATCTTAAGAGAGTTTGCAGAAGTCTTTTGGTGGCCATATATCATCCATGAACATCATATTCAAGTCCTAATATCAGTCACATACCTTTTCAGAATATTTGGGATCATTTGGGGAAAATTTGGGACCTAGGCATCAAAACTAGTCAAAGGTCGAAATTGGGGAAAAGTGAAAAATTGGGCATTTTTATAAAAAAATTAAACAGGGACATTACAAGTAGCAAATTTATATGATTAAATTCATACAAATGATGTAGCTAGTAAATAAGTGGATTGACCAACAACATGACCAAAGGAAACACCATAAGCAAGGCTCATAAACATGTATTACGGAAATGTATTACCAAGTGTAGCCTGGTAATTTTATAAACATCCAACAAAATCATCTAATTCGATAGAGAATCCAGAAGTATATAATCGATATAAGGGCATCACATATCATTTATCTCATGTAAACAGATATATCAAGTAACTATGCAAAGATTATAAGCATGTGTTATGGCACTGTGTAACCAGTCAATACCTACTATTGAAGCAGTGCCAAATGTCATGCCATTCATATGCAAATATGTGTCAACAAAGTGTAAATATCATGCAATAAACACTAATCATCAATAATCAATATTAACCACTTAATTATATCAGTAAATGCCATCTAACATCACCATCAAAAGTCAAAAGGATTTCAATAAATGGATGTAACTTTCCAGATCAGCAGAAGAAATAATGTGACAGTTGTAGAATAAAGTTCAATATGAAGTAAACAGTCAATGCCCCATCAATATCAAATCAATAACAAGAAATTTCATACATTAACCTTCATGAACCAGCGATGGATTTAATCGCTTTAATTGACTGTGTATGAGACAACTCGGAGTTAATGAACATGTAACTCAGACCTAAAAATCAGAGCTATGTTAGGATTAGAATCACCTTGCAATAAATAAAATCTCAGACTTTAAACACTAACATGACATGGCATAAATACATAAAATGTGTCTTACTTCTGTTGTAAATTTGTAGCAAAAAGATAACATTGTAAGGTACCTTCAGAAATAAAAGTTCCAGACTCAAAAATTAGTGAATTTCAGACTTCTTCAAAGTAGGAAATTAATCATGAATTAACGCAGAAATTTTAATTAACATTCAGAAACCTGTATTGGTTTCCTTTGGACCCTTTTTAATGTGTGTTGACCTTGTATTTTATGAGGGTGAGTGCATGGATAGCGGTTGCGGAAAGTGCAGGAGCAGGGTCTGCAATTTATTGCAAACCTGCTGCAAGCT
The DNA here is from genome assembly GCA_027924585.1 of Larix kaempferi. Taxonomy (NCBI): domain Eukaryota; kingdom Viridiplantae; phylum Streptophyta; class Pinopsida; order Pinales; family Pinaceae; genus Larix; species Larix kaempferi. The sequence goes on from BSBM01000519.1 coordinate 3,764,445, forward strand.
AGGAAAATGGAGGAGATGGAAGGATGGAGAGAGGGTAGTGGAAGGAATGGAGATAAGCCTCGGTGGAAGAGAAGGGGGCTGCAAAAAGGGAAGGCCGAAAATGTAGGGGGGCGAAATTTAAGCAGGCCGAAATTGTAGGAGGGCCGAATTTTTAGGAAAAACAAAATTTTTGGATTTTTTTTTTTAATTTTTAGGATTTTTCAAAAATTCCTGATTTTTAGGTTTTTTTTAACAATAAGATATAGCAACTAACTCATAAATTAAAACAATTACTCTCATAAACTCAAAAAATCAAATAATTTAACATAATATTTACAAGACAAACGAAACTCAGAAATTAGGGTTTTTTAGAGATTTTTTGATCATTTTGGGATTTGTAGGGCTCCTAAAATTTCTCCCTAGGGTTTTTAGGGACAATTAGGCAGGCCTAAATTATAGGAGGAAGGACCGAAATTTTAGGGAGGCCAAAAATGCAAAAAATAATAATTTTTAAATTTTTAGGGTTTTATCATAAAATTGCAGACCTAATTCTAACCCTAATTCTACCATGGAAATGCAAAAATTTAACCCTAGATAATAATTACATATGTACAAAACTCGGATTTTAGGTTAAAAAGTAGAGAGAGCAACCTAGGGTTTCAAAAGACAACTATTCACCAAACCTAGGGCATCAATGAGAGGAGCAACCCTCCTTGAGATGGTACTTGGCAAGCTTAAGAAACTAGGGCTCACCTCCACAATCTATAGGATTCGTAGAGAAAGCCTAGCTTAAGCAAGACTTGAAGAATTAAAGCTCAAGCTTGAATGCAATGGTGATCAATGGCAAAAATTAGATGTAAATCAAGACAAAATGAAGCAACAATAGCTTCCATTCAACCCTAACAAGCACCACTTTCATACAAATTGACCTAGAGACATCAAACCAAAAGTATAGATACCTCCAAGTGCACGTGTTAAGCAAACAACTCTAGCCTCACCTTAGCAATGGCATGAACAATAGTAAAACTTCCAAGAAAATGCTTCAAACTTGCAAAATAACCTTCATCAAGGAGTGTGCATCCCTTCAAAGAGCCCTAGTTAGGGAAAATAGCAAACATAATGATTTATCCCCAACAGTTGATGTCTAAAAATGAAGTGAGAAGATCTTATTTATATCATCTCACACTCACTTTACACCAAATAAGGTCAATTTAATATTTAAAAATGTCAACTTAAAAATATAACAAAAATAATCTAAAATAATCTAAAGATGGCCTATTGTAGGCTACCTGGGGTATTTTACCCCCTAGGTGCTAATATATGCTAAATAAGGCCAAATTTGACGAAACTAAAGGCCAAACGATGCAGGGAGGGTCGTCATGCCCCAAATAACCCCAACAGTGATGAAAACCCTCAACGCACCCCCCCCGACAAACAAACAGTCTACCAGGATGATGACATTATCCTCTCAAGGAGGCCCTAGAAGGAGGGCATTGTTGGACTAGAGGACCAAGAGGGTGTTGGATGTGCTCTGGAAGATAAGAGTGGGTCTCACTGCTGGAACAACTGCCGCTGGAGTGTTGAAACAAGGTGGGGGTCATGTGACCCAGTGACCCACCCCTAGAAGACCCGGACACCAACCTCAGGGTTTCAAACCCTTTCATGAGGCAGTCAGCGATGCCATTAAGCCATAGTACTTCCAGAACAGAATCCAGAGGGTCTGGCCATGCCCCTACCTCAGAATGAGTTGGCTAAACACCCCTCCTGGTCAGAAAAAAGACACCCTCTCCCTGGGGCACCTCTGCAGGTACGCTCGTGCTAGTACCATCATAACACCACCCATGAGTATTATTCCTTATGTGGAGTCCTCGCTATTAGTCCTTTACCCACATTAAGAGAAATTACTTCGAAATTTCCTTTTTTGTTAATTGCAAGGTAGAAAAGGGTTATCATAAAATCAACTAGAAGTCAATTGGGTCTAATCTAAGTGGTTGTGGGATGGAGTGTTATCCTCCCCACCGAAGTTCTATTCCCCTAAGTGACATGTTGAGTTCATAACAAGTATATTGTTGTAACAGCTTCGAGCATTGTTGTTGATTCATCTTGTGCCCTAAAAAATCTAGGGTTTACCCTAGATACCATCCTCAAAATGTGGGGAAGTGCCTGGGGATTTTCCCCAAAATATTTACCTAGAAAAAAAATCAACTAGAAGCTTTGTTCTGTAAGGACAAGAGAGGAATTAGAGTCATCTCCACTCATACTTAGGCTTAATCCCTTTGTGCTAAATGGGGTTTATAAAGGTAGTAGACAAACAAGAAGCTTGGAAGAGTCTTCTCAAATATTGTACTACATATAATGCCCCTTAAGGCCAAATGATGTTGGGAAACTTAAATCTACCTAGTTTTATAATCACGCTAATCAATGGTATCAAAATACCTTTGTAACTAAGAGAATTTGACAATCATGAGAAGCTATCAAGCATAAATTGGTCAAAACAAGTGACTTCCTTCAAAGAAGGTTGACCTATTATTTCTAATGCTTCTTAAGGCCAAAAGGAGTGGAGAAACCTAAATCTACAAAGGTTTATGATCACACTAATCAATTATATCAAAATACTTGTAGCTCGAAGCATTTGAAAATCACGGGAAGCTATCAAGCATAAATTGGCATGGAAAAGTGACATTGTACAAACAAGTTTATCCTCTAACAATCATACCCGATGGTATTCCCTAGTTTTTCTATATGGAGGAAAACCATTAGTAAAATCATCATTGCCTCTCCCTAGTTTTTCTATATGAAGGAAAAACATTAGTAAAATCATCATTGTTTTTATCCAAACAGATCTGTTATCACCTAAACAGTAGTTACCCCTATGGATGTATCCATTAATGGATGGCAATAGGAAAGGGCAACTAATAAGGTGCAACCACGATCACCTCGACCTCTAATAGATGGTTGTCATGCCAGTTGAGGCAACCTTCACTTTATGCTATCTAGCCCAGACAACAAAGGGGGAGACCCAAATCTACTCCCGACAGGAGAGATCAAACCAAAACACCAAATCAAAGTTAAGTTTAAGTGAAATTGTAAGGTGTATGGTCTACCCTACTTCTAAGGATAAAGTCACAAGATGAATAAGGGGTTCAATGAGTATAGCTTTGGTTCATTGTGAGTGTGAGAGTGACTTATAGTATTTGAAAATGAGATCCAGGATTATAGTACTAGTCAATTATGAGAAAATCCACTGCCTTGGGAACCGTGTCCAATGCAGGGTAGTTAATAATTGAATTGGGGCTAACCAGTACTAGAGATAAGCTTGATCATGAGATATAACAATGTTAAGGGATTCAAGCAACCAAAACAAAGATCAATCCTCAAGTTAACCCAACAATCTATAAAAGTCGAATTGAGCTTGGAGAAAGATCAGTGCCTTAGGAATTGGGGCAAATGGAGTCAAAGTGGAGTTAACTTGTAGATCAAGACCCCTATAACATAAGACAAGTGGGCTACTAAAGGTTTAATGGATGGATCTATCTAGATCTAATAAGTCATGATGTGACCTAAGTGGACCACAATCACTTAAAACAAGGAATGCTACCCCCAAGGCAAGATTTAACAAAGTGACCTACTAGACATAGGTTTCATGGTGTGCTTGTTCCAAATCCACTAAAATCTCAAATACCCACATCCTATAAGTGGGCAAACGTAATCCTTTCAAGAAGTGCGATCTTGCCCAAGGAGGGTCAAAAGTGGGGTAAATGGGATCAAGACAAGCCCAATGGCATCCAAACTTTAGATCCAATAGTTTAAGCAAGTGACAATGTGGATCTAGGATATCAAGGCAATCCAAGGGTTAGATCTTACTAGATCTGAGTTTTAAGATACCAAGTGGTCCAAAATGGGGTTTTAATCCCTTAAAATGTGGAATAGGGCCCACAAGGTAGAAATCAGAAAAGTGATAGTCTAGGGGTAGGTTTTAGGACGTGTAGATTATGAATCAAGTGAAATCTCAACTACCCATGTACTAGATCTAGGTTAACTCACCCAAACCAAGAAGTGCGCCCTTGCTTGGAGAGGCTAAGTTGCCTTGGGAAGGAGGTCAAATGGAGGCCAATCCTCACCAAACTATATATCCGGGATGCCGTGGATACTATAGAGGTGGGTTTTAAATATCTTACCGAAGGAGCCACTAGATCTTAGTAGATCTGAGAAAATGTAAAAATAAGGGTTTGAAATATAAGGGTTTTATCAATTATATGTTGTGCCAATGGATTGGAATCAAGATAAGAGAAACAAACCTGTGGATCTTACCTGGATAACCTTATAGATTCCTTGATGATGATGATCTATGCAAACCCGATCAATTTGAAGCAATTTGAAGTAGATCTATGAAATCGATTTGCCCAAGGAAGCCAATGCGCCCTCTCTCCTGCACAATAAACGTCAACAATATAAGATTTACTGTAGACAAGAGATAAGACTAATGCCACAAGAGAAATAACAGAAAGATATCATAGATCACAATGATACTAATGATAACCCCCTGATACAAGCGAATGCCAAAGAGATCGATTTGAAGAAGCCTTGCAAAATCGCCCTAGTTGAAGTCGCCCTCCTGTAGACAAGACAAAGATTTCCAAAAAAGATAGATCTTACCACAAATACCCAAATGCTAGGATGCAATATACTTTCCAATCACCATCTAAGAACACCAGATGCAAAGGAGACCACAAGAATTTCCACAAGAGAATTTTTCTATACCAAGATTCCAAGAGCCAAAGACCACTTTACAATGAGTGGCTCTCTCCTTTAAATAGGAGGGAGAGAGTCCATAATCTAAGCACTTTTTGAATGAGTGGATAAGATTAAAAGATCAAAAGATCTAATCAATGGTTGAGATTAGCTCAACAATAAAATACATGGATCACTAATAAAATATAACAATAAGTGGACAAAATCACCCTAGGAAAGGGGATCCCACCAAATCATGATGAGTAACAAAATATAAATAGTCATCAAAGTACCAAATCGTGCCTCTATGGACAAATCGTGGGCCTTAGGAGGCCTCAGAAATCATCAAAAAATGCCATAAGTGATGGATGTGGGTCCCGATGAAGCTGAAACTGCTAGAGAAGGTGTGAAAGACATCCCACTCATCATCACTGATCATCCCATGCCAAAACTTTGCCTCAGTAGCCCAAATCGAATTCTTTTGTAGCTATTTCTACCAATTCCAAACTGCCTCGGGAAGCGTGAAACTGCCCAAACTCCTCCTGGAGTGCCTGCATTGTCAAGGTAAGGGAACCAGTGTGTCCAGGAGGGGGGTAATATGGTAAAAACAACTGGCTGGACCACCCCCTCCATGCATAGCGCCCTAGGTCAACCAGATAAAAACCATCTCCGCTCTGACAGGGTCTCCGACAAACCAAAACTGCACTGGGACAGCTTACTGAGCCTCAATCATCACTGTAAGTGCCCGGAACTAAAAACAAGCTGTCTCATTGGACTCAGAAGGTCCAAATCTATCCAAGCTGTGTACTCATACACCATATGGATCTCTGCATGATCATATAATACATCCAATATACCGGAACAGGTGAAATAATAATAATCTGTAAATGATCAAATAATGCTGAAAACCATAAATCACCATCATAAACCTGTATCTGATGCATAGAACCATCATGTACATGTACATAGACCATATATCATCTGTCTATATCATCACAAGGTCCAACCATCTCATGTCCCATGGTTGACCTTGGTCAAACCAGGTTTGAGCAAGTCAACATGACCAAATATAACTCAGACTATCATCAGAAGCTGCTGCAAAGTGTCAAAGGTTAAAGCATGCTCTACAATTCATTCAAATAGCAATTATAACAAAAAGTAATCATTACTGGCGATCTAAATCCAAATATATAGTGTCATTAATTATTATTATAACTCAGACTAGACTTTCAAGACCATACTCACTTCATAGTTGTGATCAATTTGCTAGTGAAGGGTGAAGACTAAAATAAACTGCCTAGGCTGAAGGATGACTTGACTGACTTAACATTGTGACACTTCGGATATGGGAAAGGGAATACACACCATAGTATATACTAAATGAGCAACAACACAGGGAATGGCGGTGTCTCACAAATGGATGAGTTGTTCAAAGAGGGTTTATTCACCTTTAACAGATGCGCACAATCCATAATACAAATGAGGCCAGCAATTATTTTGATATAGCATTTAAGTTCCATTTCTTTTTGGGCCTAAAGTTTCCATAGCCTTTGATCTATGCGTGTTTATAAACACATTGCATAGATTTACATTTATTTAGGCTTTTTGCTGCAGGTGTGTTTTTAAGGCACTTGTTTACCTGAGCACTTCTAGATGTGTCACAGACAGCTTGTTTACCTAGGTATTTTACATTTCACAAAAGATATAACATTTTATTTCATAGCCACTTTCATTTGACTTGCCTTTTATTCATGTGTATTTAGAAACACATTGCATGAATCCGCTTTTCATACAAGATATAACATTTCATTTTCCATACTTTGTATTCATGGCAGCACTAAAAGTTTCAGATTTAGCCAACACAACTTTAGTGACTAGGGGGAATTCACAAGGAAATCCAACTCACCATAGGTAGGTTTTGTCACCAACTCGGAGACGAGATACAATAAACAAGGAAGCTCATCCAATACAGAGGCTACAATGGGGAAAAGTCCTCCATGCCACTAGTCAAGTAGTAAGTCAGAGTGATAAACTAAAAGATAGGTAATGGATGGATGAAGACAATGAATAATGGAGCCAACACTAGCAAGCCAAGGTATGGTGGAATGATCACCTCTATTCTCCCTAAGGAGGGTGAAACCAATGAGTATGAATAGTGAACTTCTAAGTCTGAGTAGGGACAATAGAATATATATAATAAGATCAACCAGGTCCACATATCTATACGATCGTCAGATCATGATACTAAGTGCTAAGACATGCTATAAGAATAAATATAAAAGCAATATAACCATAACACCATAATATACCTACTGAGTCATATACCTAAATGCTCATCATCTGAACCATCATCTGTCCTCTGAAACTGTTACTGCAACTCTGTGCACTACTGACTGCTCTGTACAAATGGTATAATGGTTACATCGGTCATCTCTCTGAGCCTCCTGAGACTTAGTCATGGCAATGGGGAATACAACTGCTGTCCAAATCTGATAGTGATCCATAATAGATGCTCATCTCAGCATCTCAATGTAAGGGAACTGGCTGAATAGTGTACTGGAATCAGAAAAATAATGTATGGTAGCCCGGCTACTATATATGTGATAACATCGGGCTCCGGCTGGGACAAGTGCTCTACTGAAAAGAGCGCTTGAGAACCTCAAAATCTCCGGTCCTCGATCTCTGCTACTCGAATCCTCGATCCAGCACTCTACCATTTTGCTTTCAGCTCTTTATTTTATTTTTCACCTATTTCTGCATTCACAAACATCAAAATACCTCATGCAACATGTATGGGAAAAATATAAAATCCAACTGAAATAAAATCTATTTTATGACAGAAATATAAATGCAGAAAATAAATTTAAACTACTAACATAACTTGCAAAGTTTGAAATTTATTGTGCAGGAAAAAGAAAAATGACAAGTACTCAGTTAAGCGAGGAGCTTCCAAAGGAGCTTAGGAAAAAATAAAAAGTGCCAAACTCAATGGCTGAAAAGACTAACTACTGCCCAAGCAGGCTTATTCAGTTTCCTACCTACTCTATTCTACCAGGCAAGGCAAGCAGAGAGATCGCAACTATGTGGAATCAGGGATATGATCCCTTAAGTCCCTCTGATTTACAGGATATAAAATACGTCGTCCACTACCAGTGGTTAGAAAGCACATGCCATCAATGCATTGCTCTACTGTGAAAGGTCTAACCCATAAGTCATCAGCCTGTCCCGATCTTATATGCAATAAATGGTTGGGAATGATGACTTGAATTCCTGTAGGAAACCTATTTCTATTGACAGACTCAGGAATAACTCCAATATTACGAATAGGCATAGGGGGATTTCAGCAGGGTTTTGCGGTTGAAGTGTGACAATCTTGGAGCTCCTCCTAGAAGGAACTGCATCAACTCTAGGTGAACCACCATCTAATGAAATAGCAATCCTGCCAATGAGGACTTCCCTAACTTCTCTTCTTGTCTCTTGGACTACTTCATTTGACTCTTCCTCATGAGGAGACAACTATTTTAACAACTTCACCTACAGTCCAGAAATCTCTATGTTCTCCCAAGGGAAGTGGCTCATGAGATATGACAGTATTATGACTAGAGCCTTCCCTTGAAGGAACTGGGATGACCATGTTTTCCAACCTGGTGGAAACTGACTCAGAATGAGATGTAGAAGAACTAGGAATGTGAGAAGGATCATGACTGAAATGACTGGATGACTCAGGTGGTAGAAGATAATTAGGAACATGAGGATATGCGGATAAAACATGGTTTTGAGATTCTGAAGGAGTTTGAAAAATAGCAAGGTTATTTAAATTAAATTATCCTTCAGGTGCATCATTAATTAAGGCATCCTCTTCCCAACTTAAAGAATTATCATAAACTTGAATTAAATTACCATCTTCTATAGATAAGTGAGATAGAGAGTCATCTACATCAAAATAATGGGAGGCTTCAGATTCTTCATTTGTTTCAACCCTAGTAGATGCTACAGGACGGTTTTCCCATGGATAAATAGGTGCAAGCCCTTGGCTTTCCCTTTCTCTATTATGATCAGTTAAGGAAAACCATTCTCTAACAGTAAAAGGAATTCTTTCTCCCCTCCTGATATCATCAAACTCATCAACTACATGGGTAGGATTCTCAATATTTTCTTCAACATTTGTTTGCTCATGAAAGCTCTCCAATGGGGGAGTTGGTTCCAAGCTCTGATCTTGCCTTTCTCTATCACTATCAGTAAATGCATCTGTTTCAGTGACTAGTCTAGGCAAATGTTCATCTCTTCCTATATTTCTTATACCATTATCAACTTCCTCAGGTGCTTGATTTTCACTAATTGGTTCTTGATTGATTGCATTGTTTTGTTCCTAACCTTGAGGTTGATTTTCATTTCTTCTCAATTCATCTATTTCCTCAGCAAATTCATTTCTAAGTAATTCCAAATTAATTATTCTTGCAATTTCTGCTACCTGCTCTTCTTCCCAAGAGGAATCAGAATCTTCCATGACCATACACATATTTTGATCAACTTCCCAAAGTTCATTCTCATCTTCAACAAGGTTAGTTTTAGCATTGTTTAACAATTCATCCCCATATGTGTTCTTTAGCCCTTCATCAAATGATTCTAAATGTTCATTATAACAAGGTTCTCTGTTTATCCTAATCAAAGCTCCATCCGAATTGGGAACACATATATATGATAAATCCATCATAAAGTATCCAACTAAACTAGCTTCCCATTTCCTAAATAAAAGCATTCCATATGCTGGGGGCAAATCAATGACAACTACATCCATCATGGTAGAAATGTCCGAACATGCAAAAAGATCAGCTCTAAGGTTTTTTATCAAACCATAAGACTGTACTCGACGGGAATCTATACCACAGACATTTCCATAAGGTCTAGTCACCTCTAATCCCATTTCCTTCAGAACTTGTAAAGGCATAACATTCATAGCTGCTCCGGAATCCAACATACAATTGTGAAAGAGCATGTTTTGAATGTGTAAGGTTAGGTAGAATGGAGGATGACCACCGTTCTTTCTCTCATAAATTACTGAATGGATGTTTATTGGTGGATCCTTCTTTGTTTCACTAAGTTGTGTTCCACTAACCTTTTGGATATGACATGATTCTAGGACAGTTTCAGGAGTTTTCTCTTTGCCAATACCATCAAAGAAACCCTCTACTTGGCTTCTAACAGAGAGCACCTTCATCAACTCAATGGTAGGGATATTACACATTATCTTGCTCAACTCTTTCTTCATATCAATTTTAAGATCATAATCATCCACAGCAAGATCCTCTTCTTCCCTTTTATCTTCATCAATCTTTTTATGTTTGTCAAGGAAAGAAGGTTGGGAATTACCTCCTCATTTGTAAATATGATACTTTGATTGTTCTTTAGGTTTTGGGAGCTCTACAGCATAACATGAGGAGCTAGGTTCTTCAACTATGTCTTCTTCTTACTCCCATGGTTCTTCTTCTAAAAGGATTCTCCCAAAATCTTCATCATAAGATAAGTCATATATAAAGTTGATGTTATCTGGTTGGTCATCATGGTCAATGGTGTCGGAAGGTTCTTCTTCTGTTTCATCACACCAATTAACCTCCTTCTTTTCAGAGTTTTCTAGATATTCAGGTCGTCACCTATCCCTATCCCCTTCAGGCCTCCTATTGTTATTCCAGTAAGGTTTAGGGCCATAAGGGTTTCTATGTCTCTCAGGGTCATTCAAACTTGCTACATTTTTTTTTCAGGACAGTTAATTGTCTCATCATTTCTTGCATAAATTCTAGCGTGTCCTTTGATTCCTTTGGCACACTTGTAGGTTCCTTTGGTTTTCGGAGTCTAGGGTCAGATCTGGAAGTGGATGGGGTAAATCGATCGAAAAAGTTTTGTCTCCCCATGGAGGCCACATTTTGCTCAGCTATTTTTGCATTTGATTGAGCGGTCTTCAAGCCATTTGGGTTTTTATCCTTTAGTTGATAACCAACCCATCCTTCAAATGCATTCAAGTAATGAATAACAATTGCTTGATCCTTTGGTTTAATTGCTTCAAGGATAACAGCTACAGTCTTGTCGAATATTATGTTAAACTCATAGACTGTTTCATTTTCTCTTTTCTTAATGTCAAAAAGTTGTTGTAAGAGAAATTTCCCATCTAACTTTCGAGACTACTCAATGTTAAGCTTGTTGACAAAGTTGTCATACCCATCAATGGATGAGGCAGGCAACCTGTCAAACCACTTCCTAACATCTCCTTCTAAAGATGTCAGGAGACCCCTCATGAAAACATCTTCCTCAGATGCTCCATATGCTTCCATGTGTTCCCATACTTTATCAATGTGGTCTTCAATAGATATAGCAGATACTCCATCAAATATGGGAACCTTTTCAAAATACTTTTCAGGCATGTCATGGGGTGCTCCTTGGATTGGGAAAAGTCTAAAGGAGATGGTTTTTCCTTTCTTCTGAAAATCCTAGGATTCTGTGGAGGAGGAACATTTTGATTTCCAGAGTTTGTTCCGGCCATTGGACTTGGAAGATTTGTATTTAAGTTTGAATTAGGAGATGAGGGAGGAACTAGATTAAACAAAGGAGATCCTGAAACTCGGTTTGGAGAATCATTAACCAATTTCCAAAAGAAGTTAGATGATTGTGCTTTAGGATCTCTTTTACGATAAGTAAGTGGGGTTCCTTCAACATGATCCAAGTTTGTTTTACTTCTAGTGTTGTAAGGATGTAAATGAGCTCGCTCCTCAGCGGAGTCACGATTTGGAGTCGCCAGGTAGATTTTTTAAACTCTTCTACCAAGATATGTGTCGTTTAAAATGCAGGAGAGAGTGAGTAATGATTACTATCTTGAACCAAGGTAAGCCTATGCCCTCCCCGGCAGCGGCGCCAAAATGTTATCACCTAAACTGTAGTTACCCCTATGGATGTATCCATTAATGGATGGAAATAGGAAAGGGCAACTAATAAGGTGCAACCATGATCACCTCGACCTCCAATAGATGGTTATCACGCCAGTCGAGGCAACCTTCACTTTATGCTATCTAGCCCAGACAACAAAGGGGGAGACCCAGATCTACTCTCGACAAGAGAGATCAAACCAAAACACCAAATCAAAGTTAAGTTTAAGTGAAATTGTAAGGTGTATGGTGTACCCTAGATCTAAGGATAAAGTCACAAGATGAATAAGGGGTTCAATGAGTATAGCTTTGGTTCATTGTGAGTGTGAGAGTGACTTATAGTATTTCAAAATGAAATCCAGGATTATAGTACTAGTCAATTATGAGAAAATCCACTGCCTTGGGAACAGTGTCCAATGCAGGGTAGTTAATAATTGAATTGGGGCTAACCAGTACTAGAGATAAGCTTGATCATGAGATATAACAATGTCAAGGGATTCAAGCAACCAAAACAAAGATCAATCCTCAAGTTAACCCAACAATCTATAAAAGTCGAATTGAGCTTGGAGAAAGATCAGTGCCTTGGGAATTGGGGCAAATGGAGTCAAAGTGGAGTTAACTTGTAGATCAAGACCCCTATAACATAAGACAAGTGGGCTACTAAAGGTTTAATGGATGGATCTATCTAGATCTAATAAGTCATGATGTGACCTAAGTGGACCAAAATCCCTTAAAACAAGGAATGCTACCCCCAAGGCAAGATTTCACAAAGTGACCTACTAAACATAGGTTTCAAGGTGTGCTTGTTCCAAATCCACTAAAATCTCAAATACCCACGTCCTACAAGTGGGCAAACTTAATCCCTTCAAGAAGTGCGACCTTGCCCAAGGAGAGTCAAAAGTGGGGTAAATGGGATCAAGACAAGCCCAATGGCATCCAAACTTTAGATCCAAGTAGTTTAAGCAAGTGACAATGTGGATCTAGGATATCAAGGCAATCCAAGGGTTAGATCTTATTAGATCTGAGTTTTAAGATACCAAGTGGTCCAAAATAGGGTTTTAATCCCTTAAAATGTGGAATAGGGCCCACAAGGTAGAAATCAGAAAAGTGACAGTCTAGGGGTAGGTTTTAGGACGTGTAGATTATGAATCAAGTGAAATCTCAACTACCTATGTACTAGATCTAAGTTAACTCACCCAAACCAAGAAGTGCACCCTTGCTTGGAGAGGCTAAGTTGCCTTGGGAAGGAGGTCAAATGGAGGCCAATCCTCACCAAACTATAGATCCGGGATGCCGTGGATACTATAGAGGTGGGTTTTAAATATCTTACCCAGGGAGCCACTAGATCTTAGTAGATCTGAGAAAATGTAAAAATGAGGGTTTGAAATATAAGGGTTTTATCAATTATATGTTGTGCCAATGGATTGGAATCAAGATAAGAGAAACAAACCTGTGGATCTTACCTGGATAACCTTGTAGATGCCTTGATGATGATGATCTATGCAAACCTGATCAATTTGAAGCAATTTGAAGTAGATCTATGAAATCGATTTGCCCAAGGAAGCCAATGCGCACTCTCTCCTGCACAATAAATGTCAACAATATCAGATTTACTGTAGACAAGAGATAAGACTAATGCCACAAGAGAAATAACAGAAATATAGCATAGATCACAATGATACTAATGATAACCCCCTGATATAAGCGAATGCCAAAGAGATTGATTTGGAGAAGCCTTGCAAAATCGCCCTAGTTGAAGTCACCCTCCTGTAGACAAGACAAAGATTTCCAAAAAAGATAGATCTTACCACAAATACCCAAATGCTAGGATGCAATATACTTTCCAATCACCATCTAAGAACACCAGATGCAAAGGAGACCACAAGAATTTCCACAAGAGAATTTTTCTATACCAAGAGACAAAGACCACTTTACAATTAGAGGCTCTCTCCTTTAAATAGGAGGGAGAGAGTCCATAATCTAACCACTTTTTGAATGAGTGGCTAAGATTAAAAGATCAAAAGATCTAATCAATGGTTGAGATGAGCTCAACAATAAAATACATGGATCACTAATAAAATATAACAATAAGTGGACAAAATCGCCCTAGGAGAGGGGATCCCACCAAATCATGATGACAAAATATAACAATAAGCTTATGGTGGGTCCAAGGGGTAATTTTAGACACCCTTGGTCAATCCCCATAGCATAATAATAATAAAATAGTCATCAAAGTACCAAATCGTGCTTCTATGGACAAATCGTGGGCCTTAGGAGGCCTCAGAAATCATCAAAAAATGCCATAAGTGATGGATGTGGGTCCCGATGAAGCTGAAACTGCTAGAGAAGGTGTGGAAGACATCCCACTCATCATCACTGATCATCCCATGCCAAAAATTTGCCTTAGTAGCCCAAATCTAATTCTTCTGTAGCCATTTCTACCAATCCCAAACTACTTCGGGGAGCGTGAAACTGCCCAAACTGCCTCCTGGAGTGCCTGCGTTGTCAAGGTAAGGGCACCAGTGTGTCCGAGAGGGGGGTAATATGGTAAAAACAAGTGGTTGGACCACCCCCTCCATGCACAGGGCCCTAGGTCAACCAGATAAAAACCATTTCCGCTCTGACAGGGTCTTCGACAAACCAAAACTGCACCGGGACAGCCTACTGAGCCTCAATCATCACTGTAAGTGCCCGGAACTGAAAACATGCTGTCTCTTTGGACTCAGAAGGTCCAAATCTATCCAAGATGTGTACTCATACACCATATGGATCTCTACATGATCATATAATACATTCAATATACCGAAACAGGTGAAATAATAATAATCTGTAAATGATCAAATAATGCTGAAAACCATAAATCACCATCATAAACCTGTATCTGATGCATATAACCATCATGTACATGTACATAGACAATATATCATCTGTCTGTATCATCACAAGGTCCAACCATCTCATGTCCCATGGTTGACCTTGGTCAAACTAGGTTTGACCAAGTCAACATGACCAAATATAACTCAGACTATCATCAGAAGCTGCTGCAAAGTGTCAAAGGTTAAAGCATGCTCTACAATTCATTCAAATAGAAATTATAACAAAAAGTAATCATTACTGGCAATCTAAATCCAAATATATAGTGTCATTAATTATTATTATAACTCAGACTAGACTTTCAAGACCATACTCACTTCATAGTTGTGATCAATTTGCTAGTGAAGGGTGAAGGCTAAAATAAACTGGCTAAGCTGAAGGATGACTTGACTGACTTAACATTATGACACTTTAGATATGGGAAAGGGGATACACACCATAGTATATACTGAATGAGCAACAACACAGGGAATGGCGGTGTCTCACAAATGGATGAGTTGTTCAAAGAGGGTTTATTCACCTTTAACAGATGTGCACAATCCATAATACAAATGAGGCCAGCAATTATTTTGATATAGCATTTAAGTTCCATTGCTTTTTGGGCCTGAAGTTTCCATATCCTTTGATCTATGTGTGTTTATAAACACATTGCATATATTTACGTTTATTTAGGCTTTTTGCTGCAAGTGTGTTTTTAAGACACTTGTTTACCTGAGCACTTCTAGGTGTGTCACAGACAGCTTGTTTACCTAGGTATTTTACATTTCACAAAAGATATAACATTTTATTTCATAGCCACGTTCATTTGGCTTGCCTTTCATTCATGTGTGTTTAGAAACACATTGCATGAACGGGCATTCATACAAGATATAACATTTCATTTTCCATACTTTGTATTCATGGTAGCACTAAAAGTTTCAAGTTTAGCAAACACAACTTTAGTGACCAGGGGGAATTCACCAGGAAATCCAACTCACCATAGGTAAGTTTTGTCACCAACTCAGAGCCGAGACACAATAAACAGGGAAGCTCATCCAAGACAAAGGCTACAATGGGGAAAAGTTCTCCATGCCACTAGTCAAGTAGTAAGTCAGGGTGATAAACTAAAAAGTAGGTAATGGATGGATGAAGACAATGAATAATGGAGCCAACACTAGCAAGCCAAGGTATGGTGGAATGATCACCTCTATTCGCCCTAAGGAGGGTGAAACCAATGAGTATGAATAGTGAACTTCTAAGCCTGAGTAGGGACAATAGAATAGATATAATAAGATCAACCAGGTCCACATATCTATATGATCACCAAATCATGACACTAAGTGCTAAGACATGCTATAAGAATAAATATAAAAGCAATATAACCATAACACCATAATATACCTGCTGAGTCATATACATGAATGCTCATCATCTGAACCATCATTTGTCCTCTGAAACTGCTACTGCAACTCTGTGCACTACTGACTTCTCTGTACAAATGGTATAATGGCTACATCGGTCATCTCTCTGAGCCTCCTGAGACTCAGTCATGGCAATGGGGAATACAACTGTTGTCCAAATCTGATAGTGATCCATAATAGATGCTCATCTCAGCATCTCAATGTAAGAGAATTGGCTGAATAGTGTATTGGAATCAGAAAAATAATGTATGGTAGCCCGGCTACTATATATGTGATAACAGGATCTTCAAAAGAAGCACTAAAACTTCCAAAGATTTGTATGAGATAGAGGCAAGAGATTAAAAGGGTTGGACAACCCTTGAGGCTAAGTTTGATCTTACCAACCCTAACAAACATATTATTGAAAAGATACGAAGTCTAATCCTTGATAACCTTTTTTTGAAGCTTGGACTACAAGGTCCACAAGCATGGTGGTGGCAATGGAGTTGGAACAAGAAGAAGAGCTTCAAGAAGTACAAGTCTAAAAATCATTACAGATGGTTGTCTTTCAAGCCGATTTTGGATGTCGATTAGCTAAATAAGATCTAGAGGCTTAAAATCTAAAAATACCCTTTGGAGCCTAATAAGACAACTTTGCCTAGTCCTTGTTGATTTTTTAAGAGGATCGAGAGCCATTCTCTAGGATAATAGAGGCACCTGGTCAGTTACCAAGAATATCATCCAGTATGGGACTGGAGCACTTGGTTAGTTACCAAGTTGTTGACATTGGTCAAATCAATTCAACCTGGGGCTGAGGCACCTGGTCAGTTGCTAGGAACGTAATGTAGTTTGGGACTGAGGCACTTGATCAATTACCAAGTTGTTGACTTTGGTCAAGAGGAAACCTTGGTATTCCATTGTTTAAGTAAAACTTACTTCATGTAATGGTCAATTAGATATTGGACTTAGGCTTTAATAAAGTCACTTATGACTATGACTTTAGTTTATTTTAGGTTTTTATGCTTAAGTTGCTAAGTTGCTTTTATCGGTCTATCCTACATTCATAAAGTGGATTGATTCAACCTCATTGTAAACCTTTATAAGAAAGCTTTTGCTTTCTCGCTATTATGCAATATATTATGATAGCTCTTTCAAGCTATTACTTGGTCTCTTTATGTGTTCAATTTCCGTGACATGGTATCAAAGCTCAATTAGGGCCTCGAAGATGTGGAAAGCATGAAGACATAGGGACTGTAGCCGATAGAGACGGATCGAAGGATCTCTAGCATAGCACATCAGATAGTCAAAAGGGTCTCACCGGAAACTAGGTACTACTGTACTATTTTGATTTTTTTTAATTTCGAAGCAAAGTCAGATTTTTTTTCGAGTAGCCGTACACAGAGATTTTTTTTACGTACAAATTTTTTTTGTACGGATTTTTTAATAATAAAAAAAGGCATCCGTCGTACAACAGCTTCCAATCACCCAATCATGTTGCACAATAGCCATCAATTGTCATACAACAACAACCAAGGCGTACAGATCAGCCAAACGAAGATTCGAATGAGAAAAATCAGAAATTGGAAGCCGTACAGTTGTACAAATGGCACAATTTAATTTTCACAGCCGTACACATCCATCAATTTGATTTTCAACCACCAAAAAGAGCCATATGATTTGTTTTTTCAGCCACCAACAGCCTTTTAGCTGTACATTCATACGGAAAACCATAGAACATATTTTTGTTGTTGTTATAATCCGAAATTGAGGAAATTTTTGAACTGTACAACAGATTTGTCACTAAGAAATTAATTATTTTGAAGCGGATTTGACTGTTTGTGAGTTGTTTGAGAGCATATCTACATAGATATACATGTTTTGGGACTATTTAAGGACAAATTTATCATAAATCTGCGAGTTGACCAGTGATATGTGACTGCTAAAATGATCTAAAGACAATATACAATGGTTTTCCAAGTATTTTTCATTTTTACTATTTCAATATTTTTTAGCACATTTGTGACTTATAAATTGAAGGCGAGCCAAAGGTTCTCTGGTAAGAACTACAATATGTGGAAGCAACGTATGTCGGCCATCTTTGAGTACAGGTGCTTGAGTAACATTGTCCTTAGTAAGGAAACTCATCCCACGATTTCGGGTAAAGACTAGGACAAGTTTGATGAGAGAGACAGAGAAGCAATAATGTTGCTTAAGTTGTCCATAACAGATGCTCTACTTCCTAGGATCTAGACTGGGAAGACTTCAGTAGCCATCTGGGAAGCAGCTAAAAGATCTGCATGAGACCTCAAACAACCACCGAGCCTTCTTTCTAAAGAACATGTTCTCAATCATGATGGATGAATGTCTCATTACAGGAGCACTTACTCAAGATCAAGAATATCCAAGAACAGTTGGCCTTCATTGGGCACAAGATGGAAGAGGAAGATTTAGTGGTAATCCAGATGAAACACTTACTATGTGATTACGAGCACTTCATTGAGACTCTGAACATTACTTCTACAGATGTTGACCTAAAGTTCAATAATCTTTGCAACAAGCTCTTACAACAAGACAGATGGAAGACAAAGTTCGAAAGCAATAGTACAACAAGGAGTTCAGAACAGGACTTTGCCGCCAACTTCAAGGGAAAAGGTAAATGGGGCAAGAAGAAAGGACAGTGTAGCAAAGAGAATTCCACAAAGAGTCAAAAGAGCATAACTTATCACTATTGTGGAAAGACTGGCTATATGAAGAATTTTTGTAAAAAGAGGTTGGCTAATGAGAGAGCCAACCAAGAAGGGCGTCGTCAGAAGGACCATGTCGCAAAACACAAAGAAGAGGAGTTTGCCGTCTATGCCTTCATGGATAAGCAACCAACAGCTAACCCTAGAGCATCTGCTTGATACATCAAATTCAGGTGCATCTCACCATTTCACTAACAAGCAAGATTGGTTCACGGAGTACACTCCCAATATCTCCAAAGACTCAGTGATCTTCAATGGTGGTGAAGAGTACACAGTCGTTGGGAAAGGAAATGTTAAGATTTCAGAGAAAACATATTTGTTTTCCTCAATGTGCATTATGTGCCAAGAATGGAGCTTAATATGCTCCTTGTTAGTGAGATTATGAGGCATTGTCCACAGCTTTCTATCAACTTTAGTAATCACAAATGCTATATAGTTAACAAAGAGAACCAGTAAACCATTGTGCATGGTGTTGAGGACCCTGGATTATTTCGACTAGTTGACAGTGGACAAGTCGAGCATGCCTTAGTAGCTAAGAGTGGATCAGACATCAATACACTCTAGCATCAATAGTATGGGCATCTCAACCTCACTTATCTATCTCAGTTGGCTCAAGAGAATCTGGTAAATGGACATCAAGATATCCAAAAGAAGATTCAAGGAGTATGACCTTACTAAGAAGGGAAGTGTTAGCTCTCCAGAAGTCTTTCTAGGTTGCAGTCGAAAGAGCCTGGTAACTTAATCTTATTCTCAATAATTTACTCAAAATGGATCAAGTCAGATGACTTAAATCAAACCTCACTCCCTCAAGACATGCATGAACACAACAAGTATTGACAAGGCTTTAAACTATCACTGCTGAGAGAGTTATAGATAAATGAATGTATGAAGAATGCTTATTTTACTAGCAGAAACATATACATAAAGTGTATAGGAATGGCCAAATAAAATAAGTAAAATACTTGCAGATTCCAATTTATGGATGAATTGACAAGTTGATAGATATCAATCATCAGACAAACAGAACTAACATGAATTCAATATTCAGGTGCAAGTAAGGAACAGATAGGAAGATGAAAGTCTGAACAAATAATGGCAAAAGAAGCTTGTGTTACTAGTATGAAAATGAGAAGCTTGAGTTTACAATATATGAAAAAGTCTCCCAAATTGAACCCCCTACTTCCCCTCAAGTTCTAGGCTTTATAACCTTTACAACATCTTTCCAGATCCTAAGAAGCTGAATCGAATTTACTAAAGATAGAAGATCAAAACCGTTTTCAATAAACTAGGAAAAGATCCTTTTTAATTTGGCCAAACTGCTGAAAAATGGGCCTCACAGATGGGTTCAATTCTCCAAATCTGTGACACCTATGTATAAACCGAAAGAGGTTATTGTATATTGGTTTGTTTTGAACAAAAATCTCTCTCAGATCATTGAAATTCATTTTCATTTGCCCAAGATTTGCATTGCAAAAACATGTGTCAAACAGGAAAATTCTGAAATCCGAAAATTAGGGATTAGAGATGGATTCGATTCTTCCAATATGTGACACCTGTAGGAAAACTGAGAGAGGTTATTTTTCTCTGACGTGTTAGTCACAAAAACCTCCTCCCGTTTCGCAAAATGATTCTCCAGTCGCTCAGAATCATCATTTGAAAATGATGACTCAGCACAGTAAAACCGCCATTTTTTGCAGTAAATCTCCTCGCCTCCATCTTGATAGTCTTCATGTCTTCGACAACTGCAGCAATCTTTGATAGTTGTAACAAGCCTTCAAAGGCTAATGAGTAAGGTTGAAACAACCACCTGGAGGATTGACAGGCCATCTTTTGCCCAAAATAGACAAGAAGATTCCTCTTCTCACCTTGCTGGCGCCTTTCAATCTGGAACAGAATTTCAATCATGATGCCTTTAACGTTTATCTATCATTAGAAAACATTCTCGAAGTGTTTGGATCAGCAAAAGTCAGGCTTTGTGCAAAAAAAGTAGCCTTCTGCATTATTTTGTAGTTTCGGTAGCTAGAAAGGATGGATTTTAATTTTGTTAGCCACCGAAAGCTCTGCTTTCGGTGGCTAATGAACAATTCAGCATATTCGCCTAAACCACCGAGACCTTCTCTTAAGTGGTGAAAATGCATCTCCTTTCGGTAGCTTTGAGTAATTTTGCCTTTACGCTGTAAGCTGCTGAAATCTGGGTTTTCGGTAGCTAATGAACAATGGCCATGTCCACCTAAGCTACCGAAACTCGAAAATTCTGAAATAATAAAATTTGAAAAAATATTTTGAGGAGATAACAGGAAGCAACACAAGAATCCATTTGATGGAGGAAAGGCTGGGAGAGCAAGCAAAGTCCTTCAACTAGTTCATGTAGACATTTGTGGACCAATGAACATGACATCAATCACTGGTGCTAGGTATTTTCTATTATTTGTTGTTGACTATAGTAGAAAAATGTGGTTGTCTTTTCTGAAGTTAAAATTCAAAGTATTTGTTGAGTTTCAAATTTTTAAAGCATTAGTAGAAAAAGAGTTTGGTTGTCTAATATTAATAACCACTCATAGGTCTGATAATTGTTGAAATATTGTAACTTCAAAGAATATTATATTTGTACTTTATTATTCCGGAGATGTTTCATTCCTCCGTGAAGATCTTATTGTATATCTGGAGATGTTTATTCCTCTGTCGGTATGTGGTAACTTGGGTTATTAGACTTCCCTTGTGGGGGTCGGCCCTGTATGTGTTATGTGGTTCAAAGGGTTATTAGACCACCCTAGAGGGGTCGGCCCAGTCAGTTGTAATGGGGTGTTTAACCCAGTGGTAAAGTTGGGGCCGACCTAGTTAATATAAAATACAAGTCAGAGATGTGTATAAATAGAGGAAGTGTGTTCCTCATTTAACACACATTCACTCACTCGGAAAGTAGCGCACTTGTGAGGGAGAGGTCTGCTATGGAGGAGGAGGAGCTCATGTATTTGGTTTACATCTTTGTATTTGTTGATCATCTATATTGAGGAAGCTTTGCTGGTTTTTCTACCCCATGAGGGTTTCCCAGGATAAATTTGTGTCTCTTGTGTTTATGTTGTGTTTCTTGTTGCTTCAGTGATCCTGTATATGCTATTATTGTGAAATGGAATGTAATGCTGATATTTTATGTCTTAGCATATTGAATTTTAACATGGTATCAGAGCTAACCTGAAGGAAGGCAATGTATGGCACTTACGACACTTGCTTCACTTGCAACAATTTGAAGGTTAGGGTTTTATATAGCAAAAACCAGTCATCGTGGAACTTTCGCTATAAATCCATTTTGGCGAAGGTTCGGGATCTGAAAAGTTTACAGGTCATAGATAACATCCCCATGTAACTTGTTTCCAAAGGACACCCTCAGATTCGTTGTACTTTGTGAGTTATGATCAGTACAAGTTAAGGTTTCTGCCTCTTCCAGATCTCAGTCATAATCAGGTGACCTAGGAAAAAAAGTCATAACTTGGGCTAGGAAGATCCAAATGAAATTTCGCAAAAAGTGACAGGTAGTACACAGACTGTACTATCTCAGAAAACGTTTTTAGAGGCCGAAGTTGAACCAGTGACACGTGGCACGCCGTACAAGTTTGCTCTCCTGTTTTATCCCATAAACAGGTCATGTTGCAACACTTGGCATAAATCTCTCTCGGAAAATCCAATTGAGGTCAGACCTGTTGGGATGGAAAGATGACAGGTCAGGCTACCACAAAAAAATTTTCAGACCCTGTGGATCGAAAAGTTCGGAGTTACAGCAGAAACAATCAAGTACATATTTCTGTCAAAACAGAATTATTTTTTAGTACCTTCATTCATGGCTTCCGGAATTTAGGGTTTTGGAGAAAGTTGGAATTTTTGGAATCGGAGTCCACGACCGAATGCTACTTTGAAAAATCAAAAATTTAGAGACCAAGATCGAATTTTTTGGTTGGGTAGAAGACTGGGCTTGATCAAACCCCAGTTCGGGATTTTGATCGAAAAGGTGAAAAATTAGGGCTTCAGCAAAAGTTGGAATTTTTGAAGTCTATGACCACGGCTGAAAATTCCTCATAAAAATAAGAGTTTAGAGCCTTGGATCGAACCTTTTGATTGGGCAAAGGGTGGGCTTCATCAAACCCTAGTTCGGGATCCTGTCTAGAAGATCCAGAAGTTTCGAAGGCAATTTTGAGGGGTCAAATTTTGGAGATCTCAAAATTGAAGTATGCTAGTTTGATCAGCTCAGCAAGACACATCCTTCCATACATTCAGAAGTGTGAAAGTCAAAGATTGAATTTTTAGGGCTTCTCTGACAAACCCTAATCGAGCTCCAGATCCAGTTTCAAGGGGAGTTGAGGCTAAGGCCTTACATAAGAAGACTACAAGAAATCTCGACAGGTATGACTTAAGGAGATACAGGTATGTCTTGAAATCTGATTCTTGATTAAGTTCATAATACGTTTGTCTTCATATTATTTAGGCTAGTACAATCTTGATTAATGTTAGAATTGTATTATCACCCTAGTAAAAGTATGAATGCATGTGAATGATAGAAGACATTCATTGATTAGGGCTATATGATTGTACTAATGCACTGTGGTGTTGTATGAGGTTGATGTTGTCTGCTAACAAGATACAGGTACATCATGAAAGACAAATCAAGTTCCATGACCATGACAACATGAAGACAAAGACTCATCCATAATCTTTGATCACATAGAAGTTCTACTTACGAGGTATGAATGAATTTGTTCTATTATTCTTAACCTATGAGGTATGCAGGTTCTAGCACAGGATCTCTAAATCATTGAAGAGAACAAAAGAAGATATTGTTTAGATATGTTAGACATAACTAAGCAGGTATACTAATCCAGGTATGTTTTCCCATGTCAAGTTAGAATCCTACTTTGTGCTAGGATCATAGTATACCCATGTATTGAATGATCATGACCATACATATTCAAGATTATTTAGAATTATAATGTTTTGATAATATTGAGATTATACTAATGAATGTATGTTTGTGTATGAGATCATGAGGATGACACTAGTACACACTTGAGCATGCACAGTGGTACAGAATGAATAGAAGTTCAAAAGACATATAGAAGATCAAGCGGGAGGCAACCACACAAACATAAAAGATAAGTATTTGAGTTGTTATTTGAAACAGTAAATGATATTGCTTGTAATAGATTGCATGCATATTTAGAATATATCATGCTGAGTGTAAACATTCATATAGCATTGAACAGTATACTACTAATATGCATATGATTGGTAAGTTGGACAAACATTCCATTGTTGCTTGTCTAGAATGAAACCTCTTTGCTGACATGCTGAGAGCTGTGCACACTCTCGATAGTATGTTCTGGTAGAGATGGAAGGCATCTAGATAGCCACTGTATGCATACAGGATATGGAAAAGTGTTGTGCCAAAGTATTGGTCAAGATAGTTGCATAACTATGTAAATGATATCTGTATGCATAATAGGTTATTATGTCAACATGATTTGATGATTATGAAGTATTACTAATCATGTACTTAATTTTGATTTGTAGGAAAGATCATGACGAATAATGAACACTGAACAAGTGATGGATGTTCAACAAAAAGATTTACAAATCAAACACACTATAGAAGGCTCGTGGCTAGAAGATTCTCTTAGAAAGAGGAAGAGAATCATGATGAGATGTTTGCTCCAAGTGGCTAGATAAGACCATTATCTTAATGATGTAATTGAAGAAGTGCGAATCAAGGATTCAATTGAAAAAAGCTCTGTTCGGGTACCCAGGATCGATAGTCAATTGATGAGCTTAATGATCACCATGGGTGATGTGGATCTCAACCTTTTCTACAAGGTTGAATATGGTTTCTATATACAGATGGCATGGATACAAGAAGGAACTCACCACGGAGTTCGAATGATCTCGAGGCTCATATCAATAGACCCATTTGTCGAGAGATGGCACAGAAGATCATTCAATGTAGAGTGTGAATGATGTTCAGTCACAGAGGGAGAATTGACAGTTTCTTGACAAGCTTGGGCTTTACCATAAGTAAAGTTGTTCCTAACCTTTACCTTAAGGTTATGGATCATACTATTATTGTATGTAGATGATCTCTTTCTGACAGGGAATGAGAAACAAATCATGAAAAGCAAGAAGAAGCTAGCTACAGAGTTCGAGATGAATGATCTCGGATTGTTGCATTACCTCCTAGGATTGGAAGCATGAAAAGGCTCAGAAGGAATCTCTCTCAACCAAGGAAAGTATGCTGTGAAAATCTTGAGAAGAATTGATTTGTTCGAATGTACAACCATGGCCACTCTCATGGGTTCTGACTTGAAGTTGTTAGCTGATGACTCCTCAGAGTTAGTTGATGTGACTCTGTACAGACATATTATTGGGTCGTTGATGTATTTGACGAATACCAGGCCAGATATATGCCTTGCTGTGAACACTTTGAGTCAGTATCTAGTGGAAACTAGATGTGTTCACCTGATAGTTGCAAAGCATGTGATGATGTACCTAAAGGGTACGATAGACTTTGATCTATGTTATCTTGGAGATCATGACTTTAGATGGCTACACAGATGTTGATTGGGCAGGAATTGTATCAGACAGGAAGAGCACATCGAGAGGATGTTATTGTCTGGGATCAGCCATGATCTCATGGTTTAGCAGGAAGTAGTATAGTGTGGCTCTCAGCACAAGCGGAATATATGGCTGCTTACTCTGCTAGTTGTGAAGCGGTATGGCTTCAGGATTGTTTGACTTAGAGATAGACCCAACTATGATCCTATGTGACAAACAGAGTTGTATCAAGATGGCAGAGAATCCAGTGATTCCATGATAATCCAAAGCACATAGAGATCTGATATTTCTATATACAAGATATGGTGCAGAAAGGAACTATAAAACTCAAATTTGAAGACACTAATGAACAAGTTACCGATGTACTAACCAAACCTCTACCTCAAGTAAAAGTTTGAGTATTTCCGAGACAAGCTTGGTATGACCCTCCTCGAAAGGGGGAGTGATGTAGACACTGATGATGAGATTGCCCACATCGACAGTGAAGTCGATGATGAGGATACCTGTATCGATGATATGCTTACTTGTATTGATGATGATATGTAGGATACCTGTACTACTTGTATTGATGATATGTATACATGTATTGATGAAGATACCTATATTGGTGATGCCGACAGAGAGGTTGGTGGATGGTCCTTAGACAGGGTCTAAATTGATGAGGGGATTGCATCATCCTTGAACACATGTTGTAAAAGGATCAGTAGACATATGTCTTCGAGAAAGAAAAGGGATTGCATCATCCTTGAACACATGTTCTAAAAGGATCCGTAGACATATGTCTCTGAGAAAGAAGGGGGATTGCATCATCCTTGAACATATGTTCTAAAAGGATCTGTAGACATATGTCTCTGAGAAAGAAGGGGGATTGCATCATCCTTGAACACATGTTCTAAAAGGATCCGTAGACATATGTCTCCGAGAAAGAAGAGGAATTGCATCATCCTTGAACACATGTTCTAAAAGGATCTGTAGATATATATCTCCGAGAAAGAAGAGGGATTGCATCATCCTTGAACACATGTTCTAAAAGGATCCGTAGACATATGTCTCCGAGAAAGAAGAGGGATTGCATCATCCTTGAACACATGTTCTAAAATTGATCCGTAGACAGATGTCTTCGAGAATGAAGTCCTTGGTGGACAGGTGGGGATTGTATCGTCCCCGGACTTTGGTCCCTTGAATTGATCTGTAGATAGATGTCTTCGAGAATGAAGTCCTTGGTGGACAGGTGGGGATTGTATCGTCCCCGGACTTCAGTCCCAAAATTGATCCGTAGACAATTGTCTCTAAGAATTGATGATAGGACTGCATCGTCCCTGGGACCCTTGGTTCAAAATGTACGTGATGGGATTGCATCGTTCCTAGACATGGTGAGATGTCTTAAAGTGATAAGGAATGATCCTCCTGGAAGCTGATCGGGATTGCACCGTCCCTAGACATGGTGAGATGTCTTAAAGTGATAAGGAATGATCCTCCTAGACGTTGATCGGGATTGCATCGTCCCTAGACATGGTGAGATGTCTTAAAGTGATAAGGAATGATCCTCCTGGAAGCTGATCGGTATTGCATCATCCCTAGACATGGTGAGATGTCTTAAAGTGATAAGGAATGATCCTCCTGGAAGTTGATCGGGATTGCATTGTCCCTAGACATAGTGAGATGTCTTAAAATGATAAGGACTAATCATCCTGTAAGCTGATTCGAGATTGCATCGTCCCTAGACATAGTGAGATGTCTTAAAATGATAAGGACTAATCATCCTGTAAGTTGATTCGGGATTGCATCGTCCCTAGACATGGTGAGATGTCTTAAAGTGATAAGGATTGATCATCCTGGAATTTGATCTGGATTGTATCATCCATGGACCTATGTCCTAAAGAGAGCGGGATTGATCATCCTGTAATATGATCGTGTGTATTGCAGAGTATGCTACGAAGATGATCCAGATGTTGTAGATCGAGATGATCCAGATGTTGTAGATCGAGATGATCCAAATGATGATCGTATGATGACGATGCTGATGATTGTGTGATGACGATGCTGATGATCGTGAGGATCCAGATGATGATGTTGATGTTGTTGTAGTTGTTCGAGTGCTGCAGAATATGAAGACTCAGTACTGAAGATGTTGGTGTTCCAGTATTGAAGATGTTCCAGTAACTGCTTGAGTTACTGATGATGTTGAGAAAGCTTCCAATGATTTATAGATGTATCATGTATGATGTTGATGACTCCTTGCTCGTGCAAATGTTGTTATAATATCCTTCTCGTTAAGGGGGAGTGTTGAAATATTGTAACTTCAAAGAATATTATTCCGAAGATGTTTCATTCCTCCGTGAAGATCTTATTGTATATCCGGAGATGTTTATTCCTCCGTCGGTATGTGGTAGCTTGGGTTATTAGACTTCCCTTGTGGGGGTCGGCCCTGTATGTGTTATGTGGGTCAAAGGGTTATTAGACCACCCTAGAGGGGTCGGCTCAGTCAGTTGTAATGGGGTGTTAATATAAAATACAAGTCGGAGATGTGTATAAATAGAGGAGGTGTGTTCTTCATTTAATACACATTCACTCACTCGGAAAGTAGCGCACTTGTGAGGGAGAGGTCTGCTATGGAGGAGGAGGAGCTCATGTCTTTGGTTTACATCTTTGTATTTGCTGATCATCTATATTGAGGAAGCTTTGCTGGGTTTTCTACCCCATGAGGTTTTCCTAGGATAAATCTGTGTCTCTTGTGTTTATGCTATGCTTGTTGTTTTTTCAGTGATCCTGTATATGCTATTATTGTGAAATGGAATGTAATGCTGATATTTTATGTCTTAGCATATTGAATTTTAACAATAATGGAGGGGAATTTTGCTCCAAAGACTTTAAAAAAAATTGTGTTAAACATGGGATACAAAGACAACACACCACACCCTACATTCCATAGCAGAATGTAGTGGTTGAGAGACAGGAACCACAAAGTCACAGAGATGGCCAGATGTATGATGCAAAACAGGTCAATTCCCAACAAGTTTTGGGCTGAAGCAGTATTCACAACAGTATATATGTTGAATAGCTCTCTAACGATGGTAGTGAAGGAGAAGACCCATGAGGAAGCATGGTATGGGAGGAATCCTAGAGTCAGCCATATTAAGGTTTTTGGTTCCACTACATATGCCTGGATTCCAGATGAGAAGAGAACCAAACTAGAACCTAAGAGCAGGAAACCAATTCTTGCAGGGTACAGCAACAATCACAAAGCCTACATTCCCATGGGCTAGAGCAATTAGTAATGAGTAAATGAGATGAGAAGTTGTAATTAGAAGGTCACGAGTTCAAATCCATCCCCATGGGTACTAGCTTACAATAAAAAAACAATCACAAAGCCTAAAGGCTGATTGATGTGGAAACCAATCAGGTGACCTACAATTGGAAACTGGATCATTCCATTCTTCTTCCTCCAAGTTCAAAATTACCATCGAGCCACCCATCATGGCTCAAGATTTAGGTGTTCAATTTCAGATAGCTCCACCTGAAAGGGAGTAAGATTTTGATTATTCTGAGGAGTCTCCCAAACTTAGTACGGTAATTTCTTGTTCACATAGCCCGAATCAACATTTGGAGCACACAAGTGCAAGCTCCAACCCTATTAATGGTGGGGAGGTTCCCAACCAAGGAAACAACAAGCAACCACCCAAGTGGTGGCTCAACACTATCGAAGATCTTCAAGCAACAAAAATTATCGAGGGGCGATCATCACGAGGAAAGAGTAAACAGAAACCCAACGTGGTCAACTTTTCTCTTATGGCTAATGTTTGGGAAGTATTCAAGCCACAAGTGCCCAATGAAGCTAAAGGGAGACCTGAATGGGAGAAGGCCATGACTGCTAGATATTAAGGTTTGATGAAAAATCAGACTTGGGATCTCACAACACTTCCACTGGGGAAGAAGCCCATTAGCTGCAAATGGGTGTACAAGGTCAAGTACAAGGAAGATGGATCACTTGACAAGTACAAAGCACGGTTGGTAACAAAACGTTTCTCTCAACGAGAGGACATTGATTATGAGGAGACCTGTTATCACACCATAGTAGCAGGGCTACTATTCTTGCTTAGCAGATATCTGCACATTCCAGAGCTTCCATTATTCAGAGCTTGGCTATGATGATTGTATATTTTGAGATCACTCATGATCAGAGCAGTGTATTATTCAAACTCATGTTAGACCTTGTGTCAAGGCTGAGCCTTGAGAGTTCAGATTTGATGACCGATGTGACCCTTTAACCCATACAGTTTCAGTTCAGTGCCTAGAGATGTATTGCAGCAGTGTTTCAGATGATATATGATGGTTATTCTTGTGATGATGTTGTATGACTGTGGATTATTATCTTGTTGCTTTAGTCTCGTTCATAGCATTGGCTTGGTATATAATTCATAATGTGGCAAAATGTGTAAAACTTAAAATGAACTATAAAATGGACATTTACTTGCACATTTAGGTTGTTTGACAAAACTCACTAGTTCACTACCTTGCATAGATATGGTCTTTCTTGACACCATTTGTCTGCTAGTTTAGGCTCCACCTTCACTTGACTCCATCCATACATGACTTTCCTTATTTGGCTTTAAACCTTGACTTGTCTTTCTTGACTTTATAATACTGAGGACTTCCCCTTTTTCTACCTTTGTGTTTGGATTGCATCCCTGTATGTTTAGTGTCTCTACTCTGAGTTGGTGACAAAACTTGCCTTTGGTAAGTTGGATTGTAGGCCTAAATCATTCTGGTCGGTTGTCTCAATGTTTGGCATTGGCTCGAACTCCCCCTAGTCACTTGAGATGTTGTTGGCTAAAAACTGAAAGCTCGTGTACTACTTATGGAAACTTATGTAAATTCACCCATGGAAACTAAAAAAGGGCAAGAGCGATGAACTGCTAAAAATACTCCTCGAAGAGTATAAGAAAGGTCCAAAAAGCAATGGTTCTTAAATGCTATATCTAAACAATTGTTGACCTTATGTTGATATGTAAACATGCCCTGGATGCAAGCTGCAATTAGTTGTGCTTATCAACACACCTGAGATCCGAAGGGTTATGTAGGCCAAAAAGGCCATGAAATGAAATTGAATGATCCTAATGAACTTGGGTCAACTTATTGTAGACATGATGCCTAAGTTGAATAAGCACTCTCTAAACAACTTACCCATTTGTGAGGCACAGCCATCCCCCGTGTTATTTTGTCCAGCACAGAGTTTGTAGTTTCCCCTTTCTCCCAATCCAAAGTATCTTTTAGTTGAGTTTAGACAAGTCACCCCCTTTGCCCAACCTTGTTCCTAGCCTTCATCCTTCGCTAGCAGTTTGACCATGTCTAATGGGTGAGTTTGTCATCTAAACTATTGTGCAAGTAATTACAAATAACAAAGGAATATGCTAACATGATTAATGCCACTGAATGGATGTTATACTTTAAGTGAAGCTGTGAGTATGATTAGAGGAACATGTCTTAGTCTACTGATATGATTTATCCTTGGTTGTATATGGACCTAGTCAAACCTAGTTTGACTATGGTCATTTCTTGGGATCCGTGATGATGTGGGCCATGAAGGCTTATTGATGATGATGTATGGGCCTGCATCCTATATGATGGACATATGATTCAGATGGTGATTGATGCAGTTCAGCAGGTTTTATTATTACCTCAAATCATCAGATTATGCACTGTCCATATATGGTGGACCCTACAGTTAGCCCATCAGGGCAACCCATGGTGTATGAGTACACATTCTTAGTAGATTTGGGTCTTCTGGATCTATTGAGACACTTATCTTTCAGTTTCGGGCACTTCTGACAGTGATAGATGCAGTTTTACACTTGTTGACCAGATTTGGGGTTGATTTCCCAAGTTGAGCAGCAGGGGCCATGAGAGGCCAGTTCACCTAGGGCGCTGTATGAGGAGGGGGTGGTCCAGCCACTTGTTATTACCATTTATCCCCCCTTTTGGAGAGCCTGGTAGGCTCAGTTTGACAGCGCAGGTGCCCTAGGAGGCAGTTTCAGCACTTTCACAGTTATTGAAGCAGTCCAGAAATGGGATAAAAGGGTCACTAAGGAATTCGATTTGGGCAATTGAGGCAAAGTTTTGGCACTTGGTTTTCACAAAGGTCTTCCAGGGTGAACCCCCTATCTTCTAGCCAGTTTTCACCACTTGGGTGGGTCCACAGAGGCCACAGGAGGCCTTTTACTACTTGACTGTCACAAATTTTGAGGACAGATTTGATCATTTATATTTATTTTTGACATATTATATTATTTTATTATGCCATGGGGATGAGCTAGTAAGGATTGATGCCTCCTAGCCCCACCATGAGCTCCATGTGTCATGTCCTAGTCATATGAGGTGGGATTTTGTACTTTTACCCCCTCTGGTGGATGACGTCACCCTCCATGAGTACCTTTTAGCTATGACGTCATCATTATTTGAGTGATCCATGTGTTATATTGTTATTTTCCATCTTAGCCATTGATCGTGTATTGAGATCTTTTAATCTCAACCACTCATTTCAAAAAGTGGTTATGAGATCTAGGGTTTTGGTCTTTATTATCCTATATAAAGAGGAGACCCCCTCATTGTAAAATCATCTAGAGATTTTGGTTCTTGGCTCTTGGAATAAAATTTCTATCTTTTGGAGTACATGCTTGGGTTTGGAGTGGATGTTGGTTGCTTTGATTGTAAATGCTTTTATCCATTGCACTGGAGGATCTATTGTAGCTATCTTGCATATTTTGCCATATCTTTTTACAGGTTAAGAGGACGTCTTTGACAAGTGCAAATTGGTGGGGAGGCTTGCCCTTCAAGCTTGGAGGAAGACGTTTTGGTTAAATAGGGAGTGGTTTTGTCTTTGTGCCAACTATTCTTTGCTTATCTCTCTCTTGCTTGTATCTACCTTCAACATGTTAAACTAATTGATACTTTGCTCCTTGGTTTTGACAGGTTGAGGGACACACATGTGGCTTGGAAAAATCGATTTGGCAAGAGGGCTTCAAAAATTCTTCATTTGATCTTTGGAAAAAGTAATCCTCATCTCAACTAGCATTCATCTCTTCATCCAAGTATGCTCCAAAGGTATGGTCTTCTTCTTCCTTGGCTTATCCATAACTTCTAGATCATAAAAATCCTAATTGATCAAAACCCTCATTTTTACTTTTTCTTAGATCTACTTGAATCTAGCCTATCTTTTGGAAAGATATTGAAAACCCACCTCTATAGTATCCACAGCAATTCGGATCTATAGTTTGGTGGTGATTGGGTTCCATTTGACACACTTTCCAAGGCACTTAGCCCTCCTTGAGCAAAATCGCACCACTTGGGAGAATCTAGTTTGGTTGGTTCCAAGACATGGGTAGGTGCAATCCCACTTGATTCATGATCCTCATACTTGATAACCTACCCCTAGTGATTCACCTTGTTGATTTTTGCCTTGTGGGCCCCATTCCTCATTTTGGGGGTTGTGCCCTTGGGTCAATTTGGTGATGCATTTTAAATCTCAGATCTATGGAGATCTGGCCATTGGATGCCCTTGATTTTCAAGATCCACATTGATACTTGCCTAAACTACTTGGATCTACAATTTGGTGGCCATTGGACTTGATTTGACACACCCTTCCATACTTTTAACCCTGCTTGAGCAAAGTCGCACTCCTTTGGTGTTTGAGTTTGCCCACTTGTAGGACATGGGTGGTTGAGATCTCATTGGATTTGGAACAAGCATACCTTGAAACCCCTACCTAGTATCTCACTTTGTGAAGTTCTGCCTTGGGGGTATCATTCCTCATTTTGGGGGATGGTTGTCCACTTGGGTCACATGGTGAAATATTAGATCTACTAAGATCCAACCATCACATCTTGAATAGCCCACTTGATTTGCATCCTAGGTGTCTCGATCCACAATTTGACATCTCTTTTGACTCCATAAACCCATCTATCAAGGCACTAGTCCACCTAGGGTAATTCGCACTCCTTGGGAGTTGTGTCAAGTCCTAGATCCCACATGTGGGTATCTTTAATTTCATCTTAGATCCTTAGATCTATCCCTTGCATACCCCTTGGTACCATTTGCACCCCTAACTCCACCTTGTGGGTCCCATTTGAGCTATTTCCATATCCCAAGGAAGTGGGTCCCACTTCTGTATTTAATGGTACTAGATCTTGTCATCTTATCTCATCATGTGGCCTAAATCATTCGTTGGTTGAAACATAAGTCATTCCCTAAGCCTCTTTCAACCACATTTAAACTTCTAGGTCCACCTAACCTTGTATGGGTTTCCGTAACTTGTCTTTTGCATATCCCTAGGAACCTTTGTTTGGGTCCAATCATCTTTGATTGGTTATAGGGTCTCCCCCTAGGTCTTGATTCATCTTGATCTAAAGTGAAGAGTGCCTCGGTTGATGTGACTCCCAGCTTGCATTGGGAACCGCGACATCTCTTGGGTCACCTCTTTAGTTGTCCATCTCCTCTACCATCCCGGATGGGATACCACTAGGGACAACTACAAGTTGTGTGATAACAAGACCTTTGCTCCTACAACAAAGATGAGCACCATCCATCTTGTTTTAGCCATGGCAGCACAGTGTGAATGGAAGGTCCATCAGATGGACGTGAAGAGCGCCTTCCTCAACAGAGATTTGGAGGAAGAGGTCTATATGTATCAGCCAAAGGGATTTGAGGTTTCGGGGAAAGATCACTTTGTTTGGAGGTTAAAGAAAGCATCATATGCCCTGAAGCAAGCACCTAGGGCATGGTACAACAAGATCGACAAGTACTTAGTTGAGGAGGGGTTCCAACACAGTCCTTCAAATTCCAACTTATACGTCAAAAGTAGTGGTAATGATACCATTTTCCAAGTCATTTATGTAGATGACATCATCATCACAGGCAGCGAGGTAAACATGATTAAACAAATAAATCAAACATGAGTAAAGCTTTTGATATGACTAGTCTAGGCCTCCTACATTAATGTCAGGGTGTAGAATTTTGGCAAACAGGTAGCAACATTTTTTTCTCACAAACAAAATATGCCAGGATTTTGCTTGACAAATTGCAAAATCTTGTCCACACCTATGGAGAAAGGGCTAAAGCTTTCAGCCAAGACCATCTCTGAGGCAATAAATGATTCAGTCTACAGGAAAACAGTGGCTTGCTTGATATACGTTACAGTCACTAGGCCAAATTTGAATTATGTTGTGAGATTCATTTACAGATTCATGACAGCACCAAAAGCAGAGCATTGGACTACAGCAAAGTAGGTGTTGAGATATGTGAAAGGGGCACTTGACTTTGGCATTATGTACAGCATATTACCCTCCAAATCTTCAGTTGTGTGCCATATCAGATGTCTCAAAGTGGAGGGGTATTTTTTCATTGTAAAGGCCAAGTTGGGGCTTGTTTTATGTAAAAGTGCTAGTCTAGTGGGGCTCAAGACCCTTGGTCTGTCATGACAAGTCCTCTTGGTTTTCATTTCAAGGAGTATTGACTTAGTGGCTCTACTAACTACCCCTTGAGTTCATGCAAGTCCCCCTTCAAGTTCGACATTTATGCCCTGGGTTGGTGCTCCAGTGCTTCTTGGGATGATCCCATTAGAGCACATGACTTAGGGGCTCCCAACCACACTTCTATTTATGCTTTGTAGAGGTAATTGCACATGTAAGGGTTGTCATACTCATCCTAGCACACATCATTCATGCCCCCTTGAACCTATTTTTGTCATGTATTAACCCTCATCTTGGTTGAAGCATGCCAAATTGATGATTGCGTCATCCTTTTGAAGAGGTCATACCACCTAAAGGAGGAGTGCATTGAGGGAAAAAGCAAATCGTTGGGGTTAGATGGGGCATGGCATCCTCCTCCCATGCTCAATGTTTCATCGTGTTGCAGCACTTTGTCATTTTGATCATTATTTTATGTATTGTGAGGTTTAATCCTCGGATTGTGGGTGACAAAACCTAAGAAATTCATTTTAAGTTATTTAAGTCATTTTAGGTAGGTCGGCCTAAAAGGAGGTTAAGTTAGCTTAAAAAATCATATAAATAAGGCAAGCCTCCTCATTTGTAACACAAGATCATGGGATTAAATAAAATCATTTCTTTGTTTCTTCTTGTCTACCTTGACTAAGTGGTGCGCACCTCTCTTCTTGAGCAATTCTTGGGTTTAAGTGGTGAATTTTGGTGATTGAAGGCTTCTACTCTATCTTGCAAGGCTTGTCTAAGGGAAAGGACTCTTGAGAGGGTTGCTATCTTCTCATTTTTCTTCTTTTGTGGTAAGATCTCTAGTTCTCTTGTCTTGCACAGTTTGAGACATCCAAGATATGAGCTAATTAGAGTTTTTTATGCATAATAACATTTTCTTGTGAGACATCCCTTTTAGGAGGGTCTCTCTTGTTGGACCTTTGGCACTTCTCTTTGCTCTAATTAGGTCCAAACCAACACAACCTAGGGTTTCTTGGTTTCCCCCTAATTCATTCAAAATTGGATTACCAATTCTTGAGAGGAACGCTAATCACGATTTCTCGGTGGCCTTGAGGAACAAGATCTAGGTCGTATTCCCTCATCTTCACTTAAAAACTCTTTCATTCAATTTCTTGTATTATATATTGCAAAAATAAATAAAAAATCAAATATTGTGAAAAACCCTAAATATTGTATATTTTTGCAAAAATCCAAAAACATTTATTTTTGTGCCCTAGTTATCTTTAAAGTGTTATTTTCTAAAGTTACTGATTGTTGTAATAAAATTCTGTAGTTGGTCAAATATTGAAAAAATCCAAAAATGTTAAAAATATAAAGTCAATTTTTAGCCCTAAAATTGCCCTAAAAGAGGTGACAAAATCCTAGGGTAAGGTGACGTCAGCCCATAGGGTTATTTTCAGATCTGGTTGAGGTGTTATTGCAGGTTTTTTCAATAGAAAAGTCAAACCCTCGAGGTTTGAGGAAGATTTGTTCAAATCCTAAGTCGCCCGAGGTAACCTTGGGGGGATTTGAGGCCAAAACTATTTCTGGTTCATCTTGATTGCAGCAAATTGCAGGTCTTAAGCAAAAATCAGCACTAAAACACATCATTCATCCACCAAAAGAAGGGTGCCCTAGGGGGGGATTGATGTGCCCCCTATAGCTAGCACCTAGGAGATCAAATTTACATGATTCCAATGGTTGATTTGGGATATCTCTCGGGTTTTATCTTGCTGGTTTTTACTGCAGAAAAGTATTTGATCTTGTCACATATTGATTACTGCTTCTATCCTTCTAAGTCAAGAAGCATTTATTGCATATATTTCATCAACTCCAATAGGCACTAGTCTACTAACAATGGGAAGGTTTTGTAGGGATAGGCTTGTCTTCATTAATTATCTTTCAGGTCTATTCTTTCTTTGTTTGAGGAACCTCTTATGGCCTTGTTATCACACAACTTGTAGTTGCCCCTAAAGATGATCCTATTCAGGACCGTAGAGGAGATAGGCAACTAAAGAGGTGACCTGAGAGGGCCTCGATCCCCAAATGGATTGGTTGTCATGTCAATCGAGGCATGCTTCACTTTATGCTATCCAAGCCCCAGATAGCAAAGGGGGAGACCCTAATCTACTCATGACAAGAGAGATCTAATACAATCACCAAATCAAACTATAAACAAGAATACGTAAGGTGAGGGATGTGAAACCCTAGATCTAAGGGATGAAGTCACTGCAGAGGCTTAGGGGAAATGAGATATTGACTTGGATTGCTTCAATTACAGTAACTCATAAATTAATAATGGATCTAGGATATAGGTGCTAGGACAAATTATCAAATATAACTACCTTGGGAAACGTGATCTTAAATTAGGGAAAATGGTTCCAGGTAGTAGATCTGAAAGAGTTAGGGCTTTCTAGCACAGCTTGGATGTAGATCTGATAGTATTAACAAACACAAGCTCGAAAATTGGACTTTTAACAACCCAGAAGATAGACAAACGAAGGAGGGCACAAGGCTTGGTAGATTAGTGCCTAGGGAAAGGGCAGATGGAGTCCACAGAGGGTGACGCCCTAGGGAACCCACCTGGGGCTAGGCCTAAAGGTAAAAACCCAGAAATGGTTCGCAGAAAATCTAAGTTATTAAACCCAGAGAATTTTTAGAAGTTAGCAGTTAGGATTTTAATACAAGTTTATAATAGTGACAAATGGATATAGTAAAGGAATAGAAATCGCACCTTATGATGCGTACCTGGATATTGAAGATGAATGTCGGAATGGTGAGGATTACTCCCGCAAAGATCAAATGAAAGACTAGTTTAAAATCTTGCTCAAACGTGATGCCCAAGAACCACAAGTGCCCCCCTCTCTTCCTGCACAACCAAGGAAATATTAATCAATGAACATAAAAGATGAGTAGATGCAAGTAAGAAGTAAAGATAAAGAATGATTGGTACAAACACAAAACCACTCCCTGAATAAACCAAAATTTGAGAGAGAGAGAGAGACAAGGTGAGTCTCTGCAACCAATGCGCCCCTCTTCCAAATCGCCTTTTTTGCCTGCAAATCAAATATGGATCTAACTATGCAAGATATATTCACCAAGGTCTTTCAGTGCAATGGAAAAGTAGTTTCAATCACAATTGCCAACATTCAACCCACAATAACACAAGTATTTCTCACAACAGAATTTTCTCTATTCCAATAGTCAAGAGCCAAAGTCCCTTTACAATGAGGGGGTTCTCTCTTTTAAATAGAATCGAGAGAGACCAAACCCTAACCACTTTTTAGATGAGTGGTTGAGATCATAAGAAAATACAATGAGATCAACGGCTAATATGAGACGGAAACATAATACATGGATCACTCAAAAGAAAGGGGGATGTGTTCCCTCAATGACACCCTAGGGGGGACGCATGACATACATGTGACTAGGAACACAACATAACATCATGTTGGGGGGGTCTAGGAGGTAATAACATCTTCACTGGACCAAGCCCTAAGCTAAGGCACAATATTCGCCGAATTTGAACCTTAAGGTTCGAAATTCGACGAATCCCAAGCAAAAAAATAAATTCGTTCAGATTCGGCGAATGTGAAGGGCGAATCTCAAAGGCAAATTGGAACCTCTCTCAAACTCGAATCTAAAGCAAATTTTAAAAGCGAATTTAATTGAAATTCGCCTAGGTTTGCGCCTTCGCAGTCAATTTCATTTCCATAGGATACCCCACAAGTGAGTGTTTCATTTCTCATTCAAACTCTGCCCTCACTTGCTCACTGTCGTCGATCTCTACAGCTTTTCCCAAGCATTTTAGCTTTAGTCTGTTGATCGCTCCCACACTCTCGTGATATATTCGGTTGCCGTCTCGAAAGTTTACTGTTACTAGTTTCCTGCGGTTGTGCCTCGGGCCCTCGACTAAACTCTAAGACCTCGACAGTGGACGTTGTGTCAGTATGCACATTCGGTCGCTCATCCAATCAGCCCTCAGGCTCCATCACGGACTCACGACTCACGGACTAACTCACGGACTCTCGACTTAGGGGCTCACGACTCATTGAAAGTGAGGATTATGCCTCTCGACGAGTCGTGACCCACGACTTGCAAGTTGCAAACTCTCGAAGCGACAAAGACTAGACTCTCACCTCAACCATGAAGTTGGAACCTTATTGATTATTGATTATTCAATATTGATTGATCGACTATTCTTTATTTATAATTATTTGTTAATTATGGTTTTTAGTTATTATTTTGTAATATATATAAATTATTTATTCATTACAGTTTTTAGTTATTATTTTGTTTTTAGTTATTATTTCGTAATATATATATATATATATATATATTCGAATCTAAAATCGAATCTCAACCAAACCTCAACGAAAATTTCAAATTCGAATCGAATCAAATGGTCGCCGAACTCGAATTTGAACCATGTGACTTAGGCCCCAAGTACATCAAATATAAAATACATCAATAAGTGACTAAAGTCACTAGGACGTGTGTCCCCAATACATAAGAAGACGCCCTCGTGAGATGACTAAGAGGACGTGTGGACCCCACTGAAGCTAAAGACTATGCCGAACGGTGTAGAATGAATCAAAACAAGTCTCAGATCAAACCCCATGCCATTTCCTTGCCTCACTAAGCCAAATCGATTTCCTTGCTAGCCATTTCTTCCATTTTTAACTGCCGGAAAACCACCTCTAAAAGATAAAAGTGCCTGTACCTCTCTGCCAAGTGCTCTGGGCACCAAAATATCTGGGGATAGGGGGATATGGTAATAACAAGTGGTTGGACCCCATATCCCCTCTGTAGCGCCCTAGGAGAAAATAAATAATCTCAATAAGTCTTGTACAGGCCATTTTTATATGGCAAACTGCTGCAAAGTGATAAACTGGCAATATCATCAACTATAAGTGCCCAGAACCAAAAACTGAGTGTTCCATTGGACTGAGAAGGTCCAAATCAAGTAGGAATGAGTACTCATACACCATGTGACCATCAGGATAATCAACTATAAGCTCATCCATGCCTGAACAGTAAAAATAATGGTCTGTAAATGCTGATAATAATAAAAATCTCACAAACCATCACATGAAACAGTTGTCTGATGCGTGGAACCATCTAATGGGCACCAAAGGACCATGAATAACCAATCTCGAACATCATCAACCCAACTCATCCCAGATCCTACTGTTGATTTGGTCAAACCGGGTTGACCAAGTCAAAACTGATCCAAATGATTACCCAGGCTAGAAATAATTGATGTTGCAACTGCAAATGGATGAGATATGCTCTCTTAAATATATTGATAGCGAGACTAAAATATAAAGTGGCATTTTAACTTGCGATTATACATAAAACAATCAAATATAAGTCAAGATAAAAGCAACCAGTTACTCCAAAGAAGAACCTCAAGTGTATACTCATTTATGGATGTGGTCATTTTGCTAGAAATTGGTGAAGGTGAAAGAAACAAGGCTAGGCTAGGGGAATGACTTAACAACCTCAACACTGTGACCTCTCGGATAAGGGGATAAGGGAAGACCACGTACACATATGTTGAATAGAGAATACAAAGGGAATGGTGGTGTCTCACAAATGGGTAGAGTGATGAGATTGCTTCCAGTAAACTCTAGACAAGCAACCTTTCTAGCAATTTGATTTACTGTCAACTTTACACTTTGAGATTTAACATTTATTTCATTTATAAAGATTTTCACTAGCCAACCTCCAAGAGCAAGTGCCCTGAATAGCCTTGCGGGGCTCAGATAATGACTCAGTATGACCTCCATTGCCCGCCACCATCCATAGGTGCAATGGAGTGACCACCCTGTTTCCCTGTAGAGGTAAACGACCTACATCATACAAAGGATGAGTGCTCATCCCTTGGCCACTGATTAGCTAATATAGATATTTGCAGTAGTGTTTAGAAACACGATTTTTTGCTGACTGAGGACCCTTTTAGATAAAACATTTAAGTTCTGATGCTTTAGTGTTTAGCAACACTGTTGGCAAGCATACATGGTTTCGAGGACTAAAGGATAACAATCATTGTGACTAGCATTCACACACTCCAGAGCCGAGACACAAAAACATGGAGTCTATCCAACATAGAGGCCTAGGCAGGGGAAGTCCTCGATGTCACAAGTTAAAGTGTAAATCGGGATAAAATCAACATGGATGATAACGAATGGATAAGGGAAGTGACAGATGATGCCATGACTAGCAAACCATGATGGGGGAATGACCAAGTCCATACTACTATGAGGGCATGACCAACGAGTATACACAAGAACTTCTAATTCTAAGTAACTGAATCACCTCTACTCTAAACCATCAACAAGAACCACATAAAATATCGCCAACTCATGACCACCCTATACCAAGTCAAGCTACCAAGATAAGCAAAAGGGCACAATACAAATATCCAATGCATAACCATATACCTGTCGGGTCATATACCATTATCCACTATCTAAACCACTGAATGATAATGGAACACTGTTGTTGTATAACCATGGGCACTATCATCATATCTACTCTGTATGGAAGAAAATGACTAACTCAATCGTCAAATCTGGGATCATGAGGCTCAGTCTTGACATAAGGATGAAAATATATGCTCCGAGTCTCTATTGATAAAGGAGTGATCATCAAATAACTGCTCATCAACTGCTGATCTCGTGCATATCATAGCAAAAGGACTAGCTCAGGAATGTGCTCAAAACTGGTCTGAAGACATGGTAGCCCCAACTACTATGAATGTGATAACAGGCCCAAGGAGCAGGGTCAAGAGAAGGAAGTTATAATAAGGTGACATTGGGTGTACCTCCTTGAAAAGTTGTTGATCATAGCATTGGGTCTACTGGGTCCATGCATCTCAATTAGGTCCACAAACCTTTGGTTGCGAAAGAGTGCTAGTTTTTTGGGTAACACAGCAGAAGCAAAGATCCTAGGTTGTGTGGATATAAAGATTCACATTGAGCAGGTTGCGTGGATGACAAAAAATCAACCTTTGGATATGTATTCAACCTTGGCATAGGTGCAGTCACATGGACCAGTAAGAAGCAACACACAATAGCACTTTCATCAATAAAAGCATAATTTTGAGGAGCAGTGAAAGGAACATGTGAGGCAGTTTGGCTTAGGAGGATGCTTTCAAATATGAAGATGCAACAAACGGAGCCAACACCCCGACTCTGCGTGCTAAAACTAGCCAAGAATCCAGTCTTCCACGAGTGCACCAAGCACATTGAGATACATTGCCACTTCATCCCACAACTTGTAGAAGATGGAGTTGTTGAGCTGCAGTACTATACCATAGAAGACCAAACTACAGACATTTTCACCAAGTCCACGAGTCTAGAAAAACATGTAAAATTTCGAGAGAAACTTGGTGTAGTCAATAAATTGACCATTAAGGAGGGTGCTAAAGTAAAACTTACTTTATGTAATGGTCAATTAGATATTATATTTAGGCTTTAATAAAGTCACTTATGACTATAGTTTATTTTAGGTCTTTATGCTTAAGTTGCTTTACAACTTTTATCGATCTATACCACATTCATAAAGTGAATTGACTTGACCTCATTGTAAACCTTTATAAGAAAGCTTTCGCTTTCTCATTATTACAGAGTATATTATGATAGCTCTTTCAAGCTATTACTTGGTCTCTTTGTGTTCAATTTCCATGATACTCGCAAGAAAAGCTCCCAACAATTACATCCTCTTTCCCTTTCAAGGAGACCTCAAGGAACCATCTATCAATTCTTGGAGCTGATTTAACTTCCACTGATCAGAAG
Source organism: Larix kaempferi (assembly GCA_027924585.1). Lineage (NCBI taxonomy): Eukaryota > Viridiplantae > Streptophyta > Pinopsida > Pinales > Pinaceae > Larix > Larix kaempferi. The sequence goes on from BSBM01000519.1 coordinate 3,806,942, forward strand.
TTCAAGTTTCAAGAGCAATCAGATCTTATTTGAGTTGATCCTACCTCAATTGGTTCGAATTTCAAGTTCCATAATGGTCTACATATTCATGGATTTGTTCTCTTCAAGAGCAAGTTCAAAGAGCCTCCAGTTTCTCTTACATCCACTGCTGGAGAATTCAAGCACATGTTTTTGGAGGATGATCCACTTCGTCCCAAGAAGAAGATTCCTCCAGACATCTGATCAAGTTCACACCTACTTGAGTTTGGAGCAGCAACAATTTTGGTGTGCACATGTCCATTAAGTTTAGGGAGGGTTTTATTCCCATGAGGTTTTCCCTGTTTCCTCAATTTACATTGGCATAAGTTTTGTATTGGGGTGACCATAAGCCTTGTTGCTTGGGCCCTATATTTTTTATATTTTTTCTCACATACAGTCAAGCATAAGGGGGGGTGTTGGAACATTTAAAAACCCATTCCATACTTAGGATATATTTTATTAGTCATCTCGATTAATTTTTCCTAGGTGTAGAATATGTAGTTGGCTCAGTTTTGTCTTTTATGACTCCATATGCCATCCTAAGTCACTAAAACGAATTTGGATAGATTATGGATAAGATTTCCTTGGATTCTGTCTGATTGTATTCCATTCCTGAATTAGAAAGACACTTTCCTAATTTAGACAGCTTAATCCTGTTTTTTCTACTTTCTAGTGGATAAGATAAAGCTAGTTGACTTGGAAACTCTCTCCACTTGACCAATTCAACCTCCACCACTTTCTTCTCTCCTAAAGTTATCATTACATTCCATTTGCATCACTCAGATGCCATACCATATTCAACCAATTTGTCAGCCTTTAGAATGTTTTGGAAAGTGCTTTTGACACCTAGGGGGTTTTATGCTTTTAGTAAGCCTTACTTTTTCGTGCTTTACAACTTGCCTTTAAGGCATTCTATTTTCTCTCTTGAGATGTATTATATATTGTATCCATCTTGAGGAATAATATATGAGATGATATTTCCATCAATTGAGTTCCTTCTCTTATGTTTCTGTTTCAATATTTCTTCTTATTCTTGCATATCTTTGAATAAATTCTTGTGAGGACTTCTTTGCTTCAAGATTCTTGGCTATTAGAATTATTTCATGGTATTGATCCTACATAGAATTCTCACAGCCTTTACAAGCAACCTACAAAGACACGTGTGGAGAGCTACATTCCAAGGGTACACATGTCAAGCTCCAAGGTGATGTCATCCACAAGTAAGGCTCCAAGGGCACTCCATGATGTGTGTCCAACACTCCTACAAGCCTCCAATGAGTCTAATGAACCTCCTAATCCATGTACTCCACTGCTCCCACTACATGAACAATATCGTAGCCTAGATGTCCCCGAGTCAACTCTAGTACTCCATGTAAGCATCCAAGTTACCCTATGTTGTCTATGGCCCAATGCCCTCCTCTAGGATGCAAAACACTCCTACACAAGGTGTTGTCCAAGCAATCATCTCCATGCGACCATCATGTAGAACATCACCAAAGTTCTCTAAAGATCTCCAACACCCCATGGAAGACTATCATGCAAGCACCCAACTGATGTCAAGCAACCACTAAGTAAGCAATCTCCGATGTGAAAATCTATCACGAACCATCATCCAAGGGCTAATCATACATCATGTACCCGAAATCACATGAAGCACTGCCAAACATGATGTAAAAAATTTCAGAGTAACCCCAAAAGCTAACACTCCCTCTTTACAAGGAAAGTGTTTTCACGATTCTCCATATAAAAATGACCACCTGTAAAAATGAACACCTTGCTTGATGATGCTGCACACAAGATGATGACACTACATTTGATGGTTATTGATTTGCAATCATGAGAGCCTGTTTGGTTAAAAATTTGAAGCAGCTTGAGGATTGTTTGAAACATGGCAGCTTGGAGCACCATGGAACTCAAAAATTAGACAGTGTATGGCATATAGAGCATCAAAAGCTAGTAGAAGTAAGCTAGAAGCCTTGACAAAGACCATTATGAATCATTGGACAAACTCAATGTCTTTAAGTTCTAAATGAAGAATGTGAAGTTATTATAAAACATGCTACAATTATTCAAAGGTACATCAGCATACTTAATAGGGGGAGCATGGCAAAATTAATACATGCTTACTCTGACTTTTGGACTCCCAAAAAGAGAGGAGCAGCACCAGAATGTTATGGCATGAAATCTGAACTATGTGAGGTGGCAGAATGACAGGGGGAGCAAGAAATCTATTTGAAGAAATCAAGTATGTAACAAGTTGTGAACTTATTAGACAAATCCTCGATGAAGTTTGAAGTAGTATAAGCTCAGGGGGAGCATTTTGACATGAAAAACCAGCAGCAAGAATTCGACGATCTCAAAAGGGCATACCCACCTCAGTCAAAGGGGGAGTGTCTATGTAAATTTGAAGATGGTAAGCTCAGTTTGAAAGGGGGTGCATACATGAAGATGTCAAGCAATGATCAAAAGAAATTTTTTGGACATTGTGAAGCCTTTAATGGCTGATCAACCCTTTGTCATTAATGTCAAAGGGGGAGAAGAAGAAGTTGGGTGGTTGCCATCAATGACAAAGGGGCAGATTGATGAATATGGTTGTCTATGGTTGTCATTGATGACAACATTAATGACAAAGGTGAAGTGTAAATGGCATGAAGATTAGCAAGCATGACAGGCATGGAGGACAATGAGCAAGATGGACAAAGGTCATTGGATGTGGGCATTGAAACCATTGGAACACCTAATGAGTCAAATAACCCATACTATGGTCATTTGAAGATGACTTGGAGAAGGCAAACAAAGATAGCAAACTATGACATGACAAAGAAGTGATAAATATTAATGGCATGGCATGATTAATCTTTGGAACACCAAAGTGGGCAAATGACCCATTCTGTGGTCATTTGTGGTTTGTGGTGGCTTGATGGGGTAAAGGAACCCTTGAGATGGTGGTAACAAAGCCCTTGTAGCCCTAGCACTTGAAGAATTACATGATGGAGCATACCCACACATATGGTGGCTCTTGGACAATATTGTTGAAGCTCAAAACATATTGAAAAAGCCCTCACTCATGCTTGAAACCCCACAAATTAAGAAGAATGTAAATGACCCATATTGTGGTCATTTACCATGTTGAAGTCATAAATAAAACAAGCATACTTGAAGACAAACCTTGCAAACATTTGATGGCTTATTACTGGAACTTATGATGAACATGGTTATGACGTGTTGAAGCCAACAAAACTTAAATAAAGTCCTAAGTGACCCAAAAGAAAGCATAATCGACCTGCTAAAAGGAACACTAATAAATAAATGATAAGTACATGAAGTCGACTCAGCAAAAACAACATTAAAAAATTATAAATAAAATTATAGTATGTCGGCGCAGATTATTTTTTTTATGTTTGAACTAGTATAAATAGGAGTGAAAACACCATTCAAAAAAAAGCAAATGTGAGCTCAGATTTTTGACCTGCCAACTGAGGAAATTTTCGGGTACTGTAGCAGGCAGCTACAGTGGAGAACATTTTTATTTTATTTGTTTTCTTCTTTGTTTTGGGGCAACTGCTTAATGATGACAAAACAAGTTGCTGATATAATTGGGTTACAGTATGCTGAAGATTGCTAAAGACATGATAGATGACATGATGCTAAACAATTTTGATATGATGATGATGCTAAGCATTTCATATGATTGACATAATGTTGGATAAGTTGATGATCTTAATGTGCTAGACAGAATGATGATATAGGGCAGCTGGTTGATATGTTAGTGCAGCTAAATACTAAAGATAATGAGAACATAGAGACAGTGCTGATGATGATCTAGGGCAGCAATTTATGGACATGGACAGCATAAAGTTATACTTGAGGATCTTTGTGGATGAGGATATCTGTGGATGAACATGCTAGTTGAAAATGTAGAGCAGTAATGATGAAAACCAACTAAATGATGATGACTTTGGTGCAGCAGTGAAGATTTCGGTGAAGTAGTGAAGATTTCGGTGGAGGTGTGGAGATTTCGTTTTGATGTGCATGATGAAGATGTTGGGCATAACTGAATACTAATTGTTCATGGACACAGTGCTGGACAGTTTGATTTGTATAAAAAGGGGCAAAATGAGAAGATGATGGATATAAGAAATAACTATGGGCAATCAAATTATTGACAGTATAAAGATGAACGTACAGGCAGAATACCTTTTGATATGATGATGATGAACAGCTGGAGACAGGACGGCAGTAAGGGTAGTTTTGACAAGAAGAGTTATTTTGATATGGACAGAGTTGTAATGATGTAATGTGTTCATTGATGAAGTGTAACATGATAAATGTATGTTTGCTTGCAAGTTGGGTCTTGTACAGAAATGTACTTGTAACTACAAACAGAGTCTTGTATCCACTTCTTAGTAGGATCTAAGAAGAACTAGGCAGGGTCCTAGATAAAGAGTTGGTGCTCTTTTATTTCAGTTGGTGTTGAATTGCCTCGCGGTTGTAGCCGTTGAACCAAATACAAAATATTACAAAACTATATCATGTGTCTCTTGTGCAATGTGTTGATGATGATGTGTTTTTAATTGATGAATGACATGTGCTTAGTTGATATAGTTTATTGATGAATATGGTATTGAAGTGAGTAAGAAAAAATTATTTAAGATTTACTGATATGAGATAGAGATTGAAGTTGAAATTTGGATTAAGTTTAGGCTCACTGATTCACCCCCCCCCCTCTCAGTGAGCCATTGTGTCTAACAATTGGTATCAGAGCAGGGCTTTTGCAGAAGCCTAACAAACTTGAAGGAAATCACTAGACACAAGTAAAGGAAAGTCATGGAGGTTTATTCGGAAGATGGGGTTCCATTACTCGATGAATCAAATTATGATTCCTGGATCATCAGAATGAAGCATCACATACTGGCAGAAGGGTATGACATATGGAAATCAATTGAAGGGGGAGCCGCTAAGAAGCCACTTGAAAGCAATGAAAAGGGACTAAGCCTAATCTTGATGGCCTTGTCTCAATCAGAGAAGAAAAGACTAGATGTTGGAAAGTATACCTCGGCCAATGAACTCTGGAGCACACTTGAAGGTGAGCACAAAAGGAAAATTTAAGACATTGACAAAAAAAAAGAAGTCAACATATCTGAAGATGATGAACAAGAAAAGGAGGCCCAAGCTTCAAGCACTAATGAAGGCATGAACTCTCCTATTGAAATTAATGATGATAAAGTTGCACTTGTAAAGGATGAAGAAGATGAACTATTGAAATTCAAAGAGGCATTTGCAAAAACTCTATTGAATAAGGATGTCAAATCCAATATAAGGCTTAAAATGAAGATTATGGGAGCATTTGAAAAATACCAAGAGGAGACAAAAGCATTGTTCATTAACTTGAATCTCAAGAACAAAGACTTGCAAGATGAATTACAAGATAAAAAACATGAGGTCTGTTATCACCTATTTTGTACAAATAGTTGAAACCTTATTGAGCCGCCAGTGTTGGAACACAACAGTGTTCACTTCCAGAGTATCTGGGTTTCAGAATGCAGTAGTTAGCCAATTTTGGCTAGCCAGTTTTATTTTTGAGTCGACATGACCATGGCCCCATGGGGGTTTGTAATAAAGTGTGCTAGTAGGATCTGAGTGTCTCGGTTCCCCATGACTTGATTAAGCAACTAAGGTATTCCAGGGAGTTTTTTCCCTTGTCAATTATACTTTGCCTATAGCCGAGTTATAATCGATGAGGTTTTCTCCCGCTCCTCCAAAGCTGGAATGCCCGATTTTGAAAATTTTAGCCATGGGGGGTTATTAGAGTCCAACTAATGTATATAAGCCTACTAGACACTATTAAAATAGGTTTTGGTCATGTCCCAAGTCTCTAGGACCTTCAGAAAAAATTTCGAAAAAATTTTACCGAATCCGTCGAATTTGGGTTTTTAATTATTTTTTAAATTTTAATAAATTTCTCTATAGTTTAAATAGAGAAATTTAAATTTGTAATATGTCAGTCATCCGGGATCCGATTTCAGTGATTGAAGTCTCCAGACTTATGCCAAAAATCATTCATGATCCCTGGACCAGCTAACCCTAGGTTTCAGACAATTATTTGGCCTCATGATTAATATTTTCTCAAAAAATCAAAAAATGAGAAATATTAATTAAAATTTTCAAAAAATAATAAATTGGAAATAATTTAAATCTCTCCAAAAAATGCCAAATTGAATAAAATCAAAGTCAAAATGACATGGCAAAAAGCATTTATGATGATTGGAATCTTCACCCACCTGATTCAGATCAGTTTCAGAGCACTGGGAGTGATCTACAGTTAAGAAATTCGCCCACCTTCATGCAAATTCATTTTTGTGATTTGGCAATTGATTGATGGGTTGTTGGATTTTGAAATCAATGCATGTGGGGCTCCTTCCTCAAATTATGGGCTCCAAACTCAAGTTTAAAGATGAGTTAAGACTCCAAGCTCGATTTGGTTGGTGTTGACATGGATTTGATTGGTTTTTGATGGAGTTTTTGGCTCTCTTCATCACCAATTCGAATTAGAGTTTTAGCATTGAGTTTTGTTATATAAGAGAGGCCATTTGGGCTTTCTCTTCATGGAGAATTATTGTAAACTTACTCTGCGGAGATTGTAATAGCTATTGGCTATCATTGGAAATAAAGTTGGCTTTGGAGGCAATTTGTGTACACTTTTATTGGTTCATGAGCTATTAATTTCTTTGAGGTAATATCTGTAATGTGTTCTTGATTTATGCAATTTCAAAGTTTGATTTAAATACATGCTTAGATCTCTTTCTTAAGAGCATAGGGCAAACATTTGATGGTCCCAATTTGTTTGCTAGGCTTAGGCTTGAATAATATAAAGAGTGCAAATTGTAATCGGTTTTTACTACCTTGTCTCTTCATGCGTTTTTGTCTAACTCTCTATATTTGATCAAGCTTTGTTTGTGTAAGTTTTTTGTGCATTTGCAGATCTTCAAAATGGTTGAGATGAGATGAACTCGGTTGTATCTCCCTCTTCTCCACCAACAAAAAGATTTTACTAATAGTGTGTTTGCAGGATACTTCCAAGGAGCAAGATCTTAAGATTGGCATCAAAGCAAAGAGGGTTTCCTCTTCCATCAACACAATTTCTCTCTTCTTGGTTACTTGTTACTTGGACCCATCTTCTTCTTGTGGAAACCCCTTTCTAGATCTAAATCCAAAGTTGAAGTTCTTTACTTTTAAAGCCTAGATTAGTTTGCCATAAGGTTGAAGTTCCTTTAACCTTGGGGAATAACTTGGGATTTGTTTCCTTGTGCTCTCTTCAACACTATCGCATGCGTATCATCCAGCTAGCTGGAAGGATTTCTTGGATAGTGTTTTACCCATCAAGTGTTTCACTTGATTTTTCCATCTCTCATCCATTTCGTTTTTCCTTTTGTCCACTTCACTCTTCCCATTTTCCATCCATTTCGAAGTTTGTCTCTCTCTCCCTCATTCGCTCCCCTTCCTTGTGAGCCTCTTCCTTCCCTTTCGTTCCCTTCCTCTTCCCCTCATCCATTCGTTTTTGCCCTTTTGGCCTCTTTTTTCCTTTGTCTTTTGCTCTTTCCCTTCCATCTTCCTTCCATCCATCCTACAAAAGAAACAAAGCAAACAAAAGAGGTTTGAAGTAGTTAGTGACTTTATTTTTTGAAAAGTTGAGTTTAGGCATCTTAAAGTATCATTTAGGGCTTGCATTTTAATCTTTTGTCTTAAGTTTTGTAGTCTCATTTAAAGATAGGAAAGTTTGCATACAAGCTAGTTCAAAAAACTTGTGGTTCCAACCTCATTCCCATCTTTTTTGGAGCACTCTATCTTGCAGGTCTGTTTTATTTAAATTGCAATTTAAATTCACAATCTCGTGCACATTGCATTTAGGGCCTCATTTTTCAATTCTAGGTTCAAGTAGCTTCAAGTCTTAATTTTTTCAACTAATGCTAAAAGGTACTTGTAGCTTGAATTTTTGTTGTGTGTAGGTGTGAAAAGAAGCTAAATCCAAAAGAGAGCTCTAAGTAGAAGAAGAGCAAAATCAAGTAAAATGAAGGAAAATTGCAAAAACCAAGAAGGGGCTTAAAAACAAACCTTGAAACCATGAATGTCTCTTGAAACAAGTTATTATCCTTTGTATAAACTCATAAGAGTTCTCTCATTTTTTTTTTAAGGTTTACTTTTCTCAAAAGACTTCTTAAGGATCTAAATCCCAAAGGCATTTGTAATCTCATAATAAAAGTTCAAGTGGAGGAGGCCTCCACTTTTTTGGATTTCTTCCCCATTTGGGTAAGAATGTTGTGGCGTGATTAGCTCAGATCTCAACTTTCCAAGTTCTTAGGTTAGTTTTTCATTTTATATTTTAAATCAGCATTTTATTTTCATCTTGTACTTCTCTTCCAAGTTTTGACCAGAGTAAGCTAACTTTGGGATTTGTCCCAAAGGCCACATAGTTTTGTGATAGCTTCTCGTTCCCCGTTAGCATCTTGTGGACATCCAACTAGCTGGAAGGTTTCCAGGATTGACGGTTCTAGTGATTAGCCTTGTTCGGAGGTTGATCCCACTTTAGAATAAATCTGCTTGGTAGAACACAAGATTTTGTTTTCTGTTATCTTCAAAGCATCTTTCTTTGTGGTTATTCTTATATTTTCAGTCACTTTCAGTTTCATTTATTTCTTTAAGTTTTCACAATTGCTTCATTTCTTGCAAATAAAATAAACAAAGCCTCTTGAACTTGGCCAAATCCAAGTCAAGAGCACTCTCTGTCGGAGGGCATATAGATTTGCACTTTCCCCTTGCACTAGGAATTTTAAAGTAGGAAGTCTTTTGAACTATGGTCTTAAGACTAAATCAAGAGTGCTCTCTGTCGGAGAGTTGAACAAGTGCTCCTAATAATAAAACATTTCAATCCACATTTCTCTTTAATTAATTTACTTTGGTTGTGTGTCCAACACCCGTATGCTCTGCCAACCGGAAACGGTTGGACTAGTACTCAGAAAGGTGAAGGACTTGATAAGCTCATAAGTGATAATTAATTAAAACTCACCCCCATAACCAACCAATCCAGAGTTGAGCGATAAGATAAGTTCAGTGGGTAATCTCCTAGTTGGGGGCGCCAGGTTGCCATGTTTAGCCTCTAGTTTGTTGGTTAGCATTGCGCGACCTGACTAGAGCACTGGGTGGTCCGACATGTCCTTAAACGGAGGCACTTGATACTGTCTTTCCGGACACTCTCTTGATATCCTTGGTTTTAGCCATAATAATCAAGAACATCTAAAACACTTAAAATTTACCAAGAAAAATTTCAAAACGATATCACAAACAGCTACTTTTGACTTACATTTTTCAGCATCACAAGCATTTCTTTTGACTCCATTTGGCACTGGTCTTAAAAAACTCTCATGTATCTTCTGAATCAGGACCATATGTTCTTGTCATTTGTTTGATCTTTATCTTGTAGATGCTTTGTTTTAATTCTAAGTCGAAGTATATTGTTCATCTTCTAAATTGTATTTTGTAGAATTTGCAACGTGGATTGCGTGTTTAATTGTGTTCTCATCATCATACAAAAACTCCTAAACAACACTCATCCGCATCACCCCATACAAAAAAACACTTAAAACATAAGAGCCTTAGTGAAACTCTTTTTTAGGGACTACCCCCCTTGGCTTCGTTAGGAGTTAGCCTAAACGAAGGAGCTGGGATTCAAGTGACAATACCTGGCTCATTGCTTGCCCCCAAGACCACACCTCTCCCCACTTTCCAGTGAGGGAGACAGCTTTCGAAAGATTTCCGCTGCTAGTGTGCAATCTGGCGGACAACAAGGTCAAAAGGTTGAAGGATGAACTAGGAAAAGGACAAGAAAAGATTGATGTGGATCCTAGAGAACTTAAGAAAGCAAGATGGGCTAATCTTGATCTGAAGATTCAAATAGACGAACACAAGAGAATTGAAGAAGTCTTGAAAGATCAATTAGATGAAAAGGAGAAGGAAAATCAAAAGCTTGAAATGGAGGTTGTTCAACTCAAGAAAAAAAATGAAAAGCTTGATGCATATGGCAAGTTTAAATATAGCTCAGCTATCTTAGATGAAATTTTGGATTGTCAAAGGCCCCCATTTGACAAATCTGGCCTTGGGTACAAGAAAGAAGAAGAAAAATATAAAGATGACACTTGGCCTCCCAATACTTTTGAAGTTGGATCCACCTCTTACAAAGAAGAAAGCAAAGCTCCTCATGTAACTGCTCATGACAACAAAGAAGTTGGAAGATCACAAATAACTCATGAAGCTGCTCCCACTCATCAAAGCAATTCATTTGGAAGAAGAAGGACAATTCCAAAATGGAGCCAAACATCAAGGTATGAAAATGGTTTTAATGGCTATTGCTTTTCTTGTTCTAACTTTGGTCACAAAGCAGTGGATTGTGCATATGGAAGGAGTATTGAAAGACAAAATGTCAAGGCAAGATGCTGGACATGTGATCAAAGTGGACATGAAGCTGCCAACTGTCACACAATAAGATGCTTCACGTGTGGAGGTGTTGGGCATAAAGCCTCAGTTTGTGCAAGTCCAAGAAGACCATTCATGAGGAGATTAACATACAACTCACCAAGCAAAGCAAATGAAGAAGATGGAACAAGTTATGAAAAGACTGAGATCAAGAAGAAAGTATAGGTGAAGAAAAATGAAGTTGATGATCAATGCAAAAATGAAAATGGCTGCCATAGGGCAAGCCAAATTTGAGGTCTTCTAAAGATCTTGGGAAAACCTTGAGTTCATGATGTTGGAGGTCGAACTCAAAGGCAAATGGTGGGTTCTCCAAGAACAAACAGGTCCTAGGATCGAATTGTTGACATTGACAATTGGTGTGACAGGAGGAATATGAAATGTTGATGCATGCTTACCTTTTATGAATTTAAATCATTCATTGGCTAAATGTTCTCAAATAACACTTAGCTAATTGTATGAGAAGAATGGAGTGAAGGCAGCAGTCCTGAAGTTGTGGTTAAAGTTTCAAGTTTGAATAGCAAGATACTACAGCAGTATGCTTAAGGCAGTAAATAGTATGAAGAGCTTGAGCAGCTACAACAGAAGGTATATTGCTGCATTACACAACAATGAGATGGACCAGCAGCTTGATCAGCAACGTATTGAGCAGACCTATGATGAGATTGACAAGTAAAGGCGATTGGTTGAGAAGCTTGGTGACTGTGATTTGTGACTTTTTTTTTCAGTTCTGGGTATCATGGGGCACGAAAGAATCAAAAGTATAGTTTCTCTTGAAGACAAGAAGCTACGGGTTGACATTATTATTCTAAAGTGATCCGATGGCAAGAAGTATTAGAATATGTCATGTTGATACTCTCCCATGTTTAAAGTACAAATTCAGTGATATAACAGACCTTGCTTGATGATGATGCACACAAGATGATGACACTATATTTGATGGTTATCGATTTGCAATCATGAGAGCTTGTTTGGTTAAAAATTTGAAGCAGCTTGAGCACTGTTTGAAACATGGCAGCTTGGAGCACCATGGAACTCAAAAATTAGACGGTGTATGGCATATAGAGCATCAAAAGCTAGTAGAAGTAAGCTAGAAGCCTTGACAAGCACCATTATGAATCATTGGACAAACTCAATGTCTTTAAGTTCTAAATGAAGAATGTGAAGTTATTATACAGCATGCTACAATTATTCAAAGGGACATCAACATACTTAATAAGGGGAGCATGGCAAAATTAATACATGTTTACTCTGACTTTTGGACTCCCAAAAAGACAGGAGTAGCACCAGAATGTTATGGCAAGAAATCTGAACTATGTGAGGTGGCAAAATGACAGGGGGAGCAAGAAATCTATTTGAAGAAATCAAGTATGTAACAAGTTGTGAACTTATTTGACAAATCCTTGATGAAGTTTGAAGTAGTATAAGCTCAAGGGGAGCATTTTGACATGAAAAACCAGCAGCAAGAATGCAATGATCTCAAAATGGCTTACCCACCTCAGTCAAAGGGGGAGTGTTTATGTAAATTTGAAGATGGTAAGCTCAGTTTGAAAGGGGGAGCATACATGAAGATGTCAAGCAATGATCAAAAGAAATTTTTTGGACATTGTAAAGCCTTTAATGGTTGATCAACCCTTTGTCATTAATGTCAAAGGGGGAGAAGAAGAAGTTGGGTGGTTGCCATCAATGACAAAGGGGGAGATTGATGAATATGGTTGTCTATGGTTGTTATTGATGACAACATTCATGACAAAGGTGAAGTGTAAATGACATGAAGATTAGCAAGCATGGAAGACAATGAGCAAGATGGACAAAGGTCATTGGATGTGGGCATTGAAACCATTGGAACACCTAATGAGTCAAATGACCCATACTGTGGTCATTTGAAGATAACTTGGAGAAGGCAAACAAGGATAGCAAACTATGACATGACAAAGAAGTGATAAATATTAATGGCATGGCATGATTGGGCTTTGGAACACCAAAGTGGGCAAATGACCCATTCTATGGTCATTTGTGGTTTGTGGTGGCTTGATGGGGTAAAGGAACCCTTGAGATGGTGGTAACGATGCCCTTGTACCCCTAGCACTTGAAGAATTACATAATGGAGCATACCCACACATATGGTGGCTCTTGGACAATATTGTTGAAGCTCAAAACATATTGAAGAAGCCCTCACTCATGCTTGAAACCCCACAAATTAAGAAGAATGTAAATGACCCATACTGTGGTCATTTACCATGTTGAAGTCATAAATAAAACAAGCATACTTGAAGACAAACCTTGCAAACATTTGATGGCTTATTACTGGAACTTATGATGAACATGGTTATGATGTGTTGAAGCCAACAAAACTTAAAGAAAGCCCTAAGTGACCCAAAAGAAAGCATAATCGGCCTGCTAAAAGGAACACTAATAAATAAATGATAAGTACATGAAGTTGGCTCAGCAAAAACAACATTAAAAAATTATAAATAAAATTATAGTATGTCGGCTCAGATTTTTTTTTTTATGTTTGAACTAGTATAAATAGGAGTGAAAACGCCATTCAAAAACAAGCAATTGAGAGCTCTGATTTTCGACCTGCCAATTGAGGAAATTTTCAGGTGCTGTAGCAAGCAGCTACAGTGGAGAACATTTTTATTTTATTTGTTTTCTTCTTTGTTTTGGGGCAGCTGGTTAATGATGACAAAACAGGTTGCTGATATAATTGGGTTACAGTATGCTGAAGATTGTTAAAGACATGATAGATGACATGATGCTAAACAATTTTGATATGATGCTGATGATGAGCATTTCATATGATTGACATAATGCTGGATAAGTTTATGATCTTAATGTGCTAGACAGAATGATGATATAGGGCAGCTGGTAGATATGTTAGTGTAGCTGAATACTGAAGATAATGAGAACATAAAGACAGTGCTGATGATGATCTAGAGCAGCAATTTATGGACTTGGACAGCGTAAAGTTATACTTGAGGATCTTTGTGGATGAGGATATCTGTGGATGAACATGCTGGTTGAAAATGTTAGAGCAGTAATGATGAAAACCAACTGAATGATGATGACTTCGGTGCAGCAGTGAAGATTTCGATGAAGTAGTGAAGATTTCGGTGGAGGTGTGGAGATTTCATTTTGATGTGCATGATGAAGATGCTGGGCATAACTGAATGCTAATTGTTCATGGACACAGTGCTTGACAGTTTGATTTGTATAAAAAGGGAGAGAATGAGAAGATGATGGATATATGAAATAACTATGGGCAATCAAATTATTGACAGTATAAAGATGAACCTACAGGCAAAATACCTTTTGATATGATGATGATGAACAGCTGGAGACAGGACAGTAGTAAGGGCAGTTTTGACAAGAAAAGTTATTTTGATATGGACAGAGTTGTAATGATGTAATGTGTTCATTGATAAAGTGTAACATGATAAATGTATGTTTGCTTACAAGCTGGGTCTTGTACAGAAATGTACTTGTAAATACAAGCAGAGTCTTGTATCCACTTCTTAGTAGGATCTAAGAAGAACTAGGCAGGGTCCTAGATAAAGAGTTGGTGCTCTTTTATTTCAGTTGGTCCTGAATTGCCTCACGGTTGTAGCCGTTGAACCAAATACAAAAGATTACAAAACTATATCTTGTGTCTCTTGTGCAATGTGTTGATGATGATGTGTTTTTAATTGATGAATGACATGTGCTTAGTTGATACAGTTTATTGATGAATATGGTATTGAAGTGAGTAAGAAAAAATGATTTAAGATTTACTGATATGAGATAGAGATTGAAGTTGAAATTTGGATTAAGTGTAGGCTCACTGATTCACCCCCCCGCCCTCTCAATGAGTCATTGTGTCTAACATCTTCTTCAAACCAAGAAGAATAGAATATCATTCAACTCAAGAGCGTCACCGGAAGGCATCCGAAAGGAAATGGAGTCAACTCCTCTCACAAGGTGAATAGCATCATCACCAAGCTCCTCTGCTCCTAAATCTACTAAATAAAGACCTATCATATACCATATGTCTCTAAGCTCCACTGCCCACATACCATCCAAGATGGAAATATTTCACTTTTTTTTACATCAGACTTTCACTTCTGTTTTTTACAAGGTGGAAATATTTCCCACTTTTCCTTAGTGGTCGGTTTACAAATAATGAGAGGAAATGAAATAATAAGAAATTTAGACCTAAGATACAACCTGGTTTTGTCCACGAGGTCCTTCCCCTGAACTGGTCCACCAAGTGCCATGTAGATTCTCCCACTCACCATTGTGGGTCACACTATGCCATATCATCCTCTGCATCATCCTCGAAATGTCTCAAACTACTCCCTGCACATTCATACTGAAATTTGTGCAACAAGTTCCTGTCCAGGCTACATTTCTCAACAATGCATGGACAGCATGGCTCTAGAAAATTTATGATTAGCAGTAACTCCCTCATTTTATGATGGATGTAACCCCCAAAGTAACGTGCCCCGCTAATCTAAAAACAGGTAAAAGGAATCTTGATTGATGTAACCTCCACTGTTGCCATCATAAATGCTGAACAGGCATGCAGCATTGTGCTCTCCTTGACTGCTAAGAATAGGTAATGTATGCTGGCTGCCAAGGACAGATCTGACAATATTATGAAAGAATTCGCCTTCAGCTGGTAGCAGATCATTTAGTACCCTGAATCAGAGCAAAGGCATCCCTGGTCCGTATTTAAATACTGCCTGAAATAGTTAGGGACAGCGTCCTCATTGCTGTCACTACATTCTAAATGCAACTGCCAAAATGGAGCGCCCTGCCAGTCAATTCAAAACCACTATAACGGCTTCAAAACGGCACCCAAATCAGCACTAAACATTCTGGAGGGGCACCTTCCATGCAGCTACGGGAACAACATTTAACAGCTGAAAAAAGATGATGATTTCATGTAAATCTGGGCCAAAACCAGTATGTAACTCATTCAAATATTTCTCTAACAGCAGCAGCAGTAGGTCTTCCTCGGGAAATATGCCCACAATCTCTTCATGAAAGTATCCTTTCCAAGCAGGTGCAAGCTGGAAAATCTTCTGAAAATCTGAGTTTGTCTTCTGATTTGGTCTTGCTTCTATGTGCAGGTACATGAGTCAAGATGCTGAGTTTAACAGTCAGATTTTCCCTTGGAAAATGGTGTTAACAGTGGCTCCAACTTGGGGACAGTTGTTGGAAATATTGGTGTAATTTATACATGTAGCCATGGGCCATTCATATGCATCATTATGTACTTTTTCTTGCCATGTCACCATGCATGCGAAACCCTCAGAGACTTCACGGTTGTTGATGGGTGGTGGCATACACTATAGTATGCCTAACCTGGCAGGGACATCAAGTAATAACATATCATAGATAGCTGGCCCAAGGACTTGACCCTAAGACCTCTTAATTCACAGCACTCAACCACTCAAGCTAACCCATTGGGTTATGTATCATTATGTACATGTAATTATGGCTAAGGCCATATTTTATTTCATTTATTGTGTACTAGGATTTATGGTTAAGGCCGACCTAGTCAAACATGATATGTAGGCTCAATAACCCTCTTTGGGGTGTATGCCCTTGTTTTGTGGGCCCATAACCCCCTCTTGAAAGAATGCCTCACTTGGATTGTGTATAAATACACAACTCAAGCTCTCATTTGTATATCTCATCTTCTGATCTTGATCTGAAATACCAAGTGTTATAAGCCTAAGGGCACTTAATTTTGGCATGTTTCTCTTGCAATTGGCATTCTCTTGGGTGCGCTTGTGTGTTTCTGTTTTCAGCACTTGTGCTTGGCTTTTGCACTCTCTTGCATGCACTATACCTATCTCTCTCTAGTGCATTTGTGAGTAGGCTATTTCAGAATTTGGGTGAGACTCGGTTCCATTGATTCTTCTATTGAACCTCATAAATCTCAACAATAGTATCCCCCTATGGGACACTATGATCCCAAAACTCCAAACACTGATGAAAGACCTATAAATCAAACATCTGCAAAGACACCAATAACTCAAACCATTCCCCTTAGTGATAACCTTAAGGAACCTGACTTGACTCAATTTGACTCTTCCCCCGATTCAAGATACAACTTCCAGGCTCCAAGATAAAGTTCATATTGACTTTTGATCCCAGGTGAACTCAGAACATGTACTTCAGGATTGGCTTCTGCAAAAAGACTTGTCCTAGCTATCTATCGTGTTCAAGGACACTCATTGAAAACCAAACTTGCAAGAAAGAAAGAACTCAAATCAATACCTAGACCTAATAACTTTCTTCTAGGAACACCCCAGACTCAAATGTAAACCTATCATAGTCGAGCATGATTGAATCTGATCAAAATATTCATAAAGCCAGTGCAACCAGCCATGATGTCGATGTATCTGACAAGACAAATCATAATATACAAATGTGAGTATAAACAGGCACACGACCAATTGATCCTGTAAAACCAGTCAACATAATCAGAAACCCCATGTAACTGGTCATGTAAGTGATCCATGGTATGAGATGTCTCCATATGTTCAAAAATCAAAAAAGCCAATCGAGACAAGCATTACTGATTTTTACCCAGAAAAAAAGAAGCAAACCCAAGGCTTCTCTATGTTTCCTTCCGAAAATGATCCTCCATACACTACTCAATATGGTTAATGTAGCTACCAACATCAAGGCAATGATGATACTCAAAAGTAGATATTGAAATACAATCGGATTGAGGAACCATTACCCATTTAGAGTCCTCTTCCTGCTGATCAAAGAAATCAGCAATGGCAATCAGGGGTTGCTCTTATTGAAGAACTCCGGCACAAGAAAAGGTACTAGATTCTCAGGTTGATACAGATCGTCATGATTAATCCACTGATCCTCTTCCTCATCATGATTGGAACAATCAAATGAAGGCACATCATTATTGATTTCCAGAGCTTCATGAGGTTGATTAAGTGGTCCTGCTCGAATCAACAATGTCAAAGAATGAGACAGTAAACTCTCAGGTTGATTCAACAAGTCATCATAAATGGTATGTTGAACCTCTTCTTCAAGTCTGAAAACCATTTTTCCAAGAGTCAACCAGTTATGCTTCAAATCCTCACACTGTTGACCTCTTTTGATTTCTTCTATCATATCAAACATAGGCAGCATAGCTTCCTTCATCAATGACATCTCTTGCAACAAATGTGTTAATTGTGAGTCCATATAGGAAGGTTCATATTCATCCTGATCATTCTCCTCTTCCGAGGCCTTGTACGCCTTACCCGAGAATGTCCGATAGGTGGCACATGTATCCTCCCTGTGCAAAGCTCAACAAAACCTACACCAATATTCCATTTGAATAGTCGTGATCAAGATAAAGTAGTCATTGTATGTAAATTGTCTTGGTCATTCCCGGTGGAGTCACTAGGCGAATATCAAGATCTTCAACTAAACAATATTCACCAATGTCATGTAGCCCCTAAGCTATCGATCAAGAAGCTGGACTTTACTCCACAGCAACGGCACCAAAAATATTAGTGCTCAGAACTGCCTATGTAACTTGCCACAATATCAACAAAGGAATTTCAGTTGTAACAAGAAGATACCAGCCCACAGTGTCACCTTCATTAGTTTCTCCTCACTTTGGGCTTGTGCTTTTCCAGGGTCAGGGAATATCCCTATAAAAACTTGGAATTAAAAATTTTGATTTAAGTAAAAGGTGACCGGTGCCTAAGCCTGTTGAGCAAGAATGGACTCAAAAGAACCTAATCTGCAAGACAAATGGGTTAAAAGATGATTATCACAGTTAAAAAGCAGCAGGCTGGAATATCATCAAATCGATCAACACTCCACATAAAAGATTAATTCCGACAGCTAGAAGAGATGTGAATGCATCACTAACACTGAAGATACATCCACAAACTAGTAGATCCTTAGATCAGCCCTTACAGATCATACAAAATCAGTTTCTTATGCTGTTGCAAATTCAACACATTCATGATAAAAGTAAGTGGGAAGAAAAAGAAAAGAGAAAAGACACTAGGACCACCAAGCTCCTTACTCTTCTCTTTGGATCATATAGAATGAACCAAGTAGATTACAATTAATGTCTCTCACCAAGAATAGAATGAGATAACAATAGAAAAGGCATCTCTCATATGTGTGCCCTCCTCCTTCATGTGTAACTCCTGCATTAATGCATCCTTGGAATAGCATAAGTAACTCCAGGGGAATCTGTGATCTCATTTTGTGCTAACAATAAGAGTGGGGTTATCACGAACCTACAGTCTGCCCAAACTTTTTTCTTTCAAACTTCGGAATTTTCACAACTTCGCATTGGCCCCTGACATTGTACAGCACTACCTTGCCTCAGCGAACAGGGGTTAGACCAACCCATGCCTACTACAACCAAAATACGCCCCTTCGCCTAAGATCTGCCAATAACTTCGCCTTAGACTACGCACCATCAAATGCAACCAAGTCCTACTAAACCAAGTTCATTTAACAATGAGGCATACGTCCAACCGTAGCTTAAACATCCCAACAATACTTATGTTGAACAATAAACCAACATTCATTCATTCATCACATCATTCATTCATTCAATACTTATGTTGAACAATAAAACAACATTCATGATTTCATCACATCAATAAACCACAATACACATGCACATGTATAGTCAAGCATCCAAGTCGGATGCCTTAACACTTTATTAATGAGAAGAATGTTTACACAGTACAACAAGGGAGAGCAGCCACATGCATGCTCCTCTTTTACAACTAGTACAAAGAAAGCAAGGAAAATAGCCTTCCTACCAATGCCTAACAACCCTATACAAACCAACCCCTTAAGGTCACTTTGAACTTCTTGCCAAGCATTTTTCAATTGCCTTAGCCACACTAAGCCTCCTCATCTATATATATATATATATATACAAGTCTTGCCAACTCTTAGCAAGCCCCTCCAAGTCTAAGTGGTCGCGTGTACCCGGATACTTTCCCACATAGCTTGTCTTGCCAACATCCAACGCTATGGTATTGGTCCACTTTGTCATTCGATCGAAATCAGAAGCCCATGCGAAGCCCAAGTGCCCACGTCCAAGCCCATGCGAAGCCCAAGTGCCCACATCCAAGCCCATCGCAAGCCCATTCAGTCAAGTGCGTGTCATGTACACGCTCATCAAAAGTGTGCCCGACAAGTGTGCTCGTCGCGCTCATGCCCATCACGCTCACATCTATCACATGTGCATTCTATAAGTGCACTTGTCGAATTGTGCCCATCATAAGCATGTTCAGCAAATGTCCCCATCGCATCGCATCGACCGTAATGGTGCCTTCAATAGGTGCGTCCATCACATCATGCCAATTGCAAGTGCCCTTCGCAAGTTGATCCCAAGTGCTCCCACTTGATCCACTCAACCAGTATGTCTCCAACCAAACATAAGCCTAAGTCATCTAAGCCGATCATTTACTTCGTCTAGCATGCATCGCACATGCCCATGGACAAGGTTTCCCGTGACAAACTTCTTTGTCTCGCCAAGTCCCCTCTTGGTCTGTCCAACCCATGCAAGTTGCCACTATCTAAGGTGTGCCTTGCCTTCGTACAAGGGCACCCAGCATCTGTGGTGTGCCTTGCCTACGAGCTAAGGCACCCATAACCAACTCATCTAGCTCACAACCTTCCGTCATGCTTGTATTTGCCAGCAAGTGACCACCAAAGTGATTGTGCAATGGAGGTGCACAAAGCCTCAAGGCTAAGGAATTACATCTTCCCCTACTAAAAGTTGTTGTCGTTCTCGACAACATCCACAAGAACCTCTATCCTCCAAGTCTGCTACCCAAACTTAAGCATCCATCTACAGTTGTTTCCAACCACTCCACATTGTATCCATCAAAATACATGAGCGAGCAATGCTTCCTTCAAACGAAGCAATCTGCCCAATTTGTCCCACAATGTCTTCCGGATGCATTTGTTGCAATTGCTACTGTGATCGCAACCAACTATTGTAACTATCCTTCACTGTTGCAGCAACCCAACCTCCACAAAGAAGGTTGTCCAAAACGTCCAAGTGTTGCACTCCCTTCACTTATTCATGCTTTTGTACTTAGTTGATTCTGCCATGCACCTGTACATTTGGCCCCTCATGACTTGAACTAGTTGGATGGCCTGTCCAACCATCGCATCCAACCCATGAGATTGTACATCCTCATGCCCAGAACTAGAATTTCCTTCTGTAATTCGGTCAACCTACACAACTCTTCTAGACTAAGGCAAGGCCACCACACTTGCCTCAAAAAGTCACAATGGTACCACAATCACCTTTGTCATCTACTACCTCTACCTGACTTGCTTATGTGTTGATTCTACCCAATCCTTTACCAACGGATGAGTTTCAATGAGCTCTTCTAGGCTCAGCAACTTGACTTGCTTATGTGTTGATTCTACCCAATCCTTTACCAACGGATGAGTCTCAATGAGCTCTTCTAGGCTCAGCAATCCTTCAAAACGAACAGATGTGTCACTCTCAACTTTATCAATCCTCATGATGTAGAAGAGCACTTCATGTGCAAGGATCTGCAAACCTATTCTTCAACCCATGCCACTATGCTACAACCAAGAGTCTTGTTAGGTGAGAACCTTCATGCACTTCCTTGCCTAATAATTACAATGTTTTTCCTTAAAAATGAGGCATCCATTTGCCCTACCTCCATTTGTGCACAACTATGTGCATGCCAAATTGCATCCTAGTGTGTGCCTTTGTCGTTGACCTTCACAACTACTACTAGTGTGACTTTGTCCTGTGCCAAAATTCAATTCTTTCGGTACCCCAAAGTGCACAACCTACTCAACAACGGGAAGGTCTCACCCTTCCTCAACCATCAAGTCACCTATTGCAATCCAACACAATGGTCTTCCTCATCAATCTCAACACCTTTCATGGTCCACACAAGCTCCATTGCTAATCTCCTTAGGCAATGAACCACCCTAAGGTAATTATCAATGAGATGAAGGACCAATTAGCCTTCACAACCACTACCCATAAGTGCACCAACAGCGTGTCCAAAGTCTGCTAAGTGCGATAAGCAACCAAAGAATTTCATACCTTTGCAAACGAAGACATGTTCGCAGCACTACTTCGATCATAATCTCTAGCCAACATGGTCGTCATGGCAATCATCCCCCAAGGAAGACTCCACCACCTCCTATGTTCCCATACATAAAGGCAGGTAAGCACCTCCAAGTTAGATTGATCCACCGTGTTACTGGGCAAATTAGCAGGGCTAATTCCCAGTAAGCAAAAATAAGATCAGTGACCCAATGTCACCTCGGTCACCGTTCTAACTTCTTCGGAAGTCGAAACCTCCAAGGAGAAGTGTCCTTTAAGGAACCCTATAAGACACTAGAACAACCAACAAACTATATTCTATGCAATCTTATAGTTAGACCAATGCCTAAATGGAGTCAATAATATTGTGATCAATGCCAGTGGATTGAAAACATATGATCAGAATCAATAATCCACTTATATCATTCAATGGCATGTATAAACACGTAAGTCAATAATGGACCAAGAGATAATAACCATTCACCAAATGTAGATTTAGGATCATTTACCAATGAAGAAATGTAAGAAACGTATGCACATGTATTACAATAATCAATATTGGATCAAAAGACTATATTTCTAACACCATCAACCAAAGATCATACATGCATTAAGTGATAGTTGTTAAAGTCAACCCAAGGACATCATGTATGACAGATCACCTATCATGTAACTATAACAATATTAGAATTATGTGAGTATACATTCAGTTCCTAGGTTAACTTAATAGTAACACTCCGAGAGACGAAAACTACTACTAACAAATCATAGCGTGAGGGCAAAAATCAATCATCAAGCAAGCATCATGAATGTTAAGTTGAACTGTAAGTTATCACAATTTGCAAATTATAGCATCTGATCACCAAAACTTAGCAACCAGACCTCAGTATGCAAGTATTGTAACAAAGTATGTTGAGATAGGCAACAAAAGCTTGACAACTTCACTGTTAACAAGCATGTCTATTCAATAATGAAGTTTAAACAAGTCTAAATATTAATGTAGCATATCCCAGCCTTAGTCAAAATATTCTGCCAAAAGTAGGGCCCAAGATTCAGGTAAGTACAAATATCAGTCCAAATCAGTTTTAGCATTTAATGCCATTCAATGTGTAACTTCAGCATGCATGAGATAAGTCCTAGCCTTCTATTAGAACAATCAATAACAACACTTCAAGAGATAATAGCCCTTTTATGAAATCCAAAGTTATCCACCTAGTATCTATCAAAATGTAGTATTCCCTATCATTCAATAAGCATCATCCACCAACATTAAACTAAATTCAATTCTGTATATAAAAAACTGAGTTTAGTTCACACAGTAAATAACCTTGAAAAGAGGTACAGAAAATGAACAAAATGGTAAATGAACCAACTCTAAAACTAAACCACAACTAATTAAAATATGTGCTGACTTGTTTTCTGTTTGAATTTTGCAGGTTAAGGAAGGAAGGGAAGAAGACACAGGGTCTGCAATAGAATTGCAGACCTGTGTTAGGGCAGCAGAGAAGGCACGGATGAGGAAGAGGGCAGCAAAAAAAAAAAAAAAAACAAGAAGATGGATGAAGAAGAGAAAGAGGGAAGAGGGAAGATGAATGGAGAGGATGGGAGAGAAGGCTCGGGTGGAGCAGATCTGGAGCAAAGGAGGGGCAGTGAAGAGAAAAGGGAGAGAACCAAGGGTAATGGACGAGCGTGTAAGGGGGTTTTACACAGAAGTTAGGGTTTAATTTTAGGTTTTAATTTATTTTAAAATTTACAAAGACAAATCAAATGAAGCAAAATTTAAGCTAAACTAATACTTACAAAAGAAAATTCAAACTCAGAAAATTAGTTAAGAGAACTAATCTAACATAATATGCACAATTGCCAAAACTCAGAAATTAGGGGTTTTTTAGGGAGTTTTTGATCATTTTGGGATTTTTAGGGCTCCTAAAATTTCACCCTAGTGTTTTTAGGGACAAATAGGGTAGACCGAAATTATACGAGGAAGGGCCGAAATTTTAGGGAAGCCAAAAAATGCAAAAAAATATATTTTTTTAATTTTTAGGGTTTTTGTCATAAAATTGCAGACCTAATTCTAACATAAAAATGCAAATTTACACATGAAAATGCAAGTAAAATTTAGGTTAAATGATGTAGAACAACCTAGGATTTGCATGAGAAATTCACCCTAACCCTAGAGCATCAAAGAGGATGGCCCTCCTCTTGAGATGGTGCTTGCCAAGTTTGGAAAGCTAGGGCTTCTACAACAACTTCAAGAGTTGGTTGATGATGCCCTAGCTAAGACAAACTTTGGAGACCTAAAACTCAAGTTTACAATGCTAGGGTAACTAAAGGTTAGAAAATGACTTATTCTAGGGCAAAATGCAACTCCAGTGGCTACCATGCAACCTTTAAACAAACATACATCCAACATTTAACAAAAAGACATCAAGAGAAAGACTTAGATACCTTCTTGTGCATGTGTTAAGTAAACAACTCTAGCATCGCCTTAGCAAATAAACAAGAGCAAAGACTTCAAAGATTTGTCCCCAAATTAGCAAGCATGATCATCCCCAAGAGGTGCACATCACTCAAAGAGCCCTAGTTAAGGCAAAAATCAGAAATAAAAGTGTAATCCCATAAAGTTGATGATGAAAATGAAGTGAGGAGATTGAATTTATATGATCTCACACTCACTTTTACACAAAATAAGGTCAATTTAATATTTAAAAATGTCAACTTAAAAATATAACAAAAATAATATAAAATAATCTAAAGATGGCCTATAGTAGGCTACCTGGGGTATTTTCCCCCCCTGGGTGCAAAAATATGCTAAACAAGGCCAATTTTGATGAAACTGAAGGCCAAACTGCGCAGGGGAGGTCGCCATGCCCCAACTAACCCCAACAGTGATGAAAACCCTCAACACCCCCTTTTTAGCAAGCAAACAGTCTGCCCAGGAGGATGACGTCATCCTCTGAAAGAGGGCCTAAAGGGAGGGCACTGCTTAACTGGAGGACCATGAGGGTTTTGGAGGTATTCTGGAAGATAAGAGCGCATCTTAGTGCTGAAACAACTGCCGTTGGAGTGTTGAAACAGGGTCGGGGTCATGTGACCCAATGATCCACCCCTAGAAGCCTTGGACACCAACCTCAGGGTTTCAAACCCTTTTGTGAGGCAGTCAGCGATGCCACAAATCCATAGCACTTCCAAAGGAGACACCGGCGGGTCTGGCCATGTCCCTACCTCAGAATGAGCTGGCTAAACATCCCTCCTGGTCAGAAAAAAAAAGACACCCTCTCCCTAGGGCACCTCTGCAGGTAGGATGGTGTTGGTACCATCGTAACACACCGCAACATAAGCCCCCATATGCAAAGGTGTGCTTCGCAATCCCACTAGTTCCGCTCCCCACTCCAATCCATCAATGGTGGATTGCATGACATTTTCTTAGTCAACTTCTTTGTTTCCTCCATCTTTCCACTTAGAACTAGACTGTCCTACTCCTTCCGAACAAGCATCCACCGCTTTGGTACTATCATCACTGCTACCCAAGGAAAGGTCTGTGCCCCTTCCTCAAACATGCTAAGTAACCTTTCATAACTGAACAATTTC
Source organism: Larix kaempferi (assembly GCA_027924585.1). NCBI lineage: Eukaryota > Viridiplantae > Streptophyta > Pinopsida > Pinales > Pinaceae > Larix > Larix kaempferi. The sequence goes on from BSBM01000519.1 coordinate 3,832,167, forward strand.
AATAAGGCACTTCTGCACAAGCACCTCCTTTGCCCATAGTTCTACCCAATGGACTATAACCGACAGCGCTATGAAGAAGAGAATGGTCTATCACCATCGCACCGTTCATCCTTCCATTAACGAAAGACTCCTCCATGTTCAACCTTTCACGAAACTAGGAACCTCTATCGATGCCCAAGGCTCCATTCCCTGCACCTAGGCAACAAACCATCCTTGGCTTTTAACAGTGAAAGGAGGATGGCAGGTGGCTGCCAAGGCCACCTCCATCATCGACAACAATACTCTGCTCGGAATCCACCACAAAATTCACCATCACATACTGTCATTCCATCATGAACTTGCCCATAATCACTTTCAAGGCAACTAGAAACCTCAATGCTGCCTTTTGAACTCTACACTTGGACTGCTCCTAAGACCCCTAGCTTTGCAACTGATGTAGGATGCACTTGAACCTCTTCCAAACCTTCCAATACTACCTTCAAAGGACATACAATGCCAACATGGTCCTAGTTACAATGAAAACAAGCATCATGCATACCTCTTGTCATAGGCAACTGTTGCGGCACCCATGCTACGATTTTGGACACCTTTTTGTCGAACGAATCCACCCACAGTACCCAAGCTTCCACTTGATCTGTTATAATCTGCAATTTTTGAGCCCGAGACTTAGCCTGTGCACTAGTCCTTTCTAGTTGCGTCACATGTTCCCAGCAAATCTCATGAAATTCCCAATCTCATCTTGCCCATTTCATGGTTGTAACTTTCCTCTTGGTCTCCCATGTCTCTTTCCATGTGCCTTTTGTTACCTCCCCAACTAGCATGTGTGATTAAAGTCCCAATGATGCACACTAGCCTAAGGGGAACCAAGGGAAATAGACCAACGTCACCACACCTATCCCCTCTCACTTTAGGTTGGCTCTTCTCCAACTCAAGGAGGAGTGTTCCTGTTACATCCCCTCCCATCCATCCAACTCAAGGAAGGGAACATGACTAAAAATATCGGCTTTTCAAACTCAGCCCCATTCATCATGAACAAATTCATAGCAAATAAACACACATGTGTGCAGATGCATAATTCAAATTAACACAGTAGAAATAAAATCTTCCACAGACATCTAGCAAGCATTGATCATATTCATAACAGTCTTCAATTAAGAACCTTGCAGAATTAAACCAAATAGAGAATACTTATCTTGATTGTGAAGTTGCCCCAAGCAACTAGCTATGCAACTGCAATGTTCCACCCAGCCATAGGCCAATTGTGTTCATCAATCTCTCAACACAACTACCACCCCCGAGCTGGGCATGATTTCCACAAGAAATGGGAACACTCAAGCTCAAGCCAAAACAAGGGATACACATAACTCATACCACAGCATAATCCTCCCACACACAGCAAGCACAAATGTTGGGCATGGATAAATGTTTTTAACTTTGGGATTTACAAAACAAGATTCCCATTGGTTCTTCCAATTCGTGGCACACCCAAAATGAGTTGTGGGAACGGAAATCGACCCTTGGAGAACAAAATTGAGTTTCCAACAGGTATATGGGCATTCAGAGGGCAAAAACGACCTCTATGGACCCCAAATCGTGACTCCCTTCTTCCCGATCCTTCTACAATACACAAACGACCTCCCCGCTAGAGAAAATGGAGGAAAGCTCAGGAAAAATGTGAGGGAAAATGCCTAGCTAGCTCAGAACTCATGAGAGAGCAAAATTAATGCATGAATAATGGCTTGGGGAGCAATTTCGTGGGTGTTTTCTTGCCCAAGAAGCTAAACACGTTTTTCCAAAACTGGTGGCCTACCCATACACGAAAATTGGATAGCCATACCTCTTCATTTCCGAAAATAATAACTACTTCAACCAACTCTTGGAAGAAATAAATGATTGGGTACAAAAGTCAACATGGATAATTGAAGATTCATGGGTTCTCTCATTGACACTTGGCTTGACTTTATTAGCTTCAAGGGTTTGAATATTTCCCTCCCTGTTCCTTGTAAAAATCATGCCCCCATACTCTTGTTGCATTGCATTGCATAGCTAGTTGTGGGTATTTTATTAAAATACATATTAACATGATATTTGTAATTTCTATTGTGCCTGGTTAGCACACAATCCACATGCATCAGTTTTTAAATGTCGATACATAAAACGCTAAATCAATGGCGGGGCCTTGGCCTTGAGCTCCTCACCACGATTTTTATAATGCTATTACATTATTTACAAGTATAATGCAACGGGGTCAAAATCGGGTTGTTACAATTCCCTAGGGTTAAGGTTTACTAGGGCAAAGGCAATGACGAGCAAGGTGATTACAAAGGGTTTCCCTAGCAAAGGTTTGTAGTATAGAGATCTACAATGAATGATGGGAGGATACAAGAACCCACCCCAAAGGACCAGTGTCAATCCAACCTAGGGCAAATGTAGTCAATGGGTCGCCAACTTAGAGGGGCCTTGATTCAAAGATCATCTAGGAAATGAGAGAGCTCTAGGAAACCCTAGCCTCAATGGATGTACTGGAGGGTTCAACTTGCAATCACAAGGGGAAGGACCAATCCCCCCTTTACTTCTTTATTGAGTGAAACCCTACAATAGAAGGGGTTTGAATTGCACCATCCGAATGAAAGACAATGTAAAGAATAACCTACCTCTATGCAAGAACTTCAATTGAATTCAACATAAAACCTTATCCAAGATCTAATTCACTTAGACAATATTGCCCCTAAAGTAGCTCAAGAGAAGTAACATGGACAATGCTAGCAAAGATGATCTCCAATAGATAAGCATAACAGCAAGAAATAATGCCACACATTAACAAGAGTGAAACCCTTAGACAAATTTACTCCAAGAAAGATATGTCAATTAGGCTCAAGAGAGAGCAAGCTTTAAAAATCCAACCATGAATTCAACTGAGGAAGTAACTCTCTTTAATAGGAGTAGCTCAAACTGCCTTTACAATAAAATATTCATTATTTCCTTAGACTTGTTTGGTGGTGGAAAGGTGCACAGGGATGACTGATTCACAATGTTTCTTACCACATATTCACTCCCAAACCGCCCAAATTTGTCCTAGGGCCAATTTTGACTGTTGTTTGGGGTCAAAGTATTCAAAATGGTTAAGCAAATTGCCCAAAATTAGATTATGATGCCAAATAAATGCAGAAAGACCTGATAATTTGGATATTTCATGTTGATTTCTTACCCAAAATAGTTGATTCGTCGTAGATCTGTCCCTTTCAAACCCAGAAATCTCACATTGGGGCTGTTCACTACTGGTTAGATGCTCAGAAGTGCCTCTTTCATGGACAATCCCAACCAGATTTGAGTATTAGGGCATTTGGATGCTAGAATTAAGCTCAGACCCCAAGATGGAGACCGTTTATCTCATAAATTAGGTCCAAAATTGAAAAACATGCTGCTTGTTGTCACTGTTTATCATTTTTTAGAGATGCAGCAAGCCCAGAATGGCTCCTCTTAGCTTGCATAGGGATGGAATGACTCATTTGTCCACCAACAATAGATAGGGCATCATCAAATTGTCATCAAAATTATGTCACCCCGTCTTCAAGAGTATGATCAAAATCACACATGGACACCCATACAAAATGGGGGGTAACACCTTTCATGTCACAACCCAACAATGGTTCAACCCTTTGCAGAATTGGAAAGTTTCCCCAAGCCTCAAGAATCGGTTCACTTGCTGCCTCAAGCCTGATCTTGTCCACCTGCACCACCTGCCAATGAAGCCTTCACTTCTGCCCAGGTCATGGTGTAAAGTGCTTGACAACCCAAGTTTGTACCAACGCGTTGTCGAAAGTCAACCCATAGACGGTCGATGGTTTGCTCAAGGTCTGTCAACAGTCTACCCACACTACCGATGAACTGCCTTGGCTATCTACTGCACCCAGGCACAAGTCTGAACTTTGAGTAACTATTCGCACTGCCTGACACCTACCCAAGGATTGTGCCCTGCCTTAAAGTTTTCCCAAGCATGATGAAGAGCACACGGAACAAACCTGCAATAAAAGAGAAAAGTGCCCAGCTTTTCTCTGATACCAACTATCATGGGAGTCACATTGGTGAAAAGCAATATAGTCCACCACTTTTTTGCTCTGATACCAACTGTCACAAACATGACAAACCTTCAGTCTGCCCAAACTTTTTTCTTTCGAACTTATGATTTTTCCCAACTTCGCATCAGCTCTTAAGATCGTGCGACACTACCTTGCCTCGGCTATAAGGGTTAAAACAACCTATTCCTACTACAACTAGACTACACCTCTTCGCCTAAGGTCTACCCATAACCTCACCTTAGACTACGCACCATCAAATGCAACCAATTCCTACTCAACCAAGTTCATTTAACAGTGAAGCATGCATCCAATCGCAACCTTAAACACCCCAGCAATACTTATTTTCAACAATTTCAACACTTAGCCAAATTCACAATTTAACCTGTTGTAAGCATCGCATGGAACAAAACAACATTTGTCGCATCAATAAACCACAATACACATGCACATGCATAGCCGAGCATCCAAGACAGATGCCTTAACACTTTATTAATGAGAAGAATGTTTACACAGTACAAGAAGGGAGGGAAGCCACATGCATGCCCCTCTTTTATAGCCAGTGCAAAGAAACCAAGGCAACTAACCTTCCTGCCAATGCCTAATAACACTGTACAAACCAACCCCTGAAGCTACCGCAAGCCTGCCTCCTGCAAATCTTGTTAACATGTCTGCATTTTACCCAACAAGCCCAAATTCGCCCTTATTTCAAAGTTCACTTTTAACTTCTTGCCAAGCTATTTTTGGTTGCCTTAACCACACTAAGCCCCCTCATATATATATACAAGTCTTGCCAACTCTTGGAAAGCCCCTCCATGTCGATGCTGCCCACATAGCTTGTCTTCCTGATGTCCAACTCTACGGTGTTGCGTCCACTTTGTCATGCGATCACGAATGCAAACCCGTGCGAAGCCCAAGTGCACCCATCGCGTTCATGCCCATCCAGTCAAGTGCATTCATCGCATCCACACTCATCACAAGTGTGCTCGTCTCATCCCTGCCCGTCGCACTCACATCCATCATATGTGCCTTCGGCAAGTGCACCCATCACAAGCTTGTTCAGCAAATGTCCCCATTGCATCACATCCACTGCAATGGTGAGTCCATCGCATCGCACCGATCACAAGTGCCTCCTACAAGTTGAGCCCAAGTGCTCAACTTGGTCAACTCAATCAATATGTCTCTAACTGAACATAAGCCCAAGTCATCTAAGCCGATCGGTTACCTCGTCTATCATGCATCGCACATGCCCATGGACAAGGTTTCCAATGACAACCTTCGTTGTCTCACCAAGTCCCATCGCGTTCATGCCCATCACAAGCCCATCCAATCAAGTGCATTCATCGCATCCACACTTATCACAAGTGTGCTCGTCTCATCCCTACCCGTCGCACTCACATCCATCACATGTGCCTTCGGCAAGTGCACCCATTGCATTGCACCCATCACAAGCTTGTTCAGCAAATGTCCCCATTGCATCACATCCACTGCAATGGTGAGTCCATCGCATCGCACCAATCACAAGTGCCTCCTGCAAGTTGAGCTCAAGTGCTCCCACTTGGTCAACTCAACCAATATGTCTCTAATTGAACATAAGCCCAAGTCATCTAAGCCGATCGGTTACCTCGTCCATCATGCATCACACATGCCCATGGACAAGGTTTCCCATGACAACCTTCGTTGTCTCACCAAGTCCCCTCTTGGTATGTCCAACACATGCGGGCTGCCACCGTCTAAGGTGCACCTTGACTTCATTCAAGGGTGCCCAACATCAATTGTATGCCTTGTCGATGAGCCAAGGCACCCATAACTGACTCGTCTAGCCAACAACCTCCGTCATGCTTGCTTGTGCCGGCAAGTGACCACTGAAGTGATCGTGCAATGGAGGTGCCCAAAGCCTCATAAGGGTGGGGCCTTACAGGGGTCCTCTTAATAGTGTGCCCTCCAGAATGGAAAGCAAGGCTCTAAAGAAATTTATGATTGGCAAGAACTCCCTCATTTAAAGACGGGTGTATCCCCCAAAGTGAGGCACCCTGCTGGTCTAAAAATAGGTAAGAGGAATCTTGAATGAAGTGAGCCCCACTACTGCATCACAAATGCTGAACAGGTACACGCCATCCTTTACTACTAAGAATAGGTAACATAGGAAGGCTGCCAAGGACAGGTCTGGCATTATTATGAAAAAAGAATATGCCTTCAACTGGTAACAGATCATCCAGTACCCTGAATCAGACCAAAGGAAGCCCTGGTCTGTATTTAAATGCTGCCTGAAATAGTCCGGGACAGTGCTCTCATTGCTCCCACTACATCCTGGATGCAACTCCCTAAATGGAGTGCCCTGCCAGTTGGTTCAGAACCATTGTAACAGCACCCTTCTCTCTGTGGAAATGGACCTCAAACAGCAGATGTATCCCCTTCAAAATGGTTCCCAAATCAGCACTAAATCACACTGGAGGGACGTCTTCCATGATGCTAAGGGAACAACAATCAACAGCTCAAGAAAGACGATGTTTTCATGCAAATCTGGACCAAAACCAACGTGCAATACATCCAAATAATTCTCTAACAACAACAGCAGCAGCAGGTAAGGTATTCCTTGGGAAATGTGCCAACGATCTCTTTATGATAGTACTCTTTTCCAGGCTGGTACAAGCTGGAAACACTGAGCCTGTCTTCTGATTTGGTCCTGCTTCTATGTGGGGTCAAAATGTTGAATTTAACAATCAGATCTGGTGTTAACAACACCCAAGGATTGTTTATTAACCGTATCCTTATAGACATGTTGATGTGGGCAGTCATGCCCAACGAAATAGAGCTTTATAAAACTTATACAAAAAGTTGTCCAATCCTGGCAACGTATCCTTGGCCATCTCCATCAAGGTTGTCGTCAATTCATCCAAAGTCGGCAACTATTCCCACACCCTCATCTGTGCCTCAGAGAGGTTCCATGAGACCATGTCAAAACAAGTCTGCATCACCAGCTTGCACTCCTCCATGAGACCTTGCATTGAAAAACCATCTTATAGTGGTTGACAAACTCCTCTTCAAGATTCTCATGGTTGGTGATATGGCCAACGGTAGTCTTGAGCACAGTAATTTTCTCCACAGCCCCCTTGGATGCAAGGGCCTAAATGAAATCCCTCATGGGCAAGTCACCTGTCTTGATCCAGTGAACCCTGGCCCTCAATTGAGCCTCATGTTCCCAGCACAAATCATCAACTTTTAAAATATGACAAAGCTAAGCAGCTCTAGCCTATTTCTTCTCATCATATGGAATGAATTGAAAGAGCTGAGAGAGACATTCAGTCTCATCTTTGACGGCCTTATTATGCTTCCCTTGAATAGAGGCAACTTTTCAGCCATAACCTCTAATAACAAAGGCTATCTGTGTTGTGGCATCCACCCACCAAATGATCCAACACTTGTCACCCCTTGCTCTAGGCAAGTGGTTCCTAATGGTTCTTAAGGTGAGACGCATTCAAAAATAAATCTAGTTTTGTGGATCCTTATTTTTTCAGCTCCGAGGACAACTAAGAGGGAGGCCAATGTCACCACACCTAACCCTTTTCTTCTCTAGCACAAGGGAGGAGTCCCTATGATAGGATTACTAGAGTTCAACAATGGAGCACAAGGTGAAAATAAGAATAACTCTAGGAAAACAAAGTGTTTTTGTGAATGAAAAAGATAAAGAGTGATGAAGGGATTGGAGACTAGTGTCTTATCGAATGGGCAAATGGGTCAACGAAGGATTGCATGAGGCTTTCTTTAGAAAGATTAGAAAGGGACCCTCGTATTTTGTCCACTCATTCGAACTCTTTTCAAAAAGTGATATTTTGCTCAACTTTCACCATGGGGTCCATCAACTCAAAATCCATGCTTATCGTCCCAAATTACAATATATGATTGATGTATATATAGGATGATCTTTGTGTTCACAAAGTGTGGCGAACTACTAATGGAAAAAAAAAAAAGCCCAATGAAGATAAGAAGAGAGAGAAATGGCTTAAATGATCAACCAAAACTCAAAAACTTATAGATGACCATCTATCAGATGAATTATGTCCTTATTCAAAAACAGGAATTTCTTAAAGATGCATGGTGTTACGCCTTAGAGCTACTGCAATACTCCAGTGGGGCCTAACCTAGAGCGAGGGGTCCAAAAATTTTATCGTAAAGGCCAAAGTGGAAAGTATTGTATGGCTATTTGGATTAGGGGTTGTTAAATGTTGGTAAGTTTTACTTCTAACCCTAGTTGAATGGGCTTTTATGGTGCATTTTGCTAAATTGTTAGGGTTTCTTGCTAGAATTTTATCAACTTTGTATGAGGGGATCGTCCTTATAGAGGAGTTCTCCATTGTTTATTGGGCCTTGAACTTCTTCATTTGCCCTAACTAGGCTCTTCTACCGAACCCTTGAGGTTGCTAGGTGATGCCCAAGTTGTAAGTGTTGAAAGACATTCTAAGTAGAAGAGCGCTGATCACCAATCTCTCAAAGCCCTAGGGTTTGAGAAAATAATCATATACCCTATCTTGTCACAAATCAATCTCCTTTTACTAAATTCCTTGTGTATTTTAATTTACATGCATTTTATGGTAAAAAAAAAGCCCTAAAATCAGATATTATAAAAAGCCCTAAAAATTCATAAAAATTCAAAACCCTAAAAATATTTGGAATTTAGTAAATCTGGTCAACCCATCAATTTCGCCCTAGTAGATTTATCCACATATCTTGAAGGGCGTACTAATTTGAGCACTTGAATTGGGAAACATGAAAATCTGAAAAAAAATCTAAAAATACCAAAATACTTGAAATTGGCCAAAAGTTAAAACCAATCAGTCCAAAAGCTGCGCCCTAGTGGATTTATCCACTAATTTTCAAGGGCGTCTCAGTTTGTGGCTGTGAAGTGCATGAAAACTGTTAAATCTGAATTTTTAGCAGACTGTCAACAAAATTGCAGCAACCTTTTATTGCAGATCTGACTGGTTATTAAATTCGTCCTGTTCATATTGATTGTCACCTTTCAAAGGCCGAATTTTCTGTGTTGTATGGCCTGTGAAACATTGTTTTAGTCCTGATTTTCCCTGTGGTAAATAGCAGAATATAATTTACAGTGGCAGTTTGCAGTGGGTAAGTATAAGTTGGAAATCAAACTTAACTTATAGATTGGTGGTTGCCTACTTTACAGTGATTTATTTAGACTGGTATCTTGAAGTTGATGATTTGTCATAGACCTTAAAACTACATAACAGTGCTGATGGTTAACTAATGCTTTGGCTGATAATACTCAACAGAACCTATGTTACAGTAGCTGTTATATCTCTGTACTTCTATGCATGAATTTAGATGACTGTCTTACTTTCAGACTGATCTTAAAGCCCTTTCATATGATCTATGTGTCTTTGTTATACATTGTTGACTCCATACAAGGCACTGATCTTAGCCACTAGGCTGGTAAGGGGGTATTTGCAGGTATCTGTTGTTTGCAGGTGTTTGTCTACCATTAGGGACTCTCCCCTGGGTTTAGGAGTTACCTGAAGAAGTTGAGGGATTGGGTTGAGCTGACATTGGACCTAAGCCCTCCTTTGCTTACCTTCACTAGCACTGGGCCTAAATTGCCTTGCTTATCAAGGACTGCTAGTTTGAGCGGTAACACATGGAAACCTCTTGAGATGATCATGTACAAATCTCATGAGGATCAAAACCAACTAAATGCTTTGTTACAAGATACTATTGCCCAATTGCAAAACTGTAAAACAGCACTTAAGGAACAGGTTTCTTTCTGAGAGAAACCAGTACTACAGATTTTTGTTAGTATCAAAACATGAAGAATAACAATGTGTTTAACTTGTGTTTGTGTTTGATTCTCTAATCCAAAAGAGGTGAAGGTGTTTGAGAGGTTCTAGCTCTAATGTACTCTCCATTGAGAGCTTATAGTACTTCTTCATGCTCAAGATCGGTCACTGTTTCTGCAGTTAATCCTAGAGTCAATAATAATCAATTAGAGTACTATCGTATTTAAGACATCTTTCCCAAATCTTTTATAGGGGCCAATTTATATACTCAATGTGATATGAAGGAAGTTGTCATTAAGGGGGATTATCGTAATATCCCTTCCTTACCCCCAAGTCAAGCTTAAGGGGAAATGTTCGTGTAACCTTAACTTTGGTTATAACATATTATTATTATTACTATATCATCATCTATCTATCTTATTATAATATATGGTCATATTCGGGTGTGACTACAACCCTTTCAATCTTATATTATATAATGGGCCTTATGTCCTTTATATTGATAAGAATGGAACATTGAGCTCATTGAATATTTGCCTCTTCGGCATATCTGTTACCGTCATGTAATCATATAATATATGCTGTGGACTTAACATTATAAATAATCAATCCTATTTTCTAATAATTATCACCCAACCTAACCAAGACGGTGTGTAACTTCAGAGTCACAAGGGACTTTTGTGTAACTTCAACGTCACTAAGGACTTTTAACATAATAGCGTTAAGTCAATCTTCCAAGGTACAGACCATAGGTTTCTCATGCAATTCCTTGAAAGTCAAGACCACTTGAGGATTCACAAGAGGAAGTTGGAATCCCTGAGATTAAGAGCATGAGATGGGTGTAATGCCTCCTCACCAAGGCTTATTCAAGACCATCTCCTTTGTAGAGGCCAATTTAGGGGATTGTCTTTTCATAACGACAACCCACTTAGCATTCTAGGTGTTTTTGTGAACAAGGACCCATCCTCCTTCAGTGTCACTGTTGGCTTGGGGACAGCCTGAACCTCGCCATGACTGCTTGTGGAGCAAGGACAACCGAGGGTTTGACTAAATCATCATAGAATAGTCACAAATTTAATGATCCAAACTTTGGCATCAAAAACAGGGATTGGGTAGATTCATGTATATCATAGGTTGTTTCATCATTTTATCCCCTATTCAGATGAGAACAAATTCCTTCAAATCCTTGGATAGGTTGAAACTCAAGCAAACCCTTTCGTGCAATCTAGGGTTAAAAATCTTTTTTTGGGGTGTGGGGGGGGGCTCATGATAGATAGATCCCCCAATGGGCCTCAAGATACGTTCCAATAAAGGCCAAAACTACATAGGCAAGCTAGAGAAATCAACCCACGAGACAAGATAATGGAGCAATGTAAGCTACAAAGAAACCCTCCATATAACTTGAGAAGATAATCGAGGGATCTTTGCATACCCAAGTTTCATGAGCAACATTGGTAACACAATGAGATTTCTTGAGAAAATATAAAAGAAAAAAGCTATCAGACTTCCAGTGTATACAATGCCAACCATGAGGCTTCCAATCCTCCTAAATGCAAGCCTTGATAACAAAAACTGAAGACATGTGACCAACAAAGTACCCAAGCAAGAGAGCTCTTTATAAAAATTCTAAACATTATCAAATTAAGTAATAGAAATATCTAATGGAATTTCCTTAAAGGATTTCATTATTACTGCATGGTAAACTTCAGTAACAAATTTCTTGGTAGCTTTGGGCAGTACCATCATGCTCATTGTTACCAAACATGAGGATTTTGCTAACACTTAGAGCAGCTAATACATTAATGATCCGACTTCAAGCCTAAATAAATGGCACCCAATGACCTTATCACGAGGTTGGCGGGTCAATGAGGGCCAATGCATGTCAACCGAATAGGTGGGACAAGCAATAAGAGTGAAAAGGATAGGAATTAATTGCATGGACAAACACATCAAAACCCTTACACAAACCCCAGGGCTCTCTTTTGGATCCCCTTGCACATTTCTTCAACCATATTTTCTGCTTTGGGTTGAGCAAGGTCAATTTTGTGTATTCTAATTTTATGTACTTTCCTATTTGTCAAGTTATTCCCAAGCCTCAATATCGAGTTTGCCAAGTTGATGAGTCACTCCCAAATGGTCATCTTATCGAGTCATTTCCAAGTCTACGTCCGATAACTTTAGTTTGGAGTGAATAAAAGTTTTCTTTTGAAAAGATTTAGTTAGGGATATGATTGGAAACAAGGATAAAATGGAAGACATTTTTAGGCACATTTCAATAAAAAAGGTAGTTCTAATTTGTATTGTAGCCATGCAGCTCATAAATAACTTTCTACTTACTAAAATTCCAAAGTATGTGTAGTCTTCCTTGTCTCAATTATTGGACAAACATGGGTTGTTCCAAGCCCTATAAGACATTGCTAAGGGAAACTTTGACACAAAAATAATCATTGTAGATATTTATGAAAAAATATATGGATAATATTGAGCACCACAGAAGTTTGATTGCTGAAATGGATAAGGGCAACTTGTCAAGCTTAGATGGGTTGCCTTGTGAATTTTACTTGACCCTTTAGCCTATGATTGGAGATGATCTTCTCACAATGTGTCAAGAGGGTTTAGAAGTAGGGCACATGGGTAGGTAATTGAATGCAAGATTGATTAACCGAATCCTTAATGAACAAAAATGGACACCATAGGCAAAATGGAGGCCTATTACTTAAAGCTTTAGTTGTTAGATAAGATAACATAAGATAAGAAAATTTTATCAATGTCCAATGAGTGACCATAAAAGTAGGTCAATGGTGCTGTTGAGTACAATGATGTCATTACAAAGTGGGAGCGCTAATGAGGCTCCTATAAAGCAAGATAGCAGAAAGTAAAAGTATAAGACCATGGCTAAGTTTAGAGAGCACGAAACTCTTGAAGTGGGCAGTCGTTCTGCGGAGATGCTCGGACAAGAAGGATCTAGAAACTAGAACCCAAGTAGTGACGATGTTGCTGATGTGTCATGGTCCACGAGATCCACTACTCCTAACATCCGATTCTGAATGAAAGAAACTCAAAATGGAATGGTATCTAGACGGTTGGTGTATGTGCCGTTTGTTGTGGTGCTATATGGAGGAGGGCACACTATGTTGAACTCTGGATGATCATATGTCTACTGGTAAGAGATCTGGTCTAGTCGTGTTGTTGTGACTGTCAAGATGTGGATAGGGCCCCTCGGGTCCATATAGATCTAGAGTCAGAAATGGTGTTGCTATCAAACTATCTCTTGGTGCCCTGGTGGGGAGCACCTCAAAGGAGGTAATCATCCTAGTGGAATCAACTCTAAGAGGAGGCTAGAGAGTCTGAGTACAAATCCTGAAGGCGTCCTGCATGTATAATGCTAGGCACCTCTAGTTAAGGTACTGGAAAAAGCTGGAGAGGGTCTGTAATCCTCTAAACAGACAATGGAACTGTCCACGGATCTCATAGTAGATGGGGCAAAGAAAAATGAAAAGTACGGGTTGCAAAAATTGTATCCTATGCAAACAAGGAAAGTACAGGTCATTTCATGCTAGATCAATCTAATTAGCCTTGGAAGGTCTTGAATTCGTAAGGAAGACTAGACAACGATACTTTTCCTGAAGATTGACTTTGACAAGGCATGTGATGGAATTGAATGAGATTTCTCCCTTAATATGCTCTATTGATTGGGATTTGGGAGTTTTTTACTAAAGTAGAAAGAACTCTCTTCTCGAATGCCTCAATCAAATTATGTGTCAATGGCTAGTTGTCAAAATTCTTTGGGTCCCTCACTATATGTTTTACAACATATGCATTAGGATACCATCTTGAATTGCTTGAGTGCAAGGCCAAATCTAAGGCATCTATCTTCGTAGCAAAGGGAAATCATTATGTTCATTGAAGGAAAATTGTGTTGTTTGGACATTATCACTAAAGTTGTTGAAGCAATATTAAGTGTGGAAAAGACAAATGTTCTCATCATAAGGCAAGAAAATTTCTTGATTGGCTCTATGGAAAATGGAAAATCATCCAACGAGTACATAATGTGCTATTTAGGAATCCCTTTTTTGTTGGTGTTCCTCTTATTATGGGACTTTATCTAGCATGTATCAAGTAGTCCTAACCCCGAAATGCATTGTAACATGGTCAATTTCGTAAGGAGGTATTTAAATGTTCCATAACTTTGGGAAATTATTGCATTTTCATGGTCAAGTAGATCGGTGCCTTTATTCCCTTGAAATGAGTGCTCATATTGGGTCGTTTTCAGTGTTGTCCCTTTTGACAGGGTCAAACTTGACCACAAGGGGCCGCTGAGTTTATTTGATCAATATTGATAACTTGATAGGTGCCCAAAACACAAATATTTCAAATAATATCTAGAATGTAGACCTACTATTTGTGTGAAAACCCAAGAAGGACTAAGAAACCTATAAAAAGGCCTCCTTCGCATGGGGTTGATATATTCGGATTGGTCTTGGATCTTTTATGGACATGACAACAAAGTTACGACAAAGTTTCTTCTTCTCATACATAGGAATGCCCAATTCACACGTTTAGTTGAATCATCATTTCCCCTTGATTTCCTTTGAAGTCGATGTTTTCTATGTCAATGTTTGCCTTATTGCCCCATGTAAAGGGACGTTTTGCATCACCCTTCCCATGTTTGGCCAATTCCCTTGAATCGAGTCTATGTCTTCATCATGCATCAACTTCTTCTTACCTCGTGTTGGTTAAAGGGATTCATCATTTCCTTTCTTCCAGCAAATCGACTCTTCTCAATCATGACAACTCCGCGTTGGGCATTTGATCTAGAGGCTTGGTATCTTGGGTTCCACTTTCATCATTGGTGAAGTTCCTTGCATTTGGCAATGGGTTATCATATCATTAGTCCTTTATTGAATGGTTACTTCCAATTTTCAATTTCAAATCATTTATTCATATGGTTAGTGGTCATATTGGTACCTTGGTTCCCTTGGTTCTAGTACCTTGCATCTCGTAGGGATTGTCATTATTGATTTATGACTAGATGGTTTTTGCCATGCTCAAATTCAACACATTAGTGAATGTAGAGAATCGTACTCGATGATGCTAGTATTCTAGATTCAGTGAAAGACCTTGGACATTTGTGGTTCCTTTCAGCCAACATTGGAACTTTATCTAGAGCTCTCTTCAACCAGCATTTGGTTTCCTTACACTTGTCTAAGTCCCTTCTAGAATTGGGGCTTCATCTTCTTCAGTTTTGTACCATCCAACTTGGTGGCATTATACCATTAATGTTAGAGGATATTTTTGAGATATTGTCGTACTTTGGCATGGCCTTCCCATTTTGTTGTGCCATGGATCCATTTATGTATGATTTACTTTGGCATGTGTTGTACATGTCTTGACTCGTACATGAGCATGGACATGTCCGATTCATGAAATAAAGGATGACTATCTTACCTTTTTGTTGTGTTTGCAAGTGATTTCCTTATTCTATATTTGGTGGGTGACTTCCTCTCTAGGCTCTCGAAAGTCCATTTTGATGAAGAAAAAACATAATGTATTTTAGCCATGCAATGCTCTACTAGCCTCATACATTAGGGGTCACCTGTTATTATGGGACTTTATCTTGCATGTACAAAGTAATCCTAACCCCATAATGCATTGTAACATGATCTATTTTGTATGGAGGACGAAATGTCCCATAACTTTGGGGAATTATGCATTTTCATGGTCAGGTAGAACAACACTTTTGTTCCCTCAAAACAAGTGTTGTTAGAACTCAAATTGAGAAATTTTCAACATCTTTTTTACAGGGTCAAACCTAAACATAACGTCCTCTCGAGTTGATTAGATCAATATTGATCACTTGAGAAGCTCACAGAGCAAGGATATTTTGGGAAATCTCTCAAATGTGAACCTATTCTTCATGTTAAATCTCTAGATAGACCAAGAAGCTTTTAAAAAGGCCTCCTTCACATGGGGTTGAATTGTTGATAGCTTTGGATTGGTCTCGGATCTTTCGTGGACATAATATTAGACTTGTGATAGATTTTCTTCTTCTGCCCAATTTCCACCTTTCTATACACTTGCCCAATATGCTTGAAGGTTTCAGAGGAACCAAAGAAGAGAATGAAGACCTTTGGACTATAGAATCATAGATAGTCTTAAGAGGAACAAACCCTAAGGAGAAAGTACTTGGAGCCACCTCACCATAGCAAGGTATTGAATCCATCATTGTACTTTTTTCTTCTTAAGGACAAACACACATTTAGTGCTATGGAGGTTCTAGTGATCTCTCTTTCTTTTCTCTTAAACCATACTAGTCATTACTTAACATAAAAGAGATCCAAGAAAGCCAAGGAGATAAGGCCCAAGTCTCTTACATTCTATGGAACTACTCCTCTCCCAAAGCAATGTAAATTCATTCCATTCCACTACCACAAGAAAAAACTTCATTCCTCTCTTTATCGATTGAGTAACTTCGTTCCTCTCCTTATCAGTTGAGTAACTTCATTCTTATCTCTTATCTCCGTTATCTTTTATCAATTGAGTTCTTTCCTATCTCTCTAGTTAGCAAAGTTATATGAGTCACTATGTTATACAAACACCTCCCAAACTCAAAGGCTATTTAAACCATGTATCTATTTCTTTAATGTACTGACTCGTATTTGGTAACTAGAGAGATAATCACGAGAAGACATAAGAAGATAACTTCCTAAGGTAGGCTCTTAATATATGATGGATCTCTTTTAAATAATGACTCCTGAGTCCTACTCCTATCATGTTAATAACTAAAGATAGCATAAATAGAAAATAACTCCCAAAAAGGTATTTAAATTTTAAGTAGTCTCTTAATATATGAGAGCTCCCTTTTAAGTAATGACTTGTAGCATGTCAGTACCTAGAGAGATAAGAAAGAGAAAACACAACTCCATAAAAAGGTCTTTAGGTAGTCTTTGGTTCTATAACGGATCTCTTTTAAGTAATGACTCATATCATGTCAGTAACTAGAGATAGCATAGAAAATGAACACGATACCCTTAAAGTAGTCTTTAGATAGGCTCTTAATATACAATAGATCTCTTTTAAGTAATAACTTGTATCATGTCAATAACTAGAGATAGCATAAAGAGAAAATATCTACATAAACGGCCTTTAGGTAGGTTCTTAATATACGATAGATCTCAATGACTAGAAATAGCATAAAGTCAAGGAAAATAGTAACCCCATAAAATCTTTGGGTAGGCTCTTAATATATGATGAATCTCTTTTAAGTAATGACTTGTTTCATGTTAGTAACTAGAGATTGCATAAAGAGAAACTAGAAAGATAAGTTCTACAATCTCTTTTCTTTTCCCCCCCATTTACTTGTGTTGATTTGATGTTGCTACTTGAATGCATTTGCTTTCTCTCAATGAATTTATGAAGTAGATCTAGAAGGGTTTCTACTTAGTTTTGTATGTGAAATCTAGGGTTTCCCTATTGTAGAGTAGGGAAGATTTTTTGTGTGTGATGTGTGAAGAATTCTTGAAGCTAGGCCTCCTTGTTAAAAATTCAAAAATGATAGCAGTAGCAGACTGTAAATATCAAAATGCAAAGATAGCTAACTGTAGATAAAAATAGGACAATATGCAACCACAAGAACACAGTTGTTTACCCTGGGGAAAACCTTTTAAGGTATAAAAACCCCAGCAAAAATATCTTCCTTAAATATGAGATGTCTGAGTTTTACAACAGCAGGCTAAATAAGCCTTTCCAACAATTTAGAATTGTTTCATTTACAAAGAAGAACCCTGTTGAAATTGTAGCTGAAACAGTTTCAACCTTGTTTGACCAATCCTGCACCTGTCACTGTTCACTGATGTCTGCTGTAGTCTTTTCAGGGCTGTAGTGACTTGTAGATTGTGTTGTAATGGCTGCCAAAAAGTTAGGGACAGACCCTCGGTTGTATTGAACCATGAACCAAAAACCCAGCAGTAACCAGCAGAGAGAAGATAGAACTCAATAGTAAACAGCAGAGAACTCAGCAGTAAGAAGATGTGTGAAACCAGCAGTAATCAGATCACCCTGAATGCACAGCAGGAATGCCCTAACAGGGCTCGAGTTAGCACAGCAATAGGAACCAGTGATATATAACCCAGCAGTAACATGGAGAGAACCCAGCAATAGAAGATAACCCAGTAGTAATCAGCCAGCAGTAAGATGTATAACCCAGCATTAACATGGAGAGAACTGTCTTCTAATATCACCGAATTATTTTCAGAGCTGTCCACTAACACCACCGAACTGTCCACACGAATTGATGATTGAATGATGAATTTTTTTTTCTATATTTATAGTGGATAATTCCACACAAAAAATAATGAGGCCGACTTGCATCATTTGCCATTAAATTTTTATTTTAACCATTGAGGCCAACCTTCCAATAAATATATATATAACATATATATTTTAATTTCTTTACATCATTCATCTTTTTAATTTTGTCTTCCCTCCAATAATGAGTTGACCAAAAATAAATAAATAAATACATATTTATTTTTCTTCTTCTTCTAGCTGGTGAGTTCATGGACCAAGCCAAGTGGTGCTTGGGTTCTATAATAAATCATCCAAGTGTTCTTCAGGGTCTTCATGTCCACTCCAATTACATCATCATAGGAAGATATTTAATTGCTTTACTTCACCCATCTGTGGTCAACAAGTCCAAGTGGAGAAGTACACCACTTGCCCAGACCCGGTCTGGGGCTTACAGTGAAATCCTGGTAACTGACCAGGTACCTCCATTCTCCCAGAGAATGGCTCTCAGCCCCAGGCTGAGCTTCCAATCCCAGACTGGATCAATATCCTGGTAACTGACCAGGTGCCTCCATTCTCCCAGAGAATGACACTCAGCCCCAGGCTGAGTTCCCAGTCCCAGACTGGGTCAATATCCTGGTAACTGACCAGGTGCCTCCATTCTCCCAGAGAATGGCTCTCAGCCCCAGGCTGAGCTCCTAGTCCCAGACTGGGTCAATATCCTGGTAACTGACCAGGTGCCTCCATTCTCCCAGAGAATGGCTCTCAGCCCCAGGCTGAGCTCCTAGTCCCAGACTGGGTCAATATCCTGGTAACTGACCAGGTGCCTCCATTCTCCCAAAGAATGGCACTCGATGCTGCTCAGGAAAAATCAACACTCCCTCTCAGCGAGAGGGTCATTCTCTGCAATACCAAGCTTGTCTCGAAAGTGCACAAGCTTTGTCAATGACAGGGGCTTGGTCAATATGTCAGCAATCTGCTCATCTGTACGAATGTACTGGAGCTTCATGGCACCTCGCTGTACCATATCTCTGATGAAGTGGTACTTCATCTCAATGTGTTTTGACCTGTCGTGAAATACAGGGTTCTCTGAAAGCTTAATGCAACTCTGATTATCGCAATGGATAACAGTTGGTTCAAGCTTTCCACCAAACAGGTCAGAGAGAAGCTTTCTAAGCCAAACTGCTTCTCTGCAGGCATCACTGGCAGCAATATACTTAGCTTCAGCTGTGCTCTGAGCTATGGAACCCTCTTTTCTGCTGGACCATGAGATCATGGCTGATCCCAAACTGAAACAGTACCCTGATGTGCTTTTCCGGTCCACTGCACTGCCAGCCCAATCGGAGTCAGCATATCCAAGTAATTACCCCACTGTTGGAGGTATATCTGAGCCCATATGTTATAGTACCTCGCAAATATCTGAGCACATGTTTGGCAGCTATCCAGTGTATGTGCTTTGGCTCGGACATGAACTGACTCAATGCATTCACTGTATAACAAATATCTGGTCTCGTATGCACTAGATACAGCAAAGATCCAATAAGTTGTCGATACTGAGTAGGATCCACTGCCTGTGAAGAAGTAGCTAAGTCACGTAACTTCTTCATATTTGATGTCATAGGTACACTCATGGGTTTGCAGTCATGCATCCCAAACCTCTGCAAGATATCAACTGTATACTTTCCTTGAGATAGAAAGATCTCATCTGGCTTCTGCCAGACCTCTAAACCAAGGAAATAGTGCATGAGTCCCAGATCTTTCATTTCAAATTCAGAAGTAAGCTCCCTCTTGCACTGAGCTATCAGTTGCTCCTCTCCAGTGAGGAACAGATCATCCACATATAAGACTAGGATCAAGACATGGTTCTGAACAACCTTAAAGTAGAGGTTGGGATCAGCAGTGCTCTTGGAGAATCCCAAACTATGAAGGTAACCATCAATCCTGGCTTACCAGACCCTTGGGGCCTGTTTGAGTCCATACAAAGCTTTCTTTAGCTTGCACACATGAGACTGCATTTCATGTGTCACAAAACCTTCAGGTTGCTCAATGTAGACCTCTTCTTCAACTTCTCCATTAAGAAAAGCTGTCTTTACATCCATTTGATGGAGTTTCCATCCAAAGACAGCAGCGAGGGAGATAATAGTTCTGATGGTGGTATACCTGGCAACAGGGGCAAATGTTTCATCATAGTCTATGCCTTCCTTTTGTGAGAAACCTCGTGCCACAAATCTTGCTTTATATTTCTCAATGCTGCCATCAGCAGCATGCTTAATTTTATAGAGCCATTTGGAAGTTACCACAGACTTCCCTTTTGGTCGGGGAACAATTTCCCACACATCATTTTTCATGATGGAATTATATTCTTCTGTCATGGCATCAATCCATACCTGATGAGACTCTGCTTCTTTGAATGTAGAAGGCTCTGCATCAATGAGCTTACTCATAAGACTTGAGTATTTCTAGGGCTTCTTGCTTTCTCTGAATGTCCCAGATGGAGCTTTATGCTTCTTTGCTTCTTGCAATATATCTCTTGCCCAAGTAGGTCTTCTCTTGGATGGAGGGGCTTCAAGTAGTTCTTCAGCTGGTCTCTTTGGTTCTGAGTAAGCATGAGGTTCATCTTCTTCCTCCCTCTGATTCTCTGAATGAGGAGAGTCTGGAAAGTCAGAAAGAGATCCTTCTGGATCTTTTGGAAGCTCTTTGGAGTGGCGGAAAACAGCTTCCTCATGAAATATCACATCTCTGCTGATTTCAATGTACCTTTGACCAGGAACATAGATACGGTAGGCTTTTGAATTTTCACTGTACCCAACAAATGTGCCTTTCTTTCCGGAAGGCTCCAGCTTTAATCTCTTTTCCTTTGGCACATGGATGTAGACTGGAGTGCCAAAGATCCTCATGTGGTCAACTGCAGGTTTCCTTCCTATAAAGACTTCTTCTGGAGTCTTTTCTCCCAAAATGGCATGAGGACTTCTGTTTTGAATATAGACAACTGTACTAGTAGCCTCAGCCCATAGAGACAAGGGAAGATCTAGATCACATATCATTGCTTTAGCAGCCTCACGAACTGTTCTATTCTTCCTTTCTGCAACCCCGTTCTGTTGGGGGTTGTAAGGTACAGTTAACTCCCTCTTGATCCCTGCTTTTTGGCAAAAATCATCAAAATCATTTGATTCAAACTCACCTCCATTGTCTGACCTCAAGATGCAAATGTGTCTTCCTGTCTGATTTTCAATCAGTGCCTTGAACTCCTTGAACTTATCAAAAGTTTCACTCTTAGCTTTTAGAAAGTAAATCCAAGATTTACGAGAGTAATCATCAATGAACAGTACATAGTATAAGCAACCACTTAAGGAAGGTGAAGACATGGGTCCACAAATGTCAGAGTGAATTAAATCCAAAATACCTTTTGATCTGCTGTAACTTTTGGAAAAAGACTTCTTGGTATTTTTACCAAGGGCACAACCTTTGCAAATACCATTATGTTCATTAGAAAACTCAGGCATACCTGTAACCATCTTTTGAAGACCAGGGAGAGCTGCATAATGAAGGTTCCCAAACCTGCGATGCCATAGCTCACAAGGGTTGATGGTGTTGTGAACCAATGCTTGAGTAGAATGCCCAGAGGCCTTGTAAAGGCCTCCCTCTCGAACCCCAATCAAT
Organism: Larix kaempferi; assembly: GCA_027924585.1. Taxonomy (NCBI): domain Eukaryota; kingdom Viridiplantae; phylum Streptophyta; class Pinopsida; order Pinales; family Pinaceae; genus Larix; species Larix kaempferi. The sequence continues at coordinate 3,853,981 of BSBM01000519.1, forward strand.
TCTGCTGCACTTAACCTTTCATTCTTTGACCAAAGCAAAACCTTTTTGTCCATGAATATAACTCTGTAGCCTTTGTCTTCTAAGCCAGCAACAGAAAGAAGATTTTTCTTCAAACCTGGAACATATAGTATGTCTTCAATGTGCAACATGGTCCCTGAATCAAGTTGAAATGAGACTGAACCCACTCCCTCTATTTTGTAGGTGGAGTCATCTCCAAGTTCTACTTGAGTGTCAAACTTCTTCTTTCTGTAGCTTGTAAGAGCTTCACGGGAACCTGTCATATGTTTTGAGGCTCCACTGTCCACCAACCAAGAATTTGAGCTGTTGGTGATGGATCCTGCTAGGGAAGAAATCAAATAGTATTCTTTTCTTGAATCTTCTTGCTTGGAAGACCTTGCATTTTTCTTCTTCTTTGGTTCTTCTTCTTCAGCTGTAGATGCTTCAAATTTTCTTTTGGGCCTTCTCTTTGGCTGCCTACAGTCCCTAGCATAATGTCCCATCTTGAAACAATTAAAACATTTAACTTGTGACATATCAAATTGCCTACCTTGTGGCTTGTTCTCTTTCTTCTTGGGATGGAAAGGCTTCTTGAATTGCTTCTTAGTTTTAGCTGCTAGTGCAAGGTTCCCTTCTTTAGGACCCTTAGTTCTGCTCTGTACTCTGCCTTCTTCTTCTAAACAGTCATGCCAAAGTCTCTTAAAATCTGGCTGAGTCTCACGCCCACTAACAGAAGCTAAGAAGGTTTCCCAAGAACTTGGAAGGCCATCAAAACAGTTTGTACAAGGTCATCATCATCTACTGTAACCCCAATAGCAGAAAGTTGGTCTCTTACCTGAGCAATCTTTGTGAAGAAGGAGGCCACTCCTTCATCCTTTTCCATCTTCAATGTACAAAGTCTATTTTTCAAGACTCTCTTTTGACTGGGTGCTTTCTTCTCGTACAAATTTGTCAAGGTGTCAAAACACTCCTTGGCTGTCTTCAGTGGTGTTATGGCAGGCATTATATTTTCCTTGACTGAGTCATAGATAATCCTCCTAGCCTTGGCTTGCTTCTTTTTGAATGTTGCCCTTCCTGTGTTTGACGTGGATTCTTCTATAACATTGATGACCAATTCATCAAGGTCATTTTCTTCCAAGGTGGCCATAATTCTTGCCTTCCATGAGTTAAAGTTTGCTGAGCCCTCAAGCCTGTCCTCTGGTCTGAAAGAGGTAGAAGAAGCCATCTCTAGTCTGTCTGTGCTGTCCCAAGGTCTATGTAAGACACAGTCAGTTGCCCAAACACTGTGTGTTTTACAAGCAGAGCTCTGATACCATGTTAAAAATTCAAAAATGATAGCAGTAGCAGACTGTAAATATCAAAATGCAAAGATAGCTAACTGTAGATAAAAATAGGACAATATGCAACCACAAGAACACAGTTGTTTACCCTGGGGAAAACCTTTTAAGGTATAAAAACCCCAGCAAAAATATCTTCCTTAAATATGAGATGTCTGAGTTTTACAACAGCAGGCTAAATAAGCCTTTCCAACAATTTAGAATTGTTTCATTTACAAAGAAGAACCCTGTTGAAACTGTAGCTGAAGCAGTTTCAACCTTGTTTGACCAATCCTGCACCTGTCACTGTTCACTGATGTCTGCTGTAGTCTTTTCAGGGCTGTAGTGACTTGTAGATTGTGTTGTAATGGCTGCAAAAAAGTTAGGGACAGACCCTCAGCTATATTGAACCATGAACCAAAAACCTAGCAGTAACAGTAGTGTGAAAGAACCCAGCAGTAACCAGCAGAGAGAAGATAGAACTCAATAGTAAACAGCAGAGAACTCAGCAGTAAGAAGATGTGTGAAACCAGCAGTAACCAGATCACCCTGAATGCACAGCAGGAATGCCCTAACAGGGCTCGAGTTAGCACAGCAATAGGAACCAGTAATATATAACCCAGCAGTAACATGGAGAGAACCCAGCAATATAAGATAACCCAATAGTAATCAGCCAGCATTAACATGGAGAGAACTGTCTTCTAATATCACCGAATTATTTTCAGAGCTGTCCACTAACACCACCGAACTGTCCACACGAATTGATGATTGAATGATGATTTTTTTTTCTATATTTATAGTGGATAATTCCACACAAAAAACAATGAGGCCGACTTGCATTGCTTGGTCATTAAATCATGAGGCCGACTTACTTATTTCAGCCATTAAATCAATGAGGCCGACTTGCATCATTTGCCATTAAATTTTTATTTTAACCATTGAGGCCAACCTTCCAATAAATATATATATAACATATATATTTTAATTTCTTTACATCATTCATCTTTTTAATTTTGTCTTCCCTCCAATAATGAGTTGACCAAAAATAAATAAATAAATACATATTTATTTTTCTTCTTCTTCTAGCTGGTGGGTTCATGGACCAAGCCAAGTGGTGCTTGGGTTCTATAATAAATCATCCAGGTGTTCTTCAGGGTCTTCATGTCCACTCCAAGTACATCATCATAGGAAGATATTTAATTGCTTTACTTCACCCATCTGTGGTCAACAAGTCCAAGTGGAGAAGTACACCACTTGCCCAGACCCAGTCTGGGGCTTACAGTGAAATCCTGGTAACTGACCAGGTACCTCCATTCTCCCAGAGAATGGCTCTCAGCCCCAGGCTGAGCTTCCAATCCCAGACTGGATCAATATCCTGGTAACTGACCAGGTGCCTCCATTCTCCCAGAGAATGGCACTCAGCCCCAGGCTGAGTTCCCAGTCCCAGACTGGGTCAATATCCTGGTAACTGACCAGGTGCCTCCATTCTCCCAGAGAATGGCTCTCAGCCCCAGGCTGAGCTCCCAGTCCCAGACTGGGTCAATATCCTGGTAACTGACCAGGTGCCTCCATTCTCCCAGAGAATGGCTCTCAGCCCCAGGCTGAGCTCCCAGTCCCAGACTGGGTCAATATCCTGGTAACTGACCAGGTGCCTCCATTCTCCCAGAGAATGGCACTCGATGCTGCTCAGGAAAAATCAACACTCCTCTTCATGTTAGTAACTAGAGATTGCATAAAGAGAAACTAGAAAGATAAGTTCTACAATCTCTTTTCTTTTCCCCCCCATTTACTTGTGTTGATTTATAGGAGACTGTTTGGTTCTCCCGCTTTGTACGTACATCATTGTAATCAGCAGTCCCTTTGACCTACTTTGTGGCCATTAGTTGGACATTAATATAATTATCTTATCTTATCTTGGTCTCCGATTTCAGATCTGCATGATCCATCAAGGAGTGCAAATTAAAAGCTTTTGTCTTCTCCTCTCTTCTCTCTTCAAGCCCTAGTTTACTTTCTTCATTGCTTAATTTAATGGAGTAAAACTCTATTTCTTGTTGTCTATCATTAGCATACCAATCTGCCAGTGCTGATCAAGTAGTACACACTATACAAAAAATCCCAACAACACTTTTGGAATTGACGTGCTCCTAAAGGCTCTATGGCATTTGATCTAGGACAAAATTGAACGCAAGCTTTAGAGATGAATTTTCCAAGACATCCTTCTTACAAATAGAATCAACTATTCTATTCTTAATTGCAAGTCATGTATTCTATTATTCTTGTCTCTTTCCTTCCAATTGGAAATGCTTTTCGACCTTTTCTTTGGAGGAAGCACAATGTGAAGAGGGGTCTTTTGCTAGTTTCCCAAGACATCTAACTTTGCCTAGGAAGATGGAGGACTTAATCTAACTAATATGCACATTCAGAGGGCAATGTTGGAAGCTAAATGGGTCATTCAAGGCATGATTTGGAATGCACCTTGGTAGAACATATTCTACATTGCATTCAAAGTGGTATGCAAGTAAATGGCATACCAAGCCCCTGTAACATATCTGACATAGTTGGTGCAACAAAAGCTTTTAATTTTTAAAATTCTTAATCCAACTATTTTCGAATGGACATGACAAGCTTGGCAATTGGTATCCAAAAGTTACATTGGCACTTTGTACATTTCCAAAGCCTATGGGATTTCGTTGCACAATTAATTGGGACTTTGCTGGTGGAGAGGGGATGGATTGGGTTAACTCCTTTTGCTACAGAATAACTGCCAAGGAATTGATTTCACACACAGGGAGATTTGTGCCACAAGGAATCATATAAATGGTTATTCTGGAGAACACTCAATCAGCCTCAAAACCTCCAAACTATAGACACCAATTTGAAAAGAGTGAAAATGGTATTATGAGAAGACCATGTATAAATCACTAAACCAAGAATATTTATTCTTAAGATTTGGCCAAATTATCCCATTGCAAATCGTTTCAACAAAAAAGAGAACATTCCAGATAATTAAACAAGATGGATTAGGAAGTGTAAGGGTCAGTTCTTTATAACAATTTAGATGTGGAAAATAGGCTACATTGCATTGGCATTACAAATGGATGTTCCCAACTTACCACAATCTGAAACAATTAAGCATGTTTTGTGGAATTTCAAGGTTGCCATAGCTGTTTGTGTTGATTTTTCTGAGCAGCATCGAGTGCCATTCTCTGGGAGAATGGAGGCACCTGGTCAGTTACCAGGATATTGATCCAGTCTGGGACTTGAAGCCCAGCCTAGGGATGAGAACCATTCTCAAGGAGAATGGAGGCACCTGGTCAGTTACCAGGATATTGATCCAGTCTGGGACTGGAAGCTTAGCCTAGGGCTGAGAGCCATTCTCTGGGAGAATGGAGGCACCTGGTTAGTTACCAGGATTTCACTGTAAGCCCTAGACTGGGTCTAGGCAAGTGGTGTACTCCTCTCCTTGATCTATGGGCTATGGGACCTTCTCAAGGGACTGATCAACCCTTGTGGAAATACCTAGTACTGGATTTTGGTGGAAACAAGGAAAGGTAAAAGCAATTAATAATTCTCCTAATGATGATGTACTTGGAGTGGACATGAGTGGATCATTGAAGACCTTGAAGAACTCCTGGATAACTTATTGTGAACCACGTAAAGAACCATGAAACCCAAGCATCACTTGGCTTGGTCCATGTACCCACCTTTGAAGAAAATAAAAATAATATATATATTTTCATGGGTCGGCCTCAGTTGAATTATTGAAAGGAAAATAAATATTTATGAAGTCAGGCCGGCCCCAACATGATTTTTTCTTGGCCATTCGACTCACTATAAAAGAAGGAAGGATTTCTCATTTTATCCATAAATTCGGTGTGCATCTTCTCTACTCAGCTCGTGGTTTTTTTATTGTCTTCTCTGCTCAGCTCGTGGGTAGTTTTATTTTCTGCTGGGTTCTATTTTTGGAGAATGTGTAACAGCCCTGCTAGGGCTCTTATCTGTGCATCTGAGTTTTATCAAGGTCTGAGTTCGGCAGCCCTATTAGGGCACCCACAGTTACAGCAGTCCATCAAAGGACTTACACAGGGTTTAAACAGATCTCGACTCCCTCAGTAAAGTATACACCAGCAATTTTTGCAATGACAGGCATGTACAGGTTGACTGTGTTAAACTAAAGCTGCTCCAGGCATCTAGCAACACCTACAGTCATTCAGTGGCAGATTAGGGACAGCAGACATTGTACATGGTTCTTCTTGATCAGTGAAACAAATTCTAATTTGTTGAAAAGGCTTGTTCTTAGCCTGCTGTTGTAAAAACTCAGTCATCTCATTCAGGAGATATATTATTATTAATTGCTTTGGGGTTTTGTCCTTGAAAGGTTTCCCGTGAAAATACTGTGTTCAATTTTTGTAGATGTGTGTTTACTTCTAGCTATCTCTGCACTATTTTTATTTACAGTCTGTTACTGCTATCAAATTTCAAAATTTTGACAGTTTGGGGCATGGACTGCTACTAAGTACGTTACTCTCTTTATTTCCTTCCTCATTGGAAAGTGGTACTTTTGGAGGACAAATGAAAGTTTAAACATGCAAGCAAGAGCGTGTGGTATGTGATTAGACTCACATGCATCTTCTTCTTATGGAAAAACAATGACAAGCAACCTGTTGTGAGGCAACCATTTGGAAGAGTAATCAACTTCTAGATTGGAGTTGTCTATGTAGATCTTAGCTAGGATTTGGCATTTTTAGGAAAGATGGTGATTCTCTTTTGAACAAAGCCAAAGCAAACATCATAACTCGCCTTGCTAATGTGAAGATGGGCAAACTATATGACCATCCTTTGGCCCCATGAAGTTTCATTCTTGATGTACATTTTTATAGTTTAGTAATAAAAACACAGGTATTCTTAATTGTTTAATAATAATAAAATAAGATGTATTCCCAAAAAAAATGTTTTTGCTTTCAATCATCCAAACTGTCAATTGAAGCAAGAAAAGCCCATACACCAAAAACAATAAGTCAATCAAGTAAGGATAGTGAAATGGGGGGCAACCAATACAAGATGTAGGAATACACTGGGACTATGGAGTGGGATTAGAACCCAATGCCCAACCAAATTTTTGGTAGAACTTACAAAGGGCTCTTTCAAGTTTCAACACAAAATCCTCTTTATTCAATATATGACAAAAGGTGCGTGTCCGAGTCTGGACGCCCTGTGGGGATACGACCAATTTTTACTTAGTAAACTATGTTTCCGAAGTAAGCAATTTCTGCCAGCAGGTTATTTTTTTTGGATTTAATATGATATTTTTTTTTCCTCCGGCTAAAAAAGTATAGAGTTAGAGACAGATTTCCTCTAGAATGTAACAGAACAAAATACAAGAGAACGGCGTTACATTTAATTTTTGATGGGTGTATTACAGAAACTGAAGTGAATGGCATATCTTACAGTAAGGCCGTTTAAAGCCCCCTTTGATATCAAAAACTCTACTTCTTGTCCCTACCAAATGCAACCTGGTCCAGACTCTGCCCACGCCTCCTATACTGCCCACCAGAATCAATAAAACTAGGACAAGGCCTATAGACCTTGATGGGCCACCATGAAAAACCAGGGATGGTCCCAATACCGCCTTGAATCCTCCCTTCTCCATTGCAGCCCCTCTCTATCTCTGGTCTTCCACATGCCTTGCAGCCCATTAAAACAGTCCCCTTCTCCTCCTCTACTGCCATACCATCTTCGGAAATCGCCCGAGTTGAAAGAATAGGAGTCGGGATTTGTCGTTCTGAGAGGTACCCAATTGGCACTTCGGTATTTTGAGAGAACCCAAGTGAAGGAATCCGCAATGTCTGTGCAGTTACGGAGGTTTGGCGGGGCGGCTTTGAGAGGGAATTGAGACAATTTGGGTTGGTTTTTGAGGACGTTACTGTGAGAATCGAATGAGATAACAGGAGACATGTGCCTGCCATGGCTTTGCTGAGATGCAAACAGACTACCTGTCGCAGCCACCAGAGTCTGTAAGGCAGATTTGGGATTTCATGGGGCCATCTTATTTGTAGTGAGTCTTATATCGTACAAGAAAGTTTTATACTATAGATAAGATTACATTTTTCCAAATACACAATTTTTGTGTTCATAGCTGATTCGACTTGAGTTAAGAGAATTGAGTTAAAAGGAGGATTGAAATGTGATAGGGGTTATGCTATTGACTTGAGTGGGTGAGTATGGAGATGTGTAATTCTTTTTTATCCTTAATTTTTAATATAGGTTATATAAAAATTTATTAATAATAATAATAATAAAAATAATATTTGGAATGTTTTAGTGATCTTTCAGAACTTAAAGCCGGATGCTGTACAATGTGTAAAGTCTGTTTGCAATTTATTACAGAATTATCCAGAAGAGGAACATGGTAAGAAAGTTGTGAGTGAGGATTCTTTTTCTTTTGTTGTATCACAACCGGTCTTATATTTTGATGGGGCTGCTCAAGATGGTTTGTGTGCTACTGGCGGGGTCATCTACATCAATGATCACCATCACTTTTCTCTTCGACTTAATGGTGGCAGAGGCACCAATATGCAAGCTGAAATTTTGGCACTTTGGGTTGTCCTAAAAGTGGCTAACTCATTTGGATTGGTGAATCCTATTGTCTTTGGAGACTCTCGAGTTACAATTAAATGGGCAAACAATGAATTTTCACTCAATGTTTTGGATCTTGAAAATTGGTGTGCCCGTATTCATTAGGAGATTTCAAAGCTGGAGCAGATTTCTTTCTATCATATCTACAGATCACATAACTCTCTTGCAGATCAACTTTCAAAAGACGCTTTTGCTGGTCCTGTAGGTGTTCTTTTTTGGGAAGAATGGATGGAGGCCTGTCTGCTAGACAGGGGTAATTTATATCTCTTTTAAGAAAGCTAGTAATCTGGGATAATCTTATAGTTTTTGTATGTAATCTATTTTTTGGAGGATGATGATATTTATGTATAGCGGCCACTAGGAAGAAAATTTGAGATCATGTTCTACATAGAATATCTTGAGACAAGATATTTCTCACTATCTTTGTACTATATGATTCCATGGAATAGCAATAGTACGATTTTTTTCTGCTGGAAAAAAAAATAAATAAAGTATTTTAAAATAATTTAGTTATCTATGTGAATGTTGAGGATCTCACTCAATGTTCCCACTAAGTTAGGTTGTCAAAATTACAAGTGAACAATTTACCAAGGGGAGTGTTTCATGACTTCGAAGAACATTAAGTGTCATCTTTTGTTTGGGGGATAGGTAAGATGACAAACAAGCAAGTAGAATCTCTAGCTCTTTGGTAATGACTTTTGATAGCAAAAGAACTAAGCTTAAAGGATATTATAGTGTTTGGGATGCAACGCTTGTAATTCAACGTATGGTTATCAACTTTCTCCCACACAACCCAAAACTCATCAGAATCATCTCAAGAATAAATGGGCTTGGGCATTTCTTTGATTCATTGCATTTCTTTCAAATTCCCATAAGGTTGAACTCCACTACTGATGAAATGGCTACAAAGCATGTCGCATCGCCTACGACAATGTGGAAAAAATAGTGGATAGGGGGTATTGCAACTTACCCTCAATGTTATTGACCTCAATTTGGTTTATGAACTCATTTAATTTCATTGACAAGTGGTGCATCCTTAATCACGTGCAAGTTGGATTTGATAGCCTACAATTAGTTTGTGCTCCTCATTTGGTTTCGCAAAGAATCAATGTTAAGTTCACTAGTGTAATACCATGTATGTTAAGCCCTTGGACATGTGTAAGTTGTAAATGTTTATTGTTGAGGCATTAGGTGTCGAGACAAGGGTCCTTAAGGACAAAGGAACATTATTATTATTTTAAATAATTAATTAATTAAAACAACAAGCACTCCGGAAACCACAAACGGGGATGGGAGGCCTTGTTTCCATAGTGTGAGGGGGAATGGGGACATTCCTAGCACTTAGACTTGATGTTTGTACCTTGGAGAGATGTTGGTCACTCGAACATTAGAGTTGGAAACAAATCTTGCTTATGTTGGCCTTTGGAGTTATTATTGGAACTTATGCATGGTTTATTAGCCTCCTCTTGCCTAATATGCCCCTCATGAGAAATTTGGTGAGCTCTACTTGCCTAATGCACCCTCTCCCTAGAATATAGCTTACACCTCCTTGTTTGGAGCTTCCACCTCCTTGTTTTATGCCTCCACTCCTCTTTTTGTGCTAGATTCTTCCTATTTTTGTGCTTACAAGCTCATTATGATGGTGTGGGACCCTCTCTCTCTCTCATGGATGCACCCTCTTTAGCCTCCTTACTTGGATTTGTGTAACTCCTCACTATTTTGGGTTTGTAACTCCCTCTCTTAGCCCCCACTCTAACTAATTCAAGTTGCCTCTCTCTAATTCGTGCTTAGCCTCATGGGTTTGAGTTAGTGGGACCTAAACACACTCTCTACCTCTCTCTAACTTGATTTTTCCCCCTTCGGTCGAATTTCCCTCCTTGGTCTATAAATACTTGGTTGATCCTTGTGTGAAGCTAGCCAAAAAATTCCTCATGTGATGCGAAGCTAGTGAGCTAGTAACTTGTGAACCAAGAGACATTGTTGTTTGTGTAGAGAGCATGAGATAACTCTGTCATAATTCCTAGAGTCTATTGCTTATCCTTGATGCCACTCTGTAATTCTTGGAGAGAAGTGGAGATGTTCTGAGGGAATGGTGACTACGGGGTTAAGGGATGATGATATCTTGAGGGACTAGCAATTGCGGGGTGAAGGGAGTCTCATCTATCTGGGTAGAAAGCTCGTGAGGAAAGTTTAGATGGTATGTGTTGTGGAAAAAAATTGCACACGTGCACTCTTCCACTTGGTAAGGGGCTAAGCCTTGTAGGTTGCAGTAGAGTCTCAGTCCTTGGAGCCCCTTTGTGTGTGATTGGTATTCCTCCAAGTGATCCTGCAAGAGATTGTTAGTATAATTTACATTCAAACAAAGAAATATGGATAAAAACAACATGAAAGAGATGGGGGGGGAGTGCAAACTCCAATAACAACCAAATATATGTTAAACCACTCTTGTATTGCCCAATGGTATAGTTGTACAACACCTAGGAGGTGTGGTCTTCAAGGGAAGCCAACAATCTCCCTTAGGGAGGCCTTTCTCGTCCAAACTAAATGCTAAGTAGATGGTAGAACAATGGAGAGAAACACTTGCCCATTGAAGGAAGGTGGCAAGGGAGATTTGGAATGCTCACAATGATAGGAAATGGTGGGATATGAGGAAGTTCCAACTCAAATCTAGCAGCATAACCTTGCTCTGATTTCTCTCTATAAAATGCATGCAAATGGCTTCCTTTTATAGGCCAAGAGGTCACCAACAAACAACTAGATCCGAATGTGAACTCACCTCCTCCATGAACTAGTTCCAAGGTACACAAGGGGGGCTGATTAATGCCACCAAGTGTGTGAGGAGCCAAATTCGAATCCTTGGGGAAGATTGAGCCTTCAATGCGTCGGTGGGAGTTAGTGGTCCCATTGTTTGACAGTTGCACAACTATTGAAGGAAAATCTGCACGGGTGTAGTGCAGGCATTGTTCAGATAACCTGCGCTATAGCGCAGGTCAACTGTGTGTTACCCGCACTACCCTTTCTTTTGACTGTTTCTTGGCACTTATGGGCTCATGCTATGTTTTGGATCTATTGAGGATGCCTGTGGTGAGATGCATTCTTTATGTTGATGATGCCTTACTGGATGAATCATCGAAATGTCGCATGTGTGCAACTTTTAGACATTAACAGATGCCCCCTGATGTATGAGGTTCGAAGGGTATTGTAGAGCTGATAATGCATCATGTTTATTATTGTTTCTCTCATATTCTATAGGACGAAGCATATGTCGACAAATAGGGTTCTCCAATGGGGGAAAATTGTTGGTGATGACTGTTGGAGCTGTAGTAAAGAATAGTTTTTATACAAACGAGGTGGGCATACCCATGCTCATGAAATGTTCTCAAAGTGATTACAATGAAAGAGGACCAATGTGTCGACTCTACTATACTACTAGGACATGGATGAAGGCGGCTTCAATCCATGTTGGAGTAAATGCCCCAGGAACTGCTGTGGAATATTGAAGAAGTGGAATTGTTGGTGACCATGATAAGCCCACTAGGGCGGGGGATCAAACTGGTATGTAAATCTGCTTGAGAGCTTCATTATACCAAATAGAGTGCTACCATGATTTCGAAATGTGAACATTGCTACCTTCAAAAGTACGTTTCCCCCTAATGCAATGATGTGTTGACGTCGAGCATAGGGGAAACCACTTAGTTAGGGAGCACTAATGACTCTCCCTACTAAGTTCGAGGTGATCCCTTATAGTGATTGAAAGGGATCCCAAGGTATTACTGCAACTGTCGAAATGTAGTGTGTTGACGTCAATGAGAGTTGAAGTACATGATAAGACGAGAGCCTTATCCTAAGAACCGAGATCATATTGTAACCGACTGGTGGACGGATAGACCTGACACAAGACTGGTTTATAAGCATGGCGCTCATAACTTCCTTTGATTGATGTAAACATGGGGAGCAAGGATGACAACTTTCCTTTCGGAATGGCACAGATTGAAACGGGCGGAGAAAAACTGCGAGTGAAAACGCTTTGGTGGAGACGCAAAAAAAAGGGTAATGGTGACTGAAAAAACAAATACTGTTGAACATATGGATACTCAAATACATCGATCAAAGGCAACCATGGGTTGCTGCCAAAATAATATAGTGTTCCTGCAATATGAGGTGATGGGGGAACTGTCTGTACGTAAAGAATGTTGGTGGGGTCCCCATAGTTTTGGTTGTGTCGAGGGACCAATTTGATGATGGGCGGAGTCCCCACGGTTTGAGTGGATTGGGGGACACTTTTCAATGATGAAGTGAGGGATAAATTTCAGACGTAAAGACGGGTGCCTGTCACATCCCCATTTTGACCCTTATAATATTTTGGTCTATAATGTAAATACTGTATGCATATTATGTATGATTCCTAGCGTGGAGCTCAAGGCCAAGGCCTCGCTAGTGAACGCTCGACCTTGAAGAGGCGAGTATTTGATATTATGCTACCCGTGTGCTAGTGAGCCATGGGAATTGTAAATGTGCATTTTAATATAAATGCCCATAACTAGCTATGCAATGCAACAAGAGATGGGGGCATGATGTTTACAAGGAATTGGGAGGGAAATATTCAAACCCTTGAGCCAATCAAGTCAAGCCAAGTGTCAATGAGAGAACCCATGAACCCTCAACTACCCATGTTGACTTTTGTGCCCAATCATTCATTTCTCCCAAGAGTTGGTTGAGGTAGTTAATGCCTTGGGGAATGGAGAGGTATGGTTGTCCAAATTCGAGTATGGGCAAGCCACCCTTCCTAGAATTTCGTGTTTGGCTTCTTGGGAAAGAAAAGAGCCACAAAATTGCCCCCAAGCCATTATTCACCCATGAGTTTTGCTCTCTCACGAGTTTGGAGCTACCTGGGCGTTTTCCTCCATGAATTTCTTGTGTTTTCCTTCATTTTCCTAGCCGGGAAGGGCGTTTTTATGTTGTATAATAGTGAGGAAGAAGGGGAAACGATTTGGGGTTTTATAGAGGCTGTTTTGGCCCACTGAATGCTCATACATTTGTGGGAGAAATCGGTTTTCTTCCCTGGGGTTGATTCCCTCTTCCCACAATCCGTGTTGGGTGTACAACGATTTGGGGAAAACCCATAGACCCTATTCTATGAATCCCATTGTTGAAATGTGTATCCATGCCCAGTTTTGAGTTGTTGTGTGTGTAAAAGAATGTTGGGATTGAGATGGGTATCCATTGCTTTGGGCTGTGCTGAGCTTGAGAGTCCCCTTTTCCTTGTAGATATCATGCCCATCTCGGGGGTGGTCTCTAAGTGCTGAAAGAATATAGGCTGGGTAGAGACCTATGGTTGGGTGGAACGTTGCAGCGACATAGCTAGTTGCTTGGGACAACATTACAGTGAGCTAAGTATATTTTCTTATGTGTATTTACTTCTGCACTGTTTTCATAAAGGATGGTTGTTCTTGATATGGTTGATGCATGTGAAATATGTGTAGATGATGTTTTATTCCGTTGTGCATGTCTGCCTGATTATGGGCAATTGTTTATATTTATATGAGTCATGGATGTTGAAATGGGCTAAGTTTTATAAAAGCCCAAGTTTTGGGTATCATGTTCCTTTCCTTGCGTTAATAGATGGGAGGGGACGTGACAGATGGTATCAGAGCTTATGGTTCAACACTATGGCTGTTGGGCCTTTCATAGAGGTATAAATAATTGTGTGTATATGTATTTAGTATTTGGAATTAAAATGAATTAAATAAACCTGAAGGTCTCATGGCTTCTATTTGATTAGGATGGGAAATCATTCCCATGATTGTTTTGGGGATTATTGCAAAACTGTTTGCATTGATTTCATCTTATGAAAGTGAGGAAGGAGAGCGAAAATCCTTTTTCAGGTTGAATGCTTGCTTTACATTGTTTCTAATGCAGTAGCATTTTGTTTTGTATTTGTTTGCTTGCTTTACATTGTTTCTAATGCAGTAGCATTTTGTTTTGTATTTGTCTGCTTGCCTCCATGGAGGAGGGAAAGCAGGCGCAACCTCTTGCTATCTTCATATTATTTGTTTTATTTTTGACATGGAAGAGGTGGAATTTCTTGACATACTTTTACCGTTTTGTTCTATGTGAGTATGACCTCTAAGTGGCTTACTTCTGTAAAGAAAAGAAGGAAATATTTCAAAAAAAATTATAACTGTTTTTGAAAATTTGAAAATTTTCTAAGTGTTTCTGACTTTTTCTGCCAAGACTGTGTTAGTGAAAATGTCCTATCTTTCTGTGAAACGGTCGGCGATTTTAGGCTTAAAAGCTGCGACTCGGTCGTCGATTTTAGGCTTAAAAGCTGCGATGCGGTCGGCGATTTTAGGCTTAAAGGTTGTGGCTCGATCGGCGATTTTAGGCTTAAAAGTTGCGACATGGTCAGCGATTTTAGGCTTAAAAGCTGCGACGCGGTCGGCGATTTTAGGATTAAAAGCTACGACGTGGTCGATGATTTTAGGCTTAATTGTTGTGACGTGGTTGGCGATTTTAGCCTTATTTGCTACGACACGGTCGACGAGTTTTAATCTAAAAAGCCGCGACACGGTCGGCGAGTTTTAAGCTAAAACGCCGCAACACAGTCGGAGGAGAAATTGCTAAGTCCGTTTTCCAGGGTGAATTTCAGGTGTCCGAAACTGAAGAATGGCCTTGAACTTATGCGCCAGATTACGTGAAAGCCACAAGGGGGCAAACCCCCTTGACCCCCGTCGTCCCCTGGAGACAATCGTTGAAAGTATGAAGTGCATTTTCTATGCTTGGAATGAGAAGCAAGAATTGCATAGGAGGTTTGTGGAAGCCATATTAAGAGTAATTGGCTGTAATATGCATTGTGGAAGAGCAATGGGAGCAGTACGACAATATTGATAAGAGGGAAATTCCTCACCTAAAATTATTTCCATTTATAGCATAATAATTGCATGTTTGGAAAATATCAAGAATGAACGTTATGAACGCATGTATATATTGAATTGCTAATTCGTGAGAAGATCATAGCTAATGATTGCTTGTGTGCATGGTAGAGAGCCCATGAAATTGGATCAGCTATGATGTGGAAGAGGAAATTCCATGCTATAATGAGGAAATTGAAAAGGGAGAATTCCTTAACTCCTCTCTTGCTATTGTATTTATATTTCTTTAGTTTTATATACTCAAAATTATGGCATAAGGTTGTTGGAAATGAAAGAGAGTAGCAAATTAAATATGAATTAGTGTGCATGCTTAAAGAGTCATTGCATAGTGCATGTGAATTGCTTATGCATGAGCATGATGTTGCATATGGGTAAAGGTAGTGAAGCTACACATGCAATGGTCCATTAATGGTATTGCCTATGGTTGATGACAATTAATGATGTCGATAATGGTTGTATGAATCAGACCATAGAAGCATGACTGAAAATGCAAGAGATTAGATAGATGATATGAATATGCATTAGATGGCATATAAATAAACATTGCAAAGTGCATGTGAAAATGTTTGTGCACATATACGATATTGCATATTGGTAAAATAGTGAGGTTTTACACATGGAATGAGCCACTTAAGATAATCATTGTGGTTGCTAATAATTAATGGTGTCCGCATTGGTTGTAGGACCAAAGATAACCAAAGCATGGCTAAAGATGTGGATGATGTTGTTGCATATGACCAACAACCTTATGAAGAAAGGTTGGGGCAACAAATCCATGATCATGAGGGTAGCAAAAGGACTGTGAAGCCTTGGTAAGAGGCCAACTAATCAAGTAACATCAAGCAATGTTAATAAAAGCCATGCAGGTAAGGGTTAATTGTGCTTAATTGCATGAATGCTGAAAGAGGATTTGGTGAGGTCCCTTCAACTATGTTTAAACTATGTTGAATTGTTTGCATGTGAGACTGAGTGCCTGAATGTGAATATAATCCTACCAAGTATGGTTAGGTGTGGGTAAGTGAAGGCAAGGAGCCTTACACCCTATAGTTTCTTAGAAACCTCAATGCATTCATATGAAATTATATCATGTCATTTTTGTATGTTGGTTTTGAGTTTAACAACCCAAGCAAGTGATGACTTATGGTCTTGTTATAGTGTATGCCATATGAGATAGTCATGGTTAGGCCATAATATGCTGGAATGCATAGTATGCATGGATTAATGCAAGGTTGTATTGAGGGATTATGCATTTAGTGAATGCCTATTAAAATATTATGTAAATGTTGTGAATGTGAGATGCATTGTGTGAATGCATGGTTGTGACATATATGTGTCTCAATGCAATTAGATAGTAGATGAAATGGTGAACTATTGTTAATTTTGAGACCATTTCATGAGATATTGTGAATGCAGGAGAATGATTGCATGAATAAGGTAGTCATGTTGATGGGCTACCAAAGTGCTATGTGAAAAGGCAGAGTTGCATGAAATGTGAAGTAATGAGTATTTATAGTTTATTTAAATTGCACGGATAATGTACCCATGTTTTGCAATTTTATTATGATAATGATGCATATATATATATATATTTCATTGCATTTCAAATGTTAACAGCTGAAGGTGTTTGCATTATTGAGTGTTATAATTCTGAGATCACTTCAGTGACTGTTGCAGCAATGAAATATTATATGCATAAAGACTTACAAAGTGTTTGGCCGATTGAAGTTTCAGATTTCGAGTAGAGTGTTTTGGGCATGGCAATGTGGATAAGTCCATAATGAAGATTAGAATCTACCATGTGCTAGAGCCAAACCTAATGAGAAGGGTCTCATGGTTGTAAAAATAGTTTATGTGTGGAACATGTTGTCAATTTTGGGCTTGTAGATTTCAGATTTAAGAATTTGCTTATAATTGCTAATCACCATTGGCTTGCATAGAACTATGTCAGGAGGATGTGTTGCAAGTGAATGTTCATGTTATAGTAGAAAGCATAAAACTCTAATGGCAAGATGGGTGCCACTTGCAAGGGACAAGCAATAGGAAGATAACCTCATGACTAAGCAAGTCAATTTCTATAGTAGACAAAATTGCAAATTCATGATTGAATTTAATTCTTAATGCCATTGATTGGCTATGAGATAATCAAATTTGAATTTTATTGTTAAATGTTGCTGATTGTTTGGCTATTTGATAAGTGTGCCAGGAAGACACATTGCAGGAAGACCATGAGTGATGGCCTGCAGAAGCCAAAACTTCATGGGGAGGACCCCATGCTTTGGAAATGGGTTTCGGGTGAAACACCATTGCATATTTTAAGGATGACATCTCCACTGAACTGCATGTTGGAAAGCCATACGAGTGAGATGGTGAAGTTATGCCAAGAAGGCATGTGTGGGTTATGGAACGTGAAAATATTGGGGTGGAAAACCGAAGGATTGTTGACTCAGAGAAGGGAGCCCCCATTCTTCGCAATGAAGAGAGAATACATCTAAAAAAGGATAAGTATTCGGTAACCCTAACTAAGGATATACATATCTAGTTATTAGATTTAATATGCAGAGCATGCTTTATTATTTCGTTATTATTTCAGACTACTTGAGTGTGATTAGGACCTGCATGGTTCACATCGGAAAAGGGTGCACACCTTTCGGGTGTTGGGTTAAGATATGATTTTCAATATTGACTACACCCTAAGGAAATGGACGCATTCCTGGTGTATCAATACTTGATAGTGAATGTTATGAATTATGCTTCAATTTTAGAGCAGCAATGCTGATGAGTTTGCTTATCCACCTTGTGTTGTTAGCTAAAACAGATGCAATTCAGTGCTGCACCCCGAAGAAGCATAATGAAAGGTTGTTATAAAGGGTTGTTGCATGCCTAATAAATCCAGTCTGTGCACTAGTTTGGCATTATTTACTTGGATTTTGTGGGTGTTGTGAAGGTTGTTAAGAAGGGTTGTTGCATGCCTAATAAACCCAGTCTGTGCACTGGTTTGGCATTATTTTCTTGGATGTTGTGGGTGTTGTGAAGGTTGTTATGAAGGGTTGTTGTTTGCCTAATGAACCCTGTCAGTGTACTGGTTTGGCATTAATTACTTGGTTGTTGTGGAGGAATTAGTGAAAGGTTGTTATATGCCTATGGCTCCGTAGTAGAGATTTGACCTATAATGGTCGGTGGCGCAGTTTCCTTCCATTGGTCGATGACCCAGACGAATGTGCTAGCTTGGCAATGGAGAGGGTCAACCAGGTATGGGACCGGTTGGGCACCACAAATGCTTGGTAAACCCAGTCGGCATGAAGATGTACTGGTTGGGCATTAAACATCCACCCCACAGGTGATCCAAGGCTTGTAAAGTAGAGAAGGAAACATGTGGAGTAGCAAGGAACTGCCCAATACAGATAAGTATTTGATTTTCATTCATTTTTGGATAATGAAAATTTCATGAACAAGTCTTATGACAACCAAGCTGATACACTGTTGTTTCTTTGTTGGAAACTTTATTCTTTGCAGGAAAGCAAGAAGCCCTAAAGGCATCCTAGGGATGCATTTGGACACGTGATTGTCCTAGAAAGCTCAGTATGAGCAGCAATTATAAGAATGATGCTAGTGGAAATGTGTGGGAGTCCTAGCAGTCAAAGGTTTTGTAGAAAAACCATGGGGAGGAGATTCCCTGATGGAGAAGAGCCTTAGACAGACCTTAGACACTAAGTGTCATAGACAAGAAAGGGCAAGTCAAGAATTCACATTAAGGTGAAAGAGGTTAAGGAGCATAGAACCACAGTGATGGAGTGGCTCTGGATTGGAACAAGAATAAGAGGGGGAACTCTTACTCTTCTCTTCCTTTTTGACTGATGCATCTTAGAAACAGAAAATTGTTGAATGCATGTCATGACTGAAGGTCTATTGTGTTTATTTGCTTAAAATAAATTGTGAATGCTGAAAAAGCTAATTCCCTGTGAAAGGATGAACATGAATGAGTTCATATGTATGTTGGGCAAGCATGAAAAGTGTGGAAGTCTCATGAATAAAGCATGGACGTTCCATGTCAATTGGGAAATTAATTGACTAACTTTAATGTTTATGTTATGCTTGGCCTAACAAAGAATTGCAATAATGAATTTCACAGGTGAGAAATTGAACGCAATTGGTTGCAGCCGTTACAAAAACAAACAAGCGGTGCTAGCAAGCGAGGAAAGATATGCACATTGACCATGGCAGTAGGCCAAGGGCTATTGGACGTAGCTGAAAGTCTTCTTCAAAAAATTGTTAAGACCCAAGAAAATCTTGGAGAGATGCTCAAGCTATGGAAGCAGCAGAATGCGATGAACCACAAGGTTTTGCAGGACTCTATTCATCTGCAGAAAGAGGTAAAAAGTATTATGGGAGCAATCAGTAAGGGAAAGGAAAGTGGACCAATGATGAAGCATTCGTCCAATCACCCCATTATGAAATGCCCAAGGCTGGAAGAGAGCAAGAATGTCGACAAAGGAAAACAAAGGCAACTATCTCCAATAGAATGTTGGGGATGTGGAGGAAGTCACCTCCTCCGCGAATGTCCAGCAAGGGGTAGCAAGAAAAGCGATAGCTAGCAGGACCAATGTGCAGGGGTTAAAGAGCCTCACCTTGACATCTCCAATTAATGAAATGCAGGACAGGCCTACCACATTTTGTGAATTTTGGACATGTATAAAGCAGATAATTATTCCTAAGTAATTGGAACACCGAGGACGGTGTTATTCCAAGGGGAGGGGAATGTCACGTCCCCATTTTGACCCTTATAATATTTTGGTCTATAATGTAAATACTGTATCCATATTATGTATGATTCCTAGCGTGGAGCTCAAGGCCAAGGCCCCGCTAGTGAATGCTCGACCTTAAAGAGGCAAGTATTTGATATTATGCTACCTGTGTGCTAGTGAGCCATGGGAATTGTAAATATGTGTTTTAATATAAATGCCCATAACTAGCTATGCAATGCAACAAGAGATGGGGGCATGATGTTTACAAGGAATTGGGAGGGAAATATTCAAACCCTTGAGCCAATCAAGTCAAGCCAAGTGTCAATGAGAGAACCCATGAACCCTCAACTACCCATGTTGACTTTTGTGCCCAATCATTCATTTCTCCCAAGAGTTGGTTGAGGTAGTTAATGCCTTGGGGAATGGAGAGGTATAGCTGTCCAAATTCGAGTATGGGTAAGCCACCCTTCCTAGAATTTCATGTTTGGCTTCTTGGGCAAGAAAAGAGACACGAAATTACCCCCAAGCCATTATTCACCCATGAGTTTTTCTCTCTCACGAGTTTGGAGCTACCTGGGCATTTTCCTCCATGAATTTCCCGTGTTTTTCTTCATTTTCCTAGTTGAGAAGGGTGTTTTTATGTTGTATAACAGTGGGGAAGAAGGGGAAACGATTTGGGGTTTTATAGAGGCTGTTTTGGCCCACTGAATGCTCATACATTTGTGGGAGAAATCGGTTTTCTTCCCTGGGGTTGATTCCCTCTTCCCACAATCCGTGTTGGGTGTGCAACGATTTGGGGAAAACCCATAGACCCTATTCTATGAATCCCATTGCTGAAATGTGTATCCATGCCCAGTTTTGAGTTGCTGTGTGTGTAAAAGAATGTTGGGATTGAGATGGGTATCCATTGCTTTGGGCTATGCTGAGCTTGAGAGTCCCCTTTTCCTTGTAGATATCATGCCCAGCTCGGGGGTGGTCTCTGAGTGCTGAAAGAATATAGGCTGGGCAGAGACCTATGGTTGGGCGGAACGTTGCAGTGACATAGCTAGTTGCTTGGGACAACATTACAGTGAGATAAGTATATTTTCTTATGTGTATTTACTTCTGCACTGTTTTCATAAAGGATGGTTGTTCTTGATATGGTTTATGCATGTGAAATATGTGTGGATGATGTTTTATTTTGTTGTGCATGTTTGCCTGATTATGGGAAATTGTTTATATTTATATGAATCATGAATGTTGAAATGGGCTAAGTTTTATAAAAGCCCAGGTTTTGGGTATCATGTTCCTTTCCTTGTGTTAATAGATGGGAGGGGACATGACAGTGCCCCATGAAACGATGCTATGCAGTGTATACCTATGGGATAACTGAATAGAATTGGTTGCTTTTGGGGTAGGGGCCCCATAGGTGTCTTTGAGGGGGTGATGATACGAGGGGGATTGCGAAGGGTAAAGTGCTCATGGAGGTATGAGGGGGCTTTGTGAATCATTCTCGTAATATGCACCAAGGGATCTGATGAGTGTCTACTTGGTGGAGTAAATGCTCAATTATGAAATGATACTCTAAGGGAGGATCTTTGTAAGCTGGGTCAAATTCCTTGGACTTGTGGGGGGTCGACATCATGGGTGTAAATTGATGACAAGGTGGGAAATGGTGTGCACACCCATGGGGGAACATGTTATTTGCAATGATGATGTTGATGGCACATCAAGACTAGGAATGAGGGACCTATGGTTATCAGCGGGAATACTGGTAAATGCATTGTAAGCTGAGAGAAAACAATGTCGATATGCCAGTTTCGAAATGATACATGTGGTAGCGTGCATGATCCTTGTTGTTAGAGCTTAGAGTCTTATTCTTATAATGGATAAAAAAAAAGAGGCTCCTCATTGTCCTGATCGAGATCCTGCATATATGGCGCACATACCTAAGTGTAGTAAAGAACATGACCAAGGTATGACAATGCATAAAATATATAACCAAAACATCTAGTATATGTGGGGTGCTAGATAATTAAGGATAAAACCTTTTGAGGTACAACCCATTGACCAAGTTGTTGAGGGTAATACCTTCATGGTCAATTAAGATATAGGATCCTTTTGGGATACAATGCTTAACGACATAAGGGCTTGTCCATTTAGATACGAATTTCGTGGGTCTTGGTTTACCGTATTTCTTGGCATTAAACAAGAGAAAAAAGTCACCTTCATTGAAGGTGCGTGGTCTCACTTGTCGATCGTAGTGTGCCTTGGAGCGGAATTTCATGGCTTCATTATGTTGAAGAGAGTCACGTCGTTCTTCATCAAGGTGTTCCAAGGTGAATAGGTGTTGTTCCAGTGCAAGGGTATCATGCAGCAACTCGATGGCAAATAGGAGGGTAGGGATTTGACACTTTATTGGGAGGACGACTACTACACCATGTACAAGGTGAAATGGGGTAAAACCTATGGCAGTCTTGACCAAAGTGCTATAATCCCAAAGGGCAGGAAAAAGCACATGGTTCTAGTTGGTTTTGTTTTTTTCCACTGTGCGTTGGAGCATAGTTTTGAGGATTTTGTTAACATCTTCAACCTGGTCGTTTGCCCGAGGGTAGTAAGCAGTTGAGAATTTGTGTTTACAGCCTAACAACTGCAACAGTTCTTCAAACGTATTTGTCATGGAAGCGCCTTCCGTTGTCGGAGACAAGTTGCTTGGGCACGCCGAAGCGGGAGATGACATCGTTGAAGAAGAACCGTGCAACGGTCGCTGCTTTACAATCAAATGTGGGCATAGCTTCGACCCATTTGGTGAAATAATTGACAGCAACGATTATATGGTGGTGACCTTGGGCTGAAGCCGGACAACATTCCATAAAGTCAATTTCCCATTTTCAAAATGGGCCAGCAGTGATGAATGGATGGAGTGGTGCGGGGGAAGACCGTGTTTTTCAGGAAAAGACTTGGCAATTTGCGCACCGTTTGACGGCATAGACACAATCTTTGAATACAGGGGGCCAAAAATACCCTACTCATAAGATTTTGTGGGAGGTTGCTAATCCGGAGAGGTGGCCGCCACATGCGCCACTATGGAAATCATTGAGAACTTGCTTGGCTTCTTCATTCGTCATCGTCGAAGAATAGTGTTGATGCCGCGACAATATAAGACATCTCCAATGAGGAGGTATTGTGGTGCATGGTGGTGGATTTTGCGGCGATCGTCGCAGGTTAAGTGGGGAAGGAACTTATAGGTGTGGAGATAAAGGAGGATATCGTCGTACCAAGGATCTTCTGCCGTAATGAGGAAGAGGTGCTCATCGGGTAACTGGTCCTGGACAGACTCACTTGTGGTGGTAGAGGGAAGGTCTATAATGATTTCGGCTAAGTCCATGGATTTCTTGCTTTTGGGAATAACAAATTCAAGGTCAAATTCTTGTAATATAATGATCCACCATGCAAACTTACTATTGATAAGCCTACGGCTAAGTGTGTATTGCATAGGGTTGGAATCCGCGACAACGGTTGTTTTCCAGAGCAAAATGTAGTGGCGGAGTTTCTATACAAAAAGGATGATTGCAAGTGCAAGCTTCTCATCATGTGTGTAGTTAAGTGCAGGTCCAGTGAAGGTTTTGCTGACATAATATATGACATGTTCCTAGTGGTCCTCGACAGGTTGGACTAGTATGCTAGCTATAGCGGAATTTGACCCATATATATATAAGATGAAATTTGTGTCGAAGTATGGAGGATATTTGAGGGGAGCTGATGACAATGCTTGTTGAAGGGCATCGAAGGTGGTTTGGGCATAGTCATCCCACTTAAATGGCAGATATTTTGTGAGAAGCCGTAAAAATCCATGGGGCTAAGTGGCATAGTTGGGAAAAAAAACGACGAAGAAAGTTGGCCTTACCTTGGACACTCAGCAACTGGCGTTGTGTTCGTGGTGCTGGTAATTCCAAGATGGCTTGAACCTTGGAAGCGTTGATGGTGATGTTGTCTTTGGAAACAATGAATCCTAAGAGGCAACTGATGGTAATGCAAAATAGACACTTGAGGGGTTTAAGCATATATTATACTTGGGACATCTTGTGAAGATGGTATGAAGGTCTTGGAGGTGATCACATCGTTTTTTGGACTTCGCAATAAGGTCATCTAAAAAGGTGAGGATAATGTGAGCCAAGTCATTAAAGGCATATGCCATTTCTCGCTGGAAAGTGGCTCTGACATTCTTCAAACTGAAGGGCATGAATTTGTAGGCAAAGGTGCCCCATGGTGTGGTAAATGCAGTTTTATACTGATCATAGGGACGGATGTGTATCTAGTTGTATCCGGAGAACCCATCCGTGAAGGACAACATTTCACTATCGGCACATGAGTCAACAATTTGGTCGATGAATGGTGTGGGGAAGTTATCCTTGGGGCAGGTTAAATTGAGGTCTCGAAAATCAGTATAGACACGAATAGTTCCCTGCTTTTTGTTAACCGGGATGGGGTTAGACACCCATGATGTGTAAGTGATGGGAAAAATAAATCCCGCTTACAAGAGTTTTTCGATCTCGGATTTTATTGTGGGTGCGTTAGAAGGGTGGACTAGGCATTGTTTTTGTTGGACGGGGATGACATCGGGCCAAGTGTCAATGTGATGTTTGATAATGGATGGGTCAAGACCTAGCATTTCTACATAGTACCATGCAAAGACATCGCAAAATTCTTTAAATAGAGCGGTAAAATCAGTGATTTCCTGCAGTGAGCAGGAAGCTTCAATAAAGATGTTTTCGACGATTCCCAGTGTGACAGAGATATAAAATTGTATGGTAGGGGAGATATTGGCAAGGTTACCATCTTCGAACACATCTGGGGAAGTAATAGGGTTTTGAACCAATCGATGTGACTAGGGGGTAGAAATTCTTTTGACTCGATTGTGTATTGTTGTTCAGCGGGTAGTGTTTGTGGTTCCTGCCTACTAGTCACCAATGACCTATGATGGAAGGTTTCCCATGGAGGTTTAGTGGTGTTCATTGCTTCAATTATCTCCTCGTCTGTGGCAAATTCATAATCTTAGCGTATGTCTTCGTCTGAGGAGAAGGGGTATTCATTCTTGGTCAGAAAAGGGACCGCATCGAGGTGTAGGATGTCGAGTTATGGAGAGGTAGTTGGGTTGGGAGATAGAACCTCATCTTGAGGGAAAATTAAAGGTTCTAGCAATTCACAGGAAATTGGTGATGGGGGATCAATATCTCTCGGGGTATCTAACAGATGTGAAGTGCTATTGTCACCATTGTACTCTATTGGTTCAGTATCCTCCTTGATTATTGTAGGAAGGGTGGTCCCACAAGGGGTGAGGTTATCAACCAATCAACTTTGGGTTGCACGCAAAGTGAAAAATGCGATAACCAGAGGACATTAGAATGAGAAGTGAGACATTAAGTTGCATGAGCGACACAGTCGAGTGGTGTTAGTATGATTTAATACAATGGTCGGGCTTTGTGGACGTCATAACGACTGTTGGTAGGGTATGGAATTGACCCATCGTGGGGAGGGACTAGTCGAGATCACGATAGTACCCGTACTGATAGGAGCCTTTTCTGGAGATGAGGGAGGTGAGTTATCTTCCAAGGGTTCGGTGAGGCGAATGGTTTCCAAATCCTCCAGATAGTGAGGGAGCTCAGGGCAATGATGTATATAGTGCCCATATTGAAAACATATGGAACATGCGTGATTTGTACGGAGTGTTTCGGACTTAGACGTGGGCGAGGGAGATTTGCCCCTTTTCACCATCGACGGAGCGTGGGTGATGCTAACAGGGGTGCTAAGCAAATCCCTTAGCTCCAGTAAATTAATATATAGGTTCATTGTGTGGCTTTGCTGCCCACAAAGAGAACACGGTGGTGTGACCCTTTGAGTGGGACTATTGATCATAACTGGGGATTTTAACTCCTGATGGTTGATGCCCCCTGCTTTAGGCTTAATGGTTTCTATTGAATTGGATGTTGGGTTAGGTAATATGGGACCTTTCAACTTCGGTTGTTTGGTGCCCCCATTGGCATTCTTAGCGACAACCGATTGTGGTTTAGTTATGGATGTCATAGGTTGGGTTGTCGTAACTGAATGTGTTACAGACCTTGTAGGCGTAGTAGGTGAAACATAGACAAACTCATAATGGGCGATGAGTTTGGAAACCATCTCTGGCTAGGGTGGTGTGAGGTACCATACTGGTATTCCCAAAGTTATCCCAAGTAGAGTTAACTAATCCATAACCGGTGTGCCTTGTACACCTGTGAGAGGATACAAGAATGCGATTTGAAATATTGGTGGTACCGATGGGCTCAACGTTTGTTCAATGCCATGACTCATTTGTCGTGTTGATGATGGTGTTGATGTGGAGGCGGCTCCATTTTTAGTTGTGAAAATTGTGCACATTAGACCATTAGTGGATGTAGGGATCTTAGGTGGTGGTCCCGCGGTATGGAAGGAATTTTATCCACCCAAGTACATAGAACAACAGTACAAGAAGTGGCAACAATTGAGACAATGGAAGGATCAAGCTATATGTTGGCGTCAATTTTTGTCACCATTTTGATTAGTAAACATGCTCTGATTGGCGTTATTTTGACTATTTTGATATGATAAGTCATTCTCTTTTCCAATCAGACCATCAAACAGACCCAGGTATGCATTTATTTGAATATCATACGAATCGTGAATAATTATCATTATTTTTTGGTTTATTGACAATCATCTCACATTTATAGACGTGTTTGGCATTTAGTTTTTGTTCTACAGGTTGTGGTCATCATTCTAACCCTCATTCAGCCATGCGTTCACGCCGAAGACGCCCTGCTATATTCGAACCGCTGTTCAGCCCTCCATTCATACGTGCATAATCGTTGGTTGAGATATTTCGGGGCAATAAAGACGAAAACGATGATGTGGGTTCTGTTAAGGACGTTGTTGGCCCGGTTTTGCAACCAGGCTTAGTTCTATGGGCACCTGCTAACTAGTAGCAGCAGTTTCGATTGAAATAAAGAATAATAAACTAATTAAACAAGACTATTCATGGATCTAAGCAAAGATATTAAGCAAATAACAAAAATAATTTGAAATCAAGAACAAGAACATATAAAATAAAGAATTTGTATTGAAAGAATGGTGCAAGCAAGTGCTTGCGGAATCAATACCTCTAATGGTGAGGTTGAATGGATCCAAGGATGAGCAACTCCAATATCCAATGGTCTCTTCTCCAATGTGGTTTGCAATGGCTAAAATGCTCAGGGGAGATTTCAGCAGCATAAGGATGAGATAATGGATGGATGTGAAATGAGGAGCCCCTACCACCTTTTTATAGGTTTTGGTGGTGGGAAATACCATTTGTGGTTTTGTGGAAACCAAATGGTATTGACCAACATGGTTTAGGTACTTTTCCCTCCTTTTTCCTTTTTTGAATAAAAATAATATTTTAATTCCCTTTTTAATATTTTTGGGAATTTGGACCCTTTTTGAGGGTTTTTTACGATTTTCTTGGAAAAATAATCTTTTTTAATGGAAAAAGGGGTGTACTAAGGTCTTTTGGTGACCTTTTGTTGGTTTCAGAGGCTCAGATGGTGGAAAAGTGGACAAATGGGTCATGTGAGTAAGGGAATGAGCTAGTGAGCACTTTTTAGGTGTTAACAGATTGCCCCCTGATGTGTGAGGGCAGGAGCTCATCGTATGGTCGATAGACATCATAGTTCTTTTGTCCTTTTTTTCTGTGGTTTAGGGGAGAGAAGAGACCGGTTGGAGACTGGAGCCACGGCCCTTGGAAGCTGCAAAAACAAAAAATATTACATGGCCTCAATATGAATGAGGTATAATCTCTGATAAAGGACGAGGCGGGCATTCCCATGCTCGTATCAAGACATATACAAAACAATTAGTCCCAAGAAGGGGGATCTAATACATGAAGAAATATACTGGTACATCATAATGGTCCAGAGGGGACATTATTGTGGGATATACTCATGATCATGGCTGATCTCAATAACTGATACACTAGAATAACTGTTGAACTGCTGATACTGAATGTGTCCAACATCTGTATGGACTCAATGATTGTGAGCCATCTCTCGGAAGTATTTGTATTTGTATACTCGAGGGAGTATCAAACTGGGGTACATCTGAATACTGTCGCCATGCGCAACCCGAATATCTATAGAAAAGGTGTAACTGGTGTTATCCATAGGAAGACTCTCAAATGTGGAGGAGTCAGGAGATATCCGGGGTCTTCGACTAACAACTGAACGGACCAATACCCTATGCGAGTCTCAACGATGCGATTAAGGTGTTGATGTCGAGCATGTGAGAAACAACCATTCGGAGAGGTACTTAGGATTCCTCTCGAAATGATTCGTAGGCACTCATCATAAATGGTAATGAGTCCAAGACACAGGGACCTCTAGGTCTATCCTCTGGAATCAATGTGGTTGTCGTCGACAGAGGGAGACCAGCAACTAACAAGGCAATGATGTTTCCTTGATAGGAGCACGAGGTGTAAAACTGAAGTGTTGTAGTACTGATGGTAGGACTGACATACTTGTGGGAATGGGAAATTAATGGGTCA
Organism: Larix kaempferi; assembly: GCA_027924585.1. Lineage (NCBI taxonomy): Eukaryota > Viridiplantae > Streptophyta > Pinopsida > Pinales > Pinaceae > Larix > Larix kaempferi. The sequence continues at coordinate 3,882,176 of BSBM01000519.1, forward strand.
AAAATGGGTAGACTCAAACTTCCTTTGTTCAGAGCATGATGACATGGTTGACCTGGCAGCGCATGGAACTGACTTGTAGGTGCCGGGATCATACTTTTTTTTTTTTTAGGGACTGAAGGGTATGTACTGACTCCGGGGGGGGGTTGATGCTGATGGTAGCTGTCGAGGGATTTTTAGAGTGACATACTGCAGAATACTCTGAACAAAGGCGACCAAAATGGGGAAGCTGCTATGTGAGTAGACATGATCTGTTGTGGCGCCAAGAGGCACCATTGATTCCTTCTTCGTAGTTTTAATGAGCTCCAAGAAGGGATAAAAGTGTGCTCTGGAATGGTACGGTCCTGTGGATTTTGCGAGCCCAGGACGGCTCATGCTCATGGTTGCTTTCATGTTTAGAGAGTCTGAAAGCGGTAAGTGGACTCTATTGGTGTTTCTTTTTCGTAAGTTTAGTCTCCAAGGCCCGAAAAAGCATAAAATGATGCGGATGGAGAACTCTTCTAGCCGATGTGACTAGAGTATACCTTTTTCGTAATTAGTCTACGAGGTCCGGAAAAGGGGTAAACTTATACCAGGTAGACGCCCTTTCAGATACGTTTAGCGAGCATGAAAGGAAGCAAGATTGCTCGACGATCTTTTCATTGTTTTAGGAGTTAGAAAAGAGCTTAATAGAAACTCCCTAAGTGCCTTTTTCGTAAAAGGGGTTGCTCGGCCCGAAAAAGGGATAAAATTATACCGAACAAAAATGGATTGATGAGGGCGAGAAAAGGTCTCAAGCATCGTCATCAGTGCGGAAAACTGGATCCGGTGACATAAGGATTGTCGGAAACGGAGAACGGCCGATGTGGCACGCAAACTGGGGCGACAAGGTGTCGGGACACAATGTTGATATTGGTCCTGGTGAGAGCGAGAAATGATCTCAAGCATCATCACGGGCACGGAAATATGAATCCGTCAGTGCAAATGGTGTGAAAAACGGAGGTCATAAGGACTCCGGAATGGTTAAGGGAAAGAACTAGGTTAAAAAATGGCTACAAATAAAGGTGATCCCACCAAGCGAAGGATGCAGTGGTGGGGAGAAATGATGACCCGTGGGGGCAAAATATTAGGTGTATCAAATCAACTGAAATATACAAGTGACACGTGACCTCAAAAATGGTTGAGATCACGAATATGAAAATGTGAGCAGGGTTAATGACCTGCCCCCATGCTATGTGCATGGGGTTTGTGATTGTGGATCACATATGTGTTGGTTTGAACGATGGGCTCATTGAGGTGTTGAGATAGAGATGATGGGGAAGGTTCAAAATGATTGATCATGCCCCCTATCCCGGGTTCAAGGTAATCTATTATGCCCCCTAACTCAGAGGTGTCAATGTGGTGCAGATGTTGTCTCAGAGAGAGATCAATAGGGCATTGAGCAACTGCTGGCAGGGTGTTATACCATGAGGCTGTGGGTCGTGGTGGCATACTGAAGTGATGATATGATGATGGGGGATTCCCTTTGTGGGGTGGATGCCCCCAGTATCTCCGACGAGGATCACGATGATGATGAGTAGGCAAGGTTTTGGGCCTGCCCCCATGTTGTGGACATGTGGTTTCCTGGTCGATTTGAAAGGGTTGAACCTGTGTGTCAAAGGGATCAATGGAAGGGGCCGACCGGACAGAGGGGTATCCAGTGGAGATCTTATAAATGGCGGGGTCAAGGCCAGGCATTTCGGTATCTGACCAAGTAAAGACATCAGTGAATTCTTGGAACAGTTGTTGGTATTCTCCGATCTCATGCTCACTATGGGAGGTTCCTAATGTGATGGTATGAAGGGCACCAAGGGGGTCATAGATGTTAATGTGGATGACGGGAGAAATATCGACCATGGGATCCGTTAACCAGTCGATTTTAGTAGGAAGGAAATCCTTGGACTCAACCGCGGATTGGGTAGCGGTGGTGGATGAAGTCTCTTCCGGGAGGAAGTATGGACGATGGTGCATGTCTTCCCCGGGATAATCAAAGGTAGTAGGAGTCTCGAGAACCTCTTCATCATTGCGGGAGCTTTGAGTGGTCAAATCGAGTGATGAGGTAGTGGTAGTCGAAGAGATCATGTAGATGGTGTTAATCTCTCCGGATGAGGATGATGCGGGAGGGTAGATCTCCTCGATAGTAGGGGGTGCTGTCTCTAGGTCCAAATTGTTCATCTCGTAGAGAGCTGCTCTGTAGTCTGGGATGTCAGGACAGTGGTGAGAGTAGTGGCCGTAAACACTGCATATAGCACAAGGATGGTTGGTGCGCAGTGATTTGTCGCGAGGTTGTAGAGGTGGCTCTAATCTAACTACTGGGATGCTGATGTCATCGTCCAACATATTCATATGCTCTTGGAGTGCCGGTAAGTGTGGGCATTGATGAGTTGGATGACCTATCTCATCGCACAACGAGCATTTAGGGGGAGCTCGAAACACCGTTGGGGGTTTAACTGCCTTAGGAGGTGGTATAGTAGTGTATGGTTGTGGACCTCTGCCCCCAGTGGGCTTGATAGGAGGGAGAGGATTCGTTGACGACGAAGGGATATTGAGGCTAGGAGGAGGTTTCGTTGACGACGAAGGGATGGCGACACCAGGAGGAGGTTGATTTGTGGTAACAATAGGTTGTACCGGTTGGAGGATGACGTTTGGTGTCGGCGGTCGAACGGGAGGCGGAATATACCATACGGGTAATCCCAATGTTAACCCGGGTAGACTAAGGGTAGCCATAACCGGGGCGCTTACTACACCCGAAGGAGGAAATAGGAAGGGGATGGTGTGGATGGGTGTAACACCAATGTGACTGGGGATCAATGGTGGTTGACTACCGGATGTTTGTGTATTCTGTGAAAGAGTACAGAGGTTTGCGACTTGGGTCTCCGGTGACGGTGGTGGAATGGCCTGGAATGTAGAGGTCATTGGTGTATCTGAATAAAGTCTGGGTCCCAAAGAAGAGACAAAGGAGGTAGTTGCACTGGAAGTTGGTTGTTCAATCATGGGAAGAACATTCTCGGGTGCTGCAGGGGCGTTGGGATCATAGTAGGTGAGTTGATCGATTTTGACTACGCGTCCCTCATGGGGGAACATCATGGTACGAAAAACGGATGAGGCAACTGCTTTCATGGCGTACATGTAACTGCGGCCAAGTAAAAGGTTATAATCGAGCTGGGCGTTAATGACCTCTATGTCGATGAGCACAGTTTTCCCACCCAATTGGACGGGGACCTTGGGTAGTAGACCTTGAGGTTGAGCTGACCGGCCGTCATATGCCCGCAATGCAGTGGTGGATTGCTGGAGAGTAGGAGATCCCAACTTCTGCCAAACAAATGTGGACATGACGCATGTGGAGGCACCCTCGTCGATGATACATCGATGGATGACAAGATTCCGAATAGAAACGGAAACTTGGACTGCTATGGTGGAAGGCAGCCGTGGTTCAGACTGGTCTAAATCAAAGGTCATCAATTTCGAATCATTTGGGTCAATCGCCCCAATGGCGGAAAGTAAAGTCTTGCGCTGAGTAGGACAGGTTTTTAAGACTTCTAACGCAGACATGGCTGCGGGAGATTGAGCTAAGTCATCTACAATGTTGTAATTGGACGCAGCCCGTGCATTGGTGTTGTTGTTGATTCGGCGAAGGGGGAAGCGAGGTGCTTTAGAAGCGCCATCGAGTGGAACCTGAGGTATACGCAATGTCTGATCAGTGGGATTAGCATTAGTATCCTTTTCGGCGGGGGGGGGCTTCAGCGGTCGGTCCGTATTGGTTCCGACGGGTTTGGACATTGACGTCGGCAGTGGACATCATCAATAAGTGGTGGGTACCTGAATCAAACATGGGTTGGTCAGGAGCTGCGTAAGTAATTTGTTGTGGTTGCACGTTGCCCTGTGGGGGGGCTAACGGTTGAGTGTTCACCACTCCTTGTGTTGGAAAAGGGTTTTGTAGTACCAAAGGTTGTTGTGGAGGTGGTGGGGGGTTGGGTGGCGGCTGAGGAGCCGCCTGCCCTTGACGATGGGCGTCATTTGTCCATAGTTGTCGAGCTCGCTCCAGATGTGGGCAAGCGTGGGTATAGTGGCCATAGACACCGCAAATGGAACAAGGATGGTTTGTTCGTAAATTAGCATTTTTGGCTTTCTTAGGTGGTCGATCAGGATTCTGATGAGCAGGCGCCGCGTTATTGTTTTGCGGAGGATGGGTAGGTTGTGGAGCTTGGTTACGGTTTTGATTGTTTCCATGGTTGCGTCCTCTTCCGCGGTTTGGTTGCCCACCCTGGTTGCGTTGGTTATTTTGGTATTGGGGCTGATGTTGTTGTGCGTACACATGCCCTTGAGCATTGGGGGGATTCTGAGGAGCCGCAGGTGCGGGAGCAGGTTGCGGTGGATAGTATGTAGGTGGAGCTGGAGGTGGTCCAGTTGCTTGTTGGGGTTGATACCCCTGAGCTGGTGGAGGTGTGAGGTTAGCTGGTGCAACCGATTGTGGGTAATGCATGTGCTGTTGTGGGAACTGCATGGGGGTCTGTACCGTAGGTTGAGCATAGTATGTAGGAGGTACATATGCTGATGGCGCTTGGCCATAACAATGTTGTGGACAAGAGGGTCCATGAACGTGATTGGTCTGGTTTGTTGGAGCATAAGAAGTTGTCGCTCCGGAACTAGATGTAGCCCTAGAAAGGTCTGGGGCAGGCATGGTGCTCACCATACTGAAAGGTTTTGCTTGCGTTGTAATTTGGCCTATAATGCCATCAGCGGCATGTGATGCCCCCGGTGTGTCACCGCGTGCAGATTCGCCTCGTGGGGCGTCCAATATGATTGTGTATAGGTAACTCGACTGGGCGTATATGAGATCAAACTGTTGGGCCTTGAGGATGGCCTCTTCCTCAGACTGGGGTCTTTCAGATGCTACATCCTTCGCAATGAGAGGAAGGAGGGATTTAAGGAACCAGTCTAAAAAGATTCGGTCGTCTAATTTTATTTTGCATAGGCTTCGGCGCCGACACCAATCATGAATATGGTCAGTGATATGCGTGGCCGTGTTCTGTCTGCAAGACAGTAGGATCTCGACGCCCGCATCGTAGCGGACAGGTAACTGGAAGAATTGTAGGAAAGTCGAGGCAAGGGAGGTAAATGTGGCATGCGTCCCATGGGGCTGCTCGATATACCATTTGGCTGCGGAGCCAGTGAAGGTGCGTTGTAAAAGCCGTAGGCGGATTGAGTCATCCACTATGGAGTTGGAGGAACACCATAAATGGAAGGACATGATGTGATTCTGGGGGTCTTCTCCTGCCTTACCCTCAAACTTAGGGATGTCAGAGGGAAGCTTAGTGGGCATATGGGGCCACGCAGGATCGTGTCTGATGGGGTCATTGGTGAGCCTAGCTAAATCTGGCAGGTTCAGACTTGCCATGTATGGTAGACTAGCAGATGTGGTGACTGGAACTGGGACATGCCTAGCCATTGTGGTATGGTGTAGGGGTCCAGTAGCGCCTAAAGGTATGCTAGGTATGGAGGGTATGTGCCCTCCAATAGGTGTAGTCTGGTGTGGGCCAGCGCCTCCAAGTACAGCTTGGGTGACACTTGGGTTAGGAATCGTACTAGGGATTCCTGGGATAGCACTTCCAAGTGCAACATGGGTTGCACTTGGGTTGGGAATCGCACTAGGGATTCCCGGGATGGGGTTTGTGGAAACCAAAGGGGGTATAACCCCCATGTTGGGCATACCCATGACAGGTGGTGGCCCTGTGTTAGGCATTCCTAAATGTGGAGTGTTACCCATGTTGGGCATTCCTAAATGTGGAGTGTTACCCATGTTGGGCATACCCAAGGGGGTGGTAGTCGCCGTGGATGGCACCACCGCAGAAGGGTCTGTAGATGTCTCACCAATGGTGCTGGTAAACAGTGGATCAAATGGTGTTCCGGACATAATGGTGGTTGGTGATAACTCTGTGGGGTTTTCGGATTCTACCTCCAAATCAAAAGTGAAGTGGGGTATGTCAGAATCGGATGACTGTCTAATTGATTGACGATGTGTCGAATCAAGGGATAGGGCTCTGCGTCTGTGACGTGGAGAGCCAAGTGGACTAAACTCTGGGAGTTCACCCTGTAGACGACGAGAGCGTCTAAAATTCTCAATGGTGAGAATATGTGTTTGGGTAAAAAATTTGTTTTAAGTATCAGGTGGTGATATATATAAAAGACTCAAAACCCTAATGCAACCAAGGGTGCAAGAAGGGGAGTGAAAAAAGAAGGCTCTCAGGCCAAAAAATCAATCCTCAAAAAAGGCACTTATTCTAGCAGCTGTGCTACAATAAGTGGAGGAATGCAACAACTGGTCAGAATACCAACATGCAAACGGCTCCTAGAAAAAATAGGTGTAACTAGACCACAGGTATGTTGAAATCATGCAAACACCTAATCTAAAAGTATTGTGACTCAAACAGACGATATCCTCTGCAAGGTGATGAAATCCAAATCAGACAATATGAATGTTGAGACAACGGCTAGATATCCCCCTACCGGGAGGGACACCGGGTAATCAATCCTAAAGACAGGCTACTAGGATACTCCGTTCATGACGCGTCGAGAAAAGGTAAATCTGTCGTTTGGTCCTTTGATCGCAATATCCCAATACAGGGATATCCCGAGAACTGCGAATGGTAGCCCTTCGGTTACTGAATGGATTTCGGTATTCCACTCAGGCTTCCGGAACCATCCTCGCGACTTCAACCCTCCTAAGGGAGAGGCCTTCCCACAAACCGGTTGTGACCGCGCCAAAAAGTACTAAGAGATTTTAGCTCCCTATTTGGACAACTTCTATGTCTCAGATGTAAGAACTGAGGGGTGTTATTGGAACACCTATCCCCCCAATACTACCTAGCTACAAGAATTCTTTTAGTGTTCCCCGAGTGGGGTTAAAAGTGTGTTCAAATTAAGGTACGTTTTAAGGCTTAGTTCAATTAAGTGATCGTGTGAGTGCACGTGAGGTGTTGTAAACTGAACTTGAAAAAATTAAATGCTTTATAGGAAATTTTCAAAAAATAAAGGATTTTTCGAAAATAAAAAGCAAATATTTATGATTTTTTTTTCACTAAAAGGAATTTTAAATGCTTTTCAAAAAATAACTCAAAAAACTATGGATTTTTTGGATTTATGAAAGCAAATAATAGACTTCTTTTTAAAAGAAATAAATGGATTTCTTCGTTTCAAGAAAAATTGCTAAGGGCAAGATTTTAAAGAAGTAAACAAGAAAAAATTTGAATCTAGATGAAAATGCAAAATGAGTCTTTCTTTCACTTTCTTGAAATTTTTTAAAAAGATTTCTAGATATGCACTTTTAAATAGTAAATTTTTTTTTTCAAAGCTGTAAAATATGCAGAATTTAATACTGTAAAAAATGTGCTATGGGCAGAAAGTACAGTAAATTTTTTTTTTTTTTTTAAATCGGGATGGCCGAATGAAAAATTCAGCCGCGCGGGTTTTGGACGCACAGCCGCGATGGGCCGCGCGGGTTTTGGACGTACAGTCGCGATGGACCGCGCGGGTTTTGGGCGCACAGTCGCGATGGACCGCGCGGGTTTTAGCCTCACAGCCGCGATGGGCAGCGCGGAAATCGGCCGCGAAGCCGCGGTGTGCAGCGCGGAAAAACGCAGAAAAGTCGCGATGGACCGCGCGACTTTCTGGAAAAAACCCGCGATGGACCGCGCGGAAAAACGCAGAAAAGTCGCGATGGACCGCGCGACTGTCTGGAAAAAATCCGCGAGGCAGAAGCCGTGCACGGAAACCAAGAAACGAACCCGAAAATTGAAAATTTCGGGCTGTTTATGGGGCCAAAACTCAGAGCAGCAATGGATCTGCTGTCTAAGATGGCAGATCTATGGATCCAAAGGTTAAAAACTCATAAAAAACTAATATTAAAGGCAAAACTAGAGATCTATAGTTCAAACCAAAGCGGAGTCGCCAAAAACTGTTGGCCCGGTTTTGCAACCAGGCTTAGTGCTATGGGCACCTGCTAACTAGTAGCAGCAGTTTCGATTGAAATAAAGAATAATAAACTAATTAAACAAGACTATTCATGGATCTAAGCAAAGATATTAAGCAAATAACAAAAATAATTTGAAATCAAGAACAAGAACATATAAAATAAAGAATTTGTATTGAAAGAATGGTGCAAGCAAGTGCTTGCGGAATCAATACCTCTAATGGTGAGGTTGAATGGCTCCAAGGATGAGCAACTCCAATCTCCAATGGTCTCTTCTCCAATGTGGTTTGCAATGGCTAAAATGCTCAGGGGAGATTTCAGCAGCATAAGGATGAGATAATGGATGGATGTGAAATGAGGAGCCCCTACCACCTTTTTATAGGTTTTGGTGGTGGGAAATACCATTTGTGGTTTTGTGGAAACCAAATGGTATTGACCAACATGGTTTAGGTACTTTTCCCTCCTTTTTCCTTTTTTGAATAAAAATAATATTTTAATTCCCTTTTTAATATTGTTGGGAATTTGGACCCTTTTTGAGGGTTTTTTACGATTTTCTTGGAAAAATAATCTTTTTTAATGGAAAAAAGGGGTGTACTAAGGTCTTTTGGTGACCTTTTGTTGGTTTCAGAGGCTCAGATGGTGGAAAAGTGGACAAATGGGTCATGTGAGTAAGGGAATGAGCTAGTGAGCACTTTTTAGGTGTTAACAGACGTGGCCCTCACGGTTGGTGAGCCTTTATTCCAGAAGATCCGCCCTCTTGTGCGCTCATCTTGACAGTACATTCTCTGCCCACGTCAACGTTCCAGAAGATCCTTGTCCTTCCACGCCCAGCTTGCCAACACATCCTCTGCCCACGATTGAAGGGAACCAACGCCCAACTATTCGTGTCAAGGAGAATCAACGTCGTGGACTTAGGCAGACGGCCCGTGCGCTTTCGTTAACCACCCCACATCCATCTCTTTAGTCATTAAACCTCCTATTTTTAGAGAGGTTGACTACGTCGACCTTCTCTCTTAGTGTAAACTTATATAAAGACGTTTCCTGTGGAGAAACGCAACATACATATACAGAGCAATTGTAATACATAGACGATAGCAGTAATTTTCATATAGACGCTGTGTAATTTTTATCAGTCAATGGAAGTTCCAGTTTCTTAGCTGTTGATGTCCTGTTGTTGGTGAATAATTTGAGTTAAGCTTCAATCTATGATTGTTGGGAAGGGCCCCTCAACAACCAGAGGTTTACTGTATATATTTTGCATTTCTTTTCTGCAAATTAATAGTTTTCATTTCCTGTATTTAACTTGTTTCCTGTAGATGATGTTGTTTTATTTCTTGTACATGTCCGTTCTTTATTTCCCGTAGTTTATATCTTGTTGTTAGTTTAATTTGCTAGTTTAATTTACAAGTTAAAATGACCGGTCATGCTTAAATCTTCTTAGTTTGCTTTTAGTTTTGTCATTTGCAATTAGATAAAGCTAATTAGTTAATGTTTTAGTAGTTCAAGTTTAATTCATAGTTATAATTAGTTCTGTTAGTTTTTCCTATAGCTGTAAGTTAGTTTTATTTACATTTCAGCCTTGTTTTATCATGCATAGAAGTAGTTTGTTTCCTTAGATAATGATTAGTATAGGTTGCTTCTTGCCATTCCAACTCTAAACAGTCTATTTACTGCTTTTCCCTGCACTGTAGGTTCATATGCATCAAACAGCTGGCGTTAAGATCATTCAGTTTGCTTCCTTCCTTAGTTTAAATTGTTTTCTTCCATCCAGACTGTCATTCAGACCTTCTTTTAGACTGTCGTCCGAATCGTCATACGGACTTTAATATTTTTCTGCATTGTTTTTATGCTTATTTAGAATCTAGTTTCTTAGGTTTTTGAACTGTAATATTTCTTGCATTTAATTAGCATTCTTAGATGTAATTAAGATCTTGTTCTACACTACATAGAGTTTTAATTAAGTTTCATCATCATTCTTAGTTTCCATTCCATTTTCCTTAACTCTGCTTTAACTGTTTTTCACATTATGTCTTTCATATCTGATTTGCTAATATGTTACTAATCTAGAATTTATCAGTTTCATTCTTAGTGTAGTTTATTACATGTTGTTAAGATTAATTTCGGATTAGACTTAGTAATTTCATTCTCCAAAGTACATTAGTTTTTGATAGTTTCTTAGTTCAAGCATAGGACTAGTTTTCCCATTTACATAGTTAATGAAGATGTTCATAAAATAGGATTTGGTTTAGAAATAAGACATCTTTATCAAGTTTTGCTTCTACATAAAACATCTTTATCAAGTTTTCTACTTGCTTCTCAATCAAATTCAGTTTCAAGTAAATATATTTATTAAGTTTTCTACCTGCTTCTAGATTTCATGTCGTCCATCTATGGATAGAAAATAGATTACAATATTTAAAGTTAGTTGTAACTGGACACTCTTTAGCTTGCATTTATTTGTAGAACTTAAACTAGATTTGCTTCCATTTTGTTTCCTCGTCACATTTGAAAGTCACTTTGACACCTTCTCTCCTGTTCCTATTACATTTGATACATTTCCTCAGAATCCTCAAGGAGAATGGAATTAGGTAGTTTAGTTTGATCTTGAGTTGAATGTATGAATAGTTTTTAAATTCATTAAGTAGTCTGTAGTTTTGCTTTAAGTTAATATAATTTCTAATTTCCATAGTTAATTATTGAAGCATTTCATAGATAGGTTCCTAAACTCCTTTACAGTTGTTTCTAATTCCTAGATTAGAGTTTTAATTATTAATCAGTAGCTTTCAATTCCATCAAAGTAGTTCCGTTCTTGATTAAGTCTTGCTTCATAGAATAATATTTGTTGTTTTTATCTTTTCAATTATTTTCCATAGAGTAGAGTAGTATAGCTTGATACTATTCTGATCTATTGGTTTAGTTAGGCTTAACTAGTTTAGTAGTTGTATTCTAGAAGTTTGACTCGGTTTTTCATTTTGAAAGATCTTTCGATATTTTCTTTATTAAATATTTCTAAGGTCTGCCGAGCCGAAACCTTAGGTGCCATTCTACCTCAGCATATACTGTGCCACAACTCTAAGATTACCAACCTTGGTCAATAATTAAATATTTTGGTGATTCCTTAAGACAGTAAAATACACCTCAACATTTTGGCGCCGTTGCCGGGGAGTTGTAGATAGGTAGAATTCAGTTGTATGTGGGTAGAATTTCCTCCTAAAATTTAGTGATAGATTGAATTTCCTTTTTGAAACTTAGAAATAGGCTGGTGGCGGGTGAGCGATAAGACGAGAGGTAAGAACCTGCGCATCTGTTATAACAGGCATCCCCAAAACCCAGCAATAGTAGTGATGCAGTTAGAATTTATTTCAGTTATAGTTTTGTTTTCATGAATAGGTCTAGAGACTCAAAAGGTAGATTTATTGAAACTAGCCTTCCTACTAAAATTCCTACTAACTTATACGGGGGGCGTGCCACCTCGACTACTAACTCAGCAGAAAGGTATCGGAGGACACCTAAAGGGGATAGTCCTACTTGGAAAGCAAAGGAAATCCTTTCTGGAAATCAATTAGGGGAAACCATAGGGACATCATAAAAGTTTGTTCACAAAGAAATTCCACTAGAAGAACCTCAAGCTCATATTGAGACTGAACTTAGACAAGAGGAAATTCAAAAGGATAAAACATCAGAATCTCTCAACCCTCCATTAGTTCAAAAACCCAAAGACACTACCTTTTCAATAGTAGGTGGTCCAAACTTGGTAGACTTTATTGATCCTACACAATTAGATACTCTTTTTTGAAAATTCCGTGAACATAGTTATTTCACAGATTGAAACAACAACAGTAGGACCTTCAAAAATGGACTCCCATGTAGCTAGTAATTCTCCTCCTAAAAAGAAGAATACTCTTCTAGAAACAGAACGTTGGGATATCCCATATTCCCCAAGAAAAGAACCACTTAAGTATTCTCTCTTTGGCAATCAAGTCTTCATGGAGGATGAAAATGAAGATCATGTCCGACAAGATGAAGAAGAGGGAGAGGTTAGAACTGAAGGTACTTTTGGATTCCCTATCTTAGACACTGCACAAGATGTAACTATGAAAAACATCCCTCCCTCCTCACTACGGACCTTTTACGAGAAGAGTAGTGAGGATCCAGATACATTCTTATTCAAATTTGACATTTTGTGCAGGAGTTATAATTACCTATAAGATGGCCAAAAGCTAAAACTCTTTCCTGCCACATTAAAAGATTCTTCTCTTCGATGGTTCATGGGGCTAGGAGAATCTAGTATTAGAACTTGGGAAGACATGAATAATGCATTTCTACAGAAGTATCGGGATTATTGTAAACATAAGGACTCTCGCAATGATATTTTTAAAATACAACAACTTGAAGATGAGAGCCTAGAAGACTATCTCGAAAGATTTAACTATGTGTTGCTAAAATCTAAATATAGTGATCTTCGAGAAGATGAAGTAAGAACGCTCTTCCTTAAGGGAATCTCAAAAGAATTCTTAGAAAACCTTAATCTCATGGCAGCAGGAGACATCTCTCATAAGTCTTTTCCACAGATTTGTGAGCTATGTAGGAATTACTCTAGGAGCAGAGGGAAAAGTGGAAGACATTTTCGAGAATATTATGCTAGGAACCTAAAAGGGAACACATCCGGTCTTGGTGGAGTTACAAGGGTAGAATTGGGAAACCTATTGAAAAATTTCAAAACAGATATCTTAGGAGCCATGGGTTCTCAATTAGACGCATTACAAGCTAAAAAGATACAGGATGAAGAGTGTGCAACAATAAGTGTTTTTTGTCCTAGGTGTAGAACTAAACACCCCCAACGGGAATGTCCTTTGAACAATGTTTCGGTTTGTCCCCTTTGTACAAAAGAACATCCAACTGATAATTGTCCATCGTTGCCTGGTTTGCAAGCTGTATATAAGAGTGGAAACTTTGGTGAAACATCTAGGAGGCCTTGGAAACCTAGAGATCAATCATCATATCAGGATCCATCATCACAATTTCCACCCTATTACTATCCTTATCAACCTCTTCAATAATGGAACACTTTAGGTTGGCAAAATTGGCCACCTCAGTACCCTCATCAGAATGATCAACAACAGCAATAGCCACACGGATGGAGAGGGAAAGCTTATGATCAACCACCTCCTCCTATGCCTAACTATCCTTACCCACCTAATATCCAGCAAATCTTGCCCATATTTGTACCTCCTTCATTACCCCCTATTACAAATCAACCTAACCATTTCTAGAATATGAATCCTCCAAGACCCACAATATTACCTGCATAACCGATACCAAATCCTAACAACAAACCAACTCAAGCTCTTAATAGCATTGGGTTGCTACCTCTTCCATCATATGCCATTTTGACCACACCAATACATGAGATTCAACTGCGGTCTGGAAGAGTTTTGCAAGATCAGGCCAAGTCATCAGTTGTTATCCGAGAAGAGAATGAAGAAGAAAACATGCCTAGTGAAGTTTTGAATGATGCCATTCTTGAAGATGTGGTTATTCCTAAATCTTCAACACACAACCATCCTTATGAAGAAGTAATTACAAGAGAAAAAACACCCCCATATCCGGAGCGTCTAATAATAGAAAAAACTGTACCTTATCCAAAGTATGATATCACTAACGAGTTGAAAAATATTTGTATTAAGATCCCTTTGTTACAAGCCATTAAATATATACCAATCTACAGTAAAGTGATAAAGGAAATCGGTATTAAAAGACCAGGTAAAAAACAAAAAGATCCCCCGATGATTCATGTTATAGGTGAAATGTCATATTACATAGCAAACCAACCTAGAATTCCAAAGTATACAAATCCAGGAAATCCTGTGGTGAATGTTATCATTAATGACACTGCCATAGGAAACACACTTATTGATCTAGGAGCTGTTATTAACCTAATGACTACCACATTTTTAGAAACTCTCCATTTAGGACAGTTCCTCCGCCCTACCCCAACAATGCTAGAATTAGTAGATCGCACTATGGTACAACCTGTTGGGATCTTAGATGACATCATTGTATCAGTAGCTTCATGGGAATATCCTATGGACTTTATGATAATAGAATCAAAAGACCCTTCTAAAGGACACCCCATTATTCTGGGAAGACCTTGGTTGGAACTGCTAATGCATTTATAGGATGCAGGGATGGAGAGATGATTATCTTTGATGGGTTATCTACAAGAAAACTCGCCTTATACCCACTAGCATAGCCAATAATTGAAAACTTGTTTTGGTTAGATTGTCCTTTTGGGGATGAGAACTTGGAAGAACTTTCCGTTGTTAGTGATTTCTCCTGGGAACTTCAAGAACATAATACCGAGAATGTGTTGAACCAATTTATATCTTCCACAACATGTATCGACTCTCCTCAGTCTTTTTCCCAACTTGACCAAATCTTTGGAGATGAATTCCAAGAAAACATAAGCCTCTCAACATTTACAAGTACACCCTGTGTCTTCGCAATCGAAGAACATCTAGGATCCTATACCATACCTTGCGAGGTTAGTTCCGAAAAATTTCTACATATAAATGCAGGTTTAGATGAGAGTCAGCAAAAACAATTACTAAAAGTTCTCAAGAGTCAAACTGGAGCATTTGCATGGGAATACACCCAGATACCTGTATTCACCACATTTACACAGATTCAAACATACCTCCTGTCAGGCAGCCCCAGAGAAGAATGAATCCAACCCTAAAGGATATAGTCAAAGATGAATTACAAAAACTCTTTAACGTTGGTTTCATCTACCCAATTTCTAACAATAAATGGGTGTCTCCTCTGGTAGTAGTTCCAAAGAAAGTTACAGGTAAATGGTGTATCTATGTTGACTTTCGAGAATTAAACAAGGCCACTCTTAAGGACTACTTCCCTTTACCTTTCATTGACCAGGTGTTAGATACCTTGTTAGGGAAACAATATTTTTCTTTCCTTCATGGGTATAGTGGATACAATCAAATATTAATAGCACCTGAGGACCAAGACAAGACAACCTTTACTTGTTCTTGGGGGACATATGCCTATTGAGTGTTGCCATTTGGCCTATGTAATGCACCTGCCACCTTCCAGCGTGTGGTCTTAGGAATCTTTGCTGACCTTATACATGATTGTGTAGAAGTTTATATGGATGATTTTACAGTTTATGGTAATACCTTCCAAGAAGCCCTGGACAACCTTGAAACAGTTCTTATTCGGTGCTAAGAAACAAACTTAGCTCTTAGTCATAACAAATGTAAGATGCTACTAACCAAGGGCATAGTTCTGGGACATCATGTCTCTCTTCAAGGTATCAAGGTAGATCCTGCCAAGATAGAAATAATTGTTAATCTTCCTCCTCCAAAAAATCCGAACGAAGTAAGAAGTTTTCTTGGCCATGAAGGCTATTATAGACGTTTTATTGAAAACTTCACTGAGATATCCGCACCTATGTTCAAGCTACTCATGAAAGACACAGAATTCCAATGGACTGAACCTTTTCAACATGCCTTTGAAACTTTGAAGGCAAAGCTATCAGTGGCACCGATACTCAGGGGCCCCAATTGGTACCTTCCCTTCCATATATCCACTGATGCTTCCGACATAGCTATAGGGGCAGTCTTAGGTAAAAAAGAGGGACAAACATAACATGCCATCTACTTTGCTAGTAAAAATTTGACTCCTGCAGAATCAAAATACACTATTACTAAAAAAGAGTTTTTGGCAGTAGTCTATGCCATCAACAAGTTTCGTCATTATATCACAGTATATGCAATTTTTATACACACTGACCACTCCGCCATTATATTTTTAATGAATAAACCAATCACCAATGGTAGGGTGACTCGGTGGCTTCTTTTGTTGCAAGAATTTAATATTACTATTGTTGATCGTCCCGATCGAGAGAATGTGGTAGCAGATTTTCTCTCTCGAATTCAAATTGACGATAGTGCCAGTCCTATCGATGATAGCTTCCCAAATGAACATTTGTTCATTGTGTTTGTTCGAACCCCTTGGTTTGTAGACATAGCCAATTATTTAGCAACCGGAAAGCTACCAAACCATCTCTCCCCACCTGAGAAACGTAGGATCATAGTTCAAAGTTCTAATTATTCTTGGGTGTACAATGATCTTTTTCGTACTGGTCCCGATCTTATTATTAGATGATGTGTACGAGAGGATGAGATGGCAGAGATCCTTCATGCATGTCATGGTGGACCTTGTGGCGGGCACTTTTATGATAAGAGAACAACATACAAAGTGTTGCACTCTGGGTATTATTGGCCAAGCATTTTTAAAGATGCTGCCAAGTATGTCAATGGGTGTGACAGTTGCCAAAGAATGGGTAGACCCACACCATCCGATGAGATGCCCTTACAACCCCAAGTTATGATAGAGCCTTTTGAGAAATGGGCCCTAGATTTTGTTGGGCCAATTTCCCCTATGTCTCACAAAAATAAGTACATCCTAGTCTGCACAGACTATGTCACAAAGTGGGTGGAAGCTAAAGCCTTATTCCGAGCCACAGAGAAATCTGTGGTAGAGTTTATATACGAAGAATTATTTACTCGATTTGGTGTACCTAGGGAAATTGTAACCGATCAAGGATCTTAGTTCACCTCCAAGTTGATGAAAGAGCTTACCGGAAAATATGGTATTAGACATTGTAAATCTTCACCATATCACCCGCAAGCCAATGGTCAGGTAGAGTCTACCAATAAAGTATTAGAAGCCATCCTGACTAAGGCTATCCAGTTACACCACAAAGACTGGGCAAATAGGCTTCCAGAAGCCTTGTGGGCTTATAGAATAACTTGGAGGAATACCACCAGCCACACACCTTATGAACTCGTTTATGGTAAACAAGTTCTTCTACCCATTGAATTTCAAGTCAAAACCTTTCGTATGGCTGCACAATTAGGGATGAATCTAGAAGAAGCATAGAGACAACAAATCCTGCAGATAAATGAATTAGACGAGATTAGGCAAGATGCTATTCAATGCACAATTTTAACACAAACCCAACGCAAAAAGTGGCATGATAAATACATTAAACAAAAACAATTCAAAACTGGAGACTGGCCATTACTTTTTGATTCAAGGTACAAAAACTTTAAAGGTAAATTAACTACTCGTTGGATGGGTCCATATGAAATTGTTACAGCTTTTGACAATGGATTCGTTAAGATTAAGACAATTGATGATTCACAAATTTCCTTTGTTGTAAATGGACATAGACTTAGACTTTATCATCAACCAATATCTAAACAAGATTTTGTGCAGAATGCCTTACAACAGGAGGAGATGGAGCTGGTAGAAGAGGAAATCATTCCTCCTCCTCCTGGTTCTTGAAATTATTTTGGGTTATCTTCATTTGTATATATGTAAATATATTTTTGTTTTTTTAAATGAGAGTCATTTCTAACAGTTAATTGCATCTATACAGGAAATTCACTCTTATGGTCAGCTTATGGAATTTTGTCAACTCAGATAGGAAGACTCTTTTCCCTTCCCTAATTTTAATGAAATTCCATATGACTTTTTCTTTGTACATATGTTTTTGTTTTGAATAAATTTGAATCATCTAACAAGTGGTTTTGCAGTTTGATTACAAGAACCTTATCTCTATAATCAACTCATGCAATATTATCTGAAAAGGGAAGTGCTCTCTAAAAAAAAAAAAAAAAAAACTCATAATGCATCTTAACTCCTCTTTCGATTATTGTTGAAAATTGAAAATTTATAGTGGAAGGTTAAAGTGTTCTTCGTATCATTTCAAACCAATTTCTGCTATGATTATGTATATGGTATTTGATTCAGACATGTACATTTATGATTTATCACTATAACAGTTGTTTAAGACCTATTTTAATCATCATGATTCTCAAATAGTTCTATCTTACACCTATGGACTACTAGTTCATCCTAAACTCATTATCAAAACTTGTCTCTTAAGCACTTTTAAAAGGTAACTCAAAAGTGAGTGATATTTCTATTTTGTGGGGAACATTACTGATCTTTTATGAAGAAGATAGACTGAGAGGTCAAAGAACAACTTTAGGCTATTATCTTTTGACATTATCTATAATCCAGGCCATTATAAATAAAGTTACTCATAAGGTTCACTCTAAAATTTGAATTATGTGTTTAACAGGCTTAGCACACTCTAGTGCCAACCGGCTTCCCTACAAAAAAATATCATTATACGAAGCAAACCCGCTGGGGTACGGAACAAGCTCGCTGGCAGCGAGTCCATGCTAAGTAAAATATTAAACAAGGAAGCTCGGTAAATGCAAGTAAACCCGTCGGGGTACTGAACAGGCTCGCTGGCAGCGGGGCTATGCTTGCATGGTACCAAGATAAACCCGTCGGGGTACTGAACAGGCCTGCTGGCAGTGGGGCAATATCAGGTAAAAGAGGTTTGGTTAATGCATGGCTATGCACATGGCTTATCTAAAAAAACCTGAGTATACGAATACATGTTTAGGCCAATTATTTATACTGTCATTAGAGAATGGATGTAAGTTGGACTTGGACCTTGTCATCTAATTCAAACAATACCTAGGGTATGATTATACTAGAAATGGGATCCATAACTATAGAAATCTCACAAACTCTAGGGTGAACTTTATCTATATTCTTTGGATGACGAGAGATCTTTAAAATGAGTCATGGATGACTGGTTTTCCTATGGCATTCTCGTATCAATTTTGCTATCATTATTCATATGGTCTTACTAAGCACTATTATCTCTTTGATGAATGTACATATCTGAATCATCTCCATTTATCAGTTAGTATTTCATTTTCTTACGAAAAATTATCACAGCATTTTAGAGCTATCAGCTAAATTATTAAGTGAAAATATTTGAATATTAGTCAATTTTTCCTTGATGGCTTGAGGACAAACCATATTTCTAGTTTGGGGGAGATTCATAACTGTTTTTACTTTTTGAATATTTATAAAAAGTTCATTTATCTCTAACAAAATGATAGGTGCTTGCAGGATAATACAAGTATTAGAAGATTGTTTTTAATCTATGATGAATCAAAAGGAGCGCGACTAAAACTTCAGAAAAGCAGGCTTACATCATCCTCTTGTGTGCCGACAGCCCCAAAAAAATTCTCTGCATAATTAGCAGCACTCAGATCCAGCAAAGTACATTTTTGTACAGAAGGTCCATATGGAGGATCGAATGACGATCCGAATGAGGCAAATGAACGACGATCTGAATGAAGTGCCGAATGAAGTACCAAATGAAATCATAAGTTATAGCATCATGGTTAAGTCTGTTAGGGATCTAATTTTTGAATTCTGCTGGTAAAATTTAATTGACTAATCATACTGGGGATCAATCAAATATCATCTCTGCATTCGACCTCACTCCTTTGCTCATTTCGGCTTCATCAAATGAATCGGTTAATCGTACATTATTATGATTTCTAGAATCATCTTATGGCTATTATATGGTTTTTATTTCTCATTAAATTATATGCATGCGATTTGTCATTGAATTAATTAAAAGTCATCATATTTTTTTATGTTGCTTATGCTTAATTATCTCATGATGAGCATTACATTCAACCTGTCCAAAGTTTACTTTGGACATAGTTGAATATATCTTCACCATACGAATTCATCAATGCACATATTTTCATGATGGTACACGATTCAAAGATTTTCGGCATGATGGCATGATCGCTCGAGCGTGCTAAATCCCTGCTCACGATCGTTTAAACCGTTCAAACGAATCGCCATTTAAACCAACGTTGCGGGAAATCTGCTTCATTCTGCCTGCCCTTATCCTTTTGGAGTCTATCAAACCGCGTCTCTTGCAATCTCTTTCACCCCCTTGTATCCATTTGCATCCCCCATCCTCTGTTCAACAATGCCAATCCATTACGAGCCTGGAAGCTACCCAGACCTCCTCCGTATCCCTGAATTTAAGGCATGTCGTGAAGTGTTCGTGCGAGCAGGATGGGGTCCGTTTCTTTGTCTTCTTGACGGTCACGATGACGAGGTTTCACTCCTTTTTGATAAGGGGTTCAATGGAAAAAACGCTAAGGTTGGCCATCTCACCTTTCCCGTAATAGAAGAGTCCATTGCCTAGGTCACGGAACTTCCTAAGGAAGGTGCCCGTTGTCACAAACACCTTTTCCTTCCACGGACGGATCACAGATTCGCTCTCAAAGCCGAATACCAGCACATTGCAGGCACAAAAGGATTCTACCGGGAGTGGGTTAAGCCTGAATATCTCGATCCGTTGACTGTCATCATCCGGCTGATCACTTGTGAGGGTAAGTACACCATTTTCAAAGCCTTCCACTTCCGATTATTGGCACATTTCGTTAATAATCAGGCCCTAAATTTTCCATTCTATCTTTTAAAGAGCCTAGAAAAGATGTCTAGCCAGGTTAGGAAAAATGTGGTTAACCCTACTGGCAATTTGTACCATCACTGTCTTATAAAAATCTTGATCACCCATTAGTTGAAGGAAGCAGGGAAAACGTGGGATAGCTTTGTGTATGAAACGCTAAACCCCCACCTGGACAAGAAGCCACTTATTAAAGCCTCTGCCTCTCGCAAGCGTCACTGATTTCAAACCCGTGTAGATGAGCTCATTCAAACCCCTTCCCAAGCAAAAAGGGATGCTAAGTTTGTACAATTTAGTGAGGGTGCCTCAGGAGACATACACCCTATTCCTTCATCCTCTCCTGAGCCTGTCCACGAGGACACAACCATGGAACCTCCATTCTTCTCACCAATACCTACAAAGTCAAGAAGGGCCAATCGTGACCAGTTTGTTGACCAGATCGTCATCTAGTCCATCGATCAGTCCGTCATTTAGCCAATGCATTCAGACAATCTTGATGACCAGACGAACGATATTTCCATTTAATCACCCCTTCTTGCGTTAGCAAATTTATCTCCCAGTTTGCTTGAAGATCCTGTCTTGGAACCTGCCCCTGCACACATTGAAGAAAAGGTTCCTGAGGCACACATTACATCTGCTGATCCTGAACCATTTCAAAATGGATCGAGCCCGCAAAAAGACCCTGAGTCTCTTGCATAAGCACCTACTCCACTCCATCATACTGTGGACAGACTAACCCAAGACATAGCTTAGTTAAAAATTCAAAATGAGAAGTATGTTGAGATCATCTCTGAGCTTCATCAAGAGAACAAGGACTTACATTTCCAGGTGAAATGTGTTGAAGACCTAAATGAAGCCAAAACAACTTCCAACATTTCTCTCTGGTTGAAGCATGATGCTTTGAAGTACCAGTTCCAGAATCTTAGAGCTAAATTCACTTCCTCTTCCAAGTCAAAGGAAGCTACTACTGTAGCTCAGCCTTCTTCCTGAATTTCTCTTCTTTTGCTCAGTGGGACCTGGCATATCTCCGGTTTGGGAGAATGTTGGCATCCATTTGATCAGTGAAAATGCTCTGATTGGCGTTATTTTCATTATTTTGATATGATAAGTCATTCTCTTTTCCAATCAGACCATCAAACAGACCCAGGTATGAATTTATTTGAATATCGTACGAATCGTGAATAATTATCCTCATTTTTTGGTTTATTGACAATCATCTCACATTTCTAGACGTGTTTGGCATTTAGTTTTTGTTCTACAGGTTGTGGTTGTCATTCAGACCCTCATTCAGTCACGCGTTCACACCGAAGACACCCTGCTGCATCCGAACCGCTGTTCATCCCTCCATTCATACCCATGGAATCGTTGGTTGAGATATTTCGGGGCAATAAAGACGAAAACGATGATGTGGGTTCTGTTAAGGACGTGGCCCTCACGGTTGGTGAGCCTTTATTCTAGAAGATCCATCCTCTCGTTCGCTCAGGATGACAACACATTCTCTGCCCATGTCAACGTTCCAGAAGATCCTCGTCCTTCCACGCCCAGCTTGCCAACACATCCTCTACCCTCGATTGAAGGGAACTAATGCCCAGCTGTTTGCATCAAGGAGAATCAACGCTGTGGACTTAGGTAGACGGCCTGTGCGCTGTCGTGAACCACCCCGCAACCGTCTCTTTAGTCATTAAACCTCCTATTTTTAGAGAGGTCAACTACGTCGACCTTCTCTCTTATTGTAAACTTATATAAAGACGTTTACTGTGGAGAAACGCAACATACATATATAGAGCAATTGTAATACATAGACGATAGCAGTAATTTTCATATAGACGCTGTGTGATTTTTATCAGTCAATGGAAGTTCCAGTTTCTTAGTTGTTGATGTCCTGTTGTTGGTGAAGAATTTGAGTTAATCTTCAATCTTTGATTGCTGGGAAGGGCCCCTCAACAACCAGAGGTTTACTGTATATATTCTGCATTTCTTTTCTGCAAATTAATAGTTTTCATTTCCAGTATTTAACTTGTTTCCTGTAGATGATGTTGTTTTATTTCTTGTACATGTCCGTTCTTTATTTCCTGTAGTTTATATCTTGCTGTTAGTTTAATTTACAAGTTAAAATGATCGGTCATGTTTAAATATTCTTAGTTTGCTTTCAGTTTTGTCATTTGCAATTAGATAAAGCTAATGGGTTAATGTTTTAGTAGTTCAAGTTTAATTCATAGTTAGAATTAGTTTTGTTAGTTTTTCCTATAGTTATAAGTTAGTTTTATTTACATTTCAGCCTTGTTTTATCATGCACAGAAGTAGTTTGTTTCCTTAGATAATGATATAGGCTGCTTCTTGCCATTCCAACTCTAAACAGTCTATTTACTGCTTTTCCCTGCACTGTAGGTTCATATGCATCAACCAGCTGGCATTAAGATCATTCAATCTACTTCCTTCCTTAGTTTAAATCGTTTTCTTCCATCCAGACTATCATTCAGACCTTCTTTCAGAATGCCATCTGAATCGTCATACGAACTTTAATATTTTCTGCATTGTTTTTTGCTTATTTAGAATCCAGTTTCTTAGGTTTTCGAATTGTAATATTTCTTGCATTTAATTAGCATTCTTAGATGTAATTAAGATCTTGTTCTACACTACATAGAGTTTTAATTAAGTTTCATCATCATTCTTAGTTTCCATTCCATTTTCCCTAACTCTGCTTTAACTGTTTTTCACATTATGTCTTTCATATCTGATTTGCTAATATGTTACTAATCTAGAATTTATCAGTTTCATTCTTAGTGTAGTTTATTACATGTTGTTAAGATTAATTTCGGATTAGACTTAGTAATTTCATTCTCCAAAGTACATTGGTTTTTGATAGTTTCTCAGTTCAAGCATAGGACTAGTTTTTCCATTTACATAGTTAATGAAGATGTTCATAGAATAGGATTTGGTTCAGAAATAAGATATCGTTATCAAGTTTTCTACTTGCTTCTACATAAAACATCTTTATCAAGTTTTCTACTTACTTCTTAATCAAATTCAGTTTCAAGTAAATATCTTTATTAAGTTTTCTACCTGCTTCTAGATTTCATGTCGTTCGTCTATGGATAGAAAATAGATTACAATGTTTAAAGTTAGTTGTAATTGGACGCTCTTTAGCTTGCATTTATTTGTAAAATTTAAACTAGATTTGCTTCCATTTTGTTTCCTCGTAACATTTGAAAGTCACTTTGACACCTTCTCCTGTTCCTATTACATTTGATACATTTCCTTAGAATTCTCAAGGAGAATGGAATTAGGTAGTTTAGTTTGATCTTGAGTTGAATGTATGAATAGTTTTTGAATTCATTAAGTAGTATGTAGTTTTTCTTTAAGTTAATATAATTTCTAATTTCCATAGTTAATTATTGAAGCATTTCATAGATAGGTTCCTAAACTCCTTTACAGTTGTTTCTAATTCCTAGATTAGAGTTTGAATTATTAATCAGTAGCTTTCAATTCCATCAAAGTAGTTATGTTCTTGATTAAGTCTTGCTTCTTAGAATAATATTTATTGTTTTTATCCTTTAAATTATTTTCCATAGAGTAGAGTAGTATAGCTTGATACTATTCTGATCTGTTGGTTTAGTTAGGCTTAACTAGTTCAGTAGTTGTATTCTAGAAGTTTGACTTGGTTTTTCATTTTGAAAGATCTTTTGATCTTTTCTTTATTAAACATTTCTAAGGTCTGTTGAGCTGAAACCTTAGGTGCCATTCTACCTCAGCATATACTGTGCCACAACTCTAAGATTATCAACCCTGGTCGATAATTAAATATTTTGGTGATTCCTTAAGACAGTAAAATACACCTCAACACTGTATACCGATGAATTCCACCGACTAATGGCTTGACTTGGTGTTAGGGAGGAAGAAAAATTACTTGTTTTGAAATATATCAATGGTTTAGATCCTTATATTCAACAAGATATGGAATTTATCACTATTGGAACTCTCGTAGATGCATTCCATTATGCCATCAAGCTCTAGATGAAATTGAAGGCGAAAGGACGTTTCTCGACAAAACCAACTGGTCAACCTTTTGACAATAAATCTTAGTCGACTGCTAATTCCATCAATTCAAAACAAACTTCTCTGACTACTACCCAGAAGTAGGAACACGGTAAGAAGCCTTTCAAGAAAGACAAGGGAAAATCGAGTAAACAACCTCCTACAAGGAAATGGTGTGACTACCACAATACAACTTGGCATGATGCATCGGAATGCAAAGCTCGAAATACATTCTTGGCACATATGTCTACTTCCAACTCAGCCAACAATATAGTTGTGGAGTTCGACCCCAACTCTTCGACTTTAGTAGCATCAACTTCGATAGCTCTCGCAAACTTGACTATCCTCGACGAAGAGGAATGAGAACAACTATTCTATACACAGATATGGGTTTAGAGTATCCCATTGCATTTGATTGTGGACAATGGTAGTCAAAATATTTTCGTCTCTGAATATATTATGAATAAATTGGGTCTTGTTACTACTCCACATACGCAACCTTGCAACATCGATTGGATGAAAGATGGACAAGAACTAAGGATGACACGACAGTGCAAGTTACCTTACTTCATCAAGCCTTTTTAGGATGAGGTGCTCTGCGACGTCACTTCGATGTCCGTAGCCGACGTACTATTTGGAAAGCCTTACTTGTGGGACATACATGGAAGTTATCAATCGAGACCACATAAAGTGATTTTCAAAATCCAGAATCAATGGTATGGAATTCCTGAACGTCCACCCACACCAATAGTCGAGATGGTTTCAATAATTCAATCCAAGAAGTTGATTAACCATGCTCATAAATTTATGTTGTTAATGATAAAACCTCAACACTCCAGGAATATTAAAACATCTAGTCGTCTCTCCACCGGCTATGACTCTCGACAACAAAAACAAGTCGATAGAATACTTGAATAATACAAAGATGTGTTCAAAGATCCAACTAGAGTACCACTACATTTCCAGGTAAAACACTCCATTGATCTTTTTCCTGGCTATTTAGTATCCAATGGATATGTTTACAGAAGATCCATTTTAGAAAATGAAGAAATACGCAACCAAATTCAAGACTTGATTGACAAAGGGCATATTTGACCTAGCTTCTCTCCTTGTGGAAGTCCAGTCGTCTTAGTTCCAAAGAAAGACAAGACATGGTGCATGTGCATTGAATACAAGAATCTCAATTAAATTTCTATAAAGAATCAGTATCCTCTTCCTATAATAGATGATTTACTCGATTATTTAAAATATGCTAAATTCTTTACCAAACTTGACCTCAAGTCAGTATATCCTCAAATTCCCATAGAGTCCTTAGATGTGTGGAAAAATGCTTTCAAAACCAGGGAAGGTTTATTTGAATGGTTAGTCATGCATTTTGGTATAACTAATGCACCCACGAATTTCATGAGATATATGGATGACGTTCTTAGACATTTTCAGGGAAATGTGTCATTGCCTATCTGGATGACATCCCGATTTTCAGCAGATCATGGGAGGAACATTTGAAACAACTTCAATAAGTGCTTAATGTTCCCAGACGACACAAACTTTGTTTGAACTTGGATAATTTCTCTTTTGCATTGACAAGTATCAAATATTTGGGCTATGTGATCGACTCAACAGAAATTTGAGTCAACCCTAAAAAGATACAAGCTATCAAGGATTGGCTTGCTCCCAAAAGCATTCAAGAACTAAGGAGTTTCCTTGGTTTGGCAATTTTTTACCGCAAATTTGTGTTGGGATTTAGCCACATATCTTGGCCTCTAAATCAATTGAAAAAAGGAGGTGGAAAGATAGTTTTCAAATGGAATACAACACAACAACAAGCTTTTGAACAACTTAAGAACAAGCTTTGCACCGCTCCAGTGCTTGTATTACCTGATTTGCATAAGCCATTTGAAATTGAGATTGATGCATCCGATTATGCCATGGGAACTGTGATTACGCAAGTAGGTCACCTAGTAGCATTCCACTCGAAAAATTTAAATGATATTGTTTGTAACTATTCTACCTACAAGAAGGAACTGTATTCCATTGTACAATCTCTTAAGCAATGGAGACATTATATTTTAGGAAAAGAAATGGTCGTCCATACCGACCATAAGCCTCTACAGTTCGCTCCATCACAGTATAAGTTGCAGAAGATGAGACAAATCAAGTGGATTGGTTGCCTACAATATTTTCATTTGGTAATTAAGGATCATAAAGGAAAAGCCAACGCAACAGCCAATTGCCTTATCCGACCACCAATTACTTCACTTATTATAGTGTTAAGTATGCATGATTATGACACCATTACTTGGATACGCTTTTATGAAGAAGACACTGATTTTTTGACGGTGTATCGAAAACTCCACACATAACAATTGATTTTTATCATGTGAAGGACGAATTGCTTTACAAGCTAGGACAAATTTGTGTATCTTCTAGTGAGCACCGACAAAATATCATCTGGGATGCACACTACAAAAAAACAACATGAAATTTTGGAGTGGAAAATACACTTGTTGTTATCCATAAGTATTTCTATTGGCCTTCGATCAAAACAAATGTCGATGTGTACATCAAGTTATGTGTGGTTTGTGCCATTTATAAGCCACCGAAACGATGATAGGGTTTGTATACGCCCTTGCTCGTTCCTAGTTGACCATGGGAATCTATTTCCTTGGATTATTTGACTAGATATCCTATTACTTGACACCATCATGATGCAATCCTGGTAGTGGTTGATAGATTTTTTAAAATGGTTATCCTCATTCCTTGCAAGAAGACCACAATAACCCAACATAATGCTCAACTATTATTTGAGTATATTTGGAAGCACTATGGATTTCCGACTTCAGTCATCTATGACCACAACTCTAGATTTGTTAGCATATTCTAGAAGATGCTTTGGCAACAAATCGACACACATTTATCTATGTCGATAGCATTCCATCTTTAGACTGATGGAGATATGGAATTTGTGAATTGCATGGTGGTACAATTGCTTTGCATGTACAACCACAAGCATCGTAGAACATGGGACAAAGTATTCCATACCTCCAACATAGCTATAATCAAGCGTAGAAAATTCAACATGCAAGAGTCCATTTGAAATATGTTATGGATTTCAACCCTCAATGCCTATTCAATTAGTTAGCTGAACGAATGGCTTGGTTGACACCGAACGTGGGAAGTAAGAAATCGACAAGGCACTCAACTCCAAGGATAAGGTGTGTGACATTCAGAAACAAGCATAGGAGATGTTGTAGGGATCTAGTGAAAAATACAAGGCCTGGCACGATAAGCATCGTATTCCTCATTCATTCGAAATTTGGGTCAGGTCTGGTTGCATCTCAAGAAAGAAATATTCAGTGACCCGCACAAGAAGTTGAAACCTTTATGATATGGTACTTATACCATTCTTGAGAAAATTGGGAAAATGATTTTAAGCTTAGCATTCCACCATACTTGGTTCTGCATCCAATATTCAATGTGGACTTGCTTCGACCGTATTTTCCGCCATCATTGGACATATCGACTTACAGTCAACAGATCTGGAAGATATAAAACTAGACTCCCAAGAGCCTCTTTCCTACAACACCATTGTTGGAAAACAAGCATGCCATACAATACACGAACAATTCCCTTGTTTTAGGTGGCTAAGGCAGGACAACTCCCATCTCAAGGAAAGTGGTATACTCTCCTTGAATTGGAGCTCAATTTTTTTCATCCATGCGAGCAGGAAATGGGGACCATTTCCACTTAAGGGTGGAAGTATGATCCATCCCAAGACTCATTTGGATCCATCGAATATTTCCTAGTCCTAGTCGACTCCTTGGTCCGATCCTCGACTCAGTCGTCTCAACAGATCAATTGATTCTGCAACTCAACGATTGATGGCACATGCCTGACGTTTCATCATACATGCACGATGGTAGTTGATGATTCCAGCACATGTTAGATGACATTCTAAGTAGTCGGAAGGAATATTAACCATCATCTACGTGGAAACTATGTTTCGTCATATTCTTCTAGCTGGAAAATGGGAAGAAGACACATGATCTCTTTGTAACTGAAACGTGGTGGTTAGTTACCCAAGCGTCCCTTATATTTGTATAAATACTTGTAAGATCGAAGAGGAAAGGGCCTTTGGTTCTCTTCTCTTGATTTCATTAAGACGAGTTCCAAAAGAGAAGGCTTGATTGGTTCTCGATAGTTCATACATTCGACCTCTTATGACGACTACTCAATACAACCAGAGTTTTCACCCTTGGGGTTTATCCGTTACCAATTCCTGTTTCACATTCTTCTATGATTGGCATTGTCTATTAAATTTTGTAGTTGTTTAGTGTCTGGTGTATGCTATTCTTCATAGTTGTTTCTCTGATCAAACTAGCCTTTATAACGTCCACCATAACAGTATTAGACTCAGTTATTCGACTCTGTTGTCCTCCTAGGCGACACAGATCATCCTCCCCAAGGGGATGGACCATCAAACATGTTTTTATTAGAGGAAACAATTTCCCTTACAATTTGTAACTGCAATTATGAGAAACATGAGACCAACTCTCCTGAAAAGGACTCAACTTATCCATATCAACCAAATGTCCCTCTTTAAATAGAGAATCCTTCTCTCGACATAGTCATTCACCCTCCTAAGGGGGTACTTCTTCGAGCAATACATAATCCCAATACTCGAGTTGCTCAACATTACAGTATTTTTGAAGATTTATCTTAATCCCCTTGTTCCATGTCTGCTCTCGAAGTGTTGCAAATTGCACAATGAAAAGAATTGTTGTCAGCCATTGCGGGGTTTGACCCCATGGAATCCAGTTTGGTTGTTTTTGGCATGGAACATAGTCAACCAATGATCTCCCACCAGATGGCCTTTTAGATACAAGTTGTTGTACAGGGGAAAAACATTTTTCATACCGTTATTGATGAGGGATCCTCTACTTGTGTTATGTCCATCTCATGTTGGGGTGCGATAGGCTCTCCCGAGCTTGTCCAATCCTCTACTTCTTTGAAATACTTTGATGGTCATAATTTTACACCACATGGAATCATTCATGCCTTTACTATTGATCTTGGGGCAACAAATGCCATGGTAGATGTTGAAGTTGTTGATGCGCCTCTTGACTATAATTTGTTATTAGGGCATAGTTGGTTTTATGCGATGAAGGTGGTAGTATCGATAGATAATGAATATCGTCATTATATATCAACTTGCTTATTGCACACCTAAATTACAAATCACTTCTAGTGGTAACATTCCCTTCATAGGTGATTCCATGAATATTTATGAAAGTGTGGGTAGTGTTGGTTTGTTTAAATATTCCTCATTGATGGGTACTTTCCCTTTTCCAGCACCTAACCCCTCAAAACAAGAAGCTCCCATTTGTATGATCTATTCCATTTTTAATGATTCCCTTGGTTGGTCTAATCCTTGGGTTATACCAAACACTATGGAAGAAAATTTGTTAGGAGATTCAATTCCATTTTCAGTGGTTGAAATTCCTTACTAAATTATCTAGTCCAATCCCGTTGACCCAGATCGTGATCTTCGCCCAGTTGTTGATTTCGATCCTTATACTGTTCCTTCTTGGGCCAGTTCCCCATCTCCTTTGCATGAATTTATGTTGTATGTTTTATCTTCCGACGAGGAAATTATGGAATTCATGGCTTCATGTGACAAGCCTCTGGAAGATATGAATCACCATGCCTCTTTCCTTCCAGATTCGGAAAATATGGGGGAAACTTTCAAACCCTCTTCTCCACTGTCAACGTATTTTGTTCCCCTTCGCCTGATTTTCTTCATGAAATATTATATGAAGGTCGCTTAGGGACATTTCACAAACCATTCTTATAGACATCTCAGTGAATCTAGGTATCATGGAAAATATTAACTTAGGTGCGTAATGTTCTCCTGAAGAAATTGGAATCTATACAGCCCTATCTAAAGAATTTCACAATGTTTTTGCTTGGTATTATGAATAAATGCCTGGTATTAAACCTCGTATTGTCGAACATGAAATTAATACTTATCCTAGAGCTAAGCCTATTCGGAAAAAAAATCGTCCAGTCCAATGTCGGAAAGCTGCCACTATAAAAGAAGAGGTTGAAAAATTTCTTAGTGTTGGATTTATTTATCCCGTTCCTTTGACTTAATGTGTATCTAAACCCGTTTCGATCACCAAGAAGAAAGTTACCATTCATGTGTGCGTTGATTATAGGGATCTTAATGTAGCTTGTCCAAAAGACAACTACCCTACCCCTTTCATTGATCAAATTATTGATGATTGTGTCGGCTGTGAAATATTCTCTTTTATGGATGGTTTCTCTGGCTATAATCAAATAGAGATTAAACCGTTTGACCAACATAAAACAAACTTCATTTGTTCATGGGGCACCTTCACTTATCACAAGTTATCTTTTGGACTAAAGAATGTTGGGGCCACCTTCCAGTGAGCTATGGCTTACGCTTTCCACGACATCAAGCATATTTTCCAAGCTTACCTCGACGACCTACTTGCTCACTCTCGAAAACAGATCGATCATCCAACCCACCTGCTTGAGATATTTTTACGTTTTCATTATTACAATATCCGCTTGAACCCACATGATTCCATTTTTTGTGTCGAATCTGGGTGTTTGCTAGGATTCAACACTTCCAAGCATGGGATTCAAGTCAATCCCTTGAAGGTTGAGGCTATTCTCAAGTTACCTCGTCCTCTAAATGTGACTCAAATCCAAAGTTTGAAAGGGAAGACAAACTTCTTGCACTGTTTCATTGCTAATTATGCCGAGATCACCAAAGGTTTCATGCATTTAATGAAGAAGGGATCCCATTTGTCTAGGATGATCAAGCCCAATGTTCTTTTGAGGATTTGAAAAAGGCTCTTACGTCCGCCCCTCTTTTAAATTCTCCTGACTATGAGCCTAATTTAGTGCTTTACCTCGCAGCCTCTCAGTGCACCATCGATATGGTTTTGGTACAAGAGGACTATTTACGCCAAGAACATGTGATTTATTACCTGAGTAAAGGCCTTGTCGGTGATGAACTTCATTATTCACATGTGGAGAAACTCACTTTGGAAGTAGTTCATGTTGTCCAACGTTTTAGACATTATACTTCTGCGTAAGACCATTATCGTTCCTGACTCCAACCGCACGTGACACATTTTATCATGTCAAATCATTGGGGGATAATAATCCAAATGGATTTTTATTCTTCAAGAGTTTGATTTGGAGTTTATGACAACTAAATCTAATAAATCATTGGTCTTTGTGGAATTACTGTCTGAACTTCCCCAGGTTAGTGAGGAATTAGTGCCCCATGATCACCTTCCACAAAAATCTGTATTCCTCATGACTCATTTGATCCTTGGTATGGCGAAATCATTGTGTATATCCAAACTCAAACATACTGTCCTCAGTTTTCCCATGATGAACGTTGTCGCATTCATCATCATGCCAAGATGTACATGACCCTCAGTGACACTTCGTATTGTCGAGGGGTTGATTCAGTTTTACGATGATGCCTTACCCATGACAAAGCTGACGTGTGTTGAATGATCTCCATGCAGGGGAATGTGATGGTCATCGATTGGGCATGGATACTGCTCATAAGATCTTGCATGCAGGGTATTGTTTTCCCTCCATCTTCAAAGATTGCCATACTTTAATCCAAAAATTCCATCCTTGTCAAATTTTTACTCAAAAAATGCGTGCTCATCCTGCTCCACTACACCCAATTATTACCGTTGAGCCCTTTTCCAAATGGGGAATTGATTTTATGACATGTAATCCTACTTCTGCCAATGATCATGGGTATATTATAGTAGCGGTGGATTATTTCACCAAATGGGCAGAAGCCATGCCAAACTTTTCTAATGATGGTAAAACTACAATGTAATTTGTGTTCAATCACATTATTGCAAGGTTCGAGGTGCCACAAACCATTGTAAGTAATCACGGGTCTCATTTCTGTAACAAGATGATGAATCAATTGAGTTCACTTTTGGGTTTTTTCCATGATAACTCCCACTTACCACATCCTTGGTTCCACCCACCTCATAACTTTATACCACTCGTTGTCTCTCGACGAGCTTACTTTTATCCCCTTTTCTTGCTCGTTAAACCATGAATAAGGAACTTATCGAGTATTCTTTTATCTCCTTTTCAGGGTCATTAAAACTGAATGAAGAAGGCCCCCTATGGAGCATTTTTCTCTCTCTTCTTTGATCGCCTTAAAAAATAAAGATGGACTCGAGTTGGCTTGTCCTATATTGATAAACTTACAAGGATGAAGTGCATATGGAGTCCTCTTTAAGCTCTTTTTTGACTCCATAAAATTGAAAAGATTGTCGAGTAAGCTTGTTTCTTTCACACTCGTTAAAGGATTTGAAAGAACATCCATTCAGTATAAGTTTAACCCTTTTTTGGGTCGAATGGATTAGTTATGAAAATGAATACTCGAATCAATTTTGGATAGAAGAGTTATTCATCGTATCAATTTATGCTTTTTTGGACCGCGAGGACTAAATCTACAAAAAATCACAACACTAGAGTACTCTTCTTCAAGTTTTTAGACTGAGTCTCTAAATATGAAAACATCAACGAGCATTCACCAACCTGGGCTCGATCAAAATCCATGGGGTGGCATTATTTTGAGAATCATTCTATCTTTTCTTCAAGCTCATTCAAAAATGAAGAAGTATTCGAGTTTACTTCTTCGAGTTCGTTAAACCTTTATGAAGAAGATACCATCGAGCATGCTTCTATATCTTGTTCGAGCTCGTTAAAAAATGAAAAATGTAATTCAAAAAGAGAAAAGGGGGGGGTAATGTATTGTCTATCTCATATAGGTGGTATCATGTCGTACATCACCCTTGAACATGACACTTGTTTGCGTCTTTGTCTTACTGTTGGTTTATAGCCTTGCTTCAGAACCATACCATTTCCTCGAGTCATAGTATTTCTCCAATTGGTTACTCTTCCAAAAATTATGGAGGGTGCTTTAGAAAGAAAAGATAGCACATAAATACATATACAATAGAAATAATAGACTGCAGGAATAATCCACTACAAATCAAGAACAACCTTACTGCATATTGGTGAGAGATAAAGAAGGAAAAAATTCCACACCATAGTCATAGTCCTGTGCAAAAATCCAGTCCAATAGCTTCTCTATTCATTCACATAAATAATTCTTACAAAAATGAGCAGTACAACCTCTAGCCCAAAAGTCCCTGTTCCCTTCCCCTCACCTTTCTTTTATGAATCTTACAAAGTAACTCCCAAAGTGACCCTATTTCAGATTCCTCAAAGTCTGTTATGACTTTTTTGTTCCCTAGGCACTTGTCACTTTGGAGTTTCAATGCTCTATTAAAATAAATAAAATCTAATTTTAAATTACATAATTCAAAGGGGAACGTTCCCTTGTGCCTTTATGAATTGGTCCCAAAGATCACAATCATATGAACTAATGTTCAATTGTTGAGGCTTGAGTAACCGTAAGGAGACTTCATGTGTCATTGCCTCTTTGGTTAATGTGAGTAGGTCCCTTGGTAATGGGTCTATGGCATGTTTTCAGGAAGTTCACTTTGTGTGTGGGTACTCCAACCTGATATTGCAATGCTTGTGAGCTCACTTATGATTTGATTCTAATAGATTCAATTTCCTCATATGATCTTCTTCAACTTTGCTATTCATTGTTCCTTTGGAGTAGGATCTTCGAAGGCCACTAAGGGTGGTAAATGACATCTTTCGAATACTCTTTCAATACTTGCATGCACATTCTGTCATTTACTCAATAAAGCAGTGGAATCCTTTTGCAAGGTTAACCCAACTTTTTGGAATTTATCCATGGTGGCATTGTCCAACTGAATTTCCTGCAGGGTTCTCTTTGGCAAATTGGGGGCAATATTGACTATTCGTTGCTGTCAATATGCCATACACTATAGATTTTATTTAAATCCCTTGATTCTAAGTTCATGTTCCTGGGTACTTTCAATCACACCCTTAATCCTAGCCATGACCTTCTGTAGTTTGTGGAACTTCTATGTGACCAGTTCCTGTGCATGGAAATACTCATGCTGTAATGCGATGGCGTAGGTGCAAATTTTTTCTAAGCTCTCCTTCTCCTCTCTAGATGCTTCTACCTCCCTTTCTAGGGTTTCCTTTTCATCCTGCAGGATTCTTATTCGAGTAGTCATAGCTTGTGTACTCATGTTTCAAGTCGACTCCTTCTCTTCTAGTGTCCATGGGACAATTTTCCAAAAGGATGATATTTTACTTGGCTCGAATCAGATCCCTGGCCAAATTTTGTATGTTGTAGTCACTTGGTAAAGAAGAATCTATGTTTGTTGAGGCTACGCGTTTAGGTTCTTCATCGGTGTGCTTGACTACAAAATTTTCAAGAGTAATTTCCATCTCAGGTTGGGTAGAAAGCTTGAGCTTCTTGTGTGTCTTCGGCACAAGTTGTTTCTTTTTCCTTTCAAAGACAAAAGAACTCAGCTTGGCCATTGAATCCTATTTGGAATGCGTATATAGTCTAATAATAAGATCCCTTAGTGGGAAGTGTTCCCTAGTGAGTGGAATAGTGGAAATGGCAACGAGCACTTCTATGTACCTGTTTTGTGCACCACTATCTGGTACCTACTTTTCCTGCATTCGTTCCTCCTCTGTTTTCTTTTGAGCTTCCTCTTGTGCCTTTAACTCTTCCTCAATTTTTTTGTGGGATTATTCCTATTGTCTCTGTTCTTCTTTTTCTTTTCTTATGTGGGATTCATCCTCATATTTATTCTACAATTATTCCTGCTCATCCTTTTCTTCCTATTTTTTCTGTGCGTAGGCTTCTTCTTTAGTCTTTTGCTGTTCTTCCAACTGTTGATTTATGTCTCAAATTTTCTCTTGGATTCCTCCTCGACAATTGTTTGGGATCTACCCACCATTTATCTATGAGTCTCTAGTTCATGCTATTTTATTTCTTGTTGCTTTGTTACCTTGCTAGTATTGGCCTTAGTTGTGGTTTTACCTTTCTTCATCCTTCTATCCAAATCCTCGAGACTTTGAGCACGACTATATATTTATTCTTCTGCGAAGAAATCATCTGCATATGACCAGGTGAATTTTACAGTCACACAACAGTTTCCCACCTTCTTATGACTGCCATTCCTTTAGTAATTTTCTTCGCTGAAGTGTAATATATTCAAGTATTTATTTAGCTCCTCAACTTCCTTCACTTGAGTCATTCGATACACCCTGATGACTATCGATAATGGTGGCCATGATGCTTTCTTGTATTTTTCCAAAGAGGATCCAATTCCGTTTATGAATGTATACCTTACAATTTCAGTTAGGACCTTGTGAACCGTGAAATACTTAGGTAGAATGTAGGGTGGTTGTGACCCTCCATAGATCCGTATGTATGTTCCTCCCTTTTTCAGGAACCAATCTCCTATCTTTGTCACCTCATCGATGGTGTGATTTGTCATGCATTTAGCTAGTTTACCATGTATAATCATGTAAAGAGGCATAATGAAATCCACATAGATATAATTAGAATTAATAGCATGCTTTTGCTCCCATAAATCTTGACAGTAAACATCTATGGGTGACTCTGAGAGGTTCCAACTCCATCCCATGCTAGGAAAATTGTTCAAAGCATAGAACACATCCAATAGTTACAAGGACATGTGAAAGTTGGGATATTGAATAATAAGTCTTACTTGTGCACTCAAGACTGCATCCTCCATGTTGGAGGAGAGAATAACTGCCTAGTTGAATCTTGTGCCAAGTACGGTGACATGATAGAATAGGGGGGTCCATTCTGACTTGAACTGCAACAAGTTTGGTTCTTTGTATAGTCTACACAAGAGGGTTGGGACCGTTTTATAAGGTTTCCTTATCTATTTGGTTTCATATGTACCACTCTCCATACCATAGAATTGCTTGCTCGGACCCCATGCTTGCTTGATGAACCCTGTGTAATCAATTTTGAGTGAATTGACCCATTCATTTGAGTCATGTTGATATATGTTTTTGGAAACTTGTAATAGTCGTTCATGGTGGATGGCTCAAATGAGGCGATGTATTTGGAGACAACATCTTTGATAATGCGACTTTTAACATCTATGTGGGGAAGTAACCATCTCATTACCTCAGTATAGGGGGTAACTTTTGATCTGGCTACTACTTTATGCAATCCTAACTTTTTGATGTTATGATATATTGATATATATTCTGTGTAGAAGGCATGATACTTTTATGCCTTGAAAAACTTGTACATTTACCCCTATCAATACTCACGCTTTTCCCTTGAGGTGCTTTTGGTATCATCATACTG
This sequence comes from Larix kaempferi, assembly GCA_027924585.1. NCBI lineage: Eukaryota > Viridiplantae > Streptophyta > Pinopsida > Pinales > Pinaceae > Larix > Larix kaempferi. The sequence goes on from BSBM01000519.1 coordinate 3,918,920, forward strand.
CAGTTGGAGAGCTGGGGTTTGTGCTTCTTCCACCATCTCGTCACTTGGGCTTATTTCCTGGATAGTTTTAGATTGCTTCCTGGTTCTCCAGAGTGAAATGGAATAGTCCCGTGAGTCGTTAGAAACAATATCATTTTCCATGAAAGGAAAGCTACAATATTGAGAAATGAAAACAAACCCGCACCTAGGTTCAAAACTTTGCTCATGTTTCTAGTCATTGTTATCTTAAGCAAGACCCCGACTAAAATTAGGCTCTGTCAACCATTGCATCTGTGCTCAGAGTTGTTACAAATCTAAGATGTTATTTCATTGTTTTCACTCAAATCTCAAATTTCAGGTTCTTTTGATTAAAACATGAATACATCGGTGAATTTAAATACATCTTAAATTTTTTTCACTGATTTCCTTCAAGGCATGCTTACAATTTTAACATGGGAATAAGAGTTTTATCCAATCAGCGTAATGACAAGGTCCCTTGGAAATATATTTTCATGACTCCTTAAATTTTTATATTTCCTTGGTGCGGGGTTTTAAGAGATTAGCTAAATGCTTATTTAGTCAAGTTCTATTGATGGTGAAAATTCAATATTTTACATATTTATTAAATTGAAGCCTTCAAAACTCATCTATGCCTTGTGAATTTTGAAATGAAACTAAAAAACATTTGTAGGGAATTATGTTGACTTTCCAATTATATTTAAAAATAAATAATAATATCATTTAATGTGTCAAAATTGCATTTAATGAAATGTTTGTTTTTGCAAACTTCAGGAAAAGTTAAAAAGTGGCTTGTGTGCATGTAAAATAGTTTAATGATAAATGTATAATTCTTCAAAAAATATTATATGTACATACTATGCAAAGAATGCATTGGGGCACACTTTTTTTGAATTTATTTTTGGAAAATATATTTTTTATTAATTTTTTAAACTGACCATTGAAAATTTTAATTGCATTTTGTACACATGTGTGTGTACGTATTTTTTTTTAATTGCTTACAAAAAATGAAAAACCAAAAATATAATTTTGAATAGGACGTGTCGATGTGGGGTGTATGTACTTTTTAAATTTTTTTGGTTGTGTACTATTTTTGTTGTTGATTTTTCTTTGAGCCGCTTCGAAGTTGTGGATATGGTTTTTAAGTATAAGTTTTAAAAGAAAATAAAAATATCATACTGACTTAAAAGCACGTAAATTATATGTCATTGGCCTAGAGGATTCGTTGACAAATCCACCGGCATGAAGTCCGTCACCTAAGGTGCATCCTATGATAGGGTTTATGCCTAGCAAAGAGACCAGCAAAATGAAATCTGTAAAAAAGTGGGCTAAGGGACCATTTTTTAAGCCCCCGATCAAGCTATTAGCTTGATGTTGGTATAAAAACCCTCGATCGAGATTTGAAGCACTTTTTTAAATACCTCAATCAAGGGTTTAAGTGCGGTTAAAAAAATAGCTCGCTCGATTGAGCTATTATGTCAATCTAGCTATTTAATCATTAAAAACTTTAAATTTTATATGGGAAAAATAACTATTGGTTTAAATAGCTCGATCAAGCTATTTAAACCAATAGTTATTTTTTCTAAATAGTTATTTATTTTTTATAATTTATTTATTCTTTTATAATTTATTTCATAGCTATTTAAGCCAATAGTTATAAGTTATAGTAAATTATTTTCTTATAAGTTATAGTAAATGATTTTTATGGAGATAAAAAATAATTATTAGCTTAATTATCTTTAAGCATATTTGTTTCTCATGGTTTTGGTAACCCGTGGTAAATTTTCCCATGGCATGGGGAAATTTACCATGGTTTACTGAAACCATGGGCCATAGCATTAAGCTAATTAAGCTAATACTTATTTATTTATTAAGCTAATAATTATTATTTATTAAACTATAAATAATTCCATGGTTTTAGCCCATGGTAAATTTGTCTATGGAAAATACCATAGGAAAATTTACCATGGGATACCAAAACCATGGTAAAATTTACCATGGGCCATAAATCACTAACAATCAAGCTATTTAACCTAATAATTATTTATTATCTCCATAAAAATTTATTTACTATTACTTATAAAAAAAATAATTTACTATAACTTATAACTATTGGCTTAAATAAATATTAAATAACTTATAAAAAAAAACTATTAAATAACTTATAAATAACTTATACAAAATCAACTATTTTTTTCCATTTTAAATTTAAATATTTTTATGATTAAATAGCTCGATTGAGGGTTTAGCTAACCTTCCATTGAGCTCCAAATCTCGATTGAGGGTTATTTAAGCCCTTGATCGAGTTATTGGAAAAACCTTGATCAAGAGCTTAAATAACCCTCGTTCGAGCTTGTGTTTTGGGCAATCTGCGTCCATTTTTTGACAAAAAGTGTTACCTATCTTCGTGGGAACACCCATCGATAATTGTAACAATTTCGAATGAAATTTTGATTATCATGGATCTTTATGTTGTCCCATCTTTTGGTTCTTATTATTATATAATAAAATGAGTTTCTTCTTCTTCTGCAATCTCTAATGTCGCAAAATGTTACGTTTTTTATTAAATATATGAACGATTTACATTGTGACCATGAACAAAGGTGTAATTAATGCGCTTATCCAAACATAAAAATTAAAATATAAAAATGAATATTATTATGAAAGAAATATGATTTTATAATGATTAATTCAATTTTAAATATATGAATGGTTTACAAGGTTACAATGAATAGAAGTGTAATCAACCCGTATATCCTATCAAAATAAATTTGTCAAAAAAAAATAAAAATGAGAAACTACCTTCGCATATTTGCAGCATGAAAAAATTCACCACTAAACCGTACACATTCTATTTATTTCAACTAACTAGTGCGTTTTATACGTTTCCATGAACCAATGTTGACACGGATTTTTACCCGTCGGTGCTCATTTACGTAATATAGAACCGGTGATTTTTTTTACAAAATATATGGACTAGTGCTTTTTACATTGTGTACCTTCTGGATTTATGCATTTTATATGCACTAGTGCATGTATAATAAGAAATATGCTCTGATGCACTTATAATACAAAATACACACCAATGATTTTTTATGTTATATGCATTGGGGCCTATATCAAACAATGTACACACTGATGCATCAACATTACATTATACACACTGGTGCAATGACAATACTGTATATGCATCAATGCATATTGCTATATTATATGAACCGATGCATATATTATAAAAAACATACAGTACTGATGCACATTATATATTGTAGAGCACTAGAAAAGAAAACCTTTGCTACAACCTCTAGCTTCCCAAATTTTTTTAGTTTCGCTAAATATCTGCTATAACCTCTAGAACCTCTGCTACCAATAATAAAGGTGGTAGCGGAGGTTTTTTTGATATTTTTTTCCAATCTTGTAACACTAAAACCATTCGCTACAACGTCCACTAGGAGGTGTTTCCCTTGTAGTGGATTGTACAACCTTTGGATTTCTTCCCTTTGGGGTTGAGGTAACTATGGATACTTCGTCAAAAAGAATGAAAAGAGCACATGAATTTGAGAGTTTTGATTAAGATAAAATGAAGTTTCTTTAGTGAATATTAATGAGTCTTTCCTAGTTGACTTATAAATGGTAGTTGTTAATTCATCACCAATGGGAGGGAATAAAGTGAAAGAAAAGAGAAGAAAGGAAATGAGTGACTTTTGATGTAGTGTTCTTGAAATAGATTTAATGGCAGAAAAAGGGGCTCCCTGGCATTGTGCCATCTATTAGTTTTTGCTTTTCCTTGGGGTTGTGGTTGGACTAAAATGATATTTTGTATTTACAACCTGTATTTATTTTATTTTATTTTTCAGCAATGAACAACCTTGCGGAAAACCCTTTGTGTACTTCCCCATGATTCATGGACTGTGAATAGGGTAAACCGTCGGCCCTGATTATGAAGCCTAAACTTGAGGGGATCAAAAAGCCAAATCTGTGACCTCCCCAACTTTGGGGGAAGAGATCTCATGGCTGACTCATGACTGCTTGTGCTAACCCTCGGGGCTATTGACAACTTGGATTTGTGTTCAGCATTGATCAACATTGTTATACAATATGAGTATCATTGAGAGACTCTTAAGTAGTTTTGCAGCTTGCTGCACACACATAAAACTTTGATTTCAACCTAAATTGTGGATGCAATATATAAGCTGCAAAAAGTTAAATTTATTATAATTGTTTGATGCCTTTGCATGGCAGTTAGTCAAGTTTGTATCATATTTTTTCTTAGTTAATCTAAGAAAATTAAACGAGTATATATTTTGGATTTTGCAGGAGGAGGACCTTGGTTGCTATTGGAACGCATGACTTGGACACCTTGCAAGGACCTTTTACATATGAGGTAAAACAGTTTATAGATGCCTATGTATACGGTATTGGAGTATTAGCGCTTAATATTTGGGAGTAGCAAAATATTGTATAATGTTCACTTTATTTTAGTGACAAGTGACCAATGTAACTTTTAGTAGTTGTGATTAGGGGTTAGCTATGCTGCTTTTTTTTTGAATTGGTGTTTTAATGCAAAACAGAAAATTTCACCGCTAAACCTAGAGGTTTCTTGGATCTTAAGTTTAACCCTGTCAATTTCTGCCTTAGGGTTGTTATGGAATATAGTGTGAAGGAGCGGTGGAAAGAGAACAATATTTCACTTCCTAATGGCCCAATCTATTAGGCAATCCAAGGAGAAAAGATACCAAACTGTCTAGATAATTTTCAGCCCTTATAGGGCAACTTATTCCACATAAATCAGATATGAAAATTTATTGACAACAGTTATAACAAAATTAAAACAGCAGGTCTAGCAGCAGCGTAGGAGCCCATTAATTTCTCAATGATGGTGTCAAATCACTCAACAAATTATCCTTTAACCTATATCAAATCATCAAGACGTATATAACTGTAAATAATAATACTACATGCAGAACATATGTGACTGAAAACCAAATCCAGAAATTGCACGAGTTTAGGATAGTTGAAAATTTATGCTCAAGATGAAATTCATGAACATACCATAGCTTTGTCTTAAGGCTAGTGCAAACCACTAGCTCTTCAAAACCCTAGCTAGGGAAACCATGATAACTTGAGCCCAACCAAGGAGCTCCAACATACAAGAATCACTCCAACATGTCCAAGGCAGTGTTCTCTTCTCTTCTTTTTCCCCACATATACTCTAGGGAACAAAAAGGGTGCAATGAATGTTTTGTTCTTGGACAACATTCACATGTTTTGATTGTCATGTATCTTTCTTCTTTGCAGGCACTCGCACCTTCTCAAATCAAGTTTGTTCCATTGAAACAGGTTCATTTCTCTCTTTCTCCTTTCATTAATTTGATATCTTTGTTAACATGATCTAAGTGTTCACAAGAGAATACAATATTTACAGGGAAAATACTAGATAAAAGAAGACAGTTTTCCCAATTAATTTCTGGTGTGGCTGAATTTCTCAGTTTTTTCCATGTCCTTCTACATGTTGTGTTACTGTTTTTCCTGTTTCCCAAGGCTTATTTGGACTAAAAGCTACATGGATCTTAGCAGTTTGCATGCGAGTAGGTATTGTCTCTGCTGATTTTCTATACACATTACTATATTCCTATTTCTACCACTGTTCTGCAGGTCAAGGAGTTCAGAGCTGACGAGCTTGTGGAATACTACAAGGTAGATATGGTTATTACTAGTTTAATACTCGTTTTATTTATTTTATGTAACCTTCTTTCCAATTTATCTTGTTACGCTTGGGTGAGCTTAGCATATGAAAATAGTAATATTAGATGGCCAAAACTGTTTTTATAGCACAACACAGATGATAACAGGGTACAGATGGTAACAGGGTGTAGTGATACTCAAACATAAGTTTTATTAGTCTATACATTAGTAAATAGAGGGAATATTTCAGTTAATATTGGCTATTGTACAGTGTGTTGCTTTCTACTTTAGTGTTAACTTATAATTGTGTCTTTTTTTGGCAGTCAGATATGAAATTAAAGAAGTTCCTACACATTATCGAGAACTCATCAGTATTTCCAGTGATTTATGATAGCAAGAGGTACATTTTAGGTTGATGATAGAAGTGTGTTTAAACTTTAAGTAGTGTGATGGATTGAATTGTAAGAAACTATTTGGTTGTTGAAGAATCAGTATGTGTGGTTCTAAGACTAAGGCAACTAAAGTGAGTCAATAAATGTGAACCTTGAAAATTTTCATAAGACTTCTCACCCAAAATATTCTTGGCTGCTTTTGGCAGGTTTTGTTTGATATGCACTACATGTTTCACTTCACATTTTGTTGTTTCCATATCCTTGTCCTCTTTAACATTGTTCCAGCTCCATGACATCATTTTCTCTTGAAGTTATTTTGGAGTACATTGATAAGCATATTCCTTTATCACTTTCGAAACATCTTCACCCAGTACTTTCTGAGTAGAAATGTTAGGACACCTTATTTTCAATGGAATATTATCACAAGAATGCTTAATATGAGAGATACCCAAATTGCATTCTGAAAAGATACAAATTGGAGGTTCTTTTAGTGACCTATCCCCAACCAGTTTCTCAACAATAGCTTTCACCTTTTTTTTGGGAAGACTAATTTGGGAGGATGCCATCTTTATATGAAACCATAATCTTTATTTTTCATGAATACAAGATTTTGATATCATTGGGCATGGACTATTTGTTGTAACAAGTCCCATCATAAGTCATCAAAACATTCATAACTTTTGGGTATACCATGGCAACATGGATTTTGTTCAATATCACACTGCCAGACCTGCATAGCATAAACCTTGCTAGTTAATAATATCTGGAACATTAGAAAACACATTTACCTTCACAAACAACGAGGGACTTAAAATCCCAGTTCCTTTCTCCTTACAGTTCAGTCTTAAATCCCAGTTTCTTTACCAACATAGATCGTATGTGAAATTACTTATGTAGATTTTTGTGGTTAGACATCGTTGGGGTCTCTTCAAACAGTTCCAAAAGTTAGAAGGAGCTCTAGGCTTATTATGGTATATTTTTATGCTTATCAATGTGTTTTGAAAAATAAATTGGATTTTAAGCATGGTTGTCTTTGGATATGATTTTCTTTTCTTAGAATTACAAATGATGCAATCTAGGTGTTCAAATGATACTACAGTGACGACAAGCCCTAGCAAGTTTCGACGAACTTGCTATACTAGCGACAAAAATTTCCATCGCTAGTATAGCAAGTTCGTCGAAACTTGCTAGGGCTTGTTGTCGCTATTTTTTTTAAATATGAGACGCCGTCTCTATAGCAATGAACTTTCGTTGCTAGAGCGACGGAGATCGCTTGACTTAATTTTTTTTAAAATATGAACGTCCGTCGCTATAGCCACACACTTTCGATGCTATAGCCACGAACTGTCGGTGTTATAGCCACGAACTTTCATTGCTAGAGAGATGGAGAACGGTTTACTTCTTTCTTTTAAATATGAACATCCGTCGCTATAGCCACGAACTTTCGGTGCTATAGCCACGAACTTTTGTTGCTAGAGAGACGGAGATCAGTTCACTTATTTCTTTTAAATATGACCATTCGTCGCTCTAGCCACGAACTGTTGGTGCTATAGCCACGAACGTTCATGGCTAGAGAGACATAGATCGCTTCATTTACTTTTTTTTAAAATATAAACAGCTGTCACGATAGCCACGAACGTTGGAAAGTGTTGCTACAACGACGAAATTAGTGCCACGAAAACAAGGAGTCCTGTTTGTCGCTATAGCAACGGAAAAGTGTTGCAATAGCAACGATTTTCCGTGGGAAAAATGTCCACATGTACTTGTGCCGAATACACTCCTAACAAATTGGAGTCCTTGTACATACTAGGGGCAATGTCAACATAGGGTTGATCATCGCTCAGAATAGTCGGTAGGACCTTGTCGATATTGCTCGTGGTATTGGGGTCATAATAGTTAAGTTGGTCGGGAGTGACTACCTTCCCATTTAAGGGAAACATCGTGATATGGAAGACTGAGGAGGCTACTGCCTTCACAGAGTACATGTAACTATGCCCCAAGAGGATGTTGTAGTCGAGTTCAACATTGACTACTTCGATATCGATCATAACCGTCTTGCCCCCCAAATCTATGGGGACATTTTGGTACAATCCTTATGGTTGGGATGGTCTCCCATCATATCTGCGAAGAGTGATAGACGAGGGGACCAACTCAGGAGACCCTAATTGTTTCCAGACGTTGGCAAACATAATGCAAGTGGATGCGCCTTCATTAATCAATCATGGCGTTCTTTACCATTACTAGAACTTGAAATGCGACTAACGATAGTAGTCGCGGATCACCTTTGTCGAGATCAAAGGTCATGAGGTGCGAATCAGATGGATCGATGGCGCAGAGTGCATTGAGTAATGCTTTTCTCTGTGTTGGGAAACACTGTAACACTTCTAACGTGGACATGGATGTTGGGGACTGAGCCAAGTCATCCACAATACTATAATTGTGGGTGGATTTCATGTGGGGGTTATTAGAGGTACGCCGAAGTGGAACTTTTAGAATCCGTGGGATTTGTTCAGTGTTTGGGAAATGGATCTATAGAGGCCCCCCTGAGGGGATAGAAATGTCTTCCACTTGGGGGGTGGAAGTCCCGTCATACCCTTTGGCTTCTGTTTGAAGGTTTATATCCAATGTGTAGATATTTTGAAAAGAACCATCGTCGGGTGGGCGAGGGTCTTGTTGTTGCGTTAATGCCCCTTGTTTGGAAAAGGGTTGTTATAACATGACAGTCCGTGGTTGGGGAGGATTCACTGCTTGAGGAGGGTTCATCATCGTCTTCTTTTTTGCTTCCACTAACTGTTGGAAATCAGGTATAAGAGGACAATGATGTGCGTAGTGACCATAATCACCGCAAATGGAGCAACAATAATTGGTTTTTGGGGTGGGATTCTTCCCCTGTTTGGGGGGGTTATTAGTCCTTGCATTTTGGTCACTTATATTTTGGTTTTGCTGGGGAGGAGGGTTTCCCCCTTGCCCTGGCTGCTAATTCTGTTTGTTCTTCCCTTTCTTCTTCCCCTAAGTCTGTGGATTATGGGGGTTTGCGATGTTCAATTACTCAAATTGTTGAGCTTGTTGAACATAAGAAGGTTGAACTAGTTTGAACCCCATGTGGGTTGTGGGTTGCTGACCAACATGGGAAAGGATAATATGGGTTATATCTCGACGGTGGGATAAATGCAGTTTGTGTTCCATAAGAGGTGGATGTAGGAATGGCTTGCACCATCGACGGTGTAGGAACTGTCATCGCTCGGCTAATGTTTGGGTATGTAGGACTATATGGTCCATACTGTAATTGACCAACTAATGGTGTTGGTACAGTTTTATGGGGTACTGACGCAGGTGGCATCGATGGGCAATATGGAACCATGTTGAATGACGCTGACGTAGTAGGAGGAACCTTTCTTAAATGGGAAATGGACCCAATAATCCCATTTGCTGAATGTGACGAGCCTGAAGGTGTAGGATCCAACGATTGATGATGAGGAGCATCAGGGGGGATAGTGTAAAGGTAGTCGGATTGTGCATATATGAGATAAAAATGTGGTGCAATAGCCTGTTCCTCGCTCTATGACATGGATGTGGTGACATATTTAGCTATGGCGGGTTGGAGAGATTTGATAAACCAATCCAACAAAAAGGGAGGTTGTATTTCGATCTTGCATAATGTGAGGCGTCTTCACCACTCATGGATGTGGTCCGCGATCTGCGTGGAAGTATTTTTCCAAAACTCAGGGATAATTTTGAGACCTAGATCATGTCGGAACTATAGTTGAAAGTACATAAAAAATGCGGTGGTCAATGTCGCAAATGTGGAATGGGTCCCACTTTTTAGGTTTACGTACCATTTTGCTGTTGTTCCGGAGAGGCTACGCTAGAAGAATCAAAGCGTCATGGGGTCATCCACTATGCTGTTAGATGGACACCATAAGTGGAAAGACATGATGTGGTTGGAGGGATCGTCTCCCTGTATTCCTTCAAATTTGGGAATGTCGGAAAGAATCTTGTATGGCATAGATGGCCATGTTGCATAATGAGAAATGGGATCATTGGTTAGTTTGGCCAAATTGGGTAGATTTAAACTAGCCATAAATGGTAAGGTAGGGACGACTGGTATAATGTGATTTACACAAGGGGGAGACCCATGTGGTGTTGTAAATAATGGTTGACCTCCTGCGAGAGAGGATGGGTCAAAGGGAACCGAGGGATCTCCAAGGGGAGAAGCTAACGGGGTACTGCTTCCAATGGGGGAAGAAGTGGTGTAATTGATAGTTTCTCTGAGAGGAGAAAATGCACCTAGCAAGGCTTGGCCTCGATCAGATGAGCCTATCGATGTAGCTTGGGAACGTCTCCGACTAGGGTACCTTCCTTGTGAACTATGGGAAGACGGTGTAAAAACACCCCTCGAGAGATGGGATCAGCCTTGCAGTCTACGAGACTGTCTTACAATGTTGTTTTGTTCCTCAATGGTGAAGGCTTTGTGTCATATGAGAGTTATAGTGGAATTTAAACACAATTGAACAAATGAAAAAATATGCCAACCACAATAAATGCAAAATGGTGTGATAAGTGAGTGATATGTGCAATGCCGGTTTTAGTGCATGAGTTCCCACATGTAGGTTCTTTTTATTACGATTTTAGTGAACTTGTATTTAAAAAGAAAATAAATGTAAATTCCCTAGAAGACCTAACGTTCTTCCTCTCAAATGTAATTGGGCCTCCCAAAAGCACAATTGATGGTGATAATGGTATCCACTCACCAATCGACTAGTGGAGGTAACAAAGAGCTAGTTCTATCGGCGATGGGGCCAATGTTCCAATCAAGAAGACTTGGCAACACCTCCCAAAGGCAATAGCTAACTTCAGGAGTCAATTGCACTCATAATTGCTCCTTGGTGATATCCTAAGTTGGGCCACTAAGATACCTTGCGTCAAGTGTGGATCACTGGTTCGGCCTACATGGTATAGTGTCATCTACCTACAACAAGTTGAATGGCTTGTAGGGGAGAGCAGGGCAGCTATACCTCGGCTTTCACCTCCTTGGGCACGACACACTTCTGATCTAGGTTTTCTTTCAACACTTGCTTAGAGTAGGATTTTGTAAGTACCCTATGAGACAACAATGCCATGTTTCAAAATATTGCTAATAAAACTATATTGGTGGGCATTAATGGATGCCTATCCCAATCAATCCTACCTAACTAAAATATTGTTTTGTGACCTCCTATGGAGGATTTTAGTTGGTTTAGAAAATTAAAATGTTGATTTTAAGGGGTTTGAGTGTTCAATTATGGAGTGTAAGAGAGGTGTTTCACAATCCCTACCTTTCTGATTCACCAAGCTCACATGAAGTGCGAGGTGAAGAGCATACTTGGATTGTAAGAGTCTTTAGGTCTCTTAGTGTGTGATAGTGGTGCAAACACATATTATGAAAGCAAATTGAGATCGACAAATTAACTAGAAGAGCATATCAAGTAATGCATACTTTTAACTCTAAAAGAAGTTAATGATGCCAAAATGCTAACTAAGTGTGCAATGGAGGTATTTCACACTTCTCACCCTTTTCTGATTCACCAAGCTCACATGAAGTGCGAGGTGAAGAGCATACTTCAGGAGATAAGGGTATTTAGGTCCTTACTTGTATGCAAAAAGTGTATTCTACATTAGCATTGATACTAAAAACATGTTGATTGGTGCATAAACAAGAAATGGTCTTGAATACTAGTGACAACAATGAGGCCTGTTGAAAGCCTCAAAGTTGTTTACCTAGGTAAGTTTCAATAGAGCTGAACTACTTACTTCCTAATCTTGGTCTAGGTGAACTGATTACTAAGAAATTAAGTAATTATGCAAATTAGCCTTAATTTAAGTTCACTAGTAAGCAGTATTTGGACTGCCAAAGTAAGCTATGCAGATAAAAATCAAATAAACAACAGTAACCTGGCTAAACCACACTCTGGCGTGTGGACCGCGTGGGTTAAAACAAAACATACGCACTCAGTAGTGTGGGTAATACACTGACCTTCCACGCAGATGCGATGAGCGATGTAGCGCGGGTCTAACACTTCTAACCTGCGCTGTGCACGTGACTATCCGAGTCGTTTTCGTGCTGTCAGCGTGACATAGATGATGGGAATCGTGCGATAGGGTAAAAATAAATTGGGGCTGTGGCATGGCCAAATTCTGGAAGCAAGAGGTGGAATATGGCCTGATCTCCTGCACATGATAAATACCTAGAATTAGATACTTAACATAAAACAACCTAGTTTAATGAGAAATGAACAAAATAAGTATGGTCGCCATTAGAACTTGTTATCACACAACTTGTAGCTATCTCTAAAGGTATCCTATCCATGACGGTAGAGGTGTAGACAACTAAATAGGTGACCCAAGAGATGCCATGGTTCCCAATGCAAGTTGGGTGTCATGTTTACTGAGGCACTCTTCACTTTAGATCAAGCCTAAGCAAGACCAAGGGGGAGACCCTAGCTTAGCCAATGAAGGCTAGCGAATTCAATCTAGACCTCCTAGGGAAATGTAATGATGAAAGAGTAGGAGACCAAGATGAAACAAGATATAGATCTAGGATGATAAGTGGACCCAAGGTGGTTAGGGCTTGGTTGAAGAGGCTTAAGGCAAGGAAAAATATTCAACCCAGTGTAAGATAGGTCACTTATGGATTAGGAATAGTATATCTAGATAGATCTAATGCCAAGAGAAAGTACCCAAGTGGGGCCCACCCTTAAAAAGTGGAAAATGGTCCAAATGGGGCCCAGAAGGTCAAAATCAAAGTGAAATGGCACTACGGGTTATGCTATGACATGGATCTATGGATTTGAGGAAGAATGAGCAATACCCACGTGTGGGATCTAGCAAAAGGCCACTTACCTAAGGAGTGTGACTTACCTCAAGAGAGGACTAGTGCCTTAGATCGGGGGGGGGGAATGGATTCAGATGTCCACCAAACTTTAGATCGGGATAGTTAAGATGATTATTAAGGTGGGTTTTAATTTTTAATCCCAAGTGATTGCTAGATCTCCATAGATATGAAAAATAAAAAATGCAAGGGTTTTGAATTTAGGGTTTTAATGACCAATGGATAAAAATGGATGGAACTAGATACATGCTTTGTAAAGCATAGCTCAAAATCTTGTGGCCACTTTGCAAATTGATAATTCCCCCCCTGTGTGTATATTCAAGAGTGAGATCCAAATCTCCAAGTGAAATTGTCCTCCTTCCAAGTTGACCAATTCGCCCTCCTCCTGCAAGAAACGATTTAGATGAGAATCAATGTAGTAAAAGAATGATGAAAATGATGAAAATGATGAAAAGATGAAAGAGAAAGCATCAAATATGTCACTAAGATGCAATAATGATACTCCCTGAGACAAAAGGCCAATCCAAGGAAATATATGGGGTTTCCCCACAATAGGCTGCCTCCAAATCATCCTCCTCTTCACCAAATCGGCCTCCCTGTAGAAAAACGTTTGAAGCCCCAAGATCCACAAATGATACACAGAGAAAAGATTGTATATTCAACTTGAAAAAGAATCCATCAAGATGAGAGAAGAAGATCTACAAAATAGTATTTTTATTCCAAGTTTGAAGAGCTCCAAAGGTGCCTTTACAATAGGGGGGTCTCTTCCTTAAATAGGACGAGGGAGACCAAAACCCTAAACCACTTTTGAAAACTGGAGGTTGAGATCAAAAGATACAATAATATAATCAATGGCTAAGATGAGTCGGTACATAACATGACATGGATCACTCACTAAAGGGATGACGTCATGGCTAAAAACGCCCTAGGGGGGATGGTGCACAACATAAGAGTGGCTAAAATACAAGTGTGCCACATAAGATGATGATAACAATAATTTGTGCAGGGATGTGTCTACACAAACTTAACTATCTTACTAAAGATTGGCGAGATCTTACGTCAGAAATGAAGTAATTAACACAAGTTATTTCAAAATCTAAACATTCATCATTTAAGATAAGCAACCTTCATATTTACAGCCATTTAACAGTTTAAATCATACAACATAAGCAATGTCTAAACATCATAATGGCAGAAACTTGAATTACTTCATATTGAAACAGGGAAGAAGTACAACTTTACCAATAAGCTTGATGTGAACCCTTCCTCCATTGTCATGAGCTTCCCTTCCTTCACCCTTGCTCTTGAAGACTTGAAGCTCTTCTTCCTCCTCCAGAATCTCCTCAGCATGCCTTTGCTTTTTGATCACCCTTTACCATGCCTCCCATGCCATTCTTATATAGCATTGGGAAATGAGCCTTAGGTCTTTCTATTGGATGTGGGATTAGTCACTTTTCTCAATTTTGATTATTTCAAGTGAAAACCCACTTCTGAATAGTTTTCAGGCCCTTTTGTGCCATTTAGAATTATTTAATCACAATTAATGCATCTTAATGCATGTCTCAGAGAGGATTTGTCTCTAGATTAAACTGTGTTATGACTTCTTGCTGCAAGTGCATGGCAGAAATATGCATCTTCCTTCACATGAGAGGGTGCTATTTTGATTGTTAACAGATGCCCCCTAATGTGTGAGCTTCGAAGCGAAGCTAAGGGCCGAAATACATTACTGAAATTTGTACTTTGTATACTGGTACTCTTTGTACTGATACGCTTTATCTTTCAAAGCAAGGATGAGGGAAGGGAAACTCACGGACGCAGGATTTGAGGATCACACCTGCATGGCAAACTTTAGCAATTTCTCAAATATATAATATCTTCCTGAGGCGGGCATACCCATGCTCAGTAGTAAACAAGCATGGCCACGAACAATACACAGTGGATCCATGTCAAAAGCAAAATTTTCAGAAGTGTAAAGATGCACTTTGATGAGTGCGAGAACAAGGTCTTCATTGAACTTCTAACATGGCAGTCTAATCTTGCGCAGCTCGGGCAGTGTATCGATGAGTGATAAAACTGTTTTTCCCAAGGTCTTCAATACAAACTGATGATAGTACGAGTTAATATCATGCGAATAGATGATTTGATGTCGAGCATAATAAAACACCATCTGATTACCGGTCATTGATGTATACCGTTAACAGATGCGAAGAGACCCACCGATAATGATGATGGACTCTAAGGTACTGAGTACAAACTAGCAAGTGTGAATAGATGTTCTGAAGTCGAACACTTGTAGAATCAAACAATCAGGGGTCATTGATGTATACCCATTGTCATTTGCGAGGAAACCTGCTACTAATGACTGCAAGATCCAAGGTACTCTCGGGTTTCTAGATCCATGTCCTAGATGAGGATTTGATGTCGACAGGAATAGATCCATCGGAAGGAGGGCATTGATGCATCCCACATCAACCGATATGAAACAAAGATCAATAGTCTGATATAATTTGGTAGAACTGTAAGATCCAACACTATATATTGACACAAGGAAGGCCGACATGATTGGTCAGGAATATTTGAGGAATGGCTGACTTGGTTTGGACTTCCCTTGAACACTTAACACGACGCAAAATGGACACTTGGCAACATAGGAATTTGAGTAACCGACCTTAATGAAAACCGATAATGCCAGATGCATTAACGAAATCTCCATTGGTGACGGGAAGGATAACCCATCGGTGGATATCTGTTCAAAATACTGGTACAGTTTCCTAAGGCAAATGTAGATGGTGTACTGACAGCGGATACAAAATTATGTGTCGTGTTCAAGAGCAACAAGGACTGATTGTTGTCGTTTTCTTTAGAGTTTATAATATGAAGTGATTCAAGTCTCTCCCATTTTGGATTTTTGTGTTTTCCAATTTTTTTTAACCTTTTTCATTTATTAGCTTGAAAAAAGAATAAAGCATGCTATGGTACATTAGAGGAAACGAGTGTCTCAAGGGCATGCGCCTAAATGTCAAGGGCATGGGTCAGGCCAAGGTAAAGATCCATATTGCAAACAAGGGCTGAGCTAGTTATGTACACTCTTGCAGATGTTTCCTCCATGGGTATGGGTCAAATATACATAACCAATGGTTTATAGGCATCTTGTGACAGAAAGTGACTATACAGGCAAATAAGAAACATAAGCAATAAGAAACGAAGCAGTTTGCATGGATGTTCAAGTGGATATTTTAATGCATGCTTATGTAAAATGATAGAAAAATGGGAGCCCATCAGGATATGGTCAGAAATGTATGAAAGAGAAATATGTGGTCTCAAACTCCAAGTCATGATGGGACTAATAGGGCTCCCGGGCCTATGAGAATAATGCAGCATGGGCACCAAAATGGCAATGGGGTGCTGACTAGGGTGTCCCATGTTCGGTAGGATTTGCTGCCGGAATGGTGGAAAATACAGATATGAAGGGTTGACCCACCAATTTCCAACATGTTTGACCCTATGGTAAGTTTGGGTTGCAAGAGTTTAAATGCATCTTTACAAAGGGATGGCCTAAACCTATATGCAAGTTTCCAAATATACCACATAAGATCGAGGAACATGCAGATCATGCTCCTATACTTGGGTAGATTTATATCAAGTATGCTCCCAGTGGCCCCACAAAAGATGATCTTAGGTGAGTACAATCGAATGTTTACAACTTCAGGGATATCTTTATTTGATGATAAAATGTAATCCGAGAAGTCATGTGAGCTGGGAGATCTCATAGCCCAAATGGGCCAGGTAACCGAATTATATTTCTCCATCAAGGGAAGATTTTGATCCGAATCCGTCGAAGCTATTTGAGTAGTTTGGTTTGAAACTTTGACGACAGATTGAGGTGATCCAAATGTTTGCCAACATGGAAATGACATTACACAAGCTGAGGTCCCTTCATCTACTATGGTTAGATAGATGTTCTTACCATGAGTCGTTACTTTAATATGAAAAGCAACTTCGGGAAGGCTCCTACATATCGAAAGGTCTATGTCTGATGTGATCAAAGTCTCATCGGATGGATCAACAACACAAATGGTAGACAATAGTTCCTTTCTTGGCACAGAATGACATTGCAATACCTCCAAGGCCAATATGGCACATGGTATTTGAGCTAGGTCCTCAAGAACATTAATATTCTGAGCAGCTCGCGTGTTAGGATTATGCATTGTTCTACGTAGAACACCTTTGGGGGGGTGTGGTACTAATTCTATGGCTAGTTTCTCAATGTAGAGATAACCATCTGGTTGTGATTCCGACTGATCTGGTGTACTAGGAGAGACATCATAAGAATCAAGTCTTGTTTGAATGTTCATCTCAGGATCACACATGAAGACATTGTCATTAGGATCATTGCCCCCTTACAGGGGGGTTGGCTGGTTGCCTCCTGGCGGAGGTACCGGTGTCAAAATAGTGGGTTGTTGTTTCCCATCGCATTGAAGCACAGTTGGTGCATCTTCCTTCCCAGAGTTAGCATTTTGCTTATTCTTATACTTCTTCTTCTTTCCTATAAGGTCTATCGATGAGGCTGTGGGGATGTCAGAAGTGTTGGAGGGATTAGCAGGTTCCTGCATTGCCTGGCCAGTTGTGGGTTGCGAATTCTGAATAGAAACTTGTCCCGAATGTGGGGTAATCTATTCAAGACAGCTGAAGGAATCCATCATACCATTGGAATGAGGTTCATGTGGCAGCCTAGCTGGATCAAACACAGGTATTGCAGGTTGGTTCCCAAAAGATTGGTTACTTTCTAGAACCTGACCACTCCATGGCGGAATGGGGTTAATGGATGGATTGCTCCCTTGCAGGGTTAGGCCTGAAAAAGATTGGTTGCTTTCTAGAACCTGACCACTCCATTGATGTGGTTCTTGGGTATGATAGTAATTCCAAGGTGGGTTTTTGGTTTGCAGAGACTGATCCCAAGAAGTTTGTCTACTTCCTGAAACATGACCATTGGGTGGATTGCCTCCTTGCGGAGGTGGGGTCCAAGAAGTTTGGTTGTTTCCTAGATCCCAACCATACCATGGCGGTTGAACTTGGTATTGAAAATCATTCCAAGGTTGACTGCCTCCTTGCGAAGGTGGAATCCAAAAAGGTTGGTGACTTTCTGAATGTTGCCCAGTGCATTGTGAACTAGGTTGCATGTATGGATTTCCCCCTTACGGGGGTATGTTCCATTGAAATTGATGACTTGGTGGAACATTACCATTCCATGGATGGATAGGATTAACGGGTGGATTTCCCCCTTGCGGGGGGATGTTCCATTGAGATTGATTACTTGGTGGAACATTACCACTCCATTGTTGGATAGAATTCATGGGTGGATTTCCCCCTTGGGGGCGTAGGCCCCAATTA
Organism: Larix kaempferi; assembly: GCA_027924585.1. Lineage (NCBI taxonomy): Eukaryota > Viridiplantae > Streptophyta > Pinopsida > Pinales > Pinaceae > Larix > Larix kaempferi. Next base: position 3,937,253 of record BSBM01000519.1, read on the forward strand.
GATTGGTTACTAGTTGGAATCGGACCACTCCATTGAATGTTTCCTTGGTTTGGATAACCATTCCAAGGTTGATATCCTCCTTGCGATGGTGGGCCCCAAGAAGATTAGATACTTCTTGAAACCTCCCCACTCCATGGCGGAATGGGGTTGATAGGTAGATTGCCGCTAGGAATTGTGCTAGGATAATTCGGAGGATAACCCCCCGAGGCATTTCCACTAATCTGAGGAGCATAGCCCCAATTGGCATAAATGTTCCCTAGTTCATTGTTTCCGCCAGGAATATTACCATTCCATGGTGAAGGGTTACTCCCGGAAGTAGAACTTGGACAAGTTTTTTGTATACCATGAGGACTCTGGTTTACTCCTAGTGTGTGTTGACCCGATTAGCCAAAGCATCTGGAAAACCAATGTTTGAGAAAGCCATAGGGTCCTGTGTTGGATTGTGCATGTCATGCAAACTTTCAAAAAGATGTTTGATATCACCCAGTGACTCACGGATAGTAAGTGTAACTGGTTCTGAAAGACTCATCAAAGGAGGAATTTCATGAGCATGTGTGTGATGTTTCAATGTTTCAATTTCAACTAGAATAATATTATCATCTACATCTGTATTCAGTTCGTGATGTGACGATGAATTCTCAGTGTTGATTTGATGTTGTTCTTCTCGAGTAATGTTAATTGAGTTGAAAATCAGTTTTGTTTCCAAGTCATTAGAATGTGGTTTTTGTGTTTGTCTCTGCACTGTAGCAGGGCCTTCAAGTTCGGGTGACTCACCTCGCTGCCACCATGACTGGCGAATCGGGATAGTAGTCACTTCTAAGAAGCAGTTAATAAAAGGACGTGTTTAAAATAATAGTTTGAATCAAACAATCCTAAGGCAATCTAGACTCAAAAATTGAAAAGTGTCCACACAGTAAAAATTCCCTAGATATTTCAAGCAAGAAAACTTACTTTTCCAAAGAACCGAAGCTCAGTGAAAAGCTGGATTGTAGTGCCTTCCGAAACTAGTAGCTGCTGAGGGATATCATGTCCTCATACAATTTCTAGGAGCGAAGGTGTGAGAAACAGTTACAATAAACTTTAATCGCCAGGGGTACAAGTGTTGGTACCTGACCACTCACCCTCCCAAGGAGTAAAAGTTCCAAAGTTTGTCTCAGGTATTGCAAGTGTGTCCCACTCACAACAGCCTATGTGATGCCCTAAAAATAGCCACTAAAGTTACCACTTTGCAATCGACGGTCGAGCGGATAGTTGTAAGTCGAGGACAACTCTTATTACCAGAAACTCTAGAAACAGTGATGTCACCCCGAGGACTTGTCACTGAACATAGAATCCCTTCGATAAGCTCATGTTCCACTAAATAAGCAAGAAGGGGGAACCACCCTTACTTATTCAGATTGACCTCATGCTTGATGCATGTTTCAGAAGCACTTTCCCGACAAGTGTTTTTTGCGACAATGGATTTACTCTCTTTAATCAATGCTAGTTTCAAAGTTTTCCAGCCCAGGAGTGTTAACTCTCCACACCTAATCCAGGGCACTAACCTAAGCTTGTTGATGATATGAAAATCAAAAGTTTGTCAATTTTAGTTTAAGCACCAATTTTAGTGGAAGTTTGCTTAGTCTCAGGAGTGGAAGTGAAACTGATGGTGTTTCAACTCGAAAGCAAGATGAATCACACAATGCAAGATGCTCGCTATGCTATCTTTCAGTTCGATGAATATCCTAACTGAAGGAAGGGTTAGAGGTTCATGAGCTTCTTTTAAACATGCAAAATGTTTAGTAGATGTTTGTATGTTCATGCACAGTTTTTGCTGAAATATGGATAATAATCGATGTGTAAAGATCAATGTAATCCAAACAGATATCTCAAGTAAACAGGAATCTAATTCTATTACACAGGGGATCCCTGTTTCTCATTCACAAGATCACCCGAAATCCCAAGTGAAGAGGATATGCAGAGCCCTTTGGTATGCTTTTGAATTAAATCCTAAACTATTACACGTGAGATACACTTTCTCATTCACAAGATCACCATAAGATGTGAGTGAAGAGGATACGGTGCCTCGAAAAACTGTATGAAAAATTAAATCTACTCTGTTACACATGAGATACACTTTCTCATTCACAAGATCATCATACGATGCGAGTGAAGAGGATACGGTGCCTCAATATAAGATGCTTGAAAATCAACCCCTAAACTATTACACGCGAGATACACTTTCTCATTCACAAGATCATCATACGATGCGAGTGAAGAGGATACGGTGCCTCATACATAATTTATGACAAGAAAATTGAAATATGACACGACGATCTTCTCTATTTGTGCATAAAGTTCATGAAAATACTAAAGGACCAAAACAAAAGTAACAGAATTAAAGGTCGCAATCGGTTTTGGAGGGAAAGTATTTTTCATAATATCTCAACGATTCATGTTCAAATCTCAATTTTTCAATGCAAATGCGTGTGTGAAGGGTGCCACAATTTTGGTTACAACTTTGCTCATGTCTCCATTTGGTCCCAAAAATTCGATTTTTTTTCTTCTTTTTGTTGTAGTCCCAAAATGACAATATTTGCAAAAATATTCTATGCATAAACTTCTTGCAAAAATACTATTTGCAAAAGAATTTTCACAATGTAAAAAATGTTAATTTTTGCAAAATTAGGGACTTAACAAATTTTTCAAAATTTTTGCAATTTTTTTTTGTAATTCAAAACTTAAAGATTTTGCACCCAAAACTTTGAACTATGTAACAAAGGATTTATAATTTTTCTTTTCCCATCTAAAATTAAAGATTTGAAAAACTTTTAAAAATTGTGCAAAATTTTGGTTAATATAATTAAAGATTTAACAACTCTCAAAAAATGTTGCAACAATTGTTTCTTTTCCAATCTAAAATTAGAGATTGAAAAACCTTTTATAGTTGGTTTAAAGGCCTGTAAATCTACACCTATCCCCACTCAATCCAAACTTTTTTCCCGCACTATGCATCTTTATTTAATTAAAACTTTTCAATTTTATTAAAAAGGTATAATAAACCCATTTTTTAAATCACATGAAACCTTTGTAAACCCCCACTATGCAAAAACCTTTTCAAAATTTTCTAAATGCATCAAAAACTGATATTAACACAAAGGAAGCAACCTCAAGCAAATTTGAAATATGAAAAACGAGTTTGTTTCATTCTTTGCATTGTTTGGAGTTATGGTAGTTTTGGTGCTCAAAATTCGAATTGCTTTTAATCAAATGAAAAGGAGACCAAGAAAAGGAGACCAAAACGCCCCTGCAAAGACTGGCAAAAAACGATATGAAACCCTGCCCTGCTGTTGCAACGGCCAGAATTGTGGTGCTCGGTCTTGAGCTTGACGGGCTTGTGGAGCTTCCGGCAGGGATCGTTCACAAGTTTGAAGATTATTAAGATCTTTGAATGCTAAAATTTGACAAACCGCAAATCACCATCGAACATTTCACGCAGAGGCATAGTTTGAAAACCCAGAGGCAGAGTTTTAAAGATTGAATGCAGAGTTAGAACCAACACCAATCACCATTCCTCATTCATCGTACAATTTAAAGGTTGAGAGATGCATTCAGGAAGAACTACGAAATGTTGAGATCTTTAAGATCAGTGTTGAGGATAACCATTCACGTAGAGCTTTAAATGTTAAAGAAACTGGAAACGCCATCTATCTTCGAGTCATTACCTGGTTCAAGCCCGCATGGAGAGCACCGACTGGACCAAAGAAAATCACTAACGAGGTAGTGAACACGCCGAGTGCCAAGATCTTTAAGATCTTTTAATGCAGAGATGTGCAAGGTTTGAATTGAGACGCAGAGCTCTGAAGTTTTTTTTTTTTTAAATTCTGAATAGTTTGGCAAAGTTTAAAGAAATCTTTAACTCAGCAATCAATTTTTAAATTCACTAATCATATCTTTAGGGTTTTTCACAACGCATTCACAGGACAACATGCAGAGCTGGAAGGAATCTAACTTGCAGAAATGTAAATGCTCAATATCTTGGATCGATGTAGGAGATTAAAGCTAGATATTAGCACGCCAAGCTTTAAAGATACGAGCCAGAAATTACAGCCAGATATTATCACGCATGGATTTAAGCTTTAAAATTTTTAACACCAGAATCTTCAAATTATGCAGAGCCTTAAGAATTTCAACGTCGAATTTGAAGGCTTCACACCAGAGTTTAAAGGGTTTTCATGCTGATGCAGAGATCGAAACTTTAACACAGCTTGAAGATCAAAACAAAGTTTTAAACTGTAAAATTCCAGGCAGAGTTTCAAGAAACTCAGATCTAATAGAATTTGACGGTGGTTTAATGGTTTTAAAACATGGTTAGGCTGATTTTTAGCTTCTCTAGGTAGATATACGGTTCTTTTAAAGATCTTTAGGCTAGAAATGAGTAGATCTGAAGGAGGATGAACACCAAAAATGAAGAAAAATGCAGAAAATTTCAAGAAAATTGCAGAAAATGTCAAGAAACTTCCAAGCAAATTCAACTTAGCGGAGTCGCCATTCTGATAACAGTAATTTGTGCAGGGATGTGTCTACACAAACTTAACTATCTTACTAAAGATTGGTGAGATCTTACGTCAGAAATGAAGTAATTAACACAAGTTATTTCGAAATCTAAACATTGATCATTTAAGATAAGCAACCTTCATATTTACAGCTATTTAACAGTTTAAATCATACAACATAAGCAATGTCTAAACATCATAATGGCAAAAACTTGAATTACTTCATATTGAAACAAGGAAGAAGTACAACTTTACCAATAAGCTTGATGTGAACCCTTCCTCCATTGTCATGAGATTCCCTTCCTTCACCCTTGCTCTTGAAGACTTGAAGTTCTTCTTCCTCCTCCAGAATCTCCTTAGCATGCCTTTGCTTTTTGATCACCCTTTACCATGCCTCCCATGCCATTCTTATATAGCATTGGGAAATGAGCCTTAGGTCTTTCTAGTGGATGTGGGATTAGTCACTTTTCTCAATTTTGATTATTTTCAAGTGAAAACCCACTTCTGAATAGTTTTTAGGCCCTTTTGCGCCATTTAGAATTATTTTATCACAATTAATGCACTTAATGCATGTCTCAGAGAGGATTTGTCTCTGGATGAAACTATGTTATCAGATGACTAGGACAAGTGACTAGGAGCACATGGTGGGGCTAGGAGGTATTATTCCCCTTCACTAGCATCACCCCCTGGCACAATAATATAACATGAGACTCAATGACATGTCCAAGTACACAAATGATCAAATCTTGTCCCCCTCTATTGAGAGAAAAATACATCAAATGACATCCAGATGACTGTGTGGACCCCACTAACTGCTGCAAACTGATATGGAAGGAGTGGGATACACCATAGATGACCTCAGAGTAGAACTCATGCCATAAACTTGCCTCAATTGCCCAAATCGAATTCCTTTATGACCTTTTTATTCCATTTTTTATCCTCCTGAAAAACCATGAAACTGCCCATAACTGACTGTCTGGTCCCTGTGCTGTGAAATTGACTGATCCAGCATGTCCGGAAGGAGGGTAATATGGTAAAAACAAGTGGCTAGACCACCCCCTTCCTCTATATCTCCCTAGGCAATGACTAGCCTCCAATGCTCTGGCTGGATAAGCCACATCAACATGGCTAAATTGGTCAACAGGTGAACAATTGCTCAAATCATGCCCGGGAGTGCCCGAAACTAAAAGATAAGTATCTCAATGGATCCAAAAGACTCAAATACACTAAGGATGAGTACTCATACACCTCATGGCAACCTGTAAGATCATCTGTAGGGTCCACCATACCCGGACAAGTAAAAATATGATGATCTGGAAATAATAATAATCATGGAAAACTACATCAATCATCATCTGAAATATGTTCCCATCATATGGAATCACCAAAAGGTATACAAAGGACCATATATCAACATCATACAATACAAATGGTCCATCTCATCACGGATCCCAAGGTTGACCTCGGTCAAACTGATCAAAATATGACCCTGGCTAAAGAAGCCATGCTACTGCAAATGCAAATAGTTAAGACATGCTCTCTAAATCATTTTCATAGCGAGACACTAAAGTATTAAGAATCATTTCATTGGTAGTTAATAAATAATAAAAGGTTAGTTAAATAACTTACTTTCAAGAAGAATCTTAGAATATACTTGTCTATAAACATGATCAAATTGCTAGTAAGAGATGAAGGATAAGGATGCAGGGATAGGTTGAATGGGGATGAATCGACTGAATTGACACTGTGATACTTTGGATGAGGGGCATGGTTTTATACACTTAAGCATGTGTTGGACAAGGAATACATAAGGAATGGCAGTGTCTCACAAATGGATAAGTTGTTCAGAGAAGTGCTTATTCAACCTTGGAAAAAATTGTCTACTACTAGAACCACCATGAAATAGGTGTCAGGATAACCGTAACTTGAGGTTCTAGGGAACATTTTGAATTAGTTTTCCCTTGCTCTATCTCATATCATAACCCGTAGGCTCAATGAGGAAAGTTTCACACAAGGTCAGTAGTCTTTAGATTTAACATACATTTAGCCACTGCTTTTTAGGACCTTTCATTTCACAAATTTCGTGACCAACTATATTTAGATTTAGCATACATTTATCCATTGCTTTTTAGGCCTACTATGACCCCTTTGAGATTTTGAATGTGCTTACAAGCACAACTAATCACAACTTTCATCCGGGGTGCATTTACATTTCATAGCATTGAATTTCATAGCCCTTTTCATTGGGTTGTACAAGATATAACAATAATTTCCATATGTAGTACAATTTTGCTTCAGGTTTTAGCCAACACAACTCAAGCAACTAGGGGGACTTCCGCAAATCTAAACCACACATCGTGGCAACCGACTAGAGTGATAAAGGCATAAAATCCAACTCACCAAGGGCAATTTTTGTTGCCAACTTAGAGCCGAGACACAAGATAAACATGGATGCAAGTCCAACACAGTGGCATAAGCAGGGAGATCCTCCATATCACAAGTCAAGGTGTAATTCAGGGTGAATATCAATAGACGAGAAAAGGACCAATGTATGGATGGAGACAATTGAAAATGGTGCCTAAGCTAGCAGGCCAGAAAGACACTAAATGATCATGTTCACATTCATATGAAGGTAAATACCAACAAGTATAAAACAAGAGTTTCCAAATGTCAGTAATACAATCAATGTATATAATCCATAACAACCAATTTCATTTTAACATTGATGTACTGCCAGATCATAATTGCCATATACCAAGTCAGTGCTATCGACCTAAACAACAAGGTAATAACATTAATGCACATCATATATATACACATATATATACTGGGTCATATATCAATATCTGCAAACTGAACCAACTATAACCACTGAGAATACTGCATCTGAAACATTGAACACTGCCCTGTATCTGTATGGAATAAAAGGTCATACCAGTCATCAAATATGAGGTCTCAAGGCTCAGCCTTGTCATAAGGTCTACTAACTGTATGATATAAAGATGCTCTGATGTGTGGGTGATCGTACATAATGCTGCTCATCATAGCTGATCTCACTGAAAAAGTGCAAAGGCAAAGCTCTGAAAAGTGCAGATATTTGCTCTTTTAACATGGTAGCCCAACTACTATGTATGTGATAACAGAACTGTTGTGGAAAAAAATTGCACAAGTGCACTCTTTCACTTGGTAAGGGGCTAAGCCTTGTAGGTTGCAGCAAGGCCTTAGTCCTTGGAGCCCCTTTGTGTGTGGTTGGTATTCCTCCAAGTGATTCTGCAAGAGATTGTTAATGTAAGTCACATTCAAACAAAGAAATATGGATAAAAAAAAAATGAAAGAGATGAGGGGAGAATGAAAACTCCAATAACAACCAAAAATATGCTAAATCACTCTTGTATTTCCCAATGGTATAACTATACAACACCTAGGAGGTGTGGGATTCAAGGGAAGTCAACAATCTCCCTTAGGGAGGCCTTTCTTGTCCAAACTAAATGCTAAGTAGATGGTAGAGTAATGGAGAGAAACATTTGCCCCTTGAAGGAAGGTGGAAAGGGAGCTTGGGAATGCTCACAATGATAGGAAATGGTGGGCTATGAGGAAGCTCCAACTCAAATCCAACAACATAACCTTGCTCTAATTTCTCTCTACAAAATGCTTGCCAATGGCTTCCTTTTATAGGCCAAGAGGTGGCCAACAAACAACTAGATCCAAATGTGAACTCACCTCCTCCATGAACTAGTTCCAAGGTACACAAGGGGGGTTGATTAATGCCACCGAGTGTGTGAGGAGACGAATTTGAATACTTGGGGAGGATTGAGTCGTCAATGCACCGCTAGGAATTACTAGTGGTCCCGTCGTTTGACAGTAGTGCGACTATCGAAGGAAAATACATGTGGGTGTAGCGCGGGCATTGTTCAAATAACCTGCGCTGTAGCGTGGGTCAACTGTGTGTTACCCATGCTACCCTTTCTTTTGACTGTTTCTTGGCACTTATGGGCTCATGCTGTGTTTTGGATTTGTTGAGGATGCCTGAGGTGAGATGCATTCTTTATGTTGATGACACCTTACTGGATGAATCGTTGAAATGTTGCATGTGTGCGAATTTTAGGCGTTAATAGTATGGAATGGATTTGTGGCTTCTCAACTAATGTTTTGAGCTATTGTTGAGTGCACATCGCCTATGGATCCGTGGTCTCAACTCGGGGGTGGCCTGTCCAAGAAGATTTGTCTTGGCAGTGCCTAAGGCTGGGTGGAACGTGGTCCGGTGGATGCCAGTTACATACTATTAAAATAAGTGTTTTATTTAATGTTATTTTATATGTTAATATGAAGCATTTGTTATTTTATTGCAGTCATGGAAGCTGAGCTATTTTTTACTTGTGTAAATTACTTTTTTGCAAATCTATGGATGCAAAATGATGGATTTTCCTCCCGGGACCCTACTTATTCAATATTTCTTTTAGATTTGAATGTATTATAAGTTTATTTACTATTCCATATGTTTCCATTTTTCCCTTGATGGCTGGGTTGAGCTTCGATAACTTTTATATTGGGATTAGTGACTTTCGGTTGCAGGTTGGGGGGAATACTGCTCGAAATCGTGCGAAAATTCTTTATATTTTTATATATGTTTTAATGGCTGATTTAAGATCTGTTTTTTATTTGTATTTGTTGTATATTAACCTGCAACTGTGCCATCAGTGGCTGATTTAATCCATATATGAGTTTTACAGTGAAATTGCTAAGTTTCAATGACTAGTTTATGGGTTTTCCAGCTAGAAAATTGGATTGTCTTGATAATTTATTCTGAATATTTGATTATCTAGTAATGCATGGTTGTTATATTGCACCTTGGTGGCTATAGAGTGCCCCCATAGGTTGAGTCTCATAGTGATTTGCCGAGTTTCAGATTGACTAGTTATGGGGTTTTCACATAGAAAATTGATTTCTTTCATTGTTTTTTAATGGATTCGACTATCTGTTGATATATGGCTATAACAAGACCTGCAAGTGTGCCCTTGGTGGTTGTAGCATGATTTCATAGGTTCACATATTCATTACTTGATTTACAGATGGTTTTGCAGGGGTTTCAGAAGCTTATAGGATGTTAGGTTTGTAATTAAATTGCTAGATGGCAGCTCTGTATATGTTAATTATGCTGGAATATTCTAACCATCTCATCTTGGTTTTACATGCATGCATGCATTCCATGCATCCATGCATTGGTAGTTGAGTCTCCTAACACCTAGTCCTTAATTTAGGCCCCCTAAAGTTTAACTTTGGTCAGCATTATCCCTCTTATCCACTCAGAGCGCCTTTGTTACATCATTGAAGTCCAAAGGTGCCCTCATGCATGATTTTAGGAGTTCGTACAGCCATTCCATGATTTAGGGTGCCTTGTCCCCTTTATTACTCAACTAACTGACTATTATACCTAGTTTCACTGCTACTAAGTGTAGGAGCACCTATTTTGACCACTACAAGTCAGTATCACACCTCCTTGGAGTCTCATCCCCTAATTTCTAGCCCCAATGACTTAATTATATGCCAGTCCACCCTAATTGACTAGTCATTCATCATTGGTGGCCATTAGACCTTATCGAGAGATGGTTTCAATGCAAAATAAGATTGCCACATGTGTGGATTCCAACTGCCTCTTTGGGCCCACAAATTTCTCCTTTGGAGATGTATTATTTATGTACACATTTTATTGAATAATAGAGGTAATGGAATTTTTTCCAATTGTTCTTCATTATCTTGTGTTGTAACACAATTTTTTCTCATCTATTTTTTCTTGCTCAATTATTTTGATCTCTGTTAGACTTAGTGTGAATTTTATCTTTGTCTCTAGATCTCTGTGAGAATATCACAAAATCTCACAAATTATCATTATTAGATTCCTGTAGGTGATGATTTCAAATTTGGTTCGATAAGTGTGGCTTAACAGTTAATTAAACTGCCGAAATCTGGATTTACGAAAGTGTCGTAAATTGCCTAATTTAGTTGTTGAAATTTATGGTTTGAAATAGTTTGCAAAGATTAATGTAAATATTATTTAAGCATGTTATAAGGTTCAATATGGTCACTTTGAATTGTTTAATAATGTTTATGTCCGTATTGATTAAGCATGCGGATCTAGTTTAAATTCATGCTTAGTTATCCTTGCATCGACATAAGCATAAGAGGAAATAATTGCATATTAAGTGTCGCAAATCTTTTAAAGGTTGAATGTTTTAATTATTTTTCATTTAGGCCTATTGGGCTAACCTTAGAGAACATTAATACGATGTGAATAATCTTAATTCAAACTTCAATTTGGTCATTAGTGCCTCCAGCCTTGGTTTTAGGGTCAGGGACGTTACAAAGTGGTATCAGAGATTAGGTTCCAACTTTGCGGCTTTTAGGCCTACTAGAGATTTGAAACTATGTTTGCATGCATTTGGAAATTATAAATATGCATGGTAACAATAAAATGTAACCCCCTTATGTTTATGGAAGAATCGGAAGCCCCACTTCAGAGATCAGTTCGGTTGTATCCTTCTTTTAACTCGGAATTCAAGGAATCATGGATCAATTTATGATGTGTTTTGGATTGGGATTGGCCTATTTGATGAACTTTGGAGGGATTGATTTTATGTCTGAACCTTATAAAGTTGCATTCTTACTTGGAACTGGCATTTTGAAAATTGAAACATTTTGATTTGAGAACTAAGCAAATATGACTTAAATTGATTATGACATGTGTATAATTTACAAAATCTTCATGGGAGATTTTCCCTTTGATTTTTTTTTTAAATTGAAGCATTATGCCCCAATTAAAGCATAATAGTAGTTTCTCAAAATGAATTTTCAAATGATTTCTAAATGCAATCCAGTAGTCCAATTAAGATGAAAATAAGTTCTAATTGATCGGAATGGAGTGATTCTTGGTATGGGAGTGTGGTAGCGATTAGAGTCTCTTGTTTAGATTGTTTGATCGGTAATTTTTCAACATGCATGTCATGGCTTCCTAACTGTTTTCTAAAGAAGCTTTATGCATTGTATTGAGATGGAAGTAGTATGATTGATGAATGAATTTGTTGGTTTGATAACAATGATTGGAAAATGATCACATCGTATCTTTAGTGTCAGTTGATCAAGCAGTTAAGGATAAAAAATGGAGTTTGATGATGCACATAGACAATACAGTCCCGAAGAGGATTTTATTCGGCCATGGGAAGAAAGAACAAATGGACACAAAAGAAGCACTGAACCATTGAACCTGGAGGATTCAGTAAAAATTTTTAAAATGGAAGTAAGAACCTACAGAAAAAGACAATGAAAAGATCATCCATGCACAAGAACACATCATGCACAGTTTGAAACAATTGCAAGAATCAACCCCAATAAGAAGTGTGCCAAGAATGGATCATGAGAGATCCATATTATCTTCAAGAAAACCTTACCACTTCCCTCCACCGTGATAAATATAATACATTCATCATAGAGTTCTGACAGTAGTCCTGAAATATCCCTAGTTAGATATGGGAAGAGGAGATTTGCACAAGATAAATTGATGGGATAACTAAGAAGAATAAAGCCTCCAACCTTCGAAGGAGAAGCAAAGCAAGGTGAGGAAGCAAAAGATTGGTTGTTGGGACTAAGGAAGTTTTTCCAGTTGCATCAGTACTCACCAAACATGGAAGCAAGGGTAACTATCTACCACTTGCATGGTAATGCTTCTATTTGATGGGATCACCCGGTCAAGCTGAGGGACATTGATGAAGAAAGGATCTCTTGGAGGAAGTTAAAGAAATACTTCTAGTTGGAGTATCTTACAGAATATTACTTTGACAAGAAGATGGAAGACTTCTTTGAACTCAAGCTAGGAAACATGATCATGGAAGAATATGAAAAAAGGTTCCTACATATTTTGAAGTATGCAGACTTTGCGTAGGATGAAAAGGTTAAGATTCAAAGATTCTTAGTGGTCTACCAGGTCTCTATAGAGACAAGATTTAGTATGATAGGCCAAAGACCCTTAAGGAAGATTTTTGGAAGGTCTATCACTTGTACAATCAAAATAAGAACAAAACCCCACAACAGAAAGACTGGAAAGAAGAGAAAGAAGACAAGCAAGAACATAAGAAGAAAATATTTCAACCTCCAAACAATCAGAAACAAGAACAACCAAAACAAAGCAGAGTCAGAAGAGATATCAAATGTTGGGGATGTAATGGGGATCATTACTTCAATTACTGCCCGTAGAGGGGAAACATCATGGAGAAGCTTAACAGTATTCGAGAAGCCCTAATTGTTGGATATATTGTTTAGCTTCTACTTGTTATGGCCTTTTTGGTTTCTTGGTTAGATTAGAGATGTTGTGCATTAGTTTACTTTTCTTGTTGCATTATAGTGCATATGGTTTTTCTTGTTCTTTGAGTATCTTTGGTACATAAGTATCTTTATGATCTTGTTATCTTTGTTAGAAAGTGTCTTTATGACATTGTTAAAAGTATCTTTGTTGAAAGAGTAATTTGTGATATTTTCCTTGTAATCTTCTTTGGAAGTATCTTAGTAATCCTTGTTGTAAAAGTATTTTTATGCAATCCTTGTAGCTCTCATACATTACAAATAACTTAGAATGTGTATTTGATGCATGATTGAAATTGACCAGAATGTGTTTCATATAGATGCATTTTCAGGTGTTTTGATTTCATGTATCTTTGATGAATTAGAAAGGAATTTATTTGATGTTGTGATTTATTTCATGTGATTATTATAATTTATCTTGTATTTGGGGGTGTATTTAATGTATATGTTGTTGCTAACCGTGTGTTGATGAAATGTGAAGAAAGTATCTTTGTTGAAGAATATCTTATATCATGTATTTTACCTGCTATTAATCAATGGGTGATGAAAATATGATTTTCAGGTGGATGTACCTTTGTTGAATACTGGAGTGAAGGCCTTGTAATGAGGTTTGAAGGCCTTTTATTGAGGTTCGAAGACTCTGTAATGGGGATTGTAAACTGCCTCTTGCTTACTTGAGTCCACTGCTTATCCTGGATCCTATACTCCGTAAAACCAGGAAATAGGATGTTGATGTCCTGAGGGACTGACAGGGTGAAGGGATGATCATATCCCGAGGTACTAGTGGGGTGAAATGAGTCAAACTCCATAGGTAGGGTGGATGGTTTGAAAGCACGTGGTAGTGGGAAGTACTGTGGTGAGGTATGTATGGGCATGTCTGATGTATCCTTTAGATTTTTTTTAAAGCAAGTATGTTATGCATTGAGGACGATGCATCGTTTAAGGGGGAGAGGAATGTAACACCCTGTATGTTAAGCCCCTGGACATGTGTAAGTTGTAATTGTTTATTGTTGAGGCATTAAGTGCCAATACAAGGGTCCTTAAGGACAAAGGAACATTATTATTATTTTAAATAATTAATTAATTAAAAAACTGGCACACTAGAAACCACAAACGAGGATGGGAGGCCATGTTTCCATATCGTGAGGGGGAATAGTGACATTCCTAGCACTTAGACTTGATGTTTGTACCTTGGAGAGATGTTGGTCACTTGAACATTAGAGTTAGAAACAAATCTTACTTATGTTAGACTTTGGAGTTATTATTGGACCTTATGCATGGTTTATTGGCCTCCTCTTTCCTAATACGCCCCTCATGAGAGATTTGGTGGGCCCTACTTTCCTAACTCCCCCTCTCCCTAGAATATGGCTTACATCTCCTTGTGTGGTGCTTCCAGCTCCTTTTTTATGCCTCCACTCCTCTTTTTATGCTAGATTATCCCTATTTTTGTGCCTACAGGCTCATTATGATGGTGTGGGACCCTCTCTCTCTCATGGATTCCCCCTCTTGTGGGACCCTTTTGTGCAAATCTATGGATGCAGAATGATGGATTTTCCTCTTGGGACCCTACTTATTCATTATTTATTCCAGATATGAATGTATTATAAGTTTATTTACTATTCCATATGTTTCCATTGCGCCCTTGATTGCTGGGTTGAGCTTCGATAGATTTTATTGTTAATTTTTCGATAATTTCATTCCATTATCATTCAAGATCACTAAGAGAATAACATGTACATCATGTCAATCATAAACACAATAGCACAAGCACACAAGATACAAAGATTTTCCTCGGGGAAAACCAAGAAGGTGAAAAACCCCGCAACTTCCTCAGAGATAAGATAAGCCACAAACCAAGATCACAATGATCAAACCCAAAGAGAAGTCTCTAGCAGATACTCCTCCTCCACTTGTGCGCCACTTTCTCTCTTAGCTATGCGAGCTTGAGAAGTGAGTGAATGAATAGAACGAGAGAGGCACACTCTCTATTTATACATTGACTTGACCTTCCAATAAACCAACAGGGCCGACTTCCTAAGGAAGCCTAATAATCGAACCACATGACCTAACTAGGGCCAACCCCACACTGGTGGTCTAATAACCCATCAATACAAATGACGACACTTACAATGTGACTTGCGACACTTGCAAATACAAATGACGACACTTCCAATCAGAGGAATAATACATCTCTGTTGGATATACAATAAAGTACAAATGCAATATACAAGTGAATATCTTCCGAAGTTACAAATACATCAACACTCCCTCTTAACTATGAAGGTATTCTCTAGACACAGGTCATCAATACATATTGGCGCAAGTCTTCAATTCTGTAGCTGGATCATCATCACTGGATCAAGGAGCATCATCATCATCACTGCTACTATAATCGACATCTCGATCACTGGGCTATCTCTGAATTCTTCTCGTCATAGGAAGTTCTACAGAGCCAACCCTTTTTCATGCTGGATGTAGGCCTAGCCTCCTGTAGGTCTTCATTATCTCTGGCCATACTGTGGATCCTAGGACTAATTACGTGCGTCAACAAAACCTCGAAAGAGAATCCCAGGACTTTTACGAGCACACTGCTCAACCTATCGGATCTCCCAGGATCTTTTACATGTAACCTTCACAAAACCTTTAAAGAGCATCTTGCAACTTGCAAGATCTCTATAGAGCATCCTAGGATCTTTTACTAGCACACAGCTTAACTTGTCCAGATCTCCAGGATCTTTTCTATGTGAAATTTCGCAAAACCTTTAAAGAGCATCTTGCAACCTGCAATATCTCTATAGATCATCCTAGGATATTTTACTAGCACACAACTTAACCTGTCCGGATCTCCAGGATATTTTCTATGCAAAACTGTAGCAAAACCTCGAAAGAGCATCCCAGGCTTTTACGAGCACACAACTCAACCTGTCTGGATCTCCCAAGATCTTTTCTATGCTACCTGCACAACCTGTCCATGGCCACGGAGTATCAACTTGATACTCATGATCATACTGATCATCATATAGTGCACCATCCTGATGCACATCATATTGAGCATCGACCTGATACTCATCACACATGATCGTCCTGATCATCATATAGTACATTATCCTAATGTACATCATCTGAAGCATCGACCTGATGCTCATCACACATGATCAAACTGATCATACAATGCATCCACCTGATACATATCATCACATATGATCCAACTGATCATACAACGCATCCACCTGATGCATATCATCATACATGAT
Organism: Larix kaempferi; assembly: GCA_027924585.1. Lineage (NCBI taxonomy): Eukaryota > Viridiplantae > Streptophyta > Pinopsida > Pinales > Pinaceae > Larix > Larix kaempferi. The sequence goes on from BSBM01000519.1 coordinate 3,953,391, forward strand.
CCAACTGATCATACAAAGCATCCAACAGATGCATACCATCATACATGATCCACCTGATCATACAAAGCATCCAACGGATGCATACCATCGTATATGATCCACCTGATCATTGTCATACAGAACATCATCCAGAGCATGGTCTTGATGTTCATCACACAATGCGTACATCCACAGCCATGGGAAGGAACCTCCTACCACCATGCTTGGAATGGCTCCTGCAGATGTGTCCCCTCACTTCTTCCTTGAAGTATCTTCTATATGAAGAACACCAAGCCTCTCTCTAAAGTACTCAAACTTCACTCTGGCTAGTGGTTTCGTCAACACATCTGCAACCTGCTCATCCATCGCAACATATAGGAGCTTCATTGCTCCTCTCTGCACCATATCCCTGATATAGTGATATTTGATCTCAATATGCTTTGACCTGTCATGGAACATCAGGTTCTCTGACAACTTCACACAACTCTGGTTGTCACAATAGATGCAAGTAGCATCCAACGGGAGATCAAAAAACTCAGATAGTAGCTTCCTAATCCATACTGCCTCACAACTGGCCGAACAAGCTGCGACATACTCTGCTTTGGATGTACTCAGTGCTACGCAGGACTGCTTCCTGCTAAGCCAAGAGATCACACCTGATCCCATACTGAAGCAGCACCCCGAAGTGCTCTTCCTATCTTCCGCATTGCCTGCCCAATCTGAATCAACATAACCCTCTAGGTTAAACTTTTGATTTGCATCATACTTGAGCCCATAATCAATCGTACCCTTCAGGTACCTCAAAATATGCTTTACAACAACCAGGTGAACACCTCTCGGATCCATCAGGAACTGGCTCAATGTGTTCACTGCAAAGCAAATATCTGGTCTTGTGTTCGTCAGGTACATCAAGGACCCAATCATCTGACGATACATAGTGACATCAACTGGCTCAGATGAAGCATCACACAGAAGCTTCAGTTTGGATGCCATAGGTGTGGCCATGGCCTTGCATTCCATCATCCCGAACCTCTTCAGGATCTGTACTACATACTTCCCTTGTCCAAGGAAGATCCCATCTGCACTTTGCCACACCTCCATACCTAGAAAGTAATGCATCATCCCCAAGTCCTTCATCTCGAACTCGGCAGCAAGCTTCCTCTTCGTATCGGCAATCAATCTATCCTCACCTGTAACAAATAGGTCATCCACATACAGTAGTAGTATCACTGGATTGCCTTCCTTAACCTTGTAATAAAGGTTGGAATCTGCTTTACTCTTGGTAAATCCCAAACTGGACAGAAAGCTGTCTATCCTCCCACACCAAGTTCTAGGAGCTTGCTTCAAGCCATACAAGGCTTTCTTCAATCTGCACACATATGACTTCCTATCATGTGTCTCAAAACCAAGTGGCTGCTACACATACACTTCCTCTTCGACTACACCATTAAAGAAGGCTGTCTTGACATCCATCTGGTGTATCTTCCATTTCATCACTGCAGCCAGAGAAAGTACTGTTCTGATGGAAGTGTATTTGGATACAGGAGCAAAAGTTTCTTCATAATCTATTCTCTCTTTCTGGGAGAAGCCACAAGCTACAAACCTCACCTTATATTTCTCTATGCTACCATCTGCAGCATGCTTGATCTTATAGATCCACTTGGAAGTCACAAAAGACTTCCCTTTAGGTCTTGGGACCACATCCCAAACATCATTCTTCATGATTGATTGGTATTCTTAGACCATGGCATCCTTCCATTCTTTCTTTTCTGCTGCTTCTTCATAATTGGAAGGTTCTTTGTTCATAATATCACAGAGTAAGGAAACATAACTGGTGTGTGACCTAGTCCTTTTTCTTTCTCTATGTTCCTCCTCTGGAATGTCATATCTTTTTGCATATTGGATGAGCTCTCTAGCCCATGCAGGTTTCCTCTTGTGAGATTTCTTCTCACGGGGTGGATCTACAGGTTCTTGTGGATCTTCAATTTCACGATCTTCTTGTGGAATTGATTCATTCATAGTGGTGTCTTGAATTTTGGTTACCCTTGGTTCTTCATTGTCTTCAACGGGTGTCTTCCTTGATTTGATGTACGTTGAGCCTTCATCAAATGTTACATCCCTACTGATGTCAATCTTCTTGAATCCTGGAAAGTAGATTTTGTAAGCCTTTGAGCTTTCACTGTAACCCACAAAGATGCCCTTCTTTCCTGAAGGATATAGCTTTGTCCTCTTTTCCTTTGGAATGTGTGTGTACACAGGACAACCAAATATTTTGAGATGGCTAACTTCAGGTTTCTTACTGGATAAAACTTCTTCTAGTGTCTTGTTGTCAAGTATCTTGTGAGGTGTTATGTTCTGTACATATACAACTATCCTAGTTGCTTCTGCCCATAGGTGCATAGGCAGATCCTGGTCATGAAGCATTGCCCGTGCTGCTTCCATGATAGTTCTATTCTTCCTTTCTGCAACTCCATTCTGTTGTGGATTGTAAGGAGTGGTCAAATCCCTCTTAATCCATGAATCATTGCATAACTTCTTGAACTCTTCTGAAGTGAATTCTTCGCCATTGTTGGATCTGAAGATCTTGATCTTCTTATCAGTTTGATTTTCTATCAAGGCTTTGAATTCCTTGAACTTATCAAACACTTCATCTTTATTCTTCAAGAAGTGAACCCAAGTCTTCCTAGAGAAATCATCAATGAAGGAAACATAGTATACATACCCACTCAGAGAACTGGATGACATTGGACCGCATACATCAGAGTGGATAATCTCGAAGATTCCCTTTGCTTTGCTTTCACTGCTTGGAAATACCTTCTTTGTGTTCTTCCCTTTTGCACATCCTTTGCAAATACCTTCATGCTTTGATTGGATTTCAGGAAGACCTTCTACTGCTTTGCTTGCAATTGGTAGTGCTCTATAGTGCATGTGTGCAAGCCTTCTATGCCAAAGTTCACTTGGCTCCATGGGTTCATGAACCATGGCATGTTTAGGTTGTCCCTTTAATTTGTACAATCCTCCCTCTTGCTCTCCAATTACTACTGCATCATCTATGGTCTTACCCTTTGGCCACATGAGTACTTGGCCATCCACAAATGCAACTCTCATCCCCTTTGCATCCAAAGATGATATGGAGAGAAGATTCTTCTTGAGTCCAGGTACATATAGAACATCTTTCATTTTCAAAGACTTCCCAGAGTCTAGCATGTAGGAGGCCTCACCACTTCCTTTTATGGGATATTGATAGTCATCCCCAAGTTTCACCTTGTGAGGTGACTCATGTTCAGATAGGTCCATAAAGGATTCTTTAAACCCAGTCATGTGTTTAGAATCCCCACTATCAATAAGCCAATCATTACACCCATGTGTAACAGTACCTGTGAGAGCAGAGATTAAGACATATTCATCTTCACTTGATGAGTCGTCACTTTCTGCTCTAGTCTTCTTCTTGGGAGGTTCATCATCCTCAACAACATGATCATGATATCTCTTCTTGTTGTTCTTGTTGTTGTTGTGTTGAAGTATTTTATTTTCTTGGGACATTCTGAGGCATAATGTCCTTTCTCATCACAAGAGTAACATCGAACATGGGAGAGATCTTTCTTCTTTTGATGGAAGTGAGGATGTTTCTTGTTATGATATTTCTCCCTCTTGAACTTGCTTCCCTTAGTGTGAGCTGTGAGAGCTTGATCTTCATTTCCCATCTTTTCTTCTCGGGCCACAAGCCTAGCTTCTTCTTGCAAACATTCCTCCCATAGTCTACTGAAAGAGATCAATTTCTTTCTTGCACAGATTCCTTGGATGAAGGAGTCCCATGACCTAGGTAGGCCATTCAATGTGGTCACGACAATTTCTCCATTCTCCACCACTTCATCCACAGCTTCAAGTTGTTCCTTGATTTGAGAGACCTTTGAAAAGTAGGATTGGATGGTCTCTCCATTCTGGATCTTTACCCCTTTCAATTGGTTCCGCAGAGTCATCTTCCGATTTATGTTCTTTCCTTTAAACAACTTAGTCAAAGAGTCAAACATCTCCTTAGGTGTCTTTAGGGAAGACACATGGGGTATGATATGGTCCCTGATAGAATCAACAATGATTATCTTGGCTTTGACCAAGTTCTTCTTGTGTAAGGGCTTAGCCTCATCTCCCTCTGGAACTGGAACCTCTTCCTTTATGTAGTTGTCCAACTCATTCTCTTCTAGCATTAACCCAATCCTATACTTCCAGGCTCAGAAATTATCAGCCCCTTCAAGATTATCTTCAAGCTTGGTGTGGTGAGACATCTTAAAGAGTAATTCAAATGGAAATAGAAAATTTTTAGGTCTTACCACTTAATTTTATGAAAACTGGATCTGGAGCTAGATTAGGGTTTGTAAGAGAAACCCTAAAAATTCAAAATGTGAATTTAAAACTTCTAAAAGAATAGAAAGATGCGCCTTACAACGCTGGTCAAGCTGGTATACTCCAAATTTGAAAATTGCAAAATTTGACCCCTCAAAATTGCCTTTGAAACTTCCGGATTCACTAGACAGGACCCTTAACTAGGGTTTGATTTTCCCGGAGCTTCACCCAGCCAAAAAATTCGATCCAAAGCTCTAAAATTTGATTTTTCAGAGGAGCTTCCAGCCGTGGTCTTAGATTTCATAAATTCCAACTTTCTCCGAAACCCTAATTTCTCACAGTAGAGATTAGGTCAAAACTGAAAAAGCTCAGAATTGAATTTTGTCTCGACAGAAAGATGCGCGCTTGCTAGGAGAGTCAATCTAGCCTCTTGTCTTTGATGATCTATGGAGAGAAACCCAAATATTAAGAATCCCTAGCTTCCGTAGCTGCACAGTGCCTTCTTCTTAGGTAAGCTCTGATACCATGTTAATTTTTTGATAATTTCATTCCATTATCATTCAAGATGACTAAGAGAATAACATGTACAACATATCAATCATAAACACAATAGCACAAGCACACAAGAGACACAGAGTTTCCTCGGGGAAAACCAAGAAGGTGAAAAACCCCGCAACTTCCTCAGAGATAAGATAAGCCACAAACCAAGATCACAATGATCAAACCCAAAGAGATGTCTCTAGCAGATACTCCTCCTCCTCCACTTGTGCACCACTTTCTCTCTTAGCTATGCGAGCTTGAGAAGTGAGTGAATGAATAGAATGAGAGAGGCACACCCTATATTTATACATTGACTTGACTTGCCAATAAACTAACAGGGCCAACTTCCTAAGGAAGCCTAATAACCCAACCACATGGCCTAACTAGGGCCAACCCCACACTGGTGGTCTAATAACCCATCAATACGAATGACGACACTTACAATGTAACTTGCGACACTTGCAAATACAAATGACGACACTTCCAATCAAAGGAATAATACATCTATGTTGGATATACAATAAAGTACAAATGTAATATACAAGTGAATATCTTCCGAAGTTACAAATACATCAACACTCCCTCTTAACTAGGAAGGTATTCTCTAGACACAGGTCATCAATACATATTGGCGCAAGTCTTCAATTCTGTAGCTGGATCATCATCACTGGATCACGGAGGATCATCATCATCACTGCTGCTGTACTCGACATATCTGTTGGATATACAATAAAGTACAACTGTAATATACAAGTGAATATCTTCTGAAGTTACAAATACATCAACATTTATATTAGGATTATCGACTTTCGGTTGTAGGTTAGGGGGGGGAATACTGCTCGGAATCGTGCATAAATTATTGATATTTTATATATGTTTTAATGGCTGATTTAAGATCTTATTTTTATGTGTATTTTCTGTATATTAACCTGAAAGTGTGATCCTAGTGGCTGATTTAATCCATAGATGAGTTTTACAGTGAAATTGCTAAGTTTCAATGACTAGTTTATGGGTTTTCTAGCTAGAAAATTAGATTGTCCTGAAACGTTCTTCTGAATATTTGACTATATGGTAATTAATAGATGTGATGTTGTTCCTTGGTGGTTTTGGAGTGGCCCAATAGTCTTAAAATATTTTCTTCCTGAGTCTCATAGTGATTTGTTGAGTTTCAAATTGACTAGTTATGGGGTTTTCGCATAGAAAACTGATTTCTTTCATTGTTTTTGAAGGGTTCGAATATCTATTGATATATGGATGTAACAAGACCTGAAAGTGTTCCCTTGGTGGCTGTATCATGCTTCCATAGGTTCACATATTCATTATTTGACTTACATATGTTTTTGCAGGCCGGGTTTCAAAAGCTTATTGGATGTTGGGTTTTTAATTACACTGCTAGATTGTTGTTATGATCTTATGTTTGATTTCATGGATGTAGATGGAAGCCTTGTATATTTTAATTATAATTACTAGATGTTTGTAGGTGATGATTTCAAATCTGGTTCGACAAGTGTGGCTTGACAGTTAATTAAACTGTCAAAATCTGGATTTACGAAAGTGTCATAGATTGCCTTGTTTAACTGTTGAAATTTATGGTTTGAAATAGTTTGCAAAGATTTATGTAAATCTGATTTAAACATGTTATAAGGTTTAATATGGTCAGTTTGAATGTGTTTAATAATTTTTATGTCAGTATTGATTAAGCATGCAGATCTAGTTTAAATCCATGCTTGGTTATCCTTGCATCGGCATAAGCATATGAGGAAATAATTGCATATTAAGTGTCGTGATTGTCTTAAAGGTTAAATGTTTTAATTATTTTGCATTTAGGCATATTGGACTAACCTTAGAGTACATTAATCCACTGTGCATAATATTAATTCAACCCTCCCTTTGGTCATTTGGTACCTCCAACCTTGGTTTCGGGGTCGGGGATGTTACAAAGTGGTATCAGAGCTTAGGTTCCAACTCTGCTGCTTTTGGGCCTATTACAGATTTAAAAATCTATTTGCATGCATTTGGAAATTATAAAATATGCATGGTAAAAGTAAAATTTAACCCACTTATGTTTATGGAAGAATTAGAAGCCTCACTTCAGAGATCAATTCGGTTGTATCCTTCTTTTAACTCAGAGTCAAGGAATTATGGATCAGTTTTCGTTGAAATTTGGTTTTCATTGATGTCAATTGATGTCAAAGAGGATTCAATATTCCTGTGTTTGTTTGAATAAATATGTGGAAACAAATTTAAAGAAGTATAGCCAGATGTGCTAGCCTAAAGAAGTATATTCAGAAGTACATCAAGCATATCGAGTTTGAAAAGTACATAAGGAATACATTTAGTACATGCGCAAGTCCCATGTCCACCTAGGCATGTTATTTCAAGGAAATGACAAGGAGATGGTTGGACAATGTTCAGGTGTGAACAAGTGGTTTGGAGACTAGAATTGGTTGTACATGTAAGCAAGTCTCGAAAGTGCGCAAGATACACCAATCAAAAGAAGCACTCAAGTTGTTGAAATGTACAAGAGTACCGAGAAGAAAGTAGCAGATGAACAAGTCAGTGTGCAAGTACCACAAGCGATGGCACATCAACGACGCAAGACTGCACCACAAGGGCGCAAGTCCCACTAAGGAAAGGACCAAGTATGCGCAAGACCCACAAGAGATGACACCTTAGTGGCACAAAAAATGACAAGTGGCAGAAGCATGAACCATGAAGCAAGGAAGAAGGGAAGCCACAACTAACTTGTGGACATCACCTTCTGCCCAAAACAAGTATAAATAAGAATCCGATTTGGAGAATTTAATCCAGCTTGTGAGATCAAGACTAGTAGATACATATTTAGCAAGCTTCTTATTTTGGGGCATCAAGGGCTCGTGGAACTGAAACAACACGATCTAGCAGAAAGCCGAGTGTGCACGAATAGAAGAACATAATTGTTGATGGTGTGTAGGATGATGTAATTGATCTATGAAAGTTGCACAAAGACAGAAAGGTAGAAGTATAGAATATGCGCAAGTGCGTGAGAATGGAATGACATGATCACATACAATACGTTGACAGTCACAGATGATCTAAGAAGAGGCACAAAGATTAACTTGAAGTATATCTAGTGATGCGTGAAGTAAAGTAGTTTATATGATGCGCTAAGATAGAGTTGATGCACAGTAAAGGGTGTGCATTATGATAAGGATGATCTAATAAAAGTGCAAAGAACTAAAAGGATGAATCTTAGATTTTAATGTCCCCATTTTGACCCCCTTTGTATTAAATCGTAAATGATGTAAATATTGTTATTTGATCATGGTGAGGAGCTCAAGGCCAAGGCCCCACTATTGATTTAGTGTTTTTTGTATCGGCAACTAAAGAAATAGATGCCTATGGTTCTTGTGCTAGATAGGCACAATGTAAATAAGACATCATGTAAATACGAATTTTAATGAAAAAAAAAAAACCCACAACCGGCTATGCAATGCAACAAAAGAGATGGGGCATGTGTAATGTCCCCATTTTGACCCCCTTTGTATTAAATTGTAAATGATGTAAATATTGTAAATTGATCATGGTGAGGAGCTCAAGGCCAAGTCCCCACCATTGATTTGGCATTTTATGTATCGGCAATTAAAAAGAGATGCCTATGGTTCTTGTGCGAGATGGGCACAATGTAAGTAAAACATCATGTAAATACGAATTTTAATGGAAAAAGACCCACAACTGGCAATGCTATGCAACAAAGAGATGGGGCATGATTCTACAAGGAATAGGGGGGGGGGATTATTCAAACCCTTGAGCCAATGGTATTAATCCATGTGTCAATGGGGAAACCCATAAACCACCAACTACCCAATTTGTCTCATGCACCCAATCATTTAATTCTTCCAAAGATTGGTTGGGGCAGTTATTGTCTTGGGAATGAAGAAGTATGGCAGCCAATTTCATGCATGGGCAAGCCATCAACCTGGAAAATCGTGTTTTTGCTTGTTGGGCAAGAAAACCCCCACGAAATGCTGCCTAAGGCAATTCCTCATGCATTACGTCCTTCCTCTCACACAGACTGAGCTCACTGGAAGTTATCCTCACGTTTTTCTCCATAACCCTGCGTTTTTCCATGCCCAGGAACTCGTTTTTGGTATTGGGCAGTAGCTGGGGAAGGAGGGATGCGATTTTGGACTGAGGGAGAGGTCGTTTTTGCCCTTGGGGCGTTTTTCTGGAATGGGTTGCTCTCTTAGTCGAATTTTCCTAGTTGCCAATTCGTTTTGAGTCTACCCACGTTTTTCTGAGTTAGTTGAAACCCCATCTCATGCATCCCATTGTGGAAAACGTTTTCCTCATGCTCAGCAAGTGTAGTTTGCTGTTATGTGCATCCTTGTTTGATTTGAACCTGTAAGCAAGAAACTGGAGTGGTAGTGGACATAATTGGCTTGATAAACCTAGTGTAGGGAGTAAACTCTCAAGGAGATCAAGAGAGCTTTGGCTACTTTTCTATGCACATCCTGAGAGCACTAGAAAGGAAGGTATGGCTTGAGGGACTGTGTGGCAGTGAAGAGAATACTTCCTTGTGTTGGATGTGTAGGTATTGTGAGTGCCAAGCTGAATAGATCTGGGAGAGGTACCCATAGCTCTGTGGTTGAGCTCACTAGCTTATCAATTCTTCCCTTCCATGTCCTAGCAGCCTGATAAACCCAATTGCAGATTGGCTTGGCTCATCTTGGTGTATGCTTGGCTATGTGTGAGTCTACTGTTCCCTGGTTCCTTGTAGAGATCATGCCCAGCTCGGGGGTGGCAGTGGTGCTGAGAGATTGAGGAGCACACAGGCCTATGGTTGGGTGGAACGTTGCAGTTGCATAGCCAGTTGCTTGGGACTACCTTATTGAGATAAGTATTCTCTTGTATTAACTTGCAATTATCATTTGATGATCATTATGAATGTATGTGGATGTGTTAAACGAATTTACTTCCGCTGTGTTTATAAAAGTTTATGCATTTCCATATGATTTTTTATAATTCTGCAAAGGTCTTTAATTAATGGTTGTCACAGAAATCCTTGAATGCATGTTAGATATCAACAGTATTTATTTAATTTCCGTCGTGTTTCTATAGCATGCACATATACATGTCTTTGTATCAATAAGTTTAATTGATGGATATGGGGCTAATTGCCCGGATTGAGCACCAATGTCCTCTCTATCATGCTGGTATGGTAGGAGGGGACATTACAGCATGATTCTACAAGGAATAGGGAGGGAAATTATTCAAACCCTTGAGCCAATGGTGTTAATCCATGTGTCAATAAGAAAACCCATAAACCCTCAACTACCCATTTTGGGTTATGGACCCAATCATTTAATTCTTCCAAGAGTTTGTTGAGGCAGTTAATGCCTTGGGAATGAAGAGGTATGGCAGCCAATTCCGTGCATGGGCAAGCCATCAACCTGGAAAATCGTGTTTTGTCTCCTTGGGCAAGAAAACACCCACGAAATGGTGCCCAAAGCCATTCTAAACAGTTAGTCTTTCATCTCTCACGCAGTCTGAGCTAGCTGGGTTTTTCCCTACACGTTTTTCATCCATTTTCTGCATTTTTCTATGCCTGGGAGCTCGTTTTTGCATTGTCCAGCAGCTGGGAAGAAGGGGCTGCGAATTGGGACTGTATGGGGGTCGTTTTGCCCCATAATTTCCATGGGCATTTTTCTGAAAATGATCTCTGCTCTCTAGGGTTGTTCCCAAATTGCCATTTCGTTTTTGGGATTTCCCCCATTTTTCTAAATTGGTAGAAACCCCCTCTTTGGACATCCCACTGAAGAAACGTTTTTATCATGCCCAATAGATGTGGTTTAGCTGTTATGTGCATCCTTGTTTTGGTTTGAACCTGTGAGCAAGAAACTTGGAGTGGTAGTGGACAGAATTGGCTTGATAAACCTAGTGAAGGGAGTAACCTCTCAAGAAGATCAAGAGGGATTTGGCTACTTTTCTATGCACATCCTGAGAGCACTAGAAAGGAAGGTATGGCTTTAGGGACTGTGTGGCAGTGAAGAGAATACTTCCTTGTGTTGGGTGTGTAGGCATTGTGAGTGCCAAGCTGAATAGATCTGGGAGCGGTACCCATAGCTCTGTGGTTGAGCTCACTAGCTTAGCAATTCTTCCTTTCCATGTCCTAGCAGCCTGATAAACCCAACTGCTGATTGGCTTGGCTGAATTTGGTGTATGCCTGGCTATGTGTGAGTCTGCTGTTCCCTGGTTCCTTGTAGAAATCATGCCCAGCTAGGGGGTGGCAGTTGTATCAAGAGGTTGATAAGCACAACTGGCCTATGGTTGGGTGGAACGTTGCAGTTGCATAGCCAGTTGCTTGGGACTACCTTGTTAAGATAAGTATTCTCTTGTGCTAAACTTTGCAATTATTTATCTAATGAATATCTTGAATGAATGATGAATGTGTAATTGATATTATTTCCGCTGTGTTTTTCTTATAATCATATATTCCATATGACTTTTATATTATGGGAATGCTTAGTTAAATTCTTATGGGGCTAGATGCCCGATTTTAGCATCACGATCCTCTCTATAATGCTGGTATGATAGGAGGGGATGTTACACAGATGATGCACAGAAGGTCACAGATTATCTAAATACTGTTGCACTAAGACATAACATAAATATCACAGAAGGTGCATAGACTTATCGGATACTGATGCACAAAGTCAGAACATCAGTTCATTAGAAGATGCGTAGTATCAGTTGATGTTGTAGATGCGCAAAAACAAAAAGGCATACTGAACTTGAAGTGCAGACTGCACAATATGATGAAACAATACACAGTTTGTGAAGTATGAAGTCAAGTATATCTTTTTGATGTGTTCAAGTGAAGTCCGTGATACAAATCAATGATTGCAAGATATCGATATTATAGAAGGTGCACACAATAGGACAAACAACAGTTAATATGAAGAGTGCGCAAATCAGAAGAACAACAAAGTAATATATTCTTCTTTTATATCTGGGGGAAGGACAGGGAAAGGAGCAGGGGGTCAGTGCCTCCTTCCAGTTGGAGCTTGTAAATCAAGGAGTTTATGCTTCCTTCAGGTCAATACCTATAAAACTAGGGGGTGGGTGCCTCCTTCCAGTTGGTGTTGGAGAACTTCAGAAGTTGGTGCTTCCATGAATGTAATCTTTATATTATAAGAGAGCATTCTGTGGTTTTATCCCGTTTGGGTTTCCACGTAAAAATCTTTGTTCTATGTATTGCGCTCATGTGATGATGAATGTTATTGTTTATGTGGATGCATAATTTAAGTTCAGATTAATCAGTTCACAAGTTTTAAATTGTTCATAACTACGCTAATACCAATTCACCCCCCCCTCTTAGTATTAATAAGATTCCAACAATTGGTATCAAAGAGGGTGTCTTCGGTAACAGCTTAACAACTCCGTGCACATATATGGCAAGAAGGAAGGTCTCTCCACCAACAGAGCACCAAGATTTGATGGTACCAAATACACCTTCTGGAGGATAAGAATGGAAGTATATTTTCAATCCCTCAGAGCTGATGTCTAGTAGTCCATTGTGGATGGTTATAATGTCCCAATAATCTCACCAATTGATCCATCTCAGAGGAGACTATATGAATGCAATGCAAGAGCTAGAAAGACACTGTTATGTGAGTTAATAGAATTGAATTTATAAAAGGTCATGCATTGCGCCTTAGCCAATGATGTATGGAATAAACTCAGAAATTTCTATGAAGGTGACAAACAAGTAAAGAAGGAAAAGCTGCAGAATTACTCCGGACTGTATGAATCCTTGAAAATAATAAGACGAGGAGAATATTGCTTCTTACTTCTTGTGAGTTGATGAGTTAGTTAATGCTATCGAGAGTCTTGGAGTTACAGTAGAAGAAGAATCAGTAATTCAAAAGATACTAAGAACTATGCCTCCAAGATTTGACACAAAGGTATCCATGTTAGATGATAGAGCCAATCTTGCAAACCTTTACAAAGAATGAGCTTCAAGGGATCTTGACTACGTATGAGATGAGAATGGAGAAATAAAATCCCATAAAAAAAGAAGCAGCCTTTAAAGCCATTAGAAAGGCTAAACATCAACATGATAAGGAATCTTGTAATAAATCTGATGAAGAAGTGTCAAACTTGGTAAGGAAGCTGAAAAGAGGACGTGGTAAGTATAAGAATAAATTGCCTTTCAAACATTTCAGATGTCTAGGGATAGGACACTTTGCTTTGAAGTGTACATACAGGGAATATGGAGATATCGACATCAAGGAAGAAGCTAGCTCCCATGAACGAAGGATGGCACGCATACAAGACATATATGATAACATGAAGAAAGTTACAAAACAAAGGAAGAGTTTGTATATTTAGGAAGACATCAATTTATCTAAAGAAAGTGATTGCGGCGATAAACCAAAAGAAGTACTATTCATGGCCTTTGTAGAATAAGAAAGTAGTGAAGAAAAGAAGAAGAGTTGTTCGCCAGTCAAGAAGAACACACCAGTTGCGAAAAGCAAATAAAGATCACTCAATAAGTATTTATTTAGTGGATCTTTCAATACACCTTCAAAGCTGCAGAGGTTGATTGGGAAGGTGAACTGGTTAGTTCCCTGGATGAATTGAAGAAGCCAAAAAGGAAGAGTAAACTCTTGCAGGGCCAACTGTTGAAGTATGAAGAACATGCCAAGCAAGCTAAATATTTTCAATAATCCCTTGATAAACATGTCAATGAAAAGGTGATGAACTGTGAGAAACAACTGAATTGCACAATAGACAATATCAAAGTGCTTGAAGAAGATAAATGCATATTGAAGACTTCTTTGGTAGAGTTAGCACATAAAAATAAGATGCTAACAAGTCAACTTGAATTGAAGGATAGAAAGATATCTTGCTTAGAAGACAAGTTGATCGAGATAAAGGGGAAGAAACAAGTTCAAGATCACATCACGAGTGATACTCCAAATTGTGCACATTTAGGAAGTGACAAGGCTGGTCTTGAAGATGAAGTGTAAACAAATTCAAAGGTAGCACATCAATCCTCAATAATATTCAGAATGATTAAAGATCACTAGCACACAAGTTAGTACTTGGATATGACAAACCAATTGAGAAAGTCTGTGACAATAAGCAAGGTCCAAACTGACTGAAGTCATTTAGGTATATGATAATTCCTTCAGTAATTACAATTCTTTTCATTATACTACCAGAAGAAGGATTAGTACAATGAAGTGCGGAAGGTGCACTTACATTGGCCATATTGCGAAGTATTGTAAAACTATGAGATGTTATGCTTGTGATGGCTTTTGACATAAAGCTATATATTATCGAAGAACCATAAATTGCCTAGATGAAAACATGTTGCATAAAATCAATCACAATACAAGGACTAGAAGAGAAGACAGTTAGGCGCAATATCAAAATGGAAGTGCACACATGAAAACATGGGTAGGGAAAAATTCTCAAGCTAGAACAGAAGAAGCTGACAAACCAAGTACAGTTAAAGCAACAAGTAATTGCTTCCCTTCTTGCTAATCTCTAAGAGGTTAAGTAAGATCCTTGAATTCAACATTACAATCATTAGGAATTCAAGGAGAGTGTTAGTAGAGTATTGCAGTTAGATAATACTTGAAGTTGGTTGCATTAATGTTATGTTGCAAAAAGATATGCACATATATTCAATTAGTTGATGTGATGTGTTGAAGTTAAATTGTCGCACAAAGTGCACATACATGATATAGAATAAATAAAAGTTCAAATAAGCTTGCCAAATAAGAATCACGAGTCTACATAGATACATAAACATAACTTATATTATATTCAAAATTTGTCTTTAAAATTTTTGCATAAGCTCTTTGTCGCAAAATACAGAGTTGAAGTACAACAAAGGCTGCATGCCAAAAGACAAAACAACGATGGAAGCTGTATCAAACAAAATTGAGAATTATAGAGGTAATTCAAAGCCGCAATTCAAGGTCTATATCCGAGTCATGGTTGGATATTTTTTGTGCAAGTCGAAGTCCCAAATCCATTGAAACCGACTCTTTGAATTTAGAGCTTGGTTGCAGAGGATATAGTTGCAAAGTTGTAGATGACGAATTGTCAGTAGACTGCTCGAACTGAATCGAGTTCAACATTTCGAAAATCCGTTGTTGTTGCTACTCTAGAAAGTCTAGTTGCCTGCTCAAACCGGATAACTCCTCCGCATTGTTGTGATTAACTTGCAACTAAGCGTACCAATGGATAAATTCAAACTCCTTCATTTAGCCTTTCCAAACACCCATGTCCACTCATAGTCATGTGAACTCTGCTTGCTGGTATTGAACCGCAAGGTGTACACTATCAAGAGAATCATTAAACCTATGGAAGAAATAAGACATGATGAAAGACTCAAGGATAAAAAGACACATAGAAATATAGACAACAGAAGGAACAAGGATGATGAACCAACCAATTCGTAGTTCATTTATAGAACCAGAAGGTGGTTCTTTTCACATGCGATAATGAAGTTGAAGAGACTTGGAGTTAATGACATTCATATCCGTGCAATTCGAAGCTGGTTATGGAGACACAAAAAGTAATTGCATGAGTTAATGAATATGGATGAGAGGACAAAAGGTGGAAATATAATTCATTGTTCCGTGCGACCAGAATGATGTTGCTCAAAAAGCTCGAGTATGGATGTGACATGCCAAATCCTCCACACGAATTGTTTGTCATATCGCTTGATTGCCAAGATGGATGACAGATGGAAATGAGTGCAAAAATATTTGGTTGTTGTGGCAAGATATGTGAAATCAGAAAAGGTAATGATGATTGGTCAAAGCGCAGTAATTGCGACAAAAAAGAACAGTTAGTCGCTGGAAGAAATCAACGGGGAAGACAGTGTAAAACACTGTAATTCACAATGAATATGACATGAAAAAGGCATGGAAGATTGGGCAAGGAATGATGAAGGATTGATAATTGATGTGATATGAACATAAGATCAAATATAGAAGGAAGATAGAAACTGTACAAGGGGAGCATATTTGAGACTACTACAAAAATAATGTATAGGGTGAAAAGTAACTCAAATCTGCACAGAGACCCCAACAAAATAGTGAAGCATGAAGACAGGGGAGAATTAAAAAGCAAGACGATGCTCAAAGGCTAGCGAAAAAATGAATAAAGGAGTACCTATAATTGTAGACTGATGGAACCTCTTTTCCATTGATGTAAAAGGGGGAGAATGTTCATGAAGCATGTGATCAACGCAGAGATGAAAAGCAACTAAGAAAGATCATGAATAATTCATCCGTGCAAAAAGTAAATATCATGAAGCATGCGATCCAAGCAGAAGCAAGAACACGGGGAAAAGCATTGATAGCAGGATGCGCAGATGAGAAAATGCTCAAACTATCAAGAACACCGGGGGAGTACACATAGGGGGAGTACTGCTACCAACAAAGATGAAGTGCGCAACTTCGTGAGATGATTATGCATATATTCATGAGGTGTTGACATCAATGCCAAAGGGGGATATTATTTCACTTTGGTTGTCATTGATGTCAACTGATGTCAAAGAGGATTCGATATTCCTGTGCTAGTTTGAAGAAATATATGAAAACCACTTTAAAGAAGTATATCCAGATGTGCTAGCCTAAAGAAGTATATTCATTAGTACATCAAGCATATCGAGTTTGAAGAAGTACGTAAGGAATACATTTAGTACATGCGCAAATCCCATGTCCACTTATCCATGTTACTTCAAGGAAATGCTAAGGAGATGGCTAGACAATGTTCGGGTGTGCGTAAGTGGCTCGGAAAGTAGAAGTGGTTGTATGTGTAAGCAAGTCGCAAAAGTGTGCAAGATACACTAATTAGAAGAAGCACTCAAGTTGTTGAAACATGAAAGAGTACCAAGAAGAAAGTAGTGGTTGAACAAGTTAGCGTGCAAGTCCCACAAGCGATGGTGCATCAACGACACAAGACCACACCGCAAGGTCGCAAGTCCCACTAAGGAAAGGACCAAGTATGCGCAAGACCCACAAGAGATAACACCTCAATGACACATAACATGACTAGTGGAGGAATCATGAACCATTAAGCAAGGAAGAGGGGAAGCCACAACCAACTTGTGGACATCACCTTCCACACAGAACAAGTATAAATAAGAAGCTGAGTTGGAGAATTGAAGCAAGCTTGTGATCTCAAGGTTGGAAGATACAGATTTAGCAAGCTTCTTATTTTGGGGCATCAAGGGATTGTGGAATCAGAACAACATGATCTAGCAGAGAGCCGAGTGCGTATGAACAAAAGAACATAATTGTTGATGGTGCACAGGATGATGTAATTGATCTGTGATAATTGCGTGAAGACAAAAAGGTAGAAATACATAAGATGTACAAGTGTGTGAGAAAAGAATGACAGGATCACAGACAACACGCAGATAGTCACAGATGATCTAAGACAGAGGTGCGAAGATTAACTTGAAGTATATATAGTGATGCACAAAGTAAAGTAGTTTATCTAATGTGCTAAGACAGAGTTGATGCACAGTAAAGGGTGTGCATTATGATAAGGATGATCTGAGACAAGAGCAAAGAACAAAAAGGACGAATCGTAGATGATGCACAAAAGGTCACGGATTATCTAAATATTGTTGCACTAAGAAAATGAAATATCACAAAAGGTGCATAGAATTATCTGATATTGATGCACAAAGTCAGAACAACAATTCATCAATAGATGCACAATATCAGTTGATGTTGCAGATGCGCAGAAACAAAAAGGCACACTGAACCTAAAACATAGACTGTAGAATATGATGAAACAATACACAATTTGTGAATTATGAAGTAAATTATATCTTATTGAGGTGTTCAAGTGAATTTCATGATACATATTAGTGCTTGAAATATCTCAAGGTTATAGAACGTGCACACAACAGGACAAACAACAATTAATTTGAAGAGTGCACGGATAAGAAGAAAAACAAAGTAATATCTTCTTCTTTTATATTAGGGTGGCATGACGGGGCAAGGAGCAGGGTGTCGGTGCCACCTTCTAGTTGGAGTTGGTAAATCAGGGAGTTGGTGCTTCCTTCAGGTCGGTGCCTCTAAAACCAGGGGGTCGGTGCCTCCTTCTAGTTGGTGTTGGAGAAATTTGGAAGTTGGTGATTCCATGAATGTAATCTTTATATTATAAGATAGCATTCCATGGTTTTCTCTTGTTTGGGTTTCTACGTAAAAATCCGTGTGTTCTATGTATTTCTCTTATGTGATGATGAATGCTATTGTTTATGTGGATGCATACTTTAAGTTCATATTAATCACTTAAGAAGTTTAAAATTGTTCAGAATTGCGCTAATACTGATTCACCCCCCTCTCAGTATTAATAAGATTCCAAGTATTGGTATCAGAGTGAGTGTATAAGAATGGAAGGATATCTGCAATCCCTTGGAGCTAATGTTTGGAAGTCCATTGTGGATGGTTATAATGTCCCAACAATTACACCAAGTGATCTAGCTGAGAAGAGACTATATGAATGCAATGCAAGATCCATAAACACACTGTTATGTGAGTTAACATACACTGAATTTATTAAGGTCATGCATTGTGCCTCAACCAAGGATGTATGGGATAAAATCGGAAATGTCTATGAAGGTGATGAGAAAGTAAAGAAGGAAAAGCTGCATAATTAATCTAGACTATATGAATCCTTAAAAATGAAATATGAGGAGAATATTGCTTCTTACTTCTTATGAGTTGATGAGTTAGTTAATGCTATCAAGATTATTGGAGTTATACTAGAAGAAGAATCAGTAGTGCAAAAGATACTGAGAACTCTGCCTCCAAGATTTGATGCAAAGGTATATGTGTTAGAATATAGAGCCAATATTACAAACTTGACAAAAGATGAGCTTCAAGGTATCTTGATTGCGTATGAGATGAGAATAGAGAAAGAAAATCCCATCAGAAAAGAAGAGACCTTTGAAGCCATTAGAAAGGATAAACATGAACATGACAAGGAATCTTGTAATGAATCAGGAGAAGAAGAGTCAAACTTTGTAAGGAAGCTGAAAAGAGGACGTGGTAAATATAAGAATAAATTGCCTTTCAAATGTTTCAGATGTGGAGGGATAGGCCACGTTGCTTCGAAGTGTCCATACAGGGAAGATGGAGATAGCAAAAGCAAGGAAGAAGCTAGCTCCCATGAAGGAAGGATGGTGCGCACTTAGGACAGATCTGATAACAGGAAGAAAGTTCCAAAACAAAGGAAGAGTTTGTATTATAAGGAAGACACCAATTTATCCAAAGAAAGTGATTGCGACTATAAGACAAAAGAAGTACTATCCATGGCCTTTGTATAAGAAGAAATCAATGAAGAAAAGAAGAAGAGCTATTCTCCAGTTAAGAAGAACACACCAGTTGCGCAAAGCAAATCAGGATCACTGGATAATTATTTGTTTAGTGGATCTTTCAATACACCTTCAAAGCATGTTGTAGAAATTAAATATGATAGTCAATCTAAAGACAAAGAAGCTGTAGAGTTTGATTGGGAAGGTGAAAGGTCACTGCGCTGGATGAATTGAAGAAATAAAAAAGGAAGAGTAAACTCTTGCAGGACCAACTATGGAAGTATGAAGAATAGGCCAAGCAAGCTAAAGAGTTTCAAGAATCCCTTGATAAATAGGTCAATGAAAAGGTGATGAACTGTGAGAAATAAAATGTTGGAAAGTCAGATTGAATTGAAGGATAGAGAGATATCTCGCTTAGAATACAAGTTAATCGAGATAAAGGGAAATAAACAAGTTCAAGATCACATAACGAGTGATACTCCGAATTGCACACATTCATGAAGTTACAAGGCTAGTATTGAAGATGAAGTGATGAACAAATTCAAAGGCAACATATCAATCCTGAATAATATTATGAATGATCAAAGATCACCAGCAGACAAGTCAGGACTTGTCTATGACAAACAAACTAAGAAAGTCTATGATAGTAAGCAAGTGCCAAACCGAATGAATTCATTCATGTATGATAATTCATTCGGTAATTACAATTCTTTTCATTATAATACCATAATAGGGATTAATACAATGAAGTGCGCAAGGTGCAAATACATTGGTCATATTGCAAAGTATTGCAAAACTATGAGATGTTATGCTTGTGATGGCTTTGGACATAAAGCTATGTATTGTCAAAGAATCGTAAATTGCCCAGATGAAAACATGTTGGACAAAAGAAATCACAATACAAAGACCAGAAGAGAAGATAGTCAGGCATAGTATCAAAATGGAAGTGTGCAC
Organism: Larix kaempferi; assembly: GCA_027924585.1. Taxonomy (NCBI): domain Eukaryota; kingdom Viridiplantae; phylum Streptophyta; class Pinopsida; order Pinales; family Pinaceae; genus Larix; species Larix kaempferi. The sequence continues at coordinate 3,973,546 of BSBM01000519.1, forward strand.
ATGAAAACATGTGTAAGGAAAACTTATCAAGCTAGTGCAGAAGAAGCTGACAAACCAAGTACAGCTAAAACAACAAGTAATTGTTTCCGTTCTTGCTAATATATAAGAGGTTAAGTAAAATTCTTGAATTTAACACTACAATAATTAGGAATTCAAGGAGAGTGCTAGTGGAGTATTGCAGTTAGAGAATACGTGAAGTTGGTTGCATTAATGTTATGTTGCAAAAATATATGCACATATATTCAATTAGTTTCTATGATGTGTTGAAGTTAAATTGTCGCACAAAGTGCACACACATGATATAGAATAAAGAAAAGTTCAAATAAGCTTGCCAAATAAGAACCATGAGTCTGTGCAAATACACAAGCATAAATTATATTATATTCAAAAAAATTCTTTACAAATTTTGCATAAGCTCTCTATCGCAGAATACAGAGTTGAAGTACAACAGAGGCTGCATGCCAAAAGATGAAATGGCGATGGAAGCCGTATAAAGAAAAATTGAGAATTACAAAGGTAATTCAGAGCTGTAATTCAAGGTATATATCCACGTCATGGTTGGTTGTTTGTTGTGCAATTCAAAGTTCGAAATCCATTGAAACTAGCTCCTTGAATTTAGAGCTTGGTTGCAGAGGATATAGTTGTAGAGTTGCAGACGATGCATTGTTAGTAGACTACTCGACCCAAATCGAGTTTAGCATGTCGAAAATCCCTTGTTGCTGCTGCTCTAGAAAGTCTACTTTCCTGCAAAGATTGGATAAATCCTCCACATTGTTGTGATTAACTTGTAATTGAGTGTACCAATGACCGAATTCAGACTCCTTCATTTGGCATTGCCAAATGTCCATGCCCACTCTTAGTCACGTGAACTCTGCTTCCTGCGACTGAACATCAAGGCACACATTAAACCTCTGGAAGAAAGAAGACATTATTAAAGACTCAAGGATAACAAGACGCAAAGAAATCTAGATGACAAAAGGAAAAAGGATGATGAACCATCCAATTCCCAGTTCATTTATAGGACCAGAAGGTGGTTCTTCGCGTGCACAAAAATGAAGTTGAAGAGACTTGGAGTTAATGACATTCATATCCGCACGATTCAAAGCTGGTTATGGAGATGCCAAAAGTAATTACATGAGTTAATGAATATGGGCGAGAGGACAAAAGGTGGAAATCTAATTCATTGTTCCGTGTGACTAGAATGATGTTGTTCAAAAGGCTCGAGTACGAATGTGACTCATCAAAGCCTCCGCATGAATTGTTTGTCATATTGCTTTATTGCCAAGTTGGTTGACAGATGGAAATGTGTGAAAAACTCTTTGGTTGTCATGGCGAGATATGCGACGTCATAAAAGGTAACGATGATTGGTCAAAATGCAGAAAAATGTGACAAAAAGAATAGTTAGACGCAGGAAGAACAGTGACAAGATCGTAGATAGTCACATATGATCTAAGATAGAGGCACAAAGATTAACTTGAAGTATATATAGTGATGCAAAAAGTAAAGTAGTTTATCTGATGCGCTAAGAAAGAGTTGTTGCACATCAAAGAGTGCGCATTATGACAAGGATGTTATGAGACAAGTGCAAAGAACTGAAATAATGAATCACATATGATGCACATAAGGTCATAGATTATCTATATACTGTTGCATCGAGACAGAATGGAAATATCACGGGAGGTGCGCAGAGTTATATGATACTGATGTGCAAAGTCAGAACATCAGTTCATCAGTAGATGCATAGTATCAGTTGATGTTGCAGATGCACAGAAATAGAAAGGCATACTGAACCTGAATCACAGACTACATAATATGATGAAATAGTACATAGTCACTGTGAAGTACAAATTCAAGTATATCTTGTTGATGTGTTCAAGTGAATTTCTTGATATAAATTAGTGATTGCAAGATATCAAGGTTATAGAAGGTGCGCACAAAAGGAAAAAAACAGTTAATTTGAAGAGTGCATGGATCAGAAGAACAACATAGTAATATCTTCATCTTTTATATCAGGGGGTCGATGCCTCCTTCCAATTGGAGCTGGTAAATCAGGGAGTTTGTGCTTCCTTCAAGTCAGTGCCTGTAAAACCAGAGGGTCGGTGCCTCCTTCCAGTTGGTGTTGGATAAATTCAAAAGTTGGTGCTTTCATGAATGTAATCTTTATATTATAAGAGAGCATTCCTTGGTTTTATCCCGTTGGGTTTACACGTAAAAATCTACGTGTTTTGTGTATCGTGCTCATGTGATGATGAATGTTATTGTTTATGTGGATGCATAATTTAAGTTCATATTAATCAATGAAGAAGTTTAAAATTGTTCATTACTGCGCTAATATTGATTCACCCCCCCTCTCAGTATTAATAAGATTCCAACATTTATGATGTGTTTTGGTTTGCGATTGGGTTGTTTGTTGAACTTTGGAGGGATTGATTTTATGTTTGAACCCTTATAAAGTTGCATTCTTACTTGGAATTGACATTTTGAAAATATAAACATTTTTATTTGAGAACTAAGCAAAGATGACTTTAATTTATTATGGCATGTGTATACATTACAAAATCTTCATGGGAGATTTTCCCTTTGAAATTTTTTAAAAATTGAAGCATTCTGCCCCAATTAAACCATAACAGTAGTTTCTCAAAATGATTTCTAAATGCAATCCAGTAGTCCAATTAAGATGAAAATAAGTTCTGATGGATCGTAATGGAGTGATTCTCGGTATGGGAGTGCGGTAGTGATTAGAGTCACTTGTTCAGTTTGTTTGATTGGTAATTTTTCAACATGCATGTCATGGATTTCTAACTATTTTCTAAAGAAGATTTATGCATTGTATTGAGATGGAAGTAGTATGATTGATGAATGAATTTGTTGGTTTTCTAACAATGATTGGAAAATGATCACATTGTAGCTTAAGTGTAAGTTGATCAAGCAGTGAAGGATAGAAAATGGAGTTGATGATGCACATAGACAATACAGTCATGAATAGGAGTTTCTTAGGCCAAGGGAAGAAAGAACAAATGGACACAAGAGAAGCACTGAACCATTGAACCTGGAGGATTCAGTAAAATGTTTGAAAATGGAAGTAAGAACCTACAGAAAAGGGAATGAAAAGATCATCCATGCACAAGAATAGATCATGCACAGTATGAAACAATTGCAAGAAGCAACCCCAATAAGAAGTGTGCCAAGAATGGATCATGAGAGATCCAGATTATCTTCAAGAAAACCTTACCACTTGCCCTCCACCGTGATAAAGAGAAGGCATTCATCATACAGTTCTGACAGTAGTCTTGAAATATCCCCAGTTAGATATGGGAAGAGGATATTTGCACAAGATAAATTGATGGGAGAACTAAGAAGAATAAAGCCTCCAACCTTCGAAGGAGAAGAAAAACAAGGCGAGGAAGCAAAAGATTGGTTGTTGGTACTAAGGAATTTTTTCTAGTTGCATCCGTACTCACCAAACATAGAAGCAAGGGTAGCTATCTACCACTTGCATGGTAATGCTTCTATTTGGTGGGATCACCTGGTCAAGCTTAGGGAGAGTGATGAAGAAAGGATCTCTTGGAGAAAGTTCAAGAAATACTTATAGTTGGAGTATCTCTCAGAATATTACTTTGATAAGAAGATGGAAGACTTCTTTGAACTCAAGATAGGTAGCATGACCATGGAAGCATATGAAAAAAGGTTCCTAGAGTTTATGAAGTATGCATACTTTGTCAAGGATGAAAAGGTGAAGATTCAAATATTTATCAATGGTCTACCCGATCTCTATAGAGACAAGATTAATTATGATAGGCCGAAGACCCTTAAGGAATTTGTTTGGAAGGCCAAGCACTTGTATGATCAAAATAAGAACAAAACCCCACAACATAAAGATTGGAAAGATAAGAAAGAATTCAAGCAAGAATATAAGAAGAAAAAATTTCAGCCTCCAAACAACAAGCAATAAGAACACCAGAACAAAGCAAAGTCAGAAGAGATATCAAATGTTGGGGATGTAGTGGTGACGCAAGGGCGGGTCTGGTCAGACGGTCTTGCTTAACCATAACACACAACAAACACAAAAGTGCTCACACAGACTAGATGTGAACTGGAAATGCCAAGAAGTTGGCTTCTATTACTTGAATCAATTACAAAGTTACATGCAATCTAATAAACAAGTCGGCCTTAGCCTGTTACAATATACAAGAATAATTCTTTGTTTTCTCAGTATGTTTCTCTCTCTCTCTCTCTCTCTCTCTCTCTCTCTCTCTGTGATCCTCTCCTTCTTCCTTTTCGCTGCTTGAATGAAGAATGAATGAATGATTAGCGATCCCTTCCTCTGTGACTCCACACTACTCTTCTACTCTGCTCTACTGCTATTCCTGAGGTCCACTTCGACTGATCTCCCCGAGATGTACTTCTCTATCCGTTGCTCGATATCTAACCTGACGGATCCTGTAGTTTTCAGTGCCCCCTGATCATGTTGCACAACCTCCTCCTGTGCTGACACCTGGCCTCGTTTCAACCACCTTCATAACTGCCACAACTTCTTCAACAACCCACAATGGTTTCAGGTCGATCTCCTCGACTCCAGTGCTTCTCTGAATTTGTTATAGCTGTCGGTCTTATCACTGTCCTGTTTTACTGATCTGCAGTCCACCGCATAGACCATCTTAACTTGTCGAACTTCAACTTAACCTGTCAAATTCACTAAGTCTCTACGGCTACCGATCCTCCCCGTCCTCCACGCTTGGATTCTACCGCACTTCTGCAGATGTCACATCTCGACCATCCTGTCAGCATTTGACTCTTTTGACTTTCACATCATGTCGAGCATACTTCGACAAATTCTGCTCGACTGCCTGGCTTCTACTACCAGTCTCCTTCGCACCAGTGGTTTTCAGCAATCCCCCTGGTCGAATTCCTTTTGTTGATCAACTTCGATAGTTTTGCCTAGGCCCAGATGCACTTGCATCAGTCCCCCCATGTGAAGAAAAACCTAACTGCTTCGTTAGTATCCAGTATTCTTCCTCCAAAATCCATGTCACCTCATTGAACTCTTCATCCTTTCATTGGACTAAGTATATTTCTTCCGCGAACTCCTTGTGCATCTGACTTCGTGCTCGTCCACTACTTCGATGATCTCTTCTTTGTGTCGATCTGGAATCTACCTTGTCCAGTCAATATTCGACACTTTCGCGTTGCTGCTTGTTGAACCTTCTTCATACCTGTACAAATCTGATACATTGAACGTAGGGGAAAATGTTCAATTCCTTTGGTAGCTCCAACACATAAGCATTGTCCGAAATCTTCTTCAGAATCTTACATGGTCCAATCTTCTTCAGCTTCAACTTGTTATATGTTCCTGTCGGGAACCTTTCTTTTCTCAAGTGTGCATAGACTAAGTCTCCCTCACTAAACGCCTGCAGCCTCTTCTTCCTATCGGCTCTCAACTTATATGCTACGTTTCTCTTCTTAATGCGCTTGCGTACATCTTCATGAAATTCTTTCATATGCTCTACGAATGTTTCTACATCTGCGCTCTTTCCAATCTCTGTTAGTATCGCAACCAAATCCACCACACCATGTGGTATTTGACCCTGAACAATCTGGAATGGACTCATACCTGTCGACCGATTCATAGAGTTGTTATATGTGAATTATGCTTGTGCCAACATGTTCTCCCACTGCTTGGGTCTGCCGGCCGTGAAACACCTCAAAAGGTTTCCCAAACTTTTTTTTACTACCTCGGTCTGTCCATCAGTCTGTGGATGGTATGTCGAGCTAAACTGCAACTTTGTATCCAGTTTCTTCCATAGGGTTCTCCAGAAATGACCCACAAACTTGGTATCCCTATCCGATGTTATACTCTTTGGTAACCCATTCCATCTGACTGTCTCCTTGAAGAATAGTACAACAATGCTTGTGGCATCACTTGTCTTCCAACACGGAATAAAGTGTGCCATTTTTGAAAATCTGTCGACTACCACAAATATGGAGTCGTTACCTTGTTGTTTCTTTGGCAATCCTAGCACAAAATCGATGCTCAGGTGATCCAATGAGAAATTCGGTACTAGAAATGGTGCACACAACCCTATATTCTGACTTCGTCCCTTCACCAATTAACAAGTTTGACATTGTCGTACCTACTTACTGATATGTGTCTCCATCCCTGGTCAATGGTATTTTTCTTCGACCAACGCCTTGGTCTTTTTGATGCCAAAATGACCTACTAATCCGCCACTATGCAGTTCTTGGATTAGCTTCTCTCGTACGGATCCCCTGGGAATACACAATTGTTGTCCCTTGAATAGGTATCCCTCTTGGATAAACTAATCCAAGCATGGAGTTTTGTCGACACTCCATGGTTCGCAACTAGCCTTCCATGCTTCCGTAAAATCCTTGCCGGTCTCATATTCCGTCTTTACCGACTCTATTTCTATCGCCTGAACTGTTGTCATGTTTAGCAATGCAACTCTTTGACTCAATGCTTCGGAAACCTTATTCGACTTTCCCGACTTATGTCGCAACATGAAGGTATATCCCTACAAGAATTCAACCCATTTCATGTGTCGCTGATTCAACTTTGACTGAGTATTCAAGTACCTCAGTTATTGGTGGTCTGTATACATTACAAAATCTTTAGGAAACAAATAATGCCTCCACTTCTTCAATGCTTGCATGATAGCATAGAACTCTTGGTCATAGATTGAATATTTCCGCTTTGCTTCATCCAAATTTTCGCTGAAGAATGCAATTGGTCGTCCCTCCTGGCTCAACACTGTGCCAATTGTCATTCCACTCACATCGCGATTGACTTGGAAAAGTTTGTCAAAATTTAGGAGAGCTAACACTGGGCTCTTTGTCACCTTCTGCTTCAACTTGTCGAAGGATTTCTGGGCAGCTTCTGTCCACTTAAACTCCCCTTTATTCATGCACTCTGTCAACAGTGCACATATCCGACTGAATCCTTTGATGAAATTCATGTAGAAACTAGCAAGTCCATGAAAAATACGCACTCCTATTGTGCTTGTCAGTTCTGGCCATTCCAATATAGCCTTTACCTTTTTTGGGTCCATCACTAACCCTTTACCTAAGATTACAAATCCCAAGTACACCAGTTCTTCCTTCATGAAGAAACATTTCCGCAGGTTCACCATCAGCTTCTCCTCTTGCAGCTTCCGCAACACTTGTCGAATGTGCTCCAAATGTTCGACTTTGGTTCGACTGAATATCAAGATGTCGTCGAGATACACTACGATGAACTTTCCCAAGAATGGATTTAGTACTTCGTTCATCAATCGCATGAACATACTGGGTGCATTAGTCAGTCCAAAGGGCATGACTAACCACTCATACAGTCCTTCTTTTGTCTTGAAGGTTGTCTTCCATTCATCGTCTTCTTTGACCCTAATTTGGTGATATCCACTTTTCAAGTCGATCTTAGTGAAGTATCTCGCTCCACTCAAACAATCTATCAAGTCGTCCATTCTTGGAAATGGAAATATATACTTGATTGTGATCTTGTTGATGTCTCTGGAGTCTGTACACATCCTCCATTCCCCACCTTTATTCCGCAATAATATTGCTGGTACCACGCATGGGCTCAGACTTTCTCTGATCAATCCTCTGTCCAAAAACTCCTGGACTTGTCGATTGAGTTCCTGACCCTTTGTCGGAGTCATTCTATGTGGTGCCTTGTTTGGAAAACTCAACCTTGGAATCAAGTCGATCTGCTAGGATATGCTTCTTGTTGGTGGCAATCCCGTTGATGTCTTGTTAACTATTATGCTCTCAAACTCGTCGAGCAGTTCTTCGATTTCTACCAGAATTCTCTCTGTTGTCGACCTTTTGACACTTGGTCCTTTCAGAATGATGGCGAAACATCTTAACTGTTTCTCCTCCTCTACTAGGAATTCCTTTGCTAAGCACATCAATGCTCATTTCTCCCAATAGTTGCTTTCTCCCCGCTTGCAGTCAGTGCGATCCTTCTGCTTCGGCTTCAACATCCTCCGGGTGCCATTTTTCCACACTGTGAGTGTGTTGGCTCGACCATCATAGATCATCTTCCAATTATATTTCCATGGCCTCCCTAACAAAAGATGACAAGCATCCATTGGGATTACATCGCACAGTATACTGTCTTCATGTTTTCCAACCTTAAAATTGATCAAGCATTGTCTGATTACCTTCTCGTGATGTCCTTTCTGTAACCAGGATATATTGTATGGATTTGGGTGTTACTGACATCTCAAAACCAACTTGTCGATGACCTCTGTTGACACTAAATTCTCTGTACTTCCACCATCAACAATGGTCTTGCAATACCTGTCGGCGATCAACACTCTGGTCCAAAAAATGGCCTTTCGCTATGCCAGATCCTTCTCTTCGCACTGGTTGTTCTGAACCAACGTTCTCCTGGCTTTCATGTTTTGACCTTTTCCTCTACCCTCTTCACCACTGTCGGATGTCGATTCCGTCCTTTCGTCGCCTTGATCATCTCGTCGATGTATGGGTTTCGAATCTTCCGCCACATGTAGATTCTATGGGCATTCATAGGATTTGTGTCCCACTCTGCGACACTTATAACATAAAATTGCTGGTCTCTCAACTCCTTTCCTTTCTGCTGGACCACTTCGACCAAACACACCCCGACCGCGGGTCTCTCAACCATCCCATCAATTTCCATGTTCCTCTCCCCTAGTCGCTGTCCCTTCTGCGCGTCGGTTGTCTTTGACGACTTCTCTCCTAGCTCCTCTATTTTTCCCCTTCGCGGAAACAGTCTTAGCACCTTGACCAACCATCCTTCCTCTAGTTGATGCGGTTCTTCTTGACAACTTTTCTTCTGCCTTCAGATCTAGTTTGTAGGATTCTCCAACCATTCTGAACTTTGAGAGGCTCAACTCATCCTATATGACATACTTCAATCCATTTACATATCTTGCGACCGCTTCTTCGCCTTCATCAGTTTGACCGGATCTAATCGACAGTCTGTAGAACTCTTCCGTGTATTCCTTCACGGTCATCTCTTTCTGTCGAAAGTATTGCAACTTCCTAAACAAGAAAATCACATAGTCGCTAGGCATGAAATTCCCTTTCATCTTGGCAACCATTCTATCCCAAGACTTGATTTTATCCTTTCCTTTCTTGACTCTGTCAGCCTGTACATTGTCCCACCAAAATGAGGCATGACCCTTCAAATTCAGACATGCAGTCTTAACCCTCTTAGGATCCTCTATCTGCTCTAAGTCGAAGTATTTCTCCATTTCTCTGAACCAGTCTATCAAGTCTTCTGGATCCAGACTTCTTGAGTAGGTAGGTACGTCCTTTTTTGCCTTACCCCTCATCTCTGTCAGTAGCTTGATGAACTTATCTTCAGGTTCTACTTCCACTACTTCCCGGGCTTCCACTTCCTTGAATTCCTCGTCGCTATGGTCAAGTGCATTGGGAATGCATCCATGCCTCTGGCTTTCTTTGATCGCTGCAACCTCATTGGTTAAGCTTCTCATTGTTCACATGCACTCGTGGAACATCTCGCGATCAATGGTAAATCCCGCACCTCGCTCTCTTCATCCTACACCACATACATTTACACCTCTTTGTGCCATTCTTTCAACCACAGCTGAAATCTCCTCTCGTCCAATCGCAACCGAACTTTCACCACATGTGCACAACTCTACCCAACAGCAGCTGGATCTGTTCACGCCTACACAGATTCAGCCCGTTCTCAAGACTCTTCCACTCGACTAACACTTGACGCTATGCAAGCCGGTATCGGGATTCCTCCTATCTTCAAGATACTACTGCTCTGATACCACCTGACGCAAGAGCGGGTTTGGTAGGACCCTCTTGCTTAACTATAACACACAACAAGCACACAAGTGCTCACACAGACTAGATGTGAACTAGAAATGCCAAGAAGTTGGCTTCTATTACTTGAATCAATTACAAAGTTACATACAATCTAATAAACAAGTCTTCCTTAGCCTATTACAATATATAGGAATAAATATTTGTTTTCTCAGTGTGTTTCACTGTGTGTGTGTGTGATCCTCTCCTTCTTCCTTTTCGTTGCTTGAACGAAGAATGAATGAATGATGAGCGATCCCTTCCTCTGTGCCTCAGCACTAGTCTTCTACTCTGCTCTGCTGCTGTTCACGAGGTCCACTCTGACTGATCTCCCAGAGATGTCCTTCTTTGTCCGCCGCTCGATATCTGACCCGATGGATCCTGCAGTTGTCAACGCCCCCTGACCATGATGCACAACCTCCTCCTATGGTGACACCTGGCCTGGTTTCAACCACCTTCATAATTGTTATAACTTCTTCAACAACCCACAACGGTTGCAGGTCGATCTCCTTGACTACAACGCTTCTTTGACTTTGCTACAGTTGTCGGTCTTATTACTGTCCTCTTCGACTGATCTGCACTTCACCGCGTAGACCATCTTAACTTGTTGAACTTCGACTTAACCCATCGACTTCACTTAGTATCTATGGATACCGATCCGCCCTATCCTGCACGCTTGGCTTCTGCCGCACTTTTGTCGATGTCGCATCTCGACCATCATGTCGACATTTGACTCTTTCTACTTTCGCACCCTGTCGACCATACTTCGACAGCTTCTGCTCGACTTCCTGGCTTCGACTGCTAGTCTCCTTTGCACCAGTGGTTGTCGGCAATCCCCCTGGTTGACTTCCTTCTGTCGATCAACTTTGACTGTTTCTCCTAGGTCCCTATGCCCCTGCATCAAATGGGGATCATTACTTCAAGTATTTCCCGCAGAGGGGAAACATCTCGGAGAAGCTTAACAATATTTGAAAAGCCCAAAATGTTGGAGAGTTTGTTAGATGCTAGTTGTTATGGCCTTTTTGCTTTCTTAGTTAGATTGGAGTTGTTGTGTATTAGTTTACTTTGCTTGTTGCATTATAGTGCATGTGGTTTTCTTGTTCTTTGAGTATCTTTGTCAGAGAAGTACCTTTATGATCTTGTTATCTTTGTTAGAAAGTGTCTTTATGACCTTGTTAAAATTATCTCTTTTGAAAGTATCTTTGCTGAAAGAGTAATTTGTGATAGTTTCCTTATAATCTTCTTTGGAAGTATCTTAGTAATCCTTGTTGTAAAAGTATTTTTATGCAATCCTTGTATCTCTCATACATTACAAATAACTTAGAATGTGTAATTAATGCATGATTAAAATTGAAATGAAATTAATCAGAATGTGTTTCAGATAGATGCATTTTCAAGTGTTTTGATTTCATGTATCTTTGATGAATTAAAAAGGAATTTATTTCATGTGATTAATTAGAATTTATCTTGTATTTGGAGATGTATTTTATGTATATGTTGTTGCTAATAATTTTTTGATGAAATTTGAATATAGTATCTGTAACTTCCCCATCCCTCAATTCGACAAACAGGAGGGGACTTTAACTAAATCAGGGCCTCTAAATTTCACCCCATAGCCATAATTACGAATTCATACAACTAAATGCATGCGCAGACAGGAAATAAAAGCACACAGCTGAAATACAATTGATCCACACACACATAACATGCAATTCCAAGCATGATTGTCACATGAATATAAATAACAATCATTACAAGTCAAATACATAAAAATACTTATCTTTAAACAAAGAAGATCCAAACAACTGGCTGTGTAAGAGCGATTTTCCACCCAGCCGTAGGCACTCTGTCCAACATATACTCTTTCTGCTGAGAGGCCACCAGGGCAAAGGGAACACCTACATGCTTCTATCTCTAATCCCACAACCCATTCCGCTCATTATGTTTAGCCAAAAAGCTCAACCAAAGCTCTACAGGGGTCTCACTAAGCCATCACAGCCATGGAACTCCTTCCAACTGCCCCACACAACACAAGGAAGGCATTTCCCTTAACTGATCCATAGTTCCCTCAGTAAATCCAACCCTTACAATGCTTACCAGTGTGTGCAGTAAGATTCCAACTCACTGTATGCTAATGGAGAACCTCCCGCAACATCAATCCATGGCTTCTCAAGCATCCAAAAGTGCCAGAACTCAACGGGTAAAGGTTTCTATCTTACCCAACCTCCATGCTCACCTACATCCATCTATTTTCCTTTCCAAAAATGCATCTCTATCTTCCAATTTGAATTTTTTTTTGGTTAAACAGAGCCTGGTAATGGTCATGAACAACAATGGAAAAACTCTACGTAGTGTAGAATCCTGCATGAGAGAATGAGAATAATCAAAAGCATGCTGACTCCAAGGATATGAGGTAAGGGTGAAAAGAAAACTGACATAACTCCTGACCATAGAAGAAATATGACTGTTGAAAGCTGACATAACTGTCATAACCCCCATGCTTCAATAACTACATGAAATGACTTTCCCCACCAACCTCACACATGCATTCAATGATTGGATTTAATATTCAAGAGAAGGTAATTGGCTTATTTAAGGCACATGGAAAATTTTGAATGAGTTCTAAGGTTGACACATGGCAACATATGATTTGGTTTCCCCATAGGCCCCCTTCCTCTTCCCCTCTGGTGGAATCATAGCTCCTATAGTGCTCTTTACACAACCATCTTGGACCATTTTTATTAATTTTCAACATAGTATTTACATAAATTTTGAATTGGCATGATAAGCCAATCATATGGTCGAAATAAAAATATATACATCATACATGCCTAGCCATTCACTAGTTGGGCCTTGGCCTTGAGCTCCACACTAGGAATCCATACTAGCATATTTATATCATTTACATAATTTTGAATAAATACATTCCAAGTCAAAACTGGGGGTATTACAGTATCTTTGTTGAAGAATATCCTATATCATGTATTTTACCTGATATTAATCATATGGGTGATGCAAATATGATTTTTAGGTGGATATACCTTTGTTGAAGATTGAAGTGAAGGCCTTGTAATGATGTTTGAAGTTATTGTAATGAGGATTGAAGACCCTGTAATGGGGATTGAAAATTCTCCCTTGCTTCCTTGAGTCCACTGCTTATCCTGGGGCCCAGAGTCCCGTAAAATCAAGAAATGGGATGTTGATGTCTTGAGGGAATGGTAGTGTGAAGGGATGATGATATTCCCAAGGTACTAGTGGGGTGAAAGGAGTCACATTCCATAGGTAGGGTAGATGGTTGGAAAGCATGTGGTAGTGGGAAGTATTGTGGTGAGGCATGTATGAGCATGTTTGATGTATCCTTTTGATTTTTTTTAAAGCAAGTATGTTATGCATCGAGGGCGATGCATTGTTTAAGGGGGAGGGGAATGTAATACCCCGTATGTTACGCCCCTGTACATGTGTAAGTTGTAATTGTTTATTGTTGAGGCACTAGGTGTTGAGAAAAGGGTCCTTAAGTACAAAGGAACATTATTATTATTTTAATTAATTAATTGATTAAAACAGCTGGCACAACAAAAACCACAAACGAGGATGGGAGGCCATGTTTCCATAGTGTGAGGGGGAATGGGGACATTCCTAGCACTTAGACTTGATGTTTGTACCTTGGAGAGATGTTGGTCACTCGAACATTAGAGTTGGAAACAAATCTTGCTTATGTTGGCCTTTGGAGTTATTATTGGACCTTATACATTGTTTATTAGCCTCCTCTTGCCTAATATGCCCCTCATGAGAGACTTGGTGTGCCATACTTTCCTAGTGCGCCCTCTCCCTAGAATATAGCTTACATCTCCTTGATTGGTGCTTCCACCTCCTTGTTTTATGCCTCCACTCCTCTTTTTGTGCTATATTCTCCCTATTTTTTTTGCTTACAGGCTCATTATGATGGTGTGGGACTCTCTTTCTCTCATGGATGTGCCCTCTTTAGCCTCCTTAGTTGGATTTGTGTAACTCCTCACTATTTTGGGTTTGTAACTCCCTCTCTTATCCTCCACTCTAACTAATTCAAGTTGCCTCTCTCTAATTCGAGCTTAGCCTCACGGGTTTGATTTAGTGGGACCTAAACACATTCTCTACCTCTCTCTAACTTGATTTTTCCCCCTTGGGTCGAATTTTCCTCCTTGGTCTATAAATACTTGGTTGATCCTCATGTGAAGCTAGCAATTATGATATCTAAGATGACCTAATTAATGGTGTGAATGGTATATGAAAGCATTGCATCATTGGTATGATTGGTATTGTTGGGATAGAATTCATGGACCTAGTGATTAGAAGATGCCAATGCTACTTAATGGACTACTTATTCAAAGAAGGCATTTACTAAAGCGAACCTGACAATTCATTTAATGAAATCAATGTCTATGAATTGAGAACCCCACATAATATATATCAATTAAATAACTAGCAATTGCTCCTTTTAGTGTAAAATAACGCCATACAAAATATAATGTGTTAGAATGCAATATGTCTAGGGTGGATTTGAGCATAATATATTCAAGAGAGTATTTTTTAGAACATCAACCGAGGAATGGCATCTTAAAAGGAGGTTCAAACTTGGGACTTTAGGAGACTTCAAGGTTGAAGAGATTTCTATGCAAGAATTCTTAGTCATGAAAATATGCCAAGAACTTGTGGTGTGGCATGGCATGCTATGGCATTGAGCGATCTATTGTCGTATATTAATTTAATATGTGTCATCAATTTAGTACAAAGCATTAGGGTGACTTAGCATACCAACCTACTAAACATGCTAAGCTTTGTTTCCATTCAAGGTTCTCTTTCTTTTGATACACATAAGAAACACCCACAAAAGAAAGATGATTTAGTTGAAGTTTGTGGAATCATTAAAGCATCCTATGTTTTTGAATTAAATCCTTGTGAGGCCTTTATTCATTATGGCTCATCTAGAGAAGGGATCTTTTACCAAAAGACGGGAATGAAAGAACCGAGAACATTTTTCAAGTATCAAAAGGTATTTCTATGTGATATGAATCTAATAATCTAATATTCTTATTGCAATTTGATTTTGTAATACAATCAATATTTACAATTTCATCAATTCAAAATTATTTTTAACATATTAAAAAAAAATGGTTTTCCTTTATGTTATTTTGAGTAGCCATAAAAAAAAAAAAAAATCGATTTCGTTGAATGTAAAGACTACGGCCTGAAGCCATCCTTCAAGTGATGATAATGTCATTGCATTGACTCTATACACCTATGTTGAGGAAGCCACCCTCTTTCCCTTTACCCAAAATTTGTCTCTTATGACTTGTGTACCCATAGATGTCAAAAGAGGAACATGTAATACCAATATATTACATCAATTAGGTTGATTCACTTTTGCGAGAAATAACAATAAATTCTCTTATTCAACATAATATTACTTTTGGTAACATCTTAGAACTACCAAACCCAGTATCATTGCATGCTACTATTGCTAACATCTTAGAACTACCTAACACAATATGTCATTGCATCCTTCCCAGTTATTTGAGATTCTATAAGGCCTTTTGAATGCTCATGTTTTCATATGCTATGTCCTCTAATCTTCTCATGACATTAGACCTTAACTTTAAATCTCCAAATAATATTCTACTTTTATAAATCTTTTGGTAACATCACACCCCAAGTCCTTTGTGCATGGGCAAAGTGAAAAACATGAAGTAGTTATTCCCTGTGATCAATAAGGTATACTTGAAAACTATCTAACAAAATACAAACTTGCAAATTGCTATAACAAGCAAAGCAGAGGAGCACTATGAATGTGAGATATAAAAACCATTTTTATATAATTTTTATTAATATTTTATAAATTTCTATCCAATTTTTTTTTAAAATTTTTTTGTATCCAATGTGTAGTTTCTAAATGAAGAATACATTTCAAACCATTTTTCTTTAACATCCATAAGCTATATTAACCTTTCAACTTTCTGATTACTATTATTTCAACACTAACACTTAATAATTGTTGTTTATAAGATGATAATATGTAAAAAAACCAAATAAGGCCAAAATGATCATGATAATTTTTAGATGCCATATGAAGCCTTCGTAAGTAGTCATTGCAAATCTCGGTCTTGCCATCAATCACATAATTTCTTTACAAAACCCTTGTGATTTTGATCCAAACCCTAAACCAAAATGGATTATTTTTCCAAAGGCTACTCATCGTCCACATTTTTTGCTCGCTCGTTGTCTCTTGAAAACCAAAATGTCACTGAATGCTAATATGCATTTGAAGTTGGTTTCCATCGAATTGAAGAATCTAGCTCGATCTATGAGTATGTTTGACAACATATTTTGTCACATCGTAAATCCTTAAAAACATTGGATTTACAAAGTACTTTGAAAATCGAGAGTGGATTAATAGAAACATCATGAATGAATTAAACAAGTAAGTCTTGATCTTAAATTTTAGTTTGCGATCCTCCCTCGAAATTTTAAAAAGTTTGAAGAGAGAAGTGTTGGTATAAATCTAATAGAAATATAAAATATATATAATTGCAATGGAAATCATTGTGACACTTCAATATAAATCTAACCAAATCTAACCATGATTATTAAAATTGAATGAAAGACTAATTAAAATTGAATGAAAGACTAATTAATGTGAAAAAAATCATTGGATCTGTGGTACTATACAAACTTGGATGTTGCTATCTCACATTTTACAGAAAAGAAGGAATAGTCGTGCCCTCTTTGTTCCCACTACTTAATGATCAAGAATAGGGTGTGGTTGTTTTAAGTTCCAACACCTTAGCTGGGTCAGATAGATGTTAGTCAAGAATAATCATTTGATGACATTCCTCTATCATCTCAGAGCCCCTAATTTTCTTTCTTGCAAAAATGTTCAAGTTGTACTATCATCACACTAACATCATCTTGATATTTTTGGTTATTGTTAGCTCTACAAGGTTTTTACAGGTAGCTATAGGGACTCCTCCTAATCATGTCAAATTAGGTTGCTTCTCAAGGTAGAAAGGCCCAACAATATCCACAACTTCTTGATTTCTAATTTTATCTCACAACCTATTTCATGCCAAAATTAAAAACCCACAATCATATGTAATTTCTATCTTTTTGGTGTCTAGTTCAACCATGTGACCCATTCTTTAATGTGGGAATCACCTATTTCCCTAGATATATCTAGAGATGTTTGAACATGCCAAACTATATGGTGAAGGTCCACAATTCCACCCAAATTATCTATCTATTGTTGCTCGTCCTTCCTTCCAACTCAATGATCACACGTGAGGGCTTCAGAAGCACCATCTCTACTAATAATTGATTGACAAAACCCAACATTGGAAACCACTAAATTACTATTTATAATCAAAGCAGTTACAGAAGCAGTACCACTGCCAACATTCTCCTTCAAATGCTTTGTATCCATTGTGATTTTTCCTAGAGATTCTTTATGTCTTCATAAATGAACATGAAATATGAACATGTTAGTCCGAACATGAGATATGAACAAGAGATCTAACCCCGACTTACAAGTTCAAAAGTATATTTTTATTATCGCTAGCTTAAGAAGATTAACATTGCTAAAATAAGAAATAACTCTAATGATCTTCATAGTAAAACCTAGAGGTGGACAAAACCTAAAGATCCATCCAAAATAAGAATATGTAATTTTGTGGTACTAACAAATTGGAAGATGAAAACACTTTCTCTTCAAAAGTTGTATCATATAAAAACAAAATGTTAAAACAGATCAATTAATTCCTTTTCAATTTTATTAAGGTTCAATAAATCAAAGTTGATGCGTGTAAAAAGTTCTCATCATCATCATTATGGTTTAGGGGTTAAGATGGATGAGTTTACTAAATTCCACTGCACATAGAGAATCTCGATACAATCAATCTAGTATGGATTAGATGTGCAACACAATACATAAATAGAATAAAATGAAAAAGAGCTAAATTACTTATTGTCAAAAGGAAAAAAACTAGAAAGTAATAAAATAAAAAAAAGATATTTCCCTACGGCGAGTGCTCGATGTCATCATCCCTGTTCGCAAGATGATATACTACTCTAGCCAAAAAAAAGAAAGATATTTCCCTACGGCGAGTGCTCGATGTCATCATCCCTGCTTGGAAGATAATATACTACTCTAGCCCCAAGGGTTAGCTCAATTGGTAAGACGTGCGAACACTCTCTCGGTAGGGGGGAGGTCATGAGTTCAAGCCTTGAGTCCTAAGGGGCTAGGCCAGCCGTTGGGTGCCGATCCTGATAGAATGTATCATGCAATACACACTTATGAGACAAGGGATATGATCGTTCAAAAGGGAGAGTATTTTCCCCTCGCATATCGAATTATATTTTTGAGGAGATGGGGCGTCTTGTTGAATATTCTGGTTCCACTTACACCCGGGAGACAAGATACAACAAAACCTTGACCCTCCTCTGGTATACCAAGATGTTGCTCGCCCAAGCTCTCACAGACTATCTTGAGGGCCGTATGTTGGACAACACTTAGGGAATCAACTTGGAAGACCGAATGGACCGTGTTGAAGGATGGTTGCGTCATATGTCCAAAGCCCAAATGGATATTGATGCTAAGGTCAACGCTTTGGCTCATGAGCTAACTCGAAAGTCTTTAATAGACCGACCGCAACCAAGGATGATCCCCAACTTAATTTCCTTCGGAATCCTAATCTTTCTTATCTAGGAGAGTCTATAGGGTTTAACAAAGATGACCATAAAGAGAAGCAACATGCCTCTCCTCTCATTCACATTCCATACGACCAATAATTTAGCTCTGGTTGGGATCTGTTCACAGGTCATATGGGAGTCTTTTTTTGGATTTCAGTATCTCAAGTCTTTACCTGGGTTTCTTTATTAGCTTTGTTAATAGATATGTTGGAAATCTATTTCTCCGGGATTATGATTTTACCTCTATTGTAAATATTGTCAGTTAAATAAAGGAAATATGAGGAGTCATTAGCTTTGTTAATAGAGACCTTTGATAATGTATAAATAAACACTTTGATAATGTATAAATAAACAATTTGAGTAATGAAGAAAGGTATGGGTGAGTTGTTCTTCCCACCAACCTAGATCCAAATCCTAGGCTCTATCAAGCGCAGAGAGGGATCAAATCTTCCTAGGTGCAAACCTCCTCATTACAAGATCTCCCTCATATTATTACTTTTTACTTTTTATTAGATGTAACGTTACTCCACAAACATTACAATATCTCCCTCATATTATTACTTTTTACTTTTTATTAGATCTCACTCATATTATTACTTTTTATTTTTTATTAGATGTAAACAAGATCTCCCTGGTACTAGACTGTAGAGGCCTTCTGGACGCAATCAATGGTTTCAGAGTAGGCTGTTGCCATAACTAATGCTTGCACAGTGGGTTTGCCTAGTTTTCCTTCAACAAATCTGTACACTGCCAATATTCTTTGCGTCTAGGAGACTGCAATCTCCGTGCGAAAAACCTAATCGCCGACAGTATTCCGTCAATTGCTTGCTTTCTGTTACCTTGAACCCTACATAAACCCTAAATGTTATTTGCGTGAAGTCTTAGTGAGGAATCTTCTCTAGTCGGCGTTGAGCTTTAATGGAAGACCCCCGAGATTGTAGAGACCCTGGGATCATTTGAATGGTTATGATATGCTTGTGATCTGGGTGGTTGGGAGGAATGTTTGTCACCCTCCCCACCCAGGTTCAATTCTTGTAAGTGACATATTGCTCTTGTTGAGCCCATATTGTAATGATTGTAATTCGTGCCACCTTGATTCTCTAGAATAGCAGGTGGTGACCATTTCCCCAAGTGGATTATGATATGCTTGTGATCTAAAAAATGGAATAAACTCGTTGATTGTTCACATGCGGTGGTGAAAGAAATCTCTCCATTCATAACTGGTGGTCACTCTCGTCGTTGAGAGATGGTGCATTTGCTTGGATGCGTTGAAGGAACTCTTCATGGAATGCTACGAGAATACTGAGATTGTTAAAAGTGTGAGACTTCCAATTTCTCCCCGGTGGTAAAATTCAACAAAGTGGAGTTAGTACCACTCCTCCAAGATCTGCGACCTGTTAGCCTTGACTGAGACTGCACCATTATATGAGCTACAATCTCATTCAACAGAGGTTGAGACCTCGAGCTGCGACCTCTGTAGCGTGCTCTCTTATACACATTTGAAGTGTTGCATCTTCAAGCTGTGCGAGCTGCGACCCTCCTCCATTTAAAGCTTCGTTCCATTGTGAAGTTTCCCTTGATGAGCTACGTACTCCATGGAGCTCTTTTATTATATCGAGGAGGAGAAAGTATTATATTGCTGTATACCCTCTGATATCATTTTTGAAGTGTTACGACCTCCTTCGACAGTGAGAGGATTTTGATCAACTCTTCATTGGTGTGTTGGTGATCTCTTTCATTGTGTACTGTGGAGACCTCTGCGTTGAAGTTTTTTTCAAAGATTTGGAGCTATTGCAACGTCTCTGGATATCTGTGATCTCTCCTTGTGCTAATCTATTTTGAAATAACTATGCATCGTGGAGATGTTCTTTTTATGTGATATGGTGCGGTTGTGTGGTTGCCATAGGATTGCATAGGAGTTCGATGTTTATTGAGATGTATTGCATTTGCATTGTAGTTGCACCATAGAGAGTGTGAAGAGACTTTAAGACATGCACCTATTCATTGCAACCTATTGCAACACATAATTATCTGCATTTTCTATTGCAGTGTCATATTATAAAGCAAAGGTAGCAGAGACTTGGACTTGCGCCTTTCATTTTCTTCCCAAAACACATAACAAGCTGCAGAAGATGCACTCACTGGCATTGATAGTTAGTGTTGTCCTTACTGGAAAGGACACTTATTCGGAATGGTCAAGGAATATTAAGCTATGTTCGTCTACAACGATCTATGGGACAACATTTGTTAACGAAAAACCATTCACACAGATGAAGGCACAATCATTAGTTCTGATCCAAAACCTCCAACATCAGAGAAAGAGCTTGCTATCTAGCAAACTGGAGACAAGAAAAC
This sequence comes from Larix kaempferi, assembly GCA_027924585.1. NCBI lineage: Eukaryota > Viridiplantae > Streptophyta > Pinopsida > Pinales > Pinaceae > Larix > Larix kaempferi. The sequence goes on from BSBM01000519.1 coordinate 3,994,454, forward strand.
TTTAGCTATGATCTCTGCTACTGTCAGTGAAGAGGTGAGCCAACATATATTGCTTGCAAAATCTTGTTTTGAAGCTTTAAAGACATTAAAAGACTTGTATGACTCACATTTTGAAATGGAGGTGATTTAGATAATGTTAAAGCTATTCACTTTGGATGTAAAAGATAATGATCCTATGCTGATTGCATTTGAGATCAGAGAAATCATGCACACGATTCAAGCCTCTGGTATGAAACCAGACCTTCCACTTGCAACATTTTTAAAATCCCTATATCCTATTCACTCCAACTATCTCGAGTCTCTGCAAGCAAGTGACAAGTTCAAAGACCTCACCTTTGACACCTTGGTGGAGAAGATTGTACACAGAGAAAAAACCTTTGGAAAGAAAACAAATGAGCATCTTGGAGAATCTCTTTGTTTTGATTAGAAAGCAAAGAACCAGTCCAAAGACCATTCCAAGGGAGAAAGCAACAAGAGAGGTAGAGGAAGAAGAAATTTCAAAGGCAGAGGGGGCATAAACAACTCAAGCAAAAGATCATACATGAAGTGAAAACGCTGTGGGAACGCTGGACGTGAAGCATATTAGTGTTGGGCTTCTTGGGATTCATCAAAGGAAGGCATAACCATAACAAAGAGGAAAAAATTAAAATCCAAGAGACTGGTAAAACCCTTGATTTTGTTCATTGTATTGTTGCACATTGCAATCTTGGAATTAATGAAATAACTTCTCTTTCATCCTACAAATATTTTTGGTTGCTTGATACTAGTGCAACATCTCATATGACTTTTAGCTAATATTTTTTTGAAGAACAGAATGACATTGTAGATGGCATAGTGTACTTTATAGACAAATCTAGCCTCAAACCACAGGGAATTGGCTCAATTACGCTCAAGTTGCCTGGATTCCCTAATTTTGTGTTAAAGAATGTTCTCTATCTTCCAGAGTTGCAAAGAAGCATGCAGTCCTCAGTGCAGATTCGACAGCAAGGCCATTCCATCCACATGTTTGATGCAATTGTAGAGATAAGGAAGTCCTCTAACAACAAGGTCATCATGGTTGGTTATGAATATGGAAAGTTGTTGAAGTTGAGGAGCTCTTCTACAAGAGTTCAAAATTTTTCCTACCTCTCTCAGCATGAAGAAGGTAATATGTCATCCAGTTTGCTATGGCATGCTAGATTTGGTCATTTGAATTATAACAGTCTTCGTTTGTTAAGAAATAATTGTGTATTTTGTTTCCCCACCAATCCTTAGCAAAAGAACAAATGTGATGCATGCATACTAGGCAAACATAGTAAGAAACCAATTCAAGAGTCTAAATTCAGAGCATGTAGAAATTTAGAGCTAGTTCACTTTGATCTATGTGGCCCCATTCCAAATCCTTTTGCAAATGGTAATAAGTACCTCATGACTTTTGTTGATGACTATACTAGAATGTTTTGGGTATACTTGCTGAAGACAAAATCTGAATCATTTCAAACATTCAAGAATTTTCATGCATGGATAGACAATCAAGCATAAGCTCATATTGATACATTTCGTTCCGATAATGGAAAAGAATACACCTTTAATGATTCTGAAGGCTATCTTTGTAAACATGGGATTTGTAATATCCCGAATTTTGGACTAACTATTTTGGATGTTATATTGGGCCACGGCCCCAACACATATGATTTATTTTGATTATTGGGCATTGTTGGATTTTGTACAACTTCGGAAGATATTATTCATTATATTTTATTGTACCTTCATTGTACTTGTTTGTACCTCCTAAGGGAGATGAAATTTATGTAAACACATGAAAGAATCAATGTAAGCCTTGGGGTGCAAAATAAACAAATAAAAATATTAAATTTAAATTATTTATTGCCCCCAAGTGAAGTCGGCCTAGTTAGGGAATTTTCCAGTTTTGCACTTGCATAAATAGGAGGCTAGTGCACCTCATTATCTCATTCACTCACTTAGCAAGTGCGCATCACTTGGAGGAGGTTGATTTCGCATCACTTGAAGGAGGAAGCTTATTTGGGGCATCTACTTGTGAAAGATACTTTCACATTCTTTTTCTTTCTTTATTTGTACTATGATCTTGGAATTATCATCTCTCTGCGAAGGTTGATGGGTTTTCTCCCATTTGGGTTTCCTAGGTCAAACTCTGTGTTGTTGTTTTGTGCTTTGTCTTGCTTCTAGTGATCTTGGTAATGCATTTATGTTTTATGCTATGAATGTATGAAATCTAACAGGCATGAGCCCTAGCACACATGATTTATTCTTTTATAGACTGACATATTGGGCATGGACCCTGACTGATTTCATTATTTGATTATATATTGGGAAAGAAGCCCTAATGATTTGATTTATGTTTTAGCATATGATTTGGGTACAAACCCTAATATACTGAGATGGCCTTTTTGTTACTTACTGTGCAGAGTTATGACTTACTTGATTGACTTATGTGGTGTGTTGAGTGTGGACTCAGAAACACACGGATGACCTACGTATTGGGCATAAGCCCCGATGTACCTAGAAGAATTATTATGTACTGGGTGTAAGCCCTGATGTACATTGAGTGTTGAGCATATGCCCTGGAGCACTCCGAGATTGATAAACGAATACCAGATCCGAGGCCACTTGAATATTCTAGATATGCCTCACAACCACATTCTAGCACTAGTGTTGAGCAGGAGGCTCTGGAATTGCACTAGCGTAACGCCCATGTGAAAGTGTTGAGTTAAAAGCTCTTAAGAGCACTCGGGGTTACTAGATCTCAAAAGTGTTGAGTCGGGAAGACTCTGAATAACACTTCTATTTCATCACATTTATTTAAATTGGTTAAATGAATCATTTTCTATCTATCATCAAGTACTGTAGGAACTACCATGTTAAACGGGGGAATCCAACATGCAAGAGAGAGACCTAGAGGTGCCTATCCAAGTCTACCAAAAGACCGTCCAAAGAGTTGGACCTTGTCCTTAATTTAAAAAAAGAAGTATCATGAGAGATACATAAATAAATAAAAGGAAATTACCATAACTTAAGTATGGAATGACTAAGAATAGCCTTATGTGAATGACATGCATAAAGGTCTCAAAGTTTATATTATTATTAAAGTATTAGTAATAATGTTATTATTATTTATTTATATAAAAAAAAATATATTGCATAGAGTTTATGCATAGAAGGGCTACCACATTATCAAACTATTAATATGTATTATTAATAGTATTGTTAATATTAAGTATAATATATATAACTATTATTATTATTATTATGTAAGAATTAACTTAAAGTCACTTCTAGTGAAAACATATAAAAGTCCTAGTTTAACAAGAACTAGATATTTAGCAAAATATCTTTTAAAGATATTAATTTAATTAAAGAAACTAAATAATTATTCAAACAACTATATCTCAAGACTCCCCTATATAAAAGAGGGCAGATCCCAAGAGAGAGGCATCTTTTTATTATTATCATTCTCTTATGGTAACAAAAGAGAATTCTGCTACAAGACTGAAGCAGTCCCACATGAATTTCCAGATCTGATTAAGCAATTCAACCTAGGGCCTCTACTTCTCTTATTGCATGTTGGAACCAACTCGGGGGGATCCAATTAGAACCAGGAACGGTCTAAGGGTCATGGTTGGGAGGAACTTGGTAGTCCCAAAGTTATCCAGTTAACATATCATTTTATAGGTCAGTCAAGTTCCTAAGTTTTCTACATTAATTATTTTTTGAGTGTGCAGGTTCTGTAGAGGAGGATCGAACTTCAAGGTAACCAGGTATGAACTACAATTCTCCATTTCAATTATAATACAAGATAGGAACGTTAAATAGGATTTATTGCAAAACATTGTTTGTTTTCCCTAAACTTTTAATGTTATTTCTTTATAGAGCAAGGGCCATTGGGCATGGGCTCTAGGGTTTACATAGAAGGATCAAAGGTTCCCTTAATCAAAACTGTTATCTCTACTAAAAGAGACAAGAGGTCTAGCAGGGCTATCCTAGCTAGCCTGTGCTAGACATCCATATCAGTAGAAAACCTTAGCGACCAAACCAATATTGCCGACTGTTTTCTTGAGCACCATTTATTTAAAAAAAAAATCACATTTATCTCCTGAAAACCTCATACTGTAATTTCGAATTATTTTATTTCTTAGGCCTTAATCATGTATTCATTTATTTATTCTAGGATATACGATTCTGTCTCAAAAACTGAATGAATCATTTAAACTCTTTAGATACCATTACCTTATGTTAAAATTACAACAAGACCACGACTACTGTAGATATCGCCTTCTTTCCATTTCACAAGCAAACTTTTTCTTTCCATTTCAAAAGCAAACTAAATCACGATTTCTACATTCATGATTTTTCCAGAACCTAGAAAACTTCTCAATAGCTATGACAACTATCTACTTAAATATCAGACTTCCAGAAACAAACGAAAAGAAAACTATTGACAGACTCAGTCCTTCGCTGGGTTCTCAAATCCTTAAGGGCATTATTGACCCAACGAGAGTCGAACCCTCAACCGGTTGAACTATACGCTATCTTCCAAGAAACTGAAAGCACTCTTGTTTCAAATTAAAACAAAACGTTATACGAAAACCACAGGGGAGTAAACCCTCGTTCTCCAAACCAAAAGCCTCCACGGGATGTTCTTTGCACTTCCAGTTTCCATGCTACCATTTAAACTACAAAAAGAATAATTACTAGACCAGGGTAAAAACGCAGAGGTCTGTACAAAGTCAAAGATCCATCTACCATCCGGTACAAACGATAAACGTTTTCCAAACATTTGAAACATATAATTAAACTGACAGGTGAAGGTTGTAGTATTGAGACCCGTAAGTAAAACCTACAGTGCTAAGGTCAAATAAACTATCCAATATTTTAGACAGAGATCACCCCTGGACCAAACAAGCATAGGAACAACAGAGCTATGTTTCCTACATAAAAACATCAAATCAATTTTCCTCATGACTAGACGACGATAGAAACAAAACGCAGAAGCCAAATACTATAAGAACACCATCCATACTATGTAATAGAAAACACATAGGTCAAGTAATTAATATAGTACCCATACAGGTTCAATAGAAAAATGCAGGCGACTATTCAGTAAACAGTATTTTCTTTTCAAAACCCCAAGTTAGTTCCCATGTCAGAACTTAAAATCTCCGTAGAGACAGAGGGCCAAACTTCTACGCCAATCTAATAACCCTCCAGGGTTATCCCTTTTCTTTTTTCAAACAACATATTCAATAACCAGTCCAGCCAAAGGCGACCCCACAGGAAATTTTCAAAATATTACAGTGAGCCAAGGGACTACATGAATTTCCTTTAACAAAACTAAAAACAACATCTTCCCCATAGTTGCGACAGGTAGGGGCAAGAATTGGGTAGACCTGGGCTTACTTGTCGTTGTGTTTCCAAGACCAAGGTCTTGCCACCCACTAACACTGAAACGCCATGAGCACCGACACCAACCACCTGCCAGAACAAGAATATAAAACAATGATTAAAACTTCAGAGATAAACGAATGCTTGTATTTCAAAGAAGAAACCTTTGAGGTGTTAGTAAAGGGTACCTGGTAGTTACCACCTCCTCTCCTCGTCTCTTCGATGGAAGTAATCAGTTCGTGTACTAGCCACGAGCGTAGCTCAGGCCAGAACACAGAACCCCCCAAAACGCAACACGAAACCCTCTCAGTCAAGACCACGATTTTTCCATACAATGGGATGCAAAATCCCAATAGAAACCTTTCACCCAGCTGGCCACCAAGCCACGTGACCATCATAGGTAGCATTAAACGCCCCTACCAAACCCTTTGATATTTCATTCATTTACCCATTGCGCTATAGTTTGAAATCGTGGGGATATCTCCAACAACATGCCCATTAACATATCACATTATCTCTTTTACCCTTAGTCCAAAGTAGGGACTCATAACATTAGTTTGCTTAGGCAACTTAGAGTTGGTAGCTTAGGTAGAATTCTTGGAGATAGTACCTGCAAGAAAACATTACATTACATGCATTAGTGAAATCGCTAAGTAAGCCAGACAAGTCTCAATACTCACCCCCTACCTCTCGGCAGCTCTGTCGGTGGTATGTCTAACCATATCAAGGATCTCACAAGTATTTCAACTCTTCTCAAAAGTCCATCGTGCCTGGATTGGGATAAACAATCAAGTTAAAAAATTTAAAAGAAACATAAATACATCCAAACATTCAAAGGTTAAAGACCTTAAAGTAATAAGCTGCCAAGTGTAAACTGAACATAAACCCTACCTCATTTATTGCTTCCGCAGAATTATTTATTGGACGAAAACTACTCTCTCATATTTCTCCCATTTAGTTAGCATAACTTGCCAGCGCTGAAGTTAATTTACATTACATTAACTGTTTCTGAATTATAATTAGTGTAGATGAAATTTTTTAATTTTTATTGTTTTTAGGGACATTACAGGATTACACATCAAAATTTAGTTCCCTACAATCCTCAACAAAATGGTGTGGTAGAAAGGATGAATAGAACCTTAATGAATATGGCATGCTCAATGATGTTTTTCAAGAATATAAAACTGATGTGTTGGGGTGATGTAATAATATGTGCAACATATTTGAGAAATAGAATTCCATCTCATGTTCTCGAAGACAATATTTCACATGAAATGTGGTTTGGCCACCTTCCTTTTGTTAGGCATCTTAGGGTTTTTGGTTCCACCTGCTATGCCTTAATACCAAAGGAGCAAAGAAACAAGCTTGTTGCTAGAAGTTGAAGATGTATTTTCTTGGGGTACTTAGAAACCTCCAAGGCATATCATCTTTATGATGAGGTAAACAAGAAGTTTGTTGTTTCTAGAGATGTCATTTTTATTGAAACTAATAAAAATGACCAGTCTATTGAAAGACAACTTAATCGTCTAGAGAGATTTTTGATGGGGGCCTGGGTCGAACGCAACCAACTTAACCCTCACCCTTCTAGGATATAGGGTGATTCGTTGGAATCAATCCCTGACTTGGCTAGAAACCAGCCTAGTCCTTCTTCCACGTGGCCCTTACCTTCAACACAGGCTCTCTGTAGCGTCCTAGGGTCTCCTCCCTTCGAAAATGACCTTCCACAATGTTCTTGCGGAATCACCTTCCTTCCGCAACCACGACATCCTTCCGTAGATGCCTTCCGCAGTTTCCTTCTCCGCAATCGCCTTTCCGCACACTCCTTTCCGTAATATCCTTTCCGCACTTGTGAATTGTGGATTTCAAGGTGTTCTCCCGACTTTCTCGAAAAGTCCTTCCGCAAAGACTCTCCGCAACTGAGCTTCCGCAACGCCTCGCCGCTAATATCCGCGCTTCTCTCTTTTGCGGGACGCTGTCTCCACCGTCAATCCTTTGTGGGTCTGATCACGGCCGTTGATCTAGGATCAAGGTGGGATCCTTCACTTAGGCTTGCGGAAAGGTTAATTTCCGCGCCGCTTCACTTCGGGTGACCTTTCCCCGTCGTCGATCTTCGCCTCAGCGTCTATTTGAGCCATCCAATTTAAACTCACTAGTTCTACTCTATGGCTCTGCGATTTCTCAGCCGATTGATCATGGAAGTGATCAACCCAGCTCGACCCTCGTCGGGATATCAGGGAAAACTAAACACAAACAAGAATTAGTCTTAAACAAATGGTGATCGGTCTGCAGACGTTTAGGGTGTTCTTTACTGCACATAGGAATCATATGAGCGCGAAATAGAGATTCATTCACATAGAAATCAGGTCACAAATGCACACAGCTCTACCTGACAAAAACTCAAAGCGTTCTTAATTCAAATGCACAGAAATATTTCTCAAACACACAGAACTTCTAAATTCATTCACAGATAAGCATAAAAACTACATTCCATATAGAATGACCAACACACCCCCAGCCGACCAACCAACCCTTAGCTTATTCCACTCTGCCCTACTTATGCATTCGGCCCTCTAACTGAATCACCGAACCACTCAACAACCTAACAACTTGTCACCCTCCATGACGACGGGTCTTCATCATTACTCAGTTGAATTTCCTAATCTGGCTTGATCTCCACGCAGGGAGTATCAACTCACCACTATGTCCTATCTTACCAAAAATAGACAATGCTTCAGATGGTTACATATCCTACGATCGCGAATCATTACAAAACAGATCATACTGTGCACATCCGAATAGCTCACCTCCATACTAGCCACAATATGTAACCACGCAATCACATTGCTGACTCAACATCGATGCTCTTGCATCAGACTCCCAAGGTTAAAATTTTTGAACCCCTGTTTAGCAAGTCATCTATTGAGAAACCCTTTGTTTCCAATTCTTTAGCATTCATCCATGTAGAATCTTCTACAGGATGTCCTTTCCATTTAAACAAGTATTCCAAGTAGTCTCCTTGCCTGGTACTCCTTGCCACCCTAGTATCCAGGATAGACTCAGGTTCTGTTGGTTGGGCCATAGGCATCTGCTTCAACCATTGAATATCTCCCACTTCTGGCACTTGTCCTGTATCATCTGTCACATAAGGATACAGGTCTGCAACATTAAAGATAGGTGATATACCAATCCCTGTTCGCATTTCCAGTTCATATGCATTTGCTGAAAATTTTCTGAGTATTCTGCAAGGTCCAATCTTTTTCATTTTCAACTTGTTGTACTCTCCCTTTGGAAACCTCTCTTTCCTCAGGCGTGCTAGAACCAAATCTCTTACCTCATAGTTTTTCTCTCTTCTCTTGGAATCTACCCTTTCCTTGTAACTATTGTTACTCTACTGTAATCTTGCTTTAACTTGCTCTTGTAGTTCACTGATACTTATTGCAAAATCTTCTCCATCTGCGCTCCTCTTCTCTAATTGACCCAAATCACGTATTTCACATGCTCCTCTTGGATGCATACCATACAGAATCTGGAATGGAATCATCCCTGTACTTCAGTTTGGTGAATCATTATATGCAAACTCAGCTTGAGCTAACACCTTATCCCATTGCTTTGGACTTTCTCCAATCAGAATTCTCAACATGTTACTTAGACTCCTGTTTACCACCTCAGTCTGGCCATCAGAATGTGGATGATATGCTGAACTGAAATTCAACTTAGTACCCAACTTCTTCCACAAGGTTCTCCAGAAATGACCTGTGAACTTCACATCCCTGTCAGATACAATACTCTTAGGTAAACCATGTAGCTTCACAACTTCATTAAAAAACAAGTTAGCAATGTGTGTGGCATCACTAGTCTTATAACATGGAATGAAATGTGCCATCTTAGTGAACCTATCCACCACCACAAAAATAGAATCATTTCCCTTCTGAGTCTTTGGAAAACCCAAAATGAAATCCATACTCACAGAGTTCGAAGGCCTAGTCAGAATAGGCAATGGTGTGTATAAGCCTGTGTTTTGGCTTCTTCCTTTGGCATGCTGACATACCCTACATCACCTCACCTTTGGCCAAAAACAGAAATGGCTCAACTGTCCAAAGGTCTTATCACTTCCAAAGTGACCTGCCATCCCTCCATTATGTTTCTCCTGTATTAAATTCTCTCTCATGGAACATTTGGGGATACAAAGTTTATTGCTCTTAAAGAGTAAACACTCTTGCAACATATACTCAATCCATGATTCTTTGCCTACCTCTATAGGATTTCTACAAGATCTATATGCATTCTGAAAATCGCTGTCAGCCTCATACAAATCTATTAAGTGCTCAAATCCTAAGACTTGGATCTGATTCTCTTGCACCATCTATTGGCCCGGTTTTGCAACCAGGCTTAGTGCTATGGGCACCTGCTAACTAGTAGCAGCAGTTTCAATAGAAATAAAAACAATAAACTAAATAAACAAGATTATTCATGGATCTAAGCAAAGATATTAAGCAAATAACAAAGATAATTTAAGATCAAGAACAAGAACATATAAGAATAAAGAATTTGTATTGAAATAATGGGGCAAGCAAGTGCTTGCGGAATCAATACCTCTAATGGTGAGGTTGAATGGCTCCAAGGATGAGCAACTCCAATCTCCAATGGTCTCTTCTCCAATGTGGTTTGCAATGGCTAAAATGCTCAGGGGAGATTTCAGCAGCATAAGGATGAGATAATGGATGGATGTGAAATGAGGAGCCCCTACCACCTTTTTATAGGTTTTGGTGGTGGGAGATACCATTTGTGGTTTTGTGGAAACCAAATGGTATTGACCAACATGGTTTAGGTACTTTTCCCTCCTTTTTCCTTTTTTGAATAAAAATAATATTTTAATTCCCTTTTTAATATTTTTGGGAATTTGGACCCTTTTTGAGGGTTTTTTATGATTTTCTTGGAAAAATAATCTTTTTTAATGGAAAAAGGGGTGTACTAAGGTCTTTTGGTGACCTTTTGTTGGTTTCAGAGGCTCAGATGGTGGAAAAGTGGACAAATGGGTCATGTGAGTAAGGGAATGAGCTAGTGAGCACTTTTTAGGTGTTAACAGATTGCCCCCTGATGTGTGAGGGCAGGAGCTCATCGTATGGCCGATAGACATCATAGTTCTTTTGTCCTTTTTCTGGGTTTTAGGGGAGAGAAGAGACCGGTTGGAGACTGGAGCCACGGCCCTTGGAAGCTGCAAAAACAAAAAATATTACATTGCCTCAATATGAATGAGGTATAATCTCTGATAAAGGACGAGGCGGGCATTCCCATGCTCGTATCAAGACATATACAAAACAATTAGTCCCAAGAAGGGGGATCTAATACGTAAAGAAATATACCGGTACATCATAATGGTCCAGAGGGGACATGATTGTGGGATATACTCATGATCATGGCTGATCTCAATAACTGATACACTGGAATAACTGTTGAACTGCTGAAACTGAAGGTGTCCAACATCTGTATGGATTCAATGACTGTGAGCCATCTCTTAGGGAGTATTGTAACTATATACTCAAGGGAGTATGAAACCTGGGTAAATCTTAATACTGTCGCCATGCGCAGCCCGGATATCTATAGAAAAAGTGTAACTGGTGTTATCCATAGGAAGACTCTCAAATGTGGAGGAGTCAGGAGGTATCCGGGGTCTTCGACCAATAACTGAACGGACCAATACCCTGTGCGAGTCTCAACGATGCGATCAAGGTGTTGAAGTCGAGCATGTGAGAAACAACCATTGGGAGAGGCACTGAGGATTCCTCTCGAAATGATTCGTAGGCACTCATCGTAAATGGTAATGAGTCCAAGACACAGGGGCCTCTAGGTCTATCCTCTGGAATCAATATGGTTGTCGTCGACAGAGGGAGACCAGCAACTAACAAGGCAATGATGTTTCCTTGCTGGGAGCGCGAGGTGTAAACTGAAGTGATGTAGTACTGCTGGTAGGACTGACATACTTGTGGGGATGGGAAATAACTGGGTTAAAAAATGGGTAGACTCAAACTTCCTTTGTTCAGAGCATGATGACATGGTTGACCTGGCAGCATAGGGAACTGACTTGTAGGTGTGGGGATCATCTTTTAGGGACTGAAGGGTATGTACTGACTCTGGGGGGGTGAAGCTGATGGTAGCTGTCGAGGGAGTTTCCGGGTGACATACTGCAGAATACTCTGAACAAAGGCGACCAGAATGGGGAAGCTGCTATGTGAGTAGACATGATCTGTCGTGGCGCCAAGAGGCACCATTCTTCCTTCTTCGTAGTTTTAATGAGCTCCAAGAAGGGATAAAAGTGTGCTCTGAAATGGTACGGTCCTGTGGATTTTGTGAGCCCAGGACGGCGCATGCTCATGGTTGCTTTCATGTTTAGAGAGTCTGAAAACGGTAAGTGGACTCTGTTGGTGTTTCTTTTTCGTAAGTTTAGTCTCCAAGGCCCGAAAAAGGATAAAATGATGCGGATGGAGAACTCTTCTAGCCGATGTGACTAGAGTATACATTTTTCGTAATTAGTCTACGAGGTCCGGAAAAGGGGTAAACTTATACCAGGTAGACGCCCTTTCAGATACGTTTATCGAGCATGAAAGGAAGCAAGATTGCTCGGCGATCTTTTCATTGTTTTAGGAGTCAGAAAAGAGCTTAACAGAAACTCCCTAAGTGCCTTTTTCGTAAAAAGGGGTTGCTCGGCCCGAAAAAGGGATAAAATTATACCGAACAAAAAATGGATTGATGAGGGCGAGAAAAGGTCTCAAGCATCGTCATCAGTGCGGAAAACTGGATCCGGTGACATAAGGATTGTCGGAAACGGAGAACGGCCGATGTGGCACGCAAGCCGAGGTGACGAGGGGGCATGGAAAAAATGCCCGGGAAATCGAAAGGTGAGAGCGAGAAATGATCTCAAGCATCATCACGAGCGTGGAAAACTGAATCCGGCGATATAAGGCACGTCAAAAACGGGCTATGACCGATGTGGCATGCAAACCGAGGTGACAAGGTGTCGGGACACAATGTTGATATTGGTCCTGGTGAGAGCGAGAAATGATCTCAAGCATCATCACGGGCACGGAAATATGAATCCGGCGGTGCACATGGTGCGAAAAACGGAGGTCATAAGGACTCCAGAATGGTGAAAGGAAATAACTAAGTTAAAAAATGGTTGTAAATAAAGGTGAGCCCACCAAGCCAAGGATGTAATGGTGGGGAGAAATGATTACCCGTGGGGGAAAAATACTAGGTGTATCAAATCAACTGAAATATACAAGTGACACGTGACCTCAAAAATGGTTGAGATCACGAATATGAAAAAGTGAGCAGGGTTAATGGTCTGCCCCCATGCTATGTGCATGGGGTTTGTGATTGTGGATCACATATGTGTTGGTTTGAACGATGGGCTCATTGAGGTGTTGAGATAGAGATGATGGGGAAGGTTCAAAATGATTGATCATGCCCCCTATCCCGGGGTCGAGGTAATCTATTATGCCCCCTAACTCAGAGGTGTCAATGTGGTGCAGATGTTGTCTCATAGAGAGATCAATAGGGCATTGAGCAACTGCTGGCGGGGTGTTATACCATGAGGCTGTGGGTCGTGGTGGCATACTGAAGTGATGATATGATAATGGGGGATTCCCTTTGTGGGGTGGATGCCCCCAGTATCTCCGACGAGGATCACGGTGATGATGAGTAGGCAAGGTTTTGGGCATGCCCCCATGTTGTGGACATGTGGTTTCCTGGTTGATTTGAAAGGGTTCAACCTGTGTGTCAAAGGGATCAATGGAAGGGGCCGACCGGACAGAGGGGTATCCAGTGGAGATCATATAAATGGCGGGGTCAAGGCCAGGCATTTCGGTATCTGACCAAGTAAAGACATCAGTGAATTCTTGGAACAGTTGTTGGTATTCTCCGATCTCATGCTCACTGTGGGAGGTTCCTAATGTGATGGTATGAAGGGCACCAAGTGGGTCAGAGATGTCAATGTGGATGACGGGAGAAATATCGGCCATGGGATCCGTTAACCAGTCGATTTTAGTAGGAAGGAAATCCTTGGACTCAACCGCGGATTGGGTAGCGGTGGTGGATGAAGTCTCTTCCAGGAGGAAGTATGGACGATGGTGCATGTCTTCCCCGGGATAATCAAAGGTAGTAGGAGTCTCGAGAACCTCTTCATCATTGCGGGACCTTTGAGTGGTCAAATCGAGTGATGAGGTAGTGGTAGTCGAAGAGATCATGTAGATGGTGTTAATCTCTCCGGATGAGGATGATGCGGGAGGGTAGATCTCCTCGATAGTAGAGGGTGCCGTCTCTAGGTCCAAATTGTTCATCTCGTAGAGAGCTGCTCTGTAGTCTGGGATGTCAGGACAGTTATGCGAGTAGTGGCCATAAATACCGCATATCGCACATGGGTGGTTGGTACGCAGTGATTTATCACGAGGCATAGGGTTTGGATCTAGTTTGACCACCGGGATGTTGGGGTCGTCGTCCAACATTTGCATGTGTTCCTGCAATGCAGGTAACTGTGGGCACTGATGGGTTGGATGGCCTAACTCATCACACAGCGAGCATTTTGGAGGAGCACGAAATATGGGGGGAGGTTTAACTGCCTTGGGTGGGGGAACCGCAGTGTATGGTTGTGGGCCTCTGCCCCCAGTGGGCCTGACGAATGGAGGGGGATTCGTCGACGACGAAGGAGTCGTGATACCGGGAGGTGGTTGGGTAGAAGTAACAATGGGTTGCACCGGTTGTAGGATGACATTTGGTGTCGGTGGAGGAACGGGAGGCGTAATATACCACACGGGTAATCCCAATGTTAACCCGGGGAGACTAAGGGTAGCCATAACCGGGGCGCTTACTACACCCGAAGGAGGAAATAGAAAGGGGATTGTGTGGATAGGTGTAACACCGATGTGACTAGGGACCAATGGTGGTTTGGGTAACAAGGAGGGTTGATTACCGGGTGTTTGTGAAAGAGTGCAGAGGTTAGCGACCTGGGTCTCCGGTGACGGTGGTGGAATGGCCTGGAATGTAGAGGTTATCGACGCCTCGGAGTAAAGTCTGGGTCCTACTGAGGAAATGAATGAGGTAGTTGCACCACAAACAGGTTGTTCAACCATGGTGAGACCATTTTTAGGTGTGGTAGGGGCCTTGGGATCGTAATAGGTGAGCTGGTCGACCTTGACCACGCGTCCCTCATGGGGGAACATCATGGTACGAAAAACGGAGGAGGCAACCGCTTTCATGGCGTACATGTAGTTGCGACCAAGTAAAAGGTTATAGTCTAGTGGGGCATTGATGACCTCAATGTCAATGAGCATGGTTTTACCCGCCAGCTGGACAGGGACATTGGCTAAAAGACCTAGGGGTTGAGCCGAACGGCCGTCATAAGCTCGTAATGCAGTGGTGGACTGCTGGAGAGTAGGGGATCCCAACTTCTGCCAAACAAATGTGGACATGACGCATGTGGAGGCCCCTTCATCGATAATGCACCGATGGATGACAAGATTCCGAACAGAAACGGAAACTTGGAATGCTAAAGAGGAAGGCAGGCGGGGTTCAGACTGGTCTGAATCGAATGCGATCAACTGTGAATCATTGGGGTCAATGGTGCCAATGGCAGAGAGCAAAGTTTTGCGCTGCGAAGGACAGTTTTGCAAAACTTCTAAAGCAGACATGGCTGCAGGAGACTGGGCTAAGTCGTCTACGATGTTGTAATTCGACGCAGCGCGAGCATTGGGATTACTGTTGATGCGACAAAGTGGGAAGCGAGGTGCTTTGGAAGCGCCATCAAGTGAAGCCGGAGGTATACGTAACGTTTGATCTGTGGGATTAACGTTAGTGTTCTTGTCGGCGGGTGGGGCTTCAGAGGTGGAGCCATATTGGTTCCAACGAGTTTGGAGGTTAGCATCGGCAGTCGACATCATCAACAAATGGTGAGTACCTGAATCGAACATGGGTTGATCAGTGGCTGCATAAGTGATCTGCTGTGGTGGCACGTTTCCCTGAGGGGGGGCTAACAGCTGAGTGTTCACTACACCCTGGTTTGGAAAGGGGTTTTGCAGCACCAAAGGTTGATGTTGAGGTGGTGGAGGGTTGGGTGGTGGCTGAGGAACCGCTTGCCCTTGACGATGGGCATCGTTGGTCCAGAGTTGCCGAGCTCGCTCCAAATGTGGGCAAGAATGCGTGTAATGACCATAGATCCCGCAAATAGAACAAGGGTGGTTTGTTCTGAGGTTATTATTTCTAGGCTGCTTAGGATTCCGATCCGGATTGCGGTTGGGAGGAGCAGCATTGTTATTCTGCGGAGGATTGGGAGGTGGAGGACCTTGCTGATGTTGTTGGTTATTACCGTGGTTATGACCTATACCACGGTTCTGTTGCGCACCTTGGTTGCGCTGGTTATTTTGGTATTGGGACTGATGTTGTTGTGCGTACACATGCCCTTGAGCATTGGGGGGATTCTGGGGAGCCGCAAGTGCAGGAGCAGGTTGCGGTGGATAGTATGCAGGTGGAGCTGGAGGTGGTCCAGTTGCCTGTTGGGGTTGTTGGTATCCCTGAGCTGGTGGAGGTGTGAGGTTAGCTGGTGCAACCGGTTGTGGGTAATGCATGGGCTGTTGTGGGAACTGCATGGGGGTCTGAACCGTAGGTTGAGCATAGTATGTAGGAGGTACATATGCTGATGGCGCTTGGCCATAACAATGTTGTGGACAAGAGGGTCCATGAACGTGATGGGTCTGGTTTGTTGTAGCATAGGAAGTCGTCGCTCCGGAACTAGATGTAGCCCTAGAAAGGTCTGGGGCGGGCATGGTGCTCACCATACTGAAAGGTTTTGCTTGCGGTGTAATTTGGCCAATAATGCCATCAGCGGCATGTGATGCCCCCGGTGTGTCACCGCGTGCAGAGTCACCTCGTGGGGCGTCCGGTATGATCGTGTATAAGTAACCCGATTGGGCGTAGATGAGATCAAACTGTTGGGCCTTGAGGATGGCCTCTTCCTCAGACTGGGGTCTTTCAGATGCTACATCCTTCGCAATGAGAGGAAGGAGGGATTTAAGGAACCAGTCTAAAAAGATTCGGTCGTCTAATTTGATCTTGCATAGGCTTCGGCGCCGACGCCAATCATGAATATGGTCAGTGATATGCGTGGCCGTGTTCTGTCTGCAAGACAGTAGGATCTCGACGCCCGCATCGTAGCGGACAGGTAGCTGGAATAATTGTAGAAAGGTCGAGGCAAGGGAGGTAAATGTGGAATGCGTCCCATGGGGTTGCTCGATATACCATTTGGCTGCGGAGCCAGTGAAGGTGCGTTGTAAAAGCCGTAGGCGGATTGAGTCATCCACTATGGAGTTTGAGGAACACCATAAGTGGAAGGACATGATGTGATTTTGGGGGTCTTCTCCAGCCTTACCCTCGAACTTAGGGATGTCAGAGGGAATTTTAGTGGGCATATGGGGCCAAGCAGGATCATGTCTGATGGGGTCATTTGTGAGCCTAGCTAGATCTGGCAGGTTGAGACTTGCCATGTATGGTAGACTAGCGGATGTGGTGACCGGAACCGGGACCTGCCTAGCCATTGTGGTATGGTGTGGGGGTCCAGTAGCGCCTATAGGTATGCTGTGTATGGAGGGTATGTGCCTTCCAAAAGGTGTGGCCTGATATGGGTTAGCGCTCCCAAGTGTAACTTGGGTTACACTTGGGTTAGGAATCGCACTAGGGATTCCTGGTATAGCACTGCCAAGTGCAACATGAGTTACACTTGGGTTAGGAATCGCACTAGGGATTCCTGGGATAGCACTCCCAAGTGCAACAGGAGTTACATTTGGGTTAGGAATCGCACTAGGGATTCCTGGGATAGGGTTTGTGGAAACCGAAGGGGGTATGACCCCCATGTTGGGCATGCCCATGACAGGTGGTGGTCCTGTGCTAGGCATTCCTGAATGTGGAGTGTTACCCATATTGGGCATACCCAAGGGGGTGGTTGTTACCGTGGATGGTACTACCGCAGAAGGGTCTGCGGATGTCTGACCTATGGTTAATGTAAATTGTGGATCAATTGGTGTTCCAGACATGCTTGTGGTTGGTGGTAACTCTGTAGGGTTTTCGGATTCTACCTCCAAATCAAAGGTGAAGTGGGGTATGTCAGAATCGGATGACCGTCTAAATGATTGACGATGTGTCGAATCAAGGGATAATGCTCTGCGTCCGTGACGTGGAGAGCCAAGTGGACTAAACTCTGGGAGTTCGCCCTGTAGACGACGGGAGCGTCTAAAATTCTCAATGGTGAGAATATGTTTGTATGTAAAAATTTGTTTAAGTATTAGGTGGTGATATAATATAAAAGACTCAAAACCCTTCTGCAACCAAGGGTGCAAGAAGGGGAGTGAAAAAAGAAGGCTCACAGGCCAAAAAATCAATCCTCAAAAAAGGCACTTATCCTAGCAGCTGTGCTACAATAAGTGGAGGAATGCAACAACTGGTCAGAATACCAACATGCAAGCGGCTCCTAGAAAAAATAGGTGTAACTAGACCACAGGTAGGTTGAAATCATGCAAACACCTAATCTAAAAGTATTGTGACTCAAACAGACGATATCCTCTGCAAGGTGATGAAATCCAAGTCAGACAATATGAATGTTGAGACAACGGCTAGATATCCCCCTACCGGGAGGGACACCGGGTAATCAATCCTAAAGACAGGCTACTAGGATACTCCGTTCATGACGCGTCGAGAAAAGGTAAATCTGCCGTTTGGTCCTTTGATCGCAATATCCCAATACAGGGATATCCCGAGAACTGCGAATGGTAGCCCTTCGGTTACTGAATGGGTTTCGGTATCCCACTCAGGCTTCCGGAACCATCCTCGCGACTTCAACCCTCCTAAGGGAGAGGCCTTCCCACAAACCGGTTGTGACCGCGCCAAAAAGTACTAAGAGATTTTAGCTCCCTAATTGGACAACTTCTATGTCTCAGATGTAATAACTGAGGGGTGTTATTGGAACACCTATCCCCCCAATACTACCTAGCTACAAAAGTTCTTTTAGTGTTCCCCAAGTGGGGTTAAAAGTGTGTTGAAATTAGGGTACGTTTTAAGGCTTAGTTCAATTAAGTGATCGTGTGAGTGCACGTGAGGTATTGTAAACTGAACTTGAAAAATGTAAATGCTTTTATAGGAAATTTTCACAAAACAAAGGAGTTTTTGAAAATAAAAAAGCAAATATTTATGACTTTTTCAAATAAATGGGAATTAAATTGCTTTGCAAATATCAACTCAAAAAACAAAGAATCTTTTGATTTCTGAAAGCAAATAATAGACTTCTTTAAAAGAAATAAATGGATTTCTTTTTTCAAGTAAATTGCTAAGGGCAAGATTTTAAAGAAGTAAACAGGAAATTTTTTTAATCTAGATAAAAATGCAAAAATAGATCTTTCTTTCAATTGATGAAAATTTTTAAAAAGACTTCTTTCACATGTGCATTCTAAATAGTAAAATGTTCCTATGGTTGTAAACAATGTTGGAATCTTAGTACTGTAAAAATATGAGCCAAAATGGGTGAACTAAAGTGATAAATAACACTAAAATACAATATTATATAAATTTATATGGAAAATTTCTTAAATCTAATAGCATATTTGGATTCCTTGATCGAAAACACCCAATTTGAAAAAAAAAATCGTTTCAAACGGAGTTCGGGAGAGGGAGATATGGTCGTTTGAAAATTGAGCTGCGCGGCCAAAAAATGACATGGACCGCGCGGGTTTTGGACCAAAAGTCGCGATGGACCGCGCGGGTTTTGGGCCAAAAGTCGCGATGGACCGCGCGGGTTTCTGTCGCACAGTCGCGATGGACCGCGCGGGTTTCTGGCAAAAAGCCGCGATGGGCCGCGCGGAAAAACGCAGAAAAGTCGCGATGGACCGCGCGACTGTCTGGCAAAAAGCCGCGATGGGCCGCGCGGAAAAACGCAGAAAAGTCGCGATGGACCGCGCGACTGTCTGGAAAAAGGCCGCGATGGACCGCGCGGGAAAACGCAGAAAAGTCGCGATGGACCGCGCGACTGTCTGTCAAAAAACCGCGAGGCGGAAGCCGTGCACGGAAACCGAGAAACGAACCCGAAAATTGAAAATTTTGGGCTGTTTATGGGGCCAAATCTCAGAACAGCAATGGATCTGCTGTCTAAGATGGCAGATCTATGGATCTAAAGGTTAAAAACTCATAAAAACTAAGATTTAAAGGTAAAACTAGAGATCTAAAGTTCAAACCAAAGCGGAGTCGCCAAAAACTGTTGGCCCGGTTTTGCAACCAGGCTTAGTGCTATGGGCACCTGCTAACTAGTAGCAGCAGTTTCAATAGAAATAAAAACAATAAACTAAATAAACAAGATTATTCATGGATCTAAGCAAAGATATTAAGCAAATAACAAAGATAATTTAAGATCAAGAACAAGAACATATAAGAATAAAGAATTTGTATTGAAATAATGGGGCAAGCAAGTGCTTGCGGAATCAATACCTCTAATGGTGAGGTTGAATGGCTCCAAGGATGAGCAACTCCAATCTCCAATGGTCTCTTCTCCAATGTGGTTTGCAATGGCTAAAATGCTCAGGGGAGATTTCAGCAGCATAAGGATGAGATAATGGATGGATGTGAAATGAGGAGCCCCTACCACCTTTTTATAGGTTTTGGTGGTGGGAGATACCATTTGTGGTTTTGTGGAAACCAAATGGTATTGACCAACATGGTTTAGGTACTTTTCCCTCCTTTTTCCTTTTTTGAATAAAAATAATATTTTAATTCCCTTTTTAATATTTTTGGGAATTTGGACCCTTTTGAGGGTTTTTTATGATTTTCTTGGAAAAATAATCTTTTTTAATGGAAAAAGGGGTGTACTAAGGTCTTTTGGTGACCTTTTGTTGGTTTCAGAGGCTCAGATGGTGGAAAAGTGGACAAATGGGTCATGTGAGTAAGGGAATGAGCTAGTGAGCACTTTTTAGGTGTTAACACCATCAATTTTCTTCTACTTAGAGCATCAACTACTCGATTTGATCTCCCACTTATGTGCTTTATCACAAAGGTAAAGTTTTGCATGAACTCAACCCACTTGGCATGTTTCTGGTTCAACTTAGGTTGCTGCATAATGTACTGCAAGGCATGGTTATCCGAAAACAAAACAAATTCTCTGGGCATCATATAATGTCTCCAATGCTTTAGTGATTGGACAACAACATAAAATTCCTTATCATAAGAGGAATATCTCTGTTTTGCTTCATTTAATTTCTCACTGAAATATGCTACAGGTATGTTGTTGATGTATATGTAACTTCGGAATGTATTTCATCTGTGTATTTCATATATATTTATTGTACCCTTATTAGAGATGTGTTATTCCTCTATAAGGAAGTGTCGTCATGTGGATTGACAAGTGTCGCAAGTGTGTGTACTTGCCGATGGGTTATTAGACCACCATGTGTGGGGTCGGCCCTTAAATATATATTATATTGTGGATGTACCTAGATAGACAAGTCGGTCGCATTAGGTCACTGGGAAAACATGTTAGTATAAATAGAGATCGGGAGATCTCTATTTTGATTATTCGGAAAGTCACACTTCTCTCACTCAGAAAGTGGCGCACTAGTGAGGAGGAGGATCATCTGCTACTAGGAGACTATCTCAAGTGTATTTTGGTTGTACTTTGGTTGAGCCATTGCTCTCTCTATCTCTGAGGAAGTTGTGGGGTTTTTCACCTTAGGGTTACCCCCACAGAAACTCTGTGTCTCTTGTCTCTCATGCTTTTGATTCTTGTGATGCTTGTCATGCTTATTGTGATTGTTATGCATTGATATATTGTATATGTTATTCTCTCAGTAAAGATCCAAGAGTATTGTGAATTAATGCTCAAAATTTAACATGGTATCAGAGCTAACCTGAGAAGAAGACATTTTGCAGTGACAAAAACTTGAGTTTCTTGTTTATTGGGTTTCTCTCCATAGATTTTGGAAAATCAGTATAGTAGATTGACTCTACTCATCAAGGAGAATCTATCTGTCCAATCAAAATTAAATTTTGAGCATTTTCAGATTTGGCCCTAAAAATTAGGGTTTCCACAAAAATAGGAATTTCTGAAATCTGAAGACATAGCTTGAAGCTCCTTGCAAAAATTGAAGTTTAGAGCTTTGGATCGAGATTTTTGGCTGGGTAGATCTTCGGGAAACGCAAACCCTAATTCAGGGCTCTCCCAAGTGAACCCGGGAGGACAAAAAGGCAAATCTGAAGGGTAAAGCTTTGTTGATCTCAAATTCTGAATTTACCAGGCTGACTAACTCATCAAGGCGCATCTTTCTATCCTTTCAGAAAGTTGAAATTCACATTTTGAATTTTTAGGGTTTTTTCGACAAACCCTAATCCGAGACCAGATCCAGTTTTCAGCATTTCAAGTGGGAAGGCCTAAATCTTTTCTATTTCCATTTGAAGTACTCTTTAAGATGTCTCACCACACCAAGCTTGAGGATAATATTGAAGGAGCTGATAACTTCCGAGCTTGGAAGTATAGGATTGGGTTAATCCTGGAAGAGAATGAGTTGGACTCATATGTAAAAGAAGACATCCCTATCCCAGAGGATGAAGAGGCTAAGGTATTGCATAAGAAGAACTTGGTCAAGGCAAAGAGAATCATTGTTGATTCCATCAAAGACCATCTCATACCCCATGTGTCTTCTCTAAAGACACCCAAGGAGATGTTTGACTCTTTGACCAAGCTATTTGAAGGAAAGAACATAAATCGGAAGATGACCCTGCGGAACCAATTGAAAGGAGTAAAGTTTCAGAATGGAGAAACCATTCAATCTTATTTTTCAAGGGTCTCCCAGATCAAGGAACAACTAGAAGCATTGGATGAAATGGTGGAGAATGGTGAAGTGGTGATGACCACTCTAAATGGCCTACCCAGGTCATGGGATTCCTTTGTTCAAGGAATTTGTGCAAGGAAGAAGTTGATCTCCTTCAACAGATTGCGGGAAGAATGCTCTCAAGAAGAAGCTAGGCTTGTGGCCCGAGAAGAAAAGATGGGAAATGAAGATCAAGCTCTCACAGCACATGCCAGGAAAGGCAAGTCCAAGAAGGAATCATCTCATAACAGGAGATTCTCACACCACCATTATCATAAAGATAAGAAAGATCTCAGATGCTTCAATTGCAATGAGAAGGGACACTTTGCTTCAGATTGTCCCAAGAAGAAGAAAGACAACAACAACAAATTCAACAACAACAAGAAGAATAACAAAAGAAGATATCATGCTCATGCTATCGAAGATGATGAACCCCCAAAGAAGAACGCTAGGGCAGAAAGTGATAGTGATGATGACTCATCAAGTGAAGAAGAGTATGTTCTAATTTCTGCTCTCACAGGTACTATCTCCCATGGTTGTAATGATTGGTTGATTGACAGTGGGGCTTCCAAACACATGACCGGGTTTAAGGAATCTTTTGTGAATCTATCTGAACATGAATCACCCCATAAGGTGAAACTTGGGGATGATTTTCAATACCCAATCAAAGGAAGTGGTGAAGCCTCCTACAACCTAGATTCTGGAAAATCTTTGAAGATGAAAGAAGTCCTTTATGTACCTGGGCTCAAGAAGAACTTACTCTCCATCTCTGCATTGGATGCAAAAGGTATGAGGGTTGCATTTGTGGATGGCCAAGTCCTAATGTGGCCAAAGGGAAAGAACATATATGATGCAGTAGTGATTGGAGAGCAAGAGGGAGGTTTGTATAAATTGAAGGGACAACCTGAACATTCCATGGTACATGAATCCATGGAGCCAAGTGAACTTTGGCATAGAAGACTTTCTCATATGCACTATAGGGCACTTCCAATTGCAAGCAAGGCTGTAGAGGGTCTTCCTGAAATCAAGACCAAACATGAAGGTGTTTGCAAAGGATGTGCAAAAGGTAAGAACATTAAGAAGGCTTTCCCAAGTAGTGAAAGCAAGGCAAAAGACATCCTGGAAATCATCCACTCAGATGTATGTGGTTCTATGTCATCCAGTTCTCTGAGTGGGTATGTTTACTATGTCTCATTTATTGATGAATTCTCTAGGAAGACTTGGGTATACTTCTTGAAGAACAAAGATGAGGTGTTTGATAAGTTCAAGGAATTCAAAACCTTGATGGAGAATCAAACTAACAAGAAGATCAAAACATATAGATCCGACAATGGTGGAGAATTCACCTCAGGTGACTTCAAGAAGCTTTGCAGTGATTCATGGATTAAGAGGGAGTTGAATGCTCCTTATAATCCTCAACAGAATGGAGTTGCAGAAAGGAAGAACAAAACAATCATGGAAGCAGCAAGGGCAATGCTGCATGACCAAGATCTACCTATGCATCTATGGGAAGAAGCAGCTAGAACAACTGTATATGTGCATAACAGAACACCCCACAAGATATTGGACAACAAAACTCTAGAAGAGGTATTTTCTGGTAAGAAACCTGAAGTCAGCCATCTCAGAATATTTGGTTGTCCAGTATACACTCATGTCCCAAAGGAAAAGAGGACCAAACTAGATCCTTCAGGAAAGAAGGGTATCTTTTTGGGTTACAGTGAAAGCTCGAAGGCTTACATAATATAATTTCCAGGGTTCAAGAAGATTGATGCCAGCAGGGATGTAACATTTGATGAAAACTCAGCATTCATCAAATCAAGGAAGGCACCTATCGAAGTTTATGAAGAACCTAAGGAAACTAGATTTCAAGACACTACCATGACTAAAGCAATTCCAGAAGTTGTTCGTGAGTTTGAAGATCCGCAAGAACCTGTAGATCCACCCCGTGGGGATAAATCTCACAAGAGGAAACCTGCATGGGCTAGAGAGCTCATTCAAGATGCATAAAGATTTGGCATTCCAGAAGAAGAACACAGAGCAAAGAAGAGAACTAGATCACATACCAGCTATGTTGCTTTACTGTGTGACATTATGAACAAAGAACCTTCCAGTTATGAAGAAGCAGCGGAAAATAAAGAATGGAAGGATGCCATGGTTGAGGAATACCAATCAATAATGAAGAATGATGTTTGGGATATTGTCCCAAGACCTAAAGAGAAGTTTGTTGTGACTTCTAAATGGATCTACAAAATGAAGCATGCTGCAGATGGCAGTGTAGAGAAATACAGAGCAAGATTCGTAGCTCGTGGCTTCTCTCAGAAAGAGGGAATAGATTATGAAGAAACCTTTGCACCTGTAGCCAGGTATACTTCCATCAAAATAGTACTTTCCCTGGCTGCAGCAATGAAATGGAAAATACACCAGATGGATGTTAATACTGCTTTCTTGAATGGTGTAGTTGAAGAGGAAGTATATGTGGAGCAGCCACTCGGTTTTGAAATACATGACAGGGAGTCATATGTGTGCAGATTGAAGAAATCCTTGTATGGCTTGAAGCAAGCTCCCAGAACTTGGTATGGTAGGATGGACAGTTTCCTATCTAGTTTGGGCTTTACCAAGAGTAAAGCGGATTCCAATCTTTACTACAAGGTTGAGGAAGGGAATCCTGTGATTCTACTCCTGTATGTGGATGACTTATTTGTAACAGGAGATGACAGATTGATATAAGATACTAAGAGGAAGCTTGCTGCCGAGTTCAATATGAAATATTTGGGAATGATGCATTATTTCCTAGGTATGGAGGTGTGGCAGAGTGCAGGTGGGATATTCGTTGGTCAAGGGAAGTACACAGTAGATATACTGAAGAGATTCGGGATGATGGATTGCAAGGCCATGGCCACACCTATGGCATCGAATCTGAAGCTTCTATGTGATGCTTCATCTGAGCTGGTTGATGTCTCTATGTATCGTCAGATGATTGGGTCCTTGATGTACCTAACGAACACGAGACCAGATATTTGCTTTGCAGTGAACACATTGAGCCAGTTCTTGACAGGAGTGTTCACCTGGTTGCTGTAAATCATGTTCTGAGGTACCTGAAGGGTACAGTGGATTATGGGCTCAAGTATGAAGAGAATCAAAAGTTTAACCTGCAGGGTTATGTTGATTCAGATTGGGCTGGCAGTGTGGCAGATAGGAAGAGCACATCTGGATGCTGCTTCAGTATGGGATTAGGTGTGATCTCTTGGTTTAGCAGGAAGCAGTCCTGCGTAGCACTGAGTATAGCTGAGGCAGAGTATGTTGCAGCCTATTCAGCTAGTTGTGAGGCAGTATGGCTACGGAAGATACTGTCTGAGTTATTTGATCTCCCGTTGGATGCTACTGGTATCTTTTGTGATGACCAGAGTTGTGTGAAGCTGTCCGAGAACCCAGTGTTTCATGACAGGTCGAAACACATAGAGATCAAATATCACTATATCAGGGATATGGTGCAGAGAGGAGCTATGAAGCTCCTGTATGTTGCGACAAACGAGCAGATTGCAGATGTGTTGACGAAGCCACTAGCCAGGGTGAAGTTCGAGTACTTCAGGGAGAGGCTTGGTGTTCTTCAGATTGATGACACTTCGAGGAAGAAGTGATGGACACATTTGCTGAAGCCATTCCAAGCATTTTGGAAGGAGGATCCTTCACATGGCTATGGATGTAAGCGCTGGATGATGAGCATCAGGATAATGTTCTGGTTTATGCTTTGTATGATCAGTTGGATCATTTATGTATGTATGCATCATGTTGATGCTGGATATGATCGGTTGGATCATGTGTATGTATTTTGTATATGCATCATGTTGGATGCTTGGACCATGTATCTGTATATGTATCAGGTGGATACATTGTATGATTAGGTAGATCATGTATGTTGATATGTATCATGTATTTATATTTGTATCAGGTGGATACACTGTGTGATTAGGTGGATCATGCATGATGATATGTATTAGGTAGATACTTGGTATGCATCAAGTAGATGCATTGTATGATTAGGATGATCATGGATGACGAGCTTCAGGATGTTTCTCCAGATGACATGCAGCAGGATGTTGCTCCAGATGACATGCAGCAGGATGTTGCAGTGATGATGATCAGGATGATCATGTGTACATCAGGATGATGTATGGTGAGTATCAGATTGATACTCTGTGGCCGTGGAACAGGTTGTGCAGATAAGCATGTAATTTGTGCCCTGGGAGATTTGCAGATAGTCTTTCGAGGTTTTTCCTATGGCATGTAATTTGTACCCTGGGATATCTGGAAAATGCTCTTTCGAGGTTTTGATTGGGAGGACATATAATTTGTGCCCTGGGAGATCTGCAGATAATCTTTCGAGGTTTTTCCTATGGCATGTAATTTGTGCCCTGGGATATCTGGTAGATGCTCTTTTAAGGTTTTGTCCTATGGCATTTAATTTGTGCCCTGGGATATCCGATAGGTTGAGCCGTGTGCTCGTAATCAGTCCTGGGATGCTATTTCAAGGTTTTGCCATGACCACATGTAATTTGTGCCCTGGGAGATCCGATAGGTTGAGCCTTGTGCTCGTAATCAGTCTTGGGATGCTCTTTCGAGGTTTTGTGGTGACCAGATGTAATTTGTGCCCTGGGAGATCCGATAGGTTGAGCCTTGTGCTCGTAATCAATCCTGGGATTCTCTTTTGAGGTTTTATGGTGGGGTCACATGTAATAAGTCCTGGAGATATGAACAGGATGAAAAAGGTCTCAGATGCTCTTTAGGGTTCTTGCTAGTCAAGAGACTCTTTTAAGGTTTTGTGACGCACGTAATAAGTCCTGAGATTTCCATAGTATGGCCAGTGATGATGAAGACCTGCAGGTGGTGGGCCTACATCCAGTATGAAAAAGGACTGGCTCTGTAGAAATTCCTATGACGAGTAGAGTCAGAGATTGGTTGAGATAGCAGCAGCAGTGACGATGCATCGGTGACGATGATCCTGAGAAGAAGACTTGTCTAGCAGATCTGTGTCGAGAAATACCTTCCTAGTTAAGAGGGAGTGTTGATGTATATGTAACTTCGGAATGTATTTCATCTGTGTATTTCGTATATATTTATTGTACCCTTATTAGAGATGTGTTATTCCTCTATAAGGAAGTGTCGTCATGTGGATTGACAAGTGTCGCAAGTGTGTGTACTTGCCGATGGGTTATTAGACCACCATGTGTGGGGTCGGACCTTAAATATATATTATATTGTGGATGTACCTAGCTAGACAAGTCGGCCCCATAAGGTCACTGGGAAAACATGTTAGTATAAATAGAGATCGGGAGATCTCTATTTTGATTATTCGGAAAGTCACACTTCTCTCACTCAGAAAGTGGCGCACTAGTGAGGAGGAGGATCATCTGCTACTAGGAGACTATCTCAAGTGTATTTTGGTTGTACTTTGGTTGAGCCATTGCTCTCTCTATCTCTAAGGAAGTTGTGGGGTTTTTCACCTTAGGGTTTTCCCCACGGAAACTCTGTGTCTGTTGTCTCTCATGCTTTTGATTCTTGTGATGCTTGTCATGCTTATTGTGATTGTTATGCATTGATATACTGTATATGTTATTCTCTCAGTAAATATCCAAGAGTATTGTGAATTAATGCTCAAAATTTAACATGGTATCAGAGCTAACCTGAGAAGAAGACATTTTGCAGTGACAGAAACTTGAGTTTCTTGTTTATTGGATTTCTCTCCATAGATTTTGGAAAATCAGTATAGTAGATTGACTCTACTCATCAAGGAGAATCTATCTATCCAATCAAAATTCCATTCTGAGCATTTTCAGATTTGGCCCCAAAAATTATGGTTTCCACAAAAATAGGAATTTCTGAAATCTGAAGACATAGCTGGAAGCTCTTTGCAAAAATCGAAGTTTAGAGCTTTGGATCGAGATTTTTGGCTGGGTAGATCTCCGGGAAACGCAAACCCTAATTCAGGGCTCTCCCTAGTGAACCTGGGAGGACAAAAAGGCAAATATGAAGGGTAAAGCTTTGTTTATCTCAAATTCTGAATACACCAGGCTGATCAACTCATCAAGGCGCATCTTTCTATCCTTTCAGAAAGTTGAAATTCACATTTTGAATTTTTAGGGTTTTTTCGACAAACCCTAATCCGAGACCAGATCCAGTTTTCAGCATTTCAAGTGGGAAGGCCTAAATATTTTCTATTTCCATTTGAAGTACTCTTTAAGATGTCTCACCACACCAAGCTTGAGGATAATCTTGAAGGAGCTGATAACTTCCGAGCTTGGAAGTATAGGATTGGGTTAATCCTGGAAGAGAATGAGTTGGACTCATATGTAAAATAAGACATCCCTATCCCAGAGGATGAAGAGGCTAAGGTATTGCATAAGAAGAACTTGGTCAAGGCAAAGAGAATCATTGTTGATTCTATCAAAGACCATCTCATACCCCATGTGTCTTCTCTAAAGACATCCAAGGAGATGTTTGACTCTTTGACCAAGCTATTTGAAGGAAAGAACATAAATCGGAAGATGACCCTGCAGAACCAATTGAAAGGAGTAAAGTTTCAGAATGGAGAAACCATTCAATCTTATTTTTCAAGGGTCTCCCAGATCAAGGAACAACTAGAAGCAGTGGATGAAATGGTGGAGAATGGTGAAGTGGTGATGACCACTCTAAATGGCCTACCCAGGTCATGGGATTCCTTTGTTCAAGGAATTTGTGCAAGGAAGAAGTTGATCTCCTTCAACAGATTGCGGGAAGAATGCTCTCAAGAAGAAGCTAGGCTTGTGGCCCGAGAAGAAAAGACGGGAAATGAAGATGAAGCTCCCACAGCACATGCCATGAAAGGCAAGTCCAAGAAGGAATCATCTCATAACAGGAGATTCTCACACCACCATTATCATAAAGATAAGAAAGATCTCAGATGCTTCAATTGCAATGAGAACGGACACTTTGCTTCAGATTTTCCCAAGAAGAAGAAAGACAACAACAACAACTTCAACAACAACAAGAATAACAAAAGAAGATATCATGCTCATGCTGTCGAAGATGATGAACCCCCAAAGAAGAAGGCTAGGGCAGAAAGTGATAGTGATGATGACTCATCAAGTGAAGAAGAGTATGTTCTAATTTCTGCTCTCACAGGTACTATCTCCCATGGTTGTAATGATTGGTTGATTGACAGTGGGGCTTCCAAACACATGACTGGGTTTAAGGAATCTTTTGTGAATCTATCTGAACATGAATCACCCCATAAGGTGAAACTTGGGGATGATTTTCAATACCCAATCAAAGGAAGTGGTGAAGCCTCCTACAACCTAGATTCTGGAAAATCTTTGAAGATGAAAGAAGTCCTTTATGTACCTGGGCTCAAGAAGAACTTACTCTCCATCTCTGCATTGGATGCAAAAGGTATGAGGGTTGCATTTGTGGATGGCCAAGTCCTAATGTGGCCAAAGGGAAAGAACATATATGATGCAGTAGTGATTGGAGAGCAAGAGGGAGGTTTGTATAAATTGAAGGGACAACCTGAACATTCCATGGTACATGAATCCATGGAGCCAAGTGAACTTTGGCATAGAAGACTTTCTCATATGCACTATAGGGCACTTCCAATTGCAAGCAAGGCTGTAGAGGGTCTTCCTGAAATCAAGACCAAACATGAAGGTGTTTGCAAAGGATGTGCAAAAGGTAAGAACATTAAGAAGGCTTTCCCAAGTAGTGAAAGCAAGGCAAAAGACATCTTGGAAATCATCCACTCAGATGTATGTGGTCCTATGTCATCCAGTTCTCTGAGTGGGTATGTTTACTATGTCTCATTTATTGATGACTTCTCTAGGAAGACTTGGGTATACTTCTTGAAGAACAAAGATGAGGTGTTTGATAAGTTCAAGGAATTCAAAACCTTGATGGAGAATCAAACTAACAAGAAGATCAAAACATATAGATCCAACAATGGTGGAGAATTCACCTCAGGTGACTTCAAGAAGCTTTGCAGTGATTCGGGGATTAAGAGGGAGTTGAATTCTCCTTATAATCCTCAACAGAATGGAGTTGCAGAAAGGAAGAACAAAACAATCATGGAAGCAGCAAGGGCAATGCTGCATGATCAGGATCTACCTATGCATCTATAGGCAGAAGCAGCTAGAACAACTGTATATGTGCAGAATAGAACACCCCACAAGATATTGGACAACAAAACTCTAGAAGAGGTCTTTTCTGGTAAGAAACCTGAAGTCAGCCATCTCAGAATATTTGGTTGTCCAGTATACACTCATGTCCCAAAGGAAAAGAGGACCAAACTAGATCCTTCAGGAAAGAAGGGTATCTTTTTGGGTTACAGTGAAAGCTCGAAGGCTTACAGAATATAATTTCCAGGGTTCAAGAAGATTGATGCCAGCAGGGATGTAACATTTGATGAAAACTCAGCATTCATCAAATCAAGGAAGGCACCTATCGAAGTTTATGAAGAACCTAAGGAAACTAGATTTCAAGACACTACCATGACTGAAGCAATTCCAGAAGTTGTTCGTGAGTTTGAAGATCCGCAAGAACCTGTAGATCCACCCCGTGAGGATAAATCTCACA
Organism: Larix kaempferi; assembly: GCA_027924585.1. Taxonomy (NCBI): domain Eukaryota; kingdom Viridiplantae; phylum Streptophyta; class Pinopsida; order Pinales; family Pinaceae; genus Larix; species Larix kaempferi. The sequence continues at coordinate 4,025,341 of BSBM01000519.1, forward strand.
AGAGGAAACCTGCATGGGCTAGAGAGCTCATTCAAGATGCATAAAGATTTGGCATTCCAGAAGAAGAACACAGAGCAAAGAAGAGAACTAGATCACATACCAGCTATGTTGCTTTACTGTGTGACATTATGAACAAAGAACCTTCCAGTTATGAAGAAGCAGCGGAAAATAAAGAATGGAAGGATGCCATGGTTGAGGAATACCAATCAATAATGAAGAATGATGTTTGGGATATTGTCCCAAGACCTAAAGAGAAGTCTGTTGTGACTTCTAAATGGATCTACAAAATCAAGCATGCTGCAGATGGTAGTGTAGAGAAATACAGAGCAAGATTCGTAGCTCGTGGCTTCTCTCAGAAAGAGGGAATAGATTATGAAGAAACCTTTGCACCTGTAGCCAGGTATACTTCCATCAAAACAGTACTTTCCCTGGCTGTAGCAATGAAATGGAAAATACACCAGATGGATGTTAAGACTGCTTTCTCGAATGGTGTAGTTGAAGAGGAAGTATATGTGGAGCAGCCACTCGGTTTTGAAATACATGACAGGGAGTCATATGTGTGCAGATTGAAGAAATCCTTGTATGGCTTGAAGCAAGCTACCAGAACTTGGTATGGTAGGATGGACAGTTTCCTATCTAGTTTGGGCTTTACCAAGAGTAAAGCGGATTCCAACCTTTACTACAAGGTTGAGGAAGGGAATCCTGTGATTCTACTCCTGTATGTGGACGACTTATTTGTAACAGGAGATGACAGATTGATATCAGATACTAAGAGGAAGCTTGCTGCCAAGTTCAATATGAAAGATTTGGGAATGATGCATTATTTCCTAGGTATGGAGGTGTGGCGGAGTGCAGGTGGGATCTTCCTTGGTCAAGGGAAGTACACAGTAGATATACTGAAGAGATTCGGGATGATGGATTGCAAGGCCATGGCCACACCTATGGCATCGAATTTGAAGCTTCTATGTGATGCTTCATCTGAGCCGGTTGATGTCTCTATGTATCGTCAGATGATTGGGTCCTTGATGTACCTAACGAACACGAGATCGGATATTTGCTTTGCGGTGAACACATTGAGCCAGTTCTTGACAGATCCGAGGAGTGTTCACCTGGTTGCTGTAAAGCATGTTCTGAGGTACCTGAAGGGTACAGTGGATTATGGGCTCAAGTATGAAGAGAATCAAAATTTTAACCTGCAGGGTTATGTTGATTCAGATTGGGATGGCAGTGCGGCAGATAGGAAGAGCATATCTGGATGCTGCTTCAGTATGGGATCAGGTGTGATCTCTTGGTTTAGCAGGAAGCAGTCCTGCGTAGCACTGAGTATAGCTGAGGCAGAGTATGTTGTAGCCTATTCAGCTAGTTGTGAGGCAGTATGGCTACGGAAGCTACTGTCTGAGTTATTTGATCTCCTGTTGGATGCTACTGGTATCTTTTGTGATAACCAGAGTTGTGTGAAGCTGTCCGAGAACCCAGTGTTTCATGATAGGTCGAAACACATAGAGATCAAATATCACTATATCAGGGATATGGTGCAGAGAGGAGCTATGAAGCTCCTGTACGTTGTGACAAACGAGCAGATTGCAGATGTGCTGACGAAGCCACTAGCCAGGGTGAAGTTCGAGTACTTCAGGGAGAGCCTTGGTGTTCTTCAGATTCATGACACTTCGAGGAATAAGTGATGGACACATTTGCTGAAGCCATTCCAAGCATGTTGGAAGGAGGATCCTTCACATGGCTATGGATGTAAGCGCTGGATGATGAGCATCAGGATGATGTTCTGGTTTATGCTTTGTATGATCAATTGGATCATTTATGTATGTACGCATCATGTTGATGTTGGATATGATCGGTTGGATCATGTGTATGTATTTTGTATATGCATCATGTTGGATGCTTGGACCATGTATCTGTATATGTATCAGGTGGATACATTGTATGATTAGGTAGATCATGTATGTTGATATGTATCATGTATTTATATTTGTATCAGGTGGATACACTGTGTGATCAGGTGGATCATGTATGATGATATGTATTAGGTAGATACTTGGTATGCATCAGGTAGATGCATTGTATGATTAGGATGATCATGGATGACGAGCTTCAGGATGTTGCTCCAGATGACATGCAACAGGATGTTACAGTGATGATGATCAGGATGATCATGTGTACATCAGGATGATGTATGGTGAGTATCATATTGATACTCTGTGGCTGTGGAACAGGTTGTGCAGATAAGCATGTAATTTGTGCCCTGGGAGATTTGCAGATAGTCTTTCGAGGTTTTGCCTATGGCATGTAATTTGTACCCTGGGATATCTGGAAAATGCTCTTTCGAGGTTTTGCTTGGGAGGACATATAATTTGTGCCCTGGGAGATCTGCAGATAATCTTTCGAGGTTTTTCCTATGGCATGTAATTTGTGCCCTGGGATATCTGGTAGATGCTCTTTCAAGGTTTTGTCCTATGGCATGTAATTTGTGCCCTGGGATATCCGATAGGTTCAGCCGTGTGCTCGTAATCAGTCCTGGGATGCTCTTTCAAGGTTTTGCCATGACCACATGTAATTTGTGCCCTGGGAGATCCGATAGGTTGAGCCTTGTGCTCGTAATCAGTCATGGGATGCTCTTTCGAGGTTTTGTGGTGACCACATGTAATTTGTGCCCTGGGAGATCCGATAGGTTGATCCTTGTGCTCGTAATCAGTCCTGGGATTCTCTTTCGAGGTTTTGTGGTGGGGTCACATGTAATAAGTCCTGGAGATCTGAACAGGATGAAAAAGGTATTAGATGCTCTTTAGGGTTCTTGCTAGTCAAGAGACTCTTTTAAGGTTTTGTGACGCACGTAATAAGTCCTGAGATTTCCATAGTATGGCCAGTGATGATGAAGACCTGCAGGTGTTGGGCCTACATCTAGTATGAAAAAGGATTGGCTCTGTAGAACTTCCTATGACGAGTAGAGTCAGAGATTGGTTGAGATAGCAGCAGCAGTGACGATGCATCGATGACGATGATCCCGAGAAGAAGACTTGTCTAGCAGATCTGTGCCGAGAAATACCTTCCTAGTTAAGAGGGAGTGTTGATGTATATGTAACTTCAGAATGTATTTCATCTGTGTATTTCATATATATTTATTGTACCCTTATTAGAGATGTGTTATTCCTCTATAAGGAAGTGTCGTCATGTGGATTGACAAGTGTCACAAGTGTGTGTACTTGCCGATGGATTATTAGACCACCATGTGTGGGGTCGGCCCTTAAATATATATTATATTGTGGATGTACCTAGCTAGACAAGTCGGCCCCATAAGTTCACTGGGAAAACATGTTAGTATAAATAGAGATCGGGAGATCTCTATTTTGATTATTCGGAAAGTCACACTTCTCTCACTCAGAAAGTGGCGCACTAGTGAGGAGGAGGATCATCTGCTACTAGGAGACTATCTCAAGTGTATTTTGGTTGTACTTTGGTTGAGCCATTGCTCTCTCTATCTCCGAGGAAGTTGTGGGGTTTTTCACCTTAGGGTTTTCCCCACGGAAACTCTGTGTCTGTTGTCTCTCATGCTTTTGATTCTTGTGATGCTTGTCATGCTTATTGTGATGGTTATGCATTGATATACTGTATATGTTATTCTCTTAGTAAATATCCAAGAGTATTGTGAATTAATGCTCAAAATTAACATATGTCTTCCTAACTGAGTATAGCTCCAATTTCTACTCCACTGGCATCACATTTCATTTGGAAAGGATGTCTGAAATCTGGTAATTTCAATACTGGTTGTTCAGTAATCTTCTTCTTCAAGAAATGAAAGTTTCTTTCAGCCTCTGCTGTCCATTGGACAGGTTGTTTGTCCTTCCTAATTGTCTCAATGATAGGTGCACAAATACCACTAAAATTATTTATAAACTTCCTATAAAAACTTGCCAAACCATGGAAACTTCTTACCTCAAAAATGTTTTGAGGTGAAGGCCAATCAATGATTGCCTGCACTTTTTTTGGATCCATCTTCAAGCCATCACTTGAGAGAAAAAAAACCCAAGTAGACTAGTTCTGGTTTCATGAATGTACACTTGTTCATATTTATCAACAAATTCTCCTTTTGTAGTTTATCCAAGACACATCTTAGATGCTTCAAGTGTTCTTCCTCTGTTTTACTGAAAATCAGAATATCATCAAGGTAAACTATCACAAACTTACCTATGAAATCTCTCAAGACCTCATTCATTAATCGCATGAATGTGCTTGGTGCATTGGACAGTCCAAATGGCATCACCAACCACTCATATAACCCATCATTTTTCTTTAAGGCTGTCTTCCACTCATCTCCTTCTCGAATCCTAATATGATGGTATCCACTCTCCAAGTCTAGCTTTGAAAAGTATGTTGCCCCACTAAGGCAATCCATCATGTCATCCATCCTTGGTAATGGAAATTTGTATCCGATGGTAATCTTGTTAATTGCTCTGGATTCAGTACACATCCTCCACTCACCATCCTTCTTTGGGGTAAGTACTGCTGGTACTGCACATGGACTGAGACTCTTTTGAACCAAACCCTTATCCAACAATCCTTTCACTTTCCTTCCGACTTCTTCATTCTCTTGCGGTGTCAATCTGTATGCTCCCTTGTTTGGTAAGCTCGTTCTAGGAATAAAATCAATATGGTGACTTATATCCCTCTTAGGTGGTAACTCATCGGGCAAATCATCCACCAAAATGTCACTAAAATATCCTAGCATCTCCTGAATCTCTTCAGGTAGATTCGTAATGTTAGTCTTCACTACTACCACTCTAGGCTTACATACTATAGCATAGTTCAGCTCCTTCTCATCAATCTGCTGCAAATACTCCTTCCCTGTCAACATTAGTACCTTAGATGTCTGCTGCTTTGTTGAGCTCTCTCCTTGCAAAGGGTGTAGAATATGTTTTATCCCATATTGAAAAAAACTATGACAGTTTCTCCTACCATCATGTACTACTTTCTTGTCAAATTGCCACGGTCTCCCTAGAAGAATATGGCAAACATCCATGGGCATAATATCACACATGATTTTATCTTTATATGTGCCTATGTGAAATTCAACTTCACATTGTTCACTTACCAGGATTTGATGCCCTTTATGCAACCATGATGCTTTGTATGGAACATGATGCTTGGTCTTCTTCAAACTCGGTTTCTCCACCATTTCTGTGGAAACAAGGTTGTCAATGCTCCCATTGTCAATCACCATCTTACAACACTTTCCTTTGAATTTACACATGGTTCTGAATAAAGCCTTCCTTTGAATAGGTTCCACTTCTTCCTTTTTAGGTTTCAATAAGATCTTGTTCATCATCAAGGAATCTCCATTCTCTGGAATATTCTTGGCCACTAATATCTGCTCTTGTGGTTGCTCATTTTGAGCTACATAGGCTCCCCTCTGTCCTGCGTCTTCCTTCTCTGGGCATTCAAAGGATCTGTGTCCCAACTTGTTACACTTTTAACATCTGTAGACAGTTTCTCTGCCTCTTCCTATACCTCTACTTCCTTGGTAAGGTCCTCTCCCTCTTGAGCCACCTCCTCTACCTTGGTGCTCATGCTGGTTTGTGTTGCCAAACCCTCCTCTGTGGGCTTCAAACCTTCCTCTTCCAGTTGTCTGTCCTCTTCCTTGGGCTGGGCCTCTGCCCCTATTGAAGCTCTGTTTCCTTAATAACTTCTCTTCTTCTCTTAAGGCACATTGGTACGCCTCTTCCATTGTTCTTGGTTATATCATGCTGATCTCATCCTTAATTTCCATTCTTAAACCATTGACATATATAGCAGTCTTCTCTGCCGATTCTTCTACATAGCCTGCCCTTAGGTTTACTTTGTAGAATTATTCTGTATATTCTCTTACAGTTAATAATATTTTCCTAAGGTTCTATATCTGTCTGTACAATTTTAACTAGCAGTCCTTTGGTAAGAACTTAGCTCTCATATTAGCTACCATTATATCCCATTTCTTTATCAATGGTTTTTTCTTCCTTCTTCTTTCAGCTTGCACACTATCCCGCCATAAGGATGCATGTCCTTTCAATCTGGTCACTACAAATCTGACCTTCTTGTTCTCCTCAACTTCATCATACTCGAAGTATTTGTCTAACTCACTGATCCAGTCAATGAGGTGTTCAGCAGTGAGACTTCCCTTATAGGTAGGAAACTCAAGTTTTAGCCTCGAAGTTGCTCCAAGAATTGACTGAAAGTATCTCAGCTCAGGTGTTTCTCGCATAGGTGCTGCTTCTTCTCCTTGTTATTCTTCTTCAGGATCACTTACGTCTCCTGCTTCTGGATCTCTTCGTCGACCCGTATCCATAGCTTTCATACATGCTCGCATTTATCTCATTTCCTCCATGACTTTGGCGTTCGTTTCCAATCGTCCTCTGCCACGCATTATTGCTCCTCTCATGTGTACAACCATGTCTCTCTTCTGCTGCATCACACAAGCAATCTCGCTCTGATACCAAAATTGATGGGGGCCTGGGTCGATCGCAACCAACTCAATCCTCACCCTTCTAGGATATAGGGTGATTCGTTGGAATCAATCCCTGACTTGGCTGGAAACCAACCTAGTCCTTCTTCCATGTGGCCCTTACCTTCAACACAGGCTCTCTGCAGCGTCCTGGGGTCTCCTCCCTTCGAGAATGACCTTTCTCAATGTTCTTGCGGAATCACCTTCCTTCCGCAACCACGATGTCCTTCCGCAGATGCCTTCCGCAATTGCCTTCTCTGCAACCACCTTTCCGCACACTCCTTTCTGCAATATCCTTTTCTCACGTGCGGATTGCGGATTGCAAGGTGTTCTCCTGACTTTCATGAAAAGTCCTTCTGCAAAGACTTTCCACAACTGAGCTTTCGCAACGCCTCGCCGCTAATATCCGCGCTTCTCTCTTTTGCGGGACACTGTCTCCACCATTGATCCTTTGCGGGTCTGATCACGACCATTGATCTAGGATCAAGGCGAGATCCTTCACTTAGGCTTTCGGAAAGGTTAATTTCCGCATCTCTTCACTTTGGGTGACCTTTCCCCATCGTTGAACTTTGTCTCGGCGTCTATCTGAGCCGTTCGATTTCAACTCATTGGTTCTACTCTATGGCTCTGCGATTTCTCGGTTGATTGGTCATGGAAGCGATCAACCCAGATCGACCCTCGTCCTGATATTAGGGAAAACTAAACACAAACAAGAATTAGTTTTAAACAACTTAATGGTGATCGGTCTGCAGACATTTACGGTGTTCTTTACTGCACACAGGAATCATATGAGCACGAAACAAAGATTCATTCACACAGAAATTAGGTCACAAATGTACACAGCTCTACCTAACAGAAACTCAAAGCGTTCTTAATTCAAATGCACAGAAATATTTCTCAAACACACAGAACTTCTAAATTCATTCACAGATAAACATAAAAACTACATTCCATATAGAATGACCAAGACACCCCCAATTGACCAACCAACCCTTAGCTTATTCCACTCTTCCCTACTTATGCATTCGGCCCTCTAACCGAATCGCCGAACCACTCAACAACCTAACAACTTGACACCCTCCATGACGGTGGGTCTTCATCATTACTCAGCCGAATTTCCTAATCTGGCTTGATCTCCATGCAGGGAGTATCAACTCGCCACTATGTCATATCTTACCAAAAATATACAACGCATCAGATGGTTACATATCCTGCGATCTCGAATCATTACAAAACAGATCATATTGTCCACATCAGAACAACGCGCCTCCATACTAGCCACAACATGTGACCACGCAATCACATTGTTGACTCAGCATCGATGCTCCTGGATTAATTTTCCCATCTAAAGACATTATGAATTTGATAATGAAATTCCACATCTTGAAGGGGGGATCCCTAGCTTGGATCAATCTATGAAATTTCCTTTTGAAGCACCAACACCCCCTCCTGAAGTAACTCATGAAGAAGAAGTTCCTTCCACTTCACCTGAACATGAGACTCAACTGGATGATATGATTGAGAGGATTGGAAGACTGAAACTTGGAGAGAATAAATCACCACTAGCTGATCAACCTGGGCCATCAAGGAAGATTCCGAAATGGGCCACAGAGACACTCGAAAGTGTCCATCCATATGAAGTTGGAAAGACGGGAACAAGAATCTCAACTAGTAAAAAATATGGAGGAGATGCAAATAACTCAGGTGATGACATGGATGTCTCATTTGATTGTGAATTGAATTTTTTTGCTAACTTTGAACCAACTTCCTTTGAAAAGGATTCTACTCTTGATGAGTGGAAAGACGAAATGCAGTCATGAAGTAACTCATCAAGAAGAAGTTCCTTCCACTTCACATGAACATGCGACTCGATTGGATGATATGATTGAGAGGTTTGGAAGAATGAACCTTGGAGAGAATGAAGCACCACCAATTGATCAACCTGGGCCATCAAGGAAGATTCTGAAATGGGCCACAAAGACACTTGAAAGTGTCTATCCATATGAACTTGGAAAGATAGGAATAAGAATCTCAACTAGACAAGAAGAAGGAGGAGATGTAGATAACCCAGGTGATGACATAGATGTCTCATTTGATTGTGAATTGAAGTTTTTGCTAATTTTGAACCAACTTCCTTTGAAGAGGCTGCTACTTGTGATGAGTGGAAAGAATACATACAGAATGAGTATGATGCACTCATAAAGAATGGAACCTGGAAGCTATTTGACCCTCCAATTAGAACCAAACCAATTGGAAGCAAGTGGGTATACAAGAAGAAATACAAATCAGATGGCTCACTTGACAAGCATAAAGCAAGGCTCGTGGCGAAAGGATATGCATAGAAAGAAGGACTTGACTATGAAGAAACGTTCTCCCCCATAGCAAAATGGGATACCATCCGCACCTTACTCTCCTTGGATTCGCAAAATGGATGGAAAGTGTCATGTTCCCATTTTTCCAACACCAAGTAGCAGCCAATGTCACATAAAATCCCCATCGATCATGACAGGTTAATTCCCGGATTGATTTCTTATTCACCAAGCATATGAATATATACATATCTTTGAGACCTTTGGTTTCCAACGTCCAAAGGTTACGTTAGTGACTCTTTGTCTACCTAACCTATTCATATTCCTTTATTTACATATGTACATGTGGAGCTATAATCCGAGGATTAAGCTTCCAACATTCCCCCCCTTAATCCGAAGGAGAGTTTGTAAGACCGAGCATGGTTCTAAATCTTTCAAACTTTTCTCGTCCAAGTGCTTTGGTGAAGATATTTGCAGTTTGATCATTTGTGGAACAATGACGTAAATGAACTGTCTTGGCCTCTACATGATGTCGAATCAGATGATACTTTGTGTTGATATGTTTGGTTCGATCATGGAATCTAGGGTTCTTGGCCAACTTGATTGCAGAAGTGTTTTCAATCAAAAGTGGAGTTGAGTCTTCCCGTTTCTCCTACAAATCTGCGAGTATCTTCCCGAGCCACACAATTTATTTGGTTGCTTATGTTGCTGCTACATATTCTGCCTCTGTCTTCGAATCTGCTGGAACTGATTGTTCACGTGATCTCCAGGAGATAGCTGCTGATCCAAGACTCATTGTGTATCCAGAAGTGGATACTCATGTTTCCTTGTCACCATCATGGGGGCTTCACTAGAAGGAAATATAATACCACGTTCATTCATATTGCGGTGTTAAATATTCATGAAAACGTAAAAATTATATTGCTTATATATTAAGGGGCAAAGGGTTTTTTTTATTTAATGTAACAACACAAAAATACTTTGGGGTCTTTTTTATATGGGCGGGCTGACAAATATCCTCCAAATGAAGATGGTGGGATCACGACCGGATGAAAAATTGGTTTGAGGCAAGGCTCGGGCTTACCAGTACGCAGGGAAATCGCGTCTTGAGGCATGCTTGAGGCCAGGGGTTTCGTGGTGAAGTGAGTTTCCAGTCGATCATAGTCGAGAGATAGTGGTCATTGACAACCAATTGTTACCAATAGCACTCAGCCATTGTTACCAATAGCCTTGAGAGGATATAAGCCTCCAGGGCTTGTTATAGGCCCTCGATAGGCCTTGGGGGCTTGAATACCCGACCACTCATGCCTATTACAGGCCTTGGGAGGTTTAGTCAGCCTCCTAGAGCTTGTTATAGGCCCTGGGGGCTTGGATACCTAGCCCACAACAGGCTTAGTCAACGATTGGGGAACTGCAACATGCAATCTAAATGTTGTACTATGTGCATTGGCTCTAGTGACATACAAGAAGTGATCTCCTATCTCTTCATTAGACCATTAGATGTTGCAAATCATAATGATATGTGGTTTAGTAATTGCATTGTGGGTGAAGTAATGTGCATCCAAAATATACATCAAAAGCAACAAGGTGCATTGTAGAATGCATGTGGGGTCATAAGAGGGGTATCATATCAATATACTAGGTAGAAATATAAAGGGGTATAAAAAATGTTAATGAAAAAATTGATACATACAATATCTAGTGAAAATAGGGGTTTTTTTAAATTGGGAAGGCATATTGGGAGGGGGTAAAAAAAGAGATTTTGGAAGGTATTTTCCAATATTTAGTGAAATTAGGGGTATTGTTTCATATGCCACGAACGAACGTGCTATGATAGCGGTTTATTGAGTGAAGCCCCCGTGGCCACCATCGAAGTCTGAATCAGAACTCTCTTTGCTGCAGACCAATGTCCTTCACAAGGTTTGTGCATAAACCGTGAAAGAATGCTAACAACATAAGAAATATCTGGTCTGGTGGTAGTAAGGTAGATAAGGCTTCCTACAAGCTATCGGCACTTGGTTGCATCCTTGAAATATTTTCCTTCACTTGATGTGAGCTTTAGCTTTTGTTCCATTGGAGTTGAGAGCGGATTGCAGTCTGTCATCCCAAATTTGTTTAACAGTTATCCAATATACTTTTTCTGAGAAATGAAAATATACTTAGTATGTTGAGTCACTTTAATTCCTAATTAATAGTGAAGATGTCCCGGATCAGTCATTTCAAATCCTTTCCTTAAGTCTTTCTTTATGGATGCTATATAACTTTCATTTTTCCTTGTCATAAAAATATCATCCACATATACTACAAGAAACACAACAGATCTTCCAACTTTCTTTACAAATAACATTGCATCATCAAGATTGTAGTGTTTGAAATTCAGCTTTAGAAGATGCCCGACTAGCTTTTCATACCATGCTCAAGGTGCTTGTTTCAGGCCATACAAGGACTTGACAAGTTTGCATACCTTGTGTTCTTGTCCCTTCACAACAAAACCTTTGGGTTGAGACATGAAGACATTTTCTTTCAAGTCTCCATTCAAGAATTCAATCTTTACATCCATCTGATGAACTTTCCAACCATTTTGTGCAGCCAAGGAAAGTATAGTGTGGATGGTGCCCCATTTTGCTGTGGGCGAGAACCTTTCTTCATAGTCAATTCCTTCTTTCTGTGCATAGCCTTTTGCCATGAGCCTTGATTTATGTTTGTCAAGTGAGCCATCTGATTTGTATTTGTTCTTGTACACCCACTTGTTTCCAATTGGTTTGGTTCCGACTGGAGGATCAACCAGCTTCCAAGTCCCATTCTGTATGAGTGCATGATACTCATTTTGCATGGATTCTTTCCACTCGTTACGAGTAGTAGCCTCTTCAAAGGAAGTTGGTTCAATGTTAGCAGAAAAATTCAATTCACAATAAAATGAGACATCTATGTCGTCACCTGAGTTCTCTGCATTTCCTCCATCTTCTTGTCTGGTTGAGCTTCTTGTTCCTGTCTTTCCTACTTCATCTGCATGGACACTTTCAAGTGTCTTTGTGGCCCATTTCAGAATCCTCCTCGATGGTACAGGTTGATCAGCTGGTGGTGCATTATTCTCTTCTAGGTTCAATCTTCCAATCCTTTCAATTACATCATCCAGTTGACTCTCTTGTTCAGTTGAAGTGGCAGGAACTTCTTCTTCATCATTCTCTTCATCGGGGGTTGTTGGTGCTGCTTCAAATGGAAATTTCATGGATTGATCCAAGATAGGGATCCCCCCTTCAATATGTGGAATTTCATTATCACATTCATAATATGTCTTTAGATGAGAAAACCTCTCCATATGATCAAGCTATCTTTCAATAGACTTGTCATTTTTATTAGTTTCAAGAAAAATGACATCTCTGGAAATAACAAATTTTTTGTTTACCTCATCATAAAGATGATATGCCTTGGAAGTTTTTGAGTATCCCAAGAAAATACATCTTCTACTTCTAGCACCAAGCTTGTTTCTTTGCTCCTTTGCTATTAAGGCATAGCAGACGGAACCAAAAATTCTGAGATGCCTAACCGAAGGAAAGTGGCCAAACCACATTTCATGTGGAGTCTTATCTTCTAGAACATGAGAAGGACTTCTATTTCTCAAATATGCTGCGCATAGGACTGCATCACCCCAAAACATTAGCTTCACATTCTTAAAAAACATCATTCTGCCGCATTCATTAGGGTTCTATTCATCCTTTCTGCTACACCATTTTGTTGGGGATTGTAGGGAATTGTTGTTTGATGTTTAATTCCATGTTTGCAAAGATAGTCTTCAAAATCCTTAGATTTATATTCTTTACCATTATCAGATCTGAATGTACCAATACGTACTTGTGCTTGATTTTCTATCAATGCATGAAGCTTCTTGAAAGTTTGAAATGCTTTATCTTTTGTCTTCAACAAATACACCCAACACATTCTACTATAACCATCAACAAATGTCATAATGTACCTATTTCCATTTGTAGAAGGAATAGGCATGGGGCCTCATAGGTCAGAATGCACCATTTCTAACTTTCTACATGCTCTGAATTTTGACTCTGGAAATGGCTGCTTACTATGTTTGCCTAGTATACATGCATCACACTTGTTCCTTTGCTTCAGAATGGTGGGAAAACCAAATACACCATTCTTTCTTAACAATCTAATACTGTTGTAATTAAGATGACCAAATCTAGCATGCCATAATAAACTGGATGACATATTACCTTCTTCATGTTGAGAGATATAGGCAAAGTTCTGAATTCTTGCAGAAGAGCCTCTCAACTTTAATAGCTGTCCATCTTCATAACCAGTCATGATGACCTTATTGTCAAAGGATTTTATTATCTCCACAATCCCATCAAACATGTGGATTGAATGGCCTTGCTGTCGAATTTGTACCAAGGACAACAAGCTTCTCTGCAACCGAGGAAGATAAAGAACATTTTTTAATATGTAATCAGGGAATCCAGACAACTTTAGCTTGATTGAGACAATTCCCTGTGGTTTGAGGCTTGACTTATACGTAATGTCATAAAGTTCTACAAAACAATCTTTTCTAAACGTCATATGAGATGTTGCACCAATATCAAGCATCCCAAAATATTTGTAAGGTGAAAGAGAAGTCATTTCATTAATTCCAAGATTACAATGTGCAATAATACAATGAGCAGAATCAAGGGTTTTACTACCCTCTTGGTTTTTATTCGTATCTTCTTTATTCTGTCTACCTTTGATGGAGTTCCAATATGCCCAACACTGATTTGCTTCATGTCCGTTCCTGCCGCAACGTGTGCACTTCACATCTGATCTTTTTCTTGAGTTGTTTCTTCCTCCTCTTCCTTTGAAATTTCTTCTTCCTCTGCCTGTATTGCTGCTTTCTCCCCTAAAAGAGTCTTTCGGCTTGTTCTTTTCTTTCTGAGCAAAGCAAACAAATTCTGTGGTACTTTCACGTGTTCTCTTCCCAAAAGATTTCTCTCTGTCTACAATCTTTTCTACCATAACTTCAAAGGTGAGGTATTTGAACTTGTTGCTTGCTTGCAGGGATTCAAGGTAGTTTGAATGTGTGGGATACATAGATTTTACAAATGCTGCAAGTGGAAGGTCTGGTTTCATACCAGAAGCTTGAATCTTATGCAAGATGGATTTTATTTCTGATGATACAAGCATGGGGTCATTATTTTTTACTTCAAGACTAAATAAATTTAACATCAACTGAATGATCTCCATTTTTGAGTGTGAATCATACAAGTCTTTCAAATTTTTTATGGCTTCATAACATGTCTTTGCAGGAAGAATATGCTGGCTCACCTCTTCACTCACTGTGGCAAAAATCATGGCCAATGCTTTTTTTGTCTTTGGACTTCCAAATAGCAAGTTCTTTCTCTGATGTTGGAGGCATTGGTGGTGAAGAGATGGCAGTGCCTTCGTCGGTGAGTGTGGTTTTTCCTTCACAAACACCGTCCCACAGGTGATTGTAGACAAATGTATCCTTGATCTTTCTCCACCATTATGGAAATGTGTCTTTGCCGTTGAGTGTGGCACCAACAACTGAAGCAATAGAGTGCATTTTGAATCTGCAACTTATACAATTTTGAAAAAAATAGGATGCAGACTTAAAAGTTCTGCTCCTAGATTACAAATTACAAAATTTAACTTTGCAGTAGCTCTTTATTCAATTCTGCAGCACTATATTTTCTTCCAAGAAGAAATTACAATAGTCCTCACTCTCACAATACAATAATTCAAATTGAATCTCACCCTTACAATGATACAATCTTCATGCAAGGAAACCAGCGTGTTACACTTGAGGTAGAAGTTTCGAATCTTTGGACATAATTTAGTTAACTTCCATTATAGAATTGTTTACCATATAAATGTAAGTTTTTCAGAATTTTCAATCTGATCTAAGATCTTAACTGAGAGAATAACATGTGCAGCATATCTACAACATATCTACAGCATATCAATCATGGACACAATAATGCAAGCACACAAGAGACACAGAGTTTCACCGGGGAAAACCAAGAAGGTGAAAAACCCCGCAACTTCCTCAGAGATAGAAAGAGCAATGATGCAACCAAAGTACAAGAGATAGTCTTCTCCTAGCAGTTGATCCTCCTCCTCACATGTGCGCCACTTTTCGAGTGATGGAAGAGTGAGTAATGAGATGATGAAATAGAGATCTCCCGATCTCTATTTATACTTGTCCTGTCTTGTCCAATAAACCAGTGGGGCCGACTTGTCTAACTTAGCCTAATAACCCATGGTTACATTAATCCGGGCTGACCCCACACTTGGTGGTCTAATAACCCATTTACCCACATGAATCATACAGGGAAAACCCCATCAAGGTGGTCTAATAACCCATCAAGTATAAGTTACGACACTTACAATATAAATGACGACACTTCCGTATAGAGGAATAATAACATCTCTATAAGAATAAAAACACTTCCATATAGAGGAATAATAACATCTCTATAGGAATAAAATATACATGGGTAAAATACATTACGAAGTTACATATACATCAACACTCCCTCTTAACTAGGAAGGTATTTCTTGACACAGATCTGCTAGCAAAAGTCTTCTTTTCTGGATCATCATTAGCGAATCATCGTCCTCAAATCATCGTCATTGTCACTGCTGCTTCTATCTCAATCAATCTCCGATCTACTCATCATAGGAAGTACTACAGAGCCAGTCCTTTTTCATACTGGATGTAGGACCACCACCTGCAGGTCTTCATCATAATTGGCCATACTGTGGAATCCTCAGTACGTGCGTCACAATGCCTCGAAAGAGTATCTGAGGACCATTTATGTGCCGAAGCACGACCGACAGGATCTCCCAGGTCCACTTACATGTGACTGTCACAAAACCTTAAAAGAGTGTATTGACTAGCAAGAACTCTAAAGAGCGTCCGAGGCCTTTTACGTGACTAGCACAACCTGTCCGGATCTCCAGGACGTATTACATGTGACCCCCACCACAATGCCTCGAAAGAGCATCCCAGGACTTATTACGGGCACACAGCCCAACCTATCAGATCTCCCAGGTCTACTTACATGTGGTCATGGCAATGCCTCGAAAGAGAATCCCAGGACTTATTACGGGCACACAGCCCAACCTATCGGATCTCCCAAGTCTACTTATATGCCATAGGACAATGCCTTGAAAGAGCATCCCAGGTTGTTACGAGCACACAGCTCTACCTGTCGAATCTCCTAGGTCTACTTATATGTCCTCCCAGAGCAATGCCTTGAAAGAGCATCCCAGGCTGTTACGAGCACACAGCTCTACCTGTCGGATCTCCCAGGTCTACTTATATGCTCATCTGCACAACCTGTCCACGGCCATAGAGTATCAACCTGATACTCACCATACATCATCCTGATGTACATCATCACATGATCAACCTTATCATCATCACTGCTTCGTCCTGATGCATGTCATCTGGAGCAACATCCTGAAGCTCATCATCCATGATCAATCCTGATCATACAATGCATCCACCTGATGCATACCAAGTATCTACCTGATACATATCATCATACATGATCCACCTGATCATACAATGTATCCACCTGATACATACACAGATACATGATCCACCTGATCATACAATGTATCCAGCTGATATATATCAACATACATGATATGCCTGATCATACAACGTATCCACCTGATACATATACAGATACATGGTCCAAGCATCCAACATGATGAATACTCATATACATGATCCAACCGATCATAACAAGCATCCAACATGATGCATATACAAATATATCAAGCATCCAACATGATGCATATACATATACATGATCCAACCGATCATAACAAGCATCCAACATGATGCATATACAGAGCAGTAACTGGAGCATCGTCTTGATGCTCATCATCCAGCGCTTACATACACAGCCATGCGAAAGATCCTCCTCTCACCATGCTTGGAATGGCTCCTGCAAATGTGTCCATCACTTCTTCCTTGAAGTGTCATCAATCTGAAGAACACCAAGCCTCTCTCTAAAGTACTCGAACTTCACTCTGGCTAGTGGCTTCGTCAGCACATCTACAATCTGCTCATCCATCGCAACATACAAGAGCTTCACTGCTCCTCTCTGCACCATATCCTTGATATAGTGATATTTGATCTCAATGTGTTTCGACCTATCGTGGAACACCGGGTTCTCAGACATCTTCACACAACTCTAGTTGTCACAAAAGATACCAGTAGCCTTCTGCGGGAGATCAAATAACTCAGACAGTAGCTTCTGGATCCATACTGCCTCACAACTAGCCAAACATGCTGCAACATACTCTACATCGGCTGTACTCAGTGCTATGTAGGATTTCTTCTTGCTAAACCAAGAGATCACACCTGATCCCATACTGAAGCAACACCCAGATGTGCTCTTCCTATCTGCAGCATTTCCTGCCCAGTCTGAATCAACATAACCCTGCAAGTTAAACTTTTGATTCGCATCATGAGCCCATAGTCAATTGTACCCTTCAGGTACCTCAGAATATGCTTTACAGCAATCAGGTGAACACCTCTGGGATCCGTCAGGAACTAGCTCAATGTGTTCACTATAAAGAAAATATCTGGTCTTGTATTCATCAGGTACATCAAGGATCCAATCATCTGACGATACATCGTGACATCAACCAGATCGGATGAAGCATTACACATAAGCTTCAGGTTCGATGCCATAGGTGTGGCCATGGCCTTGCAGTCCATCATCCCGAAGCTATTCAGTATCTATACTGCATACTTCCCTTATCCAAGGAAGATTCCATTTGCACTCTTCCACACCTCCATTCCTAGAAAGTAGTGCATCATACCCAAGTCCTTCATCTCGAACTCGGCAGCAAGCTTCCTCTTGGTATCAGAAATCAAACCATCCTCACCTGTTACAAATAGGTCATCCATATACAATAGTAGTATCACAGGATTTCCTTCCTCAACCTTGTAGTAAAGGTTGGAATCTGCTTTACTCTTAGTAAAGCCCAAACTGGATAGAAAGCTGTCTATCCTACCATACCAAGTCCTAGGAGCTTGCTTCAAGCCATACAAGGATTTCTTCAACCTGCACACATATGACTCTCTGTCACGTGTCTCAAAACCAAGTGGTTGCTCCACATACACTTCCTCTTCGACTACACCATTTAAGAAAGCTATCTTGACATCCATCTAGTGTATCTTCCATTTCATCACTGCAGCCAGAGCAAGTACTGTTCTGATGGAAGTGTATTTGGCTATAGGAGAAAAAGTTTCTTCATACTCAATCCCTCTTTCTGGGAGAAGCCACGAGCTACAAACCTCGCTTTGTATTTCTCTATGCTACCATCTGCAGCATGCTTGATCTTATAGATCCACTTGTAAGTCACAACAGACTTCCCTTCAGGTCTTGGGACTGCATCCCAAACATCATTCTTCATGATCGACTGGTACTCCTCGATCATGGAATTCTTCCCGAATCCTGGGAACTTCAATATATTTAATATCTTCAATAGATAACTTTGTTGTTGAACAAATGTTGTAGTCCTTCTTTTGTAGGTGATGGTATACGATCTTTCCTACAAAACAAGTTAAAGTGCATGATTAGAAACATCTCATTTTTTTCAGAACAAATTCTTACACATAAATAAATATGTCATACAGTCATGCAATTATCTTAGCCAATGCTTCAATACAACATTTATCCATATCCCGTAACTTTCTAGATGCCTTCCAATATCCACCAGAACATTTTTTAAGAGTGTGCACAACTCCCAACATGTCAGCAAAGAGGTTTCATTCTAGATAAGTAGCAATGGAATGTTGTACAGTGCCATAGGCCACTTACCCATCACATGAATATTAGTAGTATACTGTTCATTAATGCAATTATTCTAATATGCCAAAATACACAGCCTAATTCTAGGAACATCAGTATATACATCATTGAACAATATTATTTAAACAATCAAATATGCAAGAAATGATAATTCAAATACTTATCTTTGTTTGTTTGTTGGGTTGACTCCCTCTCAGTATTTGCTTCCTTTCTGCAACTCCATTCTGATGTGGATTGTGAGAAGTGGTCAACTCCCTCTGAATATCTGCATCCTTGCAGAAACTACTGGTGTGTGCTCCCTCTTGATCTTTGCTTCCTGGATTACCTGTCCTTGAACTTATATCCATCCTCGATCACTATGCATGCTTACAAGTATAATTATTGTGATATCCTTGAGATCTCATACATAATCATACATTTATTAGTATAATCTCAATACTATCAGAAACATAATAATCTTAAATATGTATAGTAATGATCATTTTAAACACAGATAATAAACATTAGTATTCAAGGTTTATATAGGACTCTTCTGGTTAGTCATATCATCAATTAAAGTAAGAAACATAATATGTCTAAACCCATGATTAGTAACTTCAATGAATAATCATTATCAATCATGCCATGTATACTTATATAAGAGATCCTAACACGATGTAGGATTCTAACTTGATATAGGAAAAAACATACCTGGATTAGCATGCTAGCTAGTTATGTCTAACATACCCGCATAATGTCTTCTTGTTCTCTTCAATGACTTGTGCTAGTAACCTGCATATCTCATAGGTTAACCATTATAGAACCAAGTTATACATACCTCGTAAGTAGATCTTCTATGTGATCCATGGAAATGGATGAGCCTTTGTCTTCATGTCACCATGGTCATATGTTCTTGAACTAGAACATGATTTGTCTTTCTTGATGTACCTTTCATGTTAGCGGACAACATCAACCTCATACAAAACCACAATGCATTAGTACAATCATAAGTGTCAAAAACCTAATCAATGAATATCTTCTATTGTGCATTCATAATTTTATTAAGGTGATACGACAAGTCTAAAGCTAATCAAGATTGTACTAACCTTAATGAAGACAAACATACCATAAACTTAATCATGAATAGATCTCGAAACATACTTGGATAAGTCATACCTATCGAGATTGCTTGTAATCTTCTTATGTAAGGCCTTAGCCTTATCTCCCTCTGAAACTGGAACTTCTTCACTTATGCAGGTGACCAATCCATTCTCTTCTAGGATTGACCCAATCCACTTGATTTGCAGAAACTGGATCTGGAGCTGGATTAGGGTTTGTTAGAGAAACCCTAAAAAAATTCAAACTTTGAATTTCAAACTTCTGAAAGGATAGAAAGATGCGCCTTGATGAGCTGATCAACCTGGTATACTCAGAATTTGAAAACTGCAAAGTTTCACCCCTCAAAATTGCCTTTGAAACTTCTGGATATTCTAGACAAGATCCCGAACTAGGGTTTAATAAAACCCACCCTTCTGTCCAACCAAAAGGTTCGATCCAAAGCTCTAAACTTCAATTTTTCTGAGGAGCTTCCATCCGTGGTCACAGACTTAAAAAATTCCAACTTTTGCAGAAGCCCTAATTTTCCACTTTTCCGATCAAAGTCCCGAACTAGGGTTTGATCAAGCCCAACCTTCTGCCCAACCAAAAAATTTGATCTTGGTCTCTAAATTTCAATTTTGATGAGTAGCATTCATCCGTGGTCTCCGATTACAAAAATTCCAACTTTATCTGAAACCCTAATTCCAGGAGCCATGAATGAAGGTGCTCAAAATCCAATTTTGTTTTGACAGAAATATGCACCTGATTGTTTCTAGTGTAACTCTGAAATTACGAATCCATAGGGTCTAAATCTTCTACCTATGGTAGCTCGACCTGTCATCTTTCCAACCCCATAGGTCTGACCTCAATTGGATTCTCTGAGAGAGAGTTATGCCAAGTGTCGCAACGTGACCTGTTTATGGGATAAAACAGGAGAGCGAACTTGTACGGAGTGCCACGTGTCACTGGTTCACTTTCGGCTTGTGAAAGTAAAGTCCGTGCCCTACCTGTCACATTTTACGAAATTAAATTTGGAGCTTCCTAGCCAAAGTTATGACCTTTTTTCCTAGGTCACCTGTTTATGACTCAGATCTGGAAGAGGCAGAAACCCTAGATTGTACAGATCATAAAACACAAAGTACAACGAATTAGAAGTTGTTCTTTGGACACAAGGTACATGGGGATATTATCTTCGACTTGTAATAGTTTCAGATCCTGAAACCTCGCCTAAATTGATTTATAGCAAAAGTGCTACGATGACTGGTTTTTTTTCTATATCAAGCCCTAGCTTCGCAAGTGCAACAAGTGTCATAAATGCCATACCATGCCTTCTTTCAGGCTAGCTCTGATACCATGTTAGTTTTTCAGAATTTTCAATCTGATCTAAGATCTTAACTGAGAGAATAACATGTACAGCATATGTACAACATATCTACAGCATATCAATCATGGACACAATAATGCAAGCACACAAGAGACACAGAGTTTCATCGGGGAAAACCAAGAAGGTGAAAAACCCCGCAACTTCCTCAGAGATAGAAAGAGAAATGATACAATCAAAGTACAAGAGATAGTCTTCTTCTAGCAGCTGATCCTCCTCCTCACATGTGCACCACTTTCCGAGTGATGGAAGAGTGAGTAATGATATGATGAAATAGAGATCTCCTGATCTCTATTTATACTTGTCCTGTCCTGCCCAATAAACCAGTGGGGCCGACTTGTCTAACTTATCCTAATAACCCATGGTTACATTAATCCGGGCCGACCCCACACTTGGTGGTCTAATAACCCGTTTACCCACATGACTCATACAGGGTCGACCCCATCAAGGTGGTCTAATAACCCATCAAGTATAAGTTACGACACTTACAATATAAATGACGACACTTCCATATAGAGGAATAATAACATCTCTATAGGAATACAATATACATGGGTAAAATACATTCTGAAGTTACATATATATCAACAATAAATGGTGACAACCGCATTACTCATTAATATTCTAATATTTATCCACCTTAAAATTTATATAAAACTTTTACTTGTCATGCAAAAATTAGGGTTTTGCATATCATAGAACCACGCTGCTCTTCTAACTAGTCAGATCACAAACCTCAATCAACAAACTCCCATGCACATTCTGGACAGTTCGCAGCCAGCCATTGTGGACAGCTCGCAGCTCTCCATCATTGTGGACAGCATTGGACAGCTCGCAGCTCTATGCACATTCGGGACAGTTCGCAAGTGGATCAGAATTACAACTTCATGCTCAGAATGACACTCAGAATGATACCTTCATGCTTGCATAAAGAATTACAGCTTACAGCTTCTTGACTACATGCTCAGAATGATCTCCACGCTTGCATAAAGTAGGATGGTATTCCACGCAAAACTCAAGGAAGCAAGGCTTGGACGCAACACTCAACAACAAGCATCCAGCAACCAGAGAAAATGAGGATTGTATCATCCACGCAGATATCAACTCTGATGGACAGGCTCAACAGATATCACCTCCTCCTGTTGTAGTTCCCTGGAACAAGCTCTATACTTATGCAGAAGGTCGTAGCTCTCAACAGAAGAAGACTTCACGCAGAGCTTCTCAAGAATGACAGGTTCTCCAACATGATAGTCTCCAGCAGAAGCTCGCAATGGTCGAGCAGGTCGCAGTCGCAGCTTCAAAAGTGTGCAAGGTCACAGTCTCAGCTCACACACAGTCTTCAGTCGCATCTATAGGGGTTCGCAACTCTCAACTGTCTTCATGCAGCCATAGGAATAAGAATAGCTTCATGATAACTCACTGGTTGGAGAATGCATCCATCTTCGGGAAATAAAAGATGGCAGAATGCTAGGGCTGAGCACGCAGGAGTTAGGGCAGCCACGCTCTGATACCAATTGACAGGTTAACTCCCGGATTGATTTCTTATTCACCAAGCATATGAATATATACATATATTTGAGACCTTTGGTTTCCAACTTCCAAAGGGTACGTTAGTGACTCTTTGTCTACCTAACCTATTCATATTCCTTTATTTAAATATGTACATGTGGAGCTATAATTCGAGGATTAAGCTTCCAACAGATCATAGTGAAAGTCAATTAATTAATTAATAAGGGGGTGACATTACTTAGGCAATTAAATTATTAACGAGGAATAATTTAGTCTATAGTTGTTTTAATTAATTAAATTGAAGGAGATGTAATTATTATTCTTGTATTTAATTATTAATTACATGTGATGATGAGTTGGATGATGACAAGGGCACATGAAGAGATAAGGATATCTCAGTGAGTTTTCAACCAAAGAGGAAACTGGAGGAAAGCAACATAAAGCAAGGTGTTAGGAAAAAAGAAGGAAACTAACAAAAGCAGTGCATAAAGCATGCAAGTGTACAAAGCAGGAAAGTGTGGAAAAGCAAAAACATCTAGAAATATAAGGAGGGCACAGTTTCCAAAAAGAACAAAAGATATCCAGTTGCAAAAAAGAAGGAAACATCCAAAAAAGCTAGGAGGGAGCAGTTTCCAAAAGAGAACCAAATCTAGTCAGTGGAAAAGCAGGAAAGTGCCAAATCAGTCAAGGAAGGCACATTATATGAGGCCAAGGAGGTTAACTTGATCAAAAAGTCACCCAGTCTATAAAAGGAGGATGGCGAACCACATTCACATCTTTTGATAGTTTATGAAATATGTGTGAGTAAGCTCAAGCTTCTCTAGGATTTGGTGATGCACCCTTAGTCACCCATGGGAGATGTGCCCCATAGTTCCTATTCCGGTATTCTGCACATGATCCAGTGCATCCATTGATGTCCAATTTCAGATATTATCTAGCCATTACATGTGAAGAGCATCACTAAGAAGTGGATGCAGAGATCCAAGTCAGTTGATGTGGTTTTTATGAGTTTCACTAAGAGAGAGAGATCAATTGGAGATCTTTCAAGAATACATAGAGGTCCAATTCACCTCCCATGAGAAACCAACATCTCATTATCACCATACAGATCAGATTTAGTGACAACATCTCCTCTCCTCACTCTTTTGTAACATTATTCTTCCATTCATTCTAATAACTCAAAAATAATGACTCTCTGTGAAGTATGAGCCATGAGACTTCTGTTTATTGCTTATTCAGCTCAGTGAATGTTTTTTGCTGATGTTAATGTCATTTTTGAGCCAAATTAATTATCATAGAATTAATTCGAGAGCCTTAGAGGCCGATTGTGCTCATCTTTAACAAGACTAGCTCTTTGTGCAATTTTACTTGACTAGTTTTCAGGAAATTGCATTATACAGAGTTTTGTGAAACCATTTCACTTTTTGAAAGTTGTTGTAGGTTTTCATTTTCTTGAAGAATCCATCCCAAGTAAAAAATCATAGATTTTCTACCCTTTATGACTGCTTGTATTCCTATTTTTGAATACTATCTCATTGAACATTTTTAATTGACTAGTTTTTGTTAAGATTTAATATGCTAAGACAGAAAATATCAGCATTACATTCCATTTCACAATAATAGCATATACAGGATCACTGAAGAAACAACAAGCACAACATAAATACAAGAGACACAGATTTATCCTGGGAAACCCTCATGGGGTAGAAAACCCGGCAAAGCTTCCTCAATATAGATGACCAACAATATACAAAGATGCAAACCAAAGACATGATCTCCTCCTCCTCCATAGCAGACCTCTCTCTCACAAGTGCGCTACATTTCAAGTGAGGGAAGTGTGTCAAATGAGGAGCTCACCTCCTCTATTTATACACATCTCCGACTTGTACAGTATATTAACTAGGTCGGCCCCAACTTTACCATTGGGTTAAACACCCCACTACAATTGACTGGGCTGACCCCTCTAGGGTGGTCTAACAACCCTTTGACCCACATAACACATACAGGGCCAACCCCCACTAGGGAATTCTAATAACCCAAGTTACCACATTCCGCCAGAGGAATAAACATCTCTGGATATACAATAAGATCTTCACGGAGGAATGAAACATCTCCGGAATAATAAAGTACAAATATAATATTCTTTGAAGTTACAATATTTCAATAGTTTTGCAGTAGTTTTAATTAAGAGATCTATGGTTGTTGAATTTCAGTTTTATCAATCATCTAAGATTCTTGATACCTTTCCGAAGACCCTCCAAGCCTCTTCTTGAGAATTCCTATCCCTCTTAGCTTGTTTGGTAGAGTCTGGAAACAAACTAGTTGAGCAATCCATCCTAGCACTCTTTCTCCCCTTGACTCTAAACACTTCCAGAACTTCCCAAAACCTCTGTAAAAATTGTCCAGAAGTATATTAATGAAGGGTTTAATGAATATTATCCATAATTTGGTTGATGTTAAGTGTAAGTGAATGAGTTTAGTATGCATATGATGGTGTGCCCAGGAATCCTTGTGGAGACTTCAGTGATAGCTGTTGTTGAAGCATATATGGCCCCAATACCTTGTGCATAGAAACATGAAGCCGACCTTGATGTTTTTTTCCTTTCTGCTGCACACTCTCGATTACATTTTTTAGATCTGAAAGTGTCCATCAGTCAAGCTCTGGGTGGGTTAATCAGTACCCTAGACTAGTTTCTTCTTCACTAGTTTTGAGAACTAGTTTCTGTTTTGCAAGTTCATGTTTTAATATTTGAATTTTGAGATAATATCCTTTGATATCAGATCAAGGATATTACAAAAATTCCACCAAATGGATGTAAAAACAACCTTCTTAAATGGATACTTGAAAGAAAATGTTTGCATGTCTCAACCAAAAGGATTTGTTGTGAAGGGACAAGAACACAAGGTATGCAAACTTGTCAAGTCCTTGTATGGCTTGGAAAAAGCACCTTGAGAATGGTATGCAAAACTAACCGAGCATCTTCTAAAGTTGAATTTCAAACATTATAATCTTGATGACGTAACATTGTTTGTAAAAAAAGTTGGAAGATCCGTTGTGTTTCTTGTGGTATGTGTAGATGACCATTTGATGACAGGGAAAAATGAAATTTATATAGCATCCATAAAGAAATATTTGAAGAAAGGATTTGAAATGACTGATCTAAGACATCTTCACTACTACTCAGGAATTGAAGCGACTCAACATACTAAGTACATATTCATATATCATAAGAAGTATATTGGAGAATTGCAGAACAGATTTGGCATGACAAAATGCAACCCACTCTCAACTCCAATGGAACAAAAGCTGAAGCTCACATCAAGTGAAGGAAAAGAATTTGAGGATGCGACCAAGTACTGATAGCTTATATGAGATCTTATCTACCTTAGTACCACTAGACTAGATATTTCTTATGTTGTTGGCATTCTTTCAAGGTTCATTCACAAACCTTGTGAAGGAAACTGGTCTGTTGCAAAAAGAGTTCTAAGATACTTGAAAGGGACTCAAGACTTTGGGCTCAAGTACTCTAAGGTGGAGGAATTCAAACTCATTGGGTACTCTGATTCAGACTTCGATGGCGACAAAGAAACACGAGTGTCCACTTCTGTATACATGATGAGTCTTGGATCAATAGCTGTCTCTTGGAGATCACACAAACAGTCATTTCCAATAGATTCGACAATAGAGGCAGAATATGTGGCTGCTGTAGAAGCAACAAAAGAGATTGTGTGGCTCAGGAAGATACTTTAATATTTGTAGGAGAAACAAGCAAACTCCACTGCACTTTTGATTAATAACACTTCTGCAATCAATTTGGCCAAGAACCCCAGATTCCATGATTGAACCAATCACATCAACACAAAGTAACATTTGATTCGACATCATGTAGAGGCCAAGATAGTTAATTTATGACATTGTTCCACGAATGAGAAAATTGCAGACATCTTCACCAAAGCACTTGGACAAGAAAAGTTTGAAAAATTTAGAACCATGCTCGGACTCACAAACATCCCTTCGGATTAAGAGGGAGATTGTTAGAAATCTAATCCTCCGGGATTATGATTTCACCTCTATTGTAAATATTGTAAATATTGCTAGTTAATTAAAGGCACGGGGGGTTCACTCAGTGAACTTGTTACATAGCACGGTCGTTCACATGATATTAAAGAATATCCCTAATTTCACTAAATATTGGAAAATGCGTCCTAAAATTGTATTTTTGAACCCCCCTCCCAATATTATTTTCCAATTAAAAAAACCCCTAGTTTCACCAGATATTGTAGGTATCCATTTTTATCAACCCATTTTTAACACCCCCTTCATATCATATTATCAAGTTGTAACAAAAAAGAGCCCTAACACATATTAGTATAAGCAAACACAATGCTAAATAGAATAATAGTATAATGCTAATAATGATCCCACTAGGATTGTAGGGGCAACTGATCAATTTGTAGCATTGAATAGTTGAAGACCCAACAAAATAGTACTGGGGAAGGAAAAATGCATAAAAGGAAACCTAGTCAAAAGATCAACATAACAAAGACTGTAAAACACTGATAGTCCAATTGTTAGTGCGATGCTTAGAAAATATGAGAATTGCGGATGTTTCACACCACAGCCTACCCATCTACCAATTTTATATCATGTAAATACAAATATAGCCATGGAGAGCTCATGTTTTCTATAATCTTAATAAACTAAACTCCATAAGAATGCAAAATTGAAATCCTTTCATGGATATTCTCCCCTACCTTCCTATCAAAACAAACATCATTGATATTTGAACCCAAATGAACATAGAAAAATTCCTTTTACTTTTCAATAACAACATATGATCATGTGCATAGCATGGATTTGGGTCATTCACAAGATCTAATGAATTGCCTCCACTTCCTCTACATTTATTCTTTCAATCAAGGGAATTAACAACATTTAGTTACCTTTTCTTGGGTTATATCTAATTATTTTTATCTTTATAGGAGAAGGGAAAAAGTACATTGTTATGTTTCAAGCATGCAATATAGTATATAGATACACAAATGGTGAAACTTATATGATACCATTTCATGGTAATGATAACACATAGGGTATGTAAACAAGGATTTATATTTTCACTTATGTTCATGTCAATTCCAATACAATATTAAGACGGATGCCTTGCATATAAGAATTGAAATTACAATTATGAATGTACCAAATATAAATCATTCTAATAATTATTCCTAACTAGCGATGTGAAAATATTAAAGAAGAATACAAAAAAGTTAAAAGAAATAATTAGTTAATAAACATAATTTGATCTATCTTTTCTTGGTTCCAGTGAGCCAATTAATATTGATCTCACTCTTCTTAGTTTTTGTGGAGCAAGGTTTAATTGAATCTCAATGCCCACCTAAACCCCAACTTAAAAAATGAGCAGTTAAATCTTTTACTTGAATGCCTACAAAAAATACAATACAATTGTTCAAGTTCCGAACTCTCGATTAGCTACATCTCTTAACTTAAATATGAAAAACAATATAATATCAATTCAAACCAAGCCTAAATAAGTTATTAAATGAGGATTTCTCAAGGCCAATAATCCAAAGAGACTTCCATTGATATTATCATTGGTACACTATTATCAGATTTATGCAAAACTTAGGATCATAAGCAATATCAAATAAAAATGGAGGGTCCTTAAGGTTTAGGTGGGTATGGATCCATCCCACGATTTGGAGGTATGGATCCATCCCACGATTTGGAGGTTATTCCTCATCACACCCAAATAAAATAATCCCCAATATTTATATTACTATGTCAAATTAAAACCCCCCCTTGACCCCTTAATATGGGGCAATATATTTTTTAGGTTTATAAGAGTATTCAAACCCCCAATATGAATGGACGTGATATGATATTGCCTCACTAGTGAACCCCCCGTGATTAAAGGGAAGATGAGGAGTCATAAGAACTCCAATGGATCTCTTTGGAATCCGAAGTCCAAAAGACCTTTGATAATGTATAAATAAATACTTTCAATAATGAAGAAAGGTATCCGGGAGTTATTCTACCCATCAAGATAGAATGGTTTCTTAGTCTGGTCAAAAGACCGAGCGATTATTCTGGGCTAATGACATGTTGTTACTCTCTATGTACCTTTTGTTTATATTTTATTACAATCCGAATTCATAAAAAATTAACAAAAAAGATAATAGTAAATAAAGGTGTAAATCCATATTGACTTTTATATTTTAAACAATAAAAAATCTTTTTTTTTAAATTTATGTTTAATAAATCTTAAATTATGATAAATTTATGTTGTATTCTAAATAAAATAAAATAAATCTTAAAAATCAATATCAAAATGATTCAAAAACCTAATTTTTAATTACAATTTTTATATATAATTAAGATAATTGACTTAATATAAGTGTCCTCAACTTTGTTAAAACAAAAAATACTTCGTAACAATATTGTAAAAACAAAAATACTTCATAACAATATTTAAAAACAAAAAATCATAATTATTATTTTTAAGTAAAAAGTTATATATATTTTTTAACAGGAACGCGAAATATTGTATATTAAACATAGAAAAAGGTACAGATACAAAAATCCCTTTTATGAAAGGTAGAGCAAAAAAAGTTGTTATGCAGTTCAAATTAGATCAATTTTATCTTTCCAATCCTGAGGATGATACTTCCTATCTGTTCATCGCTACTGTGGTTTGTCGGATATATCCTAACAAACTGATTACATAAGAGAAGGCAAAAAAACATTTAACTAAACAAAAAAGGAGCACTTAAACATTCCTGAAATTATTCTGGAGGAATTCATTCATGGGTCTGCGAATCATCCTCCATTAAGGATCTTTCTTCATGTTGGTTCCCAGGGTCCACCGGTTCAATGAGATTCCCAATATCTTCCTTCATATCTTGCAAGGAGACTTCCAAATGTGCCAGACGATCTTTAATTCTATCGCCGCCTTTCTGCAGGGTGTCGAATAGCTGACTCTTCAGGGAAAAGAGGAATTGCTTGAGACCTTCAAAGTTGGCTTGCTGAAACTCCTTTATGCCTTGAATAACCTTCTGCATCTCCTTGAGCTCTCCCACTTGGACCCGAGCGTTGGTCTCAACATCTTTAATGTGCATATCCAGCCGAATTATGTCCTGGCCTATGAGTTTTCTCTCGTCCAAAGCTGCCCTGGAATCTTCAAAGTCATTGCGAGCATGTTTCTTTATGTCCTGGTGAGCCCCTCTGATCTCCTTAAGCTCTGATGCCATGCTCTCGATATTCATCCTACTACGCGTTGGAGAGAACCAGAGGACAGAGCAGAGGTCGACCGAGAAAGGAACAACGTCGTTACAAGTGAGAGTTTCCAAGCCTGAAACAACCTATTGCAGAGCGGTACCATCTTCCAGGATATAATCGTGCGAACGAGGACCTCGATGCTTCGACATAAATCTGCATGCGCCCGTCTTACCACCGCACTAACTCCCTTTAATGCAAGTAGAGGACCGAGGCCCGTCATTAAGACATGGGAGAAGGTGTGAGCCACATGTCCGCGAGGGTAGAGGGGGATTGTGCATGCACACCCCCAAAGTTGTGTTAATGGTTAAAAGCATGGCGTCCAACTAAAATGGATAGGACCTTGATTAAGCACCCTAATCCCTTCCTTGATCCTAGATCCTTGATTGACCATGAAGTCTGCCTCTGAGTTGTTGTGCCTTAGAATATGGAAGAAATGAATCTTGGAGATATCGTTAATGGAGGAGACGATTCTCTTATGAATTATGCTCAGAGCCTTGTTATGTCCTCTTTGGATGTTAACCATTTTCTGAATAACAATCTTTGAATCCCCCAGGGTGATGAATTGATCTATGTGAAGCGACTTCATGATGTCCATCCATTGAAGAAGTGCAGCCTACTCGGCTTGATTATTGGTTCTCCTACCTATTACCCAAGCAAATTGAGATACCTTGTTTCCTCCTGGGTCGTAAATGACCCCTCCCGCACCTGCCACCCCTGGATTTCCTTTGGACGCTCCATCAAAGAAGAGAAGATACTTAGCTTGAGATTTCCTCCAAGCAGGAAAATATTTTTGAGACACATCTAGAGCTTATTGAGGACTCAAGGAGGGTTTGGACTGAAGAGAGCTCAAGGCCAACAAATTGGAGACCCATAGAGCTTCAGAAGAAGACAAGGTGTCTTGAGGAAGGGGCCAACCAAGACAAGCCGTGTATTCTTTGATTTGAGACTTAACGTTCCTGACCATTTTTCTCACCTCCGGCTTCTTTCCTTCGAAGATGTCCTTATTCCTTGTAAGCCATATCTTCCAGTTGATGTACTTGGGGAGGGAATTCCAAAGCTTGGCCAGGGGACTTTTGTTAGAGGTGGTTCCAGGTTACTGGTCACCCCAACCTTTGAAGAAGCCACTTATGTTGTTTGGAAGGGATAAATCAATGTTGAGGTCCTTGACCATCTCGTCCTAGATTTGGGGAGTGAAGCTGCAGTTTAAGAATAGATGCTGCACTGATTCTTACTGATTTTTGCAGAGGACACACCTTCTAGGACCAAATATTCCTCTTTTTCTTAGATTCTCAGAAGTTAAAATTTTCTGATGCGTGAGGAGCCAAGAGAAGGCACAAATCTTGGGGGGACAGTCTCAATGCCACACTCTCTTCCATTTCTGATCCTCTAGAGGCCCTGGGAGATTGGCTAGCAGGATATTATAGCCATATGCAGAATCCTTTTTATCCCCAACCTCTAGAATCTTTCTCTCTGATATTCAGGGGGGCCTTCCCATTAAGAAACAAGTGGATTTCTTGCAGCTTACTGCATAGATCTAAGGGAGGATGAAGAGGAATCCAGCCATTCCAATTCCCATTCTCATCCCAGGAGGATAAGTCATGCAGTTTAACAATGTTCTTCTCCATAAGCCATTTCCATAACCCATTGAAAGACTCATTGGACTTCAAGGGAGAGGCACCCATAATCTTGTCTTCCCAAATGTCGATTCTTTTCCCACTTCCAGGGATCTAGTATATGTTTTCTCTTATTAACTGAACCGAGGATTTGCATAAACTCCAAATCTTGGTTCCATCCCCATAAAAGTTATTTTCTTTGCTCCTTAGCCTGCTCTTTCTTATGTATTTTTGACAATGATTTCCTTCCACCAGTCATTTTTTCCAGTGACTAGTCTCCACAGAATTTTGGCACCCATGGCAATGTTATTCAATCTGGGTTCCCTTATTGCTAGCTCGCCTTTATTTTTCTCTACTCGAACGATTTCCCACTTTATCAGATGGTATTTCTTCCCTCCATTTAGCCCTCCCTGCCATAAAAAATTCCTGATTTCTTTGTTGATCTCACCCATAATGCTCACTGGGGCAAGAACAATGGAGCAAAGATAAATGGGAATGGAATTGGAAACTGACTTGAGGATTACTCTTCCTACCAGATTCAACCATTACCCCCCCCCTAGAATGGACCTTGTTCTTTATTTTGGTGACAGTGTCTCGCCATCCTTCAGTCCTTCCCTGTAGGGATATAGGTATGCCCAAATACTTAAAGGAGGTCCATTTCCCAACCACTTTGAACCCAAGAATTCTGGATAGAATCAAATTCAAGTTGTTGGAGTAATTCCAAGTATAGATGCAAAATTTTCTTTTATTGATTTCTCCCCCTGAGACTTTTAAGAAATCTAAAAGGGTGTTGGAGAAAAGATTTGTGATTTCAATGGTGGCCTTCCCAAAAAGAATGGTATCGTCGTCAAACTGAGCATGATTAACTGGCCTAAATCCTCTAACAATGTTGATCCCAGGCAGCTCGCCAGAGCTGACAAAGCTGTTTAGTTTCCTGCTAAAAGATTCAACAGTGATGATGTAGAGAAGGGGGGAAAGAGGAAACCCCTGTTGAAGGCCTCTAGAAGCCTTGAAAAACCCCGTAGGTCTTCCATTACAAAGAGGAGAGATCCAAGGTTCACCGATGCAGGATTTAATCCAGTTAATAAAGGAGGGAGAGAACCCAAGAGATTGTAAAATTTGGAAAAGGAATTGGTGCCTTACCTTGAGAAGGATATCTCATCCGTTGTTCCTGTTTGGGTTAAACTACCCCCCTCCCCCTTCATTGTTGGGGGGATGAGTATTTTAGGTCGATTGACAACTCCCTTGGGAATTTCATAGACAGAGTGGAACCCCGTCCTCCCCTCTTCTCCTATGCAAGAATATGCATGGAAGTAGATTTGGAAAAAGGGATACTAGAGGAAATCAACCTCTCCATGGATGGATGGTTCACCATCTTCACAAGGTAGATTATGAGCAGATTCCTTTTAAATGCAAAGCATGTCACGAGTATGGCCATTTCTCCAAGGGCTATCCAAAAATGAAGGATCTAGAAGGGGATCAAGAAGAGGAGGGGGAGTGGAATAAGGTTCCCAAAAAAGGAAGGAAAAGACAAACCCCTGGGGGGATCCTCCAGTGTTGGACTCAAACCCTCGAGTCCCTTCAATGAATGGAACCAACAATCGATTTCAAGTCTTAGATTCATAAGAGGTGAGTGTGAAGAAGAAGGTGAAATAAGAGAGGCGCTGGTGGAACAAGAAGGAAAGGAGAAACCAGTGTTGGCGGATATAAATCAGAAGGAAATTTTTTCCCCTAGTCTGCCCGACAAACCATACGTTGAGATCAGAATAGAATTCCCTAGATCAGAGGCGTCTAGCTCTGTAACCAGATCCAGATCTAAAATCTCACAAGAAGAGTCCTCTGAATACCATGAAGAAGAAAAGGAACCAGTTGGGAAGAAGGGCAAGAATCCAAATAGAGCCCACAGAGAAGAACAAGCCGAAAAATACAAGGCGGAAGGGAAGAAAACATGCATCGATCAACACTTAAGGCCTCTAGACAAGCACCCTGAAGTAAAGGAGAACTTGAAGGTTGGGACCGACCCCCTCATCAAGAAATAATGCGAATAGTCTCCTGGAACTGGAACTGCAGAGGACTCAGAGGTAAGTCAAAATCGGAAGCTATCAAACTTTTAATTAGGAATGAAAAACTCTCCATTCTTTTGCTCCAGGAGACTAAGATGTTAGAAGAAGACATTCAGACTTGCATGAAGAAAATATGGAAAAATAGTGAAGGAGCCTCCATAGGAGCCATTGGGAGCTCAAAAGGAATTTCCACTTGGGGGGATAAGAATAAATATAGGCTTGTAGCTGAAAGGAGACATCCCAACTGGATTTTGTCTGAGTTGGAATATAAGGAGGATAACAGGAAGACTAGAATCCTTAACGTCTATGGTCCCACTCTCTATAACAAGAAGCAGGATTTTTGGCTCTCCTTCGAATATTTTAGAAGTAAAAATCTCCACCTTAACTCTATTGTAGCTGGAGACTTCAACACCACGGTTTCAGGGGTGGAAAGATGTGGAGGTTCGAAGGTAAGAGATCCCTTTGGGGAACATCTTGAAGAAGTGATGGCCTCTTGGGACCTTATAGATATTAAATTAAGAAAAGGTATTTTCACTTGGAATAATTGAAGAATCGGGCCTGGGCACATTGCCGCACGACTATATAGATTTTTGATCTACAACTTACTTCTTCTCTCTCCCCTTATCCCCTCAACCAGAATTCTTCCCTTTGTAGTCTCTGATCACAAGCCCATTCTGTTGGAATTCCTTCTCCCTTCAAATCTTGGACCCCTCCCCTTCAAATTCCTCTCCACCTAGGCTAAGGAGGAAGAAGTTCATGTTCTGGTTTGGACAACATGGAATGTATTTATTAAAGGGTCCCCTGGTTTCATTTGGGAATCAAAATTGTGGGCTGTTAAATCCGCTCTTAAAATTTGGGCCAATAATAAGCATTCGACAGGGCTTTTGAAGATTGAAGCTCAGCAGAATCTTAAGGAGCTACAAGATAGAATGGAGACGGGGAAAATAACTGACCTTCATATTAAAAGAGAACAGGAGCTGCAGGAGAAAGTCCTCCAGTTGGAGAGAAAAGATGAGGAGCAATGGAGGATAAGATCCAGATGTCTCTAGCTTAAGGTTGGAGATCAGAACACTAAATACTTCCACAATCAACACAAGGAAAGAACCAGGAGGAATACCATCCTTGAGTTAGATACTGAAGAAGAAGGAGTTATCTCCTCAGGACCTCGGATCCATTATGCAATCTTCACCTACTTTCAAGCTTTGTACAAAGAATATCAAGATATGATGGAGCCACTTTTTGATTCTTTCTGCTTAGGTATACCCAAGATGGTCAATGACAAATCAAATGAGAAATTGATTAAAAGCATCACAAAAGAAGAAGTCAGAGAAGCTATATGGTCCTTGCATCCGGACAAAGCCCCTAGCCCGGATGGGTTCCTAATTAGCTTCTATTGGCGTTTCTAGCATATCATTAAGAGAGATCTCTGCAAAATGTTGAATTGTTCCATCAGCAGGAACAAGCTTGGAGGAGCAATTAATTCGTCTTTCATCGCTCTTATTCCCAAAGACAGGAAACCCACCTCTTTGGACAGGTATCGTCCTATCTCCCTTTGTAATGCTTCTTACAAAATTCTAACTAAAATTATTTCAGGAAGGCTAAAGTAGATTATCCCAAATATCATCTCGGGAAACCAAGGAGGATTTGTGGTGGAAAGACAAATCACGGACAACATTATAGTTGTGCAGGAGGCCATCCACTCTAGTTTCAAACATAAATAAAAAGTTATATTGCAAAACCAAAAATTTTCATTATTTTTTTAAATTAAAACTTTATATGATGATGATGGTCTTTAACGTCCACTAAGACTAATCTTAGTTTATCAAACCTTAAAAAGATATATATATATATATATATATATATATATATATATAAAATAAAATAACATAAAAGATAACTTTTTATATTTAAATCTTCAATCTATACGCAGGACAACCTTTAATATTTAAATCTTCTATTAATTTACTTATATTGAAAAATCTGTATCCATATAAATCATAATCTCTGCTTCCTTAACGAACAGTTCTTTAAAGTAAGCAATATACACCCTTTGCTGAACACAAATAGACATTAAACTAAAATACTGTTTTGTTCACCACAAATTGAAAATTGAGCATCTCATGTTTTGAGATGACATTGAACTAAAATACTACTTTAGTGTAGCTTGCCATATTTATACCAAATTCAATGGTTTTATACTTAATTTAGGAAAAATTTATATTTAATTGCCGAAGATTCAAGATTTTATAAAAAGTTTAATACACTATAAACATATATTGTGAAGTTATGACAAGATTTTAGAACATGCGAATTGGCTCCAAATTTGATCGTTGGACTGACTACGTATATCCATATATTTTATTATGAACGTTATTTGGGATTAAATAGAACTGATGAGATTTGTTGTTACATCAAATGCTTAGATTCTTCTACTATCTTGTTACATGATGATTGATTTAGAAGAATTGAAGTTAAAGGCCGTCGATATAGAAATTGTGCATTTACAGATGTAGTCACGACCCTGCTCATCGCATTACAATGTTTAAAATATTTTTTATTATGTAAAAAATAAATGTTCTGATTTATATTCAGGTTATAGTTAACCATTTATGGCGCATTTTGTATAGGTGAAGATGGTGAATTTGAAGGACAATTAGCTGGGCGTAAGGTTAAGATTGAGGGATTGGTTGCGAGGGATGACTCTTGCATTCTGTCATCTTTATTCAGAGTGATTTGTTTTTTTTTTTTTCATCTAAAAATATAACTTACTATTAATACCGCGAAATAGGTTCAATTACATCAAAGCATCATAACATCAGGGTATGTGAACCATACCAATCATGAACAAGAAATAGCCCAAATTTCATTGATATGTAGTTTGTTATGTTCTCGATGTGTAGTTTTCATGTCTATGTATTAATTTGAGTTTATGTTCATTTTTTTTAAATATATAAAGATACATGTAAAGTTTATATTTTAAAATTTTAATTTAATTTTTTTTAAATTATATTTTTTTGGTTTTTCATGAACTCCGTTTGAGTGACGCTTGCTTGGGCCTTTGTGCCTATTGGCCTAAAAATCCACACTATTCAATGGATCTCATAATCATTAAAAACTACTTAAAATCCACAGCATTCAACGGATCTCATAAAAAACTACTTAAAATCCAGAGGATTCAGTGGGAGTTATGAAAATCCATTTTTCAAAGCTATCACCCCGAAACATAACATTTAGTGGCATATTGATAGGGCCATGATTTTACTCCCTATCCCAATTCATATATCAATCTACTGTTTGAGTTAAGTGTATAAAAAGGAGTTGTTTAAATGTTTATGTTTTGAATTTGTTTGGCTAAAATCATTAGATTTAATGTAATTTATTTTTTAATTAAATATAAAAAAATTATTATTCAAATTTATTTTTTGCTTGATTGTGAATATCAATGTGTTGTTTGAATTAAGTGTATAAAAAAGAATCCAGCAATCCAAAGGTTGAGGGTTCATGAGACTTAATTTTATAGTAAAGAGCCTTTGAAATTTTTGTAGATAGTTGTTTTCTTAGGTTGAAGGGCATCATATATTTTTATACCCAGTAATAGGCGAATGTACATGCCCTTTAACTTTCTCTCAAGATCATTAAACATTGGAATTCCATTAAAGCAATACCCTTCCATTCTTCTGACTAAACAAAAGGCATTTAGTATACACATATATGAATAAACAAGCAAGATAAAAGTGCGCTCTCTATCACTCACTTGTAAACTACAAGAGGTTTCTTTTTAGTAATAACATAAACAAATAACAAACATCTTTTTTTTCAATATAAACAAATATATAGACATCTTTGTTTTAGGTTAGTAATAACACGTGACTAAATATCTTTATTATGTACTTGACTACATTGTCTAAAGAATTTAATATTATTTATAGTTTTAACAAAGAATAGTTTAAAATTTTGGGCTTCTTTTTAGTAATAACATAAACAAATAACAAATAATAACACATAACTAAATATATTTGTTATGTCCTCGACAACATTGTCTAAAGAATTTAATATTATTTATAGTTTTAACAAAGATTAGTTTAAATTTTTGGGTCTTTTAAAATAAAATTAGTTGTGAAACATATTTTTCTTTAAGTTATTTAATGAAACTTTGATAGTTGGACTTTAACATCATCTAAACTATTATTGTTTGGCTAGCTTCACAACAAGCACAAAAGACAACTCCATCAACAATTATCTCCATTGAAAAAAATCCTCCTCATATAAAGATGATGGCAATGTCCTTGACATTACCACCACGTGGCTCTTGTTTCTTGTAATTTTAACCTATTTGATAAGGTTGAGAACACAATGTATGATATGATTCTTGAACAAAATTGTTGCATTGAAAAATGATGAATCCATTTTGAATGAAGTCTTCGTAGAATTTTCTAATGATAAAATTTTTGAATTGAGATTATTTGTTTTCGACTTCAAGTTGTATTGATTTTCATATGCTTGATATGTAAGAGCAATGTTGACATTGGTACATTATTTTTTACATTCTATGTTTTCTCCAATTTGGATGTTGACATGGTACCTTTGGTTTACTCTTTCTATGATTTACTTGTTCATGTTGATATTAGATGTTTTTCTATTCACTAGTGTGTAAAAGACTTCATCAATGATGATCGATGTGCCTCCAACTATAATTAAATATGTAGATGTTAATTTGTTCATAAAGTAAATTTTCAAATGCTCTTTCACAGAAGGAAAAAAAAAATAACACTTTGATTTTTAGTTTTGTTTGATTATGTTAAAGTCTCTTTATCCTCAGTTTAAACTTTAAAACTTCTTTGATTCACTTGGATCAATGGATGTCTCTTTGTTTAGTTTTGAAATGATATATCTTAAGATTTTATTTTATTTTATTTTACTCCCATAAGCAAGCTTTGACTATGATTCTTTAAAGATTGATTTCATTATCTTGACAATATTTTCTTAAAATTTTTCTTCACCTCTTTCTTTCCTTGTGATTTTCTATTGCATTGAATTACAACGTCCGTTGAATCAATGCTTTATCCTTCATTTGTATGTTAACATTTTTTTCCCATGCTCGTAATTGTTTTTTTATATTTATTCTTATCTAATTAACCTACTCTTCTAATTTACATTATATTCTAATTTACATTATAGGATATACACTTCATATTGAAAGTCTTCTTTAGCATTTTAAAGTCTTCCTCATATTTTTGCCACTTCTTATAAAAAATCAATTTTATTTGAAAGAAATTGATTTTCTTCCCAAATCATTCTTGTAAATTAAAAGTAACATGATAATTCATTTCATTGGAGAAATACTCATAATCATTCTCATCAATTTTACGATTTTTCTCTTACTTATGCTTGTTATCATTTTTCTCTTATCCTTGTTATCATCCCTTTTCCTATGAACGGTCTTCTTCATGGAAACCATTATGATCTCCTTCTCTATTCTTCGTATAAAGGTGATTCTTCCCTCCATCCATACTTTTTCTCTCAATGTTCATTTTAAAAAAAAAGTTAAATATTTTATAAATTTGAATTTTGTTTTATGAATTTATTGTTTTTTACTTTAATTTTTTTTAAATACAAAAATGAATTTAACATCCTCGAATATACCCATACTAAACCAAAATATATAAAATTAACATTTAATATATTCAATTCCATTTAATTCAAAACAATTATTATATAATTTCAAATTAAAAATATTAAATTTCCTTTTTGTTATTTTGAATATAATTAGCCCACCTTCAATTATTTCAAATTTATTTCTTTTTATGAGTAAAGTTATTATGTCACTTTATATTGAGATAATATAGAGATTGATTTTTGAGTTTTTTTTTTTGTGAAGTGAGTATCTCGAGGCAAACCCTCTAGTACTTCCTCTCATTTAAGGATAGTACCAAGGGTAAACCCTAGATTCTTTAGGACACAAGACCAAGTCAACAACAAGACTCAAAGTTGTTACAACAATATACTTGCAACTTGAACTTGAACTTGTGGTTTAAATTATTAGTTTTTGTCCAAGGAGAGGTACTATTGTAATTAGTTCAACGACTTCATAATAGTTTGAGCTTTAAAACTATAAGATATTTCAAAATTTTAAAGTTAAATATTGTCCAAATGATTTATTTTTAGTTTTATGAAATATTAAAATTAATTTATATGTCATTGGATTTGCCAATATATTAGGAGTTGTGTAATACCTGCCGAAGGGCTAGGTATCATTGTATTTGATTCTACTTTGATTTCCAATTAGTTATGTCGACTGTTTTTTAGTTTTTTCATTTTATCCAAAGTTTTGAAAATCATGATTTCATGTGTTGACATTATTCAAAGTTTTTTTTAAGCATTTCACTCCGATGCTATTGGTTGATAGATTAGGGGTCTTATTGCGGAAGCGACAATGGACTTCATGGTAATTGAAGTGTTTTTTAATGAGAACATTTAGAAACATTGACAATGCAGGGTCTTCTTTGCCAGCCATCCTAGCGTTCTTTGCCAGATATATTGTTGGTGTCATCGCTGCTGCACCGTTTGCTAGAATGTGTATAATTTGCTTGTTTATCTCGATCTACACCTATAACTGCCTTTGCTATTGGTGGTGCTTGCTTTGCTCCAACTACCCGTGCTTTTGTTTGCTTGGAATTTGCTCTCTTTGCTACTTATGTAATCAATGGTGCTTGCTTTGCTCCAGCTACTCTTGCTTCTGCTTGTTTGTGTTGGTGTTGGTATTTTCCAATGCGTACAATCTATTGTGAGTTGTAAGCTTATGTAGGAAAGCTTATCACCCAAATTTTTTTAGTAAATGACTGGGCCTCTCCATCAATATAAATGGAGGCATTCTTATGTAAATTCATCATTCAACTTAACAGATTATTTGTTCTATTACCATGAGGTTATTCATGATCCTGGTTGATCCTCAGATATTTACATGGTACCATTACATCCCTGACTCTCTCACGAGAGGGGCTGTGATCCAACCAACATCTGTACATTTTGACTACTGCTCTCTCTCTCTAGTTTTTTGGTTCTACCTTGGTTATGGTTTTATGTAAATCCTTGTGATGAATTTACATAAGAATGCCTCCATTTATAGCAATGAAGAATCCCAATGTTAGCTAAGAACAACTGGGCAGATAATGATGCATAAGTGAGCTTACAACTCACAATAGGTTGTACACATTGGAAAATACCAACACCAACACCCCCCTATAAGCGAAACATTGAGAGGAAAAAAAAAGAAAACAAATATGGGTCTTGGCAACGAGGCTTGATAAGGTACCCATGTACAAAATCTCATAAGCAGAAAAAATGAGAAAAACTCATAGGAAAAAACTCCTCTCCAAAAGAGAGAAAAACACCATTGTTGAAAAAATGCATTGGAGATGAAACTGAAGAATATCTCACAATGATGCAGTGAATGGCAAGAGCATGAGACCTACAGAGACTAAAAGCTCCACCCAAAACTCTGAATAAAACTCAACCCAAATAACCTCAGTGAACATGGTTGAACTTTGAATGAATGGATAGGTTGCAGAGACACAAAAATGACAAACATTGACAACCACCACATGAATGCTCCAAAGGAATAGGTTCTAGTTAGGAACTAGAACAAGGCTTTGAACATAAGCAAACACTATCAACCATCAAACAAGCAATGAGGCCTCTGGACACTAAAAAGATCCAAACAAGAAGAATGGTCGAAAACTCTAAAGAGGGCTAGGAAACCCCATGCTATTAACACCATCAATATACATGTAGAAATCCAAGTAGAAATTTTCAAACTCCTAAGTAAATGATTATTGAAAGCACATTCTAAACTGTTGAGGTAACGAGAGATGAATGTAC
The DNA here is from genome assembly GCA_027924585.1 of Larix kaempferi. Taxonomy (NCBI): domain Eukaryota; kingdom Viridiplantae; phylum Streptophyta; class Pinopsida; order Pinales; family Pinaceae; genus Larix; species Larix kaempferi. The sequence goes on from BSBM01000519.1 coordinate 4,066,803, forward strand.
ACCCCCAAAATAAACTAATCCTCTAGAATGAATTTTGTCAACCGAGAAAAAATATTATGCCAAGTGTTCTTATGGATGCCAATCCATCTCACCGAATTGCATGCCCTAGCTAGCCACTTCAACTTCCGAGTCAAAATAGGAACTGGTTCTGTGTCGAACTGATGCTATGTATAAGCCTCACTCTAAAGACGCTTGATCTCAATTGCACAAGGTGAATAAAAAATCACCCAAGGAAGCATTGCATACCACCCCCCCTATAGTGTTGAATTGAGTGGAAAAGATGATGACAATGACAGCCATAGTTGATGGCGAAAGTATGGAGTATGAGCTAAAGGAAGCAAAGATGCAAAACAACCCAAGTAAGAAACACTCCAAAGTGGTGAGCTCCAAGACACTGCGAAACAAGAAAGTATAGGGAGACAAATGCGTGGTGACACTCCAAAGACTATTTGCACGAGTGGCACATAATCCACTATGCAAAGGTGCAGAACAAGAGGTACCATAAAAAGCCATCATGGACAACAACCTTGATATAACTTCCAACAAACAAGGCCATATTAAGTACCCATTTACAAGTGAGGAACCAACTCATATATAATCAACCCATGAGAAAAAATGATCTCGCATGTTATGCAACCACTGATTTAAAATGATTTAAAAACATGTTATGCAACCACTGATTTAAAATGATTTAAAAAGAACGGAGAGCTCATTACAACGCCTCAAATAGTATGGAAAATAGAGACTTCTCTTAAGAGATATGATGAAACGCCAATAACCTCTAATATACAATAAATTGGCAAAAGCCAAAAGTGCCTCCAATGAGCAAAATATAGTGATCATGTGATTAGATCCATGACCTCTCCCATCACACACAAACACATCATACCAACTCTTCCATGTTAACATTTATGCATGAAAGTGGCATGTTAAGCAACAAATAGACTCACCGGGGTTTACCATAGAAAAAGTCCACCAAACAAGTAGGACTCGCCCACATAAAGAAGTGGATAAAAACTGCGATCTGGCCACAATCCACTAAATAAAGCTGCCACCCATGAAATCGCCCGTAGTTTGACAAAACACATGGAGGTTGAACCAGACCAGATCTGCACATTAAAATGGGTGCAAATACTTCGCCAAAATGATCCCAATTTGTGGCATATTTGGTTCTATAGACCCATTTTCAAAGAACTAGTTTTCATCCCTGAGGAAGAGGAACAAGATCCCATGTCTGGTTCTTCATCAAGGAAGAATACTCCTTTGTCATGGTAGCTTCCCATTTAGGTTTCCCAACAACATCAGTGAATTGTTAGGAATCATTTAAAATGGCATGACTCAAAAGAGAAACACGTGTCGTCTATGGCTGAATGTTGGAAGGAGTAGGAGCAATGATAACTGAAACTAGTTGGCTCATAGCCATATCGATTAGGCCTTTTTTGCTCACGAGAGCTCCTTCTTAATTTTTTTCCTGATCAGATGGTTCCTGTGTAGGATGCTCAACTATTGTTGGATGATTTTCTATTGGTTGAGCTTCCTCATCTGCAGTAGTGTGAGATTCCTCATTTGCCTATTCTACAAAAGTAAACCTCTCAACATGATCTACACAATCACAAAAAGTAAACCTCTTAACATGATCTGCACCATCTATGGAGAGGAGTATTTTTTCTACGGGTTTTTCTCCTTTTTTTCATTTATGAGAGTTTGTACATGGGTATTTTATTAGGCCTCGTTGTCGGGATCCATTTTTTTTCTTTTCTTTCCTCTCAACCCTTAGCTTATGGGGCTGTGTTGGTGTTGGTATTTTCCAATGCATACAACCTAATATGAGTTGTAAGCTCACGTAGACATCATCATTCATTTGCCCAAATGTTCTTAGCTAACATTGGGATTCTCCATTACTATAAACGGAAACATTCTTATGTAAATTCATCATTCAACTTAATATATTATTTTCATCATTCAACTTAATATATATTTTTCATCATTCAACATGATGAGGTTGATTCATTGATTCATGACCCGAGTTGATCCCCATATATTTATAGTTGATCCCCATATATTTATAGCTCGGAAGCTGCTCTCTTTGCTACTGGTGCATTTGGCTTTGAATCTCTATAGTTATGGATCTTAACCTGTTGTCTGTATCTCTATAGTTACGGATCGTAACCTGTTGTCTGTAGTGTAGTCTTTTTAGTTGTCTTTGCTTTTAGTATTTTAATCTGTATCTACTGTGTCGATGGCTAACTTTGGCAAATAACCTAGCTAGCTTTAGCAAATACTCCATCCGGTGCTCGTCCCATGCTAGCTGGTTGGTTAGTTGCTGAGCCAGTTCGTTTTCCTTCTTCATTAATGCACAACCAACCATTTATTAGCTTTCTAATCAATGCACAACCAACCATTTATTAGCTTTCTAATCAGATAGTTAATTTATCAGTTAAAACCTACAAACAAACATCCTCTCTCTATTGAAGAGATTAACCAACTTGCCAAAAAATTATGAAAGATTTGAAATTAAACTAGATTAACCTAGCTGTATATATTTCCCATAGTCTCAACTAGATTAATTAAAATTGTTGTAATCGTAGAAATTTAGAAATTGACTTACCTGCAATATAGCTATTTGCAAAGCTTACATCCAACTGCCAAGTCTGGCAATCCTCTCTTAGAATTGATGGAATTGGTACAACATATTTGTATATATTCTCAGCACTACTGTCAAAGCTTGCAAACTTCACCATTGTATCTGTAAAAACAACAATATATTCTCAGCACTACTGTCAAAGCTTGCAAACTTCACCATTGTATCTGTATAAACAACAATATGCCACCATCTAAACTTCTTTCTTAGTCATTAACTTCTATATAGATTTGAAAATGAACCTACAAGGAATCTCAACCTTCTTCCTCGCTCTTTTTTTCAGACACACACTCAACAATTTTATGAAGCAGCATACTAGGATAATACTGCTCAAAATGCCATAGCCGGTGTCCAATACTACACACAATAGAGCTTCATCAAAAAACAATCTGTGAGTTCTTTTGCCAGTTAGTGAAACAATCAAAACTACCCAAAAGCTGAACTTACTAGAAACTGTGCAATTGTGTAAGCATGGAAACTAATTCTGCACTCGATGGGCAATCAACAAGCATCTCTGAAAGGCACACTGTATCAATCCTCACTTCCATGAGCATCTCCTCTTCTTGTTCTCCCTCCCCTTCATTAATCCCTTTATCAAGAGCTTCAAATGATTTCTTGGTTTGTTGAAGATCGATCAACAAGCATATCTGAAAGGCACACTGTATCTATCCTCACTTCCATGGGCATCTCCTCTTCTTGTTCTCCCTCCCCTTCATTAATCCCTTTATCAAGAGCTTCAAAGGATTTCTTGGTTTGTTGAAGAGCGATCAACAAGCATCTCTGAAAGGCACACTGCATCAATCCTCACTTCCATGAGCTTCCTCTTCGTTAATCCGTTTATATCAAGAGCTTCAAAGGATTTCTTGGTTTGTTGAAGATGCAGCAGCCAATGACCAAGTAATATATCATATGCACAAAAGATGACGATCCACTGAAGTATATTACAGGTCTGGATTATAACACAATTCCTTCATCTTAGTTGGGCGACCTTATCGTACTAAGCGTGGGCACTGGGCACCTTCCTTCTATTTGCGTGCATTCATAAGATACAGAGACTTTCGTCACATATCTATTTTAGATCACCTAAACCTTTTGCATCATTATGCTTTCATCCCTCATAAAATGTGGTCATGGTGGAGACCCGGTTCACAATTTCTCTTAGATTATTACCTTTTCTTGCACAATGGAATGGCAATTTCGAGAGACAAAAACGAGATTGCATGTAAAATGGCGGAGAAGACACATGGCCTCTGGTTCATGCATGCTCCATCCATATGTCGAGGAAGTGAAGCGACAACTCTGTCTCGATATCTTCATCTTGAATGCTGTATTCCATGTGTTTTATGAGCAAAATCATGCTTGGTAATAGCCAGACTTCAAATCCAACTAAGATTTAAGTTAGGAATGAGCACTGCATGTCATGAGGGTACGAGGTGGACTCCACGTCAAACCAATCACGTGCATATGAAGCGTATGGGAAGATAAATGGAGCGTATAACTCAAGTTCCGAAAATAATTTTTGTATTAGATTTTTTTTTTTGTTGGCAAAGTGGTGGAACCTCCTTGACTAACAAGTTTGCTTTTGGCTAAGTTACCACGAACCAAGGGCATCTAAGCCGTCAAAATCACCCGGGGATCTCACTCGGCCTGGACCGCACCAACCCTTAACATAATTGGATTTTTTGGTATCCACAGGATTAGAACCAGTGACCTTTCCACTTAGAGGGCGTCTTAACCATGCTCCGCCACCAATTGTTCTACATCTCACGAATAATTTTTGTATTAGATTTAAAATTCATAAAATATTATAATATATTTCAAATTTTTTTGATGTTTACATTAATTCCTTCACACTCTTGTTATTAGATTATTAGAAAATGATGATCACCTCTTTGATATAAAATGCATTCTTTTCTATGTAGGTTCATCTACATAGCAAGATAATTGTTAACTTGCAATTAAATCGAACCAGAACAATAACAATTTGACCATGAATCACATAACAATAAACACAAATTATTGAAGGCCCACATGACACAGATATATATTTCTTTTGGAGTTTAGACTTACATTACAACCATCCATGGAAATTGTTTCCATATGTACCGTCATTTATAGATGTTGCTTACAAATGTGAACTATGGTGGGTTGGTTGTTTCAAACCCTTGTTGGAAAATAGGAGCACAAAGTGTAGATGTGTCAAACAACATCTGATCTATATTATAGTCTCGCGTTCTTGATCTATGGTCTTCTGACAATTTATTGGAAATCTAATTTGCCTTATGGCACTCTCAAATTTGGCATTACACCTTTTTTATGTCACACAATGGTGCATATATTATATTTCCAATGCTGCATGTCCACGTACTTGTATATTACTATGCAACCAATTTGAAAAGTATTGCTACGCTATAACCTTGTTTTGGAGTCGGAGTGGCCATGTTGGAAATCACAAGCTTCTTTAATGTTGAATTACAAAGTTATTTAATGCTTTGGATGACAAAGTTCCTTAATGCACTTTGGAACTTTGAAATTCGAAGGGTAAATTAGTTAAAAAAATTGAATTTTTTTTCATATTTATAAAAAATTATTCACATAATTATAATTATTCACATAATTATAAGAGCATTTTTTAGTTCTTGCCGTAGGTAGGAGACTATATGTTCTGCTTTTTGCAATTAATTTGAAAATCAAACATCACATGACATTATGTTTTACAAAGTCACTACATATAATATTATTTTTGAATTTTGGTTTTTATGTTTTTTTCTCAAAGTTAATGGGGTAAGAGCTCTAGATTTGACAATTTTTATCATTGCACGAATTACATAAAATTATAAAATAAATATAATTTTCACATACATTATAGCTACACTATAGCTTAGTTGAAATATTTTACTAACTTTATACTCATCTGCCATTTTATGGCATTTGTCAATCTCAAGTTCGATTTTCCTGTATCAATGACTTCTCTTACGAGACCTGCTGAGCAGACTTTGTATGGCACATTACATCTAGAAAAATCGAAAGGAAATATCAAATATCAGTTCTTGTGTATGCATTTTCTACTTGTTGGGTTTATTCAACATTTACTCTAGCTTTGTGTTTTGTTGTTCCAATTTACAGCAATTTGATGTAGCATGGAACAATGCCTCTGTTATTTTTTGGATCCTGGAATTGTTTTGAGGTCAAAATTTATCTTTTTTCAGTGTTGAAAGCTTCAGTATATTTTCTGAGAATAAATTTTGTTTTGGTGGGTGTGTTGAATTTGATGGAGGGGTGGGCATCTGCCCAAGGCTCTTGATTTTTTTTCCAAAAGATTAGAAAGGGGTTGTTTTCCATTATAACACAACATGAATGCTTTTTGGGTAGATCAAGCAACCTAGTTCTTTGCATTGAGTGTTCAAAAAATAATAGATGTGAATCCATTCCTCACCAAGCTTGCTCAACATCACTTGACTAGTAGCAGAAATAAGCTACGGAGGACAAAAAGCAGCAACCCAGAACTGGTCTAGACAAGCTGCAGCTTTAGACAACAGTGAAGACTAAAGCATCTAAGTTCTCACCTTCTCACTAAAGTTTGGATTACGATTTTCAACTCAAACTGGAGGTAAGCTTTAATAGGCTATGAAAAAAACTAAGCAGTAACCCAGAACTGGTATGGACACGCTGCGGCCTTAAATGGCGGTGAATACTGGAGCATCTGAGTTCTCGCTTTCTCACTAAAGTTTGGATTGCGATTTTCAACTCAAAACGAAGGTAAGATTTACTAGAGGTATTCTAATTCCTCCTTGGATGTTGAAAATCATCTAAGTCATGTTCCATCTAGGATGTTGAAAATCATCTAAGTCATGTTCCTTATGTATCCATCTAAGTCATGTTCCTCTAGGATGTTGAAAATCCTAGCCTTCCAAGTGTGGAAGTTTGAGGTGTCCTCAAAACGGTCTTCCAGTCATATAGAGATTGATGCCATATCCTTCAAATCTTGTGCTCACCTTCTTAGGATCAATGTATGCTCTAGATGATATGCAAAATTGAGCTCCTTCACGCCATGAGCTCTGATACCATGTTGAAATTTGGTTGAGCATTGATCTTTAATTCTTTGAGATGTAGAAACTTGAAACAATAAGACAATTCAATCATATGAAATTCATACAACCATAACACAAGATATACCCTAAGGAAAATCCTCAAAACAATGAGAACAAAAACCCCATCAAATCCTCTTAGTATAATATAATGGATAGCAGAGAATGTCTTTCTTTTACAACATAGAAGATTGCTTTCGGAATATAAGAGATCACTAAACACTCTTGGTGAATATACATAAGCAAAAGAGAAGAGAGATCAATCGGAGAAGCGCCTTGCCTTCGCCAACTAAAGATGATGTAAAATGTTTGACTATCAACTAATGTCAAAGAGGATGTCAACTGATTCAGTCTGAGTCATTGATATAAACCGGAGTCAAAGTGGATATAGTATTCCTGCATAATTGATTCAACTGTACAACTGTCAATCATATGCATAAATAGTGTCAATTTTTACTGTGTCAATGCAAGAGACCATGTATTGATTTGTTCATTTGTGTTTGTCAATTCTTTTGTATTTCTTAAACAACTTGGTTTTATCGTTGTAAAATGTAAGGTGAACTCCATAGGTTCACATTAGCTCCTCGTTTGGCTTTCACCTTTATTTAATAACACTTATTACACTGTATTTGCAATTATATTTTGCAATGAATATTTATATGTACAAACAGTTGTGCTTATGGCCCTTGGACTTGACCTTAAATATGTTATATAATTAAATATTTCTCCTCCCTACTCTACGCAGGTCTGTCAAAAGGGGGTCGGTTTTACTCATGTTTTATAAATACAATTTTGTGTATTTAAAAACCTAAGAGCTTTCTCAGGTTTTGATCTTGCAATCAAACTGTTCATATGTTATATCTTTTAAAATTATTCTCTGTTTGTTTGAATATAAAGGGACTTCATGTAAGGTAGCTTTATAGATGTTCACAATACTGCTTTTATTTATACTAATAACTTGTATTTCTTGGCTAGCTCATGTTGCAGTTTTAATATAAACTAGTTTGCTTGGAATTTGTTTGTAATATGATTATTTTAGTGTAATACCCCGGTTGTTAAGCCGTGGACTTATGGTCTTTTATTTGACTATGGACTTATATTCTATTTGTTAATGTGACTATGGACTTATGCTCATTTTTTTGATGATGTGATTATGGAATTTGGCATTATTATTATTAATGTTAATGTTGTTGTCGTTATTATTGTCATTATTGTTATCTTCGAATGATTCTGCTATTAATTAAATAAACAACTGGCTGAGCAAAGGAAACTAAAACAGTATCAAAGACCATGGCTCTCAGAGAATGAGGGGGAATGGGGTACATCCCTAGCACCTTATATATTGTTGTTGGATGGTAGTTGTCCATCCTAGTTCATTTTATGCCTTGGTGACTTTAATAGTGTTGGTCACCCAAACATTGTACAACGAAATCCATTTTCAATTTGTATGAACTATAGAGTTATTATTGCACCTTAAACATACTTTAGTGGGCCCCTCTTTCCTAGTGCGCCATCATTGGGAGAAATTCCATCATATTTATGTTTTTTTGTCACTTATGGTCCCTCTCCCTAGATTTTGGGAGGTGTAAGCTACAATTTAGCTTCCACCTCCTTGTTTTGTGCCTCCACCTCCATAAGTGCGACCCACTCCTCCATTCATCCCTAGTTTTTTGCTTTGATGATATTTATGACCCTATTGCATCCCCTCTCTCACCTAACTCACCCTAATTCATGTTGTGTAACCCCCCTTATGCATTAGTGCGCCTCCTTGTGCTCTTCATGGCTCCACTCCTTGGTTTTTGGTAACTCCTCTTCATGGTGCTAATATGGAAAATGGAATATCCTAACTAGGCCACCACTCGACTAATTTGATTTAAGTATCCATGATGAATCCAAACCACACTCAAACCCATTCTCCACCTTGGGTTTGAATTTCCATCCTTAAACTATTTATACTTGTACTCTCTCCTTGTTGAAGCTAATCTTGAGCTTTCGATCACTTGTCTTGTGTTATCTCACCATGTTGGAAATGTTGTTAGTATTGAGAGTGTGTTGAGACTTAGAGGTAGTCTAGTTGTTTCCATTTTCTTCCATTATATCACTCTACTAGTCCAGGTTCTCGCACAGGAAGTGGGTAGCGAGAGGAGTCACATCCCATAAGTAGTGGAGACAAACATGAAAGTAGTAGTGGGAAGCATTGTGGTTCTCAGAAGAGGTAGTTTCAAGAGTTACTAGACTAAGTGTGCCTCTACCTGTGGATCCATGGTATCAGCTCGGGGGTGACCTGTTCAAGCGAGGAAGGATTGACTGTGTCTACGGATGGGAAGAAAGTTGTCCTGCTACAGCCAGTTTCCCTTATTTTGAGATAAGTATTTCTCTTACGTTTCATTTTTATTACACTATTTTGTTTGGTATATGTGCAATGGTGGCTGAATTGGTTGTCTACATGGTCATGTATTGAATGTCAAGATCTATATACAGGAAGGATGAATTTCAAATAATATGTTTCTACACTCCTTACCTTCTTTATATTCTTCTTCCTCTTAATCAAGAAATTGTAATTTTGGCTCGATGGTATTGAGAGAGGTGAAACCATAGGTTCCTGTTTTCCCATTTTTTCTCATTTATGAGTCATGAGACCTATTCCATTGCGTCCGGAACAACGTTTCCAGTAAGGATCACCTTTTGATTCATCGAAAAATATTTCCGGATGACCAAGATATGCATGTTTTGGTCTGACAGTTTTTTGGTGCCAAGACGAGCACACCTAACATTAGATTGCAAACGTTTTGTTTACAAATATGTTCTTTGTTGTATATATAAGGTTTATTGATGTATTCTGTATGTAAAATTGATCGATGGTTGGAGGGTGGAAACTATACAATCTTATTTTTATTAGTAAGAGATGATTGTAGGGGACAGTCATCGGGTACAAATTTTGAGGGTTGTAGTTGCAGCCAGTGTTCTCTGTTTGCTATGGTTTCGGTCTGGTTGTAGGTTTTAGCTTACAGATGTTCCATGATATGTGTTTTTGCTTACTTTATAGCCTCACTAATAACATACACATGACAACACCGAAAAATAGATTAATTTACAAATAATTGATTACAACAATACTTGGATGATTTAATAACGATGTTATCAAATAATAAAAAAGTACATGAAGTAATTATTCACACTAAAGATTATGTTTATCATGTCGTAATCATGTGATTGTTGCAATTATTCTCTCTAGATCGCACATTGGAATTTATTAATTAAGTGTCGCAACTTTAGTTATAAAACAACCTCTAGAGATAAAAGTTTTAATTATTAGGTGAATGGTTAGTTAGCCTAACCATACTTTCTCTATATGCGTTGTGATTAAACTTAATTTAGACTTATTATTAGCACCCTTAACCTTAGTTAAGGGTTAGGGACACTACAAAGTGGTATCAGAGCTGAAGGTTTCAACACTACGGCTGTTGGGCCTTCTACACAGTTACAAGTTACTTTGTAAAATTGCATTTGCATTAGATAACTTGGATGCATGCTATCGACTTGATGTCCAGTTGGTAAGAAGAAATCCTTCAAGGATTTCTAACTCCTCTTGTCTAGTTAGGCAGATTGTAACATATAAAATTTAGCTTGTTAATTCATAACTAAGAAGAAGAAGTAGCTTGAATAATAATGAACTTATGACAATATGTAGTTTTCTAACACATGGTTTATAATGAACACATTGCAGTTCCCAATGAAAGATTGAGCAAGCAACATGGCCACTAAACTAAGATCTTACTCAAACCTGTGAAGACTAGAGATTCAACAAGTACAAGTTTAGTAGTAGGGATTCAAGGATTGGAGATGGATTTTGAGGAAGGACAGAGACCATACAGTCCTGAAGAGGAGTTTGTTGAAGGAGGAAAGTCAAATAGGTATAACAGGAGTAGTGAACCATTAAGCTTGGAGGATTCAATGAGAAAGTGTAGGGAGGATGCCGAAAGAATAATTCATATCCAGGAACATATTATAAATGATCTAAAATCATTAAATAACATCCAAAGATCTGTTGAAAAGAATAATAGAAGAGGTTATGTGATATCTAGATCATCTTCAAGGAGACCGCATCACTCAGAGAGGAGGAAGGGGTATGCATCAAGCAGTACAGAGAGTAGTCTTGAAATATATCTAGTGAGATAAAAGAAGAGGAGGTCTACCTGATATGAATTAGTAGGAGAGTTGAGAAGAATCAAGCCCCCAACTTTTGATGGAGAAGTAAAACATGGAGAAGATGCTAAAGCATGGTTGTTAGGTCTAAGAAATTTCTTCTAGTTGCATCAGTATACACCTAATATGGAAGAAATATTATCCATATACCATCTGCAAGGTAAGGCATCTATCTGGTGGGATCATCTGGTTAAGATAAAAGACACCAACGAAGACATAATCTCTTGGAAGAAATTTAAAAAGTACTTCCAAAAGGAATACCTCTTTGAGCATTAATATGAAGAAAATATGGAAGAGTTCTTTGAAGTCTAATTGGGGAGCATGACTATGGATTCCTATGAGAAGAAGTTTTTGTAACTTTTGAAGTATGCCGACTTCATCAAAGATGAGAAGGTAAAGATTCAAAGGGTCCTAAGTGGTATTATTGAATCTTATAGAGACAAAATCCAGTATGATAGACCAAAAACCTTAAGGTTGACATCCGGAAGGAAAAACACTTATATGAACAAAATAAGAGCAAGGCCCAATATCAAAAGAATTGGAAGTATATGAAGAAGAACAAGCATTGGACTTGAAGGTACAACAATTAATAGTTTTTGGAGATTTTGAAATTATTGTTAAGAAGATAAAAAATGCTATCCATTGTGTCACCTCTCATTTCAGATGTTATCAGGAAAAGGTATGGGATATGATCTCTAAATTTTTGGCATTTAATATCAGTTCTATACCTCGGTCTTGGAACCAAGATGTTGATTTACTTGCAAATATCGCTTCTCGATTAATACCCGTGGATGGTTTTGACCCATCTACTTTTACTATTGAACTTATGTTTTGGCCTCCTATACCTGACAATGTAACTAACAGGCATGTTTTTCACCATGACCAGTAGATAATTGAATTTATGCATATGGAAAATGTTTCTCAAGATGCCATAGTTGAAAACATTACACATGACGAGAATCGCAACGATTTCATGAACATTCATGAAAAGTAGTCAATACAACAAGTATTTGATCAGATTGGTATGACTCATAAGCCTATAGTAAAATTGGAATATTTTTATGACTTGCATGAAAAATTTAGGGGGGTTGTAACTTGTAAAAACAACAGTTCATCTATGCAACATGACACTATAAACTTAGGAACCGAGAACAATCCTCAAACTGTAAATTTGGGTATATATTGTACAAAACACGAGAGAATAGCTTTCATCCAATTGTTCAAGCAATACAAATATGTATTTGCTTGGATGTACGATGATTTTAAAAAAATTGACCCAAACATCATGCAACATGTCATTCCCTTAAAACATGATACCAAACCTTTTCAACATAAACTTAGAAAGATGCACCAAAATCTAGAACTTGTTGTTGTGAAAGAGCTAAATAAACTACTCGCTGCATGGATAATTTTTCTAGTGCAGCATACCCTTTGGGTAGCCAATCTTGTACATGTGAGAAACAAAAGTGGGGAGATCCGCCTCTGTGTGGATTTTCGTAATTTGAACCATGCCTCTGACAAAGACAATTACCTAGTACCAACTGTTAGCATTGGTTTTGGGTTAAATAGTCAGAGGGGGTTAGATCCTTGCAAATAATATGTGAGGTCTTAGATTTCTGAGTCGTATTGTAATGCCCCATATTTGCACACTTGGTAATTAAAACTCTAATGTGAATTAGCTTAACATTTTCATTTGTTGAGTAAGACTATTGTTATGGGAATATATGGACTCTCTATGTATGGACAGTAAATGGAATATAATGTTTTAATTTATTAATGACAATGAATATGTTATTTCATTTGAACATTCAAAATTGAATATAGAATATCCATATGAGGAATGCTAATTCAGTTGTTGCAAAAAGAACTTACATGATTATTTGTAAATGTCGTATTAGTGATATGGATTGGCACTTGAAAGAGTTGGGTATGGCTATATATATGTTTCATGTTAATGATGAACTATTCCACATGTTGATTGGCTATGAGATAGGTAGATTCCTATATTTCCAAGTGGCACGAGATGTCTTGAACATCATGAGTATAATGATGTTATATCAAATTCCATGCTATTTAATTGTGAATTCCAATATTTCTATGACTTGTGGGTGAGTGTGAGTTTTGACAGGAATTGTGACTTTTCCAAAGTGGTTTTTCAATGACGGGACCCCTTAGAACAGTGATGGCACAGTATGGTTGATGTAGGGCGTTGACCCTGGTACTATTAGGGGGGGTGGAGGAAATTCCCACCGTTTATCCCCCGAAGCATGGAGTCGTAGGAGGTTTGTGTAGCGCACACCCCTAGACGTGTGATGACGAATAGCGGATGCCTGTTGGGGAAGCTTGGTCGATGTGGTCGATCGACACTTCCGCTTACGGGTTCTATATGTGGTTAGGTCGTGCAGTCGACGCCACAGTCTATTGCAGCAGAGGACGGGATGGTGAGGTCAGGAGATGGAAGTAGTGGTGATTTAGGGGCTAGATTACTGATGTGATGGATGGTACCAATGATGGATTGGATGGTGTTCTTGATTGTTATTAACCATCATGATTATATGTTTGATTTCACCATTATGTTTATCTAATTTTGTCTTATTGTTTCTATATGAATGATTATGAATGATGAATGATGCAGTGTTTAATTGTTCTTCTATATGTTGTTTGAGAGGATGTAATAATGATTTATTAGGAGCATTAAATGTGATTATTAGTACGCACGCTTAAGACGCGTGCACTGGCCATGCATACGTCAATTCGTGATTACATTACTATGATTGGTCGATCGATGAATAAATTAATATGATTATATTATCTATTAGTAACTTGGTTGATGAATTGATGAAAGCATTACTTGTGTGTTGAAAGTATGAGTTTGTTGACTTGTTTAATATGATTTAGATTTATATAAATTGATTGGATTATTAAATAACATATATAATTATATACATATAATATAAAATATGTCATAATATAATATAGTATATGAAAATATCTTATTTGACTTATGAATGAAAGGATAATATAAATAAATGGATAGATATAATTTGCACAAATTTTTAGAAATTGGTTGTCATAGTTGCATTAATATGGAAGCATGACAAATGAGACTTTGCATCCATGTTTATTAATATTTTAATTATTTAAATCAAATTTCTATTTTTTTTTGGAGAAAATGAATTTATTGATTGATGACTATTATTTATGGGAATTTATTGATGGATGAGGATTTTTGATATAAATATGAGACTTGAGAGTGGAAGGAGGGAGGTTCTTTTTCTCTTGAAGATTATTTTGGTGAGAGTATTCTTGGATGGAGAATTTTGGGTATTTTGGGGGATGAGAAGTTTTGAAGAGTTGGAAGAGTTTGAGAACTCTTGGAAGATTGATACATAGCCTACTGGTGCATCACTATTCTGTTCTCTGGGGGTCTCGGGCACGGAGGGCCAGGAGGCCATTTGGATGGGACCGTTCAATGGTTTCCTGGGGCTAGGGAGCCGGCTAGGCCCCTAGTTGGCTTAGAGGTAAAACTGTGGTCCCGCTTTGGGAAATGAAGATAGAAGCAACTCGAGATGAAGAAGGAAGCTTGCTCAGTTTGGATTCCGTCACCATTCTTATAACGAGATATTTTCCTTGTGATTTTAAATTGTTATATGTTGTTGTAAAATTATCATATGATGCTATTGCTACATGATTTATGATGTTAATTTATGTTGTGTGAATCACCAATGAAGTTTTAAAAATTCTAAAGTTATTTGATGCTATTGCAAAATGCTCATATGTCATATGATTACACGTTGATTATATACTGCTTAGACACACAGTCTATGTTTAGTTAGATTTAAATTTATAATGCCAATGGAGGCATTACACGTATGACCCAGAAGATTGCTAGTGAGATATCTGAGTGTTTATTCGTAGGTTGGGAATGAAAATGATGGAAGAACTTAAGTTTCGACCTTGCAAATGGGATTAGAATGTGAAAATCCGCTCAAGGTAATGTGTGGGCGGGAATGAAGGGCGCGGATCAATAGCGATGGAGATCGATGACTACAAGCAAGTTCGCAAGGGTAGGATGCATAGTTAGAGTATGGGCGGAGTGTTTCTAACCCGCGCGCAAATCAGTGGTCAGATCAATGGACGGGAAAAGAGATCTACAGTCATGAAGCAGTTCGTTGATTTAATATGTGCGAAGAAATGAACTTTTCAAATTTGTGAAGTGGCGGTAGGCTCCACATAGTTTAACGGTGCAGATCTGGCGAAGAAGGGAATCGACGATGGACATTTGTTTCGTAGGTTGAACATGCGTGGACTACCAACACTTTCCATATTTGCGAATCTTGGTAGGGACTATGCCTTTGGATGGTCAAGATGCATATAAGATTCAGATCGACGATCAGCATTGGCTTCGCGGGTTAAAGGTGCGAGGATGCAGCTTTTTGAAGGAGGAAGACTGCGGAAGACTGTGGAGTTAAACATGGAAAAGATCAACGGCGCATGATCAATCGTGCAAATAGACGGCTGAAGAACTTTGCTACTGCGAGAGGTGCAAGAACGATATGAAGAGGGATATAATATAAGAATGAAGAATTGATGAAGCGGGTTACAGGTCGATCATCACTGCATTAGGTGAAACAGGTAATCTGGGATGATGTTATAGCTGAAGAAAACAAATTAAGACCCTATCTTGATTTTATTTTAGACAAGGAGGCTGTAATTAAATTGGCCAAAAAAAGTGTAACAACAGTGAAAGAAAAATTGAATAAGAATCCCATTGAATGTGCTGCAAATGCCATAGAGTTTTTGAATGGGTTAACTAGGGATGAATTGAAAGCACCTAACATAAAAGACATATTATCTACCATAATTTGAGCCAGGAAGGTGGTAAATAAACATCAGCAATTAGATACAATTCAGGCCAGGATAGGTATCATGGCACACCAATTGAAGCTCTTTAGAGATATGTTTGATCCATTGTTCAAGAAAGGACTTCCACTCTTTTGGGAAGAAGATGGTACCATGCTGACACAAAAGGAGTATCAAGACAGGTTGATGGAATGCAGGTTGGATCATGCAATCTTTGCTGACATGAACATTGTCTGGAAAAACAGTTGTGGACAAGTTGGAAAAGGAGTTTGAGTTGGTCTTGATTTTCAAAGAGGCATGTGCACACCTACATAACTATTCATCCAGATATCATGCATAGTTGTGGGTATTGCTAAAGGAGGTGGCCACTTCTTATTTTCCAGCTGTAGACGAATGGAAGATTATGGAGAAATATGGAAAATCCAAGCTAATGTTGCATGCATAAGGATTTTGAAGATCATGGATATTTGCAGTCTAAAGAATTAGTTACTTATGATTTTTTTTATTTACTAGGATTTGTTACTAGTTAGTAAATGTTCATGGACACGTGTAAAGGCAGTTAATCCTATTTGTCAGCACTTGTTATTTCTGTTGTAACTAATTCTCAAAGATGATGGACATGTTTGTATAGGTGTCATCGCAGTTGTAACAACTTTCTGTTAGGGTGACTCGAGCCTGAGGGATGAAGATATCTACTCCTATATATTCACATGTAATAGAGAGGAAAAAGGGTTGGAACCCGTGAGAACTGGGATTTTTATTGTGAGACTTACCTTTAATAATATCACAGCGTTGAAACTGGTTTTTTGTAGAGATTCATGTGTTGTTTATGTTGTAGTTTGTTTTCCCTCTCTTACGTGAATGTGTATCTTGTTTATTACTTCCATAATGTTTTCCTTCATGTCTGAAATAAGTGTTTAATAGTACAAAATTCATACTTATATGCTCTCTCTATTGTTTCAGATTTTCACAAAATATTTCCACTAAAGTTAACATTGAATTCATCCTTGTTAGATGCTCATGTTAATGGACTGTTCTTTATTTCTTCTTTCCCACCAGACCAAAGCATTTTGACCGTGAATGAATGGCTACCTTGCCTCTGTTATTAAGTTCCATGCGGTATCAATGTAATTTGATATACTTGTTTATTTTGACTCCACTGCCCAATGAATGCTTACCTTGTTTCCACCAAACAACAATCTGATTTTAATTTTTACTCGTATATATGGCCTTGTTAGACAATCAATGAGAGATATCTCTCTGGAAAGAAAGAAGCCAGCTCTCTTTCCTAAAGTTTGGTTTTGTGGTTACCTTGAGATGTCCTTTTTACAACCTGAGGTACATTTCGAGTGCTAACATATTGGCGTTGTTGCTGGGAAGCGAAAGTTGTATTGTCCCTGGGAGAAACGACAAAGAGTTCCAAATTTCAAGGGGAGAAGGATTTATGTGGAAAAACAGAGATTCTTACATTGAATAAGGTTTTGCATTTGCCCCGGCGACTCCACGTTGATTTCCAAAGAAGGTTCCATAAGACATCTTGGCCTCTAGATGGGTACATACAAGAGGTAATCCTAATTCTGAAATTTTACAAAGTGTGGAAAACCCAGAAATTTTGTTTAGACATCGAATTGGAAAAGAAAAAGCTAGCACTTCTAATACTGAAAGGTCTTTATCTCAAGAAGAGTTTCATGGTTTTCAAGATTTGGATTTAGAACTAAGTGTTGGAAATTATTTATTAAGATCAAAATCAAAGTTAGACCTAAAGCAAACATAAATCAATCCAACTAGGTTTGAGTCATACTTGCTAGATCCCTTGTGTTATAACTTGTAAAACACTGTAAAAGTTGATGAAAGTAACCCTCATTTTCAAACTTCTCAGCTTCATATTACAAACCTTGTTAACAATCCTCCTCAAAATCCTCCTTAGAACCCTCCTGCATCACAAAGTCCACCTAGACCAATAGTAGCTAGGTTTGCACCTCTGGCTTTGCCAGCCTCTTTGCATGATCTCCCTCAGAACTACTCATAGAGAATTTCTTTATATGATGGAGATGGAAATTTTACAGCAAGACAGCATATGGATTGATTTGAATATTTCATTGACCTGGAAGAAGTAGATCATGATGATGTGAAAATGAGGTTGTTTGCTCAGAGTTTGTCAGGAGAGGCAAAGAGATGGTTTAAAGATTTACCAGCAAGATCTATTCTTACCTTTGAAGCTTTCCAGACATTGTTTTTGGATAGGTGGGAGGAAAAAAAGAGTCCCTTACAAATATTATCTCAATTTGACCATTTAAAGAAAGGAAACTTTGAGTCTGTACATGAATTTTCTAGCAGATTTATGAGGGTATACAACTCCATTCCAGCTGATATTAAACCCTTCGTAGGTGCCACCAAGCTTCATTATGCAGATGCCTTTGATGGAGACTTTTCATGTATGTTGAGAGAGAGGAAGTCAGCTACTTTTTCAGCTATGTTGAAGGATGCTCTAGAAGTGGAAGAAAATTTAATGGCCTCGGGGAAATTGAAAACTAGAGTAGAGACAAATAAGAGAAGACAAGAAAACCAACCATCCACTTCTGCTTCTTCCTCTGCAAGTGATGTTAAATTTGAAATGATGATGAATACTATAGAGAAATTGATGGATAGGTTAGTCCTAGATAACATACCACCTAATAGAGAGCCACCTGAGACTCAAATAAGGAATCCAAATTTTAGGAGACTGCTTCCTCAAAGAAAACAAAGAAATCCTGAAGATCAGCAGATAAGACCACCATTCCCAGAAAAATTAGTTGATGAGGAAGGACAAGAAGATCCAATGGATAACTAGATTCATCACTTTGATGACGTTGATTCTGAAATATACTTAACTGAAAAAGAACATAATTTATTCTCCCAGGAAAACGATAGTCGTGTTTCAAAGCTAGATTCAGAACAATATCAGAATGCCATTGATGATTTTCAGAGAAAATTAAAACTGAGAAATCGTGATGTAATAACAAATAAAGGAAAGCCCAGTCCAAAACAAATTTCCAACACCCAACAGAATTCATAAAAACAAAAAGAAAAGCAGAAGGATGCTATTGTACAGAAGAACCCATAAAATAAGGAACAATAGCCAAAGGAAAGTAAACAGTTAGGGCCCATTGATATAGACAAACCAATTTCATCCTTTATTTTGAAGTCAGAGTTATCAAAGGTCAAAATTTCTATCCCCTTTAATGAGTTGTTGAAGAACAATGAGTACAGAGAATAAATTACTAAAATGGTCAAGAATCAAAGTGATTATCAACCAAATATTTTAGATGTAACAAATGATTCTCCCACTATTGTCTTTGGACCTAAAATTGAAGATACAGATGATGAATAAGTTCCCCCATTTTATCTAAGTTTGAATATCGATAATATCATTTTGCACAATGCAATGTTAGATTCTGGTGCATCTCATAATCTAATGCCAAAGACAGTAGTGGAAAGTTTGGGTTTGGAGGTTACTAGACCCTACACAAACCTATACCCTTTTAATTCTAGAAAGGTCAGATGTATGGGATTGATAAAGGATATGGTGGTAACCCTTGCACAACTTCCAGCTAAAAGCATTGTGATGGATGTTGTAGTAGCTGACATTCCTCCCAAGTTTGGCATGTTGTTATCAAGGTCTTGGGCAACGAAGTTGAAAGGAACTTTGCAAATGGATATGCCATATGCCACTATACCTTTATTCGGGGGAAACAGAAGGTTATATAGAGAGAAGAGGTTATCCTATGTGGTCAGCAGTCAAGATAAGCCTGAAAATCATCATATTTTTGCTCTTGATACTGATTTGGGATCTTTTATATTTTTCAATAATGGACCACACACTGATCCTGAAGTTCCTGTACAGATTGAATTTAAAGAGGATAAGGAATTTGCAAAGACAAGAAGCCTTGGAGAAGAAACAAAATGAAGAAGAATTGTGGACTATGTACTTTGATGGGTCTCTAAGTAAAAATGGGGCTGGGGCAGGTGTTTGGATTATATCTCCAATCAGAGAATTTAAAGCTTTATCTTATAAATTGACTTTTGAGTGTACTAATAATGTGGCTGAATATGAGTCTCTGCTACTGGGTTTGTAGGATTTGAAAGATATGGGGGCAACATGAATAGAAGTATTTGGGGACTCAGAACTTGTGGTAAATCAGGTGAATGATAGTTACCAAACCAAACATCCCAGAATGAGAGCATACAGGAATGAGGTTTGGGACATGTTTAGCAATTACTTTACAGAACACAAAATCAGAGTGGTTCCCAGAATGGACAATCCGGTAGCAGATTCTTTGGCTACAACTGCTAGTGGTTTCAAGGCTCCTATTTATTCCCCAAAAAAGTGTTAATTTGAAATTGTAAATAGACCCTCAATACCAGACAACTCCAAATATTGGCAATTTTTCAATGATGATCTGCAAATAAGGATATTTTTGAAAATGTCTGATGAATTTGTGAATACTCAGATTGATACAGAAAATGAAAATTTAGAGAGATTCCAAGATGATGAATCAACTGAAGATGAAAAAGATGAAAAGAAAGAATGGCAGAATATGTTAGGAGGAAAATAGATAATTCAGTTGAAGAGAAATTTTATTCCAAGATGCTTGATTCCCCTAGAGAAGTTGTTTGATCAGAATGATGCTGCTAAGGATCCTAAAGTTAAACCTGATGATGATGTCGTTTAAGATCAGAACTCAGGTACTGGAGAAGCACCATGAATCGTAAAGTTGTCCAAGAAATTACCTGCAAAAGAGAAAGAAGAATATGTCAATTTGATGAAGAAATACACAGATGTATTTGCCTGGAGCTATGAAGACCTAAAAGAGTATGATACCTCTATCATACAACATACCATTCCAATAAAACTTGGAGAAAAACCTTTCAGGCAAAAGTTGAGAAGAGTAAACCCCAAGTGGTTTCCTGTGATAGAAAAAGAGATCAAAAAATTATTCAATGCTAAGATTATTGTGACTTTGAGGTTTTCAAAATGGGTAGCTAACTTGGTGCCTGTTAGAAAGAAAAATGGTGAGATTAGACTTTGTATTGATTTCAGAAATCTCAACAGAGTTTCTTTGAAGGACAATTACCCATTACTAAAGATGGAGCACATTCTGCAAAGGGTGGTAGGGTCTTAAAGGATTTAAACTATGGATTGTTTCTCAGGATATAAACAGATTAAAGTATTCCCAGAGGACCAAGCAAAGACTGATTTTACTACACCATGGGGTACATTCATGTATGCCAAAATTCCCTTTGGACTGATGAATACAGGAGCTACATTTCAGCATGCTATGGACATCGCTTTTGCAGAAGAAAAGGATAAATTTGTAGTTGTTTACATGGATGATATCACTGTTTATTCCATGTCTAACAAGAAACATATCAAGCACTTGGAGGAAGTCTTTATGAAGTGCAGAAAATATGGTATTTCACTAAATCCCAAAAAATCTAATTTTGCACTAGAAGAAGCGAAATTTCTTGGACATATTATTTCGAAGGATGGTATTAAGATTGATCCAGAAAGGGTCAGTGCAATTTTAAAGGTTTAGGAGCCTAGGAGAAAGAAGGAAGTGCAGCCATTTGTTGGACATGTAGGTTTCCTGAGGAGATTCATTCCCAGCTTTGTTGAAATATTGAGAAACATTACTAACATGCTGAAGAAGGAGAATCAAATAAAATTGACAGAGGGTGCCAAAGAATCTTTCAAAGGTATTAAAAGGGCCATCACTGAAGCTCTAGTTTTGGTGAGTCCATATTTCAATAGAGATTTCCTAGTATTCTCTTATGCATATGAGCATACTATAGCTAGAGTCCTATTGCAGAAAAACAGTCAAAATGTTGAACAGTCTATAGCATTTTTCAGTAAGATATTGAGAGATGGAGAGTTGAAATGTGATATCATGGAAAAGTAGGCCTATGCCTTGGTAAAATATTTGAAAGATTTCAGAGTGTACATTCTTCATTCACACATTGTTGCATACGTTCCAACTATTGCGATGAAGAGCATTCTTACCCAACCAGATCCAGAAGGGAATAGAGCAAAGTGGATTGTTGTATTATTGGAGTATGATCTTGAAATCAAGCCTGCCAAATTGATTAAAGGACAAGGACTTGCCAAAATGATGACAGATGTTAATTGTGAATCTTTACAACTCAACTTCCTGACCAGTCATTCAAACCAGCTTGACACAGAGATACAGGTAATGCCATATTTTTCTATGTCTCCATGGTACACCGATATTGTACATGTATTGCAAAATCTACAAGCTCCTGTAGGATTGAGTAAAACAAGAGCTATATCTGTGAAACTAAAGGCTGCAAAGTTTTGCATTATGAATCAATACTTGTACTGGAAAGACCTTAGTGGTGTGCTGTTAAATTTCCTATTGGAAAATGAAGCTCAGCAAGCAATGAAGGAATTCCATAAAGGAGATTGTGGGGGACATCACTCGTGGAAAGTGACAGTAAATAAAATTATGAGAGTTGGTTTCTACTGGCCCACTTGTTTTCTGATGTTTATAAATAGACTACCACATGTCATCAGTGTCAGATTTTTTATGGTAAGAGGAAACTGTTTTCACTTCCTCTTAACCCAATTTCAGTAGAGGAACCCTTCTAGCGGTGTGGGTTAGATTTCATCGGGGAAATCAACCCAAATTCTTCAGGTCAACACAGATGGATTCTGACAGCAACAGATTATTTCACAAAATGGATTGAAGTTATACCCACAAGGAGAGCCACTGATGCTGTGATCACGGATTTTTTAGAAAATAACATTTTGGCTAGGTTTGGATGTCCCAGAAGGATTGTGACAGATAATGCAACTGCTTTCAAATATAAGAAGATGATAAGTTTCTGCCATAAATATCACATCAACTTGAACCATTCTACTGCATACTATCCACAAGGGAATGGATTGGCTGAATATTCTAACAAAATCCTGGTAAGAATAATTAAGAAATTGTTAGAAGAAAACAAAAGAGCTTGGAATACAAAGCTAAAATATGCTTTGTGGGATGACAGGATTAGCACAAAAAGGGCAATTGGAATGTCACCATTCTAGTTAGTATATGGAGTTGAAGTTGTTTTTCCAACATCTTTAGGTTTTCCAGTCATGAAATTGTTGCAGGGACATGAAGATGAACCAAATCATATGTAGAGAAGGATAAATTAGATAATAGAACTGAATGAGATGAGAGATAAATCCTATGACAAAGTACAAGTACATCGGGAGAAAATACTTTCGATAGGAAGGTTAAGGAAGAACAATTTTAGATTGATGATTTGGTCTTAAAGTGGGATGATCCTAAAAAAGACAAGCATGGGAAGTTTGATCATATGTGGGTAGGTCCATACATCATTGTAGCCTATAGAGGTACAAATTCATTCATTTTGGAGCATCAGGATGGGTCTCAATTGAAAGGTGGCCCAATAAATGGAAGATTTTTGAAGCATTACTTGTCCTGAGGATGACAGGTAACCTTTGTATCATAGGTGTATATATTTATTTGCATTTGAATCAGTACAAATGGTGAACCAAGAGATTGGAAGCCTGAGGAGAAGGCCCTGATATCTAGAGGGGTAGCCATTTCCTTTATTTTATTTTTATATACAGAAAAGAAAAAACAGTGCTTTGAAGTTTTTGAGAGTGGCCCAATGGATTAGGAACTCGGTCTACGAGGTTCTTTTCTACCTCATGGGGGGTTAGCATCCCTAATTGGAGCCAGCTGTTAGCACTATTTTTGGGTTAAATAGTCGGAGGGGGTTAGATCCTTGCAAATAATATGTGAGGTCTTAGATTTCTGAGTTGTATGACCCAGAAGAATGCCAGTGAGATCTCTAAGTGTTTATTCATAGGTTGGGAATGAAAATGATGGAAGAACTTAAGTTTCGACCTTGCAAATAGGATTAGAATGTGAAAATCTGCTCAAGGTAATGTGTGGGAAAAAATGAAGGGCACGGATCAATAGCAATGGAGATTGAAGTCTACAAGCAATTTTGCAAGGGTAAGATGCATAGTTAGAGTATGGGCGGAGTGTTGTTAACCCGCGAGCAAATCGGTGGTCAGATCAACGGACGAAAAAAGAGATCTACGATCATGAAACAGTTCATCGATTTAATATGCGCGGAGAAATGAACTTTTAAAATCTACAAAGTGGCGGTAGGCTCCACATAGTTCGATGGTGCAGATCTGGCGGAGAAGGGAATCAACGATGGACATTTGTTTCGCAAATTGAACATGCGTGTACTACCAACACTTTCCATATTTGCGAAGTTTGGTAGGGACCACGCCTTTGTACGATCAAGATGCGGATAAGATTCAAATCGACGATCGGCATTGGATTCGCGGGTTAAAGGTGCGAAGAGGAAGCTTTCTGAAGGAGGAAGACTGTGGAATTAAACATGAAAAACATCAACAGCGTAGAATCGATCGTGCAGATAGACAGCTGAAGAACTTCGCTATTGCGAGAGGTGCAAGAACGATATGAAGAGGGATATAATATAAAAATGCATTGCATGGAGTTTCAAGTTCTTGTTTGTCCTTTGCATTGGAAAGTGAAAGCCGACGACAGTGAAAAAGGAAGCCACCTCAGACATGCATCTTGGACTAGTTGTCAGTAAACCAGCTAAGCCTCTTGTCCTCATAAAAAACTATTTAAATGGCTGAGCTTGGATAAGTAGAACCCTTGTGTTTTGAACATCAGAAAATAGAGGAATTGTTAGAGGAAAAGGATGTTGAGATCTATGATACAGTACTGCTAAATGGACCTATCGAAGGAGTGAAAGATAGACTGAAACTTATTAGAGGCTAGGGTATAGATGTCCATAATGTGTACAGGTCATTTTTCCAGTTTTTCTAAGCCGAACAAACCCTAAATTGCCCTGAATTTGTCGACTGGTGTGCTACTAACTATTCCTCCTCTGAGAGGGTAATTATGGATGCATCCAACTCGAAAATCCTGTGTCCAGTGAGTCCTGTCGTTATTAGAAAATCCCTTTAAATTCTTGACGATTTCATTCTGAAGTCCAAATATTACAAGGAAGAGTCCCTAATCCAGTATTTTATAGAGTCTGCAGTTGAAAAGAGACAAAGTTTCTACAGAGTTTGCCTAAAACCTAGTGTGTCATTACAGGACCAGCCTTTCCTAGTTGAAGTCAGTCTTTTTATTGAAGAATCTAAGTGTTTCATAACCATGATAAGTCAATTCTTAGGATTGGACACATATATGTATGTTACTGAATCCCTGATGAGTTTGTTGTTTGTCCTTAGCACCTGTCCATTTGAGTCTGAAGAGTCTAGCCATTCATTCCATTGCTCTTGCCTTAAATTTGATGAGTCCCTAGCTGAGAATATCCATTCCCAACTAGTGGATTTCCACAAGACCATAAGTTTCAAGTTTCAATCGTATTTGTTGAGGATGTTCTTATCATTTAATGAAGAAAATTTGCAGCTTCCTGAGATGATGATCAAAAAGTAAATGAACACAGACTACAACAAATTCATGAACAACCTCATGTCGGAGGTTTACAGTTTTTTTTATTAGAAGAGATTGCCTAGAGTGTTGACAGAGATGACAAAAATTTTGCAACCTTCTCGTGAAAAGAAAATAGGTGACTGGTTTCTCTTGGAACACATCACAATAATTAGAGTATATGGTTGTGTTGATCCACCTTATTTACTACCAACATTTTTAACTCTTAGAGTGTTTTCTCTAGAATTGATTAGGCAAAAAATTAAGGATATAAATTGAAAATTTTCTAGATCATACGAAAGCTTCAGACATTACATTTCCATGGGTTGTAGGCCCATTCATCATTAAGAATAAAGCTTCCCTTTCAGCCATTGAGTGTGTGTTAAGAGAAATGGGATTTCAAACAAAAGCTACCATCAACTATGATCCCCATCACATTATCTCCAACAGAAGACAAGACAGTAAAAGAAAATGCTTTGAGCACTTTGAGCTTGCAGGTCTAGTAGAGACTGCAAACTGGTTGGAATATCCCTGCAAATGTTAGAAGGATGTAGATATGCATGAAGATTCCACCCCCCTTGTAGAGAAAGCCACATCACCACAACCCGACACCTCTAGCTTGGTCCCAGTAGTTGGAGCAATTATACCCCTTGCTAGTTGCTCTGAGAGATCCAACAAAATGGAAGTCATTGATGCCATGGATGTAGAAGATGAGGACACAGAAAGAGCCCCAAAGAGACAAAAAGTGGAAGAGGCAGGGCAGCAGATTGTATAGGTGACGACTGGTCAAGGTAAGAAGAAGTAGGTGAAGGCCAAAGTACCCGCCTTCGAAATCAAGGAGTATGTATTTGATAAAGCAGCTACTGAGCCTGTTGTACAAGGAAAAAGTAGATCATAATTGTTGGATGAATATAAAGAGAATAAAGATGCAACTTCAGAAGAATCAAAGTTGTATGCAGAGGTTAGACAGATCTCTAACAAGGATGTATCCCTAGTCACTATGAGAAGCCATGCTCATAACACTTTGAATTTGGCCATAGCAACTAAAAATAAGGCCACTGAAGTAAAAATGAACCTAGAGGACATTCCCATTCCTGACATGATAAATTTACATAAGGAAACTAGAGACATTATTTATGCCAAATTGTTAAAAGCTGCATTAGAATTGTCCAAATTATAGTCCAGAAAGAATAAGATTGAGAATAAGCTTAGACAAGAAAAGGTGGAGAATAAAGCCCACAAAGCACAGATCAAAAAGTTGCAGACAAAAATTTTGGCTACTGAGAGCCAAGCAGATAAAAGGGCCAACATACAAAACCTACTGAATGAGAAGGAGAATACTATTCAAACACTAAAGAAGAAACTAAATATTCCTTCCACTCAATTGATAGAAGCATCTGAGTTGACAGAGATTGAGAAGAAAAAAGAAGAACTAAAAGGTGAATTAACAAACTATAAAGAAATTTTTTTGAAATTTGAAGAGAAAGAAAAGAAATGGAAAAAAGATATGTCCCTTATAGTGGAAAGTGAGAAGAATCTAAAAGCTAAGTCTGAGGATTTGGAAAAGAAATTGCAAGAGAAAGGTAAAGAGTTGGAGAGTATGATCACCTCTTCCTCCATTGAATCCGATGATTTCTCCATTGTACAAGCTATGGCACAGGTAAGCCTAAAAGACTTGGAACTAGTGAAGTTGCAGAAACAGAACACAAATATGGAAAGCATGGTTTCAAAGGAAGAACAAGAGAGAAAGGATTGGGAAGCCAAATACCAAGAAATACAGGTTAAGAATGAAGAATTGATGAAGCAGGTTACAGGTCAATCATCACTGCAGGAGGCGAAACAGGTAATCTGGGATGATGTTATAGCTGAAGCAAACAAATTAAGACCCTATCTTGATTTTATTTTCGACAAGGAGGTTGTAATTAAATTGGTCAGGCAAAGTGTAACAACAGTGAAAGAAAAATTGAATAAGAAGCCCATTGAATGTGCTGCAAATACCATAGAGTTTTTGAATGGGTTAAATGAGGATGAATTGAAAGCACGTAACATAAAAGACAGATTATCTACCATAATTTGGGCCAGGAAGGTGGTAAAAAAACATCAGCAGTTAGATACAATTCAGGCTAGGATAGATATCATGGCACACCAATTGAAGCTCTTTAGAAATATATTTGATCCATTGTTCAAGAAAGGACTTCCACTCTTTTGGGAAGAAGATGGTACCATGCTGACACAAAAGGAGTATCAAGACAGGCTGATGGAATGCAGGTTGGATCATGCAAGCTTTGCTGACATGAACCAATCACTGTCTGGAAAAACAGTTGTGTACAAGCTGGAAAAGGAGTTTGAGTTGGTCTTGATTTTCAAAGAGGCATGTGCACACCTATAGAAATATTCATACAGAGATCATGTAGAGCTGCAGGTATTGCTAAAGGAGGTGGCCACTTCAGATTTTCCAGTGTTGATGTAAATGTAACTTCGAAATGTATTTCACATATATGTATATTGTATTCCTATAGAGATGTTATTATACGGAAGTGTCGTAACTTATACTTGATGGGTTATTAGACCACCTTGTTTGGGGTCGGCCCTGTATAAGTCATGTGGGTCAAAGGGTTATTAGACCACCCTATTGGGGGTCGGCCCAGTCAGCATTATGTTATGTGGTTAATTTCGAGCCTACATGAGTTAGGTAAAAAGGCAAGTCAAGTCAAGTATAAATAGAGTGCGGGAAGCACTCTATTGACTCACTCACTTCTCACACATCCACTCGAGGAGGAGTGGCGCACTTATGGAGGAGAAGGATCTGCTGCTAGGTTATGGCTATCTCTCTTGGTTGGTTGTATCATTGCTCTATCTATCTCTGAGGAAGTTATTGGGGTTTTTCACCTTTATGGTTTTCCCCAAGTAAATCTTTGTGTCTCTTGTGTGCTTGCATTATTGTCTCCATGATTGATATGCTGTAGATATGTTGTACATGTTGTTCTCTCAGTTAAGATCCTAGATCATATTGAAGTAAATTCTGAAAAATTAACATGGTATCAGAGCTAGCCTGAAAGAAGGCATGATATGGCATGTATGACACTTGTTGCACTTACGATGCTAGGGCTTGATATAGCAAAAACCAGTCATCGTAGCACTTTCGCTATAAATCCGTTTTGGCGAATTTTTAGGATCTGAAATTGTTACAGGACGAATCTAAGATCTCCAGGTACCTTGTGTCCAAAGGAAAACCTCAAATTCGTTTTACTTTGTGATTTATGATCTGTGCAATATAGGGTTTCTGCCTCTTCCAGATCTAAGTCAAAATCAGGTGACCTTGGGAAAAAGGTCATATCTTGGGATAGGAAGCTCCAAATGAAATTTCGTAAAAAGTGACAGGTATTAAACAGTCTGCACTATCTCAGAAAACTTTTTCAGAGGCCGAAGTTGAACCAGTGACACGTGGCACGCCGTACAAGTTCGCTCTCCTGTATTATCCCATAAACAGGTCATGTTACGACACTTGGCATAAATCTCTCTCAGAGAGTCCAATTGAGGTCATACCTGTCAGGATGGAAAGGTAACAGGCCGAGCTATCTCAGAAAACTTTTTCAGAGGCCGAAGTTAAAACAGTGACACGTGGCATGCCATACAAGTTTGCTCTCCTGTTTTATCTCAAAACAGGTCACGTTGCGACATTTGGCATAACTCTCTCTCAGAGAATCCAATTGAGGTCAGACCTGTCAGGATGGAAAGATAACAGGTCAGGATATCTCAGAAAACTTTTTCAGACCCTGTGGATCAAAAATTTCAGAGTTACACCAGAAACAATCAGGTACATATTTCTGTCAAAACAGAATTATTTTTGAGTACCTTCATTCATGGCTTCCGGAATTTAGGGCTTTGGAGAAAGTTGGAATTTTTGTAATCGGAGACCACGGCTGGATGCTACTCATCAAAATAGAAATTTAGAGACCAAGATCAGAATTTTTGGTTGGGAAGAAGGTCGGGCTTGATTAGACCCTAGTTCGGGACTTTGATCAGAAAAGTGGAAAATTAGGGCTTCTGTAAAAATGGGAATTTTTGAAATCTGTGACCACGGCTGGAAGCTCCTCAGAAAAATAGAAGCTTAGAGCTTTGGATCAAACATTTTGATTGGTCGGAAGAGTGGGCTTCATCAAACCCCAGTTCAGGGTCACGTCCAGTGAATCCAGAAGTTTCAAAAGCAAAATTGAGGAGTGAAACTTTGCAGTTTTCAAATTCTGAATATACGAGTTTGATCAGCTCATCAAGGCGCATATTTCTATCCTGTCAGAAGTTTGAAATTCAAAGTTTGAATTTTTGGGGTTTCTCTGACAAACCCATATCCATCTCAAGGTCCAGTTCTTGCAAATCAAGTGGATTGGGTTAATCCTAGAAGAAGATGGATTGATCATCTGCATGAGTGAAGAAGTTCCTGTTTTAGAGGGAGATGAGGCTAAGGCCTTATATAAGAAGATTACAAGCGATCTCGACAGGTATGACTCATCGAGGTATGTTTCGATATTTGTCCATGATTAAGTTTATGGTATGTTTGTCTTCATGTTATTATGGTTAGTACAATCTTGATTTTAGATTTGTCGTATCACCTTAACAAAATTATGAATGCATGATAGAAGATATTCATTGGTTAGGTTGTTGACACTTATGATTGTACTAATGCATTATGGTGTTGTATGAGGTTTATGTTGTCTACTAACATGAAAGGTACACCAAGAAAGACAAATCATGTTCTGGTCCAAGAACATATGATCATGATAACATGAGGACAAAGATTCATCCATTGTCATGGATCTCATAGAAGATCCATTTACGAGGTATGTATAACTTGGTTTTGTAATAGTTAACCTATGAGATATACAGGTTACTAGCACAAGTCATTGAAGAAGAACAAGAAGACATCATGTGAGTATGTTAGACATAAATAGCTAGCATGCTAATCCAGGTATGTTTTTCCTATATCAAGATAGAATCTTACCTTGTGTTAGGATCTTATACTGTTGTTGATAATGATTATTCATGAAGTCATAGGTTTGAATAATCATGATTGTATGCATATTATGTTTCTTACCATAATTGATGATATGACTAACCAGAAGAATCATGATGGTATAGGTTTGAGTAATTACAGGTTTAGACATGTTATGTTTCTTATGATTTGACTAACCATAAGAATCCTACATAAACCTTGAATGCTAATGATTATTATTTCTGTTTGAAATGATCATGACTATACATGCTTGAGATTATTGTGTTTTAATAGTATACTAATGAATGTATGATTTTATATGAGATCACAAGGATAACACATTCATGATACTAATAAGCATGCATAGGGACCAAGGATGAATATGAGATTCAAGAACAGGTAATCCAGGAAGCAAAGATCAAGAGGGAGTACATTCCAGTGGTTTATGCAAGGATGCATATATTCAGAGGGAGTTGACCATCTCTCTACATCCCACAACAGAAAGGTGTAGAAGAAGCTACCTCAGATTAGGACTCCAGCAGCTCCTGCAAGGAAGCGAAGACTCAGAGGGAGTCCACCCAACGAACAAACAAAGATAAGTATTTGAATTGTAATTTCTTAAATAATACTGTTCAATAATGTATATACTGATGTTCCTAGAATTAGGTTGTGTATTATGCATATTAGAATAATTGCATTGATGAACAGTATACTCCTAATATGCATGGGTAAGTGGCCTATGGCACTGTACAACATTCCATTGCTACTTATCTAGAATGAAACCTCTTTGCTGACATGTTGGGAGTTGTGCACACTCTTAACAATGTTCTGGTAGAGATTGGAAGGCATCTAGAAAGTTACGGAATATGGATAAATGTTGTATTGAAGCATTGGCTAAGATAATTGCATGACTGTATGACATATTTCTTTATGTGTAAGAATTTGTTCTGAAAACTATGAGATGTTTTCTAATCATGCAATTTAACTTGTTGTGTAGGAAAGATCGTATGCCATCTCCTACAAAAGAAGAACTACAACATTTGTTCCAGCAACAAAGATATCTATTGAAGATATTGAAGTTCCCAGGATCTGGGATGAAGAAATGAAATGCCATGATCCGTCGATCATGAAGAATGATGTTTGGGATGTAATCCCAAGACATGAAGGGAAGTTTGCTATGACTTCCAAATGGAACTATCAGATCAAGCATGTTGCAGATGGCAGCATTGAGAAATATAAAAGTGATGAAATAGAAGATACACCAGATGGATTCAAGACAGCTTCCTTGAATGGTGTAGTTGAAGAAGAAGTGTATGTGGAGCAGCCATTTGGTTCTGAGACACATGATAGGAAATCATATATGTGCAGAACTTGGTATGGTGAAGATAGATTGATTGCTGACACGCAGCGGAAGCTTACTACCGAGTTCGAGATGAAGAACTTGGGGATGATGCACTATTTGTTTTTGGCATGGAGGTGTGGCAGAGTGCATATGGAATCTTCCTTGGACAAGGGAAGTATGTAGTAGAGATCCTGAAGAGGTTCGTGATGAT
Organism: Larix kaempferi; assembly: GCA_027924585.1. Taxonomy (NCBI): domain Eukaryota; kingdom Viridiplantae; phylum Streptophyta; class Pinopsida; order Pinales; family Pinaceae; genus Larix; species Larix kaempferi. The sequence goes on from BSBM01000519.1 coordinate 4,098,644, forward strand.
GGACTGCAACGATATGGCCACACCTATGGCATCGAATCTGAAGCTTTCATCTGAGCCGATTGATATCTCTTTGTATCGTCAGATGATTGGGTCCTTGATGTACTTGACGAACACGAGACTAGACATTTGCTTTGCTGTGAACACATTGAGCCAGTTCCTGACGGATCCGAGGAGTGTTCACTTGGTTGCTGTAAAGCATGTTCTGAGGTACCTGAAGGGTACAGTGGATTATGGGCTCAGGTATGAGGAGAATCAAAAGTTTAACCTGCAGGGTTATGTTGATTCAGATTGGGCTGGCAGTGCTGCAGACAGGAAGAGCACATCTGGGTGTTGCTTCAGTATGGGATCAGGTGTGATCTCTTGGTTTAGCAGGAATCAGTCCTGCGTAGCACTGAGTACAGCTAAGGCAGATTATGTTGCAGCCTGTTCAGCTAGTTGTGAGGCAGTATGACTACGGATGCTACTGTCTAAGTTATTTGATCTCCCGTTGGAGGCTACTGGTATATTCTGTGATAGCCAGAGTTGTGTGAAGATGTCCGAGAACCCAGTGTTTCATGACAGGTCGAAACACATAGAGATCAAATATCACTATATGGTGCAGATAGGAGCTGTGAAGCTCCTGTATGTTGCGACGGACGAGCAGATTGCAGATGTGCTGACGAAGCCACTAGCCAGGGTGAAGTTCGAGTACTTCAGAGAGAGGCTTGGCGTGCTTCAGATCGAGGATACTTCGAGGAAGAAGTGATGGACACATTTGCTGAAGCCATTCCAAGCATGTTGGAAGGGGGATCCTTCACATGGCTGTGGATGTAAGCGCTGGATGATGAGCATCAGGATGATGTTCTGGTTTCTGCTTGGATATGATCAGTTGGATCATTATATGTATCTTTGTATGATCAGGTAGATCATGGATGCTGTTGGATACATTGTGTGGATCATGTATCTTTGTATGATCAGGTAGATCATGGATGCTGTTGGATACATTGTGTGGATCATGTATCTTTGTATTATCAGGTAGATCATGGATGCTGTCGGATACATTGTGTGGATCATGTATCTTTGTATGATCAGGTAGATCATGGATGCTGATGGATACATTGTGTGGATCATGTATCTTTGTATGATCAGGTAGATCATGTATGATTGATGGATACATTGTGTGGATCATGTATCTATGTGTGCATCAGATGGATGCATTGTATGATCAGGATGATCATAGATGACGAGCTTCAGGATGTTGCTCCAGATGACATGCAGCAGTGTGTTGCAGTGATGATCAGGATGATCATAGATGACGAGCTTCAGGATGTTGCTCCAGATGACATGCAGCAGGATGTTGCAGTGATGATCAGGATGATCATAGATGACGAGCTTCAGGATGTTGCTCCAGATGACATGCAGCAGGATGTTGCAGTGATGATGATCAGGATGATCATGGATACATCAGGATGATGTATGGTGAGTATCAGTTTGATACTCTGTGGCCGTGGATCAGGTTGTGCAGATAAGCATGTAATTTGTGCCCTGGGAGATTTGCAGATGGTCTTTCGAGGTTTTGCCTATGGCATGTAATTTGTGCCCTGGGACATCTGGCAAATGCTCTTTCGAGGTTTTCCTTGGGAGGACATATAATTTGTGCCCTGGGAGATCTGCAGATAGTCTTTCGAGGTTTTGCCTATGGCATGTAATTTGTGCCCTGGGATATCTGGCAGATGCTCTTTCGAGGTTTTGTCCTATGGCATGTAATTTGTTCCCTGGGAGATTTCAGGTCGGAGTTGTGTACCCGTAACATCCTGAAATGCTCTTTCGAGGTTTTGCCATGACCACATGTAATTTGTGCCCTGGGAGATCCGATAGGTTGAGCTGTGTGCTCGTAATCAGTCCTGGGATTCTCTTTCGAGGTTTTTTGGTGACCACATGTAATTTGTGCCCTGGGAGATCCGATAGGTTGAGCCTTGTGCTCGTAATCAATCCTAGGATTCTCTTTCGAGGTTTTGTGGTGAGGTCACATGTAATTTGTTCCCTGGGAGATCCTATAGGTAGAGCCGTGTGCTCGTAATAGCCTGGGATGCTCTTTCGAGGTTTTGTGACGCACGTAATAAGTCCTGAGGATTCCACAGTATGGCCAGTGATGAAAGACCTGCAGGTGGTGGGCCTACATCCAGTATGAAAAAGGAATGGCTCTGTAGAACTTCCTATGACGAGTAGATTCAGAGATTGATTGAGATAGCAGCAGTAGTGACGATGATGATGACTCGATGATGATTATCCAGTAACGATGATCCAGAGAAGATGACTTGTGCTAGAAGAACTGTGCTGAGAAATACCTTCCTAGTTAAGAGGGAGTGTTGATGTAAATGTAACTTCGAAATGTATTTCACATATATGTATATTGTATTCCTATAGAGATGTTATTATACGGAAGTGTCGTAACTTATACTTGATGGGTTATTAGACCACCTTGTTTGGGTCGGCCCTGTATAAGTCATGTGGGTCAAAGGGTTATTAGACCACCCTATTGGGGGTCAGCCCAGTCAGCATTATGTTATGTGGTTAAGTTCGAGCCTACATGAGTTAGGTAAAAAGGCAAGTCAAGTCAAGTATAAATAGAGTGCGAGAAGCACTCTATTGACTCACTCACTTCTCACACATCCACTCAAGGAGGAGTGGCGCACTTATGGAGGAGAAGGATCTGCTGCTAGGTTATGGCTATCTCTCTTGGTTGGTTGTATCATTGCTCTATCTATCTCTGAGGAAGTTATTGGGGTTTTTCACCTTTATGGTTTTCCCCAAGTAAATCTTTGTGTCTCTTGTGTGCTTGCATTATTGTCTCCATGATTGATATGCTGTAGATATGTTGTACATGTTGTTCTCTCAGTTAAGATCCTAGATCATATTGAAGTAAATTCTGAAAATTTAACATCCAGCTGCCGACCAATGGAAGATTGTGGAGAAATATGGAAAAGCCAAGCTAACACTGCATGCATAAGGATTTTGAAGATCGTGGAGATTTGCAGTCTAAAGAATTAGTTGCTTAGGCCTTTGTTGATTTATTAGGATATTTTACTAGTTAGTAAATGTTCATTGACACATGTAAAGGCAGTTAAGCCTATTTGTCAGCACTTGTTATTTCTGTTGTAACTGATTCTCAAAGATGATGGACCTGTTTGTATAGGTGTCATTGCAGTTGTAACAACTTTTTGTTAGGGTGACTCGAGCCTGAGGGATGAATAGATTTGCTCCTATATATTCACATGTAATAGAGGGTAAAAAGGGTTGGAACTCGTGAGGACTGGGCTTTGTATTGTGAGACTTACCTTTAATAAAATCACAGTGTTGAAACTGGTTTTTTGCAAGAATTCATGTGTTGTTTATGTTGCAGTCTATTTTCCCTCTCTTATGTGAATGTGTATCATGTTTCTTACTTCCATAATGTTTTCCTTCATGTCTGAAATAAGTGTTTAATAATACATAATTCATACTTGTATGCTCTGTCTATTGTTTCATATTTTCACAAAATATTTCCACTAAAGTTAACATTGAATTTATTCTTGTTAGATGCTCATGTTAATGGATTGTTCTTTATTTCTTCTTTCCCACTAGACCAAATCATTTTGACTATGATTGAATGGCTACCTTGCCTCTGTTATAAAGTTCCATGCGGCAGCATTGTAATTTGATATACTTGTTTATTTTGACTCCACTGCCCAATGAATGCTTACCTTGTTTCAACCAAACAACAATCTGATTTTAATTTTTACTCATATATCTGGCCTTGTTAGACAATCAGCGAGAGATCCCTCTCTGGAAAAAAGAAGCCAACTCTCTTTCCTAAATTTTGGTTTTGTGGTTACCTTGAGATGTCCTTTTTACAACCTGAGGTACATTTCGAGTGCTAACACCAACAATGGAACAAATACTGCAAAAGGTCTCTGGTTTTGAGATGATGTCTTTCCTAGACGGATTTGCAGGTTATAACCAAGTCCTAGTCTCCCCTGCATATCAACTTAAGACTACATTCAGAACACCATGGGTACATTTTCCTATAGAAAGATGCCTTTCGAATTGATTAATGTTGGAGCTACTTTCCAAAGGGATATGGACATAGATTTTCATGGATTGATTAATTAGTTTGTCTTTATTTATCTTAATAATCTATTATTGTTTACTCTCCTAGCAGATTAGACCATTTATCCCATTTAGAAAATGTTTTTGATCGTTGTAGGAGACATTGTACCTCATTAAATCCAAAGAAGTGCATCTTAGTTGTAACTAAAGGAAATTTGCTTGGTTTTGAAGTTTCAAAATACAGGATCAACATTGATCCAGAAAGAATTTAGGTGATTTTAAATTTAGCCCCCCTACTACCAAAAAATACACGCAGTCCTTTCTTGGCAAAATAAAATTTGTCATGAGATTTGTCCCTGGTTTTGCAAAAATAGTGAAACCATTACAAAATCTAGTTAAAAAGGATGTTGTTTTTAAATGGGAATAGTAGGAGAGATAATCCTTTAAAGAAATAAAACAAGCAATATCAGAAGCTCCCTCTCTCATGCTCCCAAACTTTCAAAAGGACTTTATCCTGTACACGTTTACATCTGATATTTCCTATGCTGCAGTGCTGACGCAAAAAGATGATTCTAATGCTGAAATTCCAATTTCTTTTATGAGTTATTCCTTCAAGGGTGAGGAATTAAAATACCCACATGTTGAGAAATAGGCCTTCACTGTCTTCAAAGCAGTAAAACATTATAGACCTTTCTTGTTAAAATCTAAAACAAAGGTGATAGTGCCTTACTCGGCAGTACAAAATTTGTTGGTGCAGAAAGAGTTAAGTGAAAAATGTGGACATTGGAGGACGTCCCTACAGGAGTATGACCTTGAAATCGAACCAACACAAATTTTTAAAGGGAAGGGTCTCTGTAAATTAGTGGTTGATTCTACTCCTTCACCTAATGCTGATTTATTTTCTGAAAATGAAGAATCTTTATTTTCAAATGAACTTTCTTATCTTTCCAATGATCCTAATTCATGGTACAATGATCTTAATTTTTTCTTGATGCATGGATTTGCTCCGTCGAACTTGGATACAAGGAAAAAGAGGGTGTTACGACTTAGGTCTGCACCATTTTAACTTACTAATAATTTATTATTCAAGAAAAATTATGATGGTGTTTTGTTGAGGTGCCTTGAAAAGGAAGATGCAGATAAAGTATTGGCAGAATTGCATTCTGGTCCTTCTCGAGGCCATTTTGGAGGTGATACAACGACACATAAAGTGTCAAGTGATGGCTATTATTAGCCTACCCTTTTTAAATATGCCCACTCTCTAGCTCGTAAATGTCAGATTTGTCAAAAAGCTACAGGTAAGGTGAAGAAGGATGGCTTTCCACTGCAATTGGTATCAACATATTACCCATTTCAGCAGTGGGGCCTCGACATTGTTTGGCCAATTGATCCTCCATCTTCACTCCAAAATAATTTCATCCTAACAACAACAGATTACTTCACACGATGGGTCGAAGCGGTCCCACTATGCACAATTTACTCTTATCAAGCGATATCCTTCCTGAAAAGTAATATTCTAACCCATTTTGACATACCTGAATCTTTGGGTTTTAACAATGCTTCGTACTTTTATTTTGAGGATTTAACTTCTTACACATTGGATAAGGTCATAAAGATCAGATATTCAGGTAATTATTACCCACAGGGTAATGTTTTGGTTGAATCTAGAAATGAAAATTTGATTAAAATCCTCATGATAACAGTTGTGGATCATCATAAAAAATGCCATTCTTCTTTGTAGAATGCACTGTGGGATGACAGAACAACCCTGAAAGTTTCTCTAGGAAACTCACCATTATTTATCGTTTATGGAAATATGTGATTCTTCCACCCAATGTCCTGCTCCCCTTATTACAATTGACTCAATCTCTGCAATACACCGAGTCTTCTCCTTTAGAAAATAGAATTAATGTTCTGCTCACATTAGAGGAAGGGAGACTCATGGCCATAAATAAATTGGATCAACATCAATTGGTTGTTAAACAATGTTTTGAACATAGGTCCTCGTCTGATAGGAATTTTGAAATAGGATATCTGGTGTTAAAATGGGATAGAGTGCATGAGGACAAGGTAAAACACACAAAATTTCAATGTCTCTGGCTATGACCTTTCATCATTACAAAAACTATAGGCTCTAGCACGTTTTGTTTGAGTTCATTGGAAGGCCAAGCCGAGAGGCATCCAGTGAATGGACATATCCTCAAGCACTACTTTGCATGATTTTTTGAGTGGAAGCCATTTTTGTATATATTATGTACATAGTTTGTGATGGATTTGGTGTGCTATTTTTTGAAGTTGAGTTCTATTTTGAGTGAATTTTTCTGCAATATGATCTTCTATTAATAAATCAATCAGGTGTATAATTAATTTAATAGTTCTCAATTCACCAATTGGTTCTTATTATTAGCTATGTTTCAATAATTAGGAATTGGAGATCAATTTTAATTATATTCGACATGATTTTCTGAATTTGATATTTAGTTCATAGCTGAAATAATTTCTTTAAGAACCAATATCCATTTACTGTTGATTATTATATTAGGTGGCCATATTTCACTGATTTTTATTTTATCAAGTTTTTATCAATAAAATACATCCTTCACCTGTAAAGATCATTTGTATTATTTGAGAGCTGAGAATGATTAGGGGTTTGTAATGTATGGAGTCAATACATGACATACATAAAAACAATTTTTCCAATTAAACATGACAAGGTGAATTGAGTCAAGGATACGCCCTTGTTCTAATATGCAATTGAAATTGAGTAGAGTCTATAAGTGGTGTTACATTTTTGAACTCTAAAAGCCTTGCCTGAAGTCCATAGGCTACATCTTTACTTTTCTTCAGTTGTCCGATAAGGGTGCACATGTATACAAGCATACTGAAAATGACACATTCTGATTATGTTGCCACATAGTTACTGCAAGTGCGATTGATGACGTGAAATCAAAATCCTCTTTGTGTCATCCCATACTCTTAAGGAGTTTTATTGGCTTCCCCATTCATTAAGTAATCTCCTATGAGGTTAACTCTGATACATATCCTGATCCAATTTCACAACATTCTTGAAAGTGAGCTGGGAAATAGGAGGTCTTACTATAAGCCGACCTGATCATGATCATAAATTCTTATGGAATGACACTACTGATATTTGGTTACCAATCCAAGGTAGTGGATTTCAGCTTTAAAAAAGGGTTGTAAGATAAGGGGTCTCATTACGAGCCAACCTGTTCATTTTTTGTAAGTTGTGGTGAGTGATATTGTCGCCATCTGCTTACCAAGTCAGGACAATAGTTTCCAGTTTCTCTTCAAACATGCGAATTTTGATAAGGACTGGCTAACAATACATCTTTAACTAATGGATGGGATTCAAGCTACTTTTTTGTTAAAGGAAACCTTGTCATGGATATGGACGCTTGTCGGCAGTAGTTGCAATGCCGACGGTATTGGGGGTCAAACTTAATGACGAATGTTGATTAGCACGAACTCTTTATATTTGTGGTTAGCTAATTTAAATGTGTTCATTCTCTTTTATTGCTTATCCTCAATTTTTGTGCTCTAAAAAGGGTTGCTTCAAAGAAAAATCTTTAAGTTTCCATGGATGGTTTAGGTTTTGGCTTTTACGGTTCATTATGTGGGACCCTCTTTATGTCTTTGAGATTCATTTTTATTTTTGGAGCTATCAATATGAGTGCAGTTCTATTTCAGTTTTCTGGTTCAGAGATAATTGGTTCTTCCAGTCAATCGCCATGTTTCCCTTTGTCGGCAACAACCATTCCATTTTTATTACAAAATGAACGGGTCTCCGTTTTATACCAGCTCAGAAAATGTTTTATTGTTTAAAAAGGTGCCAAGTACTTTTTGTAGGTGATAGGTTGTTGTTTTTTTTAGTTTTTCAATTCCAATGACTGGTATATTTTTTGTTTGATCTCCAATTACTTGGCTATTTTTCAAACAAGCAGGGTCCATGAAGATTGAATCATTGATTCCCATAACATGATGCATCATCATTATTTGCTTTAGGATTCCAAGATTGTAAGCATGGAATCTAAAAGGAAAACAATGGAACGAGTATTTTAATTATGTATTGATTCTACATCCTCTTTGTGGCAATTATGCATCTTGCCCACAACATTATAATTCTGGTACATAATTAAATGGTAAGGAAAACACTGCTATGTTTTCTACCTGGGAGGATCATCGATGCTATCTGTTAACACTGAAATTGTTCCCAATTTTTTGTTGTGTTTCTTTTAATTTGTTTGACCCTTATTCACTTTTCATTTTAGTTTATTTTGAATTTTGATGATTTTGAATGCCTTTTTATTGTATATGTTATGGTTTTTCATTTTAAATTATTTTATCCTTAGTGGCTTATTAAAATGTTATATTCCTTTCAAAGTCTACAAAATACTTATATGGGTTCACTCTTATGCTTATATCCAAGGTTTAACTTCTATTTTGAGTGTGTTTGCCCAATTTGTCATGGTGAGGTATTCCTGCATCGTGAAGTTCAAATTACATACATTAGCGCGTTGTAGGAATCCGACATCATGAAAAATGATGGTTTGTTGATGTTGAGAAGTGGTTCGTTGTATGCTATGATGATTGGAGACCTCTAGACACCCGTTCACTGAATGATGACACTTGTTTAACCCATCATGTTTCTTATTGAAGAGATCACCAACTTGAATGAACACAAGTTCAAATTTAGTGGTTTCGAGTTCTAGAGTAGAAGAACACGTGATCTAGAAGTTTTATCCCTAATTCAGTTTCAAAGGAAATAAATTCGTGGAGTTACAGTGAGAATATGGGAAGGAGTGGTAAGATTAATCGATTTGAACCCACGGATACGAGCTGGGCCGTGAAATTTCTAGTGTGTACAGAGTTGTTTAAGGTAGCCGGTTGGTTCGTTTTCTTTGAGAATATCACTGGTTTTAATTATGAAGTTTCACATTATTTCGCCTAGAATCTCATCAATAATGTTGTTAAGTTTGATACTCTCAAGTTCGAGCTCACAGAAGGTTTAGTAGCTGAGGCCACTCGTGTCCCAATGGAGGGAGAATCTTGGTTCAAGATGACTCCTTTCAATTTTAGCCCTAATGATTTCTTATTGCCAGGAAATGAAACCCTATACTGGAGCAAAGGGGTTCATTTAGCAAATTTCAAGCCAGAATGGAGAGAATTAATTGGAATTATACAGATTTATATCACATGTGATGGCAGGTTCACGTCAGTCTTTAAGTTTCATGTTAGATTTTTGATGCACCTAAACCTGCAATCAAGAATGAATTTGCCATTCTTTCTATTTAAAAGCCTCCAGAAGATGTCAAATAGAATTAAAGGACATGTTGATCATACAGAGGGGGCTCTATTTCATCATGGGTTGATAAAAATGATCATTCTAATAGTTTTGCATAAGGAAAATAGAAAATGGGATCATTTCCTATTTTGGTCAGGGTTTACTACTGAGCAAGATGGGAAGATTTTGCCAAATAAACAATTTGGTTTTGTTAAAAGATTTAAGAGAAATCTAGTTGAAGATACAGTAGAGGGGGTTTTGCAGGAGGATAATTTACAAGAAAATCCTATAAGTCTGATAGTGTAGGAAAACAACATTTGTCTCAAGAAAAACATCAGCATGTTCCTGAGAATGAACAAGTGGAGGGTTGTACTATTTCTAATAGAGAAGATGTTGCTAGTTCAAAGGAAGAGAAGCACATTTGTATTTTCCAAGAGGGAGATTCAGTACAAAACTCTTTTGCAGTTAGTATCGAAGAAGAGAACATTCATGCTCCAGATTTTGAGGCTGATGTAAAGTCTTTGCTTGAACTTGGGAAAACTAAGTGGCGACCAAAAACTAGAGCCTCAAATAGACTCAAATTGAATATGAAGAGGATTGTAAATCCAAATCTAGAGAAAGAGAAATATAAGATCACTATTATACAGGATTCTTCAAGAGAAGAGGATGTAGACAATAAAAAAGAACCAAAGTTATAGCAGGTACAGGCAGTTACAAAGGAATATCAAGTAATGACTGAAATAATTCAAGACTGTAATAAGGTTGCAGAAGAGGAAAATATTTCTAATTTTGAACAGGGTATGTGTTCAAGCACTCCATTGTCTGAAGCAGTAACGAAAAACAAGCAGGAAGAATATCTAATTTTTAAGAAACTAGATATTCCATGGTTATCAAGCATGGATTCGATATTGCCTGGAGAAGTACATATAGATTCTAAAATTGAAAATCTTAGGAAAACTATCCAACAACAGAAGTCAGAAATACAATTTTTAAATGAATCTAATGACAGGCTTGTCACTACCAATAAGATATTAAGGGAGGATCTGGAGAATATTAATGCACATTACCAAGAATTGATAGTAGTGGCAAAAGAAGCTCTCAGAAGAAAGATGGAGGTAGAAAAACAAGCTGAAGACCTAAATAAGCAAAACAAAGTGTTATCAAGCAGGGTTAAGAGCTTGGAGACCGAGTAGGTTCAATACAAGAAGAAATCCCATGCTTTGGAAGGCATAGCCATGCTGGCAGAGGCTGCCAAGCAGTTATGAGCCACCTAATCTCCAGCTGTCAAGTATTTCATTTTGATATTGTATACATAGTTGTTAATAGACTGTTTTTAAAGATTCGAAGTTAAGATGTAATTCCTTAATGTAATTGTTTTGAAAATAGAGCTAGAAGGTAGTTATGAAACTGCCTTATTTTGTAAAGGATAAAAGAAAGAAAGTTTAGACTAGAATGGTTTGATTTTTGTTTCAAGAAGGATATAGAGCTGGGAGCATTTGGATATACATTCAGACTTATGCATATGACTCTAATGTAAGTTTTGAAGACTGAAACTGATTTATACATGAATATAAGCCACTATATTTTATCTATTGATTCTGTTTATGGCCATTTTGACCACTCAACCTATGATTTCATTCCTTGTTTAAAGTTTTGTCTCATGTGAATGCTCATGTGTTGTGGACTGAACCAGTACAGTGCAAACGATTGTTTATGGTTTATATTTATTATCTTATATTTTTATATCTCAGTTCTTGGATATCATTACATGATTTAGTTTTTGCATTAGTTGGATGATTGATTACTTTCTTGAAAATGAAACTCTCAAACCAAAAAATTACAAAAATAAGCAATATTTTCTGTTTATTGTTTTGAGATTGTACTAGCTTGTTCCCTTTGTAGTCTAGGGACAATTTCTAGCACAAACACTATCCATCCAATGTCTTTTCATTAATGGTTAAACCTATACTTCTTTCAATTCATAAAAACTTCAACATGTTTATGACAGATCTTTTTGGTTGTTGTTTGCCTTATTGGTAGGTTTTCTTAGTGAAAATTGATCTTCAATATCATAAACCTGTTTTGGTGAAATTGATCTTTATAACTCGTGAATTTTATTCGGGGGTAATTAAGAACCACTTGGGTGATTTGATCTCTTCTAATTAATTCCTTGGTATCATTTAATAAATATCATTTTATGATTAATTTTAACATAACCAAAGGAATTATTCTATTGGATTGATCCAACAAGTTATGGATAAAGTTTACCCTTGTTAACATAGTCGAACCTAATGCCATGTTAATATATTATTTATAATCTATACCATGGTATTTTTTAAGGATTCTAATATTATACTTAAGTATAGTATCCTAGGAGATTATTTTTTATTTAAAAAGATATGTTATAGATAGGTAAGCGAATATTAAACATGAAACATACAATTTACTATTGAAACGTGTAAATTTTGGTGAATATTATGATAAAAAACATATTTTATGTAAATATAGGCGATATTAGAGTCTAAAAATTACCAAATAACAAATTTATTTTTTGAAAAAAAGCCCAAAAAATAGCCAATTGGCGAAATTTCGCCCCTAAAAATTACCCTAAGATTCTATACATAGACCTAGGGTGGTCGACTATTGTTTTCCTTTGCAATTCATTAAGGGTCATAAAGTTTACTTTACCATTGGATTAAATAATTACACTTGAGCAAATTTGGTCATTTATTTAATGTCTTTATCTAATAGATTAATACGATGTGATGTCAGTAATTTTGGGGAATCAACACTATATTTGTGCATTAAACCTGTGGTGCAAGGGCAGTCTTGACAAGGGGCATATTGCTTAACTATGACACACAAAAACACACAGATGCTCACAAAGACTAGTTGTGAACTGAATAGCAGAAGTTGGCTTCTTCTATTAAACTGAATCGGTTACAATGATAAATACAAAGCAACTAAAACTAGTCAGCCTTAGCCTGTTACAATTTACAGAACTAAAAATTTGTCTCTAAGTGTGTTCTCGGCTGTGTGCGATATTTCTCCCTCTCATGGTTCTCTGTTGAATGATGAGCAATGGATAGGATCTTTTCCTTTGTGCCTTTGCACTTCTCTTCTACTCTGTTGCTGCTCTTCTAAAGGCTCACTCTGTTCCCTGAGACATCCTTTCCTCTATCCATTGAATTCTCCCTAATCCTGCAGACTTGCAGTTGTCAGTGCCCTCTGGTCATGCTGAACAACCCCTTTTTATGGTGACATCTGTCCTTATCCTCAACCACCATCATAACTACCTTAAATTCCTCAACAACCCCGAACGACTACTAAGTACTTCGCTTTGAATTCTGCGCTTCTCTGACTCTGTGACAGTTGTTGGCCCCATGTCCTTCCTCGACCATATTGCACTTTGTCACCTTCGACCTTGCTTGTCTTGTCGGCTTTACTTCGCTTCCACGACTGCCAGTCCGCCCCGTCCTCCATGCTTGGATTTCGCCGCTTCCATCGGTGTCGTTGTTGGACACATGTCTACCTTCGACGCCTTCGCTGCTTCCCATCGTTGTCGACCTTAAAGTTGTCAACTCCTGACCTCTTACTCCTGTCGACCTCTCATCGATAGCTTATGCTTGACTGCTTAGCTTCGACCTCTAGTTCTACTTTGCACTAATGGTCGTCGACACTCCCTTTGATCGGCCTCCTTTTGTTGATCAACTTTGATTTTTTTCCTAGGCCCCGATGATCCTGCATCAAACTCCCCAGGTGAAAAATAACTCGACTGCTCCGTCAATCCCCTGAATTCCTCTTCTGAAATCCATGTTGCTTCCTGCAACTCACCATCTTTCCATTGAACTAAATATTCTTTATTTCGTGAACTTTGCGTGTGTCCGACTTCGCGTTCCTCCAACACTTCGACGATTTCCTCCTTGTCGTATCGACCTGGAATCTTCATTGTCCAGTCAATGTCTGACACTTCTACGATGTTGCTTGTTGAACCTTTCTCAAACTTGTACAGCTCTGAGACATTGAACGTAGGTGAAATGCTCAAGTATTTCGGCAGCTCCAACACATAAGCGTTGTCTGAAATCTTCTTCACGATCTTACATGGTCCAATATTCTTCAGATTCAGCTTGTTATACATTCCTATCTGAAATCTCTCCTTCCGCAAGTGTGCATAGAGTAAGTCTCCTTCGCTGAATGACTGTAGCCTCTTCTTCTTGTCGGCTCTCAACTTGTATGTCGTGTTTCTCTTTTCAATGTGCTTGCGTACATCCTCATGCACTTCCTTCATATGCTTTGCAAATAACTCCCCATATGCATTCTTCTTGATTTAAGTTGGTATCTCGACCAAATCCACCACTCCATGTGGGCTTTGTCCTTGAACAATATGGAATGGGTTCATACCTGTCGACCGATTCACAGAGTTGTTATATGTGAACTCCGTTTGCGCCAACACATTCTCCCACTGTTCGGGTCTGTCGACCGTCAAACACCTCAAAAGGTTTCCCAAACTTTTTTTTACCACCTCAGTCTGTCCATCTGTCTATGGATGATATGTTGAGCTAAACTGCAAAGTTGTGTCCAGTTTCTTCCATAGGGTTCTCCAGAAATGCCCCATAAACTTGGTATCTCTATCCAACGTGATATTCTTCTGCAACCCATGCAATCTGAATATCTCCTTGAAGAATAGTACATCAATTCATGTGGCGTCACTTGTCTTCCGACATGGAATAAAGTGTTCCATCTTTGAAAATCTGTCGACTACAACAAAGATTGAGTCGTTTCCTTGCTGCGTCTTTGGAAAACCTAGCTCAAAATCCATACTTAGGTGCTCCAATGGGGTATTCGGCACTGGTAATGGTGCATACATCCCCGCATTCTGACTTCTTCCTTTTGGCAACTGGAAAACTCGACACTGTCATACCCACTTCCCGACATCTGTCGTCATTCCTAGCCAATAATACTTCTCTTCGACTAACGCCTTGGTCTTATTGATGCCAAACTAACCTGCTAATCCGCCACTGTACAGTTCTCGGATTAGGTTCTCTCTTACGGATCCTCTAGGAATACACAACTATTGTCCCTTGAATAGGTATCCCTCTTGGATGAAATAATCCAAGTATGGAGTCTTGTCGACACTCGATGGTTCACTACTCGCCTTCCATGCTTTCGCAAAATCCTCGTCGGTCTCATACTCTATCTTCACCAACTCTATTCATGTTTCCTAAACTGTCGTTGTGTTCAGCAATGCAACTCTTTGACTCAACACGTTGGCAACCTTGTTCGACTTTCCCAAATTATGTCACAACATGAAGGTATATCCTTGCAGGAATTTGACCCACTTCATGCGTCGTTGATTCAACTTCAACTGAGTGTTCAAGTACCTCAGTGCTTGGTGATCTGTGTACAACACAAATTCCTTGGGAAACAAATATTGCCTCCACTTCTTCAACACTTGGAAAATAGCATATAATTCCTAGTCGTAGACTAAATATTTCCGCTTCGATTCATCCAACTTCTCGCTGAAGAATGCAATTGGTCAGCCCTCTTGGCTCAACACTGCTCCAATTTCCATCCCACTCGCGTCGCAATCGACTTGGAAAACTTTGTCGAAATCTGGGAGCGCTAACACTGGGCTCTCAGTGACCTTCTGCTTCAACTTGTCAAAATCTCTCTGGGAAGCTTCCATCCACTTTAACTCCCCTTTCTTCACGCACTCTGTCAACGGTGCACATATTTGACTGAATCCTCTGATGAACTTCCGGTAAAAAATAGCAAGTCCATGGAAACTTCGCACTCCTATCGTGCTTGTCGATTCTAGCCAATCTTGTATAGCCTTCACCTTTTCTGGGTCCATCTCCAACCATTTACCCGAGATTACAAATCCCACGTATACCAGTTCTTCCTTCAAGAAGAAACACTTTTGCAGGTTCACCATCATTTTCTCTTCCTGCAACTTCTACAATACTTGTCGAATGTGCTCCAAATGTTCGACCTTAGTTCGACTAAATATCAAAATGTCGTCTAGATATACTCCGACGAATTTTCCCAAGAATGGTTTCAGTACTTCATTCATCAACCACATGAACGTACTGGGTGCATTAGTCAATCCAAATGGCATGAATAACCACTCATACAGTCCTTCCTTCGTCTTGAAGGTTGTTTTCCATTCATTGCCCTCTCTGACCTTGATCTAGTGATAACCAATTTTCAGGTCGATCTTGGTGAAGTATCTCGCTCCACTCAAGCAGTCCATCAAGTCGTCCATTCTCGGCAATGGAAACTGGTAATTGATCATGATCTTGTTGATGGCTCTGAAGTTTGTACACATCCTCCATTCTCCACCCTTCTTTGGTGTTAGTACTGTTGGTACCGCACACGGGCTCAGACTTTCTTTGATCAATCCTCTGTCCAAAAGCTCCTAGACTTGTCGATTGAGTTCCTGACCCTCTGTCGGAGTCATTCTGTGAGGTTCCTTGTTTGGAAAACTTGATCCTGGAATCAAGTCGATCTGATGGGATATGCTTTTCATTAGTGGCAATGTCGTCGGTGCTTCGTTGACTACTATGCTCCGAAACACGTTGACCATCTCTTCGAATTTGACCGAAATCTTATCCATTGTCGACCTCTCGATACATGGCCCTTTCGAAATTATGGTGAAACACCCCGACTGTTTCTCCTTCTCTGTGAGGAATTCCTTGGCTTAGCACATCAGCACTCACTTCTCCCAATAGTTGTTTTCGCCCTGCTTGCAGTTGGCTTGCTCCTCCTGCTTCAGCTTTAGCATCTTCCTTGTGCTATTTTTCCACACTATGACTGTGTTGGATCGACCACATAGATCATCTTTCGATCATATTACACTGGTATCCCTAACAATAGATGACATACTTCCATTGGGATTACTTCACACAGTATACTATCTTCAAGCTTCCTGACCTTGAATTTAATCAAGAATTGTTTGGTTACCTTTACATGGTGACCTTTCTGTAACCAAGATATCCGGTATGGATTTGGGTGCTCTCAACATATCAAACCAAACTTGTCGATGACCTCCGTCGACATGAGATTCTCCATACTGCCACCATTGACTATGGTCTTGCAATACCTGTCGTTGATCATCACTCTAGTCTGAAAGATAGCCTTTCGTTGTGTTGGCTCTTTCTCATCGCGTCTATCGTCCTGTACCAACGTTCTTCTGGCCGTCATGTTTCGACCTCGTCTTTGACCATCTTCACCACTGTCTAATGTCGAATCCACCTTCTCGTCACCCTGGTCATCTCGTCAACCTATGGGTTTCAACTCGTCTACCATGTGTAGATTCTTCGGGCACTCATAAGCCTTGTGTCCTACACCCTGACACTTATAACATACTACAATTGGTCTGTTAGCTCCATTATTTTATGTCGGACCAGTTCGACCATACGCGCCCCAACCGTGGGTCTCTTGACCATCCCGTCAGTTTCCCTACATTTTCTCTCTGGTCGTTTTCCCCTCCGCACGTCGGTTGTATTCGATGGCTACTCTCCTGGTTCCGCTACTTTGGCCTTTCACGGAAACATTCTTTGCACCTCGACCAGTCATCCTCCCTCTGTTCAATGTGGATTTCCTCGACAATTTCTCTTCTGCCTTCAGAGCTAACTGGTAGGCTTCACCGTCTGCTCTAAACCTCGACAGGCTCAACTCGTCCCGTATGGAATACTTCAATCCATTGACATATCTCGCGACAGCTTCTTCACCTTCGTCAGTTTGACCCGACCGAATCGACAGTCTGTAGAATTCTTCTGTGTACTCTTTCACAGTCATCTCTTTCTGTCAAAAGTCTTGCAACTTCCTGAACAAGGAAATCACATAGTCGTTAGGCAAGAACTTCCCTTTCAGCTTGGCAACCATCCTGTCCCAATACTTGATTTTCTCCTTGCCTTTCTTGACTTTGTCAGCCTGTACATTGTCCCACCACAATGAGGCATGACCCTTCAACATCATACATGCAATCTTAACCCGTTTATGATCCTCAATCTGTTCTATGTCGAAGTATTTCTCCATCTCTCTGAACCAGTCTATCAAGTATTCCGGATCCATACTTCCTGAGTAGGTAGGTACATCCATCTTCATCTTACCCCTCATCTCTAACAGTAGATTGATGAATTTATCTTCTGGTTCTTCCTCGACATCCTCCCGTGCTTCCACCTCTTCGAATTCCTCGATGTTGTGGTCTAGCGCATCAGGAATGCATCCACGTCTTTGGCTCTATTTGATCATTGCGACTTCACTCGTCAAGATTCGCATTGTTTGCATGCACTCGTCGAACATTTCACGATCAACTATGACTGTTACGCCACGCTCTCTTCGTCCTGCACCTCAGACATAACGCCTCTTTGAGCCATTCTTTCGACTAAGTCAAAATATTCACTCGTCCAATCGCAACTAGAATTCACAACTCGTGCACAACTCTACGCAACTACAGCTGGAGTTGTCGAAACACTCATAGGCTCTTCTGCCTCTACAGATTCAACTAATCAACACTGGATTATCTCCAGTTACGATACCAACTAGCACAAGTCATGTTGGTATTGCTACCTCTCCCGCTCACAGGATACTTCAACTCAACTGGATTTTGTTTCGAGCTCTGATACCAACTAGCGCAAAAGCGGTCCTGACAAGGAGTCTCCTTCTTAACTATGACACACAACAACACACATATGCTCACAAAGACTAGTCGTGAACTGAATGCCAGAAGTTGGCTTCTTCTATTAAACTGAATCGGTTTCAATGATTAATACAAAGAAACTAAAACTAGTCGGCCTTATTCTGTTACAATTTACAGAACTAAAACTCTCTCTCTAAGTGTTTTCTCAGCTATGTGCGATCTTTCTCCCTCTCATGGTTCTCTGCTGAACGATGATCAATGGATCATATCTCTTCATCTATGCCTTCGCATTGCTCTTCTACTTTGATGATGCTCTTCCCGAGGCTCACTCTATTCACTGAGATGTCCTTTCCTCTGTCTATTGAGTTCTCCCTGATCCTGCATACCTATAGTTTTCAGCACCCTCTAGTCATGCTGCACAACCCCTACCTGTGGTGACATTTGTCTAGATCCTCAACCACCGTCATAACTGGCTTAACTTCCTCAACAACCCCGAACGATTGCTAAGTACTTCGCTTTGACTTATGCGCTTCTCTGAATCTGTGACAGTTGTCGACCCCATGTCCTACCTCGACCATACTACATGTTCTCACCTTCAACCTTGCTTGTCTTGTCGGCTTTACTTCGCTTCCACGGCTTCCAGTCCGCCCCATCCTACACGCTTGGATTTCGATGCTTCCGTCGGTGTCTTCTTTCGACACATGTCGACCTTCGATGCCTTCGCTACTTCCTGTCATTGTCGACATTAAACTTGTCGACTCCCAACCTCTTACTCCTATCAACCTCTCATTGACAACTTCTGCTCGACTTCCTGGCTTTGACCACCAGTTCTAATTTACACCAGTGGTGGTCGGCACTCCTTCTGGCCGACCTCCTTCTGTCAATCAACTTCGACTGTTTTTACTAGGCATTGATGCTCCTGCATCAACCTGTCGAGATAAGACTGAATCATTGTTAGCAATGATGCATACTATTTCATTTTAGAGTGGCATCCCACGTGTTCTATTGAACTCATCTCTTTTTTCCACCTCAACAATGATATTATTGCAAGTAGTTGACGTGGTACCTATGTTGGCATGCGGTCTGAACGATTAGTTGTCATGCATGTGGGATCACGCTTTCCCTTATGACACCTATATTTCTCCAGCATAGGTTATTAAAAGCACCCAGGGTATTATTTACCCTGTGATCAGTACTTTCTATACTCAGTCATAAGTGGTCTCGAAAATAGGACATACCATGTTAGTGTTACCTATACACTATTACTCTTTTCAATTCATTCTTTGAGAGGGCTTTGACATACACCGAGATATAAAAACCTTGTATTACTCCCAGTCATGCTCTGGCCATTATTTCACTCCTGAGTTCGATTCCTTACTAATCCACTGTTATCCACTAAAACCATGGGACTAATTCTCATATTTTTCAGGGTTTTGAGAAAGCTGGTTGGTTGGCCTTTATTAGGAAATTCCATGGTTGTAATTGAGAGGTTATAGTTGCCTTTTCCAAATCATTTGACGGGAGTAAGGTTGTTGTTGGAGACATAGAGTTCATACTGATGAAGATTTCGTCGTTGTAACCACAGGTTTATCGAGGGATGGTGAAACGTGGGTTAAACATACGCCTTTGAAATATGTACCCTAGAAGCAATTGTTAGCTAAGCTCGTCGATCCTGAGAAATATATAAAAGGTATGCCATTGAACTTCTTCAAATCTAAGTGGAAGAAAATGCTTAAACCCATTTGTCATTTCATTACATGTGATTGGAAATATAGTAATGTTTTGAGATGATCATATCAGGCTTTTCATGGCCACATTAGGGTTTCAGTTAAATTTACCACATTTCTTGATGCTTAGTCTCAAAGCTATGCCATCCTGTTATCATAAAACGTTTAACGACTCCGAGCAGGTCTTATGCCATTTTGAACATATTAGAATATTGGTTGAATTTCGCTTGACTCAAATGGGCATAACATGGCATGCATTTTTAGAGAGGAATGGGTATGACAGGGAAAAATCGGAACAGTTGGGGCTAGTTTCAGATATTGAACAAAATAGTTTTTTAGATGTTGTCCAAGAACCCATTTCTATAGTTCAATTATCCTTTCCTAGTGACAGGACCCCCGACTACCAAAAATATACGTCTTCTCCTCATGACCAATCAGTCTTTTCAAACCAGGTGCATCAAAATAATGCTCAGGCAGAGCCGAGCTTACATAAAGGAGATCAACCAGTCCAATTCCAAGAGGACCCACAATCTGAAAGTCAACATCTGGATGTTGACACTCTAAAAATTAAACGCTCATTACTAATGGATTCTATGCATAGAGTTAAGAATTGTGAGAAAGTCTCGCATTTTGTTTCTTGATTCGATTCCAAGTTGAAGCTTCCTAATGATTAGTTTAACGATGATAGTACATATGATTCTACATCCTATTTTTTTCCTGTTTTGAATATTAATTCCCCATTGAAACAAATTTCGGCCCCTCTCCAACAAAATCATTTAGAAAATGTTGCTCAATGGTCTTGTTTTGGGGGTTAACTTACATGATGGTGAGTCTCATGCTCATGAGGAATCTCTTGATGATATTTCTAATTTTGCATTGGAGAAGATGGGGGTGATTTATTTTCTTGATGATGTGAATAAACTCAAGGATTTGGTTAATAATGAGATTTCCCAAGTTCCTAATATGCATCCGGTAGTCGACATTCTCGAAATTTCGAGTGATATGGAACATGGTCACATCTAACATGGTATTACGATAGTTGATCACTCCCATGAGGCAGTTGAGAATAACAAGACCATTGATCATCATCCAACTAGCAAAGCTAAGGCTCCATGTAAGAAAAAGGGTAAAGTTAGCAAGGCATACCATAGGCCTGTGAACAATGTAACTGCTTAGAGACAAGCTTGACTTTTATCTAGGTATAATTGATATAGGAAGTTCAAGCAAAATAAACAGGGAGCTCAGCAAGATTCGATCCCAGACATCCATACACAAGATCAGGATGAATTAAAGCCTAATCAAGATACATAGGAAACATGAAATGAAGTTGAATCGAAGCCTGAAAAGGTTATTTGGGAAAAGGTGGGTGTAGTTGAGTTTAATGAGGACCAGGTTATGCTGGAGGATGAGAAACATGTTAAACAGTGCTTCCAAGGCGATTTTAAAAGCAATCTTTCTCCACAAACTTCCTTTCTTGATATTGTTGTCGCCCTTCATAATGTTTGGAAAGAAGTACTTCCCTCTTTTGGTCAAGAGCGTACAGATCACAAGCTCGTGGATACAAAGCATCCTTGTGATGTTAATTGCTTCAATATAGTCAACTATTATCAAGCCAAAATTTATTCAATGGTAGAGCATATCACTTACCTTTAAGATAAAGTTGCAAAGCTTAAAACACAAAAGAGGCTACTCAATGAACAACACCAGATAGAAATCAGTGAGCTCAAGAAGAAGTTTAAGAATTATACTGGTGGTATTGTAATGAATACCACAGGTGTTAATATATTCGTCAATCCAAGTGCAAACAACCCTATGAAACCAAAATAATTGCCATCATGATAACAGTTTTTTTTTTTTATACATATTATATTGTTGCTAACATATTTTTGATCAATAGGTAAGTTTTTTTCTTTTGTAATTTGATTGATTAGTATGCTTTGCTTATCGTCTCTTTTCCTCTTAATAAGAAGTAATTGTAGAATCAGAGATTCTGCAGCTACTTCATTTTATTTTATCATTATGTTTCTTATTTAGTTTCCTAGCTATATTTCAAGAATGAGGATCATGCATCATATACTAATCAAAACTATATCAAGATCATCCAATTGGAAAACGTAGAATATAGTATATCTAGCACCACGAATAAGCTCTTGGGAAATTCATGCAATTTTTTTGGAGTGCTTGTTAAGTTGTATGAGCTTGATTGTTCGAGTACACAGGGTACTCCCAAAATACCAAACACCTAGAGCAACCACTTCACACAAACAGATCACAGATCAACATACCGATGTTTTGACGTGGTTTAAACCCTCGAGAGGGAAACACTCCACGACCTCGGCCAAACAGCTTCTACGGAGCAATTTATTATGCAGAGAAATAAAGTTACAAATGAGCTTCTCATAATCGATCAACTAGACAATGACCCTCCATGCTCTTTAAATAGAGATCATGGACCAATCGGGTGTTAAGCCACGGATCAAGGTTAGGTATGATCTAATAGAAGTTGAGCCGCCGAATCACTCTATGTCTAGAACATATCGTCGCCATCGGATTAAATATTTACAAATGCATACTAATGCATACTAAAGAAACACACTTTTCATAACGGATATATTACACAAGTTGATCTTAACTAACTCCTAAGTGTCTAAATATCATAACATCCCCCTTTAAGAACAACTTGGGATAGGATTGAAGGATTTACGTAAGTGACACTATTAGGAGAAGGAATGAGGCATTAGAGCCTATCCCCCCTTAATGACAAGTTCCTAAACTCCTAACATAGATTGAAGTTTAGAAAATTTCGCTTCTGTAAGAGACTTGGTGAAGATGTCTGCAACTTGATCATCTGTAGGACAAAAGAGCATTTCAAGAACACAATCATGAACAAGATTTCTGATGAAGTGCATATGTAGCTCAATGTGTTTGTTGTGTTGATGTAGGACTGGATCTTTGGCAAGCTTGATGGCACTTTGATTGTCACACCAAAGTGGAGTAGGCTTTTGCTGCTCAAATCCAAACTCTGAAAGGATCTGTCGAAGCCATAAAGCTTCCTGACTGGCATTAACTATGGCTCGATATTCTGCCTCTGCTGAAGAAAGAGCAAGAGATTGTTGTTTCTTGCAAGCCCAAGTGACAGGTCCAGATCCCAGACTGAAAACATAACCTGCTGTAGACTTTCGATCATCAGGATCGCCGGCCCAATCTGAATCATTGAAACCAACCAACAAAGGTTTCCCCCCTGTACTATAATGAATCCCAAACTGAATTGTACCTCAAATATATCGAAGTATTCTTTTATCTTCTTTCCAGTGACTTTCATGAGGTGTTTGCATATAACGGGCAACACAGCCAACGGCAAAGGAAAGGTCAGAACGGGAATGAGTCAAGTATAAGAGACTACCAACAAGCTAACAATACAAGGTGGCATCTACTTCAGGTGAAGTACAAGTGGCAGAAAGTTTGACTCCAGACTGGAAGGGAGAAGGGGCAGGTGTACAATCTTTCATGTGAAAGCGACGAAGAAGGTCACAAGCATACTTAGATTGAGAAATAAATATTCCTTCTTTGGTTTGCAGGACTTGGAGACCAAGAAAATAATGCAAATGTCCTAAGTTTGACATTTCAAAATTTTGCTTAAGACTGAATTTCACATGGGTTATAAGCTTAGGGTCACTACTAGTAAGAATAAGGTCATCAACATATAGAACAAGTATGATGAGATGGTTTCCTACTTTCTTAGTATAGACATTGGGGTCAGAATGGCATCTAGAAAAACCAGTGTCAAGGAGAAAGCTATTCATTTTGGCATACCAAGCTCTAGGAGCTTCCTTCAGGGAATATAAGGATTTCTTAAGGCGGCAGACAAGGCTAGAGTTATTCTGAACATATCCAGGAGGTTGTTCCATGTAAATTTTCTCCTATAAATCACCATGTAAGAAGGTAGACTTGACATCCATTTGATGGACTTCCCAGTTGTGTAAGGTTGCAAGGGAAAGAACAAGGCGGATGGAGTTCATTTTTGCAACAAGAGAAAAGGTTTCATTGTAGTCAATCTCTTCAACTTGGGAAAAAACTTTGGCAACTAACCTTGCCTTAAGTCTTTCAACACTTCCATCTGATGCATACTTAGTTCTGTAGACCCATTTGCATCTGACAAGTTTTCTTCCTTTTGGAAGAGGTACAAGATCCCAAGTATCGTTTTCCATTAAACAACTATATTCTTCATCCATAGCTGCATCCCAATCTGGATTTCCTAAAGCTTCTGCAATGGTTTCTGGATCATGATTCTCGGAAACTTGAGCCAAAAGAGAAGAGGCTCGCTGAAACTGAGAACATGTTCGACGTTGATCTCTAGGATCACCGGCAAGATCACCAGCTGCTTCGCATGTTGAACGGACCCATCGATGAAGCACTTATGCTGGTGCAACTGGAGGAACATGAGTAGGCGGAGGTGGATTTTCATCTTCACTGTCATCATCAGAAACTGGAGTTGGAAACCTGTCAAGGAAGTTGGAAGAAGAAGAAGAAGGCACAATCGCCGAATCAGGCTCACAGGCTAAATATGGCACAATTGTCGAGTTAGGCTCGCAGGCCAAGAGATTTTCATCAAATTTAACATCTCTTCTAATGATTATATTATGAGAATGTGGTTGAAGAAGTCTATAGCCTTTTACATCTTCAGAATATCCAAAAAATATGCACTTTTCACATTTAGGCTGCAATGCTTTCTGTTTTTCATCTAGAATGTGAGCCCATGCTTCACTACCAAACACACGGAAGTGACTTACATCTGGTTTAATTTTACTCCATGCTTGTTCCGGTGTGATACCTTGTAATGCTTTAGTGGGGGTGCGATTAAGTATGTAATTTGCACAATTAATGGCTTCAGCCCAAAATTGAAGACTTAGTCCCTTAGATTGGATCATACAATTAGCCATTTATTTTAAAGTGTGGTTCTTCCGTTCAGCTACACCATTTTGTTGCGGTGTATATGGAACAATGTGTTGTTGTTGGATTCCTTGTTCAGTGCAGAAAGTAGTGAACTTTTTGTTAACATATTCTCCTCCATTGTCAGATCTTAACTTAATAATTTGATGACCAGATTGTTTTTCAACAAGGACCTTGTAGGCCAAGAACATGTTAAATACTTCGCTCTTAAGTTTTAGGAAATAAACCCAAGTGCGTCTGGTGTAATCATCCATGAAAGTCAAGAAATATTTGAAACCAGAAAAGGAAGCAGATGGAAGAGGACCACACAAGTCACTATGCACAAGCCCAAGGGGAACCGAGGTGTTCCAAGAGGCGCGTTTGTCAAAACTATCCCGATGATGTTTTCCGAGTACACAACCGGAACAAACACCATCCCTGCAAGATACCATCGGAAGACCTGTCACCATATTGTTTTTACATAGTTTTTGCAATGAGAAATAATATAAGTGACCAAATTGCTCATGCCAAAGTTTGCTCAAGTTATCACTATGAGCAACAAAAACTAAAGGAAAAGGTGATGACCCAAAGTTGTTAAACTTGTACAATCTAGTAATATCATCAACAATTTTGGTAGCTAGGACCTGTTGAGGATCTTTAAAATCCTTGATTACAACTTGGTGAGGTGTAAACGTCACATTTTTACCTTCACCAGAATGAGTGATTTGATAGACTAATAACAAATTGCAGGAAATTCTTGGAACACATAGTACATCACTGAAATAACCATTATCTACTGAAATTGTTCCTGCTCCTACAACACTTAGAGATCTATCATCACCAACAAATATTTGTTTGATATTACATTCATGCATAGTAGAAAAGATGGCTTGATCCTTAGCCATATGATAAGATGCTCCAGAATCAATGAGCCATTCATTTGAAGTAGAAGAAGAAGATGCATTATAAGAATAACCAGAAGCACAAAGTGCATGGCCATGAGAGGTAGATTCTAAAGGCGAATCTAGGCTGATGTGGTGCTTCTTCATTGCTGCTTCCAAGGCTGTCATCTTCTTGAAACACTTAGATTCATTATGATTATCTTTCCCATAATAGTTGCAATGACGCTCAGTCTTCTTGCCTTTTGGCTTGGGTCCTTTTTCATTTTTTAAAGAAGGAGATGACTGAGAGGGTTTAGGACCCATTGTTTGACTTATTATTGCGAAAATTTTGTTTCTTGGGAGGCTTGGACTTTTCTTTCTGTTGGGACAATAAGGCTTTCCCAGATGTATCTGCATTGTTAATTATTCCAAGATGGATGAGCTTATCTTGCTCTCTAATCAATGAATCATAAAATGATTCAAGACTAAGCTCTTGATAACTAGCTGCATTCAAGGATTCTTTCATGGAGTAAAATGTAGATACAAAAACAGAATATGCAAGTCCAAGTTTGGAAAAAATATGATAAATGCATTGTTTGTCTTCCCTCTTAATCTTGTATTCTTCACATAAGAGTTTAAGAGTTTTGTACTTAGATAAATAATCTTATATGCATGAAAAATTACTTGGATTTAAAGAAATCAACTCATTTTTGAGTTGGTGACCTCGAATTTTATTGTGTTCACCAAACATAGATTCCAACTTGTCCCAAGCAGCATCAGGTTCATCAATTCTAGATATGTGGAATCGCAAATCAGTAGAGATTGACATCCCAATCAATCCACGAGCTTTGTCACATCTATTTGTCCATTTGATTTTCTTATCATCATCAGTGGGTTCTGTTTCTTTCCCTGAGGTAATTCTGAAAAGTCCTTTACTTCGTAGAAGATCCTCCATATGAGATTTCCATGAGAAATAGTTGGAACTGGTAAGTAGAATATCACAAGGGGTGGCCATATTTATAAATTAATGGCCATAAAAACAGAAAACAATAGTTTAGATGGGAAGAGCTCGAAAAAATAGGTAGTTTAAAAAAAAAAGGCACTGAAAACTGACTCCGTATGTTGAAGCTATGCTTGAACAAATAAAAAGTTGAAGATGTCCCCAATAGTGACGTGACAGATAAAGAATAACCAGCTAAAAAAAAAGGACCCCCTTCTTTCCAAGATGAACCTTTGACAATCACTTACAAGAAAGTTGTTTTAAGTGAATCACTTTTGTAAAATAAGTGATTTCACTTTTATAATGATGTTACTTTAAATAGTGCAACAATAAAAAAGGAACTTAACTGTTTCACTTTTTATTTTTATTTTTTATTATTTAAGTGAGATGCACTTTTACAATAAAGTAATTTGAAAATAGAAATTGCATGCACTTTTTCTTTTAAAAGTAACTTCCTAAGACTTGAAAAACTTATTAAGGAATAAAGCAACTTTGAACCAAGTGAGAGAGATTGAAATGTATGTAAAATATGGGAAGGAAGAAGGGGGTTCTTTTTTCTTTTATTTTTTTTATTTTTTGCTCTGTTTTCGTGCTTGCTTTTTTTCCTGCAAATCACACTATAAACCAAAACAAAAAAACTTTTCCACGCTTGTGGGGTTAGATCTCCATAGTTTGCCCGGAAAGTCTACATTTTCTCTCTGTTTTTTATTTGTCGAGATCATACAAGGTGCACGGCAAAGAGCATACGCAGCCGAGAAAAATCTTCTCTCTTTTTGTTTCTGATTCGCCAAGATCGCACAAGGTGCACGGCAAAGAGCATACGCAGACAATGAAAGCAAAAATCTGAAGCTAAGAAAATCTAATAATAAAAACTGATAAAATATGAGATTTAAAAATAAAATAAAAACTGTCACTGTAATATTATACCTTCCGATTTGATGAAATACGCGTTTTTGAAGCAACTGGGAACCGTTTTCAATCAAACGAAAATTATCTCCCAATGGAAACGGCACTCCGGATGCAATGGAATACCTCCCACATCCCAGAAATGCACAGAAATACCAGAACCAAAAACCTTTTCAAGTTCTAGCAACAACAGTTCAAGATCTAGATCATAACCGGAAGCAGCTCTTCATTAAAGCTCTGATACTATGTTCGGGTACACAAAGTACTCCCAAAAGACCGAACACCTAGAGCAACCACTTCACACAAACAAATCACAGATCAACAAACCGATGTTTTGATGTGGTTTAAACCCTTGAGAGGGAAACACTCCACGACCCCGTCCAAATAGCTTCTACGGAGCAATTTATTATGCAAAGAAATAACGTTACAAATGAGCTTCTCATAATCAATCAACTAAACAATGACCCTCCATGCTCTTTAAATAGAGATCATGGACCAATCGGGTGTTAAGCCACGGATCAAGGTTAGGTATGATCTAATAGAAGTTGAGCCGTTGGATCACTCTATGTCTAGAACATATCGTGACCATCAGATTAAATATTTACAAATGCATACTAAAGAAACACACTTTTCCTAATGGATATATTACACAAGTTGATCTTAACTAACTCCTAAGTGTTTAAATATCCTAACATTGACAAGTAAAAAATAGATTAGTTTTGATTGTTAAATTAATTTAGGATGAATCTTCAACAAACTTCCTAAATTAATATATTTTATATCCTCATTTTTTTGGAGCTCTCGGTTATCATGTACTGGGACAAAACCATTTTGTATATATATGTTGGGATATCATTAGATTAGGGGGACTGTTGGTTGTGGATCCTGATCTTCTAGTCTCATAGATGATGATTCATCCGTGTTTAAACCCCAGGTTTGGTTATGATCCCGGCTCCATGAGGATTTGGAGGAAGAGATATATATATGTAGCAGCCACAAGGGTATGAGGTCAAAGGGAAGGATAATTTGGTGTGTAGGTTGAAAAAGAGCTTGTATGGCTTGAAGCAAGCTCCAAGGCAGTGGTATTTAAAATTTGACAAGTTTATGACAAAACAAGGTTATAGTAGATGTCATTCTGACCACTGTGTTTATTTCAAGAAGCTAGACAATGAAAGATATATTATCTTGTTATTGTATGTGGATGACATGCTTGTTGCAGAGTCTAACATGCAGGATATAAATGTACTCAAAAGGAAGCTAGCTAATTCATTTGCGATGAAGGATTTGGGTGCTATAAAGAAAATCCTTGGTATGAGAATAACGAGAGACAGAAAAAATCGAAAATTGACATTGTCTTAGAGTGAGTACATACAAAAGGTGTTGGAGATGTTCAGAATGCAGAATGCAAAACCAGTTAGTACACCTTTGGCCAGCCATTTCAGTTTAAGTAAGAAAATGTGTCCCAAGACACAGGAAGAGATAGATTACATGTCCAAGATTCCCTATCAATCAGTAGTTGGTAGCTTGATGTATGCCATGGTGTGCACAAGACCAGATATTGCACAAGCAGTGGGAGTTGTGAGCAGATATATGAACAATCTAGGTAAAGAACATTGGAAGGCAATACAGTGGATTCTCAGGTATTTGAGAGGTACTACCACTCAGACATTATGTTTTGTAGGTTCAGACACTATTCTACAAGGATATGTTGATGTAGATATGGTAGGTGATAATAATAGTAGGAGGAGCACCATAGGGTATGTGTTTACTGTAGATGGAACAACAGTAAGTTGGATTTCAAAACTGCAGAAGGTTGTTGCACTTTCAACAATGGAAGCAGACTATGTTGTTGTTACAGGGGCTAGTAAAGAGATGATTTGGTTGCAGAGGTTTATGGAGGAATTGGGTAAGAAGTAGAAGGATAGCAGGTTGTATAGTGACAGCCAGAGTGTCATTCATCTTGCAAAGAACTCAGCATTCCATTCCAGGACTAAACATATACAGCTCAAGTACCATTTAATACACTCTGTTCTGAAAGATGAACTGTTGAAGTTGGAAAAGATACATACTAGCTAGAACCCTGCAGACATGTTCACAAAGGTAGTGACCAAAGAGAAACTGATTTCTTGCTCGGTTTCAGTTGTCCTTCTAGCATGAAGGTGAAGAGGAGAATTTTTCCAAGTCCAAGTCCAGCAAGTGCAGCAGCGGTGGAGTTGTTGTGATCAATGTCCAAGTGGGAGATTGTTGGTTGTGGAGCCTGATCTTCCAGTCTCATAGATGATGATTCAGTTGTGTTTGAACCCCAGGTTTGGTTATGATCCCGACGCGATCCCCAAGGGGTCCGAGGGAGTGCTCTGCACTCTCTTGGCTGGGGGGCACAGGGGCCAGGGGGTTCAGGGGAGTGCTCTGCACTCCCTCGGCTGGGGAGCGCGGGGGCCAACGGGTCCCCAAGAAAAAAAATTGGGGCTACTTTCGTCAACAGTTTTTGGGCCCATAGTTTTGGGTAACCCGTAGTATTTTCCCATTGTATTTCCCTTATAAAAGAAAGACATTGTAATACGGCTAGGGTTGATGTATTAGGCATTATGCATTGTAAATATCTCTACGATCATAAGAGAGACTGTGAGACAGTGAAGAGGAAGTGCAGTGGTTGTGTTGCAGGTTGTATCCCTTCACTTTGTTGGACGGTATAATAATAAGGACTGAAAAATTTCAGTGTGGACGTAGCCCATATTAGGGTGAACCACAATATATCTATGTCTCTCTTGTAATGTGTTTGTGTGATTATATTTGCATTTCTGTTTATTTTTATTTCTCTGTCATCTTGTTTTTATAACAATTGGTATCATATCCAAAGGTCTATTTGGCAGATAAACCCGTTGGAAGCTAGGGTTTCTGGTTTGAGTGGGAGCAATGGAAGAAGAAGGAAAGTTTAAGGTCGAGAAGTTTAATGGCCAAAACTTCCAGTTATGGAAAATGCAAATGGGGAACTATTTGTACCAGAAAGATCTATTCCTGCCGTTGGGAAGAAGAGAAAAGCAGTCGGTGTCCATGAAGGACGAAAAATTGGTGGTTCTTGACAGAAAGGCACTAGGAACAATACAGTTGTCCCTGGTTTCGTCGGTGGCTTTCGATATCTCAAAAGAAACGACGACGAAGGGTTTGTTGAGTGCATTGGGTAAGCTGTATGAAAAACCCTCGGCCTCCAACAAGGTATTTCTAATGAAGCGTTTATTTAATATGAAGATGTCTAAAGGTGGATATGTTACTGATCATTTAAATGATTTTAATACGGTTACAAATCAACTAAGTTCTGTAAGTGTGAACTTCAAATGATGAAGTTAGGGCTCTTCTTTCTAGAACTTGGTGTCTACCACTTTTATGAGAAATATTAACACAAGTTTTATCTTGCATATATATTATTGGATTTATGTGTATGAGAATTTCTTCAAGTATAGGTAGATGTGAAATATAATGTTGATTTATTGTTGTTGTTATTTTTTTGGATTGTGTACCTAAATGTTGTGACTGAGTTTCCTATTTGCTTACAAAGTTAAACTGTCACTTTCCCTTTGAATTGCCATTCAAATAGAAAGTACAAATTTATGCAAACGGTTTGCACCAATTCATTGTTTTTATCTTGATTCATATTCTGCATTACGTAGGAGAACTTATGCATTTCTTGAATGATTGTAATCTATAGGAAATTGGGATAAGTTTTTCTCAGTTATATATTTTGTGATTTACATTTAATCAATTAGATTGTACTCTATTTATTAGGAGTTGTTGCATATATATTTTATGCAGAAATCGAATCCAAAAGGAAATATAACCTGTATTATTCACAAATCAAGATCACTGTTAGGTTTTGACTGAGATTCTGCTTGCCTAAGGGTAGATCCGAAGTTTGTTTGATCTCATTTAAATTTTATAATTGTTGGTGAATGTATTACTGAGATTTGAGAAATGGTGAGATGTTGTTAATTTTTAGGTTATAATCTTTCAAATAAAAATTTGGCCAAGAAATAGGGTGTGATTTATATATTAATATTATTTTGATATTTTTCAGTTGTTTTTAGATTTTTGAGTCCTGCTTTTTATTACAGTCACAAATATAAATAGAAAAAACAAAATTTAAAAAAAAAGTTCATATATTTTGTTTAAATTTTTTGTTTAGTATTTTCTATTTAAACATTAGTCATCCCCTGGGACTTGCCGAGAACTCTTTGTAGATTTGTATAAATTGTACTTATTTGTAATTATTTTTTATTTATTTTTATTTTTATTTATTAGTTAGATTAGGATTAGTTTTAGATTGGATAATGGAGCCGTTAAACTTGTCGGGTCCATCTATTTAAACGACTGAGGGTTGCTAAACACCCTTGGATCGGGCTTTCATCCCTTTTTTTGACCATTAGAACATATATTCTAGTCAACAAATCCCT
This sequence comes from Larix kaempferi, assembly GCA_027924585.1. Lineage (NCBI taxonomy): Eukaryota > Viridiplantae > Streptophyta > Pinopsida > Pinales > Pinaceae > Larix > Larix kaempferi. Next base: position 4,130,546 of record BSBM01000519.1, read on the forward strand.
AACAAATATTCTCTAGCTCAAGCACCATGAATGAAGCTTCACACCACCCCACATATTATCTCTAAGGGATATTTGGCCTTTAGGTGGGATATGGGAAAACCATTAGGATGTTTTGCACACCATAGTTAGGTCTCTGAAACTTAACTATCATCAAGGAAGGAAAAAAAATCCTTGTGCCCCAAATGAATCTTCTTAGACTCGATGTTATGAAGGAGTCCTTGAACCACTACAAATGCCTTCTATTGGAGATCCATAACCTTCCATTGTGAATATGAGTACCATTAGTAGTTTTTGCACATCAATAATGGCTCTCGGGACATGTACCATGGTTAGGGGAGGAAAATAAGGGCCTTAGGCCATACAAGAAGATTCTTGGGATCAAGGCCATTAACAAAGACTTGAACCACCACACATATTCTCTCTATGGGTCTTCTAACTCTGGTTTGGATATCAATTCCATTATGAGATTTTGCACACCATGTATGGAACTCAATGCCTTAACCATGATCGTGGAAGGAATATAAGTTTCTTATGTCTTATTTGAATCTTTTTGGGATTAAGCTTTGTGAAGTAGTCCTTAAACAACCACGAAAGACCTTTGTAGGGGATCTTTGGCCTACAAATGGAATGCCATTAGTATGTTTTGCACAACATGAATGGATTGTGGGGCCTTTAACATGTTTGGGGCAAGAACATAAGGGCCTTAAGCCCTTAAGCCCTAAATGAAAATTCTAAGGTTCAAGTATCATGTATGAGACCTCAAATCACCAAAGATGCCCTTTGTTGATATATTACCTCTAAGTGGGAACCATTAGAAGGATTTGTGCACAATTAATGGTTCTCGAGGCCTAGGCCATGGTTGAGGGGTAAACGCAAGGACCGTGGGTCCTAAATGAAAGTTATAAGGCCCATCACCATGGACAAGGACTCAAACCATCAAAAAGGCATGCATGGGGTATATTTGGCCTCATAGTGGATCACGAGCATCATTAGTAGGTTTTGCAAAAAAGGGATGTGTTTGTGGGCATTGACCATGGTCGAGAGGGTACTAGGTCTCTAAGCCTTAAGTAAAGCTTCTAGTGTTGAAAATTATCTTTTCTAGAAGGTTTAGGATTAGTGGATCTATAGTTTGTATCCATAGCGTCCACGGCAATTCGGATCTATATTTTGGTGGTGATTGGCCTCCATTTGACCCACTTCCCAAGGCACCTAGCCCTCCTTGAGGCAATTTGCATTCCTTGAGGAAGGCTAGTTAGGCTAGTTCCTTGACATGGGTAGGTGAGATCCCACTTGATTTGGATAGATCAACCTTGATAACCTACCCCTAGTGCTTCACCTTGTTGATTTTCACCTTGTGGGTCCCATTCCTCATTTCGAGGGTTGAGCCCCACTTGGGTCACTTGGTGATGCATTTTCAATCTTACATCTATGGAGATCTAGCAAGAATTTGGACTTGATAACTTAAACCCACCTTGATCATTTCCTTAACTACCCCGATCTATAATTTAGTGGAATTTGGACTCCATTTGCCCCCTCATTTTAAGGCACTAGTCTCCCTTGGGTAAATCGCATTCCTTGGGCTAGTAGTATTTTGCTAGATCCCACATGTGGGTAGTGCCTCTCTCATCTTGAAATCATATATCCATCTTTTGCATACCCCTAGGTTCCATATCACCCCTAACTTGACCTTGTGGGCCCCATTTGGACCATTTTCCACTTTTTAAGGAGTGGGCCCCACTACATAATTTACATGGCACTAGATCTATCCATTTGGGATTCATAAGTGGCCCTAGTCATTCATTGGTTGAAACACTTGTCACCTCTTAAGCCTCTTCAACCACACTTAAACTCTTGGGTCCACTTAATCTAACTCACTCATTGGTTTCTGTAACTCAACTTACACATTTCCCTTGGAACCCTTGGGTTAGCTAGTCTTCATTGATTAGCTAGGGTCTCTCCCTTGATCTTGATTAGTCTTGATCTAAAGTGAAGAGTGCCTCGGTTATCATGACACCTAGCTTGCATTGGGAACCGTAGCATCTCTTGGGTCACCTCTTTAGTTGTCCATCTCATCTACCATCCCGGATGGGATACCTTTAGGGACAACTACAAGTTGTGTGATAACATTTTTGGCGCCTTTTCCTGGGAAGGTAGAGGCCTACCCTGGTTCGACATATATTTTCAAGCTCTACTCCCGTTCTCTTTGCCAACATTTTTGGCACCGTTGTTGGGGAGGTAGAGGCTTACCTTAGGTGTCTGCGAGTATCCATGCATATTCATATCTTATCGCATCCGGATTAATCTAGATGGTTATCATTTGAATCCTTAATTAAACATAGCCATCTATTTGTCACTCATCTTCTCCCCACTTATTAACGACATACATCTTGGTAGAATAGTTTTAAAGTCTACCTGGCGACTCCAAATCATGACTCCGTTGAGGAACGACCTCATAAACATCCTTACGACCTTAGAAGTAGGGCCAACTTAAATCAATCAGAAGGAATCCCGCTTACTTATCATAGAAGAGATCCCAAAGCTCAATCATCTAATTTCTTTTGGAAAATTGTTAATTCCGATTCTCCAACCCATTTCTTGGGATCCCCTTCAACCAATTCGGTTCCTCCTTCATCTCCTAATCTTAATCTTAACGTAATTCCAGCAATCCCAATGGCTGGAACAAATCAATCTAATCCTGGAAACAATAATCAAACCAATCCTCCCGTTGCTCGTGCGTTTGGAAATAAGGAAAAAGCTTCACCCTTAGATTTTTCCCAAGTCCTTGGTGCCCCCCATGATATGCCCGACAAATACTTTGAAAAGATCCCAAAGTTCAATGGGAATTGTGCGACCTCCATTGAGGACCACATAGAAAATGTCTAGGCTCATATGGAAGCTTATGGGGTTGAAGAAGAAGATGTGTTTATGAAAGGTCTTTTTGCGTACTTGGAGGGTGAGGCTCGTAAATGGTTTGACCATTTTCCTGCATCATCAATCACAGGATATGATGTCTTCACTGAAAAACTTAAGCATGAGTGGTCAGTCAAGTTAGATGGGCGTTTTTTCTTAAACCAACTTTTCGAAATCAAGAAGAAAGAAAACGAGTCCGTTCATGAATTTAACCTTCGCTTTGATAAGATAGTGGCCAACATTCTAGATAACATTAGGTCTCCTAAGCAAGGTGTTTTAATTCATTAACTCAATGTATTTGAGGGCTACCTTGGCTATCATTTAAAAGATAAAAACCATAACAACCTAAAAGTGGCAAAAGATAATGCTAGAAAGGCTGAGGCAAATGCTTCTTCCATGGGGAAGCAAAATTTCTTTGACCTGATTAGTGCCTCTTCTTCTACATCTGAGCCTAAGTTTAAAAAGGTGAAAGAGTCAAATAAAGATCCCAATGAAATGATGGAGAGCATGCATGAAATGATGAAGAAATTAACTCTCCTGACTAGGGATCTTGCCAAGAGCAAAGAGTCAGAAAGGTATAGACAACCTTATGGCCCAAAGCCTTATTGGAACCAACAAAAGAAACCTAATGAAGGTGATAGAAGAAACTATGTGAGCCATGCGTCACCTGAACCTCCTGTGATTAACTGGTCGGAAGAGCAAAAGATGGATGATCCTAAGTATCCCACTCTTGGTGATGATAATCTTGATTCCCCAAAAAACATTAACTGGGTTGATAACTTACATTTCGACAAAGACTTTGGAAGAATTTTAATCAATCATGAAGAAGAGTTTGTAGAAGAACTCAGTCCTAGTTGTCTCATCTATGCCACTGAACAATATAGTAGTAGTGTCCAAGTTCCTCTCAGAACCTATCAACGAAGAAAGGATGGTCAAAAGCCTACCCCTTTCATTGAAAAGAGGAGTGAGTTGCCTAGTTCAGTGAGTGAGGCAGTTCCTTTTCCTGAGTATGACTTAGATATCAACATTGAAAGGGAATTGGACAAAGTTATGCACAATATCCCACTCATTCAGTTAATGAAAATCCCATCAATAAAAGAACAAGTGGTAGAGTTTTTCGAGAGCATACCTGAGACTACCACTAGCAATGGTGAAGGTCCATCTCTTCCAGACTTAGCACCTAGTGCCATGGTTGAAGAAGAGGAGGATCCTCCCATTAACATCTAAACTGCTTTATACAAGAGGAAGAATGGTGGTCATCAGCCCTTTTATCTTACACTTCGCATTGGTGACACCCTTCTTCATAATTGTATGCTGGATTATGGTGCCTCTGTGAATGCTATGCCTTTGCAAGTCATGGAGACCATGGGATTAAAAATAACTAGTCCTTATGGGAACGTGTGTGTAATTGAGTCTAGACCAGTTCAAGTTTTCGGTTTGATAAAGAACTTGAGAGCTTACTTGTTTTCATGCCCCGATATATCTATGCTAATGGACATAGTGGTCATAGATCTACCCCTAGCCTACGGGATGCTTCTCTATAAGAAGTGGTCTGCTAGACTGGGGAGACATCTTCAAATGGATTTATCATGTGCCATTATCCCCAACTCTATGGGTCATTGGTTAGGGTGTATCGGGAGCCATTTTATGATGGTCACCTTGAAAGTTATGAGGATGGTGTAAGGAACTCTTATGGAAAGGGTGAATTATTGCCTGAAGGTATCTTTATGGTCATGGGTAGTCATAATGAGGATTTGAGTACAGGAAGAGAAGAGATTTGGAGTTCATTTGGAGATGATAGATATTTTGAGGAAGAAAGGGAAAGAAGTATTGTTGTTATAGAAATGAATCTTGATTTGATTCGTGGTGAAGTGTCGGAAGAAATTAGAGCTTTGAACCAACTTAGTCATGTAGGGCCACACATTGATCAATCTGAGCCCATCACTGAAACAAACAAATCTGAGACTAATTTAGATGAAATAAGAAGGGATGAGTGTATACCTAGAACAATCAACAAATGGCTTACATTGGTTGATCTTAACATGGAAAGGAAGAGGCAGGGGCTTCCTCACATCATCCCTTGGGAAAACAACAGTGAAGGGACACATCCTTCTCACAATGTGGGAAGTGATGAAGACACAACTGAGTATCATTTTACTGATGTTCCTAACCATTTATCCCATATGTCTTTGGACGATGGATTATTAAGGAAATTGAATGACAACTCCATGAGTTGGCAAGAGCATGCCTTGATACATGATGCTCCTAGAGAAGACTTTTCATTGAATAATATAGCCATCTTTCAAGAGGAGCCCCATGAGGATAGTTTGTCTTTATCATATCTAGACATCCCTAGTTTTATTATTCCCTATGAGTTACCTATTGGTGAAAAGAGTATGAACTCTACTGATACATTTCACACTCCTACCTCTTCACCAACATCTTTAGACATGAGAGCTCAAAATGCTTCTAGCATGGTTCTGAGTCATCCGTCCTTCCCCACTGATCATCTGGCAGCTTTAGAGAATGTGTTGTTCCTGTCCCATCTGGAGAAGGTAGTAGTAGAAGTGTTGAAAACCAAATCCTACCATCTCCAGTGAATATGGAAGAAGAAGAGGATGTTGTTAGGGACTTTTGGACTGTGGGAGAGACTCCAAAGTATATTTTTCACCCACAGGTCGAAGAACCAAGAGTTGAAACTCCTAGGAGAAGAGTGATTCAGGAAGTCCTTATTGGTAGGGTAGCCATTCCTTCAGAAGGTGGCCCTCCCAGGTTCGATGCAATTACTCCTGATAGGAATTTGAGGATAGTAACACCTTAACCTCAGTGCAATTTTGATATCCAACCCATCCCCATTCATGATGTTGAAACCATTCCTCAGTCTGTAAATCGCCGAAGGTTTGAAATCGGCGATAGGGTTGTTGTTCCTAATGATTTATTTTACATACGATCCAGGGGATCTGGTGACTTTTGGGTTGGACCGCTCACTGTTGAGCGTTGCATTGATGATATGTGTTTCCTCACTACTAGGACTGGCCAGCGCATCATGTTTCCTATCAACCAGAGGGAGTTAATGGATTATCATCCCTGACTTCACTTGAGTTAGGATTATGCTTGCCTGTTTAGAGTAGCTAGGTTTTTGAATAAGCTCATTTGAGCAGTAGGATTTGTATGCTTCCTGCTTTTTCTGTGTGCTGAGTGCTGCGATTTTTCTTTTTCTTTTGATGAGCCGTTTTTAGTTTTCTTCTTTGTCTTTTGTTGATTTATTTGTTTGAGTTGAGTCGTGCTCCTTCCTAAGCTTTTCTCATCTCTTGCATGCATTTAATAAAACTTGAAGTGGTTAAGTTCTTCTTGAGTCTTGAGTATTTATTGCTCTTCTGTGTTAGTTGAGTCGAGTATGCATACTTGAAAAAAAATTCCTTCCTCCTACACAGTAAAATTAATAAAATTAGCATATTATGTTAGATTAGCATTTCCTTTATGCATTTCAGTTTCTGCTTTAGAATAGATTTCATTTTCAGCATTTATTTTTTTATATTCTATCCCATACATGCTTCATGAGGTATTCTAGTGGCCATGAGTGCAGATACAAGTGCAAAAAATAAAAGATGGAAGCAAGAATGGTGAGTTGTTGGATTGAAGATTGATGTAGAGCAGTTCGAGACCAGAGATTTCAAGGTTCTCAAGCGCTCTCTCCCTTAGAGCACTTGTCCCAGCTGGAGCTAGATGTTATCACACCATAGTAGCCAGGCTACTATTCTTGCTGAGCAGATATCTGCACTTTCCAGAGCTTTGCTTTTACAGAGATCAGCTATGATGAGCATGTTTGTTTGAGATCACTCATGGATCAAAGCAATATATGTATCAGATATTGATTAGACATTGTGCCAAGGCTGAGCCTTGAGAGATTAGACTTGAAGACCGATGTGACCCTTTGTTCCATACAGTTCCAGTTTAGTGCCTAGTTGTATTATTGCAGCAGTGTTTCAGTTGTTTATGGATGATTATTATGATATGATATGACTTATGGACTTGTGATTATTAGCATTGGATTATTATCTTGTTGTTTTAGTCACCTTCGTAGCATTGACTTGGTACATGATTCATGATGTGGCAATACTATTTAAATAATGAAATGAAATATCTTGGATGATGTTATAAATATAAAGTTGGATGTATTACTTGCACACTAAGGTTTTCTAACAATACCCATTGGTTTCATTACCCTCATATGAGCATAAACATGGTATTTCTTGACATCTTTTTCTACTAGCTTAGGCACCACACTCACTTGATTCCATTCATCCATGACCTTCCTTATTTGGCTTTCACCCTGACTTGCCTTCTTGACTTTTTGATATAGAGGACTTCCCCATTTCTACCTCTATGTTGGACTGTATCCATGTTTGTTTTATGCCTCGGCTCTTAGTTGGTGACATAACTTGCCTTTGGTGAGTTGGATTGTATGCCTAAATCATTCTGGTCAGTTGTCCCGATGTTTGGCATTGTGTAGAACTCCCTCTAGTCACTTGAGTTGTTGTTGGCTAAAACTGAAAGCACATGTACTACTTATATTGGAAATGTATTATGAAAGCTTGTGAATTTAAAATTCTAGAATGTGTTTCTTAACACGCGTGAATAAAGGCTAAAGCAATGAATTGCTAAAATAGCCCGCGAAGGGTATAGAAAGGTCCAAAAAGCAATGGTTAAATAAATTCTATATCTAAATAGTACTGACCTCATGATTATAAATATGCCCCGGATGCAAGCTGCGATTAGTTGTGCTTCTTAGCGCATGTGAAATCCTAGAGGGGTCATATCGGCCAAAAAAGCCATGGAAATGAAATGAATGATCCTAATGAACCTGGATCAACTTGATGTAGACATGATGCCTAAGTTGAATAAACACTCTCGAAATAACTTATCCATTTGTGAGGCACTGCCATTCCCTTTGTTATTTTGTCCAGCACAATGTGTAGCTCCCCCTTTCCCCGTCCAAAGTGTCATTTAGTTGAGTTGGTTAAGTCATCCCTTTTTCCTAGCCTTCTTCTTAGCCTTCACCCTTTGCTAGCAGTTAGGTCATGTCCGTTGAATGAGTATGTCTTTAAAGCTTTTGTGCGAGTAAATTATAAATAACACTGGAATATATATGTATTAACTACCACTGAATGATGTTTGTACTTTAATTTAAGCTGTGAATGTGATTAAAGGAACATGTCTTAGTTTGTTGCTATAATCTAGTCTTTGGTTGTATTTTGACCTAGTCAAACATAGTTTGACCATGGTCATTCTTGGGATCCGTGATGAGATGGACCAATTGTGCTTATGGATGATGATTTGTGGTACCACATACACCTTTTGATGATTCCATATGTTGGACATATGCTTCTGATGATGATTGATGCAGTTGGTCAGTTTATTATTATTTCCAGATCATCATATTTTACACTGTCTGGGTATGGTGGACCCTACAGTTGACCCCACTGGTCAACCCATGGTGTATGAGTACTCATCTCTAGTGGATTTGGGTCTTCTGGATCCATTGAGACACTCATCTTTCAGTTCCGGGAACTTCTGATTATGATAGCAGCAGTTATCCACCTGTTGACCAGTTTGGGCATGTTGATCCAACTTGTCCAGCAGAGGCCTTGGAGGCCAGTCGTTTCCTAGGGCGCTACAGAGGAAGGGGGTGGTCCGGCCACTTGCTTTTACCATTATACCCCCCTTCCGGACATCCCGGTACCTTCATTTTGACAGCACAAGAACCCTGGATGGCAGTTCGGGGCACTTTCAGGGTTTTCGGGAGGATTAAAAAATGGAATAAAAGGGTCACTGAGGAATTCGATTTGGGAAATTGAGGCAAGTTTTTGGCATTTGGTCTTCTCAGAGGTCATCCATGGTGAACCCCCCTTCTCCCAGATCAATTGGCATCAGTCAATGGGGTCCACAGTGGTTACAGGAGGGTTTTTACTGCTTGCCTCTCTCAGATTGTGCGGACATGATTTGATCATTTGTGTCACTTTGACATGCCATAGACTTATATTTTATATTATTGTGCCATGGGGACATGCTAGTGAAGGAAAGGAATGCCTCATAGCCCCACCATGAGCTTGTAGTGACTTGTCTTGGTCTTGATGATGTGGCACATGTATTTTTAGCCACCCCTATGTATGCCGTCACCCTCCATGAGTCTTTTCTAGCTATGATGTCATCACTCACTTTAGTGATCCATGTGATATTATGTATTGGTTCATCTTAGTCGTTGATTAGATTGTTAGATCTTTTAATCTCAACCACTAGTTTCAAAAAGTGGCTTTGTGGTTTAGGGTTTTGGTCTTTATTATCCTATAAAAGGAGGAGACCCCCCTCATTGTAAAGCACCGTTGGGCTCTGGAAAAATTGGAATGAAAATATTATTTTGGAGATCTACTTCTTGGCTTCGATTGGGTTACTCTTGTATATGATTTTGCATCTCTTTCTTTTAGACATTCTTTGCTTTATAGGTGAAATCGACATCTACTGAAGGAGGCCGAATTAATTGAAGCTAGCTGTGTGAATTGCTTGATGGGAAGATTGTAGGGGTTGTTCACATCTCCCATGGGCATGACGTCTTCATCTTGAGGGAGTTTTTAAATTATGCTTTGTCCATTGATTGCTTCTTTGACATGACATGCTTAGATCTCATTGATTTGTGGATCGAATATAACATTTTGTAGTTTGATTTACAAGTTGCATGGGACATCTCTCCTCCTAGGGCTTGGACGATTTGGGTTGAAGACACTTGGATCAAGCTTGGAAGGTAACTAAGGGAAAGAATCATCCATATGCTAAGAGGCCGCAAGCTTATGAGGTAAGATCTACAAGGTACGTATCTATTTCACTTGTTCTCCATCCTATTGGTCACACAAACCATTAAAATCAAAACCCTCATTTTTACTTTTTCCTAGATCTACTTGGATCTAGCTTGGGTTTGGGGATAATTTTTAAAACTCACCTCTGTAGCATCCACGGCAATTTGGATCTATAATTTGGTGGTTATTGGCCTCCATTTGGCCCACTTCCCAAGGCACCTAGCCCTCCTTGAGGCAATTCGCATTCCTTGAGGAATGATAGTTTGGCTAGTTCCTTGACATGGGTAGGTGAGATCCCACTTGATTTGGATAGATCAACCTTGATAACCTACCCCTAGTGCTTCACCTTGTGGCCCCCATTCCTCATTTTGAGGGTTGAGCCCCACTTGGGTCACTTGGTGATGCATTTTCAATCTTAGATCTATGGAGATCTAGCAAGCATTTGGACTTGATAACTTAAACCCACCTTGATAATTGCCTTAACTACCCCGATCTATAATTTGGTGGAATTTGGACTCCATTTGCCCCCTCATTTTAAGGCACTAGTCTCCCTTGGGTAAATCGCATTCCTTGGGCTAGTAGTCTTTTGCTAGATCCCACATGTGGGTAGTGCCTCTCTCATCTTGAAATCATAGATCCATCTTTTGCATACCCCTAGGTGCCATCTCACCCGTAACTTGACCTTGTGGGCCCCATTTGAACCATTTTCCACTTTTTAAGGAGTGGGCCTCACTTGCATAATTTACATGCCACTAGGTCTATCCATTTGAGCTTCATAAGTGGCCCTAGTCATTCATTGGTTGAAACACTTGTCACCTCTTAAACCTCTTCAACCACACTTAAACTCTTGGGTCCACTTAATCTAACTCACTCATTGGTTTATGTAACTCAACTTACACATTTCCCTAGGAACCCTTGGGTTAGCTAGTCTTCATTGATTGGCTAGGGTCTACCCCTTGATCTTTATTAGTCTTGATCTAAAGTGAAGAGTGCCTCGGTTACCATGACACCCAGCTTGCACTGGGAACCGTGGCATCTCTTGGGTCACCTCTTTAGTTGTTTATCTCCTCTACCATTTCGGATGGGATACCTTTAGGGACAACTACAAGTTGTGTGATAATAGGTTCCATTCACATACACCATAATCACCTTCGAGCCAACCATGTCAAACATGCTACAAGGAGCCAAAGGCACGCAACAAGATATAATGTTTGTGCGGAATAAATAGAGGAATATTTGATATCAACCCAGAGATTTCAAGGCCGCATGTCGATGTGCCCTCATGCATAAACCCCCAATTTTTGCAATTTTTGAAATTAAAAAAATATATATACACCCCCCTTTAATGATGCTCAAGGAGTGTTTGCTGAAGAACAAATCCAGCATATAAAAACTATGGAATCCACCTTCTCAGTGGGGGTTCGTTATTTATCACCACAACACCTATATCTAGTTGAATGGCTTTGTTGGCAAGTTTATCAACAAGACTATTATTATGCCTTTGAATATGCCAAAAGGAATACTCAATGTTTTGAAAATTCTGAGCAATTCGATCAAGAATACGATTTTGAATCAACTTGATGAAACTATTGCGAGCCTATCGAATAACATGAAGAGAATCCTCAAAGATCATGAGCTGAGATATTGTCAAAGACTAAATGAGCTTCAATCCGAGATATAAGCCATAAATCTTGACATAATTGTTGGTTGTATGTTCTAGTCCCCAAGAGTACCGAAGCACTTATATTCTGCTAAGATCAAAGAAGACCCCTCCCACACCTACCACCCCCTTTTTTTACTAAAATTTGAAACCAATGTACTAAAGAGTTATGTCCTATTAACCCCTCACCCAATAAAAATAAATAAATCCTTAAAATTTAATAATTACAATTAAAAATAAATTAACATAATCATATAATATTAGAAAATACAAATTAACATAATCATATAATATTAGAAAATACAAAATCAAAATAGAAAATACAAATTAACATAATATTAGAAAATACAAAATCAAAATAGAAAATACAAATTAACATAATATTAGAAAATACAAAATCAAAATAATTTATTTTCACATTGAAAAATAACTAAGGTCTTGTAAGCCAACCATAATATTGAAAATGAAAAATAACTAATGTCGTGTAAGCCAATCATAATATTTTAAAAAATAAATAAATAAAAATAAAAATAAAAAATTAACTTCAATAGAAAATAGAAACCCACCTACAAGGACTGAACCCGAGATCTTACTTTTTGACTTTCATGAATGAAAGGTACACCTACAAGGACTAAAGCCGAGATCTTACTTTTAGACTTTCTTGAATGAAAGTATGCCCTCGAGAAGAACTAAATCTCTATCAACTTTATTAATGAATTATTAATTCCTTGTCTTAATATTTTATAATATTAAATTCACCTTAAACAACCATGAAATATAATAAAATTTGAAAATAAAGGGAAGAAACAAAGACTCAATAACCAATCCATGTACATTGTTATCATCACCCAACACATGGAGAGACCCAATCTCTCACTCTGAAACTCGAAACTTGAATCTGAGTGAAAAAAAATCAGCAGAAACCAACATCCTTATATTGGAATCCTGTCATTTAAAAAATACCTTTCTACATTTGGAAGATAATGTTCAGTAACAAAGCTGTTTTACATTTTTCAGTTTTTTATTCTCTTAGAAAGTTGTTTTACATTTTATTTTTCTTAATTTTGAGGCAAGGTTGGCTGAAATTCTCAACCATTTTCCATCAAAATTTAATCTTAAATCATCATTTCAATTTAACTGGCCTAATACAATATATATGTCTTGCTATCTTGATAGATAGGATTAATTGTAGTTTCTTTGATTCAACTTTATGAATAGCAAAAAACTTATTTTTCTCTTGGCAAAAAAATAAAAAATAAAAACTAGCCCAATACCATATTTAAATGTAACATTAAATATTTAGGACTTTTTTGTTGTTCCCAACATATGCAAAAGTGATGAAAATGTGTAGGAAGGTTTCGCTACAACTAATGGCCTGTTTTACTTAGAAACACAGTATCAAACTTGGTATTTTTTGCACTTTCCCATTTTACTGTAAAGACCTAAATCATATTTGGTTATATGAGGATTTTAATTGCCTCTAAATCCTGTTAAAGTTGCAATGTTGGGAATCTATTTATCTATTGTGATTTGTAAAGGTTTAATTAAGCATATTTTTATAGACAATCTGCCCATTAGGATGCTTAAAAGTTTGGGGAGAAGTAAAATTTTGCAAGAGAATTTAAGGTTTAATTAGGCATATTTTTATAGACAACCTGCTCACTGAGATGCTCAAAGTTTTGTTTTTGTTTTTTTAGTAAAATTTTGTAAGAGAATTTAAGGTTTAATTAGGCATATTTTTATAGACAACCTGCTCACTGAGATGCTCAAAGTTTTGTTTTTGTTTTTTTTTAGTAAAATTTTGTAGAGAATTTAAGGTTTATTAGGCATATTTTTATAGACAGTCTGTTTCCTAAGATGCTTAAAGTCTGTTTGCTTTTTTTTTCCAAATTAAAACTTTGCAGAATATTAATATATTGTGATTTGTAAAGGTTTAATTAAGCATATTTTTATAGACAATCTGCCCATTAGGATGCTTAAAAGTTTTGGGGGAAGAAAAATTTTGCAAGAAAATTTAAGGTTTAATTAGGCATATTTTTATAGACAACCTGCTCACTGAGATGCTCAAAGTTTTGTTTTTGTTTTTTTAGTAAAATTTTGTAAAGAATTTAAGGTTTATTGGGCATATTTTTATAGACAGTCTGTTTCCTAAGATGCTTAAAGTCTGTTTGCTTTTTTTTCCAAATTAAAACTCTGCAGAATATTAATAGATGTTTTTCCATATTTGTTGATGGTATATCTACTAAATTGACTTAAAAGAAATTGGTCAAATGCTCAACCTCATTAACCAAAACCAATGAAGTAATCCATTGACTATTAAAATACTTAAAATCACAAAATTTCAAATAGAATGAATGATTTCTTCCATAGAATTCATCAAAGCTGATAATCTACGTATATTGACTTACCAATTTGAAGGGCTTCTGCATGCTTAATTCCATTGGAAATAACTACTAAGAAGCTTGAATTATAACCAAGTCATTTAACAATTCATCAGAGATTAACCATTTTTCCTAAATCCAAAAGTATAAATCACTGCAACTCTGTTGATGGGCCTACCAGAATAGTCCTCAATTAAGAAACCAATCTAACTAAAGTAATTTTTAAATTAACCGGTAATATGCTAATTGACCAGTAAAGACCTAAATCATATTTGCTTCTTTGAGGATTTTAATTGCCCCTTAATCCAGTTAAAGGTGCAATGCTGAGAATCTGTTGATGTATTGTGACTTGTAAAGGTTTAATTAGCCATATTTTTATAGACAACCTGCCCACTAAGATGATAAAGTTTTTTGTTCTTTTGTTTTTTGAGAAGTAAAATTTTCCAAGAGGATTTAAGGTTTAATTATGCATATTTGTATAGACAACCTGCTCACTAAGATGTTTAAAGCTTTTCTTTTGTCTTTTTAAGTAACATTTTGCAGAGAATTCAATGTCTACTTAGGCATACTTTTATAGACAACCTGTCTCCTAAGATGCTTAATTTTTTTTGTTTTTTTTTCCAAAATAAAATTTTGTAAAGAATTCAAGAGATGCTTTTTCATATTAATGGATAGTATTCAAAGAAATTGGTCAAATGCTTAGCACCATTGGTCACAACCAGTTGAAGTGGCCCATTTTACTCCTTAGAATTCATCAAAAGTTGATAATCTTTGTATATTAACTTCTCATTTTTAAGGGCCTCTACATGCTTCATTCCACGCGATATAACTTCTAAGAAGCTTGAATTACAACTCAATCATTTCATAATTGATCAGAGATTCACCAATTTTCCTGAATCCGGAAGTATGAAAATACATTGCAAGTCTGTAGATGGGTCTAGTAAACCTAAAATAGTCATCAATTAAGAAACCAATCTAACTAAAGTGATTTTAAAATCAACCAGTGATATGCTAATTATTTAGCATCAGTGGCAGTGCAAAAATTTAGACCTTGATTTATTCACTTGTAACCATTAAAGCCTAATCTACATGCTTACTTAAAGCCAGCTCCTGTGCTTTTATGCTTTCATTTCAATGCACTGGACCGTTATTCTAAGTCATTTCTTGTTTAAGTACCCTTCAGTGATCATTTTGTTCCAACTTCAGAAGATAAATCATTTATGAATTCAGAACAGATTCTGCTAATATATAATTCTAACTTTAGTGTTTTTCGGAGAAGCATCAATGATGACTTCCTGAAAAGCTCAGAGCTGAATCCAGCAAAGGTAGATTTCAATAACATTGGCATGTAACTTACTTGAAACATTTGATTATAGTTTCTCTAAATATGAAGTCATCCTAAGCACCGCTTCATAAGCAGATACACTGGTTCATCGAAAATTTAGAGCAGCCAGGGTGGATCTTCCATGCGACGTGGAAGACGTGGTGCCTAGTATGGGTTTTAAGCACTAAATCAAAAATACATAGATGGAAACGTAGATCCAACCCATCACTGACGAATTTATATAAGCTAATGATTTTGAAAGGATCCATACAGCACAAGGAATCACCTAGGGATGAGTCCTTTGAATCAAAGAACACATCTGTTCATTTTCCACTACCTAATCTGGTTGAAGTGCATAGACAGAGAACATTAGTTAGTAGTAACATATCAGCGATGTCAGGAATCCATTAAATTTCAGGAATGATTGCCTGCAGAACAACTATCATGATATTGCAGAAGAAAGCTGTACCGGAGGGTGAATGATTCACTCGTCTATTCTATAATAGTTAGATTCTCTATACCCTGAAGCAAGAACCTCTCCGAAGGAAACCATCCAAGCCACAGTTGGAATGGGTAATTGATTATAATGGGTAAGAAAGACCTTTAATTGAAAGGGCCTTGCTGGATAACTATAAAGTGCAAAGCAATCTAATATTCTTACCCTTCAAATTTAATATTTTTCTATTTTTGAGCTGACAAGCTCATGGCTCAAACCTAACTCTGTGTTTATTAGGGACCCACGTCCTCATCATTGCTTGGGTAATCTACAGTCACCCCCATTGAAATGGCAGGGCAGGTACACTGACCTTATGAAAACCTCTTCTGGGTTGTAAAACTCTGGTTATGCTATTCATTCAAGGGTTATTTTAATCCCTTTAGCAATTAGGGCAAAAGAACGCCTGTTGGAAGCAATCAATGTTTTCCACAAGTGACGCTTTGAGAGTTTAACACATGGGGTGGAGAACCATACATTACACAGTTAGAAGTGTATAGTAGTATTAGTTGTATGGTGACAGTAATTTTTAGAGACTAAATTTAAACGAGGTCCTGGATTTTTAATCATTTTTGCCAAACTTAGACATGAACTGCTGTTGCGCTCTCTTTCTTGTGATCTTAGGCACTTCAAGTTCCAAACTGAACATAACATAAAATTTACTCATTCATACAGCCATTAAATTTTGATATCCAACTTGTGTCTGCTCTTTCCTGCTCTGAAATGATATATAGTATATACATAAACTCAAATATTCCACTCACAACGCTTATTACTATTAACACTCTCAATTGTACCCTGCATTGCTTCTTCATTGAGGTTCTTGTTCTTTGGCTTGACACTGCTCCTTCAAACCACTGTGTAACCACAATAAAAACTGAAATAGGACACAACAGCTTTAACTGCAACTGCAATATATGCAACCATCACCAACAATTGCTATTCATAATAGTATCAAGGTACTGCTTATATCCAATATGTGATGGCTGCAATGCACTGCAGGGATCCTTAAATTCTGTCTTTCAGAGCTAATTAGTCTGATTTGCAGCATTCCAATGCCATTACTTATTTGCTGCTGCTCCTCTACAGAATTGCCATTGTTTAATGACTTTCTCACCTGTAGCTTGGGACCACTGCAGGTAGTTCATGGATCCTCTATACAGAACTCTATAATGTTGTCTTTAAGCATGTAACAAGAAAATCACATACCCCATAAAAATTTACAGATGTGTTTGCCATTCCAAGGTCGGTAGTGAAAAAAGCATACACTAGTGATTGAATATCTCTGAGCTTGTTTTGGATTTTTCAAATGGGTTGGTGGCTAGTAGCATCGAGGAAAAGCACTCTGGACTAACAAACTCCACAAAATAGGGGTGAATGGTAGATTGATAGGAGGCCCATTTTGTACATGACCACTAAAAACATCATCTAATTGACTGAATGGCAGATAAGACAGACAGGCACAATTAGCACTTGATCCATTAAACTCCAGGGCAGCAACAAACTGAAAACCAAGAGAGATCGAGACAATGACTTTTTGACTCAAGCCTTCAAAGGTATTCAATCATCTCAACTAAGATCTTGACTTGATAAACCATGCAATTTTATCTAGAAAGGAAGACTTTTAGAGCTTGCAGTTGCTGTCAAGGATTTGAGATGGTCAGATGGAACAAAATCTTGTGGAAGATTTGCACGTTTGATGATGCGCTGCATATTATGCTGCAAACTCTGCTGGACCAATCGTTTTACAACTTTTCTCTCCTCACTCATATTCCCTCCATTTTCACCATTGTTTATTGTTTCCGTATCTGTTTGCTGACTAATTATGGGTGCAGATATGGGTGAGGTCCTTCTCTTTTTATCTTCTCTTATGCACTCGAGGATTCTGGAGGCTCTTTTTTGAGCCAGAGTAGTACCAAGAAGAGTAAGTTCTAATAGAGTGGACACTATATCAGCTTCTACCATAGCTCGTCTATGTGACCAGCTATTGTGTGCCATGATCATGAGAATGTAGGATGCTTT
The DNA here is from genome assembly GCA_027924585.1 of Larix kaempferi. Classification (NCBI taxonomy): domain Eukaryota; kingdom Viridiplantae; phylum Streptophyta; class Pinopsida; order Pinales; family Pinaceae; genus Larix; species Larix kaempferi. Next base: position 4,148,187 of record BSBM01000519.1, read on the forward strand.
CTCTTGGCATTTTGGTGCATCAACCCAGTTAAGCACATCTATCAGTACTGGGAATCCCTCATCGTTCTTTGCAATGGCTCCTCTCCCTTCCTCTGTGGCTGCTAGATTGCTCAACATTCCCAAAACCTTTTCTGATACATCCATATCTTCAATCATATTTAGCAAAAATTCAACCACACCTGTATCCACGATTAGTTGGACATTTGTACGACAGATTGATAAGTTGTAGAGAGCCCTGAGTGAGTCCTTCCTTCCCTGTGTACTTCCGTGCTGCATGATATTAACCAAGAAGGGAATTGCGCCAGATGATCCAATTATAGGCTTATTCACATCAAGGGCTGACAAGCTTAGGAAATTTGCAACTACAGCTTCTCTAACAGACTCATTTGAGGCCTGCAAAAGCATTACCATCTTGTGAACTGCCCCAGCTTTTACTATTGCTGCTTTGTTTCTGCAAAATCGAAGTTCCATTCACTCAGACATTATGTTCTAGAATTCCTTTTCAAATACAACTTAAGTGAAAACTGAAAGGCTAGAACTTTACACATGCATTTCAATGGGTATCCATGAAAAACCGAGACAAATAGGTGCATGGACTTTACCACTGCAACAAAACCTCAGCTTCTGAAAACATTAACAATAAAGAACACTACAATTTTACAAGCAAAGATGAATCAACCCATGAGTTTGAAAATTATCCTCTATTAATAGATCTAATGAATTTAGAAGCCAAGATAAAAACATTACAAGATTAAAATTGTTACAATGGGTGTGAAAACTGGGATTTTCAACAAAAGATATAATAAATGTAAGATGCCACACATGTAGGTTCAAGGTGCTTCATGATTGGACTGTGCAGTTAGGTCCACTCTGTCTACAGCAGTAGTAGATTGGGAAACCTATCAAGGAAATAATGTTGATCAACCAACATTGCATAAAGATTTCAAATTTTTTCCAGAATGCGATGAAATCTAATGCTTTTCAAAACCTTCACTAAACAAAGTGCAAGATCAGACGTTCAACCATGTATTTCTATATGCTAACTTAGTCAATGCAAGAATGGATCTTTGATAAAAGCACTTCAGTATCACTCCTCCAACAGAATAGAAACCGATGATAAGCTTGGGAATACAGATACACTAAGCAACAGTTGTGGACATCCCAAGCCACACAGAGAACATGGGTGCCTAATTAGCATGGAGTTAGGTTTGAGGGCTGAACTTTGCCAACCCAAAATAAAAATACAAACATGCACATACACGCACACACAAGGTGGGTAGGGAAACTCACAGATCATTGCCAATGGCAAGATTCAGAAGTGCAAACAGGACAGAGATATGCATGGCTGCTTCAGAACAATCTAGCATTGCAACCAGGGGCGGAATGACACCAAGCATTGCAAGAGTAACTCGAGCTTGTGCATCATCTTTTGCATGCCTTCTGACATCTTGGGCAGCCTTTTGCTGGACACTCTCATTACCGAATTGCAGCGACTGCGCTATTGTTTGAAGGTCATTGAAGGCCTTAATCTTTTTCTCCACCTCTTGAATTTCGTTTCTTTCCTCTGTGCTTGTTATTTCCTGTTTCATCCTCTCAGACCTAGACCCCCATTCGTCCTTGGAACTCTTGCGCAAGCATTCCACAAGTTGCTTCCAATCTAGATCGTCACTAGCACTGGTATTACTGCTAGATTTCCAATCATGGGCACAACTATTTTTCAACGGTTTTCCCAACTGTTCAGAATCAGCAGGCCTCCGTGCTAATCCAGCAGAAAAACCGTGTTCTTTATCACTGACATTTATTTGGCTAAAAGCATTTTCTTGGCTCCCAGACCTCCCCTGCTTTTGTGATGTACACAGGTCCAGATTTTCTGCATGAAGTCTGGATTTGTGCAGTTGTTTTAGGGATTCTTGGGAGGTAGCCATAGATGATGATCTCTTGTGTCGACGAGAAGTGGCTCCACAACGCATGCTATCAATCAACCTTCTTCCAAAGGAAACCCTGCAAATGGCAAAGGACGACTTTGCCACAGTCCTGGTTCTCTCCACCATGATATTGCCATTCCCTGAGCTGTTCGGCATTGCTGCAGATGTTGGGACTACACAGAACATTCAATGACTCAAACTTTATAAAAACCTTGGCTTCTCCACATATCAACTCCTCTAAACCTTTCCATCCATAGATGATTTCTATAGATTAATGGTTCAAGCAAGGACAAGTCTCCTTATAGCTGGAATGGCAAGCGTCAGTTTTTCAAAGACAACGCCATTAAAAGGAGAATATCGAGAACTTGATTCGAGAAGGCACAGTTTTCAAAGCAATTTTTAGCCACAGGTCATACGCCTATGGAAATTAAAGACCCACTACACTGATCAACAGAAATCAAGAAATCTACAAGCATCTGAGCTTAATACAGTTCCTTCAGACTCTTCTCGAACAAATTCCTTGATCATCCAAGAGAATATTGGATCCCCGAGCGATTTGATATTATTTCCCTTCACTAATCCTTCAATGCTGAATGTTCACGTAGAACCCAAATGACAGAAGTTTTGGAACTAATCATTTTAAGAACAATCGTCCATCATCTGTAGTACCTTCAATCTAAAGCAAAATTTAAACGAGAATGATCACACCCATTGCTTTTCAAGCTTTCTGGTGGTGCTTTTATCCTTCCAATTGAGTACAAACATATGATATCAAGCAGAAGATCTCATCATTTAAGCTTTGCCAATCTCAAGCTTAATCAATCCAAGCTTTCTGCTTGCATTGTCCAGCTCATTACAGACACGCACAGTACACCAACATTACACAAACTTAGTATAAAAATATAATCTTCTCATTGAATATCACAGAACTTCAAGGATCCAGACTGAAAACACTCATTAGTCTCAACAAAACGAAAGCTGCCTTGTTCCTCAATCCACAAGAAGATTTTTTCAGGAAAAAAAACTACTTGCTTAGTCAAGTCCCAAATTGAGCACATCAAGCTTGACTTCCAACAAGAACTATTCCAGGACTCTAAGGTACCTTTCCTTCCTACTCAACTAAGTATATTAACACCGAAAACATAAAAATACCATTCAACCAATATATCTGTTGAAAGAATCCAGATACCATACTCCCATTAATGGAAACCAATAATGGCTGTTTAATGTCTGCTCCACTAACATGGGGAGACTCATATTCACATCAATCCAAGCATCTTATATAAATTTAGCTCCATTCCCTGATTGCCTTCCAGACTACATAAGCTACCCACCACTGATCCTGCAATATACATACCATAAATATATATGTCAGCAGCTCAAATCATAATGGGTTTCTAATAAATTTATACAACGTGATCATGCACGCTCACATCATAATGGGTTTCTAATAAAAAAAATCATACACAGCAATCATGGGTTGAAAAAAGTGCAAGCACAGATCCTAGTATTAAATTAAAATACAATCCCACAACTCCAAAACTCAAACATTTGCAAAATGCAATGAACATTCATCCATGGCTGAATTGGGCATTATGATCACCTCAACGATCAAAAAAACCTATTGTATTGCAACCGATAAGATCTGCAAACACAAAATCCCCATAAGATCTCCGATCTACAAGAACCGCTCATGCATTGATGAGAGAATTGCTGAATTCAATGCATGATTGAAGGAAAATATAATGGATATTGGTGGTTGTGGTGACGGTGAGAATGGTCTCTTTGCCTGCTTTAAATATCGTATTTCTGTGTTTATTTTGCTGTAACGCTGTACATACTGACGGTACTCTGCTTTACCTGCTGCGTTTTGGCGTGCCCCGAATTCCAACTCAATTAATTACATCACATCACAGATTTCAAATTCTTTATTACCGTTTGTTTATTCAAGAATCAGGGATTAGTCGGCCATATTAACGTCCGGGGATCCTCTTCATTGCAAAAACCCTACAACCAAGGGTCTAGGCATCGTTCAAGGTCTATTAGGGTTTTAAGAATATTGTTGAGGGGTCAATTTAAAAACCCTTTTTTCCATTAGATTTTAGAGCTAATCATAAATATATATTCATTAACAGCTCAGTATAATTATATAATTACTTACATTTAGATTTACATGCTCACATGTTGTAGGTTGGAATCTTTATGGTTAATCATTTTTCCCTTGTTGACATTTGCAGCTGCAGGGTCACATGTTACATCTTGGAATAATTACCAACTCATCATGACTGTTAGCTGTTGTTGTGAGAAAGCTGGAGAATTTGATATACACATCTATGAACTTTAATCGTCGCTCTGCGATAGCGACATTTATCATAAGAATTAATTATTAAATTGTTTTTTTAATTGACGGTGCATTGTTTTAGAGCACTGTCTTATGTCTGACAATGGGCAATTTTAAAAATTTTAACGTGTCATGTTTAACATATTTCCTGTCATGTTGAATATTTATTGTAAACTTGATACCTACTCGGTCTGGGTTTTGAATCTATGATCTCTAAGAGTTTTCTAAGTGGTATAAGATATATATTGGTTTTGAATCTATAATCTCATAGAGTTTAGGAAGAAATATATATTGGTTTTGAATCCATGATCTTTCAGACTTTTCAAAATAGAAGACGTCACTTTAATTATTTTTATTGATTCCATGATTTCTTAGAGCTGTGAAAGTGAAACAAGTCATAATTTATTATTGTTGTGGAAGTGAAACAAGTCACTTAATAACATAGGAATGTTTTTTTGGTTGTTAGTGATAAAGATATTTGAAAATGATTTTTTTTAAATAATCATTTATTGAATTAGATATTAGTTGGATTAGTTATTTTAAATTATAATTATAATTTTATGTTTATTAGTTTTGGGTGTGATATAGTTAAGTTTAGTTTTATTGAATAAAAATGGGAAATTGCAAAACACATGCGGTTGTAGTAATTATCCATGTTCTAAGCTAATATTTGATAATGACATTTTTGTAATAATCATATTAATAGATCTCATCCTTATAGCATTATAGTGACTATTGTAGAAATTATAATTGGATTATTATGCTTATTAGTTGTAGATGTGACTTGGTTAAGTTTTGTTGCAAACAAGTGCAGAAATTGCAAAACATAAGTCTTGACATAGGATGTAGTGATTGTGTATATTAAAGTAGTGCAACTGTAACTTGTTATTCAAGGAGAATCAAAGTTACAGCTTGTCTTTCAATCATCATCAAAAAACATGTTTTTTGAAGCTAGAAGTACTGCAAAAACATGCAGAAACTTTTCTATGAGGATTATAGCCTCATCTTTACTAGAAACATGTAGAGTTTGTTGTTGGTAACAAAATTGCAGCACTTTTACAAACTATACAAATGCTAAAACCTAGTATAATTAATAAGATCTAGTGTTGCATAAGGAGAAATCTGTATACTCCTCATAAACAAAAAGGCCTTCAGGGAACACAACTGCTTCCTTTTACAAAATCTCAGCGAAAGAGTTTAACTCTCTATAGATATGACTTATTGAAATCATGTTGAAGAGTTCCAATAGCCTTCTAGTTTTGTCACACCAATAATCCAGAAGAATGACCTGAAGGGAAGGAACACCCACTGCCCAGTCCACAGTGACTCTTGAGTCACCAAAAATATGGATTGTTAGAATATGTATATATATATATATATATAGAAAACTTAAAAAGCCCCCACAAAGCTAGCAATTTTGCCCTAGATTTTGATCCAATTCCACTTCCCAACTTTAATAGAAAAAAGTGATTGTCTGCTAGATATATAACCATCCCTCCTCCACATCCATCCAATATGGAAGCACCATCAAAATATCCACAAGGGACATCCTCTTCAAGTGCAGGTTCCTAAGGTACACGGGGACTTTTATTTGCAAGGGGTTTGCAAAATTCTTGGAAAAATCTTAAACTTTGAAGTACTACTACTTAGGGAGGCTGTGAGATATTTTCAAAAATTAGGGCATTTCTTGCTTTCTAGATCCCCCACAACACAAAGAGAGGAAAATTTTTGTGTGGGGGAAATCATTTGCACTAATTCAAAATATTTTCTCTGAATGAGGGAAAAGTACAACTATGAAAAACCTTAAGCCTTTACAACACTTCCATCTAGACCTTTTGACACAAACTACATTCTACAAAAAGATGGAAGATATTTTCCTTCCCCATCCTACATAGGATGTACAAAAGTTTGGTCCATTGAAGCCCCTTTTATACAGGTTTCCCCACGTCAGTATTCGATTCTCCAGACATAGCTAGGAGAAGCATTTAATATTTAAAGGAAGAGTCCAATGCCACATCATGTGCCACTAGTTTGGAGCAGAAACAAAAAAAAAGATAAAATAATGGCCCCATAAGCATTTTTTGCAGTGATCTTACCTGATTGTTTGTCCCAAGACCAGACTAGACTGTCCTCCATCTCCCTAAGCTTTATTCCTACATGCATGGGGCCTGTAGTGAAGCTTGTCCATTCAATTGCCAAGTCACCATTTAATCCCAAGTCTGAGGCTAAAACCCAATAAGAAGGATATTGAATTAGTTATCAGTTGGATATCATGTTTATAGCATTGTAGTGACTATCTATGCAAAGTTATAATTGAATTATTATGCTTACTAGTTGTAGATGTGACTTGGTTAATTTTTGTCGAAAAAAGTGGAAAATTTGAAAAACATAAGCCTTCACATGGGATGTAGTAATTAGTTATACTAAGACATTAGTAAATTTTATTGTCTACATATTGAGTATATTTTTACATAATTGCTAGTAATAATGACATTATTTTTGCAATAATTATTTACTAAATCAATTTTTAGTTGGATCTCATGCTTATAGCATTGTAGTGATTGTCTATACGAAGTTGGATTATTATGCTTATTAGTTGTAAATGTGACTTGGTGGCTTGACACATAGCGTTGTAACAAATTTGTAATGAACATTTATTGAATTAGTTATTAGTTGAATCTTAAGTTTTGTTGGAAAAAGATGGAGAAATCCCAAAACACATTTGTTGATAAACATAACTTTACAACAACACTTTTATGATAATTGATTATCACATAAATTATTAATTGGATCAACAATAACAACAATTTTATGATAGTTGATTATTAATTAGATTTTAAATTTATAAAACACTAGTGATTATCTACATTAAACTATCATTAGATTCTTGTAATTATTGTGGCAATATTTTTAAACACTAGTGATTATCTACATTAAACTATCATTAGATTCTTGTAATTATTGTGGCAATATTTTTATAATTACATCTACTAATACCCATGAATAAATAAAAATTACTTTGATAAATTTATTAATAAAAAATATTAGCAGTGGTTAATTGTATCTAAAAATGCTTATGAATAAATAAAAAGTACATTCACTAATCAATTATTAATTGGATCAACAATAACAACATTTTTATGATAATTGATTATTTAACTAAACTTTAAATTTATCAAACATAGTGATAATCTACACTAAATTATCATTGAATTTTTCTAATTATTGTTGCAATATTCTTATAATTCTATCTACTAATATTTATAAATCAATAAAGATTACATTCATAAATTTATTAATTAAAAAAATATTAAAAATTATTAATTACATCTACAAATATTAATAAATAAATAAAAGTACATTCACAAATTTATTCAATTAATTGAAAAAATAAAAATATAAAGCAGTATATTGACTTATTCATCAATCACATTTAATTACATGGAGATCTAACAAAAATGTCTTACTAATAATAAATTAATGATTGCTAAATTAATGTTGAAATATTTTTTAAAATAAATGATCATGAATGTTACAACTCTTTTGTCTTATAAAAACATATAAAACCAAGATTGAAATTTAGATAAATAAATAATAACTTTTCCATATCCCATTTTAGCTACATCCAAATAATAATAAATTCTTCACACTATCTAAAACTTTATTGCAACACAACCATATTGTTCTAAACTCCTTGCTTTTCTTTTATAACCATATTATAATATGTTAAGCAAGACTTTGTTAAATTTTATGAGATCCTTTCTAAATACCGTTTAAAATAGGTTACCATAAATGTTATAATTTTTTTTCACAAAAATATGTTATAGAATGATACGTAAATTTAAGTGTAGAGAATAACCATTTTTCCATTTGAATTACATTAAATTCGCGTATTTTCCATAAAATTCAAAACTTTACTTGTAAAAAAACTTATCCCATTTTAATATTACTTTTCCATGTTATAATAGGTTAAAAAGAAGTTTGTTAAGTCCTATGGGTATCATAAATTTACCATTCCTATGTGACCCTTCAATAGATACCATTTAGCATGAAGTTTGGGATTTGGGAAAGCAAGTGGTCATTTTTCATGTTTATGTATTTTATACATTAAATGGTGGTTGGAAGAGTGATACACTCTTAAACGTTCCTTCATCCAATCACTGAAATTTAAGTGGAATCTGACCTACACTAGCTTCTTCTATGGAAGAACTAAAAGGGGTGGCCACTTTGTGATAATTGGCATAGAGTAATATTATAGTCATTCCCGTTCACATGAATGGAAATGTAGTGAGATCCCACTACCTTCTTGTGAGGAATATTTTGTTTTAGAGAAAGAAAGGGGAATATTAAGCTAAATGAAATTAAATTCACAGTTAGTTTATAATATTATATAAATGAAAATGGTGTATGAAAAATAATTTAGTTAAAATATTAATATTAAAAAAATTATACAAGGTGTGGGTATTATTATTATTTATGCATGGTTTCATGGGTTACCAATTCTTGATTTAGTTAAGGTACAATCGGGTATTCAAAAACTTGACAATCCTAATCAAGCTCATAAATAAAAGACACAACTTGTTGACAAGCTCTCTAGCTTAGATAATAACTAGGATTAGGGGAGAATCATCTTGATTCAACATTATTGAGTTTTTTCAGATTGTATGGGGTCTCAATGGTGAAGAAAACCACCAAGCCAATGCAACATCAAAGTTAAAAAGGGACAAATAAGAGAAAATAGGGAGTATTATCACCTTCCTATCCCTTGAGGTTTAAATATGAAACAAGCCTACATAATCCATATGTCATTCCATAGGCCATGTAGCCACTCAGAGGATGAGAGGATTAATAATGCATCTATACTCTAGGGTGAGTATGGGATGGCACCCAACTCCATCATTTTGGTTTGAATACCCTCTGACGATATCTATTGTCAAAGGTGGGAGAATGATAATTATGTTCCAACCTCGATTGGAACATGAGGATGCTCTCAACGTGAGCCGCATTGGGTTATTGAAGTAGGTACTCCTTGCCCAAGTCTTCAATTGAATTTCAAATGGGAACAATGGAATTTTAGGAATTCAAGAGAGGTTATAAACAAAAGGTCTATTGGGGACAATTCTCCTTTACCATTTCTTCCTTTTGAGTCTAATGACTATCATTTTAGAAGTTGGTATGAGCCTAGGCATATTATGTTGATGTGTCTTCCTTTTGAGTCCTAGGATTGTCATTTTAGAAGTTGGTCTGAACCTGTCACCACATGAGGCACAATTTGATATCAAGGTGGCACATTTTATGTTTGTTTCAAACTTTTTTGGTGTTTTTTCAACTCAAAGATGGTGGTAGTATCTCCTTGTTTTAGAACTTAGAACTAGCCATTTGTTGTCTACTGTAATTTTTGTTTTTGGTATCATTCCCATATTCCAGGTGGTGTACTCAAGATCTGTATCAAAATTATTTGTTACACACAGTCTTAATCCAGTCTTTACAATTAGATGGTGGTATTTCAATGGTAATTCTACCTTAAATTTGACTCACCTTGAGCTTCCCCCAAAGGTTTTAGACCTTATTTGTAGGGGGATATATGTGATTGTGGTATTGTGCACAAAACCCTACCAATAGTGGATTAAAGGACCTTTTGTGGCTTAAATTTAGCACCTCGTTAGGATGAATAAAATTTTTTGGTTCTACCCTATTTCGAATTAAGTCTCCATAGGAAATCCAAGCTATGGAATTCCCAGGTTGTCATGGGAATTGTCAATGGGACATCCTTGATATCAAGAAAATCCTTCAGAGATAGGAGGACTCCATCGATGAAAACAAGACTACCATACTTTCTATGACCAATGCTATATGAAACAAGGAGTATGTCATCATCTCCTAGAATTTTAAAATCTTGGATATAGTCATGGAGCAAAGGAGGGAAATAAAAGACTTGGAGTCAGATCATTTTAATCTTAAATCCAACATTGAAAATATCATCAAAGGCACTCAATCTATAGCATCAAATCACAAGTAGTTCTTAGGTTCCACTCTAATGGACACCAAAGAAGATGAAATTGTCTCACAATAGTTTGAATATATGGAGCTTCAGAACCCAAAGATGCAACAAGTCCATATGATGTAGAGAGAAACTCAAAACTCTGCACAGTAGAACTATCCAAACAAAGAGTAAAATTAAAACAAAATGCAGATAGGCACCAACCATTTAATTCAAAAGCCACACATTATACATAGAAACAACCATAATTCTAAAATATTTATTTATTGAATATGGATTACTCTTGGATTACATTCAATAGAGCCACTCTCTAGAAATCCAGACTTCACTCAACCTCTACAGCTTCAACATGAGAACTCACAGCCTCCTCTCCTATGTGTTCTATTTAATCATATTAAGGAGTGTACATATATAGAATTGTTGGAGAAATACCAAACGGCTCAACTACCAACCATTCATTTCAGATTTGGGGCAAGAAATCGTTTCACATTCCTGGCCTTATTATTTTAGGGTATTAAAGATAATTTAGATATTACCTCCCATGGCTATTTCATGTACATAAATAACTATAATGAAAATATGTCTCCTCATCAAATACTTTGATTGTATGCAACTTTGTCCTCTTCATATAGTTGTTGGGCATGATCTTTTGGTTGATTTGAATGAAACGTTATGTAGAAGCCCTGTGAATCTGTAGTAATATGGTTGTAGCACCTCATAAAATCTAAAATATATTAAAATTCCACAATTAACTACCGAAAGAAATTAAATGTGCAGGATAGCCTTCTGCACCAGGGATGCTCCTACATCAGACTCCCTTGGATGGAAATTTGTGCATCTTGCTCAAAATATTGTAGGTGAAAAATATTGTTTTTTTGAATGGATGGTGCATTGTCTTAGAGCACTGTCATATGTCGGACAATTGGCAATTTTAAAAATTTCAACATGGCATGTTTAACATATCTCCTATCATGTTGAACTTTTATTGTAAACTCGATACATACTCGGTCTGGGTTTTGAATCCATGATCTATGAAAGGTTTTGAAGTGGAAGAAGTTTTTTTAATATCCTTGTTGAACCCATGATTCCTTAGAGTCCTAGAAGTGGAAGAAGTCACTTGGAACATAGGAATGTTTTTTTGTTACTAGTAATAGCAATATTTGATAATGATACTTTTGTAATAGTCAATTATTGAATTAGTTATTAATTGGATTATGTATACTAAGCTATAATTGAAATTTTATGCTTATTAGTTTTAGGCATGACTTAGTAAAGTTTTGTTGAAAAAAAATGAGGAAGTTGCACATGGAGTTGTAGTAATTATCCATGTTATAAGCTATTTTTTTTTGTTAGTAATATTTGAGATACTGACATTTTTGTAATAATCATATTAATGGATCTCATGCTTATAGCATTATAGTGACTATTGTGGAAGCTATAATTGTATTATTATGCTTATCAGTTATAGATGTGATTTGGTTAAGTTTTATTGTAAACAAGTGCAGAAATTACAAAACATAGCCCTTGACATAGGATGTAGTGATTATCCATGTTATGCCTTAGACATAGGATGTAGTGATTATCCATGTTAGGCCTTGACATAAGATGTAGTGATTATTCATGTTAAGGTATTTGTAAATTTTAACATTTTTTCATTATTACTAAAAATAATGATGTTGATGTTTGATAATGATATTTTTGTAATAATTATTGAATTAGTCATTAGTTGGATGTCATGTTTATAGCAATTTGTTTTTAAATGATTATAGCAATGTAGTGACTATGGAAGCCATAATTGGATTTTTATGCTTATTAGTTGTAGGTGCGATTTAAGTTTGGAGAAATTGCAAAACATAGGCCTTAACATAGGATGTAGTTATTATCTATGCTAAGGCATTAGTAAATTTAATGTCTATATAATTTAGAATATTTTTTCATTGCTAATGATAATGACATTATTTTTGTACAATAAGTATTTACTAAATTAGTTATTAGTTGGATCTCATGTTTATAGTATTGTATTATTCTCTATGCGAAGTTGGATTATTATGCGTATTAATTGTAAATGTAACTTGGTTCAATTTTATTATAAAACAATGAAGAAATTGCAAAACACATGGCTTGACACATAGGATTATATGGTTGATTGAGAATATTTTTTGTTATTACTAAAAACAACTTTTCATAATGACAATTTTGTAATAATCATTTATTTGGATTTGATTCCCGTTGACATGATTTGGTTAAGTTTCGTAGAAAAAAAAGGAAAAATTCCAAAACACATTCCAAGTTTAGTCATTATAAGAATAACTTTACAACAAAACTTTTATGATAATGGATTATCAAATCAATTATTAATTGGATTAATACAAGCCACATTTTTATGATAGTTGATTATTAATTAGATTTTGAACTTATAAAACAATAGTGATTATTTACATTAAACTATTATTATTAGATTTTAGTAATTATTATTGTGATATTTTTATAATTATTTTTACTCATATTTGTGGATAAATAAAAATTATAATCATAAAATCATTAATTAAAATTTTAAATATTTAGAGTTCTTAATTACATCTACAAATACAAATACAAATGTTTATGAATAAATAAAAGTACATTTTCTCTCATTTCAAACTGAATATTGTGTTTATGAATAAATAAAAGTACATTCCCTCTCATTTCAAACTGAATATTGGTGAAGGCTAAAATCCCTCTCATTTCAACATTGGTGTCATAGGATCGAGTCTTTGCTATCCACCTTTTATGAATGGACTATCGATCACATTTACAGGGAATTGAACGATGTGGCGGATGCTTTATCCAAGGAAGTACTCACCGAGCAGGAAGGTCTTCTATTTTGGGAAGAGTGGATTGATAATCAACTGGAATCTTTTGGATTTGATCCTTTTTTCAAGATTAAATCTCACTTTGTTTCTTGGCTGCTAAAGTTTTTTCGAGTTTTATCTAGATGGACTGATTTATGGGTTGGACCCCTGTTATTTTGTCTTCTTATTAGTTTCTTTATTATGTAACTGATGGTGGACATTGAACAGAAAACTTGTTTCTGTTGTTTTGAAAACTCTGTATAGAGTACTTTTTTATTTTCATAATAACAAAAGTACAGGTTTTTTTCTTTTTGAAAAAAAATATAAAAGTACATTCACATAATTTAATTGATTAAAAGAATGAAAATATAAATAAAAAATACACTTAGTTCCGAGGGGTAGATCAGTTGGTTGGATCTTCTGGGATCAAGACGACACATGGTCGAGGTCAGGGGTTCAATTATCTGGGTCCTTCGGGGTTAGGCATCAAGGTAATGCTGACAGGGGTGAGGCATCTTCGGGTGACCCCCTTGGCTTGGATATGTGGACATCGCAAACTCTAAAACCGTGAAACGACATTGAAAAGAAAAAAATACACTCATAAAAATTATTTAATTAAAATTTGAATTTTGATAAATAAAATAACAAGTTTTCCTCCAACCCTTTTAACTACTTCCCATTAATAAATTCTTCACAAAAATTAAAATTTTATTTCAACGAAACCATGTTGCTCAACTTTTTTTTATAACCATATTATAATATGTTAAAAAAGAGTCTCTTAGATTTTATGGGATCATTAAGTTACCATATATGTTATAAATTTTCTATTCGCAAAAAATATGTTATAAAGTGATATTTAAATTTAGGAAGAGAAAATAACACTTTTTCATAGATACCATTTAGCATGAGTTTTGGGGTTTGGGAAAGCAAGTGGTCATTTTTCATGTTTATGTATTTTATACATCAAACGGTGGTTGGAAGAGTGATACGTCACTGTTAACCGTTCCTTTATTCAATCACTGGAATTTAAGTGGAATTGGCTTTTTAAAATGTCGAAATCCGACCTGCACTAGCTTATGTGGAACATTGACTAAAAGGGGTGGCCACTCTATGATCATTTGGCATAGAGTAATATTATATTCATGCCCTTTCAAATGAATGGAAATGTAGTGAGATCCCACCTTCTTGTGAGGGGAATATTAAAGAAATGGAAATTTAATGGTTTATAATGTTTGACAAATAATTCATAAAATTAATGTTTTTTATAATATTAATATTAAAAAAATAATATAAGATGTGGGGATCACTATTGTTTATGCATTGTCTTATGGGTTACAAATTCTTGATTTAGTTAAGGTATAATCACTATTAGTATTTAGAGACTTGGTAATTCTAATTAAGTTTATGAACAAAAGGCACAACTTGTTGATAAACTCTGTAGGTTAGATAGTAACTAGGATTATGGAAGGGGAGAAGCATCTTGATTCAACGTTATTGAATGTTTTTAGATTGTATGGGGTCTCAATGGTGAAGCAGACCACTGAGCCAATGCAACATCGGAGGGACAAATAAGAGAAAATGGGGAGGATTATCACCTTCCTATCCCCTATGATTTAAATATGAAACAAACCTACATAATCCACATGTCATACCATAGACCATGTAGCCACTCAAAGGGCAAGAGGATTAATAATGCATCTATATTCCAAGACGAGTATGGGATGGCACCACACATGCCATTCCCATCTCCATCATTATGTTTTGAATGCTCTATGTTGATATCTATTGTCAAAGGCGGGATAATAATAATTGTGTTCCGACCTCGATTGGAGCATGATGATGCTCTCAATGTGAGCCACATTGGGTTATTGAGGTAGGTACTCCTTATCCAAGTCTTCAGTTGAATTTCAAATGGGAACAATGGATTTTTAAGAATTCAATATAAATGGGAGGTCATTTGGGGACAATTCTCCTTTTCCATTTCTTCCTTTTGAGTCCTATGATTATCATTTTAGAAGTTGGTATGAAACTAGGCATATTATGTTGCCGTGTCTTCTTTTTTAGTCCTAGGATTTCCATTTAGACATTGGTTTAAACATGTCACCATAGGAGGCACAATTTGATGTTCAAGGTGGCACATTTTATGTGTGTTTCAATGTTCTTTGGTGTTTCTTTAACTCAAGGATGGTGGTATTATCTCCTTGTTTTAGAGGTTAACACTAGCCATTTATTGTCTAGAGAAATTTGTTCCTTTGGTATCATTCCATTGTGGTTGTGTCCTGGTCTTTTGAGTGAGCTTGATATTCAAGGTGGCACACTCAAGGTGTGTATCACTGTTATTTTGTTACACACAATCATACTCTAGTCTTTACATGTGGATGGTGGTATTTAAATGGTAATTCTACCTTGAATTTGACTCACCTCGAGCTTCCCCAAAAGGTTTTAGACCTTATTTGTAAGGGAGATATATATGGTTGTGGCCTTTTGCACAAACCCCCACCAATAGTGTATTAAAGAGAATTATGTAGCTTAAATTTGGTACCCATTTCATTGCATACCTCATCAATCCAAATAGATACTTTTGGGTTCTCTCCTATTTTAAATTGAGTCTCCTTATGCAATCCAAGTTATGGATTGCCTAGGTTGTCATGGGAACTTTCACCTGGACATCCTTGATATCAAGAAAATCCTTCAGAGATAGGAGGACTGTATCAATGAAAATAAGACTACCATACTTTCTCTAACCAATGCTATATAAAACAATGAGCATGTCATCATCTCCTAGAATTCTGAAATCTTGAATATAGGCATGCAACAAAAGAGGCAAATACAAGCTTTGGAGTTAGATCATTTAAACCTTAAATCCAACATTGTAAATCTCATCAAAGCCACTCTATCTATAATATCAAATCACATGCAATCCCTGGGTTCTACTCCAATGAACACCAAAGAAGATGAAACTATCTCATGATAGTTTGAAGATATGGAGTTTGAGAACCCATAGATGCAATGAGTCCACACAAAACTCATAGAGAATGACAACCAACATATTTTCATTAATTCATGATATGTAAAACACTTTTTGTATTAGTCTCCTTTTATCGTATATATACTACTAATCTAGTTTACTTTGAAAATGTAATATATGTTTTAAAAGCCTTATGGGATTTTGAAGATCTAGTGCCCACTCCCAAAATACTTTCTACTTTTGTATTACCAAGTTGTATAGTTCGACTACAACCTTTTTTAAATATTATTGTTAAAAATAAATTATATTACATTATTTAACATTTGTATTTAAAAAAATATATATAATTTTATTTATATAATAAAAATGAGTTTATATTCACCAAATTTATTGTAAATGATATTATTAAAAAGAATTCTAATAAAATAACAACTAGTATTAAATTCATCATATTTTATTTGTCCACAAAATCATCAAGTTATACCAACAAAAAAAAGAAATTCTCCATAATCTATCTCATCCCAAATTGCCTCACATCAACATCTAAAGACTATAAAAAAATACTTATCCTTGTTACAGAACACATTAGTATCTTTTAGAAAATCAAAAGAAATATGTCATATTCAAAGTAACTCAAAACATGTTCAAACTTCATTCCCCATAGGAATCAAGGGTATCCTAGGCCCCCCATAGTAATGAACCCCAAGACCCATGGTCCCTCCCCACCATAGGTGCCATTGCGCCACTCCATCGGGTATATCTTATTTCTCTCTTTATTTGAAAAAGGCATAGAAGAGAAAATAAATTTAATAAGTCATAGAAGAGAAATTAAAAAGTATATAATTTAAAACATGTTGTAAGAAGAGAAAATAAATTGGAGTGAGCTAATGTCTAGACGATTTGCACCTTCTCTGGTGAGTTTGACTAGAATCCAGCAACACGATTTGTTGTTGAAATTCTTAAATATACAACATCAGGAGACATTATCCAAACCAATCTTGTGTAGTCAATATTGATCCTCTCGTATAGAGGTGAGCACTTTGATTGTCTTTCGTGCAAAGGTTATTCCTCCTGCATAGAGGCAATTGATCAAAGTAATGATGTTGTAAAGTCTTGTTGAACAAGGATCCAGACTTGTGTGTCAAGTCATGATTATCATGTGAGCCAAGTCCGTATAAAGGTATCCATGAGATGAACCTCCCATATAGAGGTGGACCTTCCGTATAAAGGTCATGCTTTTGTTGTTAAAAGCATTTAATGTTGTGTGATGTATTATTAACCATGATCACCAGATTGCTATTAAGTCTCCTTTAGAGATTGATCACCCCTAAAGTGAATCACTTTAGCATATGATCATTTGGTCCGGAATAATATAATATGATCACAACATTCGATAATTCTTCTTAGTATAATGTAATGTGATGGATAATTAAAGTTAGCACATATTGACCATGCAGTAAGAGATAAAGAAATAAAAGATAAAGCATAGAGATCAAGAGAATTCGAAATTGCCCATGCAGACACTTCAATTAATTAAAGAGAACTTGAATTGTTAAAGCTCCAATTAAGTATCAATGCTTCAGTTAAAACATCGGTTAAAGATATGCCTCAGTTAACTAAAGAACTCACAGTGGTCACTTCAAGTAAATCAATCAGCATGATTTTAGTTAACTAAGTGTTAAATAAAAATGATTAGTTAACTAAAGTGTTTTCACTTTAGTTAAACTAAAAGAAGACACTTCAATTAAAGAGAACTAACTAAGTGACAACAAAGAAGATCTCGTTAACTAAGTGTTATTACATGACGACACTTATGTTAAACTAAAAGATGACATGTGAGTTGTGACACTTGCATGTAGACACTTAAGTTATCCACCTAACTAAGTGGGGAAGCTTTTAGTTAAGAGGCGAGTTCTTCCTAAGTGACAGCTCAGCGAGATAAATCACTGCATGAGAAGTGGGGCGCACCTCTGCATGCAATATTAATACATCCAGTTTGAGGGCGAGTTCATCCTGAAGTTAGAAGTTAAAAATAGAAGAGAAGAATGTATAAATATGTTATACGGGATTGATGAATCCAATGTGAAGTGAATTCTCTTATCCATTGAAGTTAAGGCGCTTCTCTTTGTGCATGGTATTTTTCGTGCGTTATTCTTGTGCTGGGCACACATCCGATTGATCTCTCTTCTCTATTGCTTTCGTATATTCATCAAGAGTATTTGGTGATCTCTTATCTTCCGAAAGCAATCTGCTATGTTGTAAAAGAAAGCATTCCCTGCTATCCATTATATTATATTGAGAAGAATTGCTGGGGTTTTTGTTCTCATAATTTTGAGGATTTTCCCAAGGTATATCTTGTGTTATGGTTGTATGAATTTCATGGATTGAATTGCCTCATTGCTTCAAGTCTTTGCATCTAAAAGAATTAAAGATCAAAGCTCAACCAAATATTAACAGAAATTGCAATTTTGATTGCATAAATGGATTCAACGCCCTCGATTACCCCTCGGGCATCCTGATTATGCAATTCCAACAACTAAATACTGTCATTTCAACAATTTTTGTCAAATTTTGACCAAAAAATCCGTTGAATAATAAATGCAAATCGTCTAAACTTTAGCTTACACCAAATAAATTTAAGAAATTTTTAAATTGATTATAAACAATTTAAATTAGAAAAAAAGATGATTGAATAAGAAAAAACCATTCAACCTCTAAGAAAAAAATTAAAACCATATATTATATAAATTTAAATTAAATTAATTTATAAAATATAAAATAAATTAATAATACAAATATTCTATCACTCATATCATAAATTTCAAAATACATATTTAAACTAACAAAAATGTAAATACATAATATATTATCTAGTTCCAACACAAACAAACATGGTTATTGTTATTATATCATTTTTATTGAAAAAGTATACCAAGAAGAATGTGCCTTGAACATGCGGTATAGAATATTGATCGTTGACAAAGTTCTATGCAGTAAACTTAGTTGGAATTTGATACTTTGTATAGTTGAATGAATCGAAGTTTTAGGGGTATATTCCTTCCATGTCCTCGGGGGTTTTGAGGGTTTTTAAATAAATGTAGAGCTTCGAAAAATTTAAAATAATGTTTTTATTTTTATGGTTTTGGGCTGTCTTGGATAAATGATATATTATATATTTTACAACTGTATTCACGAGAATATATAAATTTATTTATTCAATTGCTAAAATATGATAGTGTAATATTATATAATTATTTCAAAATTTAATTAAAAATCAAATTGAAATTTTTTAATAATTTTATGAAACAAATTAATAAAATTATTAAAAATAAATATATATATATATTCTAAAATCTTTACCATTAAAGTGAAATTTTAAAACAAATTTATTTATTAATTTGTTTTCAAAATTGAAAAAGCATTAACTTGTTATTATAATCTATTAATTTGTTTTCATTATTTAATTAAGTATATTTCGGGGGAGGCAGGTGCGGGGGGATCATTTTTTATCCCGGAAGAAATAAAGTAGCAGAATTCTCATGGGGATTAGGCATCAAAACAAATAATGAAGCCGAGTGGTGGGCTATGTATCACTCCCTTGAAATAGCATCCACTCTCAACATGGGGAAATTACAGGTTTATGGAGATTCAAGGCATGTCATTCAGGCTATGAGGAATGGAACCATCTCAAGAGGCTCTAAGAGTCAAAGAATTCAAAGAAGAATCAAGTATCTCTCTCTTCCCAATGACATACAATACTTCCATGTCTTGAGAGAGCTCAACACTTTAGCATATACCTTGGCAAACAAAGGAGTCTCTTTGAAAGTAGGTCAAGTTAAACATAACAATGTAAGTGCTTATCTATTCATCCCCTAATGGTTTCAATGATCGTGGATTCTATAACTCCTCTAAGGTTCTCTTTGAATTGGCATGCCCCCCACTTTGGAAGTATGGTTGGTCTTGTTCATGCATTTTCATGGCTGACACGCCACCCTCCATGTGCTCTTCACATGGCTCTCCGAGTTCGCATGCTTTGTCATTTAATGCCTCAGGCTCGCTGTGGGTTAATAGTTCAAACGATGGATCGTTCCCCCAATTCTCCAGTTTTCCTATTTGCGCTCGGGCAACTTTGTATTTTCAACCCTGAGCACGATACTTGGATGCTCTTAGATGCTGGTGCGACCTCCATTGCTCCGTCTTCTTCCTGCAATATGGACGGGGTTAGAGAAGCCATTGCCACGCTTAGTCAACTCATTGCTGAGGTAAAAATGTACTTGTGCAGGACTTATTCTGCGGTTGGCACCATTGCTCGACAGAATGAGGAATTGGCTGTTGAAAATAAATACATTCTCTCTCAACTCTCTTGCCAGGACTCCAGAATGGACGATTTAGAGTGAAATCTCATTGAATTACTGGGTAAAGTGGACTTAATCAAGGAAGATATTTCTGTTCTCACAAGCAAATCACAAAACAGTCATGTTCAGGATGCCCCTACTGTCAATCAGGAAATGGTGGATGCTGCCTCGGTTCAACAGCAGAATTTTGGTTAATTTCTTTCTTCCCAACAAGTTCTCCTTGAATTACATCTTTTGAATGTATTTTTGTTTGCTATTATGTAAGCAGTTTGTAAGGGTTGATCCCAATGCTATTAGAAGAAGTTACAGGAAGTATAGATGCAAAGTTTACAGTGACACAAACATTCTCAAATTCTGCAATTTTCCTCTCTCAGAAGCAGAATACTGGTTTCAAATTTTGTAATAAATGGCTGTGCACAGCCTTTTATCTATATCTAACTTTCCCCTGTTTCTGTTAAAAATATATATATATATATATATATATATATATATATATATATATATATATTTTAATATATTTATTAATTTTAGTAAAATATATTAAATTTTTTACTTTCAATCAAATACTTACTAAAAATATTTTACCATCAAAATTTACCCCCAACTTTTATGTCAATTATTAATGAAGATCAGGTAAAATACAATCTTCCCTCATAATTTAACCATAAAATTTCATCTATAGCTTTATAGCTTTTATGTCAATAATGAATGAAGATTTGGTAAAGTTTGTACAATCTTCCCTATGGTTAATAATATTCTTTGTCAATAATATTCCACATTCTTTTTATATATTACATTCAAGCCTAGAATGTTACGATATATATTAAATGGATGTAGTTATAATAAAGTCCTTCCAATTATGTCTTTTCAAAGCTACTTAAATGAATATTTTAAAACATCATTAAAAACATTTTTATAATTAAGTATATCCTTGGTTATGAGGCTTTACAACTAAGCATAGAATGTTCTGATCTATATAGGATAAAGTCCCTCCAATTATGTCATTTTCAATTTAATCATTAAATGAATATGTTAAAATATCATTATAAATTTTTATATAAAAAAGTGAGGGGTTTATTTTTGGGAAGAAATGTGTTATGTGCAATATTTTTAAAATGTATAATTTAAATGAAATAGGAAACTTTTTATTTTTATTTTTTTAATAATCAAACATTTAAAATTTGTTTTTCTATTTTAATGTAATAATTCTAAAATTAAATTTGTAAATTTAAAATATGGTTTTAATTATAAATAAACTATCTTAATAAAAAATTGATTTTTTGGTTTTCTTTATCCAAATCATATTATTTGTTTTTTAATATATAAATAAAATTATTACGATTAATTTAACGACGCACCATTAAGGAGGATGTAATATATATATTTATATTATGTTTTTATTATCTAAACGAATGGGTAGATTTTTATAATAATAAAAGGATTGCTAGAAATCCATACACTCATAGTAGTACATAAAAGTTCAAAAAACCATAGAAAATTGCTTTATAGAGTCCAAAATGATATTATTTTTCTCATAAAGAAATCTATTACATGTATTATTTTTCTCATAAAGAAATCTATAACATGTAGAGCTTAAAGTATTCTTGTTATGCCTATAATTATATTGTTTTATAAGGAAAATGCAAGTATATGACGTAAGAAAAATTATTCATGATCAAATGTATGTCTGTGGGCTTCGCCCATTGATACATCATCTTTTTTTTGGCTTTGTTCTCTATGAACATTATGTTGTCCTAAAATGGCCATTGCAGTTTGTTGCATAATGTCTTCTTTGATAGGTTGGTCTTTCATTGAACTTTTGGAGACATTTAGAAAACCAACCATTGATTAGGAGCTTCAAGCAAATGGCAATATGATTTTTTAATGCATTTCTAAGTCACTAGTCAATTTATCATATTTCTAATTTTGTTCTTTGAACTTGGCTTCCAAGTCTTCTTGTCTTCTTGTTTTGCCTCTTGCTTCTCCATGTGGACACTTAAGTATTCAATGGCATGTCTCAATCCTTCTAACTCCCCTAACATATGTCTTAGAAATTTTTTTATCTCAACATTCCTCTCGCCATTATGCCATCCTGAATAAGGAAGATTTGTCATTATGAGAATCAAAAGTGCATGTTGGCATTAGCTTATGAGTCCCCTACTAGAAATATTAAAGTATGGTTCTTGAACTACCCTTTGACTCTTCTTATGGAATGGATAAAATCCCCCTCTAAATAAAAGATAAAACCTCTATCCAATGTGACTTTAAAACTAACTGCAATTCCACTTAAAATTCTATCAAGAAACTAAAGCATGAACGTTTGTGCAAAAAGAAAGGCGGGTCAAGAAGGGCGAGCCCACTTGCCCTTGTCAAAGGTGATTTGGAGACTTCCAACAATTTGAGACACTGCGACTAGATATATCCCCAAGGTCACTAGCGTATCTCGTTGACTAGAGGCCAATAGAGGGAGCTGAAACCAAGCTCTTCCCAGAAATTGTATCAAATGTAGACCTCTAGAACCATCACTCATTGGCATTATCCCACCTTCATATCACATCTCCATTAAATTTGTAATTAATTAAACCATATGCCAATCTGATAGCAAGTGTGTGAGGTAGCATCAGTCATGGGGGTGAGTTAAATCTCCCTCACTCCCGTTATGATGACATATATGGCATGCAAACTCCATATTTTGTCTTTGACACCTAGATAATGCCAATCCTTTGCTACCTTGCATGATATATGGTTGGTTGATATACTTAGGTTTGTTATGCTTGTTACTAAACATCTCGGGGACCCCCCATTTTTTACTAGGATCCCCTATCCAAGTAAGCAACTTCATTAACACATTATCAAGTTGAGGATTGTTTGCTCTTCTGACATGCAAAATATGTATATGATCCAGAGAGACGAGAAGGCTATGGATTCTTTGTAACATTCTTGACTACATTGTTCCTTCAATAGATTTACTGGACTGATTATCATGGAGGAATCTCCAAAGATCATAACCGATTTAATTTGTTGGGATATTAAAATAGTGATTCCAAGGAACATGGCATGTATCTCAACTAAGTTATTTGTTGCTACCTCAAGTCCCCAAAAGTAACTCATTACAAGTTTTACATCAAAACCTAAAAGAAACCCACCATACCTACCATCTCATAATTTACATCATGTTAATGTCTAAAAGGTTTTGAAATCAAAATGTAAAAATAAATACACATTATTTTTTTTTTTAATTTTATATTAAAAATTATTTTACATTTTAATATAGTGAGAGAATTAAAAATTAAATTATAATTTATTGATTGAAACTTGAGCTTAATTTTATCATAAACCTACAACCTAAATAATCTTACATTATTATTATTTTTTTAATTTTATATTAAAAATTATTTTACATTTTAATATAGTGAGAGAATTAAAAATTAAATTATAATTTATTGATTGAAACTTGAGCTTAATTTTATCATAAACCTACAACCTAAATAATCTTATAACCGCTAAAAAAGACTTACAACATATATTTTTTTTTAAGTACAATACATAATTTTATATTCAGTTTTTTTTGTAAGTACAATAAATAATTTTATATTAATTTTTTTAATGATTATTGTTTATTTAATATTTTATATAAAGTGAATTAAGATCATTTTTATAAACAATGGAATATGTCATAAATAAAAGTGGTTAGTCCATGCCAAATATAAAATGTAAAAAAGTAAATAAATTATAAAATGAATATAAAAATTGAAAAAATAAAGATAAATCAAAATAACATAACTATAACTTGTCACATCAATTAAATATTTGTTCACATTCAAACAATAAAATAAAAATATATAAAATTGGTCAAGCCAAAATCAAAATTGGTCATGTCAAAATCAAAATATCATATGAAAAACAATAACATATTTTTTTCAAACAAAAGTTATTAATAGCATGTAAAAGTTGCCAAATGGCATTCTTAGAAAATTTCATATTAAACATTTTTAGTTTTATTTTTTAGAGTTTTAAAAAATAAGTCTCACTCTCACATAATTATGTCCCATATTTGATCAACCAAAAAATGGAATGAGTAAAATTTTAAAAAATTGAAATTTATTTTTAACTTTCAAAAAAATCAATTTAATAAATTCTCTTCTATAAACATTAAAAAACTTTATAAAAAAATATAACATTAAATTGAATTAATGTTAAATCAAAGCACTTTGACTTGCAAATAAAAATTATAAGTATAATCCATGCTTTGACATAGACTAAACTAATAAGTGAGAGAATCATATTAACATGGACTCTATTTCAGTAAAAATACTTTTAAAGAGTCTTTATTAATATCTAACATAGTTCTAATTAACCACACTACATGAATGTAGCCCACTTATCATCATATTATAATATAAATTAAAATATTTAACCATAAGTTCAATATCATTTTTTTGTCAAAGTGGCAGTGATAACAACCATCACTACCTACTGTTCAAAAATGTGAGTTGACTCGTAATTGTTATTGAAGGGAAACTACGTCACCTAAAATAACTCGTATATGGTCCATAAGGGGGCAGACTCTCACTCCCACCAAATGCCTCTAGGTATTGGGTCGTTAACATGTTTCCTTATGTTCAAGGAAGACGAGTTTTTAGTCAATCAAAATCAATTTTAGGTCTTATTCCATGACCAAAAGGGTGGTTTCAATCCACTATATTAACCCCAAGATACCTAGTATCCATGTTCTCCATCATCATTGAGGTTAGGTAGAGGTCATGTGGTATCATGTATCTACTTGGATTTAACTCCATACATCAATCCATGATACTATACTACCAAAAATAGATCTATGATGTGATGTGATCGAGTCAAAGGACACATCCAAAAAAATCTTGATTAACATTTTTCAAGATTTTTTTTATGGACAATCTCATAGACAATATAAAGCTAAAATTGTTTTCATTAACATTCTCCAACATTACATTATTTTATTTTATAAATAGTAAAATGTTAAGTTAATAATTTATGAATAGATTATATATAACTTATTAACAATTAGTTTATCAAGAACAAGGATGAAAGCTACGATGCAGCTAAGTCCCTGCCAAAGGGATGGTGAGGAATGGGACCGCTATATTCCAGAGCTCTGAGCAGACGTTAGTGAAGGGAGCAAAGAAAAGCGGGAGCTGCATTGTAATTAAGTCCCTGTCTAAGGGATGGCGAGGAACGAGACAACTATAGTCCAGAGCTTCGAGAAAACGCCAAGGGAACAAACCAAAGCAGGAGGCCACATATAGATTAGGGCTCCAGGAATACATATCAACTCTAGACATGTTGAGGCGAACGAGAGCATAATGGGCGGGGGAGTAGTGGATATCGCTCCAGGTATAGGTGAAAAAAGCATATATTTCACGGCTAGTAAAATGACAAAGAACGAGGTACTATAGAATAGTGCCTGATGACATGTATAGGCGTATTTTCAGAGCTTCAAAGCACAACAAGCGGGGAACTATCAAATAATGCTCCATGAGGGAATGAGTGGGGAGCACAAGGTGTGGAGTACTATTGGATTGCACTTCGAATTGGCTTGGGCATGAGGTGAGGAAGGCTCGAGGCCATAAAAATCCCCAAAGTCTACATTTCTTTTAAATTGTGCACTTTTATAATGCTCTACTCCTGCACCACAGACTGGTTTGGTTCAATATTCACACTCACAAGAGGAGTTGTGAAAGAAATCCATGTCTGCCCTTCTAAAGTATTGGCTTCATTACTAGAAGCCGCTCCTTTGTTTGATTCCACTGAAGAAATACATTTCAAGATTCTTAGAAGAAACATTACCATTGAAGGAAATGTTGTCAGAAGGAATACTAATTTTCTTCAACTTAGAGGATTCCTCACTAGAGCCATTTTTCTGAGAAACCAAACCACACAGACCCTGCTCTTGACTACTTGAACTCGTTGTACTAGAGAAACTCATTGTAATAGAGATTACAATAGTCGAGGGCTCTCTGCATTAGCCTCTGTTTGGAAATTAGTCACATTATTATTATAAGCAATGGGTGTTGAAGGACTTGAACAATTCGCACCTGCCATATTTGGTGCTATGTCATAGTCAACTTCTGCGGTGGGAAATGGACCTAAATGTTAAAATGACGTTCCAGAGAATTCATTTTCACTTGGGTTGGTTATCACTAAATCCCTCTTTAAATCGTTTTTAGGCTTCAAATCATTGGAGGTCATTTTGAAGTATTCAGAAACCATGATTTTATTTTCATTGGCAACTTGCAAATCTAGAAATTCAATGTCATTGTAATTTGTAGGCTCGGGATTCTCCACCGCATGGTCTATTAAAAAAAATCTAAAATTATAGGTGATGTTGGTATGGAGAACTTTGCTTCATCAAATGCTTTATTCTAGCAATCCAATGGTGTTATCCATGGTATGCAAGTGTTAACTGAATTATGCCAGGAGGAGAATGAAAATTTTCAATCGAAGATATTACAAAATCTTGGATTAGTTTATTCTTACCTTCCATAGTAGAGAGGGGTATTACGACGAACCCTAACAATTGGTCTTCCATGTAGTTTCTTGCGTAGCGTAACATCCATAGCCGACATATCAATGATGCATCAATTTGATTTTCGATTTTTAGCTGTAGGCTCTTGTTGAATAATGTATGCTTTCCCCCTCCATCCGATATGCTAGTCACATTGCCAAGTCATTATGTAATTAGAAAAATAATAATGTTGGTGAAATTACTGCAATACTCAATTCAGACTCAGAAGTTCTCAAAGAACTATGTGTTGACCACTAAAATCACCAACCAATCACTGGTATGTGCTACTGTATCCGATAGTTGGTTGCACGTATGACTAAGAACATAGGACAAGAGTTCATAGAAAATAAGAAATAAATATATATATAGATACTAAATTCATACAGTCATATGGAGCCATTTTGGCCATCCTTTTCAAAGTTGTTTTTCATCAAACCTCACCAAGTTGTCAAAGCTTTGGGTGGAAGAATGATGCAACCCACAGTAGGCGTCGACCCATTTAGTTCAAACTGTAGCCAAGTATTCTGCGTTGTGTTGATATTTACGCTGATGGGCATTTTTCTCTAAGGGGGAGTTTGAAAAACATTGTAACTGTTTGGTTGTCCCTCCCGCAAATCAATATATGCCACGAGTATGATGGATTCATCGCAGTGTTTTGGGCTGGTGGTTTCATCATGAGGTTTTGGGCTACGAACCCTCATCTCTTCGAACCCACTGAAATAAAGCCACTCAAATGTGCAGGAAATCTACCTATGTTCGTGCCCTCACCTGTTCACGTTTACCTCTTGGTCTATCCACCATTTTCTTCGGAGTTGTTGCTATTGGATTTACCTGATACCTGACGGTTTCAAGTCATTGAGACAAGGATGTTGAGATATCGTAACTTCTAAGAATATTATATTTGTACTTTATTATTCCGGAGATGTTTCATTCCTCCATGGAGACCCTATTGTATATCCAGAGATGTTTTATTCCTCCGTGGAGAATGTGGTAACTTGGGTTATTAGACTTCCCTAGTGGGGTCGGCCCTGTATGAGTCATGTGGGTTAAAGGGTTATTAGACCACCCTAGTGGGGTCGGCCCAGTCAAAATTATGTTAAGTGGTTAAGTTGGGGCCGACCTAGTTAGTGTAAAAGTCAAGTCAGAGTTGTGTATAAATAGAGGAGGTGTGTTCCTCATTTAACACGCATTTCACTCACTTGTGATTGGCGCATAGGAGGAGAGAGATCTTATATGGAGGAGTAGGAGCTCATGTTTGGGGATTACATATTTGTATTTTTTGGTCATCTATATTGAGGAAGCTTTGCTGGGTTTTCTACCCCATGAGGGTTTCCTAGGATAAATCTGTGTCTCTTGTGTTTATGTTGTGCTTGTTGTTCTTTCAGTGATCCTGTATATGCTATTGTTGTGAAATGGAATGTAATACGGATATTTTATATCTTAGAATATTGAATCTTAACATGGTATCAGAGCTAGCCTGAAGGAAGGCAATGTATGGCACTTACGACACTTGCTTCACTTGCGACAATTTGAAAGTTAGGGTTTTGTATAGCAAAATATAGTCATCTTGTAACTTTTGCTATAAATACATTTTTGCAAAGGTTCAGGATCTGAAACTTATACATACCAAAGCTAACATCCCCCTGTACCTTTTGTTCGAATGACATCCTCAGATTCATTGTACTTTGTGATATATGATTAGTACAAGTTAGGGTTTTTGCCTCTTCCGGAATGTAGTCCTAAACAAGTGACCTGGGAAAAAAGGTCATATCTCGGGCTAGGAAGCTCCAAATGAAATTTCGTAAAACGTGACAGGTAGGGCACCGAATGTAGTTTCACGGGTCCTCTTTTCAGAGGAAGAAGTTGAAACAGTGACACGTGGCACTCCATACAAGTTCGTTATGCTGTTTCATCCCATAAATAGGTCATGTTGCGACACTTGGCATAACTCTTTCCCAGAGAATCCATTAAAGCTCATACCCGTGGGGTTGGAAATATGACAGGTTAGGCTATCACAGCCCGATGTTTTAGACCCTTTAGATCCAAAATTGCAGAGATACACCGGAAACAATATGGAACATCTGAATTGGATCAACAGAGGAAATCTAAGAAGAGGAGGAAGAAGCTCTCACTTAGGGTTTTCAGCGTTTAGGTCTGGAAGGACCTGATACAATGTTGGAGACACCTGATACAACATTGGAATCTTTGATAATGGATTTGGAATCCATTCATCATAGATATTAATCCTCCATCAAAATGTTGTGGGAGGAAGGAGATTGAAAATTAGGGTTTCCAAGTAAGAAGAAACCCTAGCAAAGTTGGGAGACTCATAGGGCAGTGACGAAGAAGGTTTAAATGGCACTGATATCCTATCATCCTATCACCATGAACATACATAAGATGTTTACAAGTGATCTACCTTGATGGTTAGGGTTTTACCCTTATAGAGAAGACTACTCGACATGTATGACTTGAGAAGACACAGGTATGTTTTGAAATATGATTCTTGATTAAGTTCATAATATGTTTGTATTCATGTTATCGAGGTTAGTAAAATTATGAATGCATGTGAATGATAGAAGACATTCATTGATTAGGTTTATGACACTTATGATTGTACTATTGCACCTGTGGTGTTGTATAAGGATGATGTTGTCTGCTAACAAGATACAGGTACATCAAGAAAGACAAATCAAGTTCTATGACCATGATGACATGAAGACAAAGGCTCATCCATAATATTTGATCACATAGAAGCTCTACTTACAAGGTATGTATGACTTTGTTCTACTATGCTTAACTTATGAGATATGCAGGTTCTAGCACAAGGTCTCTAAATAATTGAAGAGAACAAAGAAGATATTGTTTGGGTATGTTAAGACATAACCAAGCTTGATAATCCAGGTATGTTTTCCTATATCAAGTTAGAATCCTATTTTGTTAGGATCTTAGGTAAGTATACATGTATGAAATGATCATGAACATACATACTTAAGATTATTTAGAATCATAATGTTTTGATAGTATTGAGACTATACTAATGAATGTATGATTATGTATGAGATCATGAGGATGACACTAGTGCACACTTGAGCATGCATAGTGGTCCAGGATGGATATAAGTTAAAAGACTTATAATCATGATGCTATTATAGAGATCAAGCAGGAGGAAACCACACAAACATAAAAGATAAGTATTTGAGTTGTTATTTGAATCTCTGAATAGTTAATGATATTGCTCGTAATAGTTGTATGCATATTTGTATTCCTAGAATATATCATGCATAGTATAGCATTGAACAATGTACTATTAATATGCATATGATGGGTAAGTTGGACAAACATTCCATTGTTGCTTGTCTAGAATGAAACCTCTTTGCTGACATGCTGAGAGCTGTGCACACTCTTGATAGCATGTTCTGTTAGAGATGGAAGGCATCTAGATAACCACTTTATGCATACATGATATGGAAAAGTGTTGTGCCAAAGTATTGGTCAAGATAGTTGCATAACTATGTGAATCATATATGTATGCATTATAGGTTATCATGTCAACATGATTTGATGATTATGAAGTATTGCTAATCATGTAATTAACTTTGATTTGTAGGAAAGATCATGTGCTATGATCTACAAAAGAAGGGTGATGAACACTGAACAAGTGATGGATGTTCAACAAGAAGACTTACAAATCAAACATACTATAGAAGGCTCATGGCTAGAAGATTCTCTTAGAAAGAGGAAGAGGATCATGACAAGATGTTTGCTCCAAGTGGCTAGATAATACCATTCTCTTAATGGCGTAATTGACAAAGAAGTGCGAATCGAGAAAACTCCTAGGATTCAATTGAAGAAAGCTCTGTACGGGTACCCAGGATCGATAGTCATTTGATCAGCTTAATGATCACCATGGGTGATGCGTATTTCAAACTTTGATACAAGGTTGAAGATGGTGTCTATATACAGATGACATTCTTCTCTTAGATTGATGCAAGAAGGAACTCACCACAGAGTTCGAATGATCTTGAGGCTCATATCAGTAGACCCATCCAACGAGAGATTACACGGATATATGTGCAGAAGATCACTCAATGCAGAGTGTGAATGATGTTCAGTCACAAAGGGAGAATTGATAGCTTCTTGATAAGCTTGGGCTTTACCAAAAGTAAAGTTGATCCTAACCTTTATCTTAAGGTTATGGATCATGAACCTATCATACTATTACTGTATGTGGATGATCTCTTTCTGATAGGGAATGAGAAACAGATCATGGAAAGCAGGAAGAAGCTAGCTACAGAATTTGAGATGAAAGATCTCGGATTGATGCATTACTTCCTAGGTCTGGAAGTATAGAAAGGCCTAGAAGGAATATTTCTCGACTAGGGAAAGTATTTGATATGTTGGAATGCAAAAGCCATGGCCACTCCAATGGATTCTAACTTGAAGTTGTTAACCGATGACTCATCAAAGTTAGTGGATGTAACTCTGTACAGACAGATTATTGGGTCATTGATGTATCTAGCGAACACTAGGCCAGATATATTCTTTGCTGTGAACACCTTGAGTCAGTATATAGTGGAACCTAGGCATGTTCACCCGATAGCTGCAAAGCATGTGATGAGATTCCTAAAAGGTACGATAGAATTTGGTCTATGTTATCTTGGAGATCATGACTTCAGATTGTATGGCTACACAAATGCTAATTGGGAAGGAAATATATCAGACAGGAAGAGCACATCAGGCGGATGTTATTGTCTGGGATCTGCCATGATCTTGTGGTTTAGCAGGAAGCAATCTAGTGTGGCTCTCAGCACAGTCGAAGTGGAATAAATAGCTGCTTGCTCTGCTAGTTGTGAAGCGATATGGCTTCGGAAATTGTTATCAGGATTGTTTGACTTAGAGATGGACCCCACTGTGATCCTGTGTGACAA
Source organism: Larix kaempferi (assembly GCA_027924585.1). Taxonomy (NCBI): domain Eukaryota; kingdom Viridiplantae; phylum Streptophyta; class Pinopsida; order Pinales; family Pinaceae; genus Larix; species Larix kaempferi. The sequence continues at coordinate 4,180,083 of BSBM01000519.1, forward strand.
CCAGAGTTGTATCAAGATGATGAAAAATCCAGTGTTCCATGATAAGTCACAGCACATAGAGATCCGATATTTTTATACAGGATATGGTGCAGAAAGGAGCTATCAAGCTCAAGTATGTGAGCATTGACGAACAAGTAGCTGATATATTGACCAAACCTCTATATCGAGTAAAGTTTGAGTATTTCCGAGACAAGCTTGGTGTCGTTCAGAAGGACCCTCCTCGAAAGGGCGAGTTATATGGTCGATGATGATATTTGGATACTAGTATCGATGTGGATACCTGTATCGATGATGAGATTGCCTATATTGACGGTAAGGTCAATGATGAGGATACCTATGTTGATATGGATACGTGTATCGATGATGAGGATACTTGTATTGATGATATGGATACTTGTATCGATGATGAGGATACTTGTGTCGATGATGAGGATACTTGTATCGATGATATGGATACTTGTATCGATGATGAGGATACTTATGTCGATGATGAGGATACTTGTATCGATGATGAGGATACCTATATCGATGATGAGGTTACCTGTTCCGACAATGATGTCGATGATGAGGTTACCTATTCCGAATATGAGGTCGATGAAGTGGTACTTAGACTTTGTCTAAGAGGACTAGTGGGATTGCATCATCCCTGGACTTATGTCCTAAAGTGATAGGGATTGATCATCCCGTAAGTGGATCAGGATTGCATCGTCCTTGGACTTATGTCCTAAAGTGATAGGGATTGATCACCCGTAAGTGGATCCGGATTGCATCGTCCCTGGACTTATGTCCTAAAGTGATAAGGATTGATCATCCTGCAAGTTGATCTGGATTTCATCGTCCATAGACATGAGAGATGTCTTAAAGTGATAAGGATTAATCATCCTATAAGTAGATTGGGATTGCATCGTCCCTAGACATGAGAGATGTCTTAAAGTGATAAGGATTAATCATCTTGTAAGTAGATTGGGATTGCATCGTCCCTAGACATGAGAGATGTCTTAAAGTGATAAGGATTAATCATCTTGTAAGTAGATTGGGATTGCATCGTCCCTAGACATGAGAGATGTATTAAAGTGATAAGTATTATCATCCTGTAAGTAGATTGGGATTGCATCGTCCCTAGACATGAGAGATGTCTTAAATTGAGAGGGATTGATCATCCCGTAAGTGTATCATCCTTGGACTTATGTCCTAAAGAGAGAGGGATTGATCATCCCATAATTGGATCATGTGTGTTGCAAGGTATGCTGCTATGATGATGTTGATCGAGAGGACCCAGATGTCGATGCTGTTGATTGAGAGATCCAGATGATGATACTGTTGATCAAGAGATCCAGATGATGTTGTTGATCGGGAGATCCAGATGATGATGTTGTTGATTGGGAGATCTAGAATATGATGTTGTTGATTGAGAGATCCATATGATGATGTTGATCGGGAGATCCAGATGTTGATGCTCTTGATCGAGAGGATCCAGATGTTGAAGCTATTGATCGAGAGGATCCAGATGTTGATGATGTTGATTGAGAGATCCAGATGATGATGTTACTGTAGTTGTTTGAGTGCTGTAGAAGATGAAGACTCAGTACTGAAGATGTTGATGTTCTAGTATTGAAGATCTTGAATATGTTCCAGTAACTATTTGAGTTACTGATGATGTATGAAGAAAGCTTCCAATGATTTATAGATGTATCATGTATCATGTAGTTGATGACTCCTTGCTCCTGCAGATGTTGTTATAATATCCTTCTCGTTAAGGGGAAGTGTTAAGATATTGTAACTTCTAAGAATATTATATTTGTACTTTATTATTCCGGAGATGTTTCATTCCTCCATGGAGACCCTATTGTATATCCGGAGATGTTTTATTCCTCCGTGGAGAATGTGATAACTTGGGTTATTAGACTTCCCTAGTGGGGTCGGCCCTATATGAGTCATGTGGGTTAAAGGGTTATTGGACCACCCTAGTGGGGTCGGCCCAGTCAACATTATGTTAAGTGGTTAAGTTGGGGCTGACCTAGTTAGTGTAAAAGTCAAGTCGGAGTTGTGTATATATAGAGGAGGTGTGTTCCTCATTTAACACGTATTTCACTCACTTGTGATTGGCGCATAGGAGGAGAGAGATCTTCTATGGAGGAGTAGGAGCTCATGTTTGGGGATTACATCTTTGTATTTTTTGGTCATCTATATTGAGGAAGCTTTGCTGGGTTTTCTACCCCATGAGGGTTTCCCAGGATAAATCTGTGTCTCTTGTGTTTATGTTGTGCTTGTTGTTCTTTCAGTGATCCTGTATATGCTATTGTTGTGAAATGGAATGCAATACTGATATTTTATATCTTAGCATATTGAATCTTAACAAAGGAAACATGATCCCTGATGCTTTTCATATGACTCAAGAGGATGCATTGTACAAATTCCCCGTTTTTGGTAGTTGTTGTTGTTGCAGAAAAGTAAGGGTCTTCTTAACTGACTAGTGAAAATGGAATTGTTACCAAAATTGCGTTGCATCACTATAGATCTTACTGACACATTAATAGATTACAAAGGAGACTTGGATATTACTATTGTCTAGCTACAAAATCTATAGGGTTTCCTTTCGCATATTATAAACGTATGCATGAAAGTTTTAAAGTAGCATATACCAATATGGAAAAACACTACCCATATTTTGGATATGATGTAAATATGCCTAATATAAAGTGGTGGAGAAAATGAGTCCAAGATTTTATTGACAAGGTGCATCATTTTACTCTCATCTTCTCAATTTTGATGTACTTTCTCAGGAATAGCTTACCATCATGGAGATTACGGTTGATACGAGTATTTGAAGACTAATATATTTTTTTACTAAAACAAGTTAGTTGTTCATATGACAAGAAAAATCTTGAGAAGGTTTCTAAATGCATTTATGTTGTATTTGGTTCTTCTGCAACCTACATTGTTTTCTAGGTTGCAACGCCCTTCTTGAGATGGTCCTGTGGCAAGGGAATTTGTGGGGACTTCGTATAGGGATTGTGAGCAATTTGGATTATCATTATTAGGATCTCATCTTGCTGGCCTTGGGCATAAATCAGGTAATTCCTCAACTATAAATAATGAAATCCCAGTTTGGTTGAATTAATACTATATAAATCCCTTCTACCTTATCAACAGTGGATGGCAAGGTATGCATTGGAAATTTAAGGGCAGACATCACATACACTTGCTTGATATGATGCTTGGAGATTATCGAATCATCTTATTTAATGAGCCTATCTTTGTTCACCATTATTCCTAGCGCTAGGAATATATTCTATTTATAATTATTTATGCTTAGCAAAAAAAAATTATAGTTTTTCCAGGGAAAATTGTTTTTGCTCGGGAAAATATTTTTTGCTTAGCAAAACGTTTATAGTTTTTCTCAATAGAATATTTTCTGCTTAGCAAAAAAATTTATGGTTTATATTACATATGCTTTTCCTAGATTTCAGGAGGATGAGACAAGTGTACTGTCCAGATTTATTTTATGGCATTCGTTCAAAATTTAGAATAAACAATTATAAAAGAAAAAAAATAAAAATAATTTGTAGTTGATGCATGGCTAAGTGGTAGCTAATGCATGGATCACTCTTAGTTGATGCATGAATAAGGAGTTTCATGGAAGACAATAAATAATAAATAACTTATTACTTAATTGTGACACTTAACTTGTGGCCTATTGGTGCTCACCAGCCACAAGTGGCTGCTAGTTTATTGACTCATTCATTATTTAACTTTAAAAAAATTGTCTCTATTAAGTTTGATGGTGGTGCCGAGTAGAGATAAATTAAATAGATTTTCTTTTGAATGTTACCAAACCACCCTTTAAACTAAAAGTCTCAATGGTTTTGATGGAAAAGGAATACAATTAGTGAGATTTAAATTTGGTATGATTTACCATATCAATTGAAGGGAGGAGAGAAAACATGGCATATCCACAATTGCCAAATATGCTACGTGGATGTCTGCTTATTCCTACCACATTATGCATACCGTACTGAAGATAATAGAGGCCATGCATGGCCTATCAGGTCTACGACTTTGTGCAATTTTATATAAAAGCTGAGTTTGTTTTGCAAGTTTTTCATTGCGCGAGACAGTCAAAGTTCTAACTTCAATAGAGTTTTCACAGGAGAAAAAAAGGTTCAGCTTCAATCGAGTTTTCGCAGGCAAAGAAATTAAGTGTAAGCATCGACCAAAATAATAGAAAGAATAGACTTGATGCAGTGCGTGCTTAACTTGATGTTTCCTCCCACAACAATAGTCTTCTTATCAGTGATCTTGCCCCCTTTGGCACTGATGCAGATGTTATTTTGGTTTTATCACCTCATTTTTCGCGAGAATATGGGAGGGAAAACAGTGCTCATCACTGGTGCATCTTCTGGAATTGGAGATGTTTATATATGGAGAATGCATTATTGTATTATTTTTATGTGTTTTTGTGCGTTTTGTTGCATAATTAATAATGGTATTTCGATTGTTTATTGTATCAAATGGCCTATCTGTACGCCAAGAAAGGATCAAATCTAATGCTGGTTGCCAGGATGGAAGACCATCTGAAAGTTGTTGCTGACAAATCATGGTCTCTGGGTTCTAAAAGCATTCATGTGATTGCTGCAGTTGTGACCAAAGAGGAAGACTGTAATAAATTCATAGACGAGACTATCAATCTCTGTGGTTCTTGTAAGAGCCCTTTCTCTTTCCTAAAATATTCTTCTTGTAGTCTCCTTTGCATATTTCCTATGTTGGTCTAATGGAAATTCTTCAGATTAATGTAATAATCGTGGAAGCTTGTACAATAGTTATTTATTGCACAAAAATGCATGTTTCATTATGAGTAATTGATACATTGATTTCATGCAACAATGAATGATCTAGTGAACAACGCATGAATATCTAATAGTTTCCTCTCTCTCTTTTTGTAATGTTGCATCTATATATTAAAAAAGAGAACTGAATATTACATATATGTTTACAAGCTTAGGTGGTTTGAGGTGGTGAAACTGTTTACAAAAAGAGCCTATGCGAGGAGCCTAGGTAGAGTGAGAGTCCTGACATAAAAGACCGTGGAGTAAATTAGAACAAAAAAACAGACTATGGAGCCAATGTAAACAAAAAAACTAAAATCACGGCATGAGCTCGAAACCACCATATCTAACCTAGGATCTTGCTTCTGCATGAGGAGGAATTGGATTCTCTTCTAGAATTGGGAAGCTGCCGAAGCACTCATCGTCCCAACCTTGAGGAGGGAGCTTAGGAGACAGAGGATCAACTTTGCGATGAGGGGAGATGATGCCATCGTCATATTTCTGGACTCGCTTGTACTACAGGGCCCGATGGTAGATGGCACATGGAAGGCAACCGAGAAGGAAGGGTCTTTCGTATTGGTCGTGGCCTCCTATGGTTCCCCTTCATCGGCCATAAAGTCCTTTACAATTGGTTCAACACCAGAGGAAGCCGAGACAACAACAGTTCTTGTAGCCCCGTCGGCTGCAGAGGCCTCCTCGTTCTCTGCAGGACTATCATGCTCAGTGCCTGCACGCATGACGGTGCAACGCTCCATGGAGTATTTCCCCCCTACGAAGATGGAGTCCAAGATCACAAGATTTTTATCCAAATGCACTAGGTTGGCTCTGATGTCCAGGATTGAGGTTTTTGCCGTGTTCCAATTGGAAATCATTTCTTCCACCAGAGTCCCCATCATGTTTTTGACCAGCTAGTAGTAGTTTATCTGGTTTCCATGGTTGCTAGAGGCTAGTATCTCCGCAACTTTGTTGGATTCCTAGTCATTGAGTCAGGCTACTGACTGGACTAGAGACATCATTTGCGTACCCGCTAATGGATGCTTTTTCTTTTCCTATTTTGTCAGCTCCACGCCCAACACCATGGAAAACACCTCTCCTGGAAATACCACGCGGTCTCGGCATTTTGAATGCTTGTCCCACCACAACTAGAAAATGAGGAGCAGTGAAACTGGTTGCACTCACCTAGTTTCAAATGCAAATAAGGACGATATCAATCCTTTCCGCCATAACAGTCCGTTTGGGGATGGAGCCAGGGGATGTCTCACGAGGGATACTCATAGTCCTGTCTACGGGATTAATGCGAAGAGACATTCTTGTCCTGCTCCGAGCTCACCCACCCTTGCGTAATAAATTATGTATCACTTCCCACCTTACCATATTCAACCTCATTTACTCCACAATGAGTGCTCTCTCTAGTGCGATGGCTTGGGAGTCTGTGTTGCATGGTGTTGCCAAGTGTTCCCTCAATGTGTCCACCCGCATCCGGGTTTGGAGTGACATTTGCATCCGAGCTAATAGTTTCCTCTTTGAAGAAGCAAACGCTTCTTCTTTTACACATGTTATGGTAATATTTTGTTTTCCACCTGTTAGGGGATTTAAATTTTGTTTAGATTTCCATAAAAATACAGACAATGTTTTCACTAAACACTTTCAGGTTTGGGATTTCGTTGATTGATGTGTGTTAGTTGTTGTAATTATCTTATCATGGTGTCACGTTTTGGAGGAGTGTTTACTCGACATACTATGATCTTCCCTATTTGAAGCGATCCTCCGGTAGAATAATGGTGACTTCCTCTACTGCAAGATGGTTTCCAATGCCTCACATGGGAATTTACAATGTAAAAGTCACCCATTTCTCGTTTCAATGCATTTATAGACACTTTAGTTATATCACACTGGTTTAAATCTTAAATCCAAAGATTGTAGAAGTGGTGGCCTAGCTTGAACTAAGTGCAATAAATTCCTATAAATTTGTAATCAATAAATATTTAGGTAATTTTGTGCTAATATATAGACAAGCCAAAATGCATCACACTCTCTCATTGAAATTATATTTCATAACAAAAGATGAAGAAAACCATTTTCTATATGCAGGATTTCCTGCCAAGAACAAACAAGCATTCCACAGCTTATGGTATCCCTTTTAAGACATAGTTATTTCATCTGTAATCTTGTTTGAACTTTGAAGTTATATTGGCTGCACAAACAAGGTTTCTATCATATGTTTGTTCCCGAGATTATATCAGCACCCTAGTATAGGTCTACACATAATATTTATGAGTGTTCATTAACTTTTTAAGATATCAATATAAAAATCCTTTAGCCTGTTCCAGAATCATGTTCAACACGGGAAACACTGATCTCTAGAAAGGACTCGTCATGCATGACCAATTTAGGAGGAATAAAAATTGTACTCTCACAATACAAATTAAAAAGGTTGTCCCGAGGGAGCTGTACTAAATGAGATTCTCCTATACAAGCACACTAGAAAAGGTATTCTCTAAGATATTTTTGCCTTTGGGGGCAATTGCTAGTCTAACTTATTTCTTGTGATATTGTGTCTTATGTTTTTTTTTTTGAATCTTGAGGCATTTGCATAAGATTTGGGTGGAAGAATGATGCAACACACAACAGGTGTCAGCCCACCTTTTGCAAACTATAGACAAATATTATGTGTCGTGTCAATATTCTAAATGCGACATTTTAAAGTGGCAGCATTCATCATGAGGTTTGAACCTCCCATATATCTAAATGAGAGGATATGGGATTTTTTTAGAGGATAATGTGTTGTCTTCAGTTTCCAAACTAAAGACAAGATAAACAAAACCAAAACCAAATGCCCAAAAAATTCATCTCACACACACAGCTGGAATAGACTACGAGCGAACACTCTAGGAAGCCAAGCAAAGGACATGACAAAATTTTACCAGCCAAGTACAATGCTTAGCATGTTCAAAATAACCATCCAAGGCCACGTGATAGGATGCAATTGCACAGTACAGGTGCAGATAAATGCCTAGAAAAATCTTGTCACACAGTAAACAATATTTAGCTTGAACAAAATCATAAGACCTGCCCAACACATTCATAATACCATCCAAGTGCCAATGACAGGATGTAATTGCACAATATAGGTGTTGATACATGTTAATTTCATTCAACCCTTAATTATTATATTCCCCAAAAGAAGTGTAAACAAACAATTTCTTCCCCAACCAAATTGCAGGTTCTTCCCACAAAAAGACAAAGCCAAGAAAATACAAAGCTTACCAACCTAAGCAAAAGGAATGTAGGCGTTGACTCAACCTCTGCCATTTCTAATATTCCACCTATCCCCACTTGCAGCCCAGTTTCTCATAGTATCATAGCCCTTGTGATTTTCAGATCCGAGATGCAGACATGCACAATATTAAATTTAATGTTTATTTTCATAAAACTATAGAAAACATTGTAAAAAATTGAAAGCAAATAACCTAACTAATAGGAAGTCAAAAATTTTTGACTTCTAAACGAAACGTATAATTCCTGCTACGTAGGGACTAATAAACATATTACAAATTCAAATTTGAATTAGGGAACTGGACCTTGTCTACTATGATTTTCACCATTAAATCCACACCCCTTGAGCATTTATTAATTAATGTATCTTTAACTTTCATTTAATAAATCTATACAATAAATTATTTTTTATTATAAGAAATATTTTGTTTATCTTCTTCTACATTATCTTTTAATTTCTAATTTTATTTTTATTATTTATTTTATTATTTTTCTGTTATATTATGTTATTGAAATATTGTTATTTTTTTTTCAATTTCTCTTTTTATTATGTGTTTTGCTTTTCTATATATTCATGTTTGCAACTTTGATAACATTTCTACAATGATTTAATGACGAATATATATTTTTTCGTAATCGAAAACCCAAACCAACACACTGTTAATTTGGTAGGGCATGTTGTTGGAGGCCATATTCACTTCTTTCTTAGTGCTCTCCAAAATCTTAGATGTCTACTAGAAACCTAAGAATAAGTAAAGTGGGTAGGTAAGTTCCCTTTTGGGAACCTTGCTCCACGCACATGTTGCATTGGTATAACAGTTCATCTGCTCATGTAGGTGAATTACTTCCATCTTCACTTTACGTATTTGAACCTATATTTGCATATGCACGTGGGCACAAATTATGGAACCCTCTTACAAGGTAAACATTGTGTTGTGTTATGTGCTAGTGTAAAAATATTCATTTCTAGTTTTATAGAGATGGTATACGATGTAAGCTTTAATCCAATGCCAAGTAGTGCGAAAATAATGATTTGTGAGAGAGAATGAATGAATGACATAGTTTATATGCCTACCCCAAGTTGACATAGTTCCAGGGACTCAATGAAGTTCCTCTATGATTAGGTTGACGGAAGATTTGCACAGATTCCATATTCTGGAGCCTTTCCCTCTGATGTCTTCATCCAAACATCACAGCCTCAGACGTATAAGATATTTTTTGTGGATTTCTTGCTTCCACCAATCATTGTTTCCTGAGACTAGTCTCCATAAAATTTTGCCTCCCATTGCAACATTAACCAACCTTGGCTCTCTTATATCGAACCCTCCTCTATTCCTTTCATTTTTACTGATATCCATTTAACCAAATGGAATTTCTAGGTTCCTTCCTTCCCCCCCTACCATAAAAATATCCTAATCACTTTGCTCACATTATTCATAAATCCCACCGGAGCTAAAATGGAAGAATAGAGGAAAATTGGCATGGAGGACAGAGTTGCTTTTAGCAAATTTATTTTCCCTGCTAGGTTCAACCACTTGAATCCCTTGGAGAGGACGCGGTTTTTAATTTTTTGTAGCACTTCATCCCAGTTCCCCAGTCTACTCTTCCTTAGAGAAATGGGAACACCAAGGTATTTGAAGGATGAGCAGTTACTGACCCCACAAAAGCCAAGATTTCTTGAAATATCAGACAAAATATGAGGAGAACAGTTCTGACTGAAACTTTTGCATTTTTCTTTGTTTTTCATCCCTCTAGAAGCATTCAAAAAAGAGGAGAGAGCAAGATTTAAATTCCTTGCTATGAATAAGGAAGCGCTTCCAAGAAGAATGGTGTCATCTGCAAATTGAGCGTGGTTGACATATTTAACCCCTCTTGAAATAATAATACCTGGCATTTGTCCGAGCTCAGATAACCAATTTAGGTGTCTTCTTAAAGCGTCCACCACAATAATATACAGGAGAGGAGACAAAGGAAATCCTTGACACAATCTCCTTGAAGCTTTAAGTAATTCTATGGGTCTTCCGTTGATCAAAGGAGCTATCCATGATTGACCAATGCAAGCACCGATCCACTTGATAAAGTTGTCAGAGAATCCAAAACGTTCCAAAAATTTGAAGAGAAAATGATGCTTAACCTTGTCAAAAGCATTGGCCAAATCCAATTTGATTGCCATGCCTCTTTCATGTCTGCTAAAGATGGAGTGGATAGGCTCTTGAACCAGGATAATATTATCAGTGATCTGCTTCCCTGCAATAAAACCTCCTTGATTATCATAAATGATACTTGGGATTATCTTCTTTAATCTGTTGGCTATAATTTTGGTTAGAATCTTATATGAAGCATTGCATAAGGAGATGGGGTGAAATATTTTCGGTGAAGTGGGATTTTTTTCTTTGGGAATCAAGGTGATAAAGGAAGAATTAGTGGCCTCTCCAATCTTGTCTCCCACCTTTGAGAAATTTAGCATTATGCATAAATCGACTTTAATAATGTTCCAGTATCTTTTGTAAAAGCAGATCAGAAACCCATCCGGCCCAGGAGCCTTTTCAAGGTGCAAGGACCAAATAGCATTTGACCTCTTCTTCCCATATTTGGTTGAAGAGAAAGTTGTTATCTTCCTCTAAGACTAAAGATGGAATATGTCTGCATAGAGATTCACTATCCCTCCAAAGCCTCCTCCTCATATTCTTGATACAATGCTTGAAAATGTTTATAGACAACCTCTTTAATTCTTTGAGAGAGGATATTTTCCCCCCATTTTCATCCTCAAGTTCAAGAATAGTATTTCTTCTCATTCTCTCTTTGTAATGATTATGGAAATACTTGGTGTTTTTGTCCCCTACATTGAGCCAGAGACTTTTGCATTTTATTCTCCATTCTTCCTCCTTTTTTTTTCCAGTTTTTGTATCTCTTCTCCCAACATTTTCTCCTTGGCTATAATTTCTTCAGTAATCTCGCATTGCTCCATTTTTTTTGTAAAAACTTCTCCAACTCTTGTATCCTGCATCTCCTCTCTGCAACGGGGTCATGATGATTTTTTTGCCCAATCTTTTATGGTTTCCTTGGTGGATCTAAGTTTAGCCTCCCATATATAACTTGGGGTGCCTACCACACAGGGCCTCCATGCTTCTTTAACAATTTTGAAAACTTCTTCCTCTTTGGTCCAAATCAGGCTGAATTTAAAGGGAAGAAGGCCACCAAACTCTGGTAAGACGAATTCAACAAGAAGAGGCCTATGGTCTGAAACTGAGGAGGGAAAATTTTTAGAAGAAGGATTTGTGCTTTTAAGCATAAAAAATTCACTTACCAGGATCTTGTCGAGGCAAGCAGCTATATGACCAGGACCAATTCGCCTGTTTCTCCAGGTGTAGCATCCTTTCTTGGGATTGACATCTGTAAGATTCCATGAGGCTTACAGGTATTCTATATTTTCCCTGTAGGGATCCCTAATTCTTGTTCCCCCTCTCCTTCCAGATGGGGAAATGGTAGTATTGAATTCTCCTGCAACAATACATCGAAGATGGAGATACATTCTTCGAAGAATTTCAATGGATTGCCAAAATTCTTGCTTCTTATGGTGGAGAACCAACTCAAAAAAATTGCATATTTGGATTGTCTCATTGTATTCCTTGTCCTTAAGTTCAACCATTACCCAGTTAGGGTTTTTTTCCATTCATCTTTCCATGATAATTTGCGACTATCCCACCAGATGGAGATTCCTCCAGAGCTTCCTGCTGCTGAAACCGAGCTACCATCGTTGCTCTTCCATACCTTTTTCATATATACTTTACAGTATTCTTCACTCATTTTTGTCTCTTGGATGAGGTAAATGGAGGTTTTTTAATTTCTAATCATGTTTTTAACGGCTTCTGATTTGGTCTTACCTCTTAATCCTCTTCAATTCCAGGAGACTATTTTCATTATTTACGAGATATGGAAGGGGTGTTCCTTACCTTCAGATTCTCTGCAACCCCAGCTAGTTGCTTTCCTAGAGTGGAGATGATCTTTATGTGTTAATATAGACTGTCTTGTTTCCCTTCCACTTTTTCTTTCTCGGCTTGATCTTCTCTGTGGTTCCTATTTGATTTCCTTCTCTTTTTCCCTGGTTGTTCTTTCTTTTCTTCTCTCATCTCTGATGATTATTCCTGAGAAGTCTTTGATTTGGACTTGGTCACTGAACCTGATGTTTCTGAGCGAACTTCAATAGTTGGTTGAACAACCATAGAAAGGATGCGAGTGGTTTCTTTTTCCACCACTTCTATGGCTGGTTGTCCTTCTTTTTCCTCCTCTAATTTTTCTTGCCTTATTTCTCCTTCCTCTTCTCCTTATTGAGAGGCTAATCCTTGATCTCTATTCCCAGAGGGGGATTCTTTTGTCTGTGGAGGAGGAGTGGGTTTGAGTCTTCTTTGGAGGTTCTTTCCTTCCTTTCTTCGAGACCATGTTCCAACCCTCTTCTGTGTTTATATCATCTTCCTGTGCTTTTGTTTTTGCACATTTCCTTGCAAAGTGACCATATTCGTGGCAGAATTTGCACTTAAAGGGGATTCCTTCATAATATACCTTCTGGAGATGGCACCATCCATCCATGGTGAGCTTGATCTAATATGGGAGTCCCTTCTCCAAATCCACCTCCACACAAATCCTAGCACAAGAGAAGAGCGGGGGTTTGGGTTTGGATCTATCAATATACTTTCCCAAAGTATTTCCTATCGCCCTTAAATCAACGTCCTCGCAACAGTGAAGCGGAAGGTGGGGAAGATTTAACCACATTGGAACAATGTTGGGAATATCCTTTTCCAGGTCAAAGGAAGTGTTCCACTAGTTCAAGTACATTCCCCTCAGCCCCATGAAGTATGGGCCATTATGGAAGATGAGATCTTTATCTTCCTTGAATTCAAACAGAAAAACATAGAAGCCCTTTCCACAAAAGTTCTGAATAACCTATCCCTTTATTAAAGGCATATAGTTCTTATTTAACCACAGATCGATGGCTCTTAGTGATGGCCACAATCCCATGAAGTGACCGATCAATCCTTTCTCAGAGAGCACTACGAACTTGCTTTTAGCAGTGACCGAAGATAGGGAGACTTTAGTGCCCACAGCCAATTTAACAAATCTTACATCATAAGCAACATCTTGTTTGGAACCCACAACAATGGCAGCAGAGATGGCACGCTTGAAACGGTCTTGAAGAGACTAAAATACTCTGCAAACTAAAATAATCTTCTTACAACAATATGATCACACTGTACAAACTTTAAAGAAATGCTTGAAGCATCAAGCTTATTTATTTACAGCTTCTACACTAATCAAAACTACTTTCTTTTGATCAGGTAAAATCATGCTTCCAGTGAAGCCATACAAGTATCTGAATACTTAATGAAAGTCTTGATGTGTGCATTAGCAAAATGAAAACAGGAACAACAATCATCATCTGTCTGCAATTTTGATTGTCAGATTTATCATACAATGTATACTGAATCTTCGAATTGATAAATTCCTTGATGTAGTTAGCTATCGGGTCATGCCATTTTCTCAGCTTTGAATTATCAAACTCGTCCTTATTCTCAATCCTGATATCGAAAGACAGCTGAAAAGGGCTTTGAAATGACAAATCCTGTATTTTGACCTCTAAAGTTTCAATCTCTTTCTCAATATGTGCAGCAAATTCTTCTAAAAAGATGACGTTAGATTCTGAATTACATGAGCTTGACATTAAAAAAGACAAAATGGAAGAAAAATTTTCATCAATTTCCCCATCAATGCTCATATCACTCAATTCCTTGAAATTTTAAATGAAAAGAGAATCTACCCTAAACTCTGTCTTCTCCATCCATGTCTTTAGAAATATAATCGAAAAATCTATTGATGATCTAATTGAACCAACTGGCAAATCTTCTGATCTGGAGATGATGCATAAAGGAGACCATGGAATATGAAAATTCATTTCAGAAGAAAGGAAAAGACAACCTCCTTTTGACAAAAACAATCTGACATTTGAGCTGCTCAAAGACTCCATATAATCAACAAATGGATCAATGAAGTTATAAGGAAATACCTCTTGCTGAAGATCAAAATATCTCTGTATACCCTTTTCCTCATAATGGCTGCCACTTTCAGCTACCTGCAAATTGGATTGCAAATATGGCTGCTCAATGTCTTCTACAGATTCAGGATGGTTGATTTCTACACAATGTTGTTCCTCACCAAAATTTGATTCATAATTATCATACACTTGTTGGCTGCCCCTCAAATTAACAAAAGGTGATGTAGGGATCTGTTCTTTTTCATCTGGATACTCATCATAGATTGGGATATGTTCAGAGTGAATCAGTTGATGCTGATCCAAATCTAGAACTTTAATGTCTTCTCCTGGAAGTTCCAAATCTAGAATTTTAATGTCTTCACCATACAATGGAGCATTCTGATCAATTTCTAAAGACAAAGATTTCTGTTCTATGATGCTCTCATCAATTTTAATATCAGAATTTTGAAAAATTTCTTGTTGTAAAACAGAATTAGAGGTAGATAATGGATCTTCTTCTTTCTTTATATCATAACCATCGGCTTCATCCTCACTACTGGAAAAATCTGCTTCTAAACTCTGCATATATAATGCATATCCCCTACAACAATCCTAAAAAATGCACTCATCTGGGTATATCCTCTTATAATATGAATTAAAGACATCATGAAAGTCTTTCAAAGAGGAAATACTGGAAGGAGGAAGAGTTCTGTACCATTGTCTCGCACTACCATCTAATGAATATATAAACATTTTGATCAATACATCTTCCTGATGTATATTCAGCTGATCCATGTATTGATGAAATTTAAGTACATGATATGCCGGATTGTCCTCCTCCTTTTCTCTGAATTGGGGAAGAAAATCTCCCCATTCATCTATGGTAGGTACTATATTTGGAAAGCCAGGAACATTTGAGAAATTGAACGGAGCAAATTTCTGTGCCATCATGGTTTCAAAACGCTTTGACATCTTGTAAAATCGCCTCTGGATTCTTCGAACATGGAGTCGCCCGGTGAATAAATCTGTAGTCTAACTAACGCCCTGCTCCTGTTCACCATCAAGAGCTGGCTCTGATCTTTGTCATTCTTTCCCGGGGAAGATTATCTTCACTCTTCTGTCCCCAGCAACAGCGCCAGAAGAGTGAAGATAATCTTCCCCGGGAAAGAATGACAAAGATCAGATCTAGCTCTTGAAATGGAGGACATCTCAATTTTATTTGTTATCACTTTCATATTTATATCTTATATTGTTTTCCGTCATTTTTCACATCTCTATTTTATTTGTTACACTTTCATATTTATGTCTTATACATCACATGAATGGAAATGACATGTCCTTGTTCACAAATTTCTTTAATCAACTATTGAAAATGAAGTTGAATTGACTCTAAGAGTATGATTGTACTAAAAAAAATCAAAATTGATCATTCATTTTCTAAAGTGACTATTCTCAATATTGAAATTTAAAAGACATGAAGGAATTTAAAAAATTTCTTATTAATTAAAAATAACAATTTTAATTATATAATTATATATATATATTTTTTCAATATTTATAAATATAAATTTATTTTTATTAATAAAAAAATATATAATATAAATATTTATTTTAAAAAAATAAAATAAAATTGAAATTATTATCTTTATAATATGGTAAATGCTTTCTTGAATACATATATTTTTAATGTTTTAGTGTTATGTTAAAAATTTTAATCAACATTTTTAAATCATTTTGTTGATCTATTAATATTTTTTTCTCAAACATGGAGAATATGTTATCTCTATTTAACATATGGGCTAACAACATTGATTTAGATCTTTAACTAAAAACCAAATTAAAGACATGGACAAACCTATTAAACAAGCAATCAAAATGATAATAAATAGGTTATAGGACAAAGATGCATGTAGCTTTCAGATCAATGATGAGGGTAGGTTAGGTGGTGTTTGGACAGTGGTCCTATGATTAATCACAAAACCAAATTAAAGACATGGACAAACCTATTAAACAAGCAATCAAAATGATAATAAATAGGTTATAGGACAAAGATGCATGTAGCTTTCAGATCAATGATGAGGGTAGGTTAGGTGGTGTTTGGACAGTGGTCATATGATTAATCACATTCCTTTATGGTTTATATCATCTTATATTGTTTGGACAACCACATATAATGCTAAACATTCCTTCTTATATACTTAACTTTTAGTGGTCCTTCAATGTTGATATCACATGATATCTTTTTTGGGGGACGGCCACATATAATGCTAATTCTGTCACATTCCTTCTTATTCCCTTTATTTTTATTTTTTAATTTAATGCTTTGTTGTCTCTGTGTAAAGAAATGCCATCAATTGCCATTGACACATTATAGAGACATTGAGTATATACTAGGTTATGAGACTTTACATCTGAGAACTCTTTAGACAATGAGTATATACCAGGTTATTAGACTTTACATTTAAGAAGTCTTCAAACTAAGTTAGGTCATAATCCTATCCTATTCATATGGGGTACAATAAGCCTCCTATATCATATTTATAGGATAAAATTAAAGTGATGTCCTATTATATCATATTTATGGGATACAATTAAAGTTATGTCCTATTATATCATATTTATGGGATACAATTAAAGTTCTAGACAATGAGTATATACCAGGTTATTAGACTTTACATTCAAGAAGTCTTCAAACTAAGTTAGGTCATAATCCTATCCTATTCATATGGGGTACAATAAGCCTCCTATATTATATTTATAGGATAAAATTAAAGTTATGTCCTATTATATCATATTTATGGGATACAATTAAAGTTATGTCCTATTATATTATATCATATTTATAGGATAACTTTAGTATCTTATATCATATTTTATAAGATAAAATTAAAGTTAGGTCGTATTTATACTATTTAAGTATATTAAGTGTTATTGAATATTTTAAGATATTATTATAATTTTAAGTGGTAAATGAATATTGTTGGATTTTATTATAATTTTTATTGAAATAAGTAGAATATTTTATAGTTGTAAGAGGAGAGATTTGTTATATATATTAAATTGTAACCGGTAAATAAAACATAAAACATTATACAAGTAAAATTTCATTTTTTTTAACCATACACTATATTACTTAATATGGTAATTATTTTTTATTAAAAATAAAATATTTTTATAATTTGTAGTAGGGAAATGTATTACATGTATTATATTAATAAATGGAAAATAATTCATTGTAAAAATTAAATCAAATTCATCTTAATTATATATATATATATATATATATATATAATTAATTAATGAAATTTAAATATTAAATTTTAAAAGAAAAAATTAAATTAATTTTAATTTTAAATAACAAATCATTTAAATTTAATATATATTTTATCTTTTTCATATATATATATGACTTTCAATTAATTATTAAAATACAAACTATGTATAGAAAATTGAGGTTGTCCAGTCTTAGAAAGCTAGACCAACTATATTCACTCCAAAACAAACTATTTAAAGTCCTAGATCCACCAAAAATCAAGAGCTTGTTTCGGAGGAGAAACCAAGCCTTGGAGGAGATCGATAGAGTTTTAAAAACTAGACATAATAGTTACATGGAATTTTATAGCTTTCTCCAAAGGGAAACCATGTTGACATTTTAACCAATAAAACTGACACATATTGTTTTTCCTATAAAAACTACCAAAAAAAAAACCAAACAGAAGCGTAAAGGCCCACCCCTATTTCGATGAAACTCCCTCTACAAAAGATTTGGCACAACAATTCACCCATGAGTTGTTGTTGTTGTCCCCACCCATCGAATAACACGTGTATGTTGCGCAAACCAAACTATCCAGTTGCTCATGGATCCTGTCCAATTCTTCTCTGATTCACCCAATGACTCTGAGAGTCTCCTACTGAAAATATTCCATATGCATCAAAATGCAAGAAAGAACGTACTAAATTTTCTAGCAGGGACTTGTTGGCACCATTCTATCCTTGCATTGCTCTTGCTCTTGAATGGAGTAGGATTCCAAAGCCAAAATGACTTCTCCTATATGATACAAAACCTCTCTAAGAAAATCCTATCACGAGGATGCTTGAGTAGTTCGATCCCACCTAGACCTCCCACCTCCTCCCCTTTAGCTACGGGCTCTCTAGAGAGGAGTCATTGGGATCTTTACTAGAATAAATATGGAGTTGTAGTTAATCCCATGATCCTCGTGACTCTTAGACCCATAAGCCTAATCTTGATTTACAACCACCGCCACATGAGTTAATTGGTGTTGAATTTCCTTTGAAACTGATAGATGCTCAGTACCAGACCGAGGGATGAAGAAAATACCATCCCTAGCGCCCCAGGATAACACCAAATATCCATCGTTGTCGTCATCCATGCCTGATGCATTAACTTGCTCAACTTTTCTCCTCTCTCGCTCACGCATAATCTCCATACACACGGTGTCAAAATATCTGTGCATTAAGATCCCTCACACCCCCATGGCCGAAGCCATAACAACAACGAATCCACGATTAAGTGTCTCCTACATCTCCCAGTGTTTAAGAATCCTTCTCCCACACCTTGAATATGGAGCAAGGTAAGTGCATACCAGGTAGCCCTCATCTAGATCCTTCCCTCGACCTCTTGTCACATCCACCTTAAACATGGTCGAGGAAAGTGCCATCTCGTGTCCTTTCACATTTCGTTATCCACATCTAAATATACTATTTATATATATATAATTATAATAAATATATTCTATTACATTATTATCCTAAAATAAAAGGTATAAGACATTTATTAAATATAAAATTTAATATACCATCTTAAAATATATAAATAGTTTGGTAAACATGTTTGCCCATTCAATACTCTATCTAGAATGTTATAATCCCCAATTTTATGGTCCTGATCATAATAGGAAACCGAATTTCGGTTACCATTACGAAAAATTAGGTTGCTTGCATTAACGTGTAAATAAAACCATCATGACGAATCAAACAACTTATCATAGGGATAATGTAGTTCTATTGTCATTATAAATTTAATTCGCTCTTAACTCACGAATGTAATGTTTATAATATTTAAAATCACAATCTTCAACATGTTTGTTTTAATGGAAATGACTGTTTTATATTCAGCGAAAAGTTGTCAACTCTACTTCATCCATAAATAATACAATAGGATGCCATATTTTGTCCTTTTGACAAATCTTAACAAGTTTCAAAACCTATCAATCCAAAGGATAAAAGATGTATTATTGTATTGCTTTACAAATGGTCTTAATAAAAATATATCTACATATCATTAAGTAACATAGAACAACAAAAGTTATTGCCCATTTTGGAAGTTATTTATTGTTTCGATAAGAATAGAAGAACTTGATGGTTTTGTAGTAGCTTCATTAAGATTTGGTTAGAAGGGGAATCTTGGAAACATCATATCTATTGGGAGGTTGATGAAGGAGGGAAGGTGGATGATGAGGTTTTCTACTGCTACCATGGAGGAACTACTTGCTCTTTGCTCTTAACTTGCACATAAATACTTGTGCTTGATTTCCCCATTCTAAGAGGTATTGGATGTGTCTCTAAATATCAATAGTAATATAGAACAACAAAATTTATTGCCCATCTTGGAAGTTATCTATTGTTTCGATAAGAATAGAAGAACTTGATGGTTCTGCAGTAGCTTCATTAAGATTTGGCTAGAAGGGGAATCTTGAAAAGATCATATCTAGTGGGAGGTTGATGAAGGAGGGAAGGTGGATGATGAGGTTTTCTATTGCTACCATGGAGGAACTACTTGCTCTTTTCTCTTAGCTTGCACACAAATACTTGTTCTCGATTTCCCCATTTTAAGAGGCATTGGATGTGTCTCTAAATATCATTAGTGCCCATAGGGGTGTCCAATGTTTTCCTTGTTAAAAGGGTGTTAAGGGTTGCTCGGTTCCCATGCACCATTAGGGGCACATGGGTAGTAGTGAATCAAGCCAAATCCACATTTATCTCACATTTCTTCAATGTTTTATGTAACTCAATGGTCCCCTTGATAACATAGGACTGACAACACAATGTAATCCTTTGTGGGTTGGTCGAGATGGTATGGTTAGGTAGAATACATAGAATGATTGATATTGGCACATTGAAAATTGCCCCAATACTACTCTTGGTTCTTCCTTCTCCAAGCAACCAACCTACAACAAGATGTCCCAATCCTATTTATCCTATGAAATCTAGACATAGTTTATTGTGAAATGGGATTGTTACAGTTCTCCTAAGAATGATGGTTAAGAAGACTATATAGTCTCCAAGTGAGGATGGTAGAGGAGGATTATTAATTCTACCTATTCCTCCCTCCTTTTATTTCTCTATATATATGTGTCAGTTGCTTATAGGGTAACATTTACTAGCTTGCTAGCTTTAGTTTCCTTGTGGAGCGTCTAAGAGTAAGGGTTGATCCCTCTCTAAGTCATTATAACCAAGTATAACCAATTATCAACACCCGTCCACTGGAGGCATATATGATTCCATAAGCAATCGTACCTTGAAGGTACCTAAGCACATGCTTAGCAGCAACCCAATGTCTATGTCTCGGATCAAACATAAACTAACTCAGAATACTCACAACATAACATATATCTGGTCTCGAGTGTATCAAGTACATCAACGAACCAATAATCTGTCTATACAAATTGGGGTCCACTGGATCTGATCCAGAATCTGAATCATGTAGTTTCCTCAAATTGGAAACCATCGGAGTACTCATGGATTTGCAATCCATCATGCCAAACCTGCGCAATATATCAACAGTGTACTTCCCTTGAGAAAGAAATATCTCATCTTTTCTTTGTCAAATCTCAAAGCCAAGAAAGTAGTGCATAAGACCTAAGTCTTTCACCTCGAACTTATAAGTGAGCTCCCTCTTGCACTAAGCAATCAATTGTTCCTATCTAGTAAGGAACAAATCATCAACATATAGAACCAATATCAACGGTTGGTTCTTCACTACTTTGAGGTACAAATTTGGATCAGCTTCGCTCTTAGAGAAGCCCAGTCTCTGAAGATAGCTGTCAATTCTTGAATACCATGCTCTGGGAGCTTGGTTAAGCACACATAAGGATTTATTCAATTTGCACACATGGGAATCCTTCCCATGAACCACAAACCCTTCAGGCCGTTGAATATAAACCTCTTCCTCAACCTCACCATTGAGGAAAGTTGTCTTCACATTCATTTGGTGAAGCTTCCATCCTAGAATAGATGCAAGTGAGATCACAGCTCAAATAGTGGTGTACCTGGCCAAAGGAGCGAATGTCTCCTCATAGTCCATGCCTTCTCTCTAAGAGAAACCTTAGGCAACACATTTTGATTTATACTTTTCAATACTACCATCAACAACATGATTGATCTTGCAAATCCATCTGGAAGTAACTATGGACTTCCTTTCAGGTTTAGGAACAACTTCCCAAACATCATTCTTTAGAATAGACTTGTATTTTTCTACCATTGCATCTTTCCATACTTGCTAATTTGCAGCTTCTTCATAAGTGGAGGCTCTAAATCACTGATGTGGCTCATTTGTGCAACATACCCTGAATATATGCCATGTATCTTTTGCTATTTGGAAGAGCCTAATGGTGCTCCATGCCTCTCTGCATATTGTAGTATATCTCGACACCATGCAGACCTCATCTTGGCAGGAGGTTCATCAACCAGTTCTACTAGTTCATCAGGAGCTAGATAATCTGAGAAATCTGTTGGATTCTCCCTTTGAACATCTGAATGGGGAGAATCAATATTTGGGTCCTCCATCATAGGAGTTTCATGCACCTCTATGTATGTATCACACTGAAGCTCTTTCGATCGCTTGAATGCCGCCTCTTCATGGAAGGTCACATCTTGGTTGACCTCAATGTGTCTTTCACATGGAACATATATTCTGTAGGATTTGGATGGCTCTCTATAAACAAAAAAGGTTCCGTTCTTTCCTCATGGATCCATCTTCGTCCTCTTTTCTTTCGACACATGAATGCATACAAGATTCCCAAATATCCTCATGTGTGAAATATCTAGTTTTTCACCAGTGTACACTTCTCCAGGTGTCTTCTTATATAGAATGGCATGAGGAATTCTATTATGTATATATACTGTTGTGCTGGTGGAATCTACCCATAATGAGGTAGATAGGTCTTGATCATGCATCATGGATTTTACAGCCTCACATATGGTTCTATTCTTCCTTTTGGAAACCCCATTTTGCTGAGGGTTGTAGGGTACATTTAACTGTCTACAAATTCCCGCATCACTACATAACTCATGAAACGCATGTGAATCAAATTCACCTCCATTGTCAGATCTCAAAGCATGGATGTGCTTTCCTTTCTGATTCTCAATTAAGGATTTGACTTTCTGAAACTTGCTAAAGGTTTTGCTCTTAGACTTTAGGAAATAAATCCATGACTTTCTAGAGAAGTCATCTATAAACAATACATAATATAAATAGCCACTCAGGGAAGGGGATGACATGGGACAACATTCATTAGAATGTATTAAATCTAAAATCCATTTATATCTAGTAGTACTGATAGAGAAACTCGTTTTAACATTCTTCCCAAGTGCACAACCCCTACATACACTATCATGCTCAAAATCAAATACGGTTATACCTTTCACCATTTGTTGTAATCGTGGTAGCACTTTGCAGTGGAGGTGACCAAGCCTCCTATTCCATAGCTCGCATGGACTGATAATGTTGTGAACCATAGCTTGATTGTATTTCTCGGTTACCTTATAGATACCTCCCTCTCTAACTCCAATCGCTATTGCATATTTCAAGTCTTTTTTCTTTGGCCATAATAGTGATTGATTATCCATGAAGATAACTCAAAAGCCCTTATATTCAAGAACCAAAATTGATAGGAGGTTCTTCTTCAAGCCTAGAACATAAAGAATTCCCTCAAGATGTAAAATATCTCCTGAAATTAGCTGGAAGGAGGTGGATCCAACTCCTTGGATCAAATAGGATGTGTTGTCTCCCAACTCTACCTTGCATGCAAAAATTTTCTCCTTGAGATTGGTGATAGTGCTCTTATAACCAATCATATGTTTGGATGTGCACTGTCAACCAACCATGTGTCCTCACTTGTGATGACGGATCCAGAAAGTGTTGAGACTAGGTAAAACTCCCTCCTTGTCTCCTTTTATTTGGGTGCATTCTTCTAAGTAGTTTCATCTTCTATAGTGGTAGAAGCATGAAACCTTCCTTTTCCCTTTTTCTTTGC
The DNA here is from genome assembly GCA_027924585.1 of Larix kaempferi. Taxonomy (NCBI): domain Eukaryota; kingdom Viridiplantae; phylum Streptophyta; class Pinopsida; order Pinales; family Pinaceae; genus Larix; species Larix kaempferi. The sequence goes on from BSBM01000519.1 coordinate 4,203,485, forward strand.
ACTGCACTCCCTTTCATATTGGTCCTTCTTGTTACAGTTGTAGCATCTAATCTTCGACTTGTTGAATTCCTTCTTGTATACCTTCTTCTTCGAATGGGAAAACTTCTTTTGAGAGAAGTTCTTCTTGCCTTTCTTCATCCTTGTCGTGAGGGAAATGTTTTCTTCTTTGATGCACATTGAATTGCTCTGGATTCGCCTCTCTTCTTGGAGGAAATCATGCCACAAACTTTCGAAGTTAGGTTGTACCTCTCGTCCATTTACCGCAGCCAAGAATGTCTCCCATGAGGATGGGAGACCATCAATAATAGTTTGGAGAAGGTCATCTTCATCCACCACTACTCCAATACTAGCAAGTTGACCTCTTACCTGAGAGATCTTGGTGAAGAAGGAGGCCACAACCAATAACTTAAAAACGTTTACCCCTTTTAAAATGAAAAGCATGAAACTCAAGCCTAACATTCCCTAGTATGCATACAATTGAATGCAATTAGTTTTAATTGTAAACATTGATTGTACATGAGTAAGGCACGATAATTGGTATCTCCAGTAACCATAAAATGATTAAAAACATACAGTTATCCCATGTACTTGATAATATTTTTTGGATTGTAATATTATTGAAAACATGATTGTAAATAATTGTTTGTTGTTGTTAGCATCCACTTATATATCGATATGAGCATATTAGTTCTATTTTGAGTGTGTTGATTGGTTTATTATTAAGTAATAACAACATTAAGGACATGTCCGTAGGATACCATCTACAATCCACACAACCATGGAAAAAATAGAGACACAAGATCCCATTTACAGCCTTCAAAATCATATCTCATGGTTGTCCCCTATAGCCATATTTTAATAGTAAAAATCAAACTTTATGGCTTCCCTCCCTACAACCATTAATCACTAATACAAATCAGATTTATGGATATTAACTGCAACCATCCAACACTAATACCATAGACTTTTATGGCTGTTATTTACAACCATCTAAATGCATAATACATCGAATCTCATGGCTGCCACCTATAGCCATTCAAATCATAATAAATAAGAGAAAGGATGGTTTCCACCTACAACCATTTGAATCATACGAAAAAGAAGAAAGGATGGATACCACATACAACCATTTGAATCATAAGAAAGAAGAGAAAGGATGGTTTCCACCTATATCCATTCGAATCATAAGAAAGAAGAGAAAGGATGGTTGAGAAGGTTCATAGCAATCCATAGTTATAATGTACGAAGGCCATCAATCTTGCATACAATCCATGTACATAAACACAGTATAAATCAACCTCCATGAGAACGTATACACAATAAAATAACATGAATAAACATATGAGCAAATACTTATCTTCAAGAAGCGAAATTGGATCCAATCGGACAACTTTCCACCCAGCCATAGACATAATCAAGTTGAATCCCACTTGAACATGTAACCCCCGAGTTGAGGCCATCCACTAGTAGAGGCACACTCAGTATAGAAACTCTTAGAACTCCTCTTCCGAGAAACCACAATACTTCCCACTACTACTTTCCTGTCCACCTCCACTACCTATGGGATGTGACTCCCTTCACCTAACTCATCCCTTAGGATATCACCACCCCATTTCCTAGCTTCCTATGTGAGAACTTGGACTAGTAGAGTGAACTCAAGGAAGCAACAAAATCATACAAATAGACTGAATCTTTGATAGGATCCCACAACAAACACTAAGTCCCAACACAGTCTTAATACTGTCAATACTCATAATACAGTGGGATAGCACAAGTCAAGTGAGCCAAAGCTCAGGATTGACTTCAACAATGAGAGAGCACATGAATTTATAGCACAAGGAGGCCGACTCTAACCCAAGGGAATTAAATTGAATTAGAGAAAGGAAAGGTTAGGTTTCATCATGGAGTCTTAACTCGAATTAGTGGAGTGGTGGTTTAGTTAGGAGATTTCCTTTCCTGGATTAGCACCATAACGAGTTAACAAAAACCAAGGAGTGGAGCATAAGGAGGGTGCACTAGTCATGAGGGGTGAAAGAGTGGATCTAATAGGATCCTCATTGACCTGTAAGCACAAAAATAGGGAACCCCAACTAGATTTGGGGAGCAAGGGAACACCTTTGGAGGTGGAGGCAAAAATGAAGGAGGTGGAAGCTAAAATCTAGCTTATAACTCCTAGAATCTAGGGATAGGGCACTGTAGTGCAAGTGGGGCCCACAAAAGAGTATCCTTCATCCAAGCAGGGTGCATTAGGAAAGGGGGCCCAACTAAGGCATGAATAAGGTGCAATAGTAACTCCATAGGCCAAAATAATCAAAAGTAGGGTCCATTGTACAATGTTTCGATGACCAAAATCTCTAAAAGTCACCAAGGTGTAGATATGAACTAGGATGAATAGAAACAAGTTCTAAAGTGATAGGAATGTCCCCATTCCCCCTCACACTATGGATTTGATGGCCTCCCATACTCTTTTAGTTGTCTTCGTCGAGCCAGTTGTTTATTTAATTTCATAACAACAAGAACAAGAACAACAACAACAACAATAATGTTGAAGTCCATAGTCATATTAAAAAGAAAATAATCATTAGTCTGGGGCTTAACAACCAGGGTATTACATCCGCATCCCCTTAAAACAATGCATTGTCCTTGATTAATATTTATTATAGACATGCCGCAACACAAAATTTCAAAATAGTTGAGGGTATGCTTCCCTCATAACATCATCTAGTTCCCAAGTAGCATCCTTGGGATTGTAATGGGTCCATTGGACCTTTACCTACCTTATTTCTCAATTCCAGAGCAACTTGACGTTGCTTCCAAAGATGGAAATAGGTTGTACTAGAAAATTCCCTTCTGGTTCCACCTGAATCACATTCCAATCAATCACATTATTAGCATCAAGTATATACTTTTTCAACAAAGAGACATGAAATACACTATGCACTTTTATGCAAGAAGGTAATGCAATCTCATGTGCAATGGCACCTATCCTATCTAGGATCTCAAAGAGTCCATAATATCTAGCATCTAACTTGAAACAGTTCCCCAAGTTCAAGGAACTCTTCTTGGGTCTAACTTTCAAAAAGACGTGATCTCCAACTTTAAATTGTCTATTAGTCATGTTTTGATCTTCATAATTTTTCTTTATGTCTTGAGCTTCCTTTAGATTTTGTTTGATCTTAACCATATGATCCTCCATATCCTTCAATAGTTCCGGTCCAACAATGATTATGTCCAATGGAATATCCTAACTAATAGGATTATTTCACTTTGTTCCATACATAGCCTCGAAATGACTCATCTTCAGAGAGGCATGATATCCCGTATTATATGCAAACTCTACTAAGTGTAAATAATCTTCCCATTTGGATGGTTGATCCATCACACACATTCTTAACATGTCTTCAATCACTTGATTAACACTTTCTATCTGACCATCTGTCTGAGGGTGGTATGTTGTACTCATGTTCAGAATCGTGCCAAATCCTTCGAACAATATTCCTTTCCAAAACTTAGAAGTAAATTTTGAATCTCTATCTGACACTATAGCTTTCAGAATTCTATGCAATCTGGCAACCTCTTTCATGTAAATGTCTGCAATGTTAGGTTCCTTGTGAGTTGTATTTACTGGAATAAAGTGTGCTTCCTTAGTTAATTTATCTACCACAACCATGAGAGCATCATTATGCAGTCTCGTCTTAGGAAAATTTGTGATGAAACCTATTGTCACTACATCCTATTTCCATTTAGGTATCGGCAATGGTTGTAACAATCTTGCTGGATGTCGATGCTCAAATTTAACCTTCTTTCATTCCATGCATCTAGCTATGTACTCTGCAACATCATTCTTCATCCCTGGCCAAGAGTAATACTTCCTCACTACTGATGTTGTCTTATGATAACTTGAATGTCCAACATAGGGAACATCATGCATTTCCTTCAGAACCATCTTCCTTATATATCCAGAATTGGGTACATAAACTATATCTTTATGCATGAGAATTCCATTCTATTCCAACTTATACTTATCAAATTTATGTGGTATTTTTGTTGTTGTTGCAATCCTTCTTTTACTTGTTGATAGTGTTCATCTATAACATTGGCTTCAGTGATATTATCCTTCAAATTTGATCTACTAGTGTTGATAGTTGCTATATGCATCACATCTATCTTCCTACTAAGTGCATCAACTACCATACTCACCTTACCTTTGACGTGCTTGATGTCAAAGTCATTTTCGCATAACAATTCCATCCACCTTCTTTGTATTGCATTCAAATTAGGCTATTCAAACAAATGATTCAAATCATCATGATCAATTCTTAACTCAAACTTCTTACCCATCAAATAATGTCTCCACATCTTCAAGGCATGAATGATAGCTGCAAGCTCTCAGTCATGAGTGGCACAGTTATTCCCATGTTCCTTGAAATTTATGGATTCATAACCGATCAAATGTCCATCTTGCATAAATACTCCACCAATGTCTTTCTTACATGCAGCTATGCACATGACAAAGCTTCCATCAGGATCCACAATATTCAGAACTGGTGCACTGGTAAGCATTTCCTTAAGTCTTTGAAAACTATCTTCACACTTAGGATTCCATTCGAACTTCACACCCTTCCTCTACAAAGATGTGATAAGATGATCTAACTTTGGGAACCCTTCAATGAGCCTTCAGTAGTATCCACCTAACCCCATAAAAGATCTTACTTCTGATACATTCTTTAGTGTCCGCCATTTCATAATAGCTCTTATCTTCTCAATATCTACTGAAACACCTTCTTCAGATGTGATATGTCCTAAGTAGTGGATTCTACTCTAATAGAAAGAACACTTACTTAGCTTGGTGTACAACTGATGTTATTTAAGTACTTGCATTACTAATATTAGATGTTCTTCATGTTCTTCTTCTATTTTGGAATAGATAAGGATTTCATCCAAGATACAATTACAAACTTATCCAAGTACTTTCTAAAAAATCCATTCATTAAACACATGAATATTGCTGGTGCATTTGTCAATCCAAAAGGTACCACTGTAAACTCATAATGTCCATACCTTGTTCTGAATGTTGTATTACTGATATCCTCATTCTTAATTCTAATATGGTGGTATCCAGACCTTAAATCTATCTTTGAAAACACTTTGGCTTTTCTCAACTAATCAAACAAGTCATCAATCCTTGGCAAGGGTTACTTGTTTTTAATTGTTGCTTTGTTCGATTGTCTATAATCTATGTAGAGTCTCAGAGTTCCATCCTTCTTCTTTACGAATAAAAAAATGGCTCCCCAAGGTGAAACACTGGGTCTTATGTATCCTTTCTTCAGTAGCGCTTCTAACTGTATCTACAATTCATTCAACTCTGGGGTACTCATTCTATAAGGTGCTTTAGATGAGAAATCAACGTCTCTCTTAGGAGGCATTCTTGGTGGTTCTTGAAATATATCTACAAACTCTTGTAGCACTAGATAGTCTTGCAGTTAGGGATCTTTTCCTTCCTTTGGCTCCTCCACATGAGCTGCATACAACTGGAATCCTTTCCTAAGAAGATTCTTCAGCTCCAGAGCTGTGATTTTACTCATAGAAATGGGTCTAGGTATAACTTTGATTGTCACTTGGTTTCCTTCTTCATACAAACAATTATAAGTTTTATTATGACAATCAAGTATGGTATGATGTGCATCCAACGAATCCATGCCAATCAATACATCATATGATCCCAAGGGAATGGTGTTTAATTCTGCAAAGGTTTTTAGTCCATTCATTTCTAAAGGAGACTCTCTTACAACTTCTTTGATTTTTCTCTTGGTTCTGGTAGCTAACTGTACTAGACTTGTTGTCTCAAGCTTGCTTTTCTTCAAATAACACTTATCAACTAGGTTAGGTGTAATGTAACTATTGGTAACTCCACAATCAATCAAAATAACTATGTTTTTATTAACAATATTACGACTTGTGATCAACTTGCATTCCATCCAAGGCTACATAGATTCTTTAAACACTTCGACCAACATATCCAACCATTGAGGCCTCTTGGATGTTGTGAATGTTTCTTTTATTATGTGGGAATTGACTAGAAAAGTGATTCTCCTTACATATATAACATTCAATAGGGGTTCTTTTATCCGAATGTTCTTCCCTTGGCCATCCTCGCTGATAAGAATTACTATTTCTGAATGTTGAAGGATGGAATCCTTTATTTCTCTGCTCTTGCTTGTTCTTCTCCATGTCCTTCTGGTTCTTCTGATATAGAGCCTTGCTCTTATTCTGTTCATATAGATGTTTTTCCTTCCAGATGGCTTACTTCAGATTATTTGGTCCATCATATTGGATTTGATCTCTATAAGATTCTGGTAGACCACTTAGGAACATTTGAATCTTTACCTTTGAATCTTTGATGAAACCAACATACTTCAAAAGTTCTAGGAAAATTTTCTCATAAGATTCCATAGTCATACTTCCCAACTTGAGCTCAAAGAATTCCTCCATCTTCTTGTCATAGTAGTGTTTGAAGAGATATTATTTTTGGAAGTACTTCTTAAACTTTCTCCAAGATATTCTACCTTCATCGATATCTTTTAGCTTAACTAGATGATCCCACCAAATGGAGGCTTTACCTTGCAGATGGTAAATGGATACTCTTGCTTTCATATTAGGTGTATACTGATGCAACAAGAAAAACTTCCTAAGTCCTAATAATCAAGCTTCGACATCTTCTCCTTCCTTTACTTCTCCATCAAAGTTTGGGGGGTTGATCCTTCTTACTTCTCCTACTAGTTCATCACAGGAAAACCTCATTTTCTTATATCTCACTGGGGATCTTCCAGAGCTACTCTTTGAGCTACTAGATGAATACCCCCTCTTCTTTACTATATGATGAGGTTTCCTCGAAGATGATCTAGACCTCACATAATCTCTTCTATGTCTCTTTGTCAACTATTATCTGGATGGTCTTCAACGACTTTATATCATTCATGATTTGTTCCTGAATGTGGATGATCCTTTCATTATCCTCCCTACACTTCCTTACTGAATATTCCAAACTTAAGGGTTTAATGCTCCTTTTATGTCTACTTGACCTTACTTCTCTTATTCCAACAAACTCCTTTTCTGGGATATAGGGCATCTATCCTTCTTCGAAATCCATCTCCGATATATGATTTCCTACTGCTATACTTGTACTTACCGAGTCTCTAGTCTTCACCGGTTTAATTAAAATTTCTTCTCAATAGCCACACTGCTTACTCAATCATTCACTGGAAACTGCAATGTGTTTATTATCAATTATTGTTAGCAGACTACACACCGGTATAAGTTTATTATTATTCAACTACTTTTCCATTTTAGTTATAAAGAAATAATCCAACTCTTCTACTCACAATCCACCTACTTGGACAATGGTGTCACTAGGACAAAAAGGGGAGTTAGAAATATTTTTAGGATTTCTCCTTATCGGCTAGACATCAAGTCCATAGTTGTCCCAGGCTAATAGTTTAAGTAAATAGTTCACAACATTAAGATGCATGTATCTATACAATATTATATAATTTAAGGCTTATTCAATGCATAACAACTCTAATGCATATTCACAAAATGATCGTAACTTTGCAGAAGGCCCAATAGCTGCAGTGTTGAAACCCTCAGCTCTGATACCACTTTGTAATGTCCCTGAATCAACTAACGACATAGGCACTATGAAGCCTAGGGAAAAGGGATAAAACCAGTATAGGACAACGGATTAAGGTGATCTAAGGTTAGGCCAATAATCCATACAAGCAATAAATTAAAAAGTCTTACCCCTTTTAAAATGAAAAGCATAAAACTCAAGCCTCACATTTTCCAATATGCATGCTATTGAATGCAATTATGTTGTAATTGTAAACATTGATTGTACATGAGTAAGGCACAATAATTGGTATCTCAAGTAACCATATAATGATTAAAAACATAGAATTATCCCATGTACTTGAGAGTATTTATTGGATTGTAGTATTATTGAAAACATGATTGTAAATAATTGATTGATGTTGTAAGCATCCACTTTTATATTGATATGAGGATATTAGTTCTATTATGAGTGTGTTGGTTGGTTTACTAGTAAGTAATAACAACATTAAGGACACATCCACGAGATACCATCTATGATCCACACAACGATGGCAAAAACATAGACACAAGCTGCCATCTACAACCTTCAAAATCAGATCTCATGGCTGGACCCTACAACCATCTTTTACTAGTAAAACTCAAACTCTATGGCTTCCCTCCCTCTAGCCATCAATCACTAATACAAATCAGATTTATGGCCGTTAACTATAGCCATCCAACACTAATATCACATAATTTTATGGTTGTTATTTATAGCCATATAAATGCATAATACATCGAATCTCATGGCTACCAACAACAACCATTCGAATCATAAGAAAGAAGAGAAAGGATGGATTCCACCTACATCCATTCGAATCATAAGAAAATAGAGAAAGGATGGCTGAGAAGGTTCATAGAAATCCAGATTTATAATGTATGAAGGCCATCAATCTTGCATAAAATTACTGGCATACAATCCATGAACATAAACACGGTACAAATTAGCCTCCACGTGAACATATACATAACAAAATAACATGAATAAACATATGAGAAAATACTTATCTTTAAGAAGGGCAACTGACTCCAATAGGACAACTTTCCACCAAGCCATATACACACTCAAGTTAAATCCCACTTGAACAAGTCACCCCTGAGCTGAGGCCACATATCCACTAGGAGAGGCACACTTAGTCTAGCAACTCTTGGAACTCCTCTTATGAGAAACCACAATACTTCCCACTACTACTTTCCTGTCCATATCCATTGCCTATGGGATGTGACTCCCTTCACCTAACTCGTCCCTCGGGATATCACCACCCCATTTTCTAGATTCCTGTGCGAGAACCTGGACTAGTAGAGTGAACTCAAGGAAGCAAGGGAATCATCCAACTAGAATAAATCTTTGATAGGATCCCACAACAAACACTAAGTCCCAACATAGTCTCAATATTGTCAACACTCACAACATAGCGGGATAGCACTAGTCAAGTGATCCAAAGCTCAGGATTAGCTTCAACAAGGAGAAATCACATGAATTTAAAGCAAAAGGAGGCCAACTCTAACCCAAGGGAATCAAATCGAATTAGAGAGAGGTAAGGTTAGGTTTCATCATGGAGGCTTAACTCGAATTAGTGGAGTGGTGGCTTAGTTAGGAGACTCCCTTTCTCGGATTAGCACCATGAGGAGGAGTTACCAAAAACCAAGGAGTGGAGTATAAGGATGGTGCACTAGTCATGAGGGGTGAAAGAGTGGGTCCAATAGGATCATCAATGGCCTGCAAGCACAAACATAGGGAACTCCATCTAGGTTTGGGGAGCAAGGGCAAAGTTTTGGAGGTGGAGGTAAAAATCAAGGAGGTGGAAGCTAAAATCTAGCTTACAACTCCTAGAATCTGGGGAGAGGACGCCTTAGCGTAAGTGGGGCCCATAAAAGAGTTTCTTTCATCCAAGGAGGGCGCATTAGGCAAGGGGGGTCACTGAGGCATGAATAAGGTGCAATAGTAACTACATAGGCCAAAATAATCAAAAGTAGGCTTCATTGTACAATGTTTGGGTGACCAACAACTCTAAAAGTCACCAAAATGCAAATATGAACTAGGGTGAATAAAAACAAGTTCTAAAGTACTAGAAATGTCCCCATTCCCCTTGACATTGTGGAGTCCATGGCCTCCCATACTCTTTTAGTTGTCTCTATTGAGCGAGTTGCTTATTTAATTTAATAACAACAACAGTAAGCCAAAGTCCATAGTCATATTAACAAACAAATAATCATAAGTCTGAAGCTTAACAACCGGGTTATTACAAGTTTACTAAGGATGGGATTCAAAAATATGGAAAAGTATTCTATGTATTTACACAAAAACCCAAGTACACACATACACATAACCTATAAACCCAATGAATACTTTTGTCCAATTGAAATTCTAGTTCTAGTTATGCTACCTATAACCTTCCATACCTGCTCAAGTGCACACATATACATAACCTATAAACCCAATAAACCCTTTTGTCCAATTGAAATTCTAGTTCAAGGTATGCTACCTATAACCTTTAATACTTCATATTCATTATCAATTTTGAATTCTTAAATAAATGAAAGGAAAATTTAAAACATAAAAGCAAGCGTACACAATAACAAAATTTTCAATCACTTGTTTTTGTTTTTCAGCTTTAGCCTCTAACCTTACGGTAAGTATTATTTAATTTAACATTAGCTCTTCAGAAATTTGTAATGAACGAGAAAAAGTTAAAACAATGATATTGGAGGTGTCACAATCTTTCATTTTCCAAGGTAATTTTGGATAGAAAATGATGCAAGTTCTTATTTAATGGAAGGTACATTTTTGTTTGGATATTAAAAGGTCCACCCATATCTTCTTTGGAGGAGAAATTAGGGTCATGTTTTTCAAACATGATGTTACTTGTCTTTGAGGAAACTTCCAAGCAGAGTCAAGGTGGGACATTGATGAAATGGGCATTCATCTTTTGAGGGCACTCTTAATGGGAGACAAATTACATCAAGTTGAAAAACATGGTCAGACAAATCACATCAGGTTGAAAAACATGGCAATGTGTAAATCTCAATAAGGTTTTAATATAAAGTTTTGAGAATTTTTTATTTAAAAATATATGTATAATTTTAGTGGTTTTATTAGTTAAGAATATGTGGTTTTTTTAAATGTCACAAATTTGATAAAGTATCTATATCTTCAAAAATTTTAGTAGTCAAATTGTTCTTGGAAAAAGATATTTTATCATACAAATAAAACGATCTCTTCATATTTAAATTAACCATAACCTTGAAATTATATTATTATTATTATTTATCAAACCATTTTTCAAATCTCTACTTATTAGATTTCCAAAATTGAGGAATTGAATTATAGTGCTCTATGGTCTAGACATGTGAAAAGGAGAAACATTCTGTCAATTAGAATCTATTGGTCACTTTGAAATTATATTATTATTATTATTATTTATCAAACCGTTTTTCAAATCTCTACTTATTAGATATCCAAAATTGAGGAATTGAATTATAGTGCTCTATGGTCTAGACATGTGAAAAGGAGAAACATTCTGTCATTTAGAATCTATTGGTCACTTTGTATATATCAAATATCTGCCGTAAAAATTTGTGCAGTCACATCAGGACATAAGTGGACAAGAAAGGTTGACGAAAATGTTTATTGTACTACATTAAACGAAGTGTGGGGGCACTGGGGATGGAAGAAAATTGAGGACAGTTTGATAGGAAACGTGGGATACCTTTCATTTTTCCAAAGTTGTTTGTTTGGTATTAGCCAAAATTGGTGGTTAGGGGCTATGGCTTTTACAATGACAGTATATGTTCTTAAGATTTTTAACGATGATATATTTTAGAATTCGATCACCCACAAGATATTGTTCACTATTTTTTTTAATAGAGAAAAATGAATGTGATTATTAATTTTAATTTAATTTAGTATTTCTTTTTATTATTAATTTTTTTTTTTATAATTTTGTTATTAAACATTTAGTCAAGATAGTAATGAGAAACTCATTATACAATATGTGACATAAAATAATTCAATAATAATTATATTGATAGGTGTTTATATTTTAGAATTTGGGGTAGACTACTATCTATGTTTTTCCTAGATTGAAGGAGGATGAAACAAGTGTACTGTCGAGATTGATTTTATGGTCGTTGTTCAAAATTCAAAATAAACAATTATAAAACAAAAGAAATATAAAAAATAACTGGTAGTTGATGCATGGATAACTCATAGCTCATGCATGGATAACAGGTAGTGACAACCAGTTTAACTAAAGAAGGTAATAGGTAGTTGAGGCATAACAATAGATAATTACGACTAAGCATGGAGAACAAGTAATAGATAAATTGTTCATGACACTCAACTTGTGACCTATTGGTGTTCACCAAGTGGTTGTGCTAGTTTTTTTTCAAGAAGAACAAAATTGTACTTTCGCTATTATAATAATAAAAAAGCACTCCTCCTTACATAGGCAAATGAACCAAAATTTATACTTCTCGCTCCATCATTGCCACATAACAAAATAGCTTTCCAGGAAAGTAACACATAAAATAACTGAGATACCATCACCAAAAAACAGATCCCTCGAGAGACTGATAATCACAACATACTAAGACATAGATCCTTCCACCAAAATCAAGAGAATAGAAAAGGAAAGTCTAATCGTCAAAGAAAGGTGAAGATCCTTGATGTTCCAGATTACCATCTATCCATTCATCCCAAAGGAGTATACCTTCCTCCTCAATGAGTGCTTCTTTCAATAAAGCATCTGCGATGTCATTGATCTCTCTATAAATATGATCAATGGTCCAATCATAAAAAAGAGTTTAGAAGAATCTCGATTCTCTGGCACCAGTGCTGGAATGTGAGGAATTTAAGAATGTGAATTTTCTTAGCCCAATTTACAACCATCATGAAGTCTCCAAAAATTCTCATAGTATCTTCCAACATTACTTCCAAACTACTCCTGTTTAATCTTAAGAAATAAAATTCTATAAACAAATAACATAAACTATAAACCATGAAATTAGAAAACTATAATTTTAGAAACAACATTATAATCAAACATATATTTCTATGAAAATCAAACATCATTATAATTTTACAAAATTAAAAGTAAACTAAACTGACATAAATTTAATTTTACTTATTCAATTTTTTAAATATTAAATAATATTTCATTTTTTTATTTAAAATTAAGATGAATATATAGAAATTATTAATTCTAAGAAGTTTAGACAAAATTACAAGTTTAACGATATAAATAGCAATGAATAAAATTAGTATTTTATTAATTTTATTGAGAAGAAAATAAAAACACGCTGAAACATTTGGAAAATCATTTAGCACAAGAAGTAAAACATTAATTCTTAATTTATATAGATTAATACAAGATTAATTAAATTAATAAATACAATTCTTAATTTATATAGATTAATAAATTAATGCAAGATTAATTAAAGTAATAAATAAAATCAATTTGTTGTTATTAATATAATATATATTAAACTATCTTTAGCGGCAAGTGGGGTTCTTATTATAACATATTGGATATCGAAGGAAATATTACTAATCACATATGAATGGGGTATGAGATTAGCAATGAATAATCCTATCGAAAGTTTTAATTTTGGGAGACTTCGAGTCTTAGTAATCTTATAGGGAAGGAAAAGGGTGTGTAAAAAGGGATCAATTATTGGAAGATTCTAAAGAAGAATTGTTGATCTTCTAAAGCAGATCAAAGAATCCAATGTTTTGGATATAAGTTAGTACAACAACATTATTGCAAATAGGTTTGCAAACTAGGTTATTCATTTGGAAAGGGGATATTTAAATAAAAATGGAGGTAATTTGCAATGATAGTGGCTCCCCTAAGTCGTTAAGGTGATGAATGCATTGCATGGGAGACAACTGGTGCCTCATTTACACACCAAGTACAGGCCCTTCACCACATTAAACCTCACGCATGGGAGAAATTTCCCGAGAGCCTTTGCTTAGATTGGTCTTTGGTATTGTCTTATTTTTTTATGGTGCTTTTCTCAAGTTCATCTGTTGCTCAAGTGGGATGTATTTGCTAGGAGATATCCACGTTGTTGGTTTGGGGACTTCTAGATTGGGTGTGGTCATGCAAAATAAGCATTGGTGCAGGTCAAGTAACTCAAATTCTTGTTTTGGTTGGAGCTAGCTTATTTGTGCTGTTTGTATGGGAGATTTGGGTATGTTACTTGTTGGTTTTCCACTCCTATCTCCTTGATTGGAGGGTCAAAGAAAATGCTTAACGATGTATAAGGAATGGAGAGTTCAAGTTGGTGTTTGGTCTCATGTGAGGTTAGGAGGAATATCGAGGATTTGAAGGACATGTTTCATCATTTGAATTGACAACTTGAGACTATTGTGGTTTCCATTGAGCAAGTATCCTCTCACGTTTCTCACTTGGAAGTTCACATTGATGATATGGAAAGCCAAATGCATGGGCATGGAGGCTAGTTGGAGCAATTGACCAACACCATTGACGCTCACTGAACTGTTTATGGGAGGGCACTCCTAGAAAATGAAACATGTTGACTCTAGAATGGCGGAAGGGCATTCAGTTCAACAAAAATGGTCAATTTCTAGCTCCCCCAACCAGGAAGAAGAAAATTGTCACTTAATGGAAGTGCACAATGGTTGTACCTCTCTTTACTATCCTATATATGTTGTTTTTGTACAATTATGTTAGGCTAATTTGTCATGGTTTATAGTCTTCAGTTCTTTTTCAAAGAGATGATAGTGGTTTTAAAGTATCAGGCTGATGAAAGCTATTTTAATAGTTCTTTGTTAAGTAGAGAGCAATTTAGCTATATGGAATAGTTTGTACTCTCTTTTGACTATTTTTCCTAGTCTTTTAATGAAAAAATATACCATTTTTATTAATAAATAAATATTAAACTATAAATAAAAATTACTTCTAAAAAGTAAAAGAAATGTGTTAGGAACCCGTGTCAACCCTTCTCTTTACTTTGTTAGTATATTGTTGTTGGACGCATATGGTTTGTAAGTTGTCCCGTAGTATTTGTTGATCCATAGTTTGTATTACCCCATGGTATTGACCCATAGTATTGGACGCATATGATTTGTAAGTCGTCCCGTAGTATTATATGTCCCATGGTATTGACCCATAATATTGGGCATAGACTTAGTATATAAGTGTGTGTTGAGGCCAATGATGGTACCATGAAGTTATTTGTATTGAGCTTGCTCAAAGGAGGTTTCCCCCTCGAAGTGGTATGCGATCAATAAAGCGATTCCGAGTTCTGTTATTTCTGCTATCTCGTGTGTTTTCATTAATTAATTGTTGCAGGTTCTTCAGATCTGGTATCAGAGCACTTTCTTGGGCTCACTGGGTGAAATTTCTGTCCAATTTTTTTTCGCATCTGTTGCAGGTTCGAATCTGGGAATAATCCCTATCCGCTTAACTGTGGGAAATACTTGGGCATAAGCCCTAAAACACATTGTGAGGAGTACCACAGGAACCCCGAAGTAGCTAGCCATTGAGAGGACCTGGCAGTGAAAATGGCAACGACCCCTACCTGATTGACTAGTTCCCACCCGTGAGGTAAACCAAGAGTTGTCGTTTGTGGCAAAGAAGTTATCAGTTTTACCTGATCCATGGAGTGAGGGGTACTGCCTCAATACGCAAGCCGTCGGACAACATTGGTGGCCGAGTGAATCCCCTTAACCGTTAGGAAGCCGAGCATACTTAGGGTCCATATCTATTTTCAGCTGATAAATCGCAGATTTCCTCTGCCCATAACTGTTTCCGGTCACTTCCGCGTCATTGCAGATCCATCTGTTGTCGATCACTTCTGCGTCGTTGCAGATCCATCTATTGCCGATCACTTCCGTGTTGTTGCCAATCCCTTCCACGCCGTTGAAGATCCATTTCTGAAAAAAAAAAAAAAACTATTTTTCCACCATATCTCCCTTGTTTTAAATCTGTTCCCCTTGAAAATTCCCTGACACCCCTGCAATCCCATTCTACACATTTCATTCCTGAGGACCCTATCCCAAATTCCACTTCCCAACGCCATAAATTCCACATTTGTCTATTTTTAGGGTTTAACTTCTTCGATTTTCACCCAATCGCCTTCAAATTTTACCATAGTGTTCATTTCATATTTCTGCTTCTTTGTCCCTCTCTGTTAAATTTTCTCATTCTTTCACCCCGCTTCTGAAATCCCCCTGTTCTGCTTCCCTGTCCCTTTGAAAGTGTCCAAAACCTAGTCAAACCCAAATTACCCATCAAATTATTTCCCAAATCCAGATTTTTCTTTACTAAAACAGTTTCTGTTTTTGCTTATCTACCCACTCAAAAAAAAAAAAACTCCTGGTTATGGTTGTCACCCGTGCAGGAGCAAAAACCATGGAGGAAGCACTTGTAGCCATCCAAACCAAACTCCAGGATCTGGATGGAAAATTTCTCAGCCTCCATATTCAACATTCAGCCATGAACAATAACCGACAGCCAGAATCTTTTGCAACCACTGGGTTCTCTTCTTCCAGCAATTTTTGTGGGCCGAAGCTTGATTTTTCTCGCTTCAATGGTACTAATCCGACTGGATGGATATACCGAGAAGAACAATATTTTAGTCTGCATAATACTTTTGATGTCCAGAAAGTTCCACTTGCATCCTTTCATTTGGAACAAGAAGCCCTTCAAGGGTACTGTTGGCACATCAAAGCTCATCACGAGCCAAACTGGATATATTTTTGCCAACTCCTTTTGCAACGATTTGGTCCTAGTGCTTTTGATGACTTCATAGGAGCACTCACTAAACTTTTCCAAATTGCCACAGTGAGAGAGTATCAAATAGAATTTGAGAAACTGGCCAATCACACAGAAGGATTGTCTGATGAATTCTACAGGAGTTGTTTTATCAGTGGTCTTAAGGATGAAATCTGGGTTGGGTCAAAGTGTTCTGTCCCAACAGAATGATGGAAGTCCTAGGGTTGGCTAAGTTAGCAGAGGACAAGATTGCAACCCAACAACGCTCCAAACCCTCCTTTGTTCCCTTCAGAAATATGGGTTCCCAACGACCTCCCATCACGCCAGCTCCTCGACAAAATTCTATCAAGCATTTGTCTGAAACATAGATGTAGGCACGCATAGAAAAAGGGCTTTGTTATAATTGTGATGAGAAATTCACTTGGGGACATAGATGTGTTCAACAAAAGCTTTAACTCTTGGATGTGGATTCTCCGCCTGCCTTTGAACTTGGTGAAGAAGCTCTAGCTACAATTGATGATCAGGTCGACATTCAACACCCGCATGTTGACCCCCCATCTCAGGATGACCCACCAAAGATCCCTCTCCATGCTGTAACTGACGTCACCACCCCACAAACAATGCAGGTCAGGGGTTACTTCAAGAATCTCCCTCTGACCATACTCATTGATTCTGGTAGCACTCATAACTTCATTGACCCTCGAATTTCCAAACAGGGTGACTGTTTTGTCCATCCTTGCTCCAACTTTGAAGTCATGGTTGCCAATGGGGGCACCTTACCTTGCAAGGGGAAGTGTCACAATGTGCATATCTCCCTGGAAGATTATAACCTGCGGTCTGACATGTTTGCCTTGTCCTTAGGCAGATGTGATGTGGTTTTGGGCGTTCAATGGTTATGCACACTTTGCCCCATTTTATGGAATTTTACTGAACTTTGGATGCAATTTTCAGTCAATGGGAAAACAACACAAATTTACGGGCTTACAACCAGGGTCTCTTCACATCATCAGTTCACATCGCCTGGAAAAGATCTTTAAGAAGAATTCACATGGTGTCATCGCTCAGCTCCATTCCATTCAGATGCACCCATCAACGGTCTCCACTACTTCCTTGGATAGATATGCAGGTGTCTTTGTTGAACCAGTGGGCTTGCCTCCTTCAAGAGCCCTTTCCGGTAAGAATTTAGTCGTATCTACATCTAAGAAGGAACTGATGGCTATTTTGCATGCAGTACAAAAGTGGCAGCCATCCCTATTAGGGAATTATTTCTGCATTAAGACTGATCTCCAGAATTTGGAAAATTTCCTAGAACAATGGGTCTCCTCCCCAGCACACCTGAAATGGGTTATCCAACTCATGGATTCTACCTATGAGATCACTTATAAGAAGGGTAAGGACAATCTGGTGGTAGATGCTCCTTCTCACACACTTGATGACTGAGTTTCTCTTATAGATATTTCTCTACTTGTTCCACATTGGTTGCAATCTGATCAACAGGGCTATCCCTTCTATGAACTCCATGCTTCTCCATCGACAGGGCACTATGGGTTCCTCAAAACGTATGACTGGGAACAATGTAACTTCTTTTGGAAGGGACTAAAATTGAAAATTCAACAGATGGTGGCCGACTGTGATACTTTCCAGGTCAACAAGGGTGAAACGACACTCCTTTCAGGACTGCTTGAACCCTTGCTCATCCCTACACAGATTTGGATAGCTCTTTCTATGGATTTCCTTGAAGCGCTCTGGTGGTATAATACCACATCTAAAATGATAGCATATGAAGCAGTTTATGGACAGGCACCGCCAATTCTTCTCCCATACACCCTCAGCAGTTCCCTAGTTCAAGAAATTGACTCAGTTCTTCAAAACCACGATCAAATTCTTCTCATTCTGCAGGACAATCTTTACATGGCAATAATTCGACTGAAACAACACGCCGATCAGCACTGTTCTGAGCGCCATTTTCATGCAGCTGATATGGTTCTTCTTCGCCTATAGCCTTCCAAGCAATCCTCCCTGAAACTCAAAAGGCATCAACTTCTCTCTCACTTTCTCACAGAGGCATTAATTCAGTGGCCCGGAATGCAACCCGAGGATGCTATAGGGGAACCAGTCCTCAATTTCCACATCTAAAGCTTTGAGGACAAAGCTTTTTCTAAGGGAGAGGGGATGTTAGGAACCCGTGTCAACCCTTCTCTTTACTTTGTTAATATATTGTTGTTGGATGCATATGCTTTGTAAGTCGTCCCATAGTATTTGTTGATCCATAGTTTGTATTAGCCCATGGTATTGACCCAGACATGAAAAAGGTAAAGGTGATGTTTGCTTTATTTGTGGTAAACCTGGACATTGGGCAAGCAAATGCCCAGAAAGAAAGTCAAGGCCAAGATTAGCAGCCTTGTGTGAGTCACTAGATCCTACTTGGTTGGATTTGTACAAAGTCTCTGCTTCTTCCCCAGATCCTTCAGATGAAATAATCTATCTTCCAGATTCTGAGTCTGAGTCTTCCTCGTGTACAGAAAGTGAGGAAAATTACCCAGCTCTAGCTAAATGTGGTCAGTCTTCATCTTCCTCTTCAGCGTCTGATTCCGACCCTGAACCACATTTAGGGGGGTGTGAGAAGCCAGAATTTGATTTTGATTTTTCATTGTATATGTTTTCTAGTTCCGTTTCTCCATATCAGCTTGAAAAACAGATAGCCGCTATTGATTTGAAGCTAGCTGCTATTCCTATTTATCGGCATGTAGAAAGAACAGAGTTAAGAGAGGAGAAAAAGGCACTGTAGCAAAGGTTGCAGAACTTGACAGAGTCAAAAGGTAAATCAAAGGCTACTGTAGCATTTAATCCAGTGGAATTATATCAAAAATACCCTGGTAGCCATACTGACAGGCAAGCACACAGAACTGATAGAGAGAAATATTTGAGAATGCAGTTAAAAGAGAAACAAGCAAAAATAAAGGAACTGCTAAAAGAAGTTGATGCAATCAAGCATGCTCTCATTGTTTTGGTTCAAGAAAAGGATCAATCTTTAGATGAAGAATTGTCCAAAGAAATTGAAAGAGTATGTGTTCAGCCAGAGCAGAAGGAAGAATCCCCTGAGTCTTCCCTTGAAAGATCTCCCTCTCCTCAGTCACAGAGCTTAAGCCTCCTTGGAGCCTTGTCTGGTCCCAAATTGTTCATTACCCTAGAGTTTTGCCTTGATGAATTTAGATCCTATCCAGTTCAGTGTTTGATAGATTCAGGTTGTCAATTTAACCTTGCTAGAGGTAATTCTATACCTTCTTTCTACTGGGAATCTACAAAAGAGTTTGGTTCAGCCATTCAAGGAACCCCTGTTTACTTGACTGGTAAAGTTAAGGATTTACTTGTATCTCTGTCTGGTGTAAATAGTTTAGTCTCTTTGTTTTGTTTAGATGCAGTTCGTGAGGATTGTGTCTTAGGTTCAGAATTTCTGATGAAAGTCAGTCCATTTTCTATAGATACAAAGAAAATGATATTCTCCTATACTGTAAATAATCAGTCTGTAAATCTCCCTCTCAGTCATAAGTTTGTACAGCGTTGTAAGCCATTGCCTGCTTCCCAGATTCTTCTTGTACAGTCCAAAGCCTCACTCAATAAAATGGACAGGTGTATTTCTTATGCAGAAGTACACAGTGAAAAGTTTCTTGCAGGGATCACAGAAAAGATTAAAAGGGATTGTTGTTCTGAAAGCCCTAATGCTTTCTGGACACGTGAAAAGTATTTTGTGTCACTTCCTTTTGATCCATTGCAAAAGATTCGGCCTATGAAAGCCTCTGCTAGATTAATGAGCCCAACATAAAGAGATTTATGTTCTAAGGAAATTCAAGATCTATTAAACAAAGAACTCATTGAACCTTCAAAAAGTCCTTGGGCATGTCGTGCATTTGTTGTAAATAAGCACTCAGAGCAGAAGAGAGGTAAGCCGAGGTTGGTGGTTAATTTTAAGCCACTTAATGCTGTCCTGCAGAAAATCAGGTACCCCTTACCTGATAAGGCAAGCTTGTTGCAGAAAATCACAGGTTGTTCTATTTTCAGCAAGTTTGATTTAAAGTCAGGATTTTATCAGATTGGCATTGAAGCCAAAGACAGGTATAAAACTGCATTTGTTGTCCCACATGGACAATACCAATGGAAGGTCCTACCTTTTGGAATAAACAATGCTCCTTCAGATTTTCAAAAGCGTATGGAGGATATATTTAGAGACATCCCTTGGTTAGCTGTGTTTATAGATGATATTTTGATTTGTTTAAAGAATTTACAAGAACATCTTAAACACCTGCAGCAGTTTTATGATTTGGTTTATAAACATGGTTTAGTTCTGTCTGAGTCCAAGATGGAAATTGGTAAGACAGAAATGGATTTTTTGGGTCTGCACATTAAAGGTGGTCAGGTAGTATTGCAAGATCATGTTTTGAAATCATTTGATCATTTCCCTGACAAGATATTAGAAAAGACCCAGTTGCAACGGTTTTTAGGTTGCTTGAATTATATCATACCTTTTTATAAAGGACAGGCTACTGACATTCATTGTCTGCAGCAGCGGTTAAAGAAAAAGCCTGCACCCTGGTCTGATGCAATGACTCTAGCAGTTCATCAAATAAAAGCTAGAGTAAAATCTCTGCCAGCTCTCCATCTTCCGCAGGGAACTGGTAAATTGATAGTTGAGACAGATGCATCCAATACCACTTGGGGTGGTGTTCTTCTTGAGGAAATAAGTGGAAAAGAAAATATCTGCGGATATGCATCTGGTTCGTTTAAAGGTGTTGAATTGAATTATCCCAGCAGCCATAAAAAGATATTGGCTGTAAAGAAAACTGTGAATCACTTCATTCTCTATCTTAAGCCAGTGCGTTTTACCATTAGGACAGATCTCAAAATAATGCCTGGTATATTCAAGAATGAGAATTTAATGGCAGAAAACAACAGTAGAATTTTAAAGTGGTTTATTTGGATTTCTAATTTTGACTATGATATTGTCTACACGCCTGAATATTTAAATTGTCTTGCTGATATGTTGACACGGGAAACTGTGCAGAAAGAAGTTCCCAGCTTAAGTATGTTTTCAGCAGGTGCAAGTTCCAGCTCTCAAACCAGAGATGACAAGGGAAAAGCCCCTATGCCAAATGTAGACCAGCTGCCAAGAAATGCTTTGTTTTTAAAGCCTTGGGATAATAGCTTAACAGATGCCGAGTGAAGAGAATTGCTTGATTTTGCAGATAGAGATCAGGCTGAAAGATATCTCAGTCTGACATTGATAAAACAAATCCAGGAGAATCCATGTAAGCTCCAGATTCTCGAAAGATGGGAAAAGAAAGCTTTCAATGGCTTTCGGAATGCTCAAGACCAGTTGAGAAAGTGTCGAGAATTATGGGTGGATTGTAATGAAGAAAAGAGTGGATTAGTCTGGTACATGGATATTGGTGAGGGTAACCTCACTTGGTCGTCCTACAACCTCATCCTTCAATTATGCAGAGAGCAAACCTCTCTAGTGATATGCGCAGATCCAGGCAACATGAGAAATAAAAAATGGCTTGGATGGACTGAGGTTTTCCTTGATAAATTTTTCCCTAGAGTAGATTGGCTCAATCGGCAAGCTAATTTTATTCTGCATTTGGAGGCTGATATGCAAGCTGCAGATCAGCATAATCAGTGGTTCAAGTTTCTGCTCAGACACCATGGTGGACGTTACACTCCTTTGGAACACACTGTTTATATCACCCAAAAGTTTATCAAAAGGGATATTAATGGTAACAGGTTGGACACCAAAGTTCATCGCAGAACCCTTCCTCTAAACTACAGAGTTGAATCTTTATTTGCCTCTGAGTTTATTTTTGGTCCAAATGAAGCTTTGCATGGTTCCGATGTGGAACAATGTTTTGGTGATTTGCTATATCCAGAAGATAGTTATTGGCAGAACACTGACTCTCAGCCTTACAACTGGGAGGATGATTTGGCAAAGCATGAAATAGAAGAGAATCTGTTTGATGAAGGAGTTCTAGATTGTGTTTGTGGTGGTGTTCCAGGTAGCGAAGATGGTGAGATCCGATGTGTCTGCGGATCTGGTTACAGTACTGATTAAAGTTAAAGTTCTTCTGTGGGAATGAAGCCGCTTGGTCCGTAATCCATGTGATTGGAATCTTTGTACATATTTTCCTATTTTTGATTGAAAGCCGTAGTGGGCTGGATAATGCTCCACTTTGTAATTTGTCGGCCATGTTTTCGGCCTTTATGCTTTCCAGGATGCTTTTGCCCCGATGTATTGTAATAAGAATAGTGACTGATATAAGTGGGCCAAGATTCTGTCGGCCACCGCATTTGCTTTCGGCGTCAGTCAGTCTTTGTCGGTTGTCATAGTATTGGGTCCCCGTATGGCCGAGCCTCGGAGGGATGAGATAAACATGATGTGGTCCCATCATGTCCCCGAGAATCTTAGCTTTTAACCGGTTGGTGTAGGTTTTAGCTTACCGGTAGACTGCCTTCATAGCTATAAATATGAGGATTGAGAGCTCATTTGGGATATCGAGTTGAGTCGCATGAGCAAGTAGTCCGCTCTGCAAGTAGGAGTCGCATGAGCAAGTAGTCTGCTCTGCAAGTCTGTAAGTCTGTGTGAGAGCCGAAGTGATTATGCTCTGCGAGTTGCCGTAACTGGTATAACATCGCATCAGAAAGCTAAGACTCGTCTCTGTAAATTAAGAGTCTGTGTAAGGGTGTGCTAGTGAGCATATCTTGGGACTCCCAGGAGCCTGCGAGTAGCTTCATGCCTTCGGGAAGTTGCAAAAGCTAAAAGGACCCAAGACATTGTGTTCAGACACAGTTGAGTGACAGTGGTGATGAACTTCGCAAACCGAGGTCGATCCACTACATGATTCTGTAATGTCTATTGCTGCAAAGATAATAAAAGTTTGAAGATTGGGGAGATCCTGGCGTAGTTGGTATCAGAGCCAGTTCAAGTTTGGAATTTTGCGATATTCTGGTAATACTCATGCTTAAATCTTATGTATGATATATAAATCTGCTGCAATATCATCTCTGTGTATGTGATTGGTTGATCTGTTCGTTTAAAACACTCTATTAAATAGTATCCTGTAGGCGGTGGAAATGACCGTTGAGCGGATTGTTGGAATCCAAAAGGCGTAAGAGTCAGTCTGACGTCGTAGCAGTAAGGCCCGCCAGAGTTAGGGGAGTAAGTCTACAAGGTTTCCGGAAGACTAGTTAAGTCAGCCCTCACCTTTTCATTTAAAAATGGATCCAACAATGGATGCTGTTTCGCTGACCCATTTAGAGTGTGAATCAACGAATGACACAGAAGTTTATTTAGCAGAAAGACGTCAGTCTTCTTTTAATCCTTCTTCTTCTGGAGAAGAATCATCATACATAACTATTAATGACCAGAATCCCTCAGAAAACTGGCAATTACCCCAAATCTTGCCACAAGATGTCTACAGACTTAATTGGTGGAATTTATATTCGGTCACTCAAATTAAAGTATCCAGTATTGATGTTGCTTTCACAGATAATCAAGAGCCTATTCATATCAGTTTACTTGACAAGGAACAAATTGATTGGGCACGATCTAAGAAATTTAAATATGCTCATTTTGGAGCAGTCAAGTTAGGCCTTGGTCCATTGGTATGCCCGCGTCTTGCTGTGTCGTCTTTATGTTGTGTTGTTGATACTCGTAATAATAAATTTTCTGATGCTGTCATAGGAGGGTTTACAGCCCCATTGCATGATGGTCCCGCTTTTGGAACCATCTATCCAAAGTTTTCTGTGAGTCTTGATGATCCGCATATATATAACATTCTGAAAGCTTATATCTTACCTAAAGGGTTTGACATGCAAAATGGCTCCCGCATCATCCAGTTAAAAGGCAGTGTTTGTATCCGCTTTGGTAATGACACTCTACCTCAGTTGTGATCCCATGTTCACTAGAGCTCTGTAGACTGCAACGTGGTGGAACAGCCCAATGCCAAGTCCAAAAACGCAACTCCTGTCACATTTAACTGGACTGGAATTAATTATCCACAATCTTGGGAACTAAAATATTCTGAGTTAAGACACTGGGAAAGGGTTGCTGCTACCATGAATCCAAAACCTTTGATATATGATGAAGCATCTTGTTCCTTTTGGTCAGCCCAAGAAGAGCCAATAAAAAGATTTGGTCCCCCTTTGATCAAGTCAACATCCATGTCCTCGTATAACAATACCAAGCTTCAAGCAATGTCGGATCAGTTGTCTAAAAAGTCTTTAGCAGAGTCCAGTAAAGAGTCTCCTGTAAATACTTCTTCTTATTCAGGTCTTTCAGATTTTTAGCATAGAGGTCAACATGCTGATTGTCCAGCATGCAGAAAAATTAAACAAAAATTACTTAAAAAAGAAAAGCAAAAAGAGTCTCTCCATGAGTTTCCCACTTTAGGAATGTTCTCTCTTCCTAGAGAAAAAGGAGGTATAGAAACCACAAATCCATCTGGTCAAAAGACTTTCCATCCAGGTAGAAATTTGCCAGAAGTTCCCTTTAGGAAATATGCACAAGATGGCTCTACCAAAAGAGAGTTTATGCCTACTAAAAGCTCAGCCGCAGATCAAACAGTCTCAGATGAGATTAAAATGGCAAATTGGAGTAACTTGCAGGCAACCCACACTACAAGAAATCTAGATGATATGGCCAGTGATATCCTTCTGTTGAAATATAACTGTTCAGAACAGAAAGAGCAGTTAAATAAGGTAATCACTAAACTTGAGTTATTAGATCACCTGCTTCATGACACGACCCAGATCCAGCAAGCCATAGAGCAAGCTTCTCAAAAGCTAGAAAGAAGAATGGCTGTGTTAGCTGAACGAAGTACAAAAACTCAGGAATTAAAACAGAAAAATTATATTGTTCCTGATCATGTTTTAAAGCTAGCCAGAAAGGGTCATAGCAATTTTGCTTCATTAGGTCAATTCAATGTCATCCCTAATGAAGAAAAACCGGAATGGGATTTCAGTGAGAGTGATGCTCTTAAGCAGGGAATAGAAGAATGGATCACTGAGTTCAAAAATTTCAGACCAGTACTTGATCCAAAATATATTGGTGATTTAAATATGATGGAAGAATCTTCCAACAGAAGAAGGATAGAAGCCCCTCCCGTTGAACATTTTGATACCCATATGCCCGATGCAAACTCTGCATCTGCTCCTCCTCCAAAAGTGTTTAATTTTGGGATTAACTCAATGAACAATCTGATCACTCAGATGCCAGAACAACCAGTCCTTAATATCCAGTGTCAGTCCCGTGAAGAAATCAAGAATGCTATTCAGCTGTTAACCCATTGGATATTGTACAAAAAGTAGCAAGATCATAACCTAACAGGTCAAATGTTAGGAACACAATTAATTGCTGGTTTGTTAGGACTTGCCTATGAGTGGTGGCGTTGGTTGCCACAAGAAACAAGAAATGAGCTGTTATCAGCAGATGATGCTAATGAACAAATTCTCTCTGCACTTGGCAAAGAATTCTATGGTCCAGAGGGTGGAGAAGATTATGACCACCTAGCCTCATTGTTTATGTCAGCCCGGCTATGTGATCTAAGCAAAGCAGAAGAATACTTTTGCTACATGCAGAAGTTACTTATTTCCTCTAGAAGATAAGGAAATCCAGCCTATCTTAAGCACTACTTGAGAAGCTACCCAAGTCATGTCCCAGATGCAGTAGAACAAGCTCTCAAGGATAAAAAGATAGAATTAAGAAGTTTGTCTCTTGCACAGTTGCATAATCATATTTTAGAAACATGGCAAGAGCACTGTCTTGACAAAAGAGTTAGTAAAGATTTTAAGAGGCACCAGAAGATGTTTTTTGCTTCCTTCTGTAAGGATGTAGTAGGTATGCCCGATTGGGGGTGTGGTGCACACAACCGTGGTCACTTTGGCAAAGGAGGTTGCCACTGTGAAAAGAGAAAGAAACATAAGAAGTTTTACACTTCTGAATCCAGGTATCATCCTGATCTGCCATATAAGCACAAATCAAAACATCGCTATAAAGGGTACAGATCTAAGAAGCCTTACAAAAAATCCAAGACGCATATGCTTTGTAAGTCGTCCCGTAGTATTATATGTCCCATGGTATTGACCCATAGTATTGGGAATATACTTAGTATATAAGTGTGTGTTGAGGCCAATGAAGGTACCGTGAAGTTATTTGTATTGAGCTTGCTCAAAGGAGGTTGCCCCATCGAAGTGACGTACGATCAATAAAGCGATTATGAGTTCTATTATTTCTACTATCTCATGTATTTTCATTAATTAATTGTTGCAGGTTCTTCACAAAATGCAATTAAATAAACATTCCTTCTGTAAGTAATAAAAAATGCAATTAAATAAACACTATTCTTAAAAGTAATAAAAAATGAAATGAGTTGGAAAAAGTTGTATTAAAACAATAAATAAATAAATTCAATTCAATTATGTCAAACATGAACTATAAAAATATGGTTTTTATTTAAAAATGTTTATAAAATAATTTATTTTATATAAAATTGGGATTAAAAATATATTATCATATTTATTTAAATATATTTAAATATATTATAATAATTAAGTATAAAATTTTATTGATATGGTTTTGAATCAAAATTTTAGGCTACTAAAAATTTCAAAAATATGATTAATTACATAACTCCAAAAGAAAAAGAATAAAAAGGATAAGTTATAACATTCTAATAAGGTTTACCTTGTGGGGCCATTTCTAAAAGAAAAAGAATAAGTTATGACATTTTAATAAGATTTACCTTGTGGGTGCATTTCTCTCCTCCTAATCACCATGCTTTGAAAGTGGGTGCCTTTTCAATATCTTATGGCTAAGGTAATGGTATATGGTCCTTCACTTTCAGTTGCAAGAGGATATATGCAAGTTCATTTTCATTTCTTTCTTATGCTATTCATTTATGTTTTTCTTTCTTTCGAGTCTTTTGGTTCTTTCCATTATTAACAAGAACATCTATGATAAACATCTATGATAAGCGTGCCTAGAAGGAAGTTTAAATATCAAATACTTTAAAATACATCTCTCCTATTGAACATGAACAACTTGACGTGTTTAAATATTTAAAAAAAATAATTTGAATGTACACTTAAATATGTGCTTTGAAAGTAATTTTATATTCATCTTTCACCAACACCTTTTTAATATGGCTTGATTTTAAGTGTCCCCTCCCAACTACTTTGCAGGATTCAAACTCGTGTTACCATATAAAATGAGGCCCGTCGAAACCAATCGTATTAGTGAAATTTAGTAACACTCATAAATATATTAATAAACACTACCAAAAACAATAAAATCTTAGAAATAAAAATATAATTTCTTAACAATAGAGAAATATTAGTTTTTTCGAGAATATATATAACAATGTTCTAATTTAAAGAACATATTGAGGTTTCACATATTATAATAAGAAACAATCCTGCTAAGAGATAAATTGTAATAATGAAAAACAAAACATAATTATTAGGTTCCTAAGCACTAAGTACTCCGTACTAGATTTTGTTTTCCTTCAAACCAAAACTTGCTTCATTACATTTAATGCGTACTAGATTTTGTTTTCCTTCAAACCAAAACTTACTTCATTACATTTAATGCATGCTCATCCTGCATTCGAAAATCAATTCATTTCTCACAAGTTTTTATTCTTACAGTATTACCAATACTCATGGATTTTTCATTATTGTTCTTCATAATATTTATATATATAGTATGATTGAAAACCTATGTAGAGTTTATGAAAAGAGTCATATTTCTCCTTTTTTTCACCATTTCTGTTTATTGTGAAAAACAATTATCCTTGTAGGTCTTAATAGGTCTTCCTTGGAGAGAGCATCTACTACTTCATTTTTCTCTCTAAATATATGGTACATCCAAAAAGAGTTGAATGCTACTATTAACTATTGGAGTTTTGCCCCTATACCTTGCATATTGATGTTTAAAAGATTTTTCTTTATATTCATTTAATTAACCCACATAGTGAATCTCCATAATTATGTATTTCTATTGTATAAAAATACATCAATTAATAATAATATTAATATTTATCAACTAGTAATAATATTAATATAATTTTTAAAATAAATAAAATAAAATTTTATTATGCAAAAATTATATAATTTTATAAATATTTTAATAAATATATATATATATATATTTATATATTTTTTTTCTTATTAATTATAAAATAAAAGTTCTATGAAAAGTACATCCTACCACATAGTAATTAATGATGTATAAGTTGGGATATACACTCTTGGATTTAAAGTGTTTCAAATCTATATATCCCATCCTATACAAAAATTTATTATGATACACATTGTTTACCATTATTATTTGTATTACTAAGTAAAATACTTATATTAAATGAATTTTAAAATGAGTTAACTAGGTTTTGTCAAAAACATTTTATGAAGTTAAATTATTCATAAACAAAAAAGATTTTGTATCATTTGCAAATTTGTATCACTATTGAAAGGTGTTGAGTTTCCCCGGATGGAGTGACAACAAGGCAAAGAGGCCGACATCAAAGAGATGTGACATGCATAATGTTTGATGAGTAGCTCGTGGCTTTGTAGTGTTGGTATGAAAAACTATATGGGATGTGTCAAACTAGTTTAATGTTTTCTTTTGTTGTTTTGTAGAGGCAACTGGGAAGCATGGTCTGTTTAGCTTGATAGAGGCCATTTCAATTCATATTTCTTCTGCAGAAAATTTTGGTCAAAATTAGTGTAGTGTGATATGTATAGATTATTAAATTTCTGATCTCTTGGAAGGGGAAAATTTTGTTTCTTGAATTTCCAAGACCACAATAGTGCTTGTACTTCTAAATTTTGTAATATGTAATATAAGATTTAACTTAAAAACGGTGATGAGTGTAGAAATATTTTATGGATTGAATCTCATGGCATTGAATTTCTTTATAAACATTACTACTTCAAGGATGAGTTTCTATTTATTTTAGTAATTAGCAATTGTTTTGAAAGGTGTAAAGAAACACTTTACATACAAGAAGAGGATGAAAGTAATAGACTGCAACAAATTGTAAGTATATGGGAAACATGTAAATGTAATGCAATAATTATTGCAGACGATGCAAAGGAACAGCTTGATACGAGTTGAGAGGATGAAAGCAATAGACCATAACAAATTGTAAGCATATGAGAAACATGTAAGTGCAATGCAATATGAAATGTAATGTTAACACATAAACCTTAAAACAATAAGGAAAAAATGTTTTGTGGTTTTATATCCGAAAATAGATCACTAATAATGGTGGCATATGAAAGTGAACACACATACAAAAGCGATGGGACTAAAGATATGAAGAAGAGACCCAATAATAATATTTTACACGCATTAGTCTATTTATAAGAGTTCAAGCTCATATTTATTTTCCATTATATTGGATAGTTGGTGCGTTCTGAATATTAATGACAACAACATTCTTACAATTGGAGAAATTTGTTGAAAATGTAGTTATGCTATCACTTTATAATCACCACACATTTTGTTCTTGTGAGTTGCTTTCATCCTCTTCTCATATTTACAATGTTCCTTTGTATCAAGTTGTAGGTTTTTAAGCAATGGCGTACAATTGGGCTTTTCAAAGTTGTATTAACACTATAACATTGGAGTTGGAATTATACCCTGAACATGCATCTCAAAGGGCTTTGGGGATGAACATTATTCTTGGTTATAATATGTGGTATATCATTTAATTAATAAAGAGTATTATATTTATTAAATGAAGTTGGAGATTATATGTCATTAACAATATATTTTTAATAGTATTATTGTATGAATGTTTTTTAATTAAAATTAGAAGATAAGTATTAATGTGTAATATAATTCGAAATATGTTTTTGATGATGGTTATTGACGTTTTTTGAGATCGAATTTGTCTTTAAAAGATAAGGAATTACTTGGTTTTCTTTATTTTGTTTATGTGTTTGAAAATTTTAAGAGAATAATTCCTAGATCACCATAGTTGTGATGAGTGCTCTGTAATGTGGGTGTACTCACGACATTCTATGAAAGTAATTTTCATCTTCAACCCTCTCAGTGTCACAAAGATAACAAATTCTCCATCCCATTGTCTAACACCCTATTTCACGATGGAGCTCATGAGAGTTTGTTCTTATTTTAACAATGTTGATGTTCTTCTTTATGCTAGTTAAAACAAAGAAATACTTTTGATATTCTATATTAGGGTTGATCCCGTACTTATAATATCTTAATTTATTCTTGTCCTCTAATTCTTTATCTCACCACAACTTCTCTTTAAATTTAGATGTAATAATGCTTTTAATATTGTCACGATTATGCAAAGTGACCTCTTCCTTGACTCCCCAATGATTTAGCCAAGACTTGGCATATTTATGTCAATCTCGCTTAAGCCACACTTGGTTTTGAATATGATATGAAACAATTGTACGAAACCTCTTGTCTCCCATGTTGTTTATCTTATTCTTGTACATTAGGTACTTGGTCATAACCATGTTCTTAATGGGTAGTATATAATCGCTTTTATAAGGAGGATAGGATAAGATATATTGCCTTTAATTTGAGATTATATGTTATAAAGTACGATTCTCTAGATATATTGCAATTCCAAACTTCACATCTATATATAATACTGGGAATGAGATGTTATTAGAAGTTAGTTCGTCAAATTGATATCTATATAAAAAACAAAAGAAAAGTTGAATGACTCTCGTGAATCCAAACTTTAATGGTGTCGTTTAAATATAATGTAGCTTGATATTTAACCCGAGAAGTTTTTTCTCTTCGAACCAACCAAAGAAACAAAATCATTAATGCCTTCAATTAAATTATAACATGCCATGCCTAGGTCTCTACCCATCTGCATGCATTTTGGCGTTACCAAAGAAACAAAAACATTCTTGCCTTCAATTAAAATCTTATGTTGTGTGTCAAACAAAATCATTCAATGGCCTCAATTAAATTCTTATCCCCCATAATCGTATGTCGTGTGTCAAACAAAATCATTCAATGGTTTTAATTAAATTTTTATCTCCCATCTGTATTCATTTTGGTTAACGCAGTACAACTCAGAATTGTGGGTTCTATAACCGAAACTGTTTTTTAAAGGAGTCAAGGTTCCTAGTCAGGCTTGGAATTTCTATGTCATCTAGCTGTCAAATAAAAGTTGATAATGTTTTTGTATTTGTTTTGTATGACTGCCATTTTAGGTTTTTATATCAATTTTACAAGTGTCAATTTTTATATAGATGGGGTTTTGAGACAATATTTGTGTAAATTGCCTTAATTTAAAACCAAAAAACTTGTGTATTGTCTTAAATATTGTCTTTAAACTAGTGTCTTAAATTATTGTCTTAAACTATGTCTCTATTTGTGTCTTAAATTATTGTCTCTATTTGAGACACAAAAAACTTGTCTTTATTATTGTCTCAAATTATTGTCTCGAGACAAAAGAAATTTGTGTATTGTTTGAAATATTGTCTTTAAGAGAGTGTCTCAAAATATTATTATTTTTATCTAGAGACAATATAAAATGAAAATTCTTGTGTATCTCAAGTATCAATATCAATTTTATCTCTACAAAGACATTATATACAACAATGTATAAATACAGTTGCTCATTATTAAACTAAATCAACATAAATATTATTTTCTTAAAAATAAACTACAATATTAGGGTACAATGGAATTGAACCACTAACCTTCTGCACAGCAGGTGCTTTTCCATTGAATTAGCAACTTTTAAAAAATTACAAAAAATAAACATTACCAATAACCATTGCAATAAAAAATTTACTTTATGACTATATAATTTCATTTTAGTTTAAAATAAAATAATTGCAAAGGTGAAAACTACTCATAATTTATCAATATATTAAACTACTTCATTGTTGCAGCAATGATAGGATGATTGTATATCTCCATATAAAACACAACAAAATACTCTGTTTCAATTAGGTGAAAACCTACTCATTCTTTGCCAATATATCAAACTACTTCATTGTTGCATCACTTATAGGATGACATGTATCTTCATATGGAAGACAAAAATATACTATGAATATTTATTAACTTGGGCCTATTATTTGAACTACGTGGTGTTTACCTAGTCACGTAATGATTTTGATAACACTGTGATTGGATATACATTCATCATTCCTACATATTTTTTTATGATTGTCTCAAGTTTTACAAGTCTCAATTGATTTTATTTAAATGCATATGCAAGTGTACCCCAACATCAACCATCTACGAATTGATATCTCTCATCAATTTCAAGTTCATGTTTCTAAAAGTCAATAATTTTTTTTGAATGCTCTTCTTGTAAAATGGCATGTTTTCAGTCTCCAAATAATTATTTAAAATAGGCTTCAAGTGGATATGCATTGAACTCCTAAGTGATTTGTTTTTACATATCGATTTTTAGAGGTCCCATTGGACATTCTCTAAATGGAGATACAAACTTCTCCCAACAACAACAACCTATGGACTGATTAATCTCACAAGTCATAATTATTTGTTGTCATGACTTGTTACAACCAAGTTACATTTGTCTAAACTGTAGCTTTTGTATCCATGGATCATTTCTTTCATTTTCTCCATATTGTGTTTGTGATAACTCATAACTTATTGTGGAAAAAAAATCCAATATTCGGTGGAGAGCGGTTGTTATACTGCTAGCTAGTTGCTCTAATCCTACATTTAGAACTTGTTTGAAGGCATTGCTCATCTTTACCAGCTCTAACACACATGATTTTTTTTTTCTATCAACTGGTAATGAAGAATAATAATTACAAAATTTTATAAATTTATATTCAATATGAAAATAAAATGATTTGCTGCAAATCGAAAGATAAACAAAGATTAAACTACAAACTTTAACACACGAGGAAGGCGATTTCTAGTAAAAGTAATTAGTTTCAACAATTAAAAAATATGTCTAAACTGAAAGCAAACCAGTACCTGGAAAAGAGTCAAGCCAATGGATCACATCTTCTAGGTTCTTTCATGTAAAATGTAAAATCTAAATGCAGTATATCATTAAAATGTAGTGTTATCCAACACAAAGGGAGCATATAATTTAGAAAAAATTAAATAAATTAATAATATATAGTTTACCTCTATGTAATATTCCTCAATTTCATGTCTAAGCTTCAAATCATACTCACTATTAACATTTAAATTATGGGTGAGTGCAAGCTAATGATGGTCACTTTTGGCGCGTTAGATGCAATAGAAAACAAAAAAATTAAGTATCCCTCAACTTACTTGGATTTTTTGAGATACTTACACAATATATCTTGCATTGAATAAAGAATATTAAATGTAGGAAATTGAATCACGTTTCCGAATATATAAATTTTATGTATTGAAAATTTATATAACTATGTCTAATTTTATCTTTTCTAACAATCACTTTTTATTTTTTTGGCAAATGATAAGGTATATGTTTTTGTGGGTGTAGCCTTTGAGTGCCTAGATGATGGTTTCGAGCTAACAAATTGGGTAGAAATGTAGAGAACACGTAGCACTAGTGCAACACTATTTTTCCAAAATTTAATGTTTAATTTTTATTGATTTTTTAATTATCTAAGTGACCACACTTCGAGAATGGTACGTCAAATGTGGGTGCAGCATTTGAAGGTCTAAATGCAATCATTTCGACTTGTATTTTTTATAGAGCGTAGAGGTCGGTGTCTACTAGTGCAACATACAAGTTTTTTTTAAAATGGTTGTGAAATAAAAAAGTTACGAAAGAAACACTAACAACATGCTTTTTGAATTAAGGAGTGATGATACAAGAAAATTAGGAAAAAAATAGATTTTTTTATTTATTTTAAACAATACATATTTGGAATTTGCATAAAAAATTCTATCTATGCCTAAAATTTTGTAAAAAATGGTTGTGTATGTCATGCTGTAAAGAGTGGTGGAAGACCAGCATATTGAGAAAAATGGTGGAAATGCGCAATTAGCTATGGTTTAGCACAATCCATAGCACAGGTTTGGTAAGTCCGAACCAACCACATAGGACTGTGGATGACATGCGGGCACGTGAATAGGTGTGTTTTAGGCGCTAAGGAACGGTCGTACATTTTGGTTAAATTCAAATTTTTATCCCGCGCTTAGTGTCAACCAAAATGCAACCAAAATGCTCTAGCATTTTGTTTCTCTAAAACGCTCTAGCATTTTGTTTCTCTAAAACTCTCTAGCATTTTATTTCTCCAAAACGCTCTAGCATTTTGGAGAAACAAAACGCTCTAGCGTTTTGGAGAAACAAAACTCTAGAGAATTTTGGAGTTACAAGACGCTCTAGCGTTTTGGAGAAACAAAACTCTAGAGCGTTTTGGAGTTACAAAATGCTCTAGCGTTATAAACCACATAACTATTTGTTAAGTGATGAATGGAGATAACAGATGAGAGAGAGAGAGAGAGAGAGAGGGGATACGAGGGGGGGAGAAAGGGACATAAATTTACGGAAGTGGAGAGAGGAATGAGGAGGAAAAAAATTAAGTGCTTAAACCTATAAGTCATAAGGCCCAAACAACCTAAATCCCTAAAACCCTAAGCACCTAATCCCTTAACACATAATCCCTTAACACTTTAACCCCTTGATACTTAATCCTAACCTTTTATACCTTACCCCACTAGTAGTCGATCTTTAAATCCCTTAACTTATAAATATCCTAATCCTTAAATTCCTAGTCCCTTAATTAACCCCTTATCACCCATCCTCGTAGTCCTTATCCTCTAACACCCTAAGACCTTAACCCCTTATAACCCCTTATAACCCCTTATAACCCCTTAACACTATAGCACCTAATCCCTTAATGCCTAACCACTTAAAACCTAAACTCCGAACCCCAGAGCCCTAAATCCCTTTACCCCTAAC
The DNA here is from genome assembly GCA_027924585.1 of Larix kaempferi. Taxonomy (NCBI): domain Eukaryota; kingdom Viridiplantae; phylum Streptophyta; class Pinopsida; order Pinales; family Pinaceae; genus Larix; species Larix kaempferi. The sequence goes on from BSBM01000519.1 coordinate 4,238,817, forward strand.
CCCTAAACCCCTTAAGTCCTTTAATTATTTACTTCTGATCCTTTAACCATTGGACTCTAAGCTCTATTTTACTCTATAGAGGTAAAATAATTGTTTACCTCTACACTGTGTTTGCATGTGCAACCTCTCTTGTGCCAGTGCAACCTACATTTGTTTGTGCACTCTACGTTTGCATGTGTGCTCTTTTTTTGCATGAGAGCTCTATGTTTTCTTGATCTCTCTCCCTTCGGATTGATCTCTTCTCTCTTGAATTTGGAAGTCTTGCTTGGGCTTATGCATTAGCCTCTAAGCTCTAGCTTACCCATTATAATCCTTTAACCCTTTAACCCCTTCACAATTAATGCCTAACCTCATAAAGCTTAATCCTACCTAACCCTAGAGCACTAAATCCATTAACCCCTAAAGCCCATAGATCCCCTAACCCTTAAACCACTTAACCAATTTACCTCTAATCCCACAACCCCTGACCCCTAAAACCTAGTCCACCCCTAACCCCTAAACAACCTAAACCATAATACTTAAATCTCAAATATCTAAACCCCTAAATACTTAAGTCCTTAAACCCTAGAAACAATTAAACCTTTAACTGCTTGGTCCTTAACCCATAACCCCTTAAACCCTACCCCCCTAACCATTGAGCCCTAAATTCCTTAACCCCTAAATCCTATAGCCCATAAAACCCCTTAACCCCCTTGTCTGCTTAACTCCCTAAGCCATAAATATTTAAAATTGATAACCACTTTATTCCTTTACCTCTAAAATCTTAACCCATAACCCCGAAGTCCTAGTTAAGTCGTTAACCCTAAAACCCTAACCCATAATCTCTAAATCCAAAGACCCATAAATCCCTAGAAAATTCTAATCCCTCATCTCCTAGAAGCCATTAATCCTTTAACCGCTTGACACTTAACCCTTAACCAAATCAACTCTAACATCCTAATCCTGAAGCCATAAATCCCTTAGCCCATAAATATGCTAACCCCTAAAGGCCTCACCTCTTAAATGACCACCAATCCCCTAACCCTTATGTTCTTAACCGCTAATCCTCTAATCCCTTAACACTTAAATCCTTCACCTTTAACGCTTAACCTATTGAACCCTAATCCCCTAACATTGGTGCCCTCAATCCATTAACCCCTAAAGCCCCTAACCCCTAAAACCCTTTATCTCTAAGCACCTAATCCCTACTTTATCTACAAACACTTAATCCCTTAAGGTCTAACATCTAAATCTATAACCCCCTAAACCTAGATCCCTAAATCCATTTTAAGAATAAAATACCTTAACCCCTAAGCTCCTTGACCCCTTAACATATTTACCTCTAATGCCTCAACCACTAACCACTAACCCCGAGTTTAAACCCCATAACCTCTTATCTCCTTATCCCTCCAACTCCATAATTTCCAAACACGTAAACCCCTTTATCCCTTTAACTCTAATCCCTTAACCCCTTACACCAAATCCCTAGTTAACCTCCTAACCCATACAACATGAAGCCCAAAACCCTAGAAGATAAGGAGGGATAGGGAAATAAATGAAATATTTTCTTTGTAAGGAAATATTAAACAATGTTTAAAGGATAATGTTTTGTTTGTAGATATTAAACATATTGGTAGAGCGTTATGTATTTCTATAACGTTGGAGCGTTATAGAAACACATAATGCTATAGTGTTATTTGTTTCTATAACGCTAGAGCGTTATAGAAACACATAACGTTACAACGTTATGTATTTCCATAACGCTCGAGCGTTTTTTGTTTCCTGTACCGCGTGTTAAATGACATGGCAAGCTCAGGTCCACCCATGCCTAGTTCAAAGAAACGCTTGCACGTTTTGGTTTCACTAAACTTTCGCGTGTTTCACAAAACTAAGATTGCATCTAAACGGTCCCTCAACTTCGTGTGAGGGCCCTTATTTAAAAATATTGAAAGAAGTTAAAATTTATCTGCCTGTTTCGCATGCCCACACACCCTCTGAAAATAGTTTGCCATAGAAGTTTGGTCCTCTAATATTCCTTTGCAAAGCCTTCTGGAATTATTTGCTTAACAAATTAATGGCACCATTAAGAACAACAAGTATAGACTAGACATTAGAAGTAGAGGTAGCCCTTCTGGAACAACTCTACAGAACATAAAATACACCATCCACCATTGAAATAGTAATCCTATCGGGAAGAAACTAGTAAATCATTATTTCCTTTATCATATTCTCCACCATGAAGAATTATCCAAGGATGATATAAAATCCTATCAATCTTGAATATCGCAACGAGAATGCATTGGTAGCACACAAACAAAGTTCGGCATCCACAGATCCCACTTCCCACATCTTTGTCATCATAAATTGAGTGTAATCATTACTTGAATGGGTTGGATGATCCCACTCTTCAACTCTTCCATTTCATTGGAGAGATTTTTCTTGATTACACCCTCAATATTTTTCTTCAACTAAGGAAACTAGTTTCTCTACTCTGTTGCGGTCTCCCTACCCTCCTCTAAACTTGTGAAAATGGATTCATTATACTTTGCATTAAGCCGCAAGAATTCCTCTACATATTTGGTAGTATACTTGTAATCCACATATTCAAAGGCGGATTCATGGTTATAAACTTAGTATTTTGCGGTAAGTCATGTGTATTTTTTGTACAAATAGGGTCAACTCACGTACTGCAACTCTCTTCTCTAGATTATGTGCAGATACCTGGTCGATTTGGGATCCTCTAGACTAATTATTTGTCGTGTAAATAGGAGGGATACTTCAGACAAATTAGATCAAAATCCAGGCTTGCCTAAATGAAATTTAGACATTTGGGAAACGATTCAGAGTTGGTTCACCAAGTACAGTTCAAATAACATGTCTTAATGAGCAACAAAACAAATTGATAATATTGAAACATTTGAGATAGAGAGGTATAGAGACAAGGGAAAATTATAGTATCCATGAGTCTTTTCCTTCTCTATTTACATGTATACATGCTTCGAGATTGATATTAAGTAATAAAAAGTTATAAAAACATTGTTTGCAGACTTGTGGTGTGTTTTAAAAAAATAAGCTAGTAGTCTAAGACTATTTGAGGTTTTTATCTGTTAGGTAATATTTTTATGAACTTCAAGATGACCTTCCTTCCTAAAGAGAAAGAGATTGGCCCCTGTGAATTGGACTTTCCTTGACATTGTTGGCCTCGACATTAACTTTACATCTCGAACACAACTCAACAACATGACTTGGTAGGTGAATTTAGGCTAATTTTGGTAGGTTTGGATAGTCACATACATAGCCATATTGGTAGAACTCACAATTTGATTATGGATTACTCAGGTGAAATAAATATATTCGGGATAAAGTTATAATGGTTAGGATTCAGAGTTTGATTAAATGCTTTGTCTGTAAAATTAGTCACAACAGATCTAATGAACAAGTAAATCAATTACAATAGATGAAACTTAGAAAAATGGTGTAAAACTATGCAAAACATGCATCAGTGCTCAATATCCCAATGAGGGTGAATAATTACAATACAATACAGTAACAATGACTGAGCAATTCAAATTGACTAAGGAGGTCATTCAATATATTGAATGGTGTAGCTTGGATCCAACTAAGAGTCCTCATCATCAATCAGTGGTGGTCATCAATGCACAAGAACCAATCATCCAGGTGTCAATCTGAGTTTAACTGAGTGTAACAAGTGTAAGTGAAGTGTGTAGCACTGATATAGGGATGGAGACTCAGTGGAGGGCGCATGGGAGGCTTAACTGAAGTCAGAACAAGTCATCTAGTCAATCTGGAGGTCCAACGGAGTGAAACAGTCAGTCGAGAGTGAAACTAGCCTCAAATTAGAGAGAATCGGAGCTAACTGAGTGTAATCTGAGTGGGTAGGTGAAGAAGTGCACCCTTCTCTGGCAGTAGGTGAGAAGTGGGCGCCTTCATGACTAGGAGGGAAAAAAATTTGATGGAAGGAGCTCCCGGGTGCTAGAATGAAGTGGATAAGGTGCTGGAGGCATCAACCTGGTGAATGGGATGCATGCAAAATGCATGCAAACCCTAGAAATTGCATGCAAAACCTTGAAAATGATGATGTGGATATCCAAACACCCCCCCTCAAGCTAGATTATGATGTGCAAAAAAAATAATGTAGGGACCTGGTTACTAAGACCAAAGGTCACCCCAATACAATAATCCAAAAAAATGTTGAAAATAAGCTAAGTGAGGGAAGAGGGAAAACCCAGTGGGAAGAAAGCCCCCCCTCAAGATAAAACATAATAATGGATCAATCTATCTCAACCATGATGGAACTCACCCCCAACAATGAATGGAGGTAAGAGAACTTCTTCTCAGTGAAGCTCTTGGTGAAGATGTATGCAATTTGCTCATCAGTAGCGCAATATTGTAGAATGATGGTGAGATCATGCACCAACTTTCGAATGTAGTGCATATGAATCTCAATGTGTTTGGTCCTCTGCCGCTGAACTAGATGTGTGGAGATCTTGATAGCACTTTGATTGTCACAAAAGAGGACAGTCGAAGTAGTGCCACCAAAACCAAACTCGAAAAGAATACCCTGCAACCAAACTGCCTGAATGCATGCATTGACTGCCCCTCGATTCTCTGCCTCTGCTGAAGAAAGTGCAATGGATGCCTGCTTTTTGCTTGACCAACAAATAGGCCTATGTCCAATCATGAAAACATATCCGGAAGTGGACTTCCGATCTATGCTATCACCCGCCCAATCTGAATCAGTAAAACCAATGAAATCTAGCTCATAATCTGTAGCATAATGTATGCCAAAATGTTTCGTACCTTTGCACATACTGCAAGATCCGCTTGGCTGCCCGCTAATGAAGCTCATGGGGCTGCTGCATATACCTTGATACAGCACTCACGGCATAAGATATATCAGGCCTAGAGTGTTTCAAGTATAGTAGTGAACCAATCAACTATCGATACATAGTGCAATCTGCAAGCGGTGTAGAATTTCCCTCCTCAAGACTAATTCCTGAGAGGAATGGGAATGGGGCTGCTTTACATTCAGCCATATTAAACTTCAATAACAGGTTGGAAGCATATTTTTTCTGAGATATAGTGATCCCATCAAAATTTTGAGCTATCTCCAAGCCCAAAAAGTGACTCAGCAAGACCAAATCTCTCATGTCAAAAGCTAGATTTAAGGCAGTTTTTAGCTTGTTTATTGAAGTAAGAGTGCTACTAGTAATGAGAAAATTATCAACATAAAGTACAATAACCAACAAATTACCTTTAACTTGATGTAGGTACACATTCGGATCAGATTTGCATCTTTTGAAATTCTAAGAAAGAAGGAAGGAGTCCATTTTTGCATACCAAGCTCTTGGGGCCTGTTTTAAACCATACAAAGATTTCTTCAATCTGCAAACTAATGATGGATTTGATGCATAACCTTCTGGCTACTTCATATATAACTCTTCAGCAAGATATCCATGTAGAAAAGCACTCTTCACATCGATGTGGTGCACAAAGCTAGGTTGGATGTGGAAATTGCCAAAACTAGGCGGATGGAATCCATCTTTGCAACCGGTGCAAAGGTCTCAGTGTAGTCCACTCCTTGGACTTGGGAGAAAACTTTTGCCACCAACCTAGCTTTGTATTTGCTGATAGAGCCATCAACAACAACTTTTTTTTGGTAGACCGATTTACATTGGACTAATTTTCTTCCAGGTGGAAGAGAAACTAACTCCCATGTATTGTTCTTTTGAAGAGAACTGTACTCTTTATCCATGGCACTTTGCCATCTCGGATCTCGGTGGGCATGATAGTATGTTGTGGGATATGAACCAGTCATCAAATAAAAAATCTCAGGAAGTAATGGATCAAAAATAGAAAGAGCCATACTTGCTCTTTGAAAGTCTGCTCTTGTTCGTCTTGGATCAACAAAATTTCCAATGTTCGAACCAGCAGATTGAAGAGTGTTTTGGGCCCACTTTGGTAACTGAGGAGGATCATAATGATCGGATTCCAAACCTGATATGTCATGATCATCATGTGCTGCTAAAATATAAGAAATATCAGAACCAATACTTTCATTATCGCCGCTCGAATCTTCTTCTGGTGAAGGCGGTGAAACGATAGTTTGTTCCTCGACTAGTTGCAATTCTTGAAGCGGTTCTTCAAATTGCACACTGCGCTCTATGAATATCTTTTTGGATCTGATATCCATGAGTTTATATGACTTTGATTCTTCCCCATATCCTATCAGTATGCACTCAATACTTTGTGGATCCAAATCTCGTCTCTTCTTGGAAGGAATTCTAGCCCATGCAGTGGAGCCAAAAACTCTCAAATTTGACACATCCGGTTTGTGACCAAAGAATGCTTCAAAAGGAGTCATACCTTTCACAGATGAATGCAAAAATCGGTTCTGAATGTATGCAGCAACATTGATTGCTTCAGCCCAAATATTTGCAGGCAAACCTTTTGATTCAATCATGCAAGTAGCCATCTCTTTCAGTGACCGATTTTTCCTTTCCGCTACACCGTTTTGCTGGGGTGTGTAGGGAACTGTATGTTGGATCTGAATTCTGCTTTCGGCACAAAGTTGCAGCAACTCTGCCTTGATATATTCTCCACCATTTTCAGATCTAAAAGCTTTGATCTTGCTTTCAGTGGCGGTCTCAACAGAAGCCTTAAAATCCTTGAATTTTCCAAGCACTTCTAACTTGGTTTTGAAAAAAAATACCCATGTAAAGTGGGAAAAATCATCAATAAATGTCAAAACATACCTTGAACCATTTAATGACATACGGGGAAGCGGACCACTGATATCAGAATATATCAGTCCCAAAACTGTAGAAGCTCTGCTAGCTTTGCCGCGGTCGAACCTATGGTCGGGGTGCTTCCCAATAATGCAACCAATGCATATTCCCTTCGAGGAACGGAGTTGTGGAAGACCATCTACCATGGATTTGTTTGATAATAGCAGCAAATAATTATAATTAAGATGTCCAAATCTTTCATGCCAAAGCCTACTAACCTCATTACCATGTGTGCGAAGAGCAGTGGGCTTTGCAAGCGGAATAAAGTGTGAAAACTCATAGCATTTTGTAGTGTGGTTCGCCTTTCCAACTGCAATAAGTCTTCCACTTTTGATATTAGAAATTTCAACTATATTAGGGCTGAATGTAACTTACTTCGGTTCACCAGTGTGTGTCATTTGATACATAGAAAGAAGATTTGAAGCCAAGGAAGGCATATAGAGAACATTCTGAAAGCTTCCATGATCTACATGGATTGTACCTTTGCCCTTTGAAGAAATTTTTGAGTCATCTCCCAAATGGATGGGGATGGAGCTGTTTGTATCGAATGAAGAACAAGAATCAATATTTGCAGCCATATGATTCGAGACACCCGAATCTATCAAGAGAGTAGTGGGCTTCGAAACAGTTGCCATGAGTGCTTGTCCTCTTTCATGATCATCATTCCTATCCTTCTTCCTTGCACCGTCAGGAAGAGTTATGTTATTCTTTTCCAAAAGGAAGGCCATTTAATCTATAGTCTTCTTCATGCATGAACTTTCGGGATGAAAACCATGGTTGCAATAAGTACATTTAGATTTTTCCTTACCCTCTTTACCCTTTTGCTTGAACTTCAAACTGGATGGTGCATCCGTCTGCTTGCCTTTCTCTCTTTGCTTGTGAGGTTCGAATTTGGGCTTCTCTTCCTTTTGCTTTCCTTTACCATTCGAGTTCTTGGGTCCTTGAACAAATAGGGCTGAATCTTTGGAGTTTATGGACCCCATTTGAATCAACTTATCATGCTCTTTTGTGATGGACTCAATGAAGGCATTCAAGGTAGGCATCTTCCAATTCAGGGTAGTCAGCCGACCGGAATTGAAAGTAGAGACAAATACTGAATAGTCTTTACCAAGCTTGGTGAGAATAAAGAGGATCAATTGCTTATCCTCTTTGATAACTCCATTGTTCTTCAACTGCAATGTCAAGTGCTTGAATTTTGTGAAAAACTCATTGATGGTCTCGAAATTCTCAAGACTAAGAGCAATCAATTCATTCTCTAATTGAAAATCCCTAAGCTCGTCCTGCTTACCAAAAAGTGTTTCAAGTTGCTCCCATATTGCTTTTGGAGTCTTCAATCCACTGAGATGGAAGTGAAGATATTTGGAAATAGAGAGGCAAAGAAGACCATAAGCTTCATCAAGCTTGTTGTAGTGTTTTGTTCTTTCTGACAATGTGCTTGGCTCCAATTCGAGGCCAATTGTGACTCTATAGTATCCTTTTGAACGTAATATGATCTCCATATCTTCTTTCCAATCAAAATAGTTGAAGGGAGTGAGGATAGGCTTTGAAGAAGAGTATTCCATTGCTAGGAGTGAGTGCATTTTGATGTAGAAAGGCTTGCAAAGGCAAGGTAGCGAATGCAATTGAATGGGACAATAACGTGCAAATCACAATCAATACAAGAACAATGAGGTCGAATAATCCACCCTTTTAGAGTTGCATCACACCTGGGATTGGAGACCAAGCAATGTTGAATGGGTCCAATGTATCAAATCTAGGATTTATTGGAAACTCAAGCTTTTGGAGTGGTATTGGAAGTATTTTTATGCTTTGCATGCACATGAGCGAATGCTCTTGAGATCTTTCATGCCAAAACTTTTGTAATTTTGAGTAAATTCACTCAAATCTCCTTGTAGAACACCCGTAGAAAAGAGATCTTGTCCCTGCAATGGCTCTGATACCATGTAAAATTAATCACAGCAGATCTAATGAACAAGTAAATCAATCACAATAGATGAAACTCAGAAAAATGGTGTAAAACTGTGCAAAACATGCATCAGTGCTCAATATCCCAATGAGGGTGAATAATTGCAATACAATACAGTGACAATGATTGAGCAATTCGAATTGACTAAGGAGGTCATTCGAATTACTGAATGGTGTAGCTTGGCTCCAACTAGGAGTCCTCATCATCAATCAGTAGTGGTCATCAATGCACAAGAACCAGTCATCCAGGTGTCAATCTAAGTCTAATTGAGTGTAACAAGTGTAACTGAAGTGTGTAGCACCGATATAGGGAAGGAGGCTCAGTGGAGGGTGCATGGGAGGCTTAACTGAAGTCAGAACAAGTCATCTAGTCAATCTTGAGGTCCAACAGAGTGAAACTAGCCTCAAATTAGGGAGAATCTGAGCTAACTGAGTGTAAACTGAGTGGGTAGGTGAAGAAGTGCGCCCTTCTCTGGCAGTAGGTGAGAAGTGGGCACCTTCATGACTAGGAGGGCTAAAACTCTGATGGAAGGAGCTCCCAAGTGCTAGAATGAAGTGGATAAGGTGCTGGAGGCATCAACCTGGTGACTGGGATGCATGCAAACCTTAATTGCATGCAAAACCCTGAAAATGATGATGTGGATATCCGAACATTGTCCAATTCACTAGCTATGAAAGGAATTACTTCATTGGTTTAAATAACTACAAACTTAATTTTCAAAGTGGTACTTAACAACATGTGTAGAATCGTTTCTCTTGATCTTCCATTTACTTACACCAAATAGATACATACACATGTATGGAACACTGCTAGGATTGGAATGGTTGGAATCAAACATATAAGGTGTTGAGATTGTACACTCAAGTGGAACAAAGAAGACCTGTTGAGATTGTACACTCAAGTGGAACAGGGTTTTTTGAGAGGGTTGAATCTATTTTTACAATAAAAATGGATATATCATCTCTGTCATAAGGCAATATTAAATCAAACAGGGTAGTTTATTTCTTTCTTTTCGTGAAATTCCATTGTATTCGAGGAGTCAAGGATTTTCCCGGAACTCCAGGTCGAAGAAGGGGAAGATCTGAATATGGTGTGAAAAGACCCAAATCGATATGAATAAACAGTCGGGGTAGAAACTACAGTGATTTGAGTTTAAGATTAAGATCCATAGCCCTTTAGAGAGCCAATGTTAATAGCGTATTGAACAGACCCCATAGTTCTAACTGAAACAATGCAGCAAAGGTAGCACAAGACGACCCATCACTCGTAAAGGCCAATCAATTGTACCCATCTACTGGTGTTGGACTGATATGCCCCACAGTATAAAAATGCATCATATAATAAAATAAAGTGTGTATTTACCCCCTTACTATGTCTTTCCTCCTTTTGCTGAGCCTGGCTTCCGCCTCTTTTATTGGATCTTTAATAGGATTTCCACCTGGAACTGAGCGAGATGACGGCTTTGATGGTGCCTTTGCTTCCTTTCTTCCTACTGCTTTAGGTTCCCTTGCAACTAGTGCCACTTCCATCACCCAAATTGCTGCTTTTATAGATGCTGTCAAATTCTCTTCCCTTTCCTTTTCTATTGGTGGTTCTTAATCCCAACAAGGTTATAGCTATGATTGATTGTTATGGTCTTCTTCATTAAATCTTTCTGTACTGTGCATGTTCTATGTAAACCTTTTAATAGTATGGCATAGCACTGTTTACCTATTTTATAATTTACAACTGATGCCGCGTTTTATATTGATGGATCTATAGGCTCTTAATCTCCAATTTAATCCGCGTATGGAACCAGGTAATCCACTTTGGATTCTCAATATAGACAAGGTATAGGTCCTGAAACAGGATATGGAAATGAATTGAAAACTGGTTGGAATAATGTGTATTATCTGCACAGGTAATTTGGTGGTTATGCATACCCCGTTCTGCTATCTTTATTTATTCCTTTTAAAATTTAACTACTTTGAGTCAGAGACTAAAGGTTTATCCAAAGTTGGTTGGACTCAGATCTCGCTACTTTCCAGAATACACAACCGGAGCTAAGGGTTATAACAGGCTTTCATTTTATTTATTTATCTCTAACCCTTACTCTCTTTTTCATTTTTTTGAACATTAGTTATAATTAGGCTAGATAGGACTTGCTTCACCTTGCAAATGCACTTTAAATTATTTAATTCAATTAATTTGAACCCCCTACGAGCTATCTCCATCGCTCGCCCTAAGATTTTCCAATCATAGTTAGTTTCCACCACTCTCACTGGATTCTCTATACTTAATTTCCTTTCTCTTTCTTATACCACCAAGCCTTAGTACATCAAACCCTTTTCTCCCAGTATTGGTGGTTCCTGTGAACTTCCATTCAACCGGTAGGCGGTAATACAAATGAATGGTCTAAGTTTAGCAGGTAATAGATCCTATCTCTATCTAAAGGTTCCGACCTCCTTTACCGATGCCCTAAAAAATAATACTCACATCATTAGTCGCCATCTTAGTCCATATAATAGAAGAAATTTTTATCTCCCGCATCTTTTCTTCACTAAAATGAGATGGCAGAGCATGTCATATGTTGCACACTCAGCTCTTGTGTAGTGAAATTTTGAAATTGTTGTGTTATCACAGGATCACTATCAACTCATGAATAGTTTAATGTGGTAGAGGATGTGGTGGAGGGGTTTTTAAGAGGTTGAATCTATTGTTACAATAAAAAATGCATTATGAATAATGACATTGCAATAAGAATGAAAATTACTATTAAATTGTTGGATTTTGTAAATAATAATATGAAAAAATAGTCTAATTGTTGGATTCTTCTGTAAATAATAATCTGAAAAAAATAGTCTAATTGTTAAATGTAAATTGATTATAATTTATAAATGAAAACAATTCCTTAAAATGAAGTCCTAATGGAATTTGAATATGTCTAAACAACGATTCAATGAAAGGTTTATAAAAATACAGTTAAATAAAACAGTGCAAGAGCTTGGTAGTACTTAAGGAAATCTCAAATAAATTTCTTTCAAGTTGAGCCGTCTAAATTTTTTAAAACAGAAAATGATATTGCTAATTGCCCGATCTGGTCAGGATGGTTCAATATAATAACTTGAGAGGTAAATTCTACAACTCCCTCAGTAGGATTGTGCTTGGATTTAGAAGCCACATACCCTCGCTTTAGATCCTTGATAGCAAAATTCTTAGCATTGAGGCCAATGCTATCACCAAGGAAAGCTTGCTGCAATGTTTCATGGTGGCCAAGAACCAACTTCATCTACATATATAAAGGAAAGCTTCATGCTAAATGCAAAAAAGAAAATTAGATGATCTGAATATCTAAACTTGGACTAAGGCTTAAGAATAATGATGAACCAAAAAAAAAACCAACCTTGAGGTTAGTATGTTCAAGATGCCTTTGTATGAGACTTAGCAGTAGACTGCCACTCTTCAACATCCATGGCATCCTTGCTCTAATCACTCATTGATCATACGCTAATAACATGACACACTTAGAACTCTGAGAACAAATGAAGGCGAACTATGGAAAAATCTACATGCAAAATCACAATTCTCTTTCTCTTCCTTAAAAATTAGTTTAGAGGTGAAAAAAATAGTAACTCAAAAATTAAAAGCGTTATAAATTAAATATTTGAGATAAAATGTTAATTTTGTCTTTTAAAAAGGTCTTAAACATTCTTTAAGAAATATAAATAAAATTTAAGACAAAATGTTATTTTTGTCTTAAAAAATGTCTTAAACATGCCCATCTTGTAGCAGTGACAAACTTTTAATCTTTTCTAAGATACGATTTGAGGTCGAGTGGTATGGGTGTCCTGCTCATTCTCATAATTTTTAATCTTGTTATCATGGTTTTATTTCAACTAGTGAATTACCAAAAATGTTCGAAGATAAAGAAGGTGGTAAGAATGAGAGGAAGGAGGATATGGCAAGAGGTAATTAAAATTTCCATGAAAATACTCATTATATTGAACTTTTAATACTTATTTTTTCTTTTGATATCATAGATATACTAAGTGAGTTTTCTTAGCTCCTTGATCTAAGAGTTGAAAATTCCCTCTGAGCTCTCAAATCATCATTAGCAAAAACTAAGAAAATAGGTGATTTATGCAGTTTCTACATATATCATTGGTACATTACATTGTTCTTCCCACCATAGGATAACAATAAGAAGAATTAGTTTTGTTAAGGAAAATTTGGAAAATTTACAATCACAATTAACAAAATTTGTTTGACCTTCAACTGAATATGTCATCTAAAATTGTTGATTAGGTAAGGAGTCTAAATTCCAAACAAAACAACAATTCAATGAACTCATGATGTTGCCCACTCATCTAACAAGTTACTTGTTTTCCATGCATAGTTGCACATGTTTATTTTGAATTTGGAAGGAGTGTCATAAAATCAATGTGGACAATACACTTATCTCATCATCCGACAATCTAGGAAAAACATAGACACTAGTCCACCCCAAGTTCTAAGATATAAACAATTATATCTTATGAAATGATTACCCAAATCATTGAACGTCTAACAATTTTATTATACCTATCAAATGTGACATGCCAAATTTCTAACTAAATGTAAAAAAAAATGTTCTACAAAACGTCAAATTCCAAGCCTTCTCTCATTTACTACTTTGAGGTAAATTAAGTGGGGAAATACCAACCCTTGGCATTTGGTCTTTGGCCTGGTAGACTTCTTATATGTATAATAATTTTAATAAAAAATACACAGATATATCATAAATGTACATTTAAAATCTTTGGTATGTTATTTACAATTAAATTATTATTTTAAAAACAAAATTATAAAATCTCATAGAGAGTGTGAGAGATAACAACTAGTTAGTTAGTAATAATTATTTTTATATTAAAATACGGTATTTCAAAATTTAATTTTTCAATATATTTGTATTATACCTACACTGAATATTCAACGAATTCAATTGTTCCGAAATTATTTTCAGTACATAAAAAGCCAATACCACCAAATTATGCTACTTTGATTCATCATAGTTTCTTCTATTATTTCTACAGTCATTAATGCTGAACTATATCTGTTTCAGATTATTTGCAGATTTCAGAACTTGCAGTCATTAATGCTGAACTATATCTGTTTCAGATTATTTGCAGATTTCAGAACTGTAGTTGAAGGAGGACGAGGTCCAGTTCAATGAATGTTGTATCAGAGATCGTTAAAAGCGACAGCTCGTTTAAAGATCTTCCAGAGAGGGGCCTTTCTCCGTCTCTATGAAAGGCTAATATGCCAACCGAACCCAGAATCTGTTGAGCAACGCTATCATTCGCCATAAAAAAATTAATAAAATCTGATCAGTCTAGATTCTTGGCAAAAAGCTTCTACAGTACAGTCTAAATTTAAGCACCTAGACTGATAAGGGCGTAGATCCATTGATAGATAAGGGCGTGTCTAAGCATTAATGCTCTGCAGCTTGGGGTGTTCAGCTAAGAGACTGCTCTGAACACGTTCTGGCTTCAAGTCAGATATCGATAGTTTCTCAGAAAGCTGAGTCTGACTATAACAGTACCTACGGCGGAACAAGGGTAAGGTAAATGGATAGAACATGAAAATGATTATCTGATGATGGAGACAAATGGTACCCAGCGGCCGGCTGCATGTTCTACAGCTCGGGTATGCAGTGTGCACTGTTAGATTTAAAGTTATTCAATGCACCGACCTGTAAAGCATTCAATGCTCTGAGAAGGTGTTTGGACACAGCGAAACTTATTCACCAAACAGAAACAGATTCCTCTCTGGTAGAGAGCCTGTGAAATGAGCACTGTGGGATCTCTCATCCAACTGCTCCAATTTCACAGGTTTTTACAACAAAAATTTCACAGGTTTTTACAACAAAATCAATAGATGATGAGCTTAACAAATATGTTGTTTTTGGGTTGAAGATTAGAACTAATATTGAGATTTTTTTTTTAAATGATGGTTCACTATTTCTTAGAGTGCTAACATTCATTTGGACATTTCTTGCAGCATTATTATTCCAGAGAATCAAGGTATAGTCAGCGGTTCCCAAGGAACAAGTGTCACAAAGCCAGATTTGAATCCTGGTAGAGAAGACAACAAAATTCTTCCCAACTACCCAATCTACACTCAATTGACAACCAACACTGGAACTTTAGAGTATTGATATGAAATGTTTTTTATTTTTGATTTTTTTTTTATTTTTAAAATATTTATTTATATAAATAAGAATTATTTAAAAATTATTTTTTTATTAAATTAAAAAAATATTTTTCTAAATTTGAGTTTTAAGTTAGTTATAATAACATTTAAAGAAAAAATTAAGTTAATTATGATAACTCATAAAAGAAGAGGTAGATTCATTGATATAGCTGAATCTATATCCACATGGTATATCTTCAATCAAGGTTCTATTAGTCTACATTTTTTGGGGGAAAAAGTCTCTTTAATTATTTATTTTAATAACATGTTTTAAAAAAAAATATTTTAAATATATGTTTTTAAATTTAATTGTAAAATTTATGAATAACAATTATAGTGTTTAATTTACTTGATATTCTCTTAAGTCAGTTTTACATAAATTTGGCACCTACAACATTATACATGTAACTATTTACTTATTGCTCTAATATGTATGAATCTTATGAAATTTGTTAATCCAATACCTTTTAAAACTCTTGAATTTTACATAAATTTGGCACCTACAACATTAACATGTAACTATTTACTTATTGCTCTAATATGTATGAATCTTATGGAATTTGTTAATCCAATACCTTTTAAAACTCTTGAATTTCTTAATGGATGGGAGATTTAATGTTGTCACGCAAATTAGAGCTATTAAGATGCAGATATTAGTCATGTTGAAATTCAAGGGCAATGGTTTGAAGATGATAATTTTAACTTACAACTACGGTTTTTCCATGACCTTAATATGTAACCTTATGATCTCTTTCATTTCTTCACTATGAAGGACATTAATATTTATATTAAATGGCATGTCTCTAAACAAACACTACACTTAACATGTGTAAACATTTTAAATTCTTGAAATTCAACACTCTCACCCAAACTAGATTTGTTGAGATAAACATTTTAATCACATTAAAACTATGGTTTCAAAATGCTAACTCTGCCTCACAACCATGGTTCTTCTAGAACCTTAGTATGTAACTCTAGATTTGTTGAGATAAACATTTTAATCACATTAGAACTATGGTTTCAAAATGCTAACTCTGCCTCACAACCATGGTTCTTCTAGAACCTTAGTATGTAACTCTAGGATGTCTTTCATTTCTCCACTATGAAGGACCTTCATATTTATCTTAGAATGGCATGTTTGTATACAAACTCTACACTTTAAATATGTATTTTAAGAATACAAACTCTACACTTTAAATCTGTATTTTAAGAATCCATTTTCAAGGTCTATGGATAATCATTATACATTACGATGTTCAATTTAATGGACCTTTATGTAAGTCAAGTTCTACATAGAATTGATACATGTGATGATTCCCTTATTGCTCTAACATGTGTGAATCTAATGAAAATTGTTTATCCATTTCCTTTTAAACTTCTTCAACTTTGGGATATTTAACATTCCGTACATGTTGTTGAGATATACATTTTAGTCACATTAAAATTCAAGAACTATGGTTTGAAGATGTTAACTTTGCCTCACAACCATGGTTCTTTTAAGAAGTTAATATGTAACTTTAGAATGTCTTCCATTTCTCCACTATGAAAACCTTAATATTTATGTGAGAGGGCATGCTTTTAAATAAAATCTGCACTTAAAATATGTAGTTTTGAAATCCAATTCCAAGGTCCATCGATAATCATTGCACATTATCATGTTTAGTCCAGTGGAGCCTCACTTACGTCAAGTTCTACATAGATATGGTACTTACAACAAGTTTCACATAGATTTGACACATGAGACAATTCCCTTATTGCTCTAACATGTGTGAATTTTATGAAATTTGTGAACCAAATACCTTTTACAATTATCAAAATTCCCAAGAGGATGAGAGATTCAACATTCTCACCTAAACAACAATTGTTGAGATCTTAGACATTTTAGTCACACTGTAATTTAGGAACTTTGGTTTGAAGAGGCTAACTCTACCCACAACCATGGTTCTTCCATGACCTTAATATGTAACTCTAGGACGTCTTTCATTTCTCACTATGAAGGAAAATGTTTGAGGACCTTAATCCAATGGCTATTGAGATTTATTTCTTTGAAATTTTATTAGCGAATGAATATTATTTTTTCACACAATTTTTTCGCAAGTCATTATTTATGAATATAGTCATATTATTTTTCATTACATTTGTGAAAGTCAAGATTAGTAGGGGTTTCACTCAATCCTAGAAGTAGTTTATAACCAAAGTTACCCTCCTGTTGGGATTTGAATCTAGTCATCTTCATGACTTATCACTAGACCACAATCTAATAGACAAAATATTGGTAAGCATAGATGAGAATAGGGAGGTTCAATTGTATCCATAATATGTACAAGCAAATTATGACCTCCACATGTCAAAAGTTCAATCCTGACCTCCAAGTTCCTTCATCGCTACCTCAAGGTGTTAGAACGACATGCTGGAATAGACTTTGATCAATGGTATCCAACTTACAAAGAAGGTGAGGGTGGGATTGTGTAATGTCCCCATTCAAATAAGTGCATAGTAAGACAATCCCATCAATCCTACTAGTTTCCTAGGTTGGATGGGCACATGTGGGATGGTAATAAGGAAGCTAATAAATGATATTTAGACATTAGAAGGGTTCAAGCATTTAATAAATATGGTGAATAAATAAATTCAAGAGAAATTCTAAGTGGCAAGTGGTTTTGGAGACATATGGAGGTGGTGGGACCCACACTAGCTTGATTTTTCAATGACACATGGCAGCTCTCTCTTGCCAATTCGAATGCATGGGAAGGTGAACACTCTTGGGTGAGTTGGTAAGTCATAACATATGGAATTGATCATCTTAGGTCGAAATGGGATGGAATAGTAACCTCCATGGGAGAGGAAGAGTCAAATTGGAGACTAGTGGACACTTGGGCTAGATTCCCTAGTTTTATGACAACAATAATGAAGCATCTATGACATTTATAACAAAATTCAGACCTGACTTCTTACACCTGACCATTATGACATGTCAGCCCCAAAAATAGGCTCAAGGAAGGCGCTCATGGAGTTGGGGGAAGCTAAAGAGACTCAAATTCGAATTTGGGAGAAGATGGAAGGTTGGAACTAGGAGACAAGTGGCAAATGAGGAATATTTTCTAAATGGAAATTTATTGAATCTATTGAGAGGATTTCGACCCCTTGAAGGCTAATGTTGGTTATAAAATTTAGAAATCAAGTATGAGAATGCCTTTTGATGATTTGAGAAAAATTGCATTTGTGAAGAGAGAACTAGTGGATGACTAGTTTCTTGCGTTAGCCAATTTCGAGGGTGAAAGATTCCCATCCAATTTGGTGTTTGGAGAGGCCACTCATGTCTTTCATGGTGCTTTAATGGAGTTTTATTTGCAGGTAGAATCTACAGGAAGTTTCATGGTTTGGTTTAGTGCAGCACTTTCTCTCCATCATTTCCAATTTTGAAGGCATATTCGAGCTCCTTGAGGGATTGCGTTTTGGGTGAGATATTGCACTCAATGGGAGAGCTTCATATGATATTTTTCTGATTGTAATAGCTTCATATCCTCTATTCTTCATATTCAGAAACTCTCAAGTCGAAATACCCATTGACTGTATGCAAAATTATTGATTAATGAGCAAACAATGTCCATTTCCCCAATGCTTTGATGTATGACACTATAAGGTTGATTATTTCGAATGGATGGATGATTCTCTGATATATTTGTGATTCATATACTACCATGGATATATTCTACAAGTTTCATGTACTGTACTTGAGCATTTGAAGCATTTTAACTCAGTTTGTTTGTATTGATAGGTGAAATAGTGCCATTTCCCCAAGGGTCGAATTGGGGGTTTTTTCTGTTGAATGTGAGAGAGTTAGAACAGTAGTAAAAATCAATTAATGGTGCATATGAGACCTTAATCACATACTTAACACATTACATACCTCTGTTCATAAATTCGTGGGAGTTTGGAGGCATTTGGAAGGCCATTTGCAGTGTTACCCTGGGGGGATTTGATGCACAAATTACTAGTCAAAATTACATATATTGATCTGAATACAAATAAAATTTGCATAAGTATTTGGAGGGCCATAAAACATACTTGAACCTAGTATTCAAGTCTAATTACCATTCATACACTCCTACAGAATATTTGGGAGCATTTGGGTTGATTTGGAGGTCAAAACAGTAAAACTAGTCAAAGGTCGAAATTGGGGAAAAAGTGGAAAAATTGGCATTTTAATAAAATTTTGAAAAAGGGTCATTACAGATTGAGTATGTAATATGTACACATGGATCATCACCTTGGTACCATAAGTTCCATCAATGCCTATAAGAATCCAATCATTACATTTAATGCCACAAGTTTAGTCGCCACCTCCAAGTTCCCTTCTAGTTAAATTAAAATACAAGGTAGTACTCGTAGATCATCATTCTTGGTGCCATAAGTTCATCCAATCTTGTAAGTGTC
Source organism: Larix kaempferi (assembly GCA_027924585.1). NCBI lineage: Eukaryota > Viridiplantae > Streptophyta > Pinopsida > Pinales > Pinaceae > Larix > Larix kaempferi. The sequence goes on from BSBM01000519.1 coordinate 4,258,218, forward strand.
CAATAATTACCTTATAATGTCATAAGTTCAATCCCTGCCTCTAAGTTCCCTTATAATTACCTTAATATAAAAGGTGAAACTTTTGTAAGATTAGGACATTGACAAAGAACATGAAATTCCTTGCAAAAATGCACATAAAGGAGAAAACCCCAATTTCATTAAATTTGAAATAATAAAGAAAAATCTAGATTAAAAAACTATGAATTTGATTCTAAAAGTGTCAATATCGATCTTTCTAAAGTGCAAAATTGGATTCTAGAAGTATGAATATTGATTTTTACAAGTCTGAATTTTGAATCCAAATGTGTGAATATTAAATAATTTTGGTTTCAAAAGTGTGATTTTCATTTCCAAAAGTGTTATTTTCAATTCTAAAAGTCCGAGTTTTGAAATCCAAGTGTCATTTTTCATTACAAGTTCATGAATTTTGATTCCAAACAATATATAATTGCTACAATGTATATTTATATTTCAATCTTTTGAATTTTCCCCTAATGTGTATATATAATATCGAACTCCAAGATTATTGTATAGTTGTCAACATATTATTCGAGCACGTGTGGGTACATTTTGTAATCCCTTATACCATCATATATCATATATGGACAGTCGGTTCATAAGTACATTTTGGTTGAGCCTTTGGTCACTACTGGACACCAAGATCACCAAATCCACCCCCAAACTAATGGAAAGACAGAAGTTGCCAACCGTAATGATTGGCACACACATGGGATGAGAGCCTTTTATGTTTCATTTCGTTCCCTTATAAACAAAGATAAAATCATTAGACCTTGCAAATAAGCTGGTTTTCATGATTGCAACACCTGGAAACTAATTTCTCATTACTTTGTTGAAATTGGATTAAAACACTAGAGGAAGACCAATTTATTGGATGCCATAGTTAGCCATTTTATGAAGAAAACCTTGGGGCATATTTAAAGGAAACAATTTGAGAGGCACCCGTGTTCCATCTTGACATTGAACATCTTAGATGTGGAGCCTTATCTGAATTTCACTCCACAACCTTATTAATATTGGATATTATCGCAATAGTATCCGATCTATATTTTTGATGTGTGTGTGTGGGGTTTGAGAGTCGTTTCAGTTCCTTGCTCTAGCGGCTAGGGTATCTACCATAGCCGTTGCCCTCTGAGAGGTTGTCGACTGGCTGTGCACAAGTGTTCCTGGCAGAAATTTTCTCAGCATGTTGATGAAGGGCTCTTGCCCTGTGACCCGTGGAGTATTGAGCCCCCTTGGATCTTCCACGATGGCGGCGACGACTACCCAGCCCTGTTTTACTCTGTCTGCATTGTTGATGTAATTGTAACTTCGGAATGTATTTCACATATATATATATTGTATTCCTATAAAGATGTTATTATTCCTCTATACGGAAGTGTCGTCATTTATATTGTAAGTGTCGTAACTAATACTTGATGGGTTATTAGACCACCTTGATGGGGTCAGCCCTGTATAAGTCATGTGGGTTAAAGGGTTATTAGATCGCCCTACTAGGGGTCATTCCTGTCAGCATTATGGTTTGTGGTTAAGTTGAGGCCAACCTAGTAAAGGTTATTAGGCAAGTCAAGTCATGTATAAATAGAGTGCGGGAGGCACTCTATTTGATCATTCTATTCTAGACTCACACACTCATTGGAGAGTGGCGCACTAGTGGAGGAGGAGAAGTTGCTGCTAGGAGAACTATCTATTGTACTTGGGTTGTATAATTGCTCTATCTATCTCTAAGGAAGTTGCGGGGTTTTTCACCTTCTTGGTTTTCCACGGTGAAACTCCGTGTCTCATGTGCTTGCATTATTATGTCCATGATTGATATGTTGCAGATGTTATTCTCTCAGTTAAGATCCTAGATCAGATTGAAATTTCTGAAAAACTAACATGGTATCAAAGCTAGCCTGAAAGAAGGCATGGTATGGCATTTATGACACTTGTTGCACTTGCGAAGCTAGGGCTTGATATAGAAAAAACCATTCATCGTAGCACTTCCGCTATAAATTCATTTTGGCAAAGTTTCAGGATTTGAAAATCTTACAGGTCGACTCTAAGATCCCCATGTACCTTGTTTCCAAAGCAGAGCCTCTAATTCATTGCACTTTCATATTTATGATCTGTACAATATAGGGTTTCTGCCTCTTCCATATCTCAGTCATAAACAAGTGACCTAGGAAAAAAGGTCACAACTTGGGCTAGGAAGCTCCAAATGAAATTTTGTAAAATGTGGTAGGTAGGGCACGGACTGTACTTTCACAAGTCCGATTTTCAGAGGCCTAAATTGAACCAGTGACACGTGGCACTCCGTACAAGTTCGCTCTCCTGTTTTATCCCATAAATAGGTCACGTTGCGACACTTGGAATAACTCTCTCTCAGAGAATCCATTTGAGGTCAGACCTATGGGGTTGAAAATTTAATAGGTCAAGCTACCACAGGAAGAATTTTCAGACCCTGTAGATCTGAAATTTCGTAGTTACACCATAAACAATCAGGTGCATATTTCTGTCAAAACAGAACTGGATTTTGAGCACCTTCATTCATGGCTCCGGGAATTTAAGGTTTCGGAGAATGTTGGAATTTTTGTATCAGAGACCACAGCTGGATTCTCCTCATCAAAATCGAAATTTAGAGACCAAGATCGAATTTTTTGGTTGGGCAGAAGGTCGGTCTTGATCAAACCCTAGTTCGGGACTTTAATCGGAAAGGTGAAAAATTAGGGCTTCTGCAAAAATGGGAATTTTTTAAATCTGTGACCATAGCTGGAAGCTCCTTGGAAAAATAGAAGTTTAGAGCTTTGGATCAAACTATTTGGTTGGATGAAGCTCCGGGAAACTCAAACCCTAATTCAGGGTCCTCCCAAGTGAATTCGGATGATTGAAAAGCAAATTTGAAGGGTGAAACTTTGTAGTTTTCAAATTCTGAGTATACCAGGTTGATCAGCTCATCAAGGCACTTCTTTCTATCCTTTCATAAGTTTGAAATTCAAAGTTTGAATTTTTAGGGTTCCCCTGAGAAACCCTAATCCCAGCTCCAGATCCAGTTTTTGCAAATCAAGTGGATTGGGTTAATCCTAGAAGAGAATGGATTCGTCACTTGCATAAGTGAAGAAGTTCCAGAGAGAGATGAGGCTAAGGCCTTACATAAGAAGATTACAAGCAAAATCGACAGGTATGACTTACGGGTATGTTTTGAAATATGTTCATGATTAAGTTTATGATATGTTTGTATTCATTAAGATTAGTACAATCTTGATTAATTTTAGACTTGTCGTATCACCTTAATAAAAATATGAATGCATGATAGAAGATATTCATTGATTAGGGTTTTGACACTTATGACTGTACTAATGCATTGTGGTGTTGTATGAGGTTGATGTTGTCCGCTGACATGAAAGGTACATCGAGAAAGACAAATCATGTTCTAGTTCAAGAACATATGACCATGGTGACATGAAGACAAAGATTCATCCATTGTCATGGATCACATAGAAGATCTACTTACGAGGTATGTATAACTTGGTTCTATAATGGTTAAATTATGAGATATGCAGGTCACTAGAACAAGTCATTTAAGAGAACAAGAAGACATCATGTGGGTATTTTAGACATAACCAACTAACATATTAATCCAGGTATGTTTTTCCTATATCAAGTTAGAATCCTACCTTGTGATAGGATCTCTTATATAAGTATACTTGGTATGATTGATAATGATTATTCATGAAGTTATAGGTTTGAGTAATCATGGGTTTAGGCATATTATGCTTCTTACTTTGATTGATGATATGACTAACCAGAAAAGTCCTATGGTCAAATAGGAATATGCATGAGTAAAAGAATTGTGATAAATTATATGTGTATGAAATGATCTTGACCATACATGTTTAAGATTACTTAGAATCATAATGTTTTTGATAGTATTAAGATTATACTAATGAATATATGTATGATACCTTGAGGATAACACAATGATGATACTAGTAAGTATGCATAGTGATCGAGGATGGATATAAGTTCAAGGACAAGTAATCCAGGAAGCAAAGATCAAGAGGGAGCACACTCCGGAGTCCACCCATCAAACAAACAAAGTTAAGTATTTGAATTGTCATTTCTTGTATATTTGATTGTTTAAATAATATTGTTCAATGATGTATATACTTATGTTCCTAGACTTAGGCTGTGTATTATGCATATTAGAATAATTGCATTAATGAGCAATATACTACTAATACGCATGTAATGGGTAAGTGCCTATGGCACTGTACAACATTCACGGGGGCTTCACTCAATAAACCGCTATCATAGCACGTTCGTTCGTGGCATATGAAAAAATACCCCTAATTTCACTAAATATTGGAAAATACCTTCCAAAATCATTTTTTTAACCCCCTCCCAATATGCCTTCCCGATTTAAAAAAACCCCTATTTTCACTAGATATTGTATGTATCAATTTTTTCATTAACATTTTTTATACCCCTTTATATTTCTACCTAGTATATTGATATGATACCCCTCTTATGACCCCACATGCATTCTACAATGCACCTTGATTCTTTCGATGTATATTGTGGATGCACATTACTTCACCCACAATGCAATTACTCAACCACATATCATTATGATTTGCAACATCTAATGGTCTGAAGAGATAGGAGATCACTTCTTGTATGTCACTAGAGCCAATGCACATAGTACAACATTTAGATTGCATGTTACAGTTCCCCAATCTCTGACTAAGCCTGTTGTGGGATAGGTATCCATGCCCCCAAGGCCTATAACAAGCTCTAGGAGGATGACCAAACCTCCCAAGGCCTGTAATAGGAACGAGTGGTTGAATATTCAAGCCCCCAAGGCCTATCAAGGGCCTATAACAGGCCCTGGAAGATTAGAGCCTTCCAAGGCTATTGGTAACAACTGGTTGAGTGTTATTGGTAACAACTGGTTGTCAGTGACCACTGTCTCTCGACTATGATCGACTGGAAACCCACTTCACCACGAAACCCCTAGCCTCAAGCATGCCTCAAGGCGCGATTTCCCTGCATACTAGTAAGCTCGATCCTTGCCTCAACCCGATTTTTCATCCAACCATGATCCCGCCATCTCCATTTGGCAGATATTTGTCAGCTCGCCCATATAAAAAAGACCCCAAAGTATTTTTGCATTGTTACATTAAATAAAAAAAACCCTTTGCCCCTTAATATATAAGCAATATAATTTTTAGGTTTTCATGAATATTTAATACCGCAATATGAATGAACGTGATATTATATTGCCTTCTAGTGAATCCCCCGTGACAACATTCCATTGCTACTTATCTAGAATGAAACCTCTTTGTTGTCACGTTGGGAGTTGTGCACACTCTTAACAATGTTCTGGTAGAGATTGGAAGGCATCTAGAAAGTCACGGGATATGGATAAATGTTGTATTGAAGCATTGGCTAAAATAATTGCATGACTGTATGACATATTTATTTATGTGTAAGAATTTGTTCTGAAAACTATGAGTTGTTTCTAATCATGCAATTTAATTTGTTTTGTAGGAAAGATCGTATACCATCACCTACAAAAGAAGGACTACAACATTTGTTCCAACAACGAAGTTCAAACTATCTATTGAAGAATCTGATGTTCCAAGGATACGGGATACAGTTAAAGGATGCCATGGTCGAGAAGTACCAATCGATCATGTTTGGTATGTGGTCCCAAGACCTGAAGGGAAGTTTGTTGTGACTTCCAAGTGGATCTATAAGATCAAGCATGCTCTAGATGGTAGCATGGAGAAATAAAAAGCGAGGTTTGTAGTTCGTGGATTCTCCCAGAAAGAGGGATTGACTATGAAGAGACTTTTGCTCCTGTAGCCAGATACACTTCCTTCAGAACCGTACTTGCTCTGGCTGCAGTGATGAAGTGGAAGATACACCAGATGGATGTCAAGATAGCTTTCTTGAATGGTATAGTCGAGGAGGAAGTGTATGTGGAGCAGCCACTTGGTTTTGAGACACATGACAGGAAATCATATGTGTGTAGGTTGAAGAAAGCCTTGTATGGCTTGAAGCAAGCTCCTAGGACTTGGTATAGTAGGATAGACAGCTTTCTATCCAGTTTGGGATTTACCAAGAGTAAAGCGGATTCCAACCTTTACTACAAGGTTGAGGAAGGCAATCTAGTGATAATACTTTTGTATGTGGATGACCTGTTTGTTACAGGTGAGGATAGTTTGATTGCAGATACCAAGAGGAAGCTTGTTGCCGAGTTCGAGATGAAGGACTTGGGGATGATGCACTATTTTCTAGGCATGGAGGTGTGGTAGAATGCATATGGGATCTTCCTTGGACAAGGGAAGTATGCAATAGAGATCCTGAAGCGGTTCGAGATGATGGATTGCAAGGCCATGGCCACACCTATGGCATTGAACTTGAAGCTTCTGTGTGATGCTTCATTTGATCTGGTTGATGTCACTGTGTATCGTCAGATGATTGGGTCCTTGATGTACCTGACGAACACCAAACCAAACATTTGCTTTGCGGTGAACACATTGAGCCAGTTCCTGACAGATCCCAGAGGTGATCACCTGGTTGTTATAAAGTATATTCTGAGGTACTTGAAGGGTACAATTGACTATGGGCTCAAGTATGATGCGAATCAAAAGTTTAACCTGCAGGGTTATGTTGATTCGGACTGGGCAGGTAGTGCTACAGATAGGAAGAGCACTTCTGGGTGCTGCTTCAGTATGGGATTAGGAGTGATCTCTTGGTTTAGCAGGAAGTAGTCCTGCGTAGCATTGAGTATAGTCGACACAGAGTATGTTGCAGCTTGTTCGGTTAGTTGTGAGGCAGTATGGCTAAGGAAGCTACTGTCTGAGTTATTTGATCTCCCGTTGGATGCTACTGGTATCTATTGTGACAACCAGAGTTATGTGAAGTTGTCTGCGAACCCAGTGTTCCATTACAGGTTGAAGCACATTGAGATCATATATCACTATATCAGGGATATGGTGCAGAGAGGAGCAGTGAAGCTCCTGTATGTTGCGACTGATGAGCAGGTTGCAGATGTGTTGACGAAACCACTAGCCAGAGTGAAGTTTGAGTACTTCAGAGGGAGGCTTAGTGTTCTTCAGATTGAAGATACTTCAAGGAAGAAGTGATGGGACACATTTGCAGGAGCCAATCCAAGCACGATGAGAGGAGGATCCTTCCCATGGTTGTGGATGTAAGCGTTGTGTGATGAGCATCAGGATGATGCTCCAGTTACTGCTCAGTATGATCAGTTGGATCATGTATATATATATATATGTGCATCGGTTGGATGCTTGGTATGATCAGTTGGATCATGTATTTATGTATCAGGTAGATACTTGGTATGCATAAGATGGATGCATTGGATGATTAGGATGATCATAGATGATGAGCTTCAGGATGTTTCTCCAGATGATATGCATTATGACAATGCAGTGACGATGATCAGGATGATCACGTATGATGAGTATCAGGACGATGCTCTAGATGATATGCATTAGGACGATGCTATGATGATGATCAGGATGATCATATGAGATGATATGTATCAGGTGGATACATTACATAATCAGTTGGATTATGTGTGATGAGTTCCGAAGACACAGATGCACATGGGATTTTCGGACATGGTTGTAGATGTGTTCTCCCATGGTCGCGATGTAATTGCTGGGATTTTTCGACATGGTGGCAGATGTGTTTTCCCATGGTCGTGATGTAATTTCCGGATGTGTTCTCACATGGTGGTAGATGTGTTCTCCCTGGTGCAGATATAAGGGTTGGGGCCATTCAAGCATGGTTGTAGATGTGTTCTCCCATGACTGCGATATAAGTGTTGTGCCATTTGAGCATGGTTGTAGATGTGTTCTCCCATGGTTGTGATATAAGTGCTGTGCCATTCGAGCATGGTTGTAGATGTGTTCTCTCATGGCTGCGATATAAGTGTTGTGCCATTCAAGCACGATTGTAGATGTGTTCTCCCATGGCTACGATATAAGTGTTGTTCCATTCGAGCATGGTTGTAGATGTGTTCTCCCATGGCTACAAAATAAGTGTTGTGCCATTCGAGCATGGTTGTAGATGTGTTCTCCCATGGCTGCGATATAAGTGTTGTGCCATTCTCGCATGGTTGAAGTGTGTCTTCCCATGGCGTAGATATAAGTGCTGAGCCTTTCACGGATGGTTGAAGTGTGTCTTCCCATGCTGGTGAATGTAAGTGTTGTGTGATGTGCATCTGGGTTGTGCTTCGTGAACAATGTTATGATCAATATGATCATGAGTATTAGGATGATACTCTGTGACCATGGACAAGTTGTGCAATGGCATGCAAAAGATCCTGGGAGATCCGATAGGTTGAGCTGTGTGCTCGTAATCAGTCCTGGGATGCTCTTTCAAGGTTTTGCTGACTCATGTAATAAATCCTGAGGATTCCACAATATGTCCAGTCATGATGAAGACCTACAGGTGGTGGACCTACATCTAGCATGAAAAAAAAGGGCTGGCTTTGCAGAACTTCCTATGACGAGTAGTTCAGAGATTGATTGAGATAGTAGCAGCAGTGATGATGACGATGATTCGATGTCAATGATCCAGTGATGATGATCTAGAGAAGAAGACTTGTGCTAGCATATCTGTGTCGAGAAATACCTTCCTAGTTAAGAGGGAGTGTTGATGTAATTGTAACTTCGGAATGTATTTCACATATATGTATATTGTATTCCTATAGAGATGTTATTATTCCTCTATACGGAAGTGTCGTCATTTATATTGTAAGTGTCGTAACTTATACTTGATGGGTTATTAGACCACCTTGATGGGGTCGGCCCTGTATAAGTCATGTGGGTCAAAGGGTTATTAGACCACCCTATTGGGGGTCGGACCTGTCAGCATTATGGTATGTGGTTAAGTTGAGGCCAACCTAGTAAAGGTTATTAGGCAAGTCAAGTCATGTATAAATAGAGTGCGGGAGGCACTCTATTTGATCATTCTATTCTACACTCACACACTCATTGGAGAGTGGTGCACTAGTGGAGGAGTATAAGCTGCTGCTAGTAGGACTATCTCTTGTACTTGGGTTGTATCATTGCTCTATCTATCTCTGAGGAAGTTGCGGGGTTTTTCACCTTCTTGGTTTTCCCCAGTGAAACTATGTGTCTCTTGTGTGCTCGCATTATTGTGTCCATGATTGATATGCTATAGATATGTTGTACATGTTATTCTCTCAGTTAAGATCCTAGATCAGATTGAAATTTCTAAAAAACTAACATGCATCAGGGCAGCGATGACGGGGATGGCACGGCCTTTTCCCCTGCTACAGGTTAGCGGCTCTTTTTCTGCAGCGGATGGCATTGGGGTGGGTGTTTCTCAGCGGCTTCCCTCTGCAAATGGTGGCAATTGGTCGGTTTCTGGGGTGCGGCTCCCACAAACATCTTCAGTGCGTAACCCTGGTTCAACAGGTGTCAATGGTTTTTCTTGGGTCGACTTTTGTGTGGTACCTTGTTACATGCCCTTCCACCCTTTTTATTATTATTTTTTTCTCCTTCTTGAGCTGCGTTGTATTGGCTTGTTCGAGCAGTGTTATGGACGGTTGGTTTTGGAGTTGGGTTTCTCTTCATTGTATTGAGCCATTCATGGCTGCTTGGATTAGGGTTTTATTTTGTTGGATTTTTCTGAGGTGCCTTGGTACCTGATATTGTATGAAGATGAAAAGATGCTACTAGAAAGGGCTCGCTGAAGCCATTCTGCGCTATCTAAATGTAATTTTGTACTTGCAAGATGAAATAAAATTACGCTTTTTTTTCCAGGAAAAAAAAGTATCCGATCTATATTTTTGTAATCCACTATTACCATTCTTTTCCTTCAAGCCACCTTTTTTAGACATATTAGTATAGTGGTAGAATGTGCTTTTTAAAATTTCACAAGATTGATACAGTGCATTTTAATATATATTTACCATGCCAAACTTCATTGTAAGTAGAGTTCTGTTATTAATTTCTCCTTGTCTAGCAATAGGGGAATTTGATGCTAGAAAAATTAATAAAGAGTCTTGTGTTGAATTTTCATTCATGAAACATGCCTTATTATTATTATCCTCAACCATGGAATGAAATGATATGTTAAAATATAATAATTATTATAGCAAGATGTGATGCCCATTTTTTCATCAAATGTTTAAACATCTATTTTGTATCGCATTATCAACTACAAAATGTTTTTAGACGTGTTGTATTGGCATACAATAGAAAAATAAATAATAATTATCATACGGTGGTGCGTATTAAAAATATGGTTGCATAGGTGCACTTACATATACTAAGTGCACTGATGTCAATAATATTGAAAATTGGATAGATAAATATCCACTATCAAATATAGCAGACATCTACTTTTGTGGACATTTTTGTTGTTGTTCCAACACGATGTGTACGTGGTTTAGCTGCACTAGTGCATACAATTACTCAAGACACACCGGTGCAGTTGTATTATTATGGCACACTAGAATAATTAAAATTCCCTATCAATGTATGTTTGAACTTAAAATGATATATTCATCTCAAATGTTCTTTAGAATTCAACAACATCAATTACAATACTTCATAGTATATATATGTTGCTTAAACTCACCTTATTCTTAAAAAATGGATTTGAAACTATATTGAAAGTTAGATTGTGATATGGTTCTCAAAATTATTTTAGTACTATAGACATGTATACGTTGCTGATTTGGATCAAATCCAAGGAGAAAATGTTATAATATCTGAATGGCCAATTCTTCAAATTCTAGCTCATTCCATATTGTTCAAAGTTTAGTGAGTTCTCCCTTTCCATCTCTAGTAAGTTCAAAATTTATTTATATTTTGATTATCTAATTGAATTTATGTTATTTATCCATGTGAACATGAATAGCAATGTATTCAATTTTTCCTAATCCCAACTCAGGATCAAGTTCGAATGCACAAAATATTCCACTAGTTGAAAAATGTCATAAGCTCTTATTAGGAGGAAGACACCAAAAATCATTGGTAGATGAAAATGGACAGCCACTTTACCCCACCAATTGTGAGGTTCCATATTCCATCCAAAATCCTGGTTCATCGACGATAACTATTCGTGAGTTGGATCTCTTTTGTGACACCCTAGTAGTATCTGGTTATTCAAAATATTAAGGGTTGAAGGAGAATCCTCAGTGTGTCACACTGACTCATTATACTAATGATTTATTACCCAATGTTGATGGTCTAATACCCCCTAATGTAGTAAGAAATCCAATATGTGATATAGAAAGTACACATAGGAACACTTCCCTATGCTCATTTTTGGAAAAGTTGGAAGCCAAAACAACTATGTTTCATCTTAAATTAACCAACACCTTTTCTTTTGTTAAGTCAACTGAAAGTTCTAGCGATACAAAGTATGATATCAGTACCACCCAAAATATCTCTACTAGGAGATCCAAAAAGTTGTATGAGTTGAGAGTAAAAATGTCCAAGTACACACCAAGGTTGGTCCAATTGTTGGAGGGTAGAAATGGCTTCTCTCTTTCCGTGCATTTGCAAAGTACCAAACTTGTTACAACCACTGTTTGTATGGTACTTGGCCATCTTCTCTTCATGTTCCTGATGTTGGAAATGAATTCTCCCTTTTTGGCAATAATTTTAATATTGCCAAGTCGAAGATAGTTGTTGCACATCTTGGTTTGTTTATCCTTTCACATGTACTTGTTCCTCCAAAAAATTCAATTGAACTTATGCCATTTTGCGGTCCTATTTAATGTGGATCTGATTATTTAAATATTGTTAAATACAAACATAGAAATTCTTTGTATAGTATGTGCATGAACGATTATGCTTATGGAAACTTTAACATGAAGAACATGTTGTATATCAATGGTCATCCATGCACTCATGGGAACATTGCAAGGTTCATAAATAGTTCTAGGTGCTCTTTATTTTATGCAAATTTCTCATTTGAGGAACACGCTAAGGACCAAGATTTCTTTGTGAAAGGGAAAGTGTCCAGATTTGTTGTTGTGCATGTAATACATAGTTTGTCTCCTGGTGTTGAGTTGTTAATCAACTATAACTTTCGTAGACCACCAACTGCTTGTCAAGGACACCTTGCATTGGGACTACCTTTAGATGTCCCCTTGGGGCGTAATACAACAATAATTGATTAATTGCAAATTTTTTTCAATGGGATTAATGCAAATGTATTGCTCAATTTGAACTTTTGTTTGATAAATTGCTTGCGGTTGGAAATTTACTATTGCAAAAAGTTCTCATGCTTCTATAATAAGTGCTTAGTATCATGTTGGAACAAACCAATTGCATTGTGCTTACTAATATCATCGATGTAGTATCCAATATTTTTGAAATCATGATTATAACGATGAGAAACCTATCTACCATCTTCTGTTAGGCCCCACTACAATGTCAAATAGAGAGAAGGCTTTAAAAAGAGTGCAACTTGGAGAGGAAGCATACCAAGCATGGTTGAATCAACCACCTATTCAATTCCCACTGTGTCTAGACTCACCAATTAGGAATTCCTACAGTAAAAATGGTTCTTCACATGTTAGCAATTAAATAGAGGTTGGTATGGATGACTTCTAACAAGATATGGCTGCCATGGATGCAATGTTGTTAGATGCATTCTAGGACGATGAGTTAGGGGGTGATTCTCATATCATTGATACCTTCATTGAAAGCCTTAAATCGGCTTCCACCACCCCTCTCTTTGGACTTGAACAGTCAAAGTATACCTAGTTGAGGGCAACAATGTTACTATACAACTTGAAATCAATGTATGGGATTTCAAACGTGTGTTTCTTGGCACTTTTGAGGTAACTGACCATCAAGTCCCTTATATTTTGAGGAATATTGTCACACAATCAACATTGAAAATGGTCGATTTTATGAACATTAAATGACATTGTACATTTATATTTCCCACTAACTATAGGTTATTCAAATATAAGGTACTTCGGAGTGATAATGTCTTTCCCGACAATTGTCAAGAGTCAAAGCGAATGTTGAAAATGTTGGGTGTTGAGTATATATCATATCATGCATGTCCGAATGATTGTATTCTATATAGAGAAGGATATGTAGACAAAGAGATATGTCCAAAATGTGGGCATGACAGGTACCATAAATCAAGAAACAAGGGTAATGCACATGGCCCTCCTCATAAGATATTGAGGCACATGCCTATAATCCCAAGGATTCAAAGGCTCTCTCATTGTAAAGAATTAGATATGTTGTAGGGATGACATGCTTTGCATCGAAGTGATTTAGGATTTATGTGAATCCAAATAGATTTAATATCCATGAAGAATATTGAGGATACATGGCTTGATAAATTCAAGGATGAAGTATAGAGCCTTCAATTAAGCATAGCCATGGATGGCATCAACTCATATTCCCTCCAAAACACCAACCATTCTGTTTGTCCTGTAGTAGTGATGAATAACAATATCCCCCCATGGTTTTCCATGAAAATGAACATCTTATGCTGGCTCTTATACTCCTAGGTAGAAGACAAGTAAAGAATATGAATGTTTACGTACAACCATTGATTGATGAATTAAAGGAATTATGGGAAGGGATACAGGTATACGATGTATTAAGACCCATCCCAATAGAGAGAATATTTACATTGTATGTCATATGTGCGTACACCAAACATGATTATCTATTATCAGGAGTTTGCTCTAGTAAACAAGTTTGATTTTTTTTTTTATGTTTGTAACAATATTTTTTGGCATATTTATTCAGTGCGACTGTATTGATATTCAACACTAATGTGATTTATATACCATAACATCACAGGTCTAGTAACAAAAGGCTAACATGGATGTAAATGTTGTGGACTTCTATGAAGACTAGGTGGTCCATCCACCTATGAAAGCTAGTGTACAACTACTCGGGGATACTTTCAAAGAGCAACATATGCTTTCAATGGTAAACCAGAGAGAACCCAAAGGCCTAAAATAATGACACTAGATCACTAGATTAGTGCATATGACACAAAGAAGGAGAAGGAAATTGCATAAATGTTCAATTCAAATGGGGAACCTATGTTCAATTTAACTAAATTATTTGACACCTATGTTGAGAAAATGCCCATTGGGATGAACAGGAAATTGATATTTTATGAGATCCCATATTGGGATCATCTTAAGATTGTCCACTTACTAGATCCCATGCATATATTTAAAATGTTTCATCTTCTTTGTGGAGGCACATATCATCAAAACAAAGTGACATGTTGGCTGTCAGGAGAGATCCTATTTCTTCAAACACAAAAAAGAAGCATTGGCCAAGACAAGAAAATAGAGGATAGGTTGGCCCCTCTTGGTCGTTTGAAGAAGGTGATTTCCTGTGGGTTTTGAAGAAAGATGATATTTCTTTGAAAAATGTAGTTATATTGGGTGCGGAGGTGCCTTATTTACATGGGTCTACTCTACGTCACTACTTCAATGTAGGTGAACTTTTTTGGGTTTGAAAACGCATGACCGTTTGAACTTTCTAAGGGTAAGTATGTCAAAAAATGTTTATATTTTTTGTTTTTATATTTTACTCCACCTATTAAAACACAATTAAATTTTTATGTGTTCACTTTCTAGTGTCATTATCCTTTTATCATGTGTGGGTGTGTGAACCATCACTTTCTTGAGGACCTATGACGTGCCATATCTAAACTATCTACATTTGTATGGTGGATGACATCAAAGGAGATTCACATGGTTAGAATTCCACCGTGGTGTCAAGAGATAGCTGAGATAATTTATATGTTTGAGAAGGAATTGCCGACAAGTTTCATGGATTTGTGGGTTCATATTCTAATTCACCTAATTGATGAGGTTGAATTAGTTGGGGTGGTATCATGTCGTTGGATGTTCTTCTTAGAGAGGTACATGAAAATTTTGAAGTGATTTGTTCGACAAACGACAAAACTCGAGGCTCGGTCTATGGTAGAGGGGTACATTAGTATATGAGTCATTATATTATTCCAGTGAGCACATCAAGCACTACTAGTGCATTTGGAAGACCTAACCACATCGATATTCAATATAAAACATAAAAAATTTGACCCATAAATTTTTAATTTAACCCTACCGCAGTGTGTTCTCCTATTAAATGCACCGATGTGTTTGTAATAGATAAAGGCACCGTCATCGAATAATAAATTATTTTGAAAATTTATGCCAGGTTTTTAAATTTTAACTTAACATGGTGCTCCCAAGTATGGGATGCATCGGTGCTTTTGGAATATATAAACGAACCATTGAAGCATATAAAAAATATAAAAATATTTCCCTTCGGCAATTGTTTTAATTTCACCCCATGTTGGTGCCCTTAAGTACAGGATGCACCGATGCTATTGGTACAACGAAATGCATCGGTATGGGATCTATAAAAATAAAAATTGTTTATCTATTGGGGCTGTAATATAAAGAGTGCATCTTTTTTAATTTTTATTTTTTAAAACGTATATAATTTTTATGCAAAGGGGTTTTTTGCTAATCTCAGTGTGTTCAGTGTACTTAGGAACTGATGCATAAGTATGTATGAAAGGTACCAATTTTTGTTGGCGGTTGAAATATAAAATAAATATTTTTCTGTGCATTGACGAGAATTTTCAGCAATGGTGTGTTTGCTTAATAAACGCATCGGTGCGTTTATAATTAAGGTGCACCAATGCATTTCTCATGTATAAAAGCACCATAAAAAAACATCCGCTAAAACCTCCTCCCACTCATCTCTGCTAGAGACCTTCTCTATAAATGGATATTTGGTCTCTTTCTATAGGAGCTTCCGCAAAACCATCCGCTAGAAGATATTTTCCTTGTAGTGTACAAAACATTGGTAGCTAGGTGTGTCTTTGTTCTCTTGGTTGTACATTGAATTCTATAGCCAACAATTAATGTATCCATCAAATTTGTATTTAGCAAATTATTATTTTTCCTTTAAGCAATGTAAAGGAATGCATCCCACTAATTAATTGTTTGCTTATTCTTTATTTTCCCATATGAAAATTGGCTTATAAAAAAATAGTGACAGGGATATGTAAGAAAGAATTACATTACTTTAAAGGGGAGTCAAAGAATGGTAATAAAAAAATATGTTAAGTAAATCTTGTAAATCAGCCCACCACTTGTCATGCATCTTAACACTGCACTCACCATGTGTTTCCATGCATCTTAACACTGCACTCACCATGTATTTCCATGCCTCTTAACACTACACTCACCATGTGTTTTCTAAACCATAAGAGGTTTTTAGTTTGGTGAATTGAACATTCCTTTTGGCGTCACCTTCTATGAAGTAAACCATTGAAAGTGGATCAACACATAGGCACTTGCTAGGAAATAATTTATGTATATAGATATGCTAGAGTAGTTTAGTATAATGGTTTTTGGACTACCATTATTTGATCATGGAATTTTTTCCTTTTGATGGTAGTGAAATATACAACATGTGTGTGGATCTTGAAGGCATCATAAATCATGTGTAAAGTTGAAATTGAAAACACACACACACACACATCCATTTATGTTAGAGTATTGTGAATTAAACGGTTGTATAGTTTTTTTTTTGGATTGTGTTTGTATTTGGATACCATAATTCAAAGCTAGTACATATTTAAATCCATGTTGTCTATTCTAATCAAGAGTTCATTATGGATAGCAATGAAAATATTTTGATGGTGGATAGATACACATGCATGGATGTTTCCCATTAAGTATGTTTGTATGATAGCGATTATACTTAAGTTTTGCATTTTTTGCATACCTAAATAGTTGAATGAGCATAGAAATATCGAGCTACAAACATTCTTGCATAATTAGAGACTATAATTCTACCAACCAGTTTAACCTTATACTTCATCTTTGTATTCAAATGAATCTATCGTATGTTCAAGAGAGAAGTGTGAATAAAGGAATTAGCAATTGGATTAAATTCTTGATAGGATTGTGCACAAATAGTTTTATTGATTGATGCCAAACATAATGCATTGGTATTTCTTAGGCACCGTCATATGCATTTTCACATATAAAGGGATTAATCCTAGCCATTTGTGTATGATTTCCTTGTGATAAACAAGAAAGAAGCTAAAATTCAGAGACATGACTATCATTGCATCATTAGCTGGTTGCTTGTGTCTAGGTAACATCGAAATTGCATGATATGATCCTTATAATCAATCTTGAGAAAAGATAGAAGATAAAAAATTTCATTTCCATAGAGGATCCATGTTGGTGAGAACTATGGGCTATAATTATCATGTTTACACACCATATTAGTATCAAAGCAATTGAATTCTCGACCATGAAACAAATTCTAGTACTTTGAATACAAGCATATTAAGCATGGGTAAATCACCGAAGAGAGAAAGTTTGGAAGACCTAAAGGCCATCAATGTGTACCTCCAAGAGGAGAACATGCAATTGGGAGAGAAGGCCATTTTGGATATTTGGCTGGAGGAGAGGTTCACTCACATGATGGTTGAGCTACACCAAGAGTTGGTAAAGAAAGATAAGAAATTGGAAAAGATACAATTAGTTGTCCAAAAGCATAGAGAAGCAAAGCATCCTTCCATTACTATAAAAAAAACCAACAACATGACTAAATTAAGCATGGTTACAAGCACCCCTTCCTGAGATCTTTCTCAAGAGAATGTTGGTGATTTTGAATATCATACTAGAGGCATTGTTTCCAAGATACTAAGGTACATGGGATACAATGGTCAAGGTCTAGGAAATATAAGTCAATGCATCATGATACCCATTGTAGTTGAACAAAGGGTCAATCATGAAGGCCCAAATTTTGGTGGCACAAAGGGAAGGCCATGACCATGAAGATCACTTTATGAAGGAAATGTATCTTTTATATTTGGTCTACTCATTAGTAGAAGGACAAACACTAAATGATGAGGGTAACACACCACCACTCCATCTTACAAGTGGTGAATGAAAGAGGTGTAGTTCAGAGATTCATCCTACACCAACACTTAAAATAAGTAGCAATCAATAACCCATATTAATAAGAAGACCAAGAGGTATTAATCAAGAAAGTCATCCATCATGTGTTAGTGTTTCAAGATGAAAGGCCATAGAGTTGACCATTAATGGTATTATAAGCCTATGTTCATTCTATGGGAAGAGATACCATGTTGAGGCCTCGTGTTGGGAGGCGAAAGCCACATTCCACAAACTTTAATTTTTTTCAATGGAAGAATGAAAACAAGAATCCCCAAGACATCAACAAACTTAGAGTCACATCAAGAAAATGACCATGCCAAGCAGTCCATGCAGCACCAACAAATTTTGTCATCATTGTAGGTTGAATGGACATTGGGAAGCCAAGTGTTCGAGGCTTCATCCATAGCTTCATCCATAGCTTCATCCTAGGAATGACATAATTAAGAGAAGGATGTGGAGAGTGAATATTAAAGAGGATAAATAGTTGCATGCATTTCTAGACCAATGAACGAAGGTTTCCCAAGTCATAACAACATCACAATAGGTTATCATCACCAACAAACACTAGTCCATTTGGGGTCCAAATTCAACATTTATACCGATGTATTAAAGTTAAAAATCACTTCTAAACATCAGAAAGACATAAATTGCGTGGGTTTTTTGGAAAAAATATTGACTAGTTGGCGCTTAAGTGACATATACAATTTGACGTCTCTTAAGAGATGTTAGAGGACGTCACGTAAATGACACTAGGGAGAGTCACTTAAGAGACATACCGGTAACGTCTCTTAAGTGATATATAGATTGTACATGTTGGACAATAAAATTATTTTTGGGCTGTCGTCACTTAAGCGACATGACACTGAATTTATTTAGGTTTTTTTCTAGTTCAATTTAGCAAGATTTAAAACATTTTCGGATGAAACATCTATTTAGATATTTTTCTGGTTTAATTCAGCAAGATTTAAAACATATTCAGATGGAACATATACTTAGGTGTTTTCTTTGGTTCAATTCAGCAAGAATACTTTATGGATAGACTTTAGAGGGAGAACTTTGATTATAGGTATTTTTTTTGTGGATTAATGAGATTATCCCTTGAATTAATTTCTTTTGATTGGGTTAATGATTTCTTTGTATTTATTCTTTTTGTATTAGTGACTTGATAATGTATCTTATTGGAATAGAGAACATTGTCAGACAATCCTATCCGCTAATTTGCTAGTGGATCCGAATAAGTTGTTTCTCTGCAAGCAACCATCAATTATGTATATAGTGACAGAAGCAACCATGGTGCTACAAATGATCATAATCAACCCTTTAATGTTGAATATATAATGAGTGATGGAAAATGTTATTGTCCTTGTACACAATTCAGAGGGATAAAAATAAGAAGAGTTTTTATGGCAACAAGAAGGAAACATTGCTTAGAGTATGGGCGCTTGGAAGGTGGAAAATAATATAATCCCCTAGTAAGATATCAAAAGAATTTATTTTCTCATTTTGCAATACTATTATTATTGATGTCTATTTCGATACCAAGTGGATATATTTTTCCATAATTATTGCATAGACAAGACCATCAACACTTGAAAATCTACTCGCTACAATTCACACTCAGAGATGGCGAGGGTGGTGACACTGAGGTTGATACAATGGAATAAAATGACCACCATACTATTGAGAATGAAGGGATAAATAAGTTGATCCATGAAACATTTTTTCCATGGATGAGAAGCACATGCAGACGAGATATATGAAAACATTAATGATGTACCTCTTATTGATAAAGCAAAAAAATCCTTATGCGTACAAAGACTCAAAGACAAGACTTCTCTCTGCTCTTTTGTTGATAGTGAACTTTAAGGTCATGAATGGTATTCCAAACACAACAATAACACATTTTTTAAGGTATGGAATATTTATCCATTTGTAATTGAAATTGCTTGTTTTTTTATTTATCATTGTCATATGTAAGGTAGTAACGATTTTTCCATTAATTGTTTTTAGACTTTTAGGTGATACTCTTCTACCATCGTCAAGTACTTTACCTTGCACACATAGAGAAATGTGTGTCATTCTAAAATATTTAGGAATGGAGTATAAGACAATTGATGCATTTCCCAATGATCATATCATATATTACAGGCAACATGCATCAAAGAGTGAGTGCCCTAAATGTGGAATTAGTAGATATTGTATTGATTAGGTAACAAAGTTATTCACCATATCCCAATTATTCCATGTTTTCAATGACTGTTTAGGTGTAAAACCATTATAGAATTTATTGATTACCATGCATGACACATAAGTGAAGATGGTGTCATGCGAATGCCTGGAGATGGATATGCATTTAGAGACATTGATGAAAGATGGATAATTTTTAAAGAATAACCACATAATGTTATACTTTCATTGGAAGGTGATGATGTCAATCCATTTGGAGAACTTAGAACCAGTTACTCAGTTTGGCTAGTTTTTGTTAAAAACAATAACCTTCCTCCGTGTATGACAATTAAAAGGGAGCATGTCATGTTGACATTAATTATTCTAGGTGCTTATTTTTAAGATTTTTAACACAATATAAGTATTCAATTTTTTCATTATTGCATGATCGAGAACTTATTAATTATGTATGTTACTTTTCAAATAATTGCTAGGTAAGCATCAAGTTAAAGATATGGATGTATATCTTGAGCCTCTTATAGATTATATTTTAAAATTATGGTCCGACATTAGGATGTATGGCATCTCCAAACCTATAGGACAAAAACAATTATAGTTCCATGGAATACTTACATGGACAATTCACGATGCACCTGGCCATACACATTTTTGTGGTATGCAAATTTCTCATGTATCTCAATGCATCATTTATTATTGAACCTATTTTTATAATTTATGGAATTCTATATATTAACACTATTCCATAAATTGTAGGGATTCAAACAAAGGGAAAATATGCATGTCCAATATGTGGTCCAAGAACAATATCTATACATTCAAGAAGTTTAGGAAAGGAGGTGCACAATGAGTTTAGGCATTTTCTCCATAAGGACCATAGGTATTGGATTACTGTTAGGAACCCATGTCTTTACTTTGTTAGTATATTGTTGTTGGACGCATATGCTTTTTAAGTTGTCCCGTAGTATTTGTTGATCCATAGTTTGTGTTATTGTTGTTGGCGCATATGCTTTGTAAGTCGCCCATAGTTTTGTTGATCCATAGTTTGTATTGGCCCATGGTTTTGACTCATAGTATTGGCGCCTAGACTTAGTAAATAAGTGTGTGTTGAGGCATATGAAGGCATCGTGAAGTTAATTGTATTGAGCTTGCTCAAAGGAGGTTTCCCCCTCGAAGTGGCCTGCGATTAATATAAAAGTGATTCTGAGTTTTGTTATTTTTGATATCTCGTGTATTTGCATTAATTAATTATTGCAGGTTCATCACATCTGGTATCAGAGCACTTTCTTGGGCTTGTTGGGTGGAATTTCTACCAAATTTTTTTTTTGGATTTGTTGCAAGTTCGGATATGGGAATAATCCCTATCCGCTTAACTATGGGAAGTACTTGGGCATAAGCCCTAAAACTCATTGTGAGGAGTACCACAGGAACCCCAAATAACTGGCCCATTGAGAGGACCTGCCAGTGAAAAGGGTAACGACCCCTACCTGATTGACTAGTTCCCACCCGTGAGATAAACCAAGAGCTGTCGTTTGTGGAAAAGCGGTTATTAGTTTTACCTGAGCCGTTGAGTGAGGGGTACTG
Source organism: Larix kaempferi (assembly GCA_027924585.1). Classification (NCBI taxonomy): domain Eukaryota; kingdom Viridiplantae; phylum Streptophyta; class Pinopsida; order Pinales; family Pinaceae; genus Larix; species Larix kaempferi. Next base: position 4,279,996 of record BSBM01000519.1, read on the forward strand.
CCCCAATACGCAATCCGTTAGACAACATTGGTGGCCGAGTGAAACACCTGAATTGTTAGGAAGCCGAACATACCTGGGGTCCATATCTATTTTCAGCTGAACTGTTACCGATCACTTCCGTGTTGTTTCAGATCCATTCCAAGTCATTTCATATCCATTCTGAAAGCCGTTCCAGATCTATTCTGAAAGTCATTCCAAATCCAGTCATTTTTTATCCATTCGGTGTTGTTTCAGATCCATCTGTTGCCGATCCCTTCCGCGCTGTTGCAGATCCATTTTTGGAAAAAAAAAGTCACATTCCACTTCCCAACACCCGAAATCTCACATTTGTCTATTTTTAGGGTTTGCCATAACTTCTTCGATTTTCACCCGATCACCTTCAAATTTTACCACAGAGTTCCTTTTCTAATTCTACTTCTGTGTCCCTCTTTGCCAAATTTTCTCATTCTTTCACCCCGCTTCTGAAATCCCCCTTTTTTGCTTTCCTGTCCTTTCGACAGTGTCCAAAATCTAGTCAAACCCCAATTACCCATCAGATTTTTTCCCCAATCCAAATTTCCCTTTACTAAATCAACTTCTATTTGTGTTTTTCTACCCATTCCAAAAAAAAAAAAACCCTGGTTATGGTTGTCACTTGCGCAGGAACACACACCATGGAGGAAGCACTTGCAGCCATCCAAACCAAACTCCAAGATCTGGATGAAAAATTTCTTGGCCGCCATCTTCAGCATTCAGCCATGAACAATAACCGACATCCAGAATCTTTTGCAGCCACCAGGTTCTTTTCTTCCAGCAATTTTCATGGGCCGAAGCTTGATTTTCCTCGCTTCAATGGTACTGATCCGACTAGATGGATATACCGAGCAGAACAATATTTCAGTTTGCATAATAATTTTGATGTCTAGAAAGTTCCACTTGCATCCTTTCATTTGGAACAAGAAGCCCTTCAATGGTACCATTGGTACATCAAAGCTCATCCCAAGCCAAACTGGACAGATTTTTGCCAACTCCTTTTGCCACGATTTGGTCCTAGTGCTTTTGATGACTTCACAGGAGCACTCACTAAACTTCACCAAATTGGCACAGTGAGAGAGTATCAAATAGAATTTGAGAAACTGGCCAATCACACATAAGGATTGTCTGATGAATTTTACAGGACTTGTTTTATCAGTGGTCTCAAGGATGAAATCCGCTCAGAGGTCAAAATGTTCTGTCCCAACACAATGATGGAAGTCCTAGGGTTGGCTACGTTGGTAGAGGACAAGATCGCAACACAACAACGCTCCAAACACACCTTTGTTCCCTTCAGAAATATGGGTTCCCAACGACCTCCCATCACGCCTACTCCTCAACCAACTCCTATCAAGCATTTGTCTGAAACAGAGATGCAGGCATGCCGAGAAAAAAACTTTGTTATAATTGTGATGAGAAATTCACTCGGGGACATAGATGTGTTCAACAAAAGCTCTATCTCTTGGATGTGGATTCTCCGCCTGCCTCAGAACTTGGTGAAGAAGCTCTAGATACAGTAGATGATCAGGTTGACATTCAACACCCACCTGTTGACACCCCATCTTAGGACGACCCATCCGAGATCTCTCTCCATGCTGTAACCGACGTCACCACCCCACGAACAATGCCGGTCAGGGGATACTTCAAGAAGATCCCTCTTACCATACTCATTGATTCTGGTAGCACTCATAACTTCATTGACCCTCGGATTGCCAAACAGGCTGATTGTTTTGTCCATCCTTGCTCCAACTTTGAAGTCATGGTTGCCAATGGGGGCACCTTACCTTGCAAGGGGAAGTGTCACAATGTGCGTATCTCTATGGAAGATTATAACCTGTGCTCTGACATGTTTGCCTTGTCCTTAGGTGGATGTGATGTGGTTTTGGGTGTTCAATGGTTACACACACTTGGCCCCATCTTATGGGATTTTGCTAAACTTTGGATGCAGTTTTCAGTCAATGGGACACAACACAAATTTATGGGCTTACAACCAGGGTCTCTCTGCATCATCAGTTCACATCGCCTGGAAAAGATCCGTAAGAAGAATTCACATGGTGTCATTGCTCATCTCCATTCCCTTCAGATGCACCCACCAACGGTCTCCACTACTTCCTTAGATAGCTATGCAGGTGTCTTTGTTGCACGAGTGGGCTTGCCTCCTTCACGAGACCTTTCCAGTAAGCATTTAGCCGCATCTACATCTTAGCGGGACATGATGGCTATTTTGCATGCAGTAAGTACAGAAGTGGAAGCCATCCCTATTGGGGAATTATTTCTTCATCAAGATTGATCTCCAGAGTCTGGAAACTTTCCTGGAACAACGGGTCTCCTCCCCAACACACCTGAAATGGGTTATCCAATTCATGGGTTATGACTATGCGACCACTTACCAGAAGGGTAAGGACAGTATGGTGGCAGATGCTCCTCCTCACACATTTGATGACCCAGTTTCTCTTACAACTATTTCTCTACTTGTTCCAAATTGGTTGCATTCTGTTCAACGGGGCCATCTCTTCTATGAACTCCATGCTTCTTCCTCAGTAGGGCACTTTGGGTTCCTCAAAACGTATGACCAGGAACAATGTAACTTCTTTTGGCAGGGACTCAAAATTACAATTCAACGGATGGTGGTTGACTGTGATACTTTCCAGGTCAACAAGGGTGAAAAGACACTCCTTTCAGGACTGCTCGAACCCTTTCCCATCCCTCCACAGATTTGGACACCTATTTCTATGGTTTTCCTAGAAGCGCTCCAGTGGTATAGTACCACATCTAAAAGGACACCATATGAAGCAGTCTCTGGATAGGCACCACCAGTTCTTCTTCCATACACCTTCAGCAGCTCCCCAGTTCAGGCAATTGACTCAATTATTCGAAACCGCGATCAGCTTCTTCTCATTCTGCACGATAATCTTCACATGGAAAGAATTCGACTGAAACAACAAGTCGATCATCACCGTTCTGCACGCACTTTTCACGTCGCTGATATGGTTCTTCTTCATCTACATCCTTTCACGCAATCCTCCCTGAAACTCCAAAGGCGCCGTGGCCTGGAATGCAACCCGAGGATGCTACAGGGGACCCACTCCTTCAGATTCTGCATCAATTTCCACATCTAAAGCTTTGAGGACAAAGATTTTTCTAAGGGAGAGGGGATGTTAGGAACCCATGTCTTTACTTTGTTAGTATATTGTTGTTAGACGCATATGCTTTGTAAGTCGTCCCGTAGTATTTGTTGATCCATAGTTTGTGTGATTGTTGTTGGCGCATATGCTTTGTAAGTAGCCCATAGTTTTGTTGATCCATAGTTTGTATTGGCCCATGGTTTTGACTCATAGTATTGGTGCCTAGACTTAGTATATAAGTGTGTGTTGAGGCCTATGAAGGCACCGTGAAGTTAATTGTATTGAGCTTGCTCAAAGGAGGTTGCCCCCTCGAAGTGGCCTACGATCAATATAAAAGTGATTATGAGTTATGTTATTTATGATATCTCGTGTATTTGCATTAATTAATTATTGCAGGTTGATCACAATTACCAAAAAAAATACTTTAATGGGAAGGAAGAGAGTGGAAAAAAACCCTGAAGAATGATACCTCAACTATGGAAAAGACATTTCAGAATATCCATGGTAAGGAATATTTGTTTGTAGTTAGTACTTCGTTCTTGGCCACTTGTATTTATTTTTAGATTTCCATACTTACCATGACTAATAAAAAATATTAATCTTTCATTGATACTTCTTAAAGTTTGTCATGTTTAGCTTCCACGGGGTTTGAAATGATACTCTGCACAATTCGGTGGATTGCCATACTATGAGCACCTACAAGTAGCTCATTTGTTTGACACGATGCATATTGGAAAGAATGTCACAAAGTGCTTGTGGAAAATTATAGATGGGAGGAATAACAAGGAAACAATTGCAAAACATATAAGTGACATTCAAGAATCCAACTCATTGCAACACTAGAATAATTTCTATGGTAGTGGAAATTCCAACAATATTCCATGCTTATTAGCAAAGCAAGAGAGTAGTGTTGTAAAAGAGGTTGTACGGAAGATAAAATTTCCCACTTGTTTTACTTCAAACATAAGTAATATATTAACAAAGCAAGGTGATTTTGGTGGGGCTAAAACTCATGATTGGAATACATTTATCAAGGTTCGGCATTTTGCAACTTCGATTATTTTATGATATATACATTATTTTTTAGTAATTAATGTTTATCTCTATTCCAATTATAGGTATTTATATATACCTTATTTGTTAGTAATATACATTGCACCCTTGTTGCATGATGTTCTACCTCTAGCTTTTCCTAATAGCTTTGACAACAACATAAAGAAGGTTATTTATGATCTCAGCAAGTACATGAGGTATGTATAAAGTTATAGTTGAATTATGGATTGTATACTCTGTCAATAATTTCTTTGTTTGCCTTATATATTTTAATGTTGACACATCAAATTTCTTTTTCACTTGTAGGTGGTTGTCATCTAAAGAAATACATAAAAAATATACCAGGTATTGGAAAAGAGAAATTTCCCAACTGATGTGTGAGATGAAAACGTATCTGCCTCCAACCTTTTTCAATGCACATGAACACTACCTCATACACCTAGTGGAAGAGATTGAAATATGTGGACTCATACACACAAGGTCAATGTGGTTGGTGGAGAGGTACTTGAAATCATTGAAGGCCTTTGTTAGACAAATATCACATCCAGAAGGCTCGATGGTTGAAGGATACATGCTATATCAATCCACTGTATATTTTAGTGAGTACTTTCCCCAAGTAGTGGGTGATATGGATGTGCCGCTCTTTTGGGATGCCAATTCCACCAACAAATTTAAAAGGGAGGTGTTGTTGGGGAAAGGTAGATGGAGAAAAGTGAAAGGTAAAATATTGTATTGTATTTAATATCTCCATACATGCTTATGGTAGATTGGTTAGTAGCTTGGTTTTTTAACTAAATATTTTTTTTGTCATTGTTCTAGGTAGCAAGAAGTGGGATGCAATTCATTTATATGTTGAAAATAATCTTGATTGGTGGAAGAGATGGATATAAAGATGTGAAGAAGTTTACGGTGCCTTATCATGGAATAGGGTGGTATATTTTATCAGAAAATATTATTTGGATCATGATATGGATCTAACCCATTAGGAAATTGATATAGTATATGGTGCAAAAGATAGAAATGTAAGCAATATCTAACTTTTGTTTTTATAATTCAAATCCCATAATTGTTTCTTTCTCATAAATTATATTATACATATACTTACCAATTCTTGACAATCCATTTATAACATGTTGAGAATACAGGTGAAACATCATAAGGCTATGGGGTGCAATGGCCAAAAATATCGCACCAAACAGTTGGATGACAGTAGGGAAACATGTGATAGTGTTATAATTGCAATTTTCCAGGTTACTAATATAATTTCCCACAGGGGTGATAGACATCCAGTCACATTAGATTTGAGGTGCTATGGATATTTGGAAGACATATTGGATATAGAATTTAAATCTTTCAAAGTGATTTTCTTTAAGGTGAGGTGGTATAGATTCTTGTTGCAAGGTGATGAATGGATGATTATTGATCATGAAAATGGATTTACCATGATTAATACTAATAGGTATGAGCCAAATACAGATCCCTATGTACTCCCAAGTCAATGTGAGCAGGTATTTGTTTTTAGAGGTACTAGGTAGAGTAGGTTCGTCATTTGTTGTTAGATATGATCCAAGAGGATGACCCATAAAGTATACTTTTCTTGAAGATCAAGATGATCATGATCAAGAAGAAGAAAATGTAGTTGGAGAGATGGAAGAAGAAGTGTACTTGGATGGCAGGGGGAATCAAGTTGACCAGACAGTCACCGACTCACATCTCGATGATGATGACTTAGCATTAGATATTGAAGATGGTGTTTTGGAAAATCCTTACAATGATTCCAAAGGGTTTGATACAAATTATGATCTTCATGACTGAGATGTCGACTTGGATGAATTTCAAGACCAATTTGATATGGATTTGTAATACATCTTGTTCAATGAATCTCTCCTTAACAATTATTAATGGAATAAATAGATTGAATGGAAATATGTGTTATTGCATATGAAAATGGATCAATCTCATGGGATATTATTCTTTATTATGTGTTGTTATTTCTATTTCATATATTTGTTCTTTAATTCATCAATTTTGTGAAATGGTTTAGTTATGATTTTGTATGCATAAGCATGCTTATGAATTTATATGGGTTTCTCTTATTATTGTTTTCCATGCTATGGCAATTCAATTTTTTATTTTGTACATGAAATCTAAGTGTTGATGTTATAGACCAACCTATGGTTCAAAATAGGCTATCTAATTGGAAAATGAAGAAGAAATTTTGAATTGGAGTGCCTTGATGATTAAGGGTGGTGTTCATGATATAGCATGTTGAAGGTGATCCCTATTATAGTAGTTTCTAAATGTTTGGAACTACTCAAAATTGTGGCCTTATGGCCTAAAAATGTATAACTATGCTTATGGATATTCAACCTCTAAATAACCTATTAGAAGACCATCCTATAACCCATGTCTATTTATGAAAACCATAATGTACACTACTCATTCGAAGACTTTGGCCTCCTCCCTTAATGGTGGAAAGATTGTTATCTCCATCTCTTTGGTCTTCCTAACCATGGAAAACTTTAGGGGCTAATCTTAGCCCACGGCCTATCTTTAGGGGTTTTAAATTTTTAATGGGCTATTTTTTTATTAAACGCCCATTAGGTATGATTAGCCCACATTTTATTTATTTACTTATAATGAATAAAATGTTAACCCCACAAAATATAAAAAGGGGAGGAAAGATTAAAAAAATTCCCCCCTCTAAAAATTGATTTAAACCTTTGTTTGCCCACGAAAATCGCTAGGGAGCTCCCATTAACCCCTAATTTATAGAAATGGTAGTTTCTAGGGGCTCTTTCGCCTTCTATTGATAATGGAAATTGAATTCAAAGTTGCATTCATCCCAGTTTTATGGGTTGAATCTCGTTTTACAAGTTGCTTAATGTCCACATTAGAAGGGAAGTTGATAAATACTATCAAGTCTTATAGTGACCCATTTACATCTAAGAGAGTTCTGAATGCCATCACCTGAGATCCAAAGTTTCCCCAACAAACATGGGGATTGTGAACCTCATGATCAGTGATGCGACAATAACATTGTTTTGGGTGTTTGGGGCATCATTCCAGGGGGTTGGGACTTCATTCATAGCCACATTTTTGGGTGTGCTGGGGGGCACAACGCTGCTTATAACCAGTGACATTTTGTTTCTACTTGTTTTTGTGTTCTCCTTGATGGGAAATACCATGGGTGGAGAAACCTAGAATCCCACTGTCTTTGCTACTTCTTTTGATTTGGGCATTCTCAGGTATTTTGACATGTTTCTTGTTTGTTTATTGAATTTTATGGTTCTCAAAGGATTTTTGTAGGGTTGACATTGTATTTTGTGGTTGGTTATCCTACTGTTGCGGCATGAATGTTTCTCTTTTAGTAATGGGGAATACATTAAATAAGGACTTACCCAATTGGGAAAAATGATATGTGAAGCATCGGAGTAGGTATGAAATGATTAACTCTATTTTTTTGGCTTCCACGTAGAAAGGTGTACATACTGCTATGTTACAATTGATGATATTATGCATTATTTGACTGAATCTTCCTAAATTGAGTTTGTAGGGACGTTTTGGGATGAATTAAGATACCTAAGGAAAGCTGTTAGTTTCTTGGTAAGATTCTCTCACAATTGTGATTCATTAAAAAAATACCTATATGCATTGGTATTGCACTCTTAAAATCATATTTGGTAAGGTGTGTGCATAGATGAGGTATTGGTGGGCCCTTGTAATAGCCTAGAGAGCTAAATGAGGATCGAGGTGTTGGTGTAATTTCATATTAACACTGATTCTATTTGTTGTGGTGATGAAAATTTTCATTGTTGTTTTCCAAGAATATTCCTAGAGTATGGTGAATTTCTATGTACTATGATAGTTAGAGTGAGGTACCAAAATACCACCAAAAGAGGGATTGTTATGTGATCATTTATTAAGATTTATCTCCTATTTAGTCTTTTTTTGTTTATGTTTCCTATTACTATATATGGTTTTATACTTTATCAAAAAATTCACCAAGAACTCACAAAATTTTATAATTTAGTAAAAGATTCGCCAAGACTTTACAAGGTTTTATAATTTAGTGAAAGATTCGCCAAGATTTTACAAGGTCTTATAATTTAGTAAAAGATTTGCAAATATTTTACAAGATTATATAATTCAAAGAGAGATTCTCCAAAAAATTATATATACATAATATAACATTAATAAAATAGTCTTCATATTTTCCTATATTTCTTGGGGATTAGCCCATTTATTATAAATAGAAATTTAGGGGGGTTCTTAAAATTTCCCTGTTCCTAACACTTGTCTCTATTGATTTTTTGGATGAACTACTACCCATATTATATTCCCTTTATTTTCATGAATAAATGATTATGGGACATCATTATTTGTAGTTAAAAGACTAAAAGAATAGACTCATATGGTACCTAGTGTTCCAACCTGGTAATAGGTTGCATTGAAAATAAAATCCAAAATTTAATAATGATCACCAATTGAGATTACTTTTGGAATATTCTCTTCATATACTACTCATGGGATTGACCATGCAATTCATTGGTCAATTAGGAAAGTGTAGGAGAATCTTATGAACTTGTGCCCTTCAGGGTCTCACCTCATGTAAATATGTTGGAAAATTCACCTTTAGATTTATGAGTCTCAATTTTACCAATAATCATATGACATGTTTCCATCGCAAGAATGTGTGTTACAACATACATTTTTATTCAAGTTATCACCCAAACCATTCTCATCAGTAATGTTTTCAGAACCAAACATTCCATAAGTTGCTTCCTAGGATATTCATTAGAGGCAGGTCCATTAAGAAGCTTGTTTTTCCAACATGTTACCACAACAAACATACATATTGATTTGAATAAGGAAATAAATATGGATGAACTCTAGTTATATTTGAAAATGATATGTATGGTTGATGATTATTGTAATGAATATTACAGCATCAATATGTCTCCCAAAAGTTATCCAAATATAAAGGAAAACATTAACAACTTATGCAAGAGGAATAAACCTTTACAGAACCATCGGTTGAAGAAGTTTCGAAGTCACTTTTAGGATATAAGGAATGAAATTTGAATATAGGGAAAAAATAAAAGTGGTAATAAATGTAGAAAATGTTTGAACATGATAATTATCTAGACTCATCCTTATGTCTAGGACATGGAGACCTAGACCTGATTATAGTATACCAACATAATAGAAGTGCTCAATTCCATAGGGTGGATTATAGGCCATATCTTATGTCAATAAAAGAGGTAGTTTCATGGTTGAATAGCCATGATGAAATTGGCAATAAATTAATCAAATATGAACAAAATGGAAAATCTGTAGCATAGTTTAAGCCTTCAAGTTTCGATATCTATTACAAGCTTCCCAAGTTAGATATCTTTTTCAACTAAGTTGGATATCACATTCATGGCATCCACCAATAATTTTTAGGTCATCCTTCCTAATTAAGGCTATGTGCACATTGAATTATTTTACAATATTATAATGGAAATGGAAACTATAAAGTAAGACAATATCCATTTATTAGCAAATACTATGGGCATACACGTACATTAGGTAATAAGGATTTGTGATAACTTTGTATCTCCTCTCTACACTCTTCATTTGTTAAATATGCGATTATGTTGGCAGTGAGAACTAAAGGGGACTCATACATGATGAAATGCTACACATATGTTACAACATATGGAGCTTCCAATCCTCTACATATACAACCCAAATTCATCTCTTATAAGCATGTGGTAAGAAAGATATCCCCTCATTTCCATTGTTCACAATATAATATGGCATGTGTATTTTTAATCAAACTACAATTGAAGGTGAAGATTTGGAAACTTCCCACTTTAAAGAGGAAATTTTTATGGTACATGAATTTTTCACCCTAGTTTGAAACCATTGCTCAAGGATACACTAGGGTTACCATGGCCCTATAATTTATATCCTATTGGGTCACCATTAGTTGCATAAAAAATACTTACCCATGTTGTCCATAGGAGATATGCCACAATGAATTTATAATCTAAGAAGAGCTTATGCTTTCAACTATCGATAGGATTTGATGTTGACTAATCTCTAGGTAGAGATAGAAATGATCCACCAAGAGATATAGTATTATTATTTATTAATTATAGTTCTACTGGACATCGCTTAAGCGACACCAATCTGACGCTCTTGATGTTCCATCAATGTGAACCAAACATCAATGGAACAACATGAGCATCGAACTAGCATCACTTAAGCGATGTCTAGTAGAACTATAATTAAAAAAAATTACTATATATCTTAGTGTCCCCAATGATTTATTTTGTTGTTGCATCAAATATTGGTACATTTATGAGAGGAGGTTATTATTTTATGATCCTTACATTCATTGTGAGGTAGAAGGACCCTAAAGGGTGAGGACAAAATCCATGGTTGGTGAGGCCAATGAGATTTTCCAATGGACCTGCAAAATTCCATGTTTGGTAAGACAAAAGCACCATAAAGGCTAAGGCCAACAAAGTTTTTGGTCAAGCTAATAGGATTTCTAGAAGATGAGACTTTAAAGGGTGAAAAAGAGCATGTTTGATGAAGTCAATAAAATTTTCAGATTGGTTAAACTTCAATGGTGACCCTTCATCATAGGCATCAATTTGAGAAATGGGCATGTAAACATATTGGTGTTTTTTGTAAAAGAAAAACATTCTTACAATATGAATAGGCTAGAACATTTTGTTCTTCAACCTTATCTATAATTTTTTTATTTTATGACCAAGTGTGACAATGTTGCTAAGTTTATTAAATTCATTGTTTTGAAATCTTAAACTCTCAAAAACCAAGTTAAGATCATCATCCTTTTCATTTAAACTGACCCTTTCAATCAAGTCAAGCAAGGACAAATTATTCTTCTCCATTATCCAAATTTGATGACACACATGTTTGAATGGGATTGGGGGGTGTATTTCATAAGACTCCTTATTCAAACCTCCTACAATTTGTATATAAGCAGGCTTGTCTTTGTAGATGGGAATAGTTCATGGGTTTTGTTCTTATCCGTATTGGAAAATATCCCATCCTTCAACTTTGTCAATAAGAAGAACATTAGAGGAAGTGGATCGATTATGATGTTCTACATATCACCTAAAATGTAGGGGATTGTGCCTTTGTTGACAATAAGAGAGAGAAAAAAATGGCGTTAAGGATGAAGGTGTAGGTATGAATGGTAATTTAATTTTATAGAATCATAGTAGAGATACTATTTCATATAATCAACCCAAAATATCTCAAATAATGATAACATTGTTCAAGGTCATGACAGTTTTAACAAAAAAGAACAATAATATACTAATGAAGGTATAATTTCTAGTTTACTAAAACATGACCTTAAATTGTTACTATTGTAATCATCCTTTCCTTATGGCAAATAATTGCTCATTCATACTTGTAAAATGCTTGAATACATGTGAATCTTCACTTTTTATAAAGTTTGAATCACCAATAGTTCACTTTTGATGATGATGAAAGTGATGATCGTGATGATGATGATGTTGATGTGGTCGTTTATGAGGATTACGATGATGATGATGATAATGATGATAATGATGATGATGATGATGACGACGATGATGTTGCTGACGATGATGATCTTGATTGTGATGATAGTGATGATCATGATGATATTGAATATTATTATGGGGATGGTGATGGTGGTGATGATGATGATGATGAAGACGACGACGATCGTGATGACGTTGATGATGATACTTATGATGATGATGGCATTCTCTCTATGATGATAATGATGGCCATGATGACAATGATGACGACAATGACGATGATGATGCTTATGATGATGCTGAATATGTTATTGATGATGATGACAATGATTATCACAATGATGACGATGATTAGGATGGTGATGATGATGATGATGGTGATTATACTTATGATGTCGTTAGATAAAATTGGAATTTAATCTGTGATGGAGAAGATATTGTCAACGTTTCAATACCTCTACTGAGGCTCATCATCAAGACAAAGACGATCATCAAAGAAAGAATTAGAAAGTGCGATCATACAAATAGTACAGAACTAGAGTGAGAAACAAGTGAGGTAGCCGACATTTCATATGTTTGCCAAGATACTACACTAAAACCTTAGGGTGAGTGAATTAATTAGTGAATCAATTAGATTTATAGTTTGGTTTTCAAACTTATGGTAAGAGCAATAATATATATATATATATAAAATAATCAGAATAAATAATAAATATAGTATATTAATAATAGGGGACAGAAGCTTACATACTGGGATTAATAAGGATAATTAGAATATAATTGGTTAGATTAGATCTATTTAGTATTAATAAAGATTTAGATGTGACAATTATTAAAACTTTATTAAAACTAAATCAATGAATTCTAATGTAATCTCATATATGTTTAAAAAATTTATTAAACTAAAATTAATAGAATAATAATTAAAACTCTATTAAATTTTATTAGTTTTAATAAAGTTTTAGGAAAATTTAAATTAATAATTAGATAAATAAATAATTAATAATTAGTAAAATATAAACCTCTTAATTAATTAATTAAATCCTAAGAATGTTGAATAGGATTGATGCTTGGCAACCAAGTCCTGCTTAAGACCAAGCCATCATCCCTAATTATACAATTAAGGTTTTTGACAATTTCAACTACTTCTCTAATTCTTCTTTTGGACCAGTGATCATTTTTTGCTAGCACTTTGGTTTCGTCAATTTTGATGTGGTGTTTGGTGATATGGTCATATTTTGGGAGGGGTGATCTTTTTGTTCTATCATGGATAATGTCTTCCTTGATTCTAGTGTTGATAGACCTACCAATTTCTGCTATGTAGGTTTTACCACAAGCATAAGGGATTTGGTACACACCTTTGTGTGATTTGGGGCTTATAGGATCTAATTAAGAAATCAGACAAAGGTGTGTACCAAATCATCTCATATATATATATATATATATATATATATATATAATTTTAATTAAGAAATTAGACAAAGTTGTGTACCAAATCTCACACATACATATATTATATGATAATGATGATGATGATGATTGTTAACATACACTAAGACTAAATTAATTGGTCTATTGAGCTTTAAGAAAAAAATGGTAGGGAATTAATTGGTTTACTTTAGTTTTATTTTTACGATTGAAAATATTAGAGAGATTCTTTCCAAATATCCATATTTTTCACGAGTTAAAATTCAATGAAGGTCAATATCATTGCAAATATTTTGAAATTGATATCTAATATGGGCATAAGAAAGACATTGATTTTCTTCTTTATGTTTGATATAATAGAAATACACTTTTTATATTATAGATTAGGTTTAGTGACCTCTTTATAATATCTTAATATTCTCTTATCTTCTATTTCTTCATCACACAGTAATTTCTCCTTAAATTGAGATGTAATACTATTTTTAATGGTATTAATATTCTTTAAAGTGACCTTGTCCTCTATTCACCAAATCCAAGGTTTGTAATCTTTACTCGAGCCCCTCTTGAGTTGTAGGTGACTTTGACTAGAGTTTGAAGCAATCTTAGGAAGTCTCTTATCTTTCATGTTAGTTGTCTTGTGATTGTACATTAGGTACCTAGTCATAGCCATACTCTGAATAGGGAAAATTCTAGATTCTATAAGGATGATAGGAAAGGGAGTATTGCTTTTAATTTAAAGATTAGAAACTATAAATTTCTTCTATATTTGCTCAATACTTCTCCATGATTCTCTAGAGCTATTGTAACCCCAAACTTCACATCCATATATGACAAGGGGAGTGACTATAGTCTAAAGGAGGAATTTTTTATCCCTTCCACCCTTCATTACTTCTTTTATTAATGCTATAATTCCAACTACGTTTGTGATAAAGGTGGATTTTGAGATATTTGTATCAAGTAAAATTTTAAGGATGCATAATTTTTTTTGAAGTGTAGAAACCTTCGCAATCTTACTAATTATCAAATTTTCAAACATAAAATGTTTGATAGTATTTAAAAAAAAATATTTCTAAGGGTTTTATATAGTTTTTTGACAATTTTGACAATTTTTAGAGTAAAAAAATTAATCCTATAGAATTTGGGCAAATCATGATGGAAAAAAATGGAAAACGACAATTTTTTTTGGAAGAAAACCTCAAAAATTAGCATATGGGCTAAATTTCACCCCTAAAATCTTCCCTTGTTTGTATGAAGTAACTCCCTCTAAGTTGTTAATGCCACACACACACAAACACACATATTACCAAGGAAAACCTTGGGGAAATCCGAGTGATGCTTTCCCACATTCATGGATGGAATCCATAGTAAGCTTGTTAGCATAGCAACTAATCTAAGGGGATTTTAATATGTGTCTATGTATAGTTCAAGATGTTAGGTCAATTGGTTATTGCCAATGTTTTTAGGAATTTGTCTAGTTGTATTCTTGTATGTGCTCACTTGAATCTCCTCGGTGTTAGGTGCACTATTCTATATCGATAGGTTTACTAGGGATTCCATCCACAAATGTGGAAAAGCATTCCTTAGATTTCCACACAATTTTTTCTCTGGAGAACACACACAAACATATATACACATACATGCATGGATACATACACAACATATGTACATATACATATATATATCCTCTAATAACACATATAAATTAAAAAAAATAGCAACAATTTTGTTTAACAACACGGAACCTAAACAATGAATTGACATCTTTAAATGCCGATTCATTGTTTAAGCCATGTACTAGCAAGAAAAAATGTTGCTTCAGTTTTTCAAACATCCAGCGCATTAGTAAAATATTTTAAAATATCTAATAAAATTTCAAGGTGCTAATGTCTTTTCTTTTAATCTTTGAGGATCGCATATTGAAGAAAGTTTCAATAAAACACACCTAATTACTTTCTTTCTTATGCAAACATTCCCATAGACAAGCCTCTAACCCAAGGTAATGTAGGACTATAATAATCCATGTAGGTTAGGAGAGTGCATCTAAGTTGTGTGCAAGTGTGACATTAACTATGTAACTCCATTCCATGATCTATGTATATGTAAACATGCAAATTATTATGTCTCTGCAGTTGACTATATAGTAATCAAATTATTATGTTTTCGTAGGTGACTCAGTTGACTATATAGTAATCAAATTATTATGTTTTCGTAGGTGACTCAGTTGACTATATAGTAATCAAATTATTATGTTTTCGTAGGTGACTATATAGTAATCGCCCAAGCTATTAATTCATCCATACGACTAAATATTTTTTATTTATACATTGTTAAACTTTGCAAAACCAAAATTTCATTTAACATAATTTTAATAAAATTTATTTATATGCAATGTTATTGACTATAAAGAATGACTTCGTCCTAGGCCATTATTTCACTGTACGCGACGACGTGCTGAGGTCATACGTTATCTACATTACAGTGATTTGATTGGACCAAGCGAAGCTATTTAAGTTTAACTGTACAAGCATTTAAGCGGACAAGGGTGTATCACAACAGGAAATAATGGGTCAAGCGCTACTTTTTTTTTCACAGAAAAATATCAAGCGCTACTTAGTGGGCACGTCTCTCGCTAGATGGTATGATATGCCTGCCTATCCTTCTATTGATAGTCCCAACTTTCCTGTGTAGATAGCATTTCGTCAGACACAGATTTCCCAAACAACACGGATGCTCTAGAGATATGGATGTGTCAAATTTCATACCTTGTCCCAAACTCTGCAACTTGATATTTTATTCAAAATCTCCTTTTCAATTACACATGGCTCCCTTTAAGCTCCCTCGCTGCACTCTCGAATATGCCCACACATTCCTTCTAAGGAAAAGATATTCATCCTTATATAACATTTACCCATTTTCAATGTTTTAATTTGTGACATTTGGATTTATTGTTTTTTGGTGGGATGATTTAGTGTTGATGAAATGTATTTATAGAAGTGGGGAAATACTTCTTATTAGCATTAGTGAGAAGCATGGTCTATTCCCTCTAAGAAACACCTACTACGAAAATGAAACGAGTAATTGAAGAACAACCGGTTTGTTAAAAGAATGTGTGTATAGTAAGTCGTGAAAATCTATCATGGTGAGTAATTTTGTGGTTGATAAAGGAAATTACGACGCGACGCAACCATTCTTTTCTTGTGATGGTGGATGGGATAGAGACTAATCTTAACGGGTGAGGAGAGCATTGAGTCTTGATAGGACAGGCTGCCTCGAGGAATTGCCTTGAAGTGATATGACACCCTTCATCAATACATTACATGTTCAGAAATTAATAGAGAGAAAATAACTCGTTCTATGGTATGATCAATATAAAGTAACTCAGGTAGATATAAATACAACTGAAGAAGATTTTTATTCAGACTAACAAAATAACAAGCAGCCAAATGAATCATTTTCAAACCCAAAGCCCGCTTGATTCTCTTCATGGGAATGCCATTTATACAAAGAATTGTAGTGGATGTAGGTACAACTGTTGAACTGACTGGAGTTGAGACCACAACTAAAATTTTTCCATGCTCAAAATTGTCATGAAGATCATGAATTAAGCAATTTGATGTGAACAAAAGGCAACCTAGTTGTATCATGTATCACTATGATATGTTCAGTAATGGAGACTCATAAATTCAGATGTGATGTTGAATAAAATTGTTAGAAAAACAGGATCACAAAGCAATAACAATAAACAGAAATGCAAATATAATCACACATACACATTACAAGAGAGACACAAATATATCGTGGTTCACCCAACTTGGGCTACATCCACACTGAAGTTGCCAGTCCTTATATTATACCGTCCAACAAAGTGAAGGGATACAACCTGCAGCACAACCACTGCACTTCCTCTTCACTGTCTCATAGTCTCTCTCCTTGATCTCAGAGATCTTTACAATGCATAAAACCTAATACATCAACCCTAGCCGTGTTACAATGTCTTTCTTTTATAAGGGAAATATAATGGGAAAATACCACGGGTTACCCAAAACCATGGGCCAAAAAACTGGTGGCGAAAACAACGCCAAAAATTTTCCTCGGGGGCTACACCCCCAAACCCCCTTTCTCGGGAGCCCACTGGCCCCCGCACCCCCCAGCCAGGGGAGTGGACACTCCCCCGGACCCCCCTAGGGTCATGCTGGGATCATAACCAAACCTGGGGTACGGACACAGCTGAATAATAATATCTCTGAATCTGGAAATCAGGCTCCACAACCAACAAAAATAAATTAAGCCTGCTCGGTCGCTAACCTAACAAGTTTGTCCTTTTGTTCTTAAAGAAATCAAGAAACAAATAAATCTCAAAACTTGTTGAGATTTGATATTAGAATAGTCGGAGATAAGTTCGTAACAATGTATTTAATAGTTTTTATTTTTATTTTTTCAAGGGGCAGACTTGCAAATAGAGATGGCCAATAGCCGTTGTCCATCCTGGAATTTTTTTCAAGGAGAAAAAAATTGTACTTTTTCTAGTATGTAAAATCAAAAAGTACTTTTCCAGATTACATAGACACTCTGGTCATGGCCATAAATAACCATTTCATCGAAAAAGACTAATGTAGACAAAAAACCTCACCCTCCAGATAAACAAAGGATCCAAAAAACAAAGGATCGGAGTCAAAGAAAGAGCAGCCTACATATCTGTTGTACATGAAAACCTTCAAAACAAGGAAACATAAAAACTATTTCAACAAGGAAACAAGATCACCTTAGTCTCCAAGGAAAGGAGCACATCCATTAAAGAGTAGAGCACCATCAATCCACTCTTCCCAAACTAATTTTCCTTCTTCTTCCTAGAGAGATATTTCATGACACATTTAATGCTAGCAGCACATTAGGAATTGAACACCGAATTAAAATATTTGATGAGCAGTTTGAAACTTAACACTTCTTATGCAATTTTAATATAATCATTGCACTTTTTCATAAAATGTCAAAATTAAAAATTATATTTTTTTGAATGCAGTGCAATTTTTTTATAACACTTCTGGGACGTGCTGGATAACACTTCTAGGACATGTTGGGATCCCTTTGACGTGCAGTGACATGTTCAATTTTGAACCCTGCTGCGGCACCCTCATCAACACCTAGAACCTCGAGCTTAGTCATATTGATCAATTACACAAGACTATAGGAAAGACTATTTGGCCAGTCGGCTCCATTATACCACCTCATTGTTTTAATATTTCCAAATATGAATTGGAATATTTCGTTCAGTGGTTGGATTCACAGAAAGTGGATTTCGTTCTCTACATTTTCCTGGGCAACCAATTCGACCTATCTTATGAACAGATGATGGAATTAATGTGCGGATTAGAAGCCATGGATATGCCTTTCATATGGTCCGTCCCATTTAATAACAACACTACCATCCCCCAAATATTTGAGGAACAAGTAGATGAGAATAAACATTGGATCATAATTAGAGATCGAGCACCCCAACAACACATTCTCTCACACCATTTTGTTGGGGTATTCCTTCGCAAATGTGAATGGAATTTTGTGTTACGGAGCATAGCCATGGGGGTTCCAAGGATTACATGGCCCATATTGGGAGATCAATTATGCAATTCGTTGTTAGTGTTAGAGTTGCTTAAGATTGATGTGCAGTTCTATGAAGGAGAGAATGGTGTTCCAAACAGAGAAGCTTTAAAGAAGGTCATGGCACAAATAATGGGGAAGGATTGTCGAGGACAAGAGAGTTGAAAAGCTAAGAAGATTGGAGATTTGGTGAGAAAGGATATGGATGAACAAGAAGGATCTTCGCATCATAGAACTTAAATCTGAGCAATGAACAACCAAACCCTAATTTGTGTCATCGGGGTTGGAAATAGCCCCTACCCGCCGGTGAAATATTGTGTATCAAAATGTAATTACTATGACACAAAGTGTCTTTATGGTTGGAGTGTGGCCACTTAGTAAAGGGTCACAGAATCCTAATAGGGTATTGTGCGAATTAATTTATTATTGCATGTGGAGTGTACAGATGAATTGTGTTTGGATGATGTATACAGGAAAATAAGGATTGCTTCCTTCTAGAGGTGTGCAGTTTTACACTTGTCAGATGTTTTCATAAAAATAAGTTGAGAAATAAGGATTTATATGTGGTTGGAACTTTATCTATTGAGCATGTCACAAAACCTTTTAGAATTTATAGGACTTCGTAGTTGCAGTGGAAAACACCCACTATAAATCCATGGCAAAGAAGAAGATTACAACTCTCAAAACTTACAAAGTTCCTGCATGAACCGAGCTTCTCTTTCTTTTAATTTGACGTAATTGAGTGGTTTTTTCTTTTAGCTTGGTCAGTGGTGTTCTTTTATAGTCAGAAAAATGGAATCATTTGTGTACAAAATTTCATTTTCATTTTTCTGTTGTTGTTCAATCGAGCACTCTAACCAATTTCAACATAGGAACAACTGGTGAAAATGAGTGACATGTCCTTTGACGAGCAAACTCCCACTTTGAACTTGCTTTTTCTTCTAGTGAAGTGCAAGGGAGGACACGATGTCCAAATTGATGTAAACACAAAATGGACTCGGCTAAGTGATCCTCTCCTCACAAATCCAAATGTGAATGGCGGGTTGTCCTCCCTCTCATTGTTCTTCTTTGCAAATATTTCTTCAACGTCGATGTGAATACCATATCCAATGGTTCCTTTGTCATCTGGCGGAATACAAGCACCGAGCGTTTCCCTGCGTGGATCTAGGGTTTCGTGCCTTAGACGTTTTCCTCTGCTGCATGGCCTATTGGTACTAGCAGTCTCCTTTTTTTTCTTTCGTGGATGCTTTGCAATGAAATGCTTGATATTGTCTATCAGTAGCTAGGGGAGGGAGGCCAGTAGTGGTGCGGGTCCAAAGAAGCCACCTGGATGGCCATGTGGAGGCCACACATCGAGGTACGTACATGCCCAAGTGGCTTCGCCATGTCCTCCGTTGTAGGTTGTGCTTTAATGTGCTTTATGGCACCTCGGTGTGTGTGTCATGAGTTCATTTCCCCGCGCCCTCTTCACCACCCCGTTCATTCTTGTTCGGGTCTGGTCTGTGAGAGTTTTCCCACCCCGGAAGCTGTCCACCATGGCGCTGATGTTGCTCATCAGCCGCGTCCTATTATTGTTCGACCCTGCCGCCTGGTGGATGCTCCATCAACCATTTGCTGTCCTCCATTCCTTGATGTTCCTTCTGCTGGTGTTGTTATCCTCTCTGAGAGAGCTACTATCGTTAACTTCGTTGGGTGGTCTGTTGGAGCGCCTTTCCTTCCTGTTCAACGTCGTGGGTTGGAGAAGTTGTCTGAAGCTCTTCTGTTGTTCGTGGTCCGTGGCGCCAATTCTTGTGCTGAAAGCTCATGTTCCTACCTGGTTGAGGGATTCTCCTGGTGTTCGTGCTCCTGGCTCATCCTCGGATCCTCGTTTATGCTTAGCTCCTGTTTCGTCCTCGGCGCCTAGTTCGTGCTCCGCTCCTGGTTCGTGCTCGGCAGTGGCGGCCTGTTCAAAAGACGTGGTCGGATATTTATCCTATCGGCTTCTCTTGCATGTGTTTTTCAACACAGTCACTCGCTCGGTGTGATTTGCTTGCTTTCTCTGTTTGTGTTCGGTATGGTACACAACCATGAAATCCAAAACTTGAGTATGAGTATACAGCCATGAAAGCTGAAATGTTTATGAGTATTTTCCTTATATAACCACTACGAAAGTTGGGATGATGATGAATCTTGATGAAAGACGAAACTGTATCATGCAAATGAAAGACTCTTTGGTATTCCTAGTTGGGCCGCTCGACGAACCAGTATCCCACTAATATCTTCTTAATCGAGGGCTTCATACAACATTCACAGAAATAATCATACTCGCTTACTTTCTTAAATATGCTTGTAGTATCATATTATTCCAACCGAGCTCAGGATTCAAGTTAGTTTTACCTACTGCTTGAAATGAAGAGCCTTTATTCCACCCATATAGTAACTTAGTATATTTTATATAACTGGGAGCCAATCCAAGTGTTCCAACCAAGTATTTAAGTATCCCGTCCCAGCTATGACCTCCTGGCCATGATTGGAAAATTGAGTTATGGTTTCATGGTTATGACAAATTCAGCTATGGTTTCATGGTTTGAAGGTTATGGAAAATTCTGATATGTGCAAATTCAGTTCATTTATTGCTTCCATTTTGTGATTATATTGCTTTCAATGATTGTTTGAATTCTTAATGAAGTTGATTATAGGAATGATGCATACTTGAGATGCAAGATGACGCTCTGAAATAATTTGGGCATGCCAATTAGATGAATATGTGAAATTAGAGGCATGGCAATTAGATAATAATTTGGACTATCAATTAGAGGCATTCCGAGTTCATGCCAATTAGAGGCATGCCAATTAGATGAATATGTGAAATTTGGATTGATTTCTATGAAAAGTATGAGAGAAGATGAAAGAGTATTTGAATTCTTGATTTGGTATGTATATTTCATTATATATATATATATATATATATATATATATATATATATTATGAAAGTGTGTAAAAGTCTATGGCCTTAGGCCTATGTTCTATTTAAAAAAAATCATAGCCAAATATTAATTTTAATACAACTATTTTGTTACATATATTGTATAAAATAACAACCATTAATATATATATATATATATATATATATATATATATATTGTCACACTCATGCATGAATTGTGTTTGGTTTCAACTCCACTTTATTAGGCAAGTATGATGATCCATGAGTGATGACGATATAATTGTAAATTTGAATTTTGGTGAAAAGAATAACAATACTCGTCTAAACTAATCAATCAAATTTTCATTTATAAACATTGATATTATTATGAAATGAATGCTAAAAAATTAAAATATTAGATAATGAAGGTGGTTTTACTATGGTGTGCTGAGTGCATTTTGCATCTAGTCTATCCATGTAATCAATGCTCACCATGAATCCTCCCATCATCATGAGATGGGTTATTATTGTTGATAGTATTTCCTTAGTTATCCTCTTACACCAGGCTTAGGTGTATGAATATGTGTTTTATTAATTTTATCTCTAAAGTCTAGATAAGGCACCCTTTGTTTCTTTCTTCGGTCATAATCTGTTCATGTTTATTTCTTGCCAAAGTCCTTAATTGGATGTTCTCTTCCTTATGTCGGATCAACTCTGACATCCATGCTTGATTTGGTAAACTTGGGTTAGTTAAAGATTCCCTCTTTGAGGTCACCAATGACCATATCTCTATTATGGGCACACATAAGGGTGACAAGGTCAAAACTAATCTTCCCATTTTTTGTTTTTCTCTTGGCACACTGTTGATGAGTTGTACAATTTATTTCTGTCCATCTTCGACAGACTAACAAACCAAAGAGCTTCATTTCAATGAAAAACTTATGGATTTGTTTAAGACCATAAGATCCCCAAGTGTGACTCACATATTAGTGTTTGAAGCCTTTAACTTTTCCTCAATAGTTATTTGTAGTATGTTGGACATGCCTATGTGTTTGTCCCATCTACAGTTAGCCCTCATTTCGTATTTTTCTAGAATTTTGGTTCTCATTTAAAAAATTGTCATTACTCTTCCATATTTTCAATTAGACCCCTAACATCTTCATTGAATCATTTAATCTACCTAAAACTCTAGTTTCCACCAAGCCCCTTACAACATGGACTTACTTCCAATGTTCTACTCATCAGTTTGCTTGGATTCTTCCCTTTGTACCCAATGGTTGAAGTTTGAGCCAAGGTTCCCCTTTGTAGGTTTCTATTAGATTCCCTTTACCCTCCTTCCAAAGAGGATTACCAACACCACTATTGCAGGAGAGGATCTCACAATTAAAGGCCACCTTCAACTACCATTCAAGAATATTTTCTTTCTTATTTGGTACATTTAATGCAATTTTCTACACATATATTGCATTGTTTAAATACATTTTTCTTTAAGTACAATGCAAGGAGATTCATAGTGTCTTTGAGCGTGGTGGGAGTTTGTCCTCTTTACTAGCTTCACCAACAATTACAACCTCTTGTTGATTTAAGTGTGTTCACTCCTTTCTCCTCTCTTTGAATTTGGGTATTTTCCTTGTTTTCTATTTCCATAATTAGATTTCCTTTTATGCATCGAATTTCTATCTTGCTAAAGGACACCTTGAAACTTAAGCGAAATATACATCTAAAATAAACCAAACCCTAGGCAAACACTAATGTGTATGACAGAGGATGCAAAGTTTGTATGCAAGATGTTTTCTTGAGTGTGTAATGCATGTGAGTTGTTTGTAATGCATGTGAGTTGTTTGTAAACCAAAGAAGAAAAAATTACAATTATGATTTGAAGTTTGTATGAATTTTTTAAAGGTGGCATGGTGATGGAGGGGAGAGGATTGACTAATTTCCAATTAGCAATTATAAATCTTTGTTCAACTGATTTTCTTTTTAAGACAGACAAATCTTTTGTTTATGATTACTTTCATTCTTGTTGTGTGCTCCAACCATAGATGCTGGAAACCTAAGTAATCTGTAATTGTGTGCTCATATGAAGATGACTTCAGCTTTTCATTAATCTATAAATGAAGCATGCAATGCA
This sequence comes from Larix kaempferi, assembly GCA_027924585.1. Lineage (NCBI taxonomy): Eukaryota > Viridiplantae > Streptophyta > Pinopsida > Pinales > Pinaceae > Larix > Larix kaempferi. The sequence goes on from BSBM01000519.1 coordinate 4,303,799, forward strand.
CATGTTCTGCTATTATTTATGTGTTGTTTGGTTACATGATGAAATGAGTTGTCCCTCTCAGAGGTTGCTTGCAATGCTTATTTTCAATCCAATTCAAGTTGATTTTCATTCAAGTTCGTATTGCATTCAAGAAAAACTTGCGATCAATTTATATTTTCAATCAGGCTAGTCTACCATCCAATTTAGTTTATCATTCAAATTAGTTTTGCAACCAAGTAATATAGTAATCAGGTTTAGTAAGGAATGCAGTCCAGTAAATAGACAGAGTCATGAACAAAATAATACTTGACATAAAGGGAAGATTCTTGTTCAACATAGTAGCAATTAGGGATTTATACATATGGTTGGTCCCTTATGGGTTGGGACTTAATACATTTACTGTGGTTATGCCTAACATATATTGACTGTCAAATTGGATTCAAACAAAAGCTTAGGAAACCACCCAAAATTCCTCATGCAACAAAATCTATCTTTAATCTGTGTATGCCAAACAAAATACATCTTTCATCCGTCAAACAAAAAATTTGGAACCACCCAAAAATCCCTATGTGTGAGGAGGTTGACTACCTTCATTGCCCAATCTGGTTGGGTTGGATACTGTTGCTTGACCTGGTTTTGTTGAGCTGCAAACATTTTTTGCAGGCCATGTTGGCCCTTGTAGCCAAGGAGGCATTGAATAACCATAGTTATGACTTGAGCCTAATAGCCCTGGGTTCACTGGAGGTGTTTGGAAGGCATACACAGTATTGCCCCATGCCTGATGGTATTGGGGTATCTGTATGTTATTAAGGTCCTGGAATAATCTTCTATTCTCCGAAAACTGATCCAATGGGTTGTCCATCACCTCTGTCCTATCCATACCATTTGGATTCCTCTGTTGTTCCTTTCTTTGCTCCCTTTCCTCCCTTGCCAATTGTTTCTGTCGCTCTCTTCCCTCCCTTTCTTTCTCTATTTCAAGCCTTTCCTGCCTTTGATTTTCTACTACAACAATCCTTGCTTCCTTCTTCTCCTTTTCCAAAGCCTTCTTCTTCTCTTTTAATTCATGCATCTCCTTTTTCTTATGCTCTGCCTCAACTAGTAGGGTGATGTAGTCCTATGATGTTAGTAGCTGTGAGATCTTGCTTAATCTAATATGCTCAGCAGTGGGATTAGATAATTGAGTTGCAACTTTCTCTACTGGAAACTTAAGGAACTGACCAAGTAGTGGCTCATGTGGGGGGAGTGCCTCATCCTCATTTTCTTGGTCAACTGTATCTGCATTTTGTACATTCTCATCTCCAACCAAGGATAATTTTAGGGGCGAAATTTAGCCCATGGGCTATTTTTCCATGTTTTTTTCCAAAAAAAGATTCGCCAAATTGCATTTTTTGAAGCCCCATTTCGCCCAATTTTTATGGGGTATACTTTTTTCACTCTAAAAATCACCAAATTATTATATAAACTATTTAAAATCCTTAGAAATTGAAATAATTTTAGAAAAATATCGCCAAATATTTTATAGTTGACATTTTAAGAATTGGTAAGATTCGCCAAGGTTTATACACTTTTAAAAATGTATGGGTCCTTAAAATTATCCCTGTCTCCAACACCCCCAACATCCACATAATAATGGACAACATCTTTGTTAAGTACTGCTGGCATCGAAGGCAGGTAAAGGCTTTCATTTTTCGTGGGGGTGACAATGTGTCTATTCATATTTTTCATGGCCTCTGCCAACAACTCGGGATGTTATGGCTGGCTTGGAAATGTCAACTCCTCCCTATTGTTTACCACTGCTTCGCCACATCCAAGTACACTCAAATCAGCAACGTTGTTATGAATATTCCCTTGTCCATCTAATTTTGTTTATGTCCTTCCAACAACTTCTATATTCTCCCCAATAGGTTTGGTGCCATACTGAGTTTCACTTACATGTTCATCGTCGTCGCCCAGTGGTTAGAAATGACCTTGAGAGAGTGATATGATGTTCTCTACAGCATCTGCGTCCTCTTGCCCTTGAACCTCAAAAGCATGACTACATCCTGTGTCATGTTGAAGAGCATCAGAATTGAAAGGACATATTCCTGTCTTCCTAAAACCAGCCCTAATATTTGATGTTGTGAGCGCCCTAGCAAAAGATTTGCTTACAATTTTTGCTAATTCGAACCTCTTCACCTCTACCCCTGGGTTCTTTTCCATCTAGACCGCTCTCTCAGACCTGAAGTAACTCTTGAAAGGCCCAAACACACTCACATCTAGAGGTTGCAGCTTGTGGGTGGTATGTGCAGGCAATGTCAACAAATCAATTCCTAGCCTGTTCTTCTTCCTCAATGGTTTGTATAGCTATGTGGCTGCCATGGCCATAAAAAATCAGCAGGTGTTTGTTTTCAGGTGAAACACCACGCAAAACAGAGGCAACAAAGTGGCAAAGCCAACTCAAGAACAGTTCTTTTGTCATCCATGCATGGGGATGTGCAACCATGCATGCTCCTGGTTCACAGTTTTTAATGTGAAATTAAAGGCATGGCAATTAGATAATAATTTGGACTGTCAATTAGAGGCATTTCGAGTTCATGCCAATTAGAGGCATGCCAATTAGATGAATATGTGAAATTTGGATTGATTTCTATGAAAAGTATGAGAGAAGATGAAAGAGTATTTGAATGCTTGATTTGGTATGTATATTTCATTTTATAAATACTATATATACATACATCTATCTATCTATCTATCTATCTATATATATCTATATTATGAAAGTGTGTAAAAGTCTATGGCCTTAGGCCTATGTTCTATTTTAAAAAAATCATAGCTAAATATTAATTTTAATACAACTATTTTGTTACATATATTGTATAAAATAACAACCATTAATATATATATATATATATATATATATATTGTCACACTCATGCATGAATTGTGTTTGGTTTCAACTCCACTTTATTAGGCAAGTATGATGATCCATGAGTGATGATGATATAATTGTAAATTTGAATTTTGGTGAAAAGAATAACAATACTCGTCTAAACTAATCAATCAAATTGTCATTTATAAACATTGATATTATTATGAAATGAATGCTAAAAAATTAAAATATTAGATAATGAAGGTGGTTTTACTATGGTGTGCTGAGTGCATTTTGCATCTAGTCTATCCATGTAATCATTGCTCACCATGAATCCTCCCATCATCTTGAGATGGGTTATTATTGTTGATAGTATTTCCTTAGTTATCCTCTTACACCAGGCTTAGGTGTATGAATATGTATTTTCTTAATTTTATCTCTAAAGTCTAGACAAGGCCCCCTTTGTTTCTTTCTTCGGTCATAATCTGTTCATGTTTATTTCTTGCCAAAGTCCTTAATTGGATGTTCTCTTCCTTATGTTGGATCAACTCTAACATCCATGCTTGATTTGGTAAACTTGGGTTAGTTAAAGATTCCCTCTTTGAGGTCCCCAATGACCATATCTCTATTATGGGCACACATAAGGGTGACAAGGTCAAAAATAATCTTCCCATTTTTTGTTTTTCTCTTGGCACACTGTTAATGAGTTGTACAATTGATTTCTGTCCATCTTGGACAAACTAACAAACCAAAGAGCTTCATTTCAATGAAAAACTTATGGATTTGTTTAAGACCATAAGATCCCCAAGTGTGACTCACATATTAGTGTTTGAAGCCTTTAACTTTTCCTCAATAGTTATTTGTAGTATGTTGGACATGCCTATGTGTTTGTCCTATCTACAGTTAGCCCTCATTTTGTATTTTTCTAGAATTTTGGTTCTCATTTAAAAAATTGTCATTACTCTTTCATATTTTCAATTAGACCCCTAACATCTTCATTGAATCATTTAATCTACCTAAAACTCTAGTTTCCACCAAGCCCCTCACAACATGGACTTAGAATCATTTAATCTACCTAAAACTCTAGTTTCCACCAAGCCCCTCACAACATGGACTTACTTCCAATGTTCTACTCATCAGTTTGCTTGGATTCTTCCCTTTGTACCCAATGGTTGAAGTTTGAGCCAAGGTTCCCCTTTGCAGGTTTCTATTAGATTCCCTATACCCTCCTTCCAAAGAGGATTACCAACACCAGAGAGCATCTCACAATTAAAGGCCACCTTCAATTACCATTCAAGAATATTTTCTTTCTTATTTGGTACATTTAATGCAATTTTCTACACATATATTGCATTGTTTAAATACATTTTTCTTTAAGTACAATGCAAGGAGATTCATAGTGGCTTTGAGCGTGGTGGGAGTTTGTCCTCTTTACTAGCTTCACCAACAATTACAACCTCTTCTTGATTTAAGTGTGTTCACTCCTTTCTCCTCTCTTTGAATTTGGGTATTTTCCTTGTTTTCTATTTCCATAATTAGATTTCCTTTTATGCATCGAATTTCTATCTTGCTAAAGGACACCTTGAAACTTAAGCGAAATAGACATCTAAAATAAATCAAACCCTAGGAAAACCCCAACTTTCCCCGCGGCGTGCGCCGGGAAACCCCAACTTTCCCCGCGACTTCGCCATTTTTTTTCCCTGCGGTGTCGGGAAACCCCAACTTTCCCCGCGACTTAGCCCATTTTTTTTCCCCGCGGCATGCGTCGGGAAACCCCAACTTTCCCCGCGACTTAGCCCATTTTTTTTTCCCAGCACCGTGCGCCGGGAAAACCCAAATTTTCCCGCGACTTTGCCATTTTTTTTTCCCCGCGGCGTGCGCCGGGAAACCCCAACTTTCCCCGCGACTTAGCCCATTTTTGTTTTCCCTGCGGCGTGCGCCGGGAAACCCCAACTTTCCCCGCGACTTAGCCCATTTTTTTGTCCCCGCGGTGTGCGCGGGGAAACCCCAAATTTCCCCGCGACTTTGCCATTTTTTTTCCCCGCAGCGTGCCCCGGGAAACCCCAACTTTCCCCGCGACTTAGCCATTTTTTTTTCCCCGCGGCGTGCGCCAGGAAACCCCAACTTTCCCCGCGACTTAGCCCATTTATTTTTCCCCGCGGCGTGCGCCGGGAAACCCCAACTTTCCCCGTGACTTTGCCATTTTTTTTCCCTGCGGCGTGCGCTGGGAAACCCCAACTTTCCCCGCGACTTTGCCATTTTTTTTTCCCCGCGGCGTGCGCCGGGAAACCCCAACTTTCCCCACGACTTAGCCCATTTTTTCCCCCCTGCGGCGTGCGCCGAGAAACCCCAACTTTCCCCGCGACTTAGCCCATTTTTTTTTTCCCCGCGGCGTGCGCCGGGAAACCCCAACTTTCCCCGCGACTTTGCCATTTTTTTTTCCCAGCGGCGTGCGCCGGGAAACCCCAACTTTCCCCGCGACTTTGCCATTTTTTTTTCCCCGCGGCGTGCGCCGGGAAACCCCAACTTTCCCCGCGACTTTGCCATTTTTTTTTCCCCGCAGCGTGTGCCGGGAAACCCCAACTTTCCCCACGACTTTGCCATTTTTTTCCCCGCGGCGTGCGCCGGGAAACCCCAACTTTCCCCGCAACTTTGCCATTTTTTTTTCCCCGCGACGTGCGCCGGGAAACCCCAACTTTCCCCGTGACTTTGCCATTTTTTTTTCCCCGCGGCATGCACCGGGAAACCCCAACTTTCCCCGCGACTTTGCCATTTTTTTTTCCCCGCGGCGTGCATCGGGAAACCCCAACTTTCCCTGCGACTTAGCCATTTTTTTTCCCCGCGGCGTGAGCCGGGAAACCCCAACTTCCCCCGCGACTTAGCCAAATTTTTTTTTCCCTTCCGCGCGCCGGGAAACCCCAACTTTCCCCGCGACTTTGCCATTTTTTTTTCCCCGCGACGTGCGCCGGGAAACCCCAACTTTCCCCGCAACTTTGACATTTTTTTTTCCCCGCGGCGTGCACCGGGAAACCCCAACTTTCCCCGCGACTTTGCCATTTTTTTTTCCCCGCAGCATGCGCCGGGAAACCCCAACTTTCGCCGCAACTTTGCCATTTTTTTTTTCCCGCGGCGTGCGCCGGGAAACCCCAACTTTCCCCGCGACTTTGCCATTTTTTTTTCCCCGCGGCGTGCGCTGGGAAACCCCAACTTTCCCCGCGACTTTGCCATTTTTTTTTCCCCGCAGCGTGCACCGGGAAACCCCAACTTTCCCCACGACTTTGCCATTTTTTTTCCCCGCGGCGTGCGCCGGGAAACCCCAACTTTCCCCGTGACTTTGCCAAATTTTTTTTCCCTTCCGCGCGCCCGCCCAAGTGAGCGCCGGGAAAAAAGACAAGGCAACGACGGACAAGAACAAGCATTGGTCATGGCTTAACATTTTGGGCTCGCCTTGCGAGCCTGGCACATGTGCGCCCAAGGAAATGAGTCCGCCGGCAAATGGAAGCGCGCCCACCCAAGTGAGTGCCCGGCAAAAAGACAAGGCAACGACGGACAAGAACAAGAATTGGTCACGGCTTAACGTTTTGAGCTCGCCTTGGGAGCCCAGCACATGTGCGCCCAAAGAAACGAGTCCGGCGGCAAGCGGAAGTGCTCCCACCCAAGTGAGCGCCCGACAAAAAGACAAGGAAACGGCGGACAAGGACAAGCATTGGTCACGGCTTAACGTTTTGAGCTCGCCTTGGGAGCCCGGCACACGTGCGCCCAAGGAAACGAGTCCGCCGACAAATGGAAGCGCCCCCACCCATGTGAGCGCACAGCAACAAGGCAAGGCAATGCCAGACAAGAACACGCATTGGTCACGGCTTAATGTTTTGAGCTCGCCTTGGGAGCCCGGCACATGTGCGCCCGAAGAAACGAGTCCGGCGGCGAACGGAAGCGCGCCCACTTGGGTGGGCGCACGACAAAAAGACAAGGGAACGGCAGAGAAGAACAAGAATTGGTCACGGCTTAACGTTGTGAGCTCCTCTTGGGAGCCCGACACATGTGCGCCCAAAGAAACGACTCCGCCCGCAAACGGAAGCGCGCCCACCCAAGTGGGCTCCCGGCAAAAAGACAAGGCAACGGCGGACATGAACAAGACTTGGTCACGGGTTAAAGTTTTGAGCTCCCCTTGGGAGCCCGGCACATGTGTGCCCAAAGAAACGAGTCCACCCGCAAACAAAAGCGTGCCCACCCAAGTGAGCGCCCGGCAAAAAGACAAGGCAACGGCGGACAAGGACAAGCATTGGCCACGGCTTAACGTTTTGAGCTCGCCTTGGGAGCCTGGCACATGTGCACCCAAGGAAGAAACAAGTCCACCGGCAAACGGAAGCGCGCCCACCCAAGTGAGCGCCCATCAAAAAGATAAGGCAACGGCGGACAAGAACGAGGATTGGTCACGGCTTAACGTTTTGAGCTCGCCTTGCGAGCCCAGCACAGGTGCGCCAAAAGAAACGAGTCCGCTGGCAAACGGAAGCGCGCCCACCCAAGTGAGCGCACGGAAAAAGGACAAGGGAACAGCGGAGAAGAACAAGAATTGGTCACGGCTTAACGTTTTGAGCTTCCCTTGGGAGCCCGACACATGTGCGCCCAAAGAAACAAGTCCGCCCGCAAATGGAAGAGCGCCCACCCAAGTGGGCGCACGGAAAAAAGACAAGGCAACGGCGGAGAAGAACGAGAATTGGTCACGGCTTAACGTTTTGTGCTCCCCTTGGGAGCCCGGCACATGTGCGCCCAAAGAAACGAGTCTGCCTGCAAACGGAAGCGCACCCGCCCAAGTGAGCGCCGGGCAAAAAGACAAGGCAACGGCGGACAAGAAGAAGCCTTGGTCATGGCTTAACATTTTGGACTCGCCTTGCGAGCCCGACACATGTGCGCCCAAGGAAACGAGTCTGCCGGCAAACGGAAGCGCGCCCACCCAAGTGAGCGCCCGGCTAAAAGACAAGGCAACGGCGAACAAGAACAGGAATTGGTCACGGATTAACGTTTTGAGCTCACCTTGGGAGCCCAGCACATGTGCGCCCAGAGAAACGAGTCTGGCGGCAAGCGGAAGCGCGCCTGCCCAAGTGAGCGCCCCGCAAAAAGACAAGGCAACGACGGACAAGGACAAGCATTGGTCACGGCTTAACGTTTTGAGCTCGCCTTGGGAGCCCGGCACACGTGCGCCCGAGGAAACGAGTCCGCCGGCAAACGAAAGCGCCCCCACCCAAGTGAGCGCACAACAACAAGACAAGGCAACGACAGACAAGAACACGCATTGGTCACGGCTTAATGTTTTGAGCTCGCCTTGGGAGCCCGGAACATGTGCGCCCAAAGAAACGAGTCCGCCCGCAAACGGAAGCGCGCCCACCCAAGTGAGCGCCCGGCAAAAAGGCGAGGCAACGACGGACAAGGACAAGCATTGGTCATGGCTTAACGTTTTGAGCTCGCCTTGGGATCCCGGCACATGTGCGCCCAAGGAAGAAACGAGTACGCCGGCAAACGGAAGCGCGCCCACCCAAGTGTGCACCCGGCAAAAAGACAAGGCAACGGCGGACAAGAATATGAATTGGTCACGGCTTAACGTTTTGGGCTCGCCTTGGGAGCCCGGCACATGTGCGCCCGAAGAAACGAGTCCGCCGGCAAACGGAAGCGCGCCCGGGAAAAAGCTAAGGCAACGGTGGACAAGAACAAGAATTGCTCACGGCTTAACGTTTTGAGCTCACCTTGGGAGCCCGACACACGTGAGCCCAAAGAAACGACTCCACCGACAAACGGAAGCGTGCCCACCCAAGCGAGCGCACGGAAACAAGACAAGGCAACGGCGGACAAGAACAAGAATTGGTCACGGCTTAACGTTTTGAGGTCGCCTTGGGAGCCCGGCACACGTGAGCCCAAGGAAACGAGTCCGCCGGCAAACGGAAGCATGCCCGCCCAAGTGCGCGCCCGGCAAAAGGGCAGGCCAACGAAGGACAAGGACAAGAATCGGTCACGGCTTAACATTTTGAGCTCGCCTTGGGAGCCCGGCACACGTGAGCCCAAAGAAACGAGTCCACCGGCAAACGGAAGCGCCCCCACCCAAGCGAGCGTCGGCCAAAAATACAAGGGAACGGCGGACAAGAACAAGAATTGCTCATGGCTTAACGTTTTGAGGCCGCCCTGGGAGCCCGGCACATGCGCGCCCAAAGAAACGACTCCGTCTCCAGCAAACGGAAGCGTGCCCACCCAAGTGAGCGCACGGCAACAAGACAAGGAAACGACGGACAAGAATAAGAATTGGTCACGGCTCAACGTTTTGGGCTCTCCTTGGGAGCCCGTCACCTGTGCGCCCAAAGAAACGAGTCCCCCGGCAAACGGAAGCGCGCCCACCCAAGTGTGCGCTTGGCAAAGGGACAAGGAAACGGCGGACAAGAATAAGAGTTGGTCACGGCTTAACGTTTTGAGCTCGCCCTGGGAGACCTTCACATGTTTGCCCAAAGAAACGAGTCCACCGGCAAACGAAAGCGCGCCCACCCAAGCGAGCGCCCTGCAAAAAGACAAGGCAACGGCGGACAAGAACAAGAATTGGTCACGGCTTAACGTTTTGAGCCCGCCTTGGGAGCCCGACACATGTGCGCCCAAAGAAACAGCTCCATCTCCGGCAAACAGAAGTGCGCCCACCCAAGTGGGCGCACGGCAACAAGACAAGGCAACGACGGACAAGAACAAGAATTGGTCACGGCTTAACATTTTTAGCTCGCCTTGCGAGCCCGTCACCCGTGCGCCCAAAGAAACGAGTCCCCCGGCAAACGGAAGCGCGCCCACCCAAGTGAGGGCCCGGAAAAAAAACAAGGCAATGGCGGACAGGAACAAGAATTGGTCACGGCTTAACGTTTTGAGCTCGCCCTGGGAGCCCTTCACACGTGCGCCCAAAGAAACGAGTCCGTCGGCAAACGGATGCACGCCCACCCGAGTGATCGCCCGGCAAAGAGACAGGGCAACGGCGGACAAGAACAAGAATCGGCCACGTCTTAACGTTTTGAGCTCGCCTTGGGAGCTCGACACGCGTGAGCCCAAGGAAACGAGTTTGGCGGCAAACGAAAGAGCGCCCGCCCATGTGAGCGCCTGGCAAAAGGATAGGCCAACGGTGGACAAGAACAAGGATAGGTCACGGATTAACGTTTTGAGATCGCCTTGGGAGCCCGACACACGTGCGCCCAAAGGAACGAGTCCACCGGCAAATGGAATCGCGCCCACCCAAGTGAGCGCCTGGCAAAAAGACAAGCCAACGACGGACAAGAACAAGAGTCGGTCACGGCTCAACGTTTTGAGCTCGCCTTGGGAGCCAGGCACATGTGCACCCAAAAAAATGACTCCATCTCCGGCAAACGGAAGCGCGCCCGCCCAAGTGAGCGCCCGGCGAAAGGACGAGGCAACGGCGGACAAGGACAATCATCGGCCACGGCTTAACGTTTTGAGCTCGCCTTGGGAGCCCGGCGCATGTGTGCCCAAAGAAACGAGTCCGCCGGCAAACGGAAGCGCGCCCACCCAAGTGAGCGCCCGGAAAAAGGAAAAGGAAACAGAAGATAAGAACAAGAATCGGTCACGGCGTAGCAACGTTTTGAGCTCACCTTGGGAGGCCGACACATTTGCGCCCAAGGAGGAGCTCGACTTGGAAGACCGGCAGAGGTGCGCCCAAGGAAACGAGTCCGCCGGCAAAAAGAGAAGGCGGCGGAAGATAAGAGCAAGAACCGGTCACGTCTCAACAAAGTTTTGAGCTCACCTTGGGAGCTCGGCACATGTGCGCCCAAAGAAACGGGTCCGTCGGCAAGCGCAAGCGCGCCCGGCAAAAAGACAAGGAAGTGGAAGACAAGAACAAGAATCGGTCACGGCTTAACATTTTGAGCTCGCCTTGGGAGCCCGCCACATGTGCGCCCAAGGAGGAGCTCGACTTGGGAGAGGATGAGTCAAGTGACGGGGAGCAACCAAGAATAAAGGAAGCAGGTTGGCCCGCGGAAAAGGCGCCTGTATTAATTTTGTTCAAGGTTCCTTCAAAGATGTTCTCATAGTACTGCCTGTGTTGGGTATGCATACATTGACACCCATCTTGTCTTCAAAATTTATCATTGGTGTTCGAGCTCCCTTAGATGTACGGATATGGGTCTCCTTACTCTCTTTTCGGCTACAATGGATCTTATTAGAGTTGGGAACTTCCAATATACGTGGCCTTGAAACCCAGGAATTCCTCAGTGGATATTTAAAGGTCCAAGACAACGGAGAGGTGAAGCAGAGAACGGTACCGGTTCGATCGATCCAAGCGGTTCAATTCAACTGAGGTTGGGGCCTGAGGCACACGCAGGGCGTGCCCGTCCTCCGGAAGCTCCAGAGGAGGGCGCACTTTCTGGAGAAAGCAGCTCGTGCATGATTCTAGAAGTTCCCTCTGCAACGAGGTAAGGATCCGCAGCGCAGGAGGCATGCCACAGTACGTGGAGGTGCTTTGCCTGCGGCTGGCCTCATGCGAGGTGCCTGTGCGAAGTCTAAGTTTCTGCCGGGGCTTAGACGTGTGGCAGTCAGCCTAGTCTGCGGAAGACAGTGGTGCGGTGCGGACAGGACTGCAGACGGACATCGGTCTCGTGGGGACTCTCTTGGGCATGGTTAGCCAAGAGAGCGTGCGCCCAGTTGGTTGGCAGATGCTGCGGAAGGACAGTGGTATTGTTGCAGGCAAGGTTGCAGACGAACGACAGCATTCCGAAGTGGTTTCCCAGGCTGGGACAGACGATAGGAAGCCGGGAGACTTGCGACGGAGTGCAACAGAGACAGAGTGCGGATGCAGACCGTGGATGCTACTGCGGTAGAGCCTAGACACTGGTCGATTGCCCATCAGTTGATGTTGTATCTTGAGCTGCCCAGTGTGGCAGGCTCACGGATGAGGTGCCGGGATGTGGCAGCCCTCCGATGTTATATGTAAAGTCTCTTTGAACCATGAATATTGCAAAAGGGGTGTTAGGCATGTCCGAGTTTGGAGTGCCACCCTCCTATGCATTTCTCTCTTGCTCTTGTGTTTGGCATGCGTTTACTGTAGGAAGTGCACATCAAGAAAAAAAGGCTAAGTAAGGAACTGTTAAAGAGATGAGGCGTGGGCAATCCGTGGGTTACGTGTGGCCTGCTGGGCTGGTTTCGCCCCAGGAAGTGCCGCATGGGCTATGTGTCACAGCCACAATTTTTGGCTTGTCTCAAGCGACGAACTGTGGTGTGCGGCACTGCCGCGGAACGTCTTGAGGGTGAGACCAACTCAAACGTTGCACCGGCAGACTACGCCTAAACCCGCGGAAGCTTTTCAGCTTGACACTTTACTCGTTTACTTGTTTAACTCATAAGCACGTTTACGACAGACAACATCAACACTTAGCCAATTATCAGCGAATGCAATACGCAAGTAAAACACGACGCAGGAATAAGTTGGGGTTTCCAAACCGGCCAACCCGTTTATCGTTTGTATAATCAATCGTTTACAGCAAGCGGAGTTGCCCTAAAACTCGGCAGATCTCCGGCGTGAGCCAAACCAGCAACATGCCTTACAACAGATATAGAAATTACAGAATGACAGAGCTGCCCCCTGCTCGGGCGTCCCAACTCCACGAGACCGTCGACTTCTGCAACCCGCGTATGCTGTCGAACTGTCTCACTGTGCAACCGGAACGGGTGCAAAACCTGTCAAGTTTTGCCTCTTCCGCAACCCTGCTGCAACCAGATTCTGCTGGAACGGACCGTGCGTGAGAACAGAGCTTGGACTGCCTCCCTAGCTCTGCGTCTCCTTGCCTTGTCCAAAATTCCTTGCTTGAACGCCCCCTCCTTCGTTTTGGCCTTAAGCCTATATACATGGTGCCGTGTGGGAGGGTGCGGCCCCACCCTGGGCGCACCCTTGCTTGGCGCCCACGTCAACCTCCCGCCGACGTGCCATTTGAAAGGGTCTTGGTCCAAGTCCCCCGCAATCCGCGCGTTTCGGTCCATTTTGTTGGGCGTCGTCCCTTGGCTCCCGACGCGAGCTCTCTGCCGTGGTTCCCAACCTGAGCTCCTTTCTTGGATTCCAACCCGAGATCATTTCTAGGATGCGAACCCGAGCTCATTTCTTGGCTGCGAACCCGAGTTCGTTCTTCCGCTGGTGTCCGGTCCACCTTCCCTTCCGCCCATCGCTTTGGCTTGTTGCGTCGAGCACCGGTCCTTTTGGGCGCTGCTCTGCAGAGTGTGTGGGCGCTTGGCCAACGCGCCACTACTCCAACACTTGAGTGTGTCCAACTGTCCAAGGGTGCGCCCCGTTTCTTGCCAGCGTGCAACCACGCCCCGCTCTCGGGCTTGCCATGTGCCGAAGTGTTGTGTGCGCGTCTTCAGTGGGAGTGTGCCCAGGCTAGGTCCACGCACCCCACTCATCGTTCCGTCTCTGGGTAGCTTTCCTTCCTCGCTAAGTCTCCTTGCAGCCGATCATCGCTTTGCCCAACCGGACGCCCAAGCCAGCCTCTTGGGCAGGAGTGCAAGACTCCCATGCAAGCGTGGGCGTTGTGTGGAAAACGTGGCTGTGACACTATGTGTCAAAGACACACTTTTTCGCCAGTCACCAGCGTCCAAATGTGGCGTGCGGCACTGCCTGGGAAAGACTTGAGGGCGTGGCCAACTCAAGCGTCGCACAAGCAGACTACGCCTAACCTGCGGAAAATTTTCAACTTAACACTTGCAACCTTGTTTACTTGTTTATAACAGTTAACATGTTCCTACCGCATCCACACTTAGCCAATTTTACATATGCATGAACATCGAGTAAATAACACACACAAGTATAAGTTGGGGTTGCCAAACCATCAACCCTTAAGCTTTGTATAATCAATCGTTTACAATAGGTGGAGTTGCCCTAGAAGAGCTTCAGCGTGTGCCCAACAAGCAGCACGCCTTACAATAGATATACAAAATACAAAGAGAGAGTTAACCCTTCCAACAGGCGTCTAACTCCTGAAACAACCCGCTGCTGCAAACCCTTGCTGCTGCTGCAGAACTGTCTCACTGTGCAACCGCACTGTGTGCGAACCTGCCAAATTCTGCGCTGTAGCAGCACCTTGCTGCGGTAAGACTTCACTAGAAGAGACTGTGCGGAAAAACAGAGTTCGGATAGCCTCCCTAGCTCCAAAATTCTCCCTTAGCCGAATTTCCAACTTAGTTGCAGCTACCTTCTTGGCTTCTCGCCATAGCCTTTTTATATGATGTCGTGTGGGAGGGTGCGACCTCACCTTGGGCGCACCCTTGCTTGGCACCCACGTCAACTCCGCACCGACATACCATCAAATGGCCTCCGGTCCGCGATCCGCGCGTCATCGGTCCAAGTATTCCGCAAGCCGCGCGCCTTCGGTCCACTTCAGCAATCCGTGCGCCTTCGGTCCACTTCCGCAGCCTGCCCGTCTTCGGTCCGTCCCGACTTTGCGACTGGCTCCCATCCCGAGTTCGCATGCTTCCATCCCGAGCTCGCGGGCTTCTGGCGGGGCTTTCATCCCGATTTCAAACGGGCTTCGAACCCGAGCTCGTTTTCATGGGCTTCCGACAGGAGCTTGTTTCCTGGGCTTCCAACATGAGCTCGTTTCCTGGGCTCCCAACCCGAGCTCAATGCCCAGCTAACATTTGTGGTGAAGTATTGCAACACTTGGGCATTTGCTTCTTGGAGTGTATGTGGGCACTTGGTCCGTCGTGCCACTGCTCCCACGTCCGTTTGGTCCAAGGGTGCGCCCAGCGCCCCTTCGTCTTGCCGACTTGTCATTTTGCAACCGCGCCCCACTCGCGGGCTTGCCATGCGCCGATGGGTGAGTGTGGCGTCGTTTGTGGGAGGGCGCCCATGCCTGCTTCCCGTGCCCCACCGTTCGGTCCATCGCTTGCAACCAAACTTCATTTTTCCCAACCGGGTGCCCAAGCCAGCCTCTTGGGCGGGAGCGCAAGGCTCCCATGCAAGTGTGAGTGTCGTGCCGGAAACGTGGCCGTGACACTATGGGCAACGGAAAAGGTGAGTCATGTCAGTGAGCCCGTGACGGATGGTATCGAAGCTTCGGTTGTCGCGGGAGCATCGAAGTGTTCGTTGGGAGCTTGAGTTTCCGGACAAGTGCACCGACAGAGTTCGAAGCCGGTTGCGGAAGATAGCGGGAGGGCTTCAGAATCTCTCCAATAGCTTAGCTGGGCCAGTACGCAACAGTTCGAGTTCGAAGCTCCGCGTCGTTAACGTGGATGGGGTAGAAACTCGGTTAACTTCACAACGACGGGTCAGACGGAGTCGGAAGCTTGGCCAGAAGGACGCTCGTGGGTGGCAAATGGCTAGCCTGGCAGGGTGCCGCCGAATCGATGAGCTCGACAGAAGTCAAGTGAAGTTTGTTTCGGTGGGAAGCTCTTCGGCCACTTCGCTGCCTCCGCGCGTTCTACGAGCGTCGTGCCACCTGCACGCGCCCTCTGGCCGCCGCACTATCTCCTCTTGGCCTTTGGTCATCGTGTCGCCTGCGTGCACTCCTCGGAGGACGCGCCGCGCGCATGCTCTTCGGTTGTCGCGCGACCTTCTGCTGCGAGCGCGCTCTTCACAGCGTGCACGCGACCTTCGGGGGCAACTCTCCCCGCGACTTGGCCATTTTTTTCCCCAGCGGCGTGCGCCGGGAAACCCAAACTTTCCCCGCGGCGTGCGGCGAGACACCCAAGCTTTCCCCGCGACCTGGCGCAATATTTTTTTCCCCCCGCGGCATGCGCTGGGAAACCCAAACTTTCCCCGTGACTTAGCCATATTCTTTTCCCCGCGGCATGCACCGGGAAAACCCAACTTTCCCCGCGACTTACCCATTTTGTTTTCCCCGCGGCGTGCGTCGTTAAACCCCAACTTTCCCCGCGACTTAGCCCATTTTTTTTTCCCCGCGGCATGCGCCGGGAAACCCCAACTTTCCCTGCGACTTAGCCCATTTTCTTTTCCCCGCGGCATGCGCCGGGAAACCCCAACTTTCCCCGCGACTTTGCCATTTTTTTTTCCCCGCGGCGTGCGCCGGGAAACCCCAACTTTCCCCGCGACTTTGCCATTTTTTTTTCCCCACGTCGTGCGCCGGGAAACCCCAACTTTACCCGCGACTTAGCCCATTTTTTTTCCCCGCGGCGTCCGCCGGGAAACCCCAACTTTCCCCGCAACTTAGCCCATTTTTCTTTTCCCCGCGGCGTGCGCCGGGAAACCCCAACTTTCCCCGCGGCGTGCACCGAGAAACCCCAAATTTCCCCGCAACTTTACCATTTTTTTTTTCCCCGCGGCGTGCGCCGAGAAACCCCAACTTTCCCCGCGACTTAGCCCATTTTTTTTTCCCCGCGGCGTGCGCCGGGAAACCCCAACTTTCCCCGCGACTTAGCCCATTTTTTTTTCCCCGCGGCGTGCGCCGGGAAACCCCAAATTTCCCTGCGACTTTGCCATTTTGTTTTCCCCGCGGCGTGCGCCGGGAAACCCCAACTTTCCCCGCGACTTAGCCATTTTTTTTTCCCCGCGGCGTGCGCCGGGAAACCCGAACTTTCCCTGTGACTTATCCCATTTTTTTTTCCCCGCGGCGTGCACTGGGAAACCCCAACTTTCCCTGCGACTTTGCCATTCTTTTTTCCCCGTGGCGTGCACCGGGAAACCCCAACTTTCCCCGCGACTTTGCCATTTTTTTCCCCGCGGCGTGCGCCGGGAAACCCTAACTTTCCCCGCGACTTTGCCATTTTTTTTTCCCCGCGGCGTGCGCCGGGAAACCCCAACTTTCCCCGTGACTTAGCCCATTTTATTTCCACGCGGCGTGTGCCGGGAAACCCCAACTTTCCCCGCGACTTAGCCCATTTTTTTTTCCTCGCGGCGTGCGCCGGGAAACCCCAACTTTCCCTGTGAATTTGCCATTTTTTTTCCCCGCGGCGTGCGCCGGGAAACCCCAACTTTCCCTGCGACTTTGCCATTTTTTTTTCCCTGCAGCATGCGCCGGGAAACCCCAACTTTCCGCGCGACTTTGGTCATTTTTTTTTCCCGCGGCGTGCGCCGGGAAACCCCAACTTTCCCCACGACTTTGCCATTTTTTTTCCCCGCGGCGTGCGCCGGGAAACCCCAACTTTCCCCGCAACTTTGCCATTTTTTTTTCCCCGCGGCGTGCGCCGGGAAACCCCAACTTTCCCCGCGACTTAGCCATTTTTTTTCCCCGCGGCATGCGCCGGGAAACCCCAACTTCCCCCGCGACTTAGCCAAATTTTTTTTTTCCCTTTCCTTTTCGCTAGCTGTTTTGCGGGCCCATGGTTTTGGGTATCCCGTGGTATTTTCCCATTGTATTTCCCTTATAAAAGAAATACATTGTAATACGGCTAGGGTTGTTGATGTATTAGGTTTTATGCATTGTAAAGATCTTTGAGATCAGGAGAGAGACTGTAAAACAGAGAAGAGGAAGTGCAGCGGTTGTGCTGCAGGTTGTATCCCTTCGACTTGCTGGACGGTAATAATAATAAGGACTGGCAAATTCAGTGTGGACGTAGCCCAAGTTGGGTGAACCACGATATATCTGTGTCTCTCTTGTAATGTGTATGTGTGATTATATTTGCATTTCTGTTTATTGTTATTGCTCTGCGATCCTGTTTTTCTAACAGGTCCCTTATGGGTTGGGACTTAATACATTTACTTTGGTTATGCCTAACATATATTGACTGTCAAATTGGATTCAAACAAAAGCTTAGCAAACCACCCAAAATTCCTCATGCAACAAAATCTATCTTTCATCTGTGTATGCCAAACAAAATACATCTTTCATCCGTCAAACAAAAACTTTGGAACCACCCAAAAATCCCTATGTGTGAGGAGGTTGACTTCCTTCATTGCCCAATCTGGTTGGGTTGGATACTGTTGCTTGACCTGGTTTTGTTGAGCTGCAAACATTTGTTGCAGGCCGTGTTGGTCCTTGTAGCCAAGGAGGCATTGAATAACCATAGTTATGACTTGAGCCTAATAGCCCTGGGTTCACTGGAGGTGTTTGGAAGGCATACACAATATTGCCCCATGCCTGATGGTATTGGGGTATCTGTATGTTATTAAGGTCCTGGAATAATCTTCTATTCTCCAAAAATTCATCCAATGGGTTGTCCATCACCTCTGTCCTGTCCATACCATTTGGATTCCTCTGTTGTTCCTTTCTTTGCTCCCTTTCCTCCCTTGCCAATTGTTTCTATCGCTCTCTTCCCTCCCTTTCTTTCTCTCTTTCAAGCCTTTCCTGCCTTTGATTTTCTACTGCAACAATCCTTGCTTCCTTCTTCTCCTTTGCCAAAGCCTTCTTCTTCTCTTTTAATTCCTGCATCTCCTTTTTCTTATGCTCTGCCTCAACTAGTAGGGTGATGTAGTCCTATGATGTTGGTAGCTATGAGATCCTGCTTAATCTAATATGCTGAGCAGTGGGATTAGATAATTAGGTTGCAACTTTCTCCACTAGAAACTTAAGGAACTGGCCAAGTAGTGGCTCATGTTGGGGGAGTGCCTCATCCTCATTTTCTTGGTCAACTGTATCTGCATTTTGTACATTCTCATCTCCAACACCCCCAACATCCACATAATAATGGAAAACTTCTTTGTTAAGTACTGTTGGCATCGAAGGCAGGTAAAGGTTTTCATTATTGGTGGGGGTGACAATGCGTCTGTTCATATTTTTCATGGCCTCTGCCAACAACTCGGGCTGTTATGGTTGGCTTGGAAATGTCAACTCCTCACTATTGTTTACCACTGCTTCGCCACATCCAAGTACGCTCAAATCAACAACGTTGTTATGAATATTCCCTTGGCCATCTAATTTTGTTTATGTCCTTCCAACAACTTCTATATTCTCCCCAACAGGTTCGGTGCCATACTGAGTTTCACTTACATGTTCATCATCGTCACCCAGTGGTTGGCAATGACCTTGAGAGAGTGATATGATGTTCTCTACAACATCTACGTCCTCTTGCCCTTGAACATCAAAATCCTGACTACATCCTATGTCATGTTGAAGAGCATCATAATTGAAAGGCCATATTTCTGTCTTCCTAAAAGCAGCCCTGATATTTGATGTTGTGAGCGCCCTAGCAAAAGCTTTGCTTACAATTTTTGCTAATTCGAACCTCTTCACCTCTACCCCCGGGTTCTTTTCCATCCAGGCCGCTCTCTCAGACCTGAAGTAACTCTTGAAAGGCCCAAACACACTCACATCTAGAGGTTGCAGCTTGTGGGTGGTATGTGCAGGCAGTGTCAATAGATCAATTCCTAGCCTGTTTGCCTCCTCAATGGTTTGTATAGCTATGTGGTTGCCATGGCCATAAAAAATCAGCAGGTGTTTGTTTTCAAGTGAAACACATCGCAAAACAGAGGCAACATAGTGGCAAATCCAGCTCAAGAACAGTTCTCTTGTCATCCATGCATGGGGATGTGCAACCATGCATGCTCCTGGTTCATAGTTTTAAATGTAATTTTTGAGTTGATTCTTTCCCTTGAATAGATAAAAACCTGGAATTAATGCTCCAACTATGTTTACACAACAAAGAATAGTTATCCACTCCCTACTTTTTGGCAGAATTTTGGGCACATTCCTGCTCCCTCTCTTGGAAATTACCCGCATGCCACAATTCCTCCTTGCTTGTAATCCAGTTTCGTCATAGTTCCATATGTGGTCTGGTTTGTATGAGTGTTTCTCATATGCATTAGAGAGTGTCTGATAGAACTTGGACACAACTGTAGGGCGTAGATGCAAAGCTCTATCCCTGTCAATCCCCTATGTTGTTCGTAACACAAGTTCTGGATGCCTTTGTTTAAATCCTCTCCACCATGATTTCCCTGGAAATCCATCTTTGAAGGGATTTGGCCTCCCTTGACAGATTTGGGAAACAGTGGATTTAAGTTGAACCAACTCCAGAACATGGCCTAGTTGAGCCATCTCTTGACACCAAACTACAACTTCTTCTTCCTCTTCTACACTCAACACTGTAAGAGGTCCTTTTCGCTTGGTATGGGTTAGGCCATTTATCCAGTAATGGATTGATGTGGGTGGAATCCCATATTTTTTGGCAGCTGTTCTAATAGAAAAACCATTGAACTCTATATCATCTATTGTAACCTTCATGTCTTCTTATGTCCATCCTTTGATGGCACTAATCTTCTTACTAGCAGTTGCACCTTGAACTGTGGCTGATGGTGGAATAACACCACCACGCTTTGCATCATTTGCCTCTTCAACATTTATGTGTGCATTGTTATTATCAGCATCATGTGCTATGTCCTCATCGGACAAGGTGCATCGTAGCTGGGCACCCCTGGTGATTATCCTACTTGTCCTCCTTGTATGATTAGTGTTGAATCATGGCATGACTACAATAACCCACAGAATTAGAACAAACAGGGCCTCACTGAAACTACACAAGAATTGTTAAAACTAGTTGTGTATCTACACAAGGATCTGGAATATTAAACTAGCTGTGTTATCTTTAATTGTTAAAACTACACAAGTATCTAGAATATTAAACTAGTTGTGTTATCTTTAATTGTTAAAACTACACAAGGATCTGGAGTATTCAAAATGATCTCGTAATGTGATTTACATGTTCAATGCAGTTTGGAAAAACATGATTCTAGCATTTAGTATATATATATACTTGTTAGGCATTTATTCAGAGATTGCGATTTCACAGTATTTCATTTGTGTCGCTTGATTGAACTACTTTATGAACAGAGGAATGGAAATATGGAAAGGTCTTAGGTTCTTGCATAAAATTAGATATAGTCTGGCTACTTGAAAACATTATTGAAATATAAGTTTATCTTGAATGCAATACCTGAACTCTGATTGCTGTCTTGAATTATCTCGGCACCTGGAAATCAATCTGCAACTGTGTTTTTCTTGAATGCGATGCATGGAATCTGAAATTCAAGCTTGGAAATAGAGGTGCGAGTTTAACATGGTCTGGGAATTACGAATAGAAGAAAATGGAGGTTGTCTGAAGGTTGTAGTGTCTTTATAGCATTTTGGTGTTTGATTTGATTGACAACCTTGAAAAGGCATGGATTGCAAATTTATGGATTTGGATGAGTGCATAAGATTGATTTGGGTTTGATCCAATGGTTAGCAATGGGGCTGTGTCGATCCAGGTGCTTTTGGAAATGCTTAGGGACTGCTTCTGTTTGGTTTTATGGCTAATTTGATGATTTTAATGGAATGGGAAGCATTAATTGCATTGTTTGGGTTTTTTTTATTGATCAACCATGCACATGAAGCTGACACGTATTCACCATTTACTGTGCAGGTGACCTCCATTAAATGTGCAAGTGGGATGCCTTGGTGGTTCACTGATTGTCGATGCTTTTCGGGGTCTTCAATGAAGCTTGTTCGATGGGGTCGAAGTGATGGGAAATATGTCTTTGTAGATTGGGTTTCCTGGGAAGTGTTGAGGTCCAATAAGATGTTTATGTCAGTGAGCCTTGGGATTTGGAAGGGACAAGATGGGTTTGAATTTTGTTAAGTCAGCACTGTGCAGCTGTCAACCTTTTGTCTTATAGTTGACAGTTGTAGGCCTAGTGTACATAATGACACTTAATGTACTTAAATAGGACACTTTTTATATATTTATATAATTATATGTGTTTGACAATTGGCATTTTCTTGGTCACTTATTGGGTTGTAATCGTCACGGGTTCTATGACCATTATCGATCCCTGTTCAACTATAGAACTCTCTCCCCTACTGCAGTCATCAATATCCTTCTTAGTCTATCCATTATTTTCTGTGAAAATGTCCCCTCGAGCGTTTCTTGTGAATGGGCATAAGTGGGGCATTTTAATTTTGTGTGTTATCATTTTCTCTCAGGAACCTTTGATGGCCAATGCTTCTGCGTGGATGCATATTGGATGTGGATGTTTTCATTTGCATGGAGCCTACCAACTGTGGTGTGGCAATTCTGCATGGAAAGGCCTCCTTCCTAGCGTTTCTTGCATGCCACCTCCTGCCACTTTTCCCTTCTCGTTGTCGACACTTTTTAATGGTCGATCAGTGATGGAATTTGACAGATAAATTGCTGATCACAAGGTAATTAACCCATCAAATATTGTTAATATTTCATCTAAACTATTAAAAATAGATTTAAATACCAAAAACGTTTAAAAATTTAGTTATCAATGTCAATTTTTAATTTTTATGAGTGTTGGTAATTTTAAATTCCAACCCTAATACCGACCATCATAAATTCTTCTTTACGTTTCCTTGATGTTTACACATTTTCAATGCAGAGGAGGGAAATTATTTGATGAAAACATACTCGGTGTGAATGAGTTCTTAGTAAATCCAACCTTATCTTTAAAAAAAAGAAAAAAATTAGTCCCTTCCAAGCAGCAGAGACTATAAAAACAGGCTTGTTATATTTAAGTTCCATATATTGGAGATGAACCCCATCTATTCAATCTTTGAGGCTCTCGCTTCCATATCTCCCTTCCTTTGTTTGAGATCATAACGAATGGCCATGTTTTAGTTGCTCGTGATGGGTAAGACATAACCATGCCCAACAATTTTTGACAAAGATATTTTTTTTAATTTTATTCCTGCCAAATGGGTCTATGGAACTCTGTCACACAAACCAAAATGTATTTGATCGTAAGAGTTGATTATGATTTCCTTCTACACTTTGAATCCGAAAACTTAGGTTTACGCAATGTAATGTAGCTCCAAAAACCGAGACATTGGCAAAAATCTTGGTCAAGTCTTTGCACCTCATGGTTCCACTTTTTGAAAGAGAGTCCCGCTGACTAAGGTCAAATCACCATTTTTATATAAAAGTGTTCGATCTTTGCTCAAGGATACGCAAATTTTGCACCGTTTTTGAAAGAGAGTCCCACTTGCACCTTATAATTTCTACCATGCACCTTGGAACGCGTTTATTTAAAGTGCAGCTTAAGTTATATATTTTTACTAATTATATGATAGATTAAAAAAAAAATTAATCTTCAAAGAAGACCTATGAAGACATCATTAGCTAATCAAATCCATTGGTTAGATGCTATTTACAAGTTGCGCCATCATGGATAGGTTGAACTTAATGCGGTGAAGGTTGTTTGTGAGTGTTTTCTTGTATATGGATATTGTTCAACTATTGCATCTGCATGTTTTAACTTGTTGCAATTATTTTATGAATTTGGTTGAGTGGTCACATTGAAGGTTGTTTGTTCTACCTATTTCAATGAAATCATTTGTGTGTTTACACGTATGTTACACACTTCTCCAAGTCCGCATTGATGTATCCATATTTGGATGTAACTAGCATAAACCCATCTTAAACCAGGATCTATCAAGCACCGAGAGGGATACAATCAATTTTTTAATTACTTTTCATAGTATTTTATGTTATGAGTCAACATGGATTTTTTTTAAATACTTTCCATAATTTTTTATTTTATGAGCCGACATGAATTTTTTTAATTATTTTGTTAGGAACGAACGTTACAACATCTCCCCCATACTGGGCTGTAAAGCACCTTGCTTCTCTCAGTGCAACAAATTGAGTCTTGGATCATGAAGGATGCTTAGCACAAGTTTTTCATCTTCTCTAACTATCCTTGTCATCATAAAACATTGAGATATGATTTGATGGCTAAGTAGTTTTGTGGCTAAATAATTTTCATTTCTATTATAATTTTGTGGCAAAAGTATCATATTTCTATAGCTTCCATTTTGTAGCAATAGATATTAGCAACTACAGGGACATTACCACCTCATGGCTCTTGTTTCTCTAGTTTAGAAAGAATTGATTATTGCATGATTGAAAGTTTCATAATCAATTTTATTAAAAGGTCTTTTAATTTTTTTATAGATTCCACTTCTTTGGTGTCCTACCCCAACCTTAGAAAAGATGATGCATCAATGTACGAAACAACCCATACGAGTGATGATGCACTGAAGCATGATATCATCCATAGTGAGGATGGTGTGGCAAGTATTTTTCATTTATGTGAGGCTATGAATGTGCTTTAATTATAAATATTACATTGGTTTGAAATACATATTTTGATTTATTGTGTATTTGTAATACTATAATATATTTTTAACTAATTTGTGGAGGAGAATTTTGAGATAATGAGGGAGAACCCCAACAAGTTCATGGGAAGAATCGATTAGTCTCCGTAGGATGATTTCTATTCAAGTCCAATTTGAATTTATAGAGCACATTATGGGCCATCTTTCATTGATCATTAATGATGATGCTAGGTAATGTTACTAAGTTGATGTATGTTGGGAATGGTGAATGATGTCTGTAAGGTCGCTATTTATAATAAGAGAGACGTTATTTCGGGGTATCGAAAACTTAGGCAAGTTATTCATGAAATAATGAGAACATATGTAAAGGTAATTTTTTTTTAATAGCCCTCCTGTAGACAAGAGGAACATGAAGTATTTAAACTATATAATTGTAAGCTTGTGGTAACGACTTCATATGTTTTCTATTAGTTCCTTAGTGCACAAGGCATGTTCCCCTACCATGATGAGTTTATTCTTAATTTGGACACACGCATGCAGCGTGTGCAAATTTATTAAGATCCAACATCCTAATTACGCCATCTCTTACTAGATTGTTCCTCATGCTAAGTAGAATAGTTGCTTTCCAATGGGAAATACATGGCCCATCCCAAGTTAGACTTGATTGCAAGGAAGTAATTTTTTCAGAGCATGGATAGTACTTTGGGTGTTACTCTAGATAGAGTGCACAGGGAGAGATCTATATCAACTCCCATTAAAAAGTAAATGTAGGACTTGTAGCCCTCATCTTTATAAATCCTCCGTGGAAATGATTTTTTTTCTCTACAACCTTCATCCATGATTGATTGTAAGGCTCCTATTATCGGTGTAATTTGCACATGAAACAAATAGATCTATGTGCATGAATGGCTATAGTTAGGCCATTGTGGGTGATGCCATCTAACAACAAATCTATATGGCATAAACACAACATAGCCTCTACATTAAGTAAAAAATCAACATTTCTATGCTCATTTATCAAATGAGTGAACAAATATATGTTAATTGTTTATGAAATTAGAGAAAAAAAATGCATTAAGATCTGTCTTTCTATCTCATTGCTTCACCTTATGGTTTTTTATTCGGAACACAAAGAAATTTATAAACATATACAACATTCGATGAATCAGAATACTGTCAGTTCAACTATCTTTACTAATCTCTTTCCTAGAAAACAAGGAAATGGGAGATTGGATATGCTCTTGCAATTGAGACATCCAAGTACCATCAATACACCAACAACAAAAATATATAATGCCACAATATTAGCAATGAGTGAGAAGCTCTATCATTAATAAGCATAGAACACTTTCCATAACATCATGTAACCCAACAATAACATATGTGTATCTTCATATACCAAACAATAAACTAAATATCCTTAACGAAGAAATGACCATCCTATATTCCCACACAAATAATTACCAACAAACACAATGCTACAATAGTAGAGAGGTAAATATCTCTTTACTTTTAACACTCCAATACTATGAAGAAAATAATTTTGTCTATGGTCAAATGTTTTTAATCCAATATCCAATTAAATATATTGCTGGAATATAAAAGGACACACATTTATTTTCTATGTGGATAAGCATTCTTTCTATTTTTCCTTTGAAAACATTCAAGCTTATGGTAAGTAGCTTGCATCTCCCAACTCTTATTCTTCATGAGACACAACTCTTATTCTTCTTCTTCTTGTTTCGATTGATTAGGTTGTTAATTTTTCTAAGTGTTGCTACAAATTGAGTCTTTGAACTTTCCTCATTGTTTCCTTGTTGCAATCCATCATAAGAGGGATGGAGTGGTAGTGTGCCACCATCTTCATTCACCAACTAGCCATAGTTTATTATATTGGCCAACTAGCATTTATATAGGAATTTAGTGGGTCCACCCATGATGCACACACCACAAGGGATAAGAAAGAAATAATAAACAACTTCTTCATGCAACACAAAGGTTGGAAATATGCAACTACATGCTTACATGGCAAGGCACATAATAAATAAGAAGATGGAAATTAGGAACATTCCCCTTAAGGGTTGAACATTGAGATTGGAGTTGTTTGATTGATGGGTTCATCCTTCTTGTGGAGGATTCCTTAGCTATCTACTTCCTTAACATAGTTGGGATCTATAGGGATAAGTAGTGCAACGTATTTGGGAGGGCCTCCATGGCTATCTATATTAGTGCCATAACTATTTTTTACTCCAAAAATTGTTTAATTATGTTACTTACACAATCTCTCACTCTCTAGGAAAAACTCCAATGATTCCATCTTCTTCATTTCTATTTGCATCGAAATTAACTAAAACGTTTCTCCAAAATTAGAAACCAAGACAACTTACAACTATACTTCAAACACCATAGGGGACATGTTCTTGCTATTATTCACTAAAAATGGGTTGACTTGAAGACCCCCCAATGGGTTGGTTTGTGGACTCCTCAACAATGTTTATGTTGACATGGCTTACAAGTTTTGGTAAGTTTGGTACTTCATGCATGGAAGCATCATCTTATGAGTCCTCCTAACCTCAATCATCCTCATTATTTTCTCATTATATCTCTAACGCTTCCTCTTCATCAAGTCATGCATTGTCATATTTACTTGGAACATTTGGTTGCATTGTCCATCTTAAATGTAGTATTATTACTCATTGTATAATTTTGTTTTTCCATTTTTCTAATGTTTCCTAAAGTATGGTTAGTATTTCTATTGTTTGGTATTTTTTTTGTAAAGAGTGATAACTTTGTTTTGGATCAGTGGCAACATACCTTCATTTGAGATTTTTTATCGACCTTAATGGAGGGTTCAATTTTAATGCATTACACCTTCATTAAAGTACTTCTAACCCTTGATAGTGCATTTAAAAACCCTTTATCGAGGGGTTGTAAAGTCATGCCTTAGACTTCCAATCAAGGTTAGGTTCTTTAACCAAGTTTAAATGTCAATAAATATTTATTATTATTGGTGGAAAAGATGACAATATGTATACTTCAATGACATATCTTTAGTTCTAAATTCTAAAATGCCAAGGTCCCCTCATTTGAAAAAAAAGGCATTGCATGCTTGCAAACTTGTATTTATTCCGTGCTCTTATTCATGATCTACGCGATATTAATATCAACTTTAATATCAAACTTACACATAAATTTATTTATCACACGGTTTGTGAAGTTCTATTCGATTAGATTTCCAAAATCGAGGATTAAGAACTTCGATAAATGGTGAATAGAGTGGGCTTAGCATAATTTTTTTCCATTTTTGCTTGTAGATTCTTGCGTGGATGGTTTTGAGGAGTGGTGTTCATTTTGAAGAGTGACACAATACAAACTTTGCTAACCTCCTAACTTGCCAAAACTATAGTGAGCTTGGAAAGCTTCTAACCAAGTTTTTGGAGTAGAGGAACAAAAGTTTAAATTAGAAAGCTTCTAACCAATTTTTTGGAGTATAGGAACAAAATTTTAAAGCAAACCAAGTAATAACCTTCTTAAAGTCCAATAGACCAAAGTTGGTCTTAGTGGAGGTTAATCATCATCAAAAAATCGATGTTTCAAATCAATATCACAACTCATCTAAACGCTGCGATCATCCTGATTCCCTGAACACCACTCCTTAAACTCTTCCATCAATTGTTGCACACAGTTACAATGAGTTTTAATAGCTATGCGTACTAACTGAAACTTTAAAATAGAAGATTGTTATTTTTAAACCTAGCTACTTCACATGATTCTTGCCTTCTCATAAAAATTGAATTATTGTGCTCTATTTTGGAGATGTGAACCGGAAAACCAGTTTTATAAGCAGCGTAGTGGGTCTCACTTGCACTATATTTGGCCGGCCTTCTGTGATTTAGAATCTATGGTCACTTGTATATATCAAATCTCTCCCATAAAATCTTGTGCAGTCATAACAGGCATGGGATAACTGGCACTCAAATCGCCCCTTTTTTCCAGCTATTTGTTCCCTAGATCCAGTTATAAAAACCGGTGGAATCGTAGTTCCACCCCATTTACTGCGGAACTATGCCATGGAATTTTTCCTCTAGGGGTTTTGGACCATTTTAAGATGACCCAGATCGTCAAAATTCCAAAAAAATAACCAGAAAGGGTGGAACTGTAACTCACCAAAAAAGTTTAGGTCGCCAGTCACCGGAATACCGGGGCGATTTGAGTGCCAGTTATCACACGCCGCCATAACAGAGATGAGTGGAGGTTGACGAAAAGTTAAATTGATAGTACGTTAAACAGAGTGTGGGGATGGAAGAAAATGAAGGAAAGTTTTATAGGAAACGTGGGGTATCTTTGATTTTTCCAAAGTTTCCATTTAATTTGTTTGTGTGGTATCTACCGAAATTGGTGGTTGAGGGGCTATTGCTTTACAAGGATGTGTATTTTCATACCGATGTAATGTGTCTCCCATAGGCTCGGTGTATAGGAGATCGAGATGGAATTGGCCGTTTAACAAAAAACATTTGGCCTCAGTCTCACCAAACATGATTATTTTACTTTCATTGTATATGTTGCTAATGATTTCATTCCATTTTGGATGACAGACTGTTTTACTTTCATTGTATGTGTTGCTAATGATTTCATTCCATTTTGGATGATAGAGTTGATTTGAACTTGGATCATTTACAAAATGATGCTAATATAATTAGGAAAATTGAAAATTTTGGGTTTGTAGTTTGGACTTTTTTTTATAGCTACTATAAAGTGGTAAAAAGATCAATTTGATTAATAGTTTCCAATTTGAGATTTCTTTTTTGTATGCTCCTTGTAATAGTACTCACTTTATCTATTATAGTTTTAAATTCAACTCTTACTTTTCATTGTCTTTATGGTGGTTGAAAGAATCGAAAATGCCAACTTGATTAATGATCTCTAATTTAAGGTCCTCTTCTTGTACACCTAAACTATCAAACATATTCCTTTTACTTAACTTTCATTGTATATATTATCAAGGTTACGAAGCTTTCATTCCATTTTGGATGATGTAGTCTTTTACAAGTTAGTAAGGTCCCCCTTTTTTCCTATCAAGCATAGTCCTTTTACTTAACTTTCATTGTATATGTTATCAAGGTTATAAGGCTTTCATTCCATTTTGGATGATGTAATCTTTTACAACTTAATTTTATTTGACCTTGGACCACCTAGAAAACATTGACATTAATAAGGACATGGAAAAGTTTGAGTTTGCAAGTTGGAAAATCCATACATTCAATTACTACTTTTTATTGTCTTTATGGCTACTTTAAGGTGGTATCCAATTTAAGGTCCCCCCTTTTTGGGACCCTAGCACCCATCTTATCTATTCTATCTATAAATTCAACTCCTACTTGTCATTTTCTTTATGGTTGTTTTAAAGTGTCAATAAAACCAACTTGATTAATAGTCTCCAATTTAAGGTCCCCCCATTTTATAGGCCTCACTACTACAAAATATAGTCGTTTTACTTAACTTTCAGTGTATATGCTTTCAAGGGTATAAGTATTTCACTCCATTTTGGATGATGTAGTCGTTTACAACTTAATTTGATTTGATATTGGACCACCCAAAAAACATTGTTAGCATTAATAAGAACATGGAAAGGTTTAGGTCTGCAAGTTGAAACCTTCATAAATTAAGTTCCCACATTCCATTGTCTTTATGGTTGCTTTAAGGCAGCAGAAAGACCAACTTGATTAATGATATTCAATTTAACCTCCCCCCTTTCTAGGACCCTAGTAATAGCATACACCCTATCTATTATATCTATAAATTAAATTCCTACTTTTTCGTTATCTTTATGGATGCTTTAAAGTGTCAAAAGGACCAACTTGATTAATGGATCCCAATTTAAGGTCCCCCCTTTCTACAAGGCCCTCAATAATAACACCCTGCTTATATATTATATCTATAAATTCAACTCCTACTTTTCATTGTCTTTATGGTTTCCTTATAGTGACAGAAATACCAACTTGATTAAGGATACCCAATTTAATGTCCCCCCTTTCTATAGGCCTCGTTGCTACCAAACATGATCGTTTTACTTAAATTTCAATGCATATGTTTTCAATCTTACAAGGCTTTTACTGCATTTTGGATAATATAGTATTTTACAACTTAGTTTGATTTGAGCTTGGACCACCCACAAAATGTAGTTGCATTAATAAGATCATGGAAAAGTTTGTATCTTTAAGTTAAGACCTTTGTAAATTCAATTCCTACTTTTCGTTGTCTTTAAAGTGGTGGAAAGGCTAACTTGATCAATGATCTCCAATTTAAGGTCCCTATTTCTGCATTTCCAATAATTGAACCCACCTTATCTATTCTATCCATACATTCAAGTCCTACTTTTCATTTTCTTTATCATTGCTTTAAAATGTTAGAAAGACCCACTTGATTAATGGTGTCCAATTTAAGGTCCCCTTTTTGCAAGCCTCAATATTACAAAACACCAAAGTTGTTTTACTTAATTTTTATTTATTTATTTTCAAGGTTATAATCATTTCACTCCATTTTGAATACCATAGTATTTTGCAAGTTATTTTGATTTGAACTTGAACCACAAATAAAATGTTGATGGTTAGCATTAATAAGAACGTGAAAAGTTTGGGTCTAAAAGTTTGAACTTCCATAATTTCAACTCCTTTTCACTCTCTTATGGCCAATTTAAAGAGGTGGAAAGACCATCTTACTCTTTGTAATAACATAAACCCTATCTATTCTATCTATAAATTCAATTCTCACATTTTATTATTTTTATAGTTACTTTAAAATGTCAAAAAAACCAATCCGAATTAGTAATTTCCAAATTAAGTCATCACCTCTTCATATCATAAGATCAACACTAAACTTCCAAATACCATACACTTACCATAAATAAAAAGTATATACTTGTAACTTAAAAAAAACAACCCTTTCAATAATCTTAAAATAAAAAGTAGTATATATATATAACTCTTGGTACAAATCCATTGAAAAAATAGTATAACCTAAGGGATTTTGATATAAGTTACTCCAATGAAAATCCAAGGGAACTTTGATATAAGTTACTTCAATGAAAATCCAATGTAAGGATACTTTTATAACATATTTTTAATGTTTGTTTTTTAGTATTATTAATTTTATTTGAGTAATTAATTACACATGTCTATGTTAAAATCATTTTTATGTTTATTAATTTGTTTATGTTTTGTGGGATTAATTTAAGAAATTGTGATTGAGGAGCATCTAAGCCATCAAATTTACATTGGGATCACTCTTTGTTTAGGCCACATCAACCCTTAACATGGTTGAATTCTAAGCGTCTCATCCCGCCTGATTGCAAGGAAGTAATTTTTCAGAGCATGGATAGTACTTTGGGTGTTACTCTAGATAGAGTGCATAGGGAGAGATCTATATCAACTCCCATTAACAAGTAAATGTAGGACTTGTAGCCCTCATCTCTATAAATCCTCCGTGGAAATGAATTTTTTTCTCTACAACCTTCATCCATGATTGATTGTAAGGCTCCTATTATCGGTGTAATTTGCACATGAAACAAATAGTTCTATGTGCATGAATGGCTATAGTTAGGCCATTGTGGGTGATGCCATCTAACAACAAATCTATATGGCATAAACACAACATAGCCTCTACATTAAATACAAAATCAACATTTCTATGCTCATTTATCAAATGAGTGAACAAATATATGTTAATTGTTTATGAAATTAGAGAAACAAAATGCAGTGAGATCTATCTTTCTATCTCATTGCTTCACCCTATGGTTTTTTATTCGGAACACAAAGAAATTTATAAACATATACAACATTCGACGAATCAGAGTACTGTCAGTTCAACTATCTTTACTAATCTCTTTCCTAGAAAACAAGGAAATGGGAGATTGGATATGCTCTTGCAATTGAGACATCCAAGTACCATCAATACACCAACAACAAAAATATATAATGCCACAATATTAGCAATGAGTGAGAAGCTCTATCATTAATAAGCATAGAACACTTTCCATAACATCATGTAACCCAATAATAACATATGTGTATCCTTATATACCAAACAGTAAATTAAATATCCTTAATGAAGAAATGCGCATCCTATATTCCCACACAAATAATTACCAACAACCACAATGATACAATAGTAGATAGGTAAATCTCTCTTTAGTTTTAACACTACAATACTATGAAGAAAATATTTTTTTCTATGGTCAATTGTTTTTAATCCAATATCCAATTATGAAATATATTGCTCGAATATAAAAGGACACACATTTCTTTTCTATGTGGATAAGCATTCTTTATATTTTTCCTTTCAAAACATTCAGGCTTATGGTAAGTGGCTTGTATCTCCCAACAAAATGCCTGGAGATGGCTTTTCTTCCCACTTAATGAACATAACTTAGAATACCAATAGTTGGAAATGTTATTTCCTTTTTTCTTGCAGTAGTGACAAACAAAGGGTGTCTTTCATGAGACACAACTCTTATTCTTCTTCTTCTTGTTTCGATTGATTAGGTTGTTAATTTTTCTAAGTGTTGCTACAAATTGAGTCTTTGAACTTTCCTCACTATTTCCCTGTTGCAATCCATCATAAGAGGGATGGAGTGGTAGTGTGCTACCATCTTCATTCACCAACTAGCCATAGTTTATTACATTGGCCAACTAGCCTTTATATAGGAATTCAGTGGGTCCACCCACGATGCACACACCACAAGGGATAAGAAAGAAATAATAAACAACTTCTTCATGTAACACAAAGGTTGGAAATATGCAACTACATGCTTACACGACAAGGCACATAATAAATAAGAAGATGGAAATTAGGAACGTTCCCCTTAAGGGTTGAACATTGAGATTGAAGTTGTTTGATTGATGGGTTCATCCTTCTTGTGGAGGATTCCTTAGCTATCTACTTCCTTAACATAGTTGGGAGCTATAGGGATAAGTGGTGCAACGTATTTGGGAGGGCCTCCATGGCTATCTATATTAGTGCCATAACTATTTTTTTACTCCAAAAATTGTTTAATTATGTTACTTACACAATCTCTCACTCTCTAGGAAAAACTCCAATGATTCCATCTTCTTCATTTCTATTTGCATCGAAATTAACTAAAATGTTTCTCAAAAATTAGAAACCAAGAAAACTTACAACTATACTTCAAACACCGTGCAAACACCATAGGGGACATGTTCTTTCTATTAATCACTGAAAATGGGTTGACTTGAAGACCCCCCAATGGGTTGGTTTGTGGACTCCTCAACAATGTTTATGTTGACATGACTTACAAGTTTTGGTAGGTTTGGTACTTCATGCATGGAAGCATCATCTTATGATTCCTCCTCACCTCAATCATCCTCATTATTTTCTCATTATATCTCTAACACTTCCTCTTCATCAAGTCATGCACTGTCATATTTACTTGGAACATTTTGTTGCATTGTCCATCTTAAATGTAGTATTATTACTCATTGTATAATTTTGTTTTTCCATTTTTCTAATGTTTCCTAAAGTATGGTTAGTATTTCTATTGTTTGGTAATTTTTTTTGTAAAGAGTGATAACTTTGTTTTGGATTAGTGGCAACATACCTTCATTTGAGCTTTTTTATCGACCTTAATGGAGGGTTCAATTTTAATGCATTATACCTTCATTAAAGTACTTCCAATCCTTGATAGTGCGTTTACAAACCCTTTATAGAGGGGTTGTAAAATCATGCCTTAGACTTCCAATCAAGGTAAGGTTCTTTAACCAAGTTTAAATGTCAATAAATTTTTATTATTATTGGTGGAAAACATGGCAATATGTATACTTCAATGACATATCTTTAGTTCTAAATTCTAAAATGCCAAGGTCCCCTCATTTGAAAAAAAGGCATTGCATGCTTGCAAACTTGTATTTATTCCATGCACTTATTCATGATCTATGCGATATTAATATCAACTTTAATCTCAAACTTATACGTAAATTTATTTATCACATGGTTTGTGAAGTTCTATCCGATTAGATTTCCAAAATCAAGGATTAAGAACTTCGATAAATGGTGAAGAGAGTGGGCTTAGCATAAAAAATTTTCATTTTTGCTTGTAGATTCTTGCGTGGATGGTTTTGAGGAGTGGTGTTCATTTTGAAGAGTGCTACAATACAAACTTTGCTAACCTCCTAACTTGCCAAAACTATAGTGATCTTGGAAAGCTTCTAACCAAGTTTTTGGAGTAGAGGAACACAAGTTTAAATTAGAAAGCTTCTAAC
Source organism: Larix kaempferi (assembly GCA_027924585.1). Lineage (NCBI taxonomy): Eukaryota > Viridiplantae > Streptophyta > Pinopsida > Pinales > Pinaceae > Larix > Larix kaempferi. The sequence goes on from BSBM01000519.1 coordinate 4,337,926, forward strand.
CAAGTTTTGGAGTATAGGAACACAAGTTTAAAGCAAACCAAGTAATAACCTTCTTAAAGTCCGATAGACCAAAGTTGGTCTTAGTGGAGGTTAATCATCATCAAAAAATCGATGTTTCAAATCAATATCACAACTCATCTAAACGTGACTTTTTGATATTGGTTCAAAAGATCGATTTTTTGATATAAATACTGCGATCATCCTGATTCCCTGAACACCACTCCTCAAACTCTTCCATCAATTGTTGCACATAGTTACAACGAGTTTTAATAGATATGTGTACTAACTGAAACTTTAAAATAGGAGATTGTTATTTTTAAACCTATCTACTTCACATGATTCTTCCCTTCTCGTAGAAATTGAATTATTGTCCTCTATTTTGGAGATGTGAACAGGAAAACTAGCTTTATATGTAGCATAGTGGGTCTCACTTGCACTATATTTGGCTAGCCTTCTGTCATTTAGAATCTATGGTCACTTGTATATATCAAATCTCTGCCATAAAATCCTGTGCAGTCATAACAGGCGTGGGATAACTGGCACTCAAATCGCCCCATTTTTTCGGCAATTTGTTTCCTAGATCCGGTTATAAAAACCGGTGGAATCATTAGTTCCACCCCATTTACTGCAGAACTCTGCCATGGAACTGTGCCTCTAGGGGTTTTGGCCTATTTTAAGATGACCCAGATCGTCAAAATTCCAAAAAAATAACCAGAAAGGGTGGAACTGTGCCTCGCCGAAAAAGTATAGGTCGCCAGTCGTTAGAATACCGGGGCAATTTGAGTGCCAGTTATCACACGCCGCCATAACAGAGATGAGTGGAGGTTGACGAAAAGTTAAATTGATATTACGTTAAACAGAGTGCGGGGATGGAAGAAAATGAAGGACAGTTTTATAGGAAACATGGGGTACCTTTGATTTTTCCAAAGTTTCCATTTAATTTGTTTGTGTGGTATCCACCGAAATTGGTGGTTGAGGGGCTATTGCTTTACAAGGATGTGTATTTTCATACCAATGTAATGTGTATCCCACAACCCTAGTGTACAGGAGATCGAGATGGAATTGGTTGTTTAACAAAAAACATTTGGCCTCAGTCTCACCAAACATGATTATTTTACTTTCATTGTATATGTTGCTAATGATTTCATTCCATTTTGGATGATAGAGTTGATTTGAACTTGGATCATTTACAAAATGATGCTAATATAATTAGGAAAATTGAAAATTTTGGGTTTGTAGTTTGGACTTTTTTTATAGCTACTATAAAGTGGTAAAAAGATCAATTTGATTAATAGTTTCCAATTTGAGATTTCTTTTTTGTATGCTCCTTGTAATAGTACTCACCTTATCTATTATAGTTTTAAATTCAACTCTTACTTTTCATTGTCTTTATGGTGGTTGAAAGAATCGAAAAATGCCAACTTGATTAATGATCTCTAATTTAAGGTCCTCTTCTTGTACACCTAAACTATCAAACATATTCCTTTTACTTAACTTTCATTCCTTTTACTTAACTTTCATTGTATATGTTATCAAGGTTACGAAGCTTTCATTCCATTTTGGATGATGTAGTCTTTTACAAGTTAGTAAGGTCCCCCTTTTTTCCTATCAAGCATAGTCCTTTTACTTAACTTTCATTGTATATGTTATCAAGGCTATAAGGCTTTCATTCCATTTTGGATGATGTAATCTTTTACAACTTAATTTTATTTGACCTTGGACCACCTAGAAAACATTAACATTAATAAGGACATGGAAAAGTTTGAGTTTGCAAGTTGGAAAATCCATACATTCAATTCCTACTTTTTATTGTCTTTATGGCTACTTTAAGGTGGTATCCAATTTAAGGTCCCCCCTTTTTGGGACCCTAGCACCCATCTTATCTATTCTATCTATAAATTCAACTCCTACTTGTCATTTTCTTTATGGTTGTTTTAAAGTGTCAATAAAACCAACTTAATTAATAGTCTCCAATTTAAGGTCCCCCCTTTTTATAGGCATCACTACTACAAAATATAGTCGTTTTACTTAACTTTCAGTGTATATGCTTTCAAGGGTATAAGTATTTCAATCCATTTTGGATGATGTAGTCATTTACAACTTAATTTGATTTTATATTGGACCACCCACAAAACATTGTTAGCATTAATAAGAACATGGAAAGGTTTCGGTCTGCAAGTTGAAACCTTCATAAATTCAGTTCCTACATTCCATTGTCCTTATGGTTGCTTTAAGGCAGCAGAAAGACCAACTTGATTAATGATATTCAATTTAACCTCCCCCCTTTCTGGGACCCTAGTAATAGCATACACCCTATCTATTATATCTATAAATTAAATTCCTACTTTTTCGTTATCTTCATGGATGCTTTAAAGTGTCAAAAGGACCAACTTGATTAATGGATCCCAATTTAAGGTCCCCCCTTTCTACAAGGCCCTCAATAATAACACCCTGCTTATCTATTATATCTATAAATTCAACTCCTACTTTGCATTGTCTTTATAGTTTCCTTATAGTGACAGAAATACCAACTTGATTAAGGATACCCAATTTAATGTCCCCCCTTTCTATAGGCCTGTATGCTACCAAACATGATCGTTTTACTTAACTTTCAATGCATATGTTTTCAATCTTACAAGGCTTTTACTGCATTTTGGATAATATAGTATTTTACAACTTAGTTTGATTTGAGCTTGGACCACCCACAAAATGTAGTTGCATTAATAAGATCGTGGAAAATTTTGGATCCCTAAGTTAAGACCTTTGTAAATTCAATTCCTACTTTTCGTTGTCTTTAAAGTGGTGGAAAGGCTAACTTGATCAATGATCTCCAATTTAAGGTCCCTATTTCTCCATGTCCAATAATTGAACCCACCGTATCTATTCTATCCATACATTCAAGTCCTACTTTTCAGTTTCTTTATCATTGCTTTAAAATGTTAGAAAGACCCACTTGATTAATGGTGTCCAATTTAAGGTCCCCTTTTTGCAAGCCTCAATATTACAAAACACCAAAGTTGTTTTACTTAATTTTTCTTTATATATTTTCAAGGTTATAATCATTTCACTCCATTTTGAATGCCATAGTATTTTGCAAGCTATTTTGATTTGAACTTGAACCACAAATAAAATGTTGATAATTAGCATTAATAAGAATGTGAAAAGTTCGGGTCTACAAGTTTGAACTTCCATAATTTCAACTCCTTTTCACTCTCTTATGGCGAATTTAAAGAGGTGGAAAGACCATCTTACTCTTTGTAATAACATAAACCCTCTCTATTCTATCTATAAATTCAATTCGCACTTTTTATTATTTTTATAGTTACTTTAAAATGTCAAAAAAGAACAATCCGAATTAGTAATTTCCAATTTAGTCATCACCTCTTCATATCATAAGATCAACACTAAACTTCCAAATACCCTACACTTACCATAAATAAAAAGTATATACTTGTAACTTAAAAAAAACAACCCTTTCAATAATCTTAAAATAAAAAGTAGTATATTTATCTTAAAACTTAAAACTTATATATATATATATATATATATATATATATATATAACTCTTGGTACAAATCCATTGAAAAAACAGTATAACCTAAGGGAACTTTGATATAAGTTACTCCAATGAAAATCCAAGGGAACTTTGATATAAGTTACTTCAATGAAAATCCAATGTAAGGATACTTTTATAACATATATTTAATGTTTGTTTTTTAGTATCATTAATTTTATTTGAGTAATTAATTACACATGTCTATGTTAAAATCATTTTTATGTTTATTAATTTGTTTATGTTTTGTGGGACTAATTTAAGAAATTGTGACTGAGGAGCATCTAAGCCGTCAAATTTACATTGGGAACACTCTTTGTTTAGGCCACATCAACCCTTAACATGGTTGAATTTTAAGCGTCTCCTCCCGCATACCTTCCATGGATTACATTTGGCAAATACATGGCCCATCCCAAGTTAGACTTGATTGCAAGGAAGTAATTTTTTCAGAACATGGATAGTACTTTGGGTGTTACTCTACATAGAGTGCATAGGGAGAGATCTATATCAACTCCCATTAACAAGTAAATGTAGGACTTGTAGCCCTCATCTCTATAAATCCTCCGTGGAAATGAATTTTTTTCTCTACAACCTTCATCCATGATTGATTGTGAGGCTCCTATTATCGGTGTAATTTGCACATGAAACAAATAGTTCTCTGTGCATGAATGGCTATAGTTAGGCCATTGTGGGTGATGCCATCTAACAACAAATCTATATGGCATAAACACAACATAGCCTCTACATTAAATACAAAAACAACATTTCTATGCTCAGTTATCAAATGAGTGAACAAATATATGTTAATTGTTTATGAAATTAGAGAAAAAAATGCGGTGAGATCTATCTTTCTATCTCATTGCTTCACCTTATGGTTTTTTATTCGGAACACAAAGAAATTTATAAACATATACAACATTCGACGAATCAGAATACTGTCCGTTCAACTATCTTTACTAATCTCAAGATCAACACTAAACTTCCAAATACCCTACACTTACCATAAACAAAAAGTATAAACTTGTAAGTTTAAAAAAACAACCCTGTCCGTGATCTTAAAATAAAAAGTAATATATTTACATTAAAACTTAAAACTTTTATATATATATAACTCTTTGTAAAAATCCATCGAAAAATTAGTATAACCTATCAAAGGGAACTTTGATATAAGTTACTCCAATGAAAATAATATAAGTTACTTCAATGAAAATGCAATGTAAGTATACTTTTATAACATATTTTTAATGTTTTTTTTTTATATCATTAATTTTGTTTGAGTAATTAATTACATACTTTTATGTTTATTAATTTGTTTATATTTTGTGGGATTAATTTAAGAAATTGTGATTGAGGGATATGTTAGTCATCACAATTACATTGGGATCATTTCTTATTTATGCTACATCAATCCTTAACATGATTAGATTTTAAGCATATACTTCCAACTACCTTCAACAGATACGGTGAGGCTTGGGGACTGAACCTGATATAAGAGAGCTTAGTACAAAACGTAGTCAGTTACCCACGAGGCTGACCATAACAGCACCTGCAGGCTACGGCCAAATAAGGACGAGGTAAATTGATACAGCATGCAAATAATAGAGGACAGTTTGTGATATGAAAGGTTAGTTACCTCTCATTTTTGTTATTTAAAAATATTTCCTGTGAATTTGTTCGACACTGCCAGTTAAATTTGCTTTTTGGTATCAAACAAAATTGGGTCTTCATAATAACTTGTCTCAACATTCAAAGTTGTACAACACCGTAGATGAGAAATGAACATGATGTAATATGTACATATGCCTTTTACCATTCCATGACATGTCGAATTGACACAACGAGAAACCAAAATCATTGCTAAAGTTATTAAAAGGTTTTTTTTTTTATAAATATATTAAACAAAAATGTCGAGAAGTTTAACTACCTAACATAGACACGGTTTTCTTCTGATCTTCAATATATTTTTAATTAATGTTAAAATAATATATAATAGTAAAATAATATTTAATTTTTTTAATGAAATTGTAATAATTAAATAGTTTTTTGCATATTCAAAATTTGATTTTGATTATTTATTGTTTAGAAATATTTTTTTAAAGTAAGAGGATTAATTAATTTGCTTTTGTGGAGGTTTTAGAATTTTTCTTGAACCCTGGAAAGTATATTCTGTAAGCCTTCGAGCTTTCACTGTAGCCCACAAAGATACCCTTCTTTCCTGAAGGATCTAGTTTTGTCCTCTTTTCTTTTGGAATGTGTGTGTACACTGGACAGCCAAATATTCTGAGATGGCTAACTTCTGGTTTCTTACCAGAGAATACTTCTTCTTGTGTCTTGTTGTCAAGTATCTTGTGAGGTGTTCTATTCTGAACATATACAACTTTCCTAGTTGCTTCTGCCCATAGATGCATAGGAAGATCTTGATCATGAAACATTGCCCGTGCTGCTTCCATGATAGTTCTATTCTTCCTTTTTGCAACTCCATTTTGTTGTGGATTGTAAGGAGCAGTCAACTCCCTCTTAATTCCTGAATCACTGCATAATTTCTTGAAATCACCTGAAGTGAATTCTCCGCCATTGTTGGATCTGAAGGTCTTGATATTCTTATCAGTTTGATTTTCTATCAAGGCTTTGAATTCCCTGAACTTATCAAACACTTCATTTTTGTTCTTTAAGAAATAAACCCAAGTCTTCATAGAGAAAACATCAATGAAAGAAACATAGTATGCATACCCACTCAGAAAACTGGATGACATTGGCCCGCATACATCAGAGTGGATAATCTCAAAGATTCCTTTTGCTTTACTTTCACTGCTTGGAAATGCCTTCTTTGTGTTCTTTCCTTTTTCACATCCTTTGCAAACACCTTCATGCTTTGATTGGATTTCAGGAAGACCTTCCACAGCTTTGCTTGCAATTGGTAGTGCCCTATAGTGTACATGTGCAAACCTTCTATGCCAAAGTTCACTTGGCTCCATGGACTCATGTATCATGGCATGTTCAAGTTGTCCCTTCAATTTGTATAATCCTCCCTCTTGCTCTCCAATCACTACTGCATCATCTATGGTCTTACCCTTTGGCCACATGAGTACTTGGCCATCCACAAATGCAACTCTCATTCCTTTTGCATCCAAGGATGATATGGAGAGAAGATTCTTCTTGAGTCCAGGTACATATAGAACATCTTTCATTTTCAAAGACTTCCAAGAGTCTAACATGTAGAAGGCTTCACCACTTCCTTTGATAGGATATTGATAGTCATCCCCAAGTTTTACCTTATGGGGTGACTCACGTTCAGATAGATTTGCAAAAGATTCTTTAAACACAGTCATGTGTTTAGAAGCCCCACTATCAATAATCCAATCATTACATCCATGAGAGATAGTACCTGTGAGTGCAGAGATTAGAACATATTCATCTTCACTAGATGAGTCATCACTTTCTGCTCTAGCCTTCTTCTTGGGAGGTTCATCCTCTTCAGCAGCATGAGCATGATATTTTCTTTTGTTGCCCTTCTTCTTCTTGTTGAAGTTGTTGTTGTTGTCCTTCTTGTTCTTGGGACAATCTGAGGTAAAGTGTCCCTTCTCATTACATGTAAAACATCTTGCATGTTTCCTATTTTTATAGTGGTGAGAAGGTTTCTTGGGATGAGAATGCTCCCTCTTGAACTTTCCATTCTTGGTGTGTGCTGTGAGAGCTTGATCTTCTTTTTCCATCTTTTCTTCTCGAGCCACAATCCTGGCCTCTTCTTGTGAACACTCCTCCCATAGTCTATTGAAGGAGATCAATTTCTTTCTTACACAGATTCCTTGGATGAAGGAGTCCCATGACCTAGGTAGGCCATTCAAGGTGGTCATTACAATTTCACCATTCTCCACTACATCCACAGCTTCAAGTTGTTCCTTGATATGAGAGACCTTAGAAAAGTAGGATTGAATGGTCTCTCCATTCTGAAGCTTCACCCCTTTCAATTGGTTCCGCAAAGTCATCTTCAGATTTATGTTCTTTCCTTCAAATAGCTTGGTCAAGGAGTCAAACATCTCCTTAGGTGTCTTTAGGGAAGACACATGGGGTATGAGATGGTCCTTTATAGAATCAACAATGATTCTTTTAGCCTTGACCAGGTTCTTCTTGTGTAAGGTCTTAGCCTATTCTTCTTCTGGAACTGGAACCTCTTCCTTTATGTAGTTGTCCAACTCATTTTCTTATAGGATTAACCCAATCCTATACTTCCATGCTCGGAAGTTATCAGCTCCATCAAGCTTATCCTCAAGCTTGGTGTGTTGAGACATCTTAAAGAGTACTTCAAATGAAAATAGAAAAAGATTTAGGTCTTACCACTTAATTTGCTGAAAACTGGATCTGGAGCTGGATTAGGGTTTGTCAGAGAAACCCTAAAAATTCAAAATGTGAATTTCAAAATTCTGAGAGGATAGAAAGATGCGCCTTGATGAGCTTATCAACCTGGTATACTCAGAAATTGAAAACTGCAAAGTTTTACCCTTCAGAAATGCTTTTCAATCTCTCAGATTCACTTGGGAGGACCCTGAATTAGGGTTTGAGTTTCTCGGAGCTTCTCCCAACCAAAAAGTTTGATCCAAAGTTCTAAACTTCGATTTTTCCAAGGAGCTTCTAGGTATGTCCTCATATTTCAGAAATTTCTATTTTTGTGGAAACCCTAATATTTAGGGCCAAAACTGAAAAAGCTCAGAATTGAATTATGTCTCAATAGAAAGATGTGCCCTTCCAAGGAGAGTCAATCTAGCCTTCTGCCTTTGATTATTTGTGAAGAGAAACCCAAATATTAAGAAGCCCTAGTTTCCGCAACTGCACAATGCCTTCTTCTTAGGTAAGCTCTGATACCATGTTAATTTTTCGATAATTTCATACCATTATCATTCAGGATCACTAAGAGAATAACATGTACAACATATCAATCATAAACACAACAATGCAAGCACACAAGAGACACAGAGTTTCACCGGGGAAAACGTTAAGTAGTTTTTTAAGGCTCACTTGAATTAGGTGACAGAGTGTGTGCGTTTGAGATGATGAACCCAAATAAAAAGTGCCACGAGGTGGGCAACTTGCTAACTAAAAATAACAATACTGAATTTAAACTTTGAAATGCAAAATTTTCTCTTTTTCAATTAAAATGTTGAAATTTAAAAAATATTCTATAAATGGAACATAAATAATACTGCAGAAAAGGCTATAGGGAAGGATGGCTGCAGGTAGGACAGATGGATGTGCAAGTGCAGAAAATATTGCAGCAAAGTGCTGGGTTCAAAACAGGAAAAAGTGCAGAAAATAGACCGCGGGTCTGTGGCAAATCTGGGTGCTCGGACCGCGGGAAACAACTCAACAGTCGCGGACAGGTTGCAGGATTTTGGCTGAAAGATGCAGTCGAACCGCGGGAAACAGGTCGAAAGCCACAGGCGGGTTGCAGGAAAATGGCTTAAAGCCGTAGGCGGGACGCAGGAAAAAGGTCGAAAGACGCAGGCGGGTTGCAGGAAAATGGCTGAAAGCTGCAAGCGGGACGCAGGAGAAAGGCCGAAAGACGCAGGTGGGTTGCAGGAAAATGGATGAAAGCCGCAAGCGGAACGTGGGAGAAAGGCCGAAAGACGCAGGCGGGTTGCAGAAAAATGGCTGGAAGCCGCAAGCGGGACGCGAAAAAAGGGTTAACAGCCGCCGTCGGATCGCCCTGAACAAGCTAATAGTCGTGGTCGGATCACAGGTAACAGACTGAAAACCGCCGGTAGGTCGCCGGAAACAGTCTGAGAGCTGCGGTCGGATCGTAGGTAAATGTCTGAAAGACGTGGTCGGAACGCAGTTGCAGGGGGTAAAAGATGCAGTTTATGGCAGCCGAAAGGGACAGCCGAACAAAAAAATATTGCAGAAAAGAAAAAACGTTTAAAACTTTAAAAACTATAACCAGAAATTCAAAGGAACACAAGGGGAGTCGCCAAAACTGTAGCTAGGGTTTTCACCCTAGCTTGTGCAAATGAGCACCTACTAAGGAGAAGGGACTCCTTAGTAGCAGTCCAGAAAAACATTAAATGAAAGACAATATAGTAAAATTGTAATTATTCTAAACATGTGCATAAAATAGATAAGACAAGATAATAAAAAGGGTTTTTGTATTAATTATACCTCCAATGTGAAGGTTGGTGGAGCTCTTGCAGTAGTCCAAGAGGGTTGCTTCCAAGCTTCCAGCTTTGGTCCTTTTCTTTCTCCAAAGGGTTGGAAATGGGCCAAAAGGGGCACTCAAGGGTGAAAATAGCTCAAGGGTGAGCTAGGGTTTCAAGAGTGATTTTGGCAGAGTAAGGGTGTATTTGACTGTGGATATGAAATGAGGGGTCTCCATCACCTATTTATAGGTTTTTAGTGGTGGAGTGTTGGCCCATGGTTTTGGGAACCATATGGTTTAGGTCAGTTGTATAGGGTTGTTTCCTCATTTTTTCCTCTTTTTCCTCTTTTTTTTATATTTTTTATTCCCTTTTTAGAGGGTTTTTGCTATTTTGGAGGAATTTTGGATTATTTTGGGGGAAAAAGGGGTTTTTTTGGCCTTTTGGAGGCTTTTTAATGGGATTTTAAGGTTCTGGAGGTAAATATGGTAGAAAATATGGACAAATGAGTCATGTAAAGGGGTAGATGAGGTAGTGAGCACTTTTTGGGTGTTAACAACGACACTTCCAATCAGAGGAATAATACATCTCTGTAGGATATACAATAAAGTACAAATGTAATACATAGAAGAATATCTTCCGAAGTTACAAATACATCAACAAAAACTCATGATGGGATTCCTTCCATCTTGGATGGAATTTACACCTCCTAAGGGGTCCATTCATCCTTATATGCACCCTCCTTAGATAATTAGACCATTTTCACCTTATTTATGAATTTATTTCCATTATTATTGCAAATTTATGACCCACATCACCCCTTCTTATTTACATTTGAATTTACACAGTGACTATACGACAATTAATTCCCTAGTCAAATTGAATTCCACTTGACCCTATGGGAATTATATAGGTTAGTGGAATGTCCCATGGTGCCCTCATGGAGGGGACATTACAGGCCTTTATACTTTTCCAGTTCCTCCACATGAGATGCATACAACTAACGTCTTTTTCTAAAAAACCTTTTTAATTGTACAGTTGAAACCTACCTTAAATAAATAGGCCTTGGAATTCCTATTACTATTGTATTCTCTCCTTCTTCATCAAAACAAGTGAGGGACTTGTTGTGGCAATCTAAAACGACATGGTGTGCATCCAACTAGTCCATCACAATAAGCACATCATTGGAACTAAGAGAAATTGTATTTAAATATACAAAAGTATCAAGTCCATTCATCTATAATGAAAAATATTTTACCAAGTTATTGATTCTCCTCTTTGTTCTGGTAGCTAACCGAACCATTCAAGATTTCGTGTTGATAATTCCGAAAAGTTACTATGTAGAAATTTAGACAGATAGACATGTTTCGGGTGGACACTCCACCCATCATCAGGATCATGGGAAGCTTTGGTGGAGTGTCCACCCAAGCTTCCCAAGATCATGATGATGGGTGAAGTGTTCACCCGAAACATGTCAGTCTCTCTAAATTTCTACATAGTAGCTTTCTAGAATTATCAACACAATGTCTGAATACTGTGGAAAAATTCATACTCAGAACATCCAAGATTTGTCATTCGTGTTTCTCTTTAAATGAAATATTTCAACCATATAAGGATAAATATAATTATGAATTTATCCATAATCAATTATCATGGAAATAGGTTGATTGGAAATCTTACCTTCAATCTGAGTCAACCATGTTGGACGAGAAATCTTCATGTCAATTGTCCAATTCTACATAAATTCTTGGGATATTCCTGACCACATATTCCACTGTACTATCTTCCTATATGTTGTGCATTGTCCTCATTCTATCTAAACTTTGAGAAACTTACTTAAACAAATGATTTCCTTCACATCCCCAACATTTGATTTGTTGATTTGTGTCTTTTTTTGAGACTCTACCACCCTTTGTTCATTTTGAATTAAATTGCTTTATTGAAATTAATTTTGTTGAGTCCTTATGAATGGAGGTTTGAGTCCTCACACCATATTACACATATATTTCTTAAATATAGGTTGCATACATGCATTCCCCTTCTTACTTGTCATGATCAAGTTTCGAGCAAAACCTAGGATATGCAATACTTCTGGGAGTGTTCATATTCTTCCATATTTCAGTTGTAGTTAAAATTTACCTTGTTCAACTATCCTGGTCGGTGAATCATCTCTTAGTACAACATCATCATCATCATCATCATTATCATACTCATAGAACCACTCTCTGCAAGGTTTCATATGATATGACACATCGGAGTCTATAATTCAAGAGTCACGATCTGACTATGTACTTGTAGAGGAAAAATACACATCTCCTTTCTCTTATTGTGAAGACTTACCATCATTTTACTGACCTTATTCTAACCCTTTTACTTTCTTGACTTTCATCAATTTACATTTTCGTCTATAATGCATGAATTCGCTGCATCGCCAACATGTTTTATTTTTTGGACTAGGAGATATGGTCTTAGACCTACCTCTAAACTTCAACCTTCACCATTCTACCATAGTTTTTTCCTTTTCCTTTGTCTATCGATTGACCTCTAACCATCAAGGTTTTATGGGTCGAACCTTCCATGTTCTTTTGTCTCATCTCTTCTGGAAACATAGATGTGACCACATCGTTGATCTTCAATGTGGTACTGTTGCTTCTAGTAGCCACAACTAGGATATCCCAAAAATCTAGCAAAGAACAAAGGAAACTAATACATTTTACCTCCTCAATGATTTTTATATCTATGTACAACAACTGACTGATCATAGTGTTGAACATATTTAGATGCTTTGTAGCTGAGCCACCTCCACCCATCCTTAAAATAAACAATTTTTTCCAAAGAAACAACTTGTTAACCATACATTTTGATTGGTACAAGTTTGCCAACTTTTCCCATAGCTTATTTGTAGTGTCTTCTTCTAATACATTCAACAATACATAATCTGCTAAACAAATTCGGATTGTATTCCTTTCCTTTTTGTCGATCTTCTTCCTGTCTTCCTTTGACACTCCAGCGGGAGTCATTCATGGGTCGACTGCAACCCATTGTTCTCAATCCATAAGGAGATCCTCCTTTTTAATATTGCAAAGCTAAAAAAAATTCCCATTAAAATTTTCAATTTATATCCTCGATGTGTTAGCCATTCTTACTATAAATCAATGTTTTTGGAAATCTCCCATTGTAATAGGTATTCACCAGATCTAGGACCAATCTAAACCCTTAAAAACAAAGGCACCCCCTACAACCAAATACAATTTTGTTACCAATTGTTGGTTCTAAATATCGATTACAACATGTTTGCAAATTGATTCATATAGTTTATCACATTAAACATAAGACAATGGCACATAAAAAATCAACATATTACACATAAATTACCCTGGAAACTTCTCTACTAGAGGAAAACCAGTAAACAACTGAGATTTCACTCATCTATTAATCAAACACTAAAAAACAACTGCTTACAACCATGACTTGCTAGAACACAAATCACTTCATTACATCACGCCAAGATATTGCTTCATAGCCATTACATCTAATTTATATATGTAATAAAACAACTCATTAATGGCAAACCATAACTTCCGTGTAACTTCCTAACCACTTTCAATTATTTTGTTTATAGTCAACTTGATTGGGTCAAATTTAGTCTATCTCCCATTGATTTTTTGGTCATTTCGTTGACTTCCCATTGACCATTCGTTTTCCTTCGAGAAAACAACTATTCTGGTCGGTTAGCCGACTAGACTACCACCATCTGTCATCTCCAACCTCAGGAAACTTATACCAGTCGAATATCAACTTTTCTAGTCAATCCACATGTAAAGAATACAACATTCCAAACATTCTCAAATAATTCAACTTGTCTTTTATACAACAAATGATTAAACTACTCTTCATACACACATCTAGATAAATGTATTCATTAAACATGTGAATTGGTTTACCCAAATTCTAGTACCCTCGCTCTAATAGCTTCAACAAATCTGTCATTAGGGTTGCTTGCAAATAAGATCCCAACAAACAGGTTCATCATTTTCATCTAAAGTGGACTTGAATTTTGTATCCATTTGTAGTATTCTTTCTAAAACATAAATTAATTTTGACATTGTTATCACCAACTCAATTCTACAAAAAGTTTTTTTTAGGGGTGAATATTCACCAATTGGCTATTTTTAAACCTTTTCTCAATTTTTTTTTTTCCAATTGATCATTTTCACTTTAAAATTCACCTATTTTTTACATAAAATATATTAATAATGATAGTATTCACCAAAATTTACAAGTTTTAATGGTAAATTGTATGTTTTTTATTGAATATTCACCTATATATATATAGGTATGTATGTATGTATGTATGCATGTATGTATGTATGTATAATCTTTTTGATATGAAGAATAATCTAGAATACTATACCTATCTATAATATTTACATCCTTAAAAAATATCCTGCAAGTTCTCAAAGTACTTGTTGTGACAACAACAAATGTTATTTCTTAGCAAGTAACCTTGATATAAGGTTTTCTTGATTTTGAAAATGAAAAGAATGGCTTTGAAATTTTTTGGACACATACTCATTTGCCTTTACATGTCTAGAATCTTGAAAACCCAACAACTTTGTTGCCTCTCTCAGTTTATTGTGTTTTACCAATTTTTGTAATATTTGAGCTCATGTCTTATGTAGATATGACCACCCAAAATATAAAACCTATTTCAAGAGTAAATTACATAGCTTGAACAATGATACATGCATAATAAGAGAATAACATAGCCTTATGATAAAATACCTTAGTTTATTATGCTGGCCAACTGGCCTTTATAATATAGGAATACAATGGGTCCACTTAAGATGCATATAGCCCAAGGGATGAGGAAGAAATAATAAAAAACCCTTGGAAACATCCCAAAGACTAGAAATATGCAATTACATGCTTACACAAAAAGGCACATGTTAATGCTTAAATTTCACACATATGCAACATTTTGGCTAATCTTAGAAAGGCATCATAAACATGCAACATGCAGCTCACCGAAGACATCCTCATCATATCCAAAAGATAAAATGAGCCCTAAAATGACAAAGGAAGTTAGTATGGAAAATTGACATAGCTAAATGCACTGAAAACCCATGCTATTAAGTGTGACCTACCTATTTAGCGACTCGCGCATATACACATGGAATTTCCTTTGAAATTTGCATGACTATAAAATGGAAGGACCACTTACTTCTGTAATGTATTCAATTCTCAAAACAGATCCCTTGATTCCAAAATTTGAATGGGACTCCTCACATGTTTGGGAGCATTCAATAGCCCCTCTCATATACTTGAAGAACCAGCTCAAGGGAAAGAGTGTTCAAATTTGGATCTAGATGTTTCTTGGCCTCTATTTGACCTATAAAAGGAATCCATGGGCATGCATTCTATAGGATAAAATGATAGCAAAGTTATGTTGCAACAATTGCATTAAAATCTCATCTTTCAATCCACTTTTTACCTCAAGTTGGCATGCAAAATATGATGCAGGAGCATCGGGGCCTAGGAAGATCAGTTGAAGTTAATCAACATGAGGAAAGCCAACCAGAGGAAGTGCCGACAACCATTGGTGTGGAAGAGCAGATTGACTTGTTGAAGTCAATAAGTCGAGTAGGACCAGTTGGGTATGCGACCGACAGGTGCGGCGAAAGTCGAGAGTCGACATGTTGGGGTCGACAGACGATGGAAATAATGGAGCTTCGATGGTCAACATGCGTTGAACTACGACTTCGACAGGTTTGGGCATGATCCAAGCGAGGAGGAAGGGGCGGACTGGTGAAGCCTGAAGAATGTGAAGGAAGCCGACGGTTAAGTCGAAGTTGATAGACAATATGGTCGTTGTGACGGATTACTGTAGCCTGTCAGAAGGACACGTAGAAGTCAAGGAGAGTACTTGGAAACAGTCTGGGGTTGCTAAGGAAGTTAATGATAGTTATTGCAGGTGGTTGAAGACATGACAGATTTCGTCACAGGTAGAGGCCGTGCAGAACGGTTGGGGTGCTAACAGTTGCGGGTCTGCAAGATCTGGGGAGATCGACAGACAGAGGATGTGTGTCTCGGGGATCTGAGTAATCTCGGGAACAACAATAGCAACAGAGTAAAAGGCGAGGAAGATTGGATCAGTTAGACAATCTTGGCAGAGAAGAACGCAAGAGAAGTCTGGTAGATTGGAGAGAAGAGTCACACATCTACAGAGCCAAGAAGATCGAGCCATAGCTCAGAGTTCTGCAGTGAACCAGGAGAGGGTGAGGTCTACACACCGAGATAGCACACAATTACTTCTATGTTGTAACGACTAAGGCTGACAGTTAGTTAGTTATTTCATTTCTTTTCAGTTTGCATTGTAACCAATACGGAGAAGTAATATAAGCCAACTTCTGGCTTGTTGTTTGCATCTCGTCTATGTGAATGTGTGTGTGGTGTGTATTGTTAAGCAAGAACCTTACTTGTGTAAAGCGACTTGCGTCAGTTGGTATCAGAGTGGGAAGAGAATCCTGTCGAGGAGAAAGGCGATGATACCAACCTGCCTTGCGTCAGTTGGTATCAGAGTGGGAAGAGAATCCCTTCTAGGAGAAAGGCGGTGATACCAACCTGCCTTGCGTCAGTTGGTATCAGAGTGGGAAGAGAATCCCTTCTAGGAGAAAGGCGGTGATACCAACCTGCCTTGCGTCAGTTGGTATCAGAGCGGGAAGAGAATCCTGTTGAGGAGAAAGGTGGTGATACCAACCTGCCTTGCGTCAGTTGGTATCATAGCAGGAAGTGAATCCCTCTGCACGGAGGAACGTCGAGTGATATTGGGCCTACAAGTTTGTTTACAGCTCCATCTAAGGTTGGGTAGAGTTGTATACGACTTGTTGAAGTCCGGTTGCGATTGGACGAAGTGGGAGTTTCAGTCGAGGTTGAAAATGGCTCATAGAGGCATTAATGTTCAAGGATGAAGAGCGCGTGGCGCAGCAGTCATAGTTGATCGAGAGATGTTCGACGAGTGCATCCGAACAATGCGAAATTTGACAAATGAAGTTGCAGCGATCAAAGAAAGCCAAAGGCGTGGTTGTATTCCTGATGTGTTAGACCACAATGACGAGGAAGTTGAAGAAGTGGAACCACGGGAAGCAGCGGGAGATGAACCAGAAGACAAACTGATCAAACTTCTGACGGATATGAGAGGTCAGACAAAGCTAGATGTATGTACCTACTCAGGAAGTCTAGATCCAGAAGACTTGATCGACTGGTTTAGAGAGATGGAGAAATACTTCGACACAGAGAAGATCAAGGATCCTAAACGGGTTAAGATTGCATGTCTGAGGTTGAAGAGTCATGCCTCATTGTGGTGGGACAATGTGCAGGCTGACAGAGTCAAGAAGGGCAAGGAGAAAATCAAATATTGGGATAGGATGGTCACCAAGCTAAAAGGGAATTTATTTCCAAATGACTATGATTTCCTTGTTCCAGAAGTTTCAAAACTTTCGAAAAAAAGAGATGACCGTGAAGGAGTACACAGAATATTTATATAGACTATCGATAAGGTTGGGTCATACCAACGAAGGAGAAGAAGTTGTTGCTAGGTACGTGAATGGCTTGAAATATGCCATTCAGGATGAATTGAGGATGTCGAGATTCAAAGTAGTGGGTGAAGCCTACTAGTTAGCTCTGAAGGCAGAAGAGAAACTGTCGAGGAAGTCCACAACGACCAGAGGTAGGATGACTGGTCAGGGTGCGACGATTGTTTCCGTGAAAGGCTAAAGTAGTGGTTACAAAAAGGAATCTGTCGAAGAAAGTCGAAGGACGGAAGGGACATCGACAAGAGAGAAAGTGAAAGAGAATAGACGCGATGGTCGTGAGAACCACAGTCGAGGTGCATATGGTCGAGGTGGTTCATCCGACAGAAAATGAGCTAACAGACCAGCCATAATTTGTTACAAGTGTCGTGGAGCGAGACACAAGGAATATGAATGCCCAGAGAACCTGCATGCTATAGAGGAGTCGAAACCCAGACGTCGATTGGATGAGCAAGTCGATGAGAGGGAAGAATTGGCATCCGACAACAGTGAGGATGGTAAGAAGAAAAGCTGGGCCATGACAGCTAGGAAGACACTGGTTTTAGATGACAGACGCGATGAGCAAGAGCCAGCACAATAGAAGGCGATCTTTCGAACTAAGGTGTGAATCGGCGAATGGCGTTGCAAGACCATAGTTGATGGTGGAATCACTGAGAATCTTGTGTCGACAGAGGTGATCGACAAGGAAAAGTTGAAATTCCGTGAACATCCACACCCTTACAAGATCTCATGGTTGAAGAAAGGATATCATTTGAAGGTGACCAAATAGTGCCTGATCAACTTCAGAGTCAAAGGATTTGAAGACAGTGTACTGTGCGACGTAATCCCAATGGACGCGTGCCATCTGTTGTTAGGAAGACCATGGTAGTATGATCGGAAAATTATCTATGATGGTCGAGCCAACACAATCACAGTGTGGAAAAATGGCGTGAAGAGGACTCTTAAGCCGAGGTCGGAGGAGTGAGCCGACGGTGGACATGGCGAGAGCAACTTTTGGGAGACGCGAGTGCTGATGTGCTCAGTGAAATAATTCCTTGCAAAGGAGGAAAAGCAGTCGGGGTGTTATGTTATCATTCCGAAAGGACCATGTGTCGAGAAGGAGACAATGGAGGATAAAATTCCAGTTGAAGTCGAAAATATGCTTGAAGAATTTCATAGCATAGTAGTCGATGAGACGCCAACGGGATTGCCGCCGACAAGGAGCATATCCCATCATATCGACTTGATTCCAAGGTCGAGTCTTCCAAACAAAGCACCGCATAGGATGAGTTCGATAGAAGGTCAAGAACTCAGTCGACAGGTCCAGGAGTTGTTAGATAGAGGATTGATCAGATAAAGTATGAGTCCATGCGCGATACCAACAGTATTAGCGCCGAAGAAAGGTGGAGAATGGAGGATGTGTATAGACTCTAGAGCTATCAACAAGATCACGATCAAGTATTGGTTTCCATTGTCGATAATGGACGACTTGATGGATTGCTTGAGTGGAGCGAAGTACTTCACAAAGATAGACCTGAAGAGTAGTTATCACCAGATTTGGGTTAGAGAAGGAGATGAATGGAAGACAACATTCAAGACAAATGAAGAGTTGTATGAGTGGTTAGTCATGTCGTTCGGATTGTCTAATGCACCCAGTACATTCATGAGGTTGATGAATGAGTTACTAAAACCATTCTTGGGAAATTTTTCCGTAGTCTACCTAGACGACATTCTGATTTTTAGTCGAACCAAGACATAACACTTAGAGCACATTCAACAGGTATTGTAGAAGTTGCAGGAAGAGAAGCTGATGGTGAACCTGCATAAATGTTTCTTCATGAAGGAAGAAATGGTGTACTTGGGATTTGTAATCTCGCATAAAAGGTTGGTGATGGACCCATAGAAGGTGAAGGCAATATTAGATTGGATGAAACCGACAAGTACAATTGGAGTAAGGAGTTTCCATGGACTTGCTAGTTTCTACTGGAAGTTCATTCGTGGATTCAGTCGGATTTGTGCACCTTTGACAGAGTGCATGAAAAAGGGTGAGTTCAAGTGGACGGAAGCATCCTAGTGAGATTTCGACAAGTTGAAGGAAGAGGTCACTGAGAGCCCAGTGTTGGCGCTCCCAGAATTTGACAAAGTTTTCCAGGTTGATTGCGACGCGAGTGGGATGGAAATTGGAGCAGTGTTGAGCCAGGAGGGCCGGCCAATTGCATTCCTCAGTGAGAAGTTGGATGATGCGAAGCGGAAATATTCGGTCTATGACCAGGAATTTTATGCTATTGTCCAGGCATTGAAGAAGTGGAGGCATTATTTGTTGCCCAAGGAGTTTGTGTTATATACAGATCATCAAGCATTGAGGTATCTGAATACTCATTTGAAGTTAAATCAGCGTCACATGAAATGGGTCGAATTCCTACAGGGATATACATTCATGTTGCGACATAAGTCGGGCAAGTCGAACAAAGTTGCTGATGCACTGAGTCGAAGAGTTGCATTGCTGAACACGACGACAGTTTAGGCAACATGAATAGAGTCGGTGAAGACAGAGTATGAGACCAACGAGGATTTTGCGAAAGCGTGGGGATCTTGTCATGAACCATGGAGTGTCGACAAAACTCCATACTTGGATTATTTTGTCCAAGAGGGATACCTATTCAAGGGACAGCAATTGTGTATTCTCAGAGGATCAGTAAGAGAGAACGTAATCCGATATTTGCATAGCGGCAGATTATCAGGTCATTTTGGCATCAACAAGACCAGGGCATTGGTCGAAGAAAAGTATTATTGGCCAGGAATGATAGGAGATGTCGGAAAGTGGGCTCGACAATGTAGATTTTGCCAGTTGGAAAATGGGAGAAGTCATAACACAGGGTTGTATACACCATTACTTGTACCAGATACCCCATGGGAGCACATGAGCATAGATTTTGTGCTAGGATTGACGAAGACGGAGCAAGGGAGCGACTTAATTTTTGTTGTAGTCGACAGATTTTCGAAAATGGCACACTTTATTCCGTGTTAGAAGACAAGTGACACCACCACAGGCATTGTTGGACTATTATTCAAGGAAGTAGTCAGATTGCATGGGTTACCGAAGAGTATCACATCGGACAGAGATGCCAAGCTTATGGGACATTTTTGGAGAACCCTATGGAAGAAACTGGACACAAGGTTGCAGTTTAGCTCGGCATATCATCCGCAGACAGACGGATAGATCGAGGTGGTGAACAAAAGTTTGGGAAACCTTCTGAGATGTTTGATGACCGACAGACCCAAGCAGTGGGAGAATGTGTTGGCGCAAGTAGAGTTTGCATATAAAAATTCTGTGAATCAGACAACAGGGTTGAGCCCATTCCATATTTTTTAGGGAAGAAGCCCACATGGAGTGGTGGATTTGGTCGAGTTACTGACATAAACCAGGAAAAGCGCAGATGCGGAATCATTTGCAGAGCATATGAAAGAAGTGCATGAAGATGTGCGGAGGTGCATAGAAAAGAGCAATGCGACATACAAGTTGAGAGCCGACAGGAAGAAGAGACTACAGTCGTTCAACAAATGAGACTTGGTCTATGCACATTTATGGAAGGAGAGATTTTCGGCGAGGACATATAACAAGCTGAAGTTGAAGAATATTGGACCATGTAAGATTCTGAAGAAGATTTCGGACAACGCTTATGTGTTGGAGCTGCCAAATGACTCGAACATTTCACCAATGTTCAATGTCTTAGATTTGTACAAGTTCAAATAAGGTTAAAGCAATGGAAGCGCAGAGGTGTCGAAGATTGACTGGACAGAACAGATTCCAGATCGACAGAAGGAAGAAATCGCAGAAGTAATAGAGGAACGTGAAGTCAGGCGTACACGTAGTTCGTGAAGGAAGGAATACTTAGTGCGATGGGAGAATGATGAGTTGTAGGAGTCGACGTGGATTTTCGAAGAAGAGTTCAGGATACTGACGAAACAGTCGAGTTCTTTTTCACCTAGGGAGTCTGACACAGGAGCATCGGGGCCTAGGGAGATCAGTCAAAGTTAATCAACATGAGGAAAGATGACCAGAGGGAGTGCCGATGACCACTGGTGCGGAAGAGTAGATTGACTTGTAAAAGTCAATAAGTCGAGCAGGAGCATTTGGGTATGTGATCGACATGTGCGGCGAATGTTGAGAGTTGACATGTTGGGGTCGACAGACGATGGAGAGAACGGAGCGTCGATGGTTGACATGCATCGAACTATGACTCCAACAGGTTTGGGAATAAGCCAAGCGAGGAGGAAGGGTAAGAATGGTGAAGCCTGAAGAGTGTGAAGGAAGCCAACGCATAAGTCAAATCTGACAGACAGTATGGCCGACATGATGGATTACTGTAGCCTGTCAGAAGGACGCGTAGAAGTCAAGGAGAGTACTTGGAAACAATTCAGGGTTGCTAAGGAAGTTAATGATAGTTATTGCAGGTGGGTGAAGACATGACATATGTCGTCACAAACAGAGGCTGTGCAGCACGGTTGGGGCGCTAACAGTTTCAGGTCTTCAAGATCTGGGGAGATCGACAGAAATAGGATGCGTGTCTCAAGGATCGAAGTAATCTCAGGAACAATAGCAGCAACAAAGTAGAATGCGAGGAAGATTGGATCAATTGGAAAATATTGGCAGAGCAGAATGCGAGAGAAGTCTAGTAGATTGGAGAGAAGAATCACACATCTACAAAGCCAATAAGATCGAGCCATAGCTCAGAGTTCCGTAGTGAACCAGGAGAGGGTGAGGTCGACACATTGAGATAACACACAATTACTTCTATGTTGTAACAGTTGAGGCCGATAGTTAGTTAGCTCTTTCATTTCTTTGCAGTTTGCATTGTAACCGATTCAGATAAGTAATATAATCCAGCTTCTGGCATGTTGTTTGCATCTCGTCTATGTGAACGTGTGTGTGGTGTGTATTATTAATCAAGAACCTTACTTGTCTAAGGTGACTTGCGTCAAAATATCCCTTGCTTTCTTCCTCTAAGAAGCAAGTGTTTCTCCATTCTTCTATGCTAGTTATCTTGCAATTGAGTTGAAAAAAAGGGCCTCCATAAGGGATATTGTTGTCTTCCCTTTGAATCCCTCACATCCTAGGTGACACTATTGTATTTAGTTGGAGTATTGGGAAATCAACATTTGTTTTGTCATACTCTTGTTCTATTTGTTTTGCTTAGCAATTTTTCCTTTTATTGCATGTTAGTTTTGTTTTATTTCTTGTTTAGAGTTTGATTTTCCATTTGGATTTTGGGATACTAACTTACAATTCACAATACTGGGTCCTTGTTGCAACCTCAAGGATTTCTTCATAGTGGGAAGGTTGTCCACCCTTGTGGCTATTTTTTCCACAACAACACACAATAACAAGAAATGAGAAATGAGGAATGCTCCCCTTAAGGGTTGAACATTGAGTTGGATGTTGTTGGATTGATTGGTGCATCCTTCTTGTAGAGGAAAATTTGGATATCTACCTCCTTAACTAAGTTGCATGGTACTAGTCAAAGTGGCGAGACCTCTTTGGGGATGTCACCTTGGCTATCTACATCACTTCCTCGCAATTTAGTTTGAAATAGTCCATTATTTCCTTCTAATTTAAGAATGAGACCATAGGCATCCTTAAGATGTTGCTTGCAAGTGTTGGAGATGAATCTAGCTACCTAGAATTTGATGTGAAGTACAGAAGATGAGGGTTATAGACTTATTTGAATTTGGAGGAGTCGTGAGGACTTGTTACTTGAAAATTAAGAGTGGATTGATTGATGTCGATACAAAATAGAGAGTTGGTGAGAGTGTCAACCTCATAATCTATGTATATACCTGGATTTGGAACATATAAGAAGTGATCTACATGGTTTGTGTAAATCAAGAGCCATAAAATAGTAACTCCTATGAGAGAAAGAGCTAGAATACAAAAATATAGGGTTGCTTGTTGTGTGTTGAGGCCTTTTTGGTGTAGCAATGCAACGAGGGATGAAGCATGTAGATGTATCCACTGGAAATATCAACTTGTTGTTGTAGGTGTTGTGAACATGTATCCAAGAAATATAATGATGTGATTTTGACATATTGGGAAATTTTGCTTTATATGTCTTTCTAGCACTGTGTGTCACCATCATTAGCTAATGGGGATTCAACAAATGGAACAATATAAATATTACGGGTTTGTGAGGTATTGTAGCCAAAAGTGATCTAAGGACATAATGTTGGTGTATGTATGATGTGATAAAACATGAGTTAGTGCTATATGGGGTGAATTGTCATGTATGAGAACAATATTCCCCAAAAAGAAAGAGTTTTTCTTTGGATTGCTCCATTGATCTATCTATTGAAGGCATCTAGTAACACATAGAAAGGGAGGGTGAGGTGGATACAGTGTGATAAGACTCCCTTGATTAGAGAGTGAAGTGTTAGGGCCCTGGTGTGTCGTTGATGAGTCTAATTTTGACAAATAAAAGAGCTATGCAATATTCCATAGATAAATGAATAGGTCCATGCTACAAGTGTAATCAACCTATATCTAATGCTAGTCCAAAAATAATGTTTAGGTTGTAAGGTTTGGATTATGCATGTGAATGAAGGGTATTTTGTTGTCATGATTACCCTGATTTCATCATGAGTCTAACCATCGCCATGACAATGAAATGGGAATTTAAAAAGGATAGTGTATAATTTTGAAAGTGGATGAGAGGGTATCAAGATGCCACCCTTGAATTATGTTTGTATATTGTGCCCAATAGAGAGGTCATCTTGGATAGTAAGGATCTAGTTGTATTCATATTCCTTATAGGTGTATCCTTTGTTATGCATAGATTCATAGAGAGATCAATGTGGTTGTTGAGAATGATGAAGCTACATGACTATTGGATGAACATTTTGGAGAGATAGGGAGCCATGCCACTGTGAGAAGGATATTGTTTTGCACTAAGTGAGGTTGTTTTCTAAGTGGTATATTATTTGATTGGACTATACTACATATTTGTTGGATAAGTGGTTGTGTATAGTCACTCCGTGCCTACTAAGATCAGTAGGGTGAGGGAAGGGAAAATTTGGAGAGGGATGTATGTAAGGGATTGAAGAGAAGGCATTGTTGAATGGACATGAGATGTAGCATATAGGGTAGCTATAGGAAGAAGGGGGTTTGAAAACTAAGTAATAGGCCCTAGGATATCATAGGAGTTGGAGAGAGGATATGGGTAGTGAGGGTGGCTTGGGACAAGGACTAAGAGAAAGGTTATATGAGGTAAATGGTAGTGGTGTACCAATGGGAGGAAGAATGTGTAAATATAGACATTTATGGAGGTCGTGTTATTACATTGTACTGAGACAACAAAGAGGAATAGTAACAATGATTAATTTATAGGAATTGACATGTTTGAAGAGAGTAAAGGTATTATGGTGAGAATCATAGGGATGACTAGATTTTGTCGGTACAGGAGGCCTAGGATTATATCAGTACGAGAGGTCTGGGATTATATCAACACAATCAAGTGGAGAAACATTGCAATCAATGGTGTCTTTGAATGGTGTAATGGTGAATGTAACTAGACAACATTTATTGGTTAGTAGACAAGGACCATGTCGATATACCTAGACCAGATGCTATAGAGATGGATATGAATTTTTTTAAAGCTATAAGAATTCTAGAAAGTCACTATATATGAGGTTTCTTTTACCACAATTTTCAAGCGTGATATTGTCTAGGTAGCCTTTAATATAGAAACTATGAGTGAAAAGGAAGTTGTAACACTAAATGCAATAGTCTTGAGTGAGGAGAATGAAATTTGGGTCTCATATGCTAGGGATTGGTAAGGAACAATTTTTGGATGTGATGAAGGGGGGAGAATCAGGGAGGTCATTAGATTAAGAGTAAGACTAATCAATAAAAAATGCTTTAGATGCAATTTGACATTTGAGAATGAAACAATCTACGACATATTGTGTGTGGGTTTGGTTGAAGTGGAACCAATGGTTTGGGATAGGGGATGAAGAGCTACAAAATTTAGGGTTTTGAGCTAAAGTGGAAGAGAGTCTCGGGATTCTAGGAGGGTTGTGATGATTAGGGTTGGTAGTGGTGTTAGGGTTTTAAGAGGATTGGAAACTAGGGAGCCTCTAAACTTTTCTTTCAATAGCCAAGGAATGAATAAATGATTGGTCAAGGGAGATAATTTCAAGCAAGGAAACTTTAAAATGAAAAGAAACCAATATGCCATAATTAAATTTGAGAACAAGTATCTCATATGGTTCTAGAATTTGGAGTTCAATCTGTAGTCATGTGAACACCTCAATGTACTATTGCATTGTTTCATTTGGAACTTGGTGGAGTTGAAACTACTTGCACATAAAATATTGGAGATGTACCTTGAAGGATAAAAATCACTACCCAACGACATCAATTTTTTTTTTCCAAATAGTGATGGCCTTTGTACTAGATCTGGAAGGAACATCCTCATTTAGCTCAATGTAGAATTCTTATGTTGGAGATTGAGATTGCCACCAAGTTTGAGTAATTTATTTTAGATGGTTGTGATAAAGAAGTGTTCATTAGGATTCCATTATATCAAGGCACGTCTGAAATTATTTTGAGGTTACATGTCGAGGAATCTAAGGCTTCTCCATTCATTTGTCCACCATATTTCGACAAAGTAACTATAATATCTAGTTGGAAGAAGGATGGTTGTGGTTTTCTAATTAGAGTTTCTTGTAATATTTTTAGAAGATATGGATGCATTGTTGCTTGAGGGGATTCTATATCTTCTAATGAGATATTTTTCAAGGATATGTGAGAGAAATGAGAGTAGGAGGAGCTAGAAACCCTAACACACTAGTTGGGGAGGTACATTGGACTACGATATACAAAGGAAATAGAGTTCCAATGTTATAATGAAATGATATGTTTTGGGGAACTACTTTCCAAGAGAAAATAAATCGAAATAATGAATATGGACCTTAATAATGCCAAGGGATATCTTGGTGGAAGGGTTGGGCTTAAAGAACCAAATTTGTCAACTTCATCTTGTCGAAGCAAGACTTCCATTTAAATTCTAAACTAAAGCAACAATGGTGTTAAAATTAGGTGTTGATATAGTTTCGGGTAGGAGGGTGAAGAGTTTTAATGTGTTCAAGGAAAGGAATACCAACATAATCTTGAATATAAGAAATAATAATGGTACACACATATAGTAGAGAGAGATTTACCCTAGAAACACTTAACAGAGAAAGGCAACTTAACTAAGAGTTTCTCCTCTCTCTATATATTTATTGCTATTTACCTTATATAGAACAGTATTATAGCATCCAAAGCCCTAATTTGTTAACCAAGATTATACTACAACCCTAATTCATTAGTTGAAATTACTTTACAATGGGTCGAAAAATGATTGGCCAAAAAAGCACAAAACATGCCCAAAATTTATTTGGGGATCCTATTGTCTCCCCCAATTGGGGGGGAGGGGGGGTGATTATACCCCCTAAACCCTCTTTGTGCTAGGAACTTATATAGAGTTTGAAACATTGTCTAATGAAGGGAACACTCCAAAAGAATTATATATGAATTTCTACTACTAAAAACTAAAAATTATGGGTGAGGTGTTGAGTGTAGAAACCCAATGCTTAAGAATGAGGAATCCTAGACCAATGATATGCACCGAATGATATAGATATGACCTCCTAAAATAGGAAAACCTAATACAAAAGTGAAGTGCATAACTTGAAACAATGATAAACCTAGGAACAAGAACAATAACAAGAGAATAGCAAATCGTCAAGGAAAAAATGGCTTCGTT
The DNA here is from genome assembly GCA_027924585.1 of Larix kaempferi. Taxonomy (NCBI): domain Eukaryota; kingdom Viridiplantae; phylum Streptophyta; class Pinopsida; order Pinales; family Pinaceae; genus Larix; species Larix kaempferi. The sequence goes on from BSBM01000519.1 coordinate 4,364,978, forward strand.
TATTATGTTGGCCAACTAGCCTTTATATATAGGAATTCAATGGGTCCACCCATGATGCACATATCACAAGGGATAATAAATAAATTATAAACAACTTCTTCACGCAGGTTGGAAACATGCAACTACAGGCTTACACAACAAGGCACACAATAAATAAGAAGCTAGAAATGAGGATGTCACCCTTAAGGGTTATACACTGAGATGGAAGTTGTTGGATTGATGGGTGCATCCTTCTTGTGGAGGATGCCTTGGCCATCTAGTTACTAAACTAAGTTGGGAGCTATTGGGCTAAGTGGTGCAACATATTTGGGGAGGTCTCCTTGGCTATCTACATTAGTTCCATAACTATTTTTTACTCCAAAAATTGTTTAATTATGTTACTCACATGATCTCTCGCTCTCTAAGCAAAACTCCAAGCTCATCTTCTTCATTTCTATTTGCAATGAAATTAACTTAAATGTTTCCCCCAAAGTAAAAACCAATACAACTTACAATTATGCTTCAAACCCCATAGGGGTCAATTTCTTGTTGTTTATGGTTGGATTCCATCCATGCATAGTCAAATCAAATTTATACAAATATAGGTAACACATGTTAAAATACAAAATACTCATATATTCAAAATCAGAATTAAAGTGATTTAATTTCCATTTGCAAAGATGGATGAAATTTACATAATTCTCTCCAATTAATTGCCTTGAAGACTCTCTAATCAAATGCATCATAGGCTGACTAATGGATTGCCATGAAGACTCACCACTGGGTTGGTTTGTAGACTCCCCAAAATGTTTATGTTGACATAGCCTACATATTTTGATAGGTTTGGTTCTTCATGCATGGAAAAATCATCTTCTAAGTCCTCCTCACATCAATCATTGTCATTATTTTCTCATTATATCTCCAGCTTTCTCTCATGCTTCCTCTTCATCACGTCATGCACTATCATGTTTTGTTTCATTGCCCATATGGAATGTAGTATTATTACTCATTGTAAATTTTTATTTTCCTCATTTTCCTAATCTTGCCTTAAGCATGGTTAGTATTTCTATTATTGACCTTTTTTTTTAAGTGGTAGCTTTGTTTTGGATTATCAATCTTGATCCAGAGTTCAATTTTAATTCATTAAACCCTCATTTAGGTACTTATAACCCTTATAGTGCTTTTTACAGACTTGTAAAATCCTCCCTTAAAACACCAATCAACGTTCTTTTCTTGAAAAAAGTTTAAATGCCAATAAAATTGCCCTGATTTTCTAGGATGCCAACAAACCCTTCCATCTTTGTTGCACATAGTTACAGAGAGTTTTAAGAGCTATGCGTGCTAACTGAAACTCTAAATTAAATAGAAGAGTGTTATTTTTAACCGTCGCTACTTCACTTTGATTCTTGCCTTCTCATAGAAATTGAATTATTGTGCTCTATTTTGGAGATGTGAACAGGAAAACCAGTTTTATAAGCAGAGTAGTGGGTCTCACTTGCACTATGTTTGGCCGGCCTTCTGTCATTTAGAATCTATGGTCACTTGTAGATATCAAATCTCTGCCATAAAATCCTGTGCAGTCACAACATAGATGAGTGGAGGTTGACGAAAAGTTATATTACTAGTACGTTAAACAGAGTGTGGGGATGGAATAAAATGAAGGACAGCTTGATAGGAAACGTGGGGTACCTTTGATTTTTCCAAAGTTTCCATTTAATTTGTTTGTGTGGTATCCACAGAAATTGGTGGTTGTGGGGCTATTGTTTTACTAAGATGCGAATTTTTAGACTGATGTAATGTGTCTCCCACTCCTCCGGAGTACAGGAGATCCAGATGGAATTTGCCATTTAACATAAACATTTGGCTCATTCTCACTCTCAACCAACATGATTGTCTTACTTTCATTGTATATGTTTATAAGGTTGTAATGCTTTCACTCTATTTTGGATGATAGAGTTGATTTGAACTTCCTCATCAACAAAATGATCTTAATATTATTAAGAAAATGGAAAATTTTGGGATTGTAGTTCCAATTTTTATAACTTAAATTCTTACTCTTGATTGTTATGGTTTTTATAGCTGCTATAAAGTGGTAAAAAGACCAACTTAATTAATGATATCCAATTTAAGATCCCCTTTTTACAGGCCCCTGATAATAGTACCCACCTCATATATTGTAGTTCTAAATTCAACTTCTACTTTTTATTGTTTTTATGGTTACTTTAAAGAGTATAAATACCAACTTGATAAATGCTCTCCATTTAAGGTCTCCCTCTTTGCACACTTGAACTATCAAGCATAGTCCTTTTACTTAGCCTTCATTGTATATGTTATCAAGGTTATAAGGCTTTCATTCCATTTTGGATGATGCAGTCTTTTACAACTTAGTAAGGTCTCCCTTTTTTCCTATAAAGCATAATCTTTTTACATAACTTTCATTGTATATGTTATCGAGGTTATAAGGCTTTCATTCCATTTTGGATGATCTAGCCTTTTACAACTTAATTTGATTTGACCTTGGACCACTTAGAAAACATTGGCATTAATAAGAACATGCAAAATTTAGAGTTTGCAAGTTGGAAACTCCATAAATTCAATTCCTACTTTTCATTGTCTTTATGGCTACTTTAAGGTGGGATCCAATTTAAGGCCCCCCTATTTGGGACCCTAGCACCCATCCTATCTATAAATTCAACTCCTACTTGTCATTTTCTTTATAGTTGTTTTAAAGTGTCAATAAAACTAACTTGATTAATAGTCTCCAATTTAAGGTCCCCCCTTTCTTTAGGCCTCACTACTATAAAATATAGTTGTTTTACTTAACTTTTAGTGTATATGTTTTCAAGGGTATAAGTCTTTCACTCCATTTTGGATGATGTAGTCTTTTACAACTTACTTTGATTTGATATTGGACTACCTACAAAACATTGTTAGCATTAATAAGAACATGGAAAAGTTTCGGTCTACAAGTTGAAACCTTCATAAATTAAATTCGTACTTCCCATTGTCTTTATGGTTGCTTTAAGGCAACAAAAAGACCAACTTGATTAACGATATTCAATTTAACGTCCCCCTTTCTAGGACCCTAGTAATAACATGCACCCTATCTATTATATCTATAAATTCAACTCCTACTTTTCATTGTCTTTGTGGTTGCTTTAAAGTGTCAAGAAAACCAACTTGATTAATAGTCTCCTTTCTAAGGTCCCCCCTTTTTGCATACCTCACTCTTACCAAACATAGTCATTTTACATTTAACTTTCATTGTATATGTTTTTGAGTTTATAAGGTTTTCAATCCATTTTACGTGATGTAGTCTTTTACAACTTAGTTTTATATGAGCTTGGACCACCTACAAAATGTTGTTAGCATTAATAAGAACATGGAAAAGTTTAGCTATGCAAGTTGGGACCTCCATAATTTCAATTCCTACTTTTCATTATCTTTATTGGTGATTTAATGTGGCAAAAGGGCCAACTTGATGAATGGTATCCAATTTAAGGTCCCCCTTTTCTACAAGCCCCCAAATAATAAGATTCAACCTATCTATTCTATGTATATTTCAACTCCTACCTTTCATTGTCTTTATGGTTCTCTTAAAGTGTCAGAAAAACCAACTTGATTAATGGTCTCCAATTTAAGATCCCCCTTTCTATAGGCCTTGCTACTAATAAACATAATCATTTTACTTAACTTTCAATGGATATGTTTTCAAGGTTATTTAAGGCTTTTACAACATTTTGGATAATATAATAGTTTACAACTTAGTTTGATTTGAGCTTGAACGACCCACAAAAAGTTGTTACCATTAATAAGAACATGGAACCATATGGATCTTCAAATTAGGACCTTTGTAAATTCAATTCCTACTCTTCATTGTCTTTAAAGTGGCTTGGAAAAATATAAATATTACGGGTTTGTGAGGTATTGTAGCCAAAAGTGATCTAAGGACATAATGTCGGTGTACGTATGATGTGATAAAACATGAGTTAGTGCTATATGGGATGAATTGTCATGTATGAGAACAATATTCCCCAAAAAGAAAGAGTTTTTCCTTGGATTGCTCTATTGATCTATCTATTGAAGGCATCTAGTAACACATAGAAAGGGAGGGTGAGGTGGATAGAGTGTGATAAGACTCCCTTGATTAAAGAGTGAAGTGTTAGGGCCCTGGTGTGTCGTTGATGAGTCTAATTTTGATAAATAAAAGAGCTATGCAATATTCCATAGATAAATGAATAGGTCCATGCTACAAATGTAATCAACCTATATCTAATGCTAGTCCAAAAATAATGTTTAGGTTGTAAGGTTTGGATTATGCATGTGAATGAAGGGTATTTTGTTGTCATGATTACCCTGATTTCATCATGAGTCTAACCATCGCCATGACAATGAAAGGGGAATTTAAAAAGGATAGTGTATAATTTTGAAAGTGGATGAGAGGGTATCAAGATGCCACCCTTGAATTATGTTTGTATATTGTGCCCAATAGAGAGGTCATCCTGGATAGTAAGGATCTAGTTGTATTCATATTCCTTATAGGTGTATCCTTTGTTATGCATAGATTCCTAGAGAGATCAATGTGGTTGTTGAGAATGATGAAGCTACATGACTATTGGATGAACATTTTGGAGAGATAGGGAGCCATGCGACTGTGAGAAGGATATTGTTTTGCACTAAGTGAGGTTGTTTTCTAAGTGGTATATTATTTGGTTGGACTATACTGCATATTTGTTGGATAAGTGGTTGTGTATAGTCACTCGGTGCCTACTAAGAGCAGTAGGGTGAGGGAAGGGAAAATTTGGAGAGGGGTGTATATAAGGGATTGAAGAGAAGGCATTGTTGAATGGACATGAGATATAGTATATAGGGTAGATATAGGAAGAAGGGGGTTTGAAAACTAAGTAATAGGCCCTAGGATATCATAGGAATTGGAGAGAGGATATAGGTAGTGAGGGTGGCTTGGGACAAGGACTAAGAGAAAGGTTATATGAGGTAAATGGTAGTTGTGTACCAATGGGAGGAAGAATATGTAAATATAGACATTTATGGAGGTCGTGTTATTACATTGTACTGAGACAACGAAGAAGAATAGTAACAATGATTAATTTATAGGAATTGACATGTTTGAAGAGAGTAAAGGTATTATGGTAAGAATCATAAGGATGACTAGATTTTGTTGGTACGGGATGCCTAGGATTATATCAGTATGAGAGGCCTGGGATTATATCAACACAATTAAGTGGAGAAACATTGAAATCAATGGTGTCTTTGAATGGTGTAATGGTGAATGTAACTAGACAACATTTATTGGTTAGTAGACAAGGACCATGTCGATATACCTAGACCAGATGCTATAGAGATGGATGTGAATTTTTTTGAATCAATAAGCATTCTACAAAGTCACTATATATGAGGTTTCTTTTACCACAATTTTCAAGCGTGATATTGTCTAGGTAGCCTTTAATCTAGAAACTATGAGTGAAAAGGAAGTTGTAACACTAAATGCAATAGTTTTGAGTGAGGAGAATGAAATTTGGGTCTCATATGCTAGGGATTGGTAAGGAACAATTTTTGGATGTGATGAAGGGGGGAAAATCAGGGAGGTCATTAGATTAAGAGTAAGACTAATCAATAAACAATGCTTTGGATGCAATTTGACATTTGAGAATGCAACAATCTACGACATATTGTGTGTGGGTTTGGTTGAAGTGGAACCAATGGTTTGGGATAGGGGATGAAGAGCTATAGAATTTAGGGTTTTGAGCTAAAGTGGAAGAGAGTCTCAGGATTCTAGGAGGGTTGTGATGATTAGGGTTGGTAGTGGTGTTAGGGTTTCAAGAGGATTGGAAACTAGGGAGCCTCTAAACCTTTCTTTCAATAGCCAAGGAATGAATAAATGATTGGCCAAAGGAGATAATTTCAAGCAAGGAAACTTTAAAATGAAAAGAAACCAATATGCCATAATTAAATTTGAGAACAAGTATCTCATATGGTTCTAGAATTTGGAGTTCAATTTGTAGCCATGTGAACACGTCAATGTACTATTGCATTGTTTCATTTGGAACTTGGTGGAGTTGAAACTACTTGCACATAAAATATTGGAGATGTACCTTGAAGGATAAAAATCACTACCCAATGACATCAAAAAATTATTTCCAAATAGTGATGGCCTTTGTACTAGATCTGGAAGGAACATCCTCATTTAGCTCAATGTAAAATTCTTATGTTGGAGATTGAGACTGCCACCAAGTTTGAGTAATTTATTTTAGATGGTTGTGATAAAGAAGTATTCATTAGGATTCCATTATATCAAGGCACGTCTGAAATTATTTTGAGGTTACATGTCAAGGAATCTAAGGCTTCTCCATTCATTTGTCCACCATATTTCGACAAAGTAACTATAATATCTAGTTGGAAGAAGGATGGTTGTGGTTTTCTAATTAGAGTTTCTTGTAATATTTTTAGAAGATATGGATGCATTGTTGCTTGAGGGGATTCTATATCTTCTAATGAGATATTTTTCAAGGATATGTGAGAGAAATGAGAGTAGCTTGAAGAGTTGAGAGTAGGAGGAGCTAGAAACCCTAACACACTAGTTGGGGAGGTACATTGAACTACGATATACAAAGGAAATAGAGTTCCAATGTTATAATGAAATGATATGTTTTGGGGAACTACTTTCCAAGAGAAAATAAATCGAAATAATGAATATGGACCTTAATAATGCCAAGGGATATCTTGGTGGAAGGGTTGGGCTTAAAGAACCAAATTTGTCGACTTCATCTTGTCGAAACAAGACTTCCATTTAAATTCTAAACTAAAGCAAGAATGGTGTTAAAATTAGGTGTTGATATAGTTTCGGGTAGGAGGGTGAAGAGTTTTAATGTGTTCAAGGAAAGAAATACCAACATAATCTTGAATATAAGAAATAATAATGGTACACACATATAGTAGAGAGAGATTTACCCTAGAAACACTTAACAGAGAAAGCCAACTTAACTAAGAGTTTCTCCTCTCTCTCTATATTTATTGCTAATTACATTATATAGAACAGTATTATAGCATCCAAAGCCCTAATTTGTTAACCAAGATTAGATTACAACCCTGATTCATTAGTTGAAATTACTTTACAATGGGTTGAAAAATGATTGGCCAAAAAAGCACAAAACATGCCCAAAATTTATTTGGGGATCCTGTTGTCTCCCCCAATTGGGGGGGAGACAACAGGATCCCCAAAATGTTTAGGTTGGTTTGTAGACTCCCCAAAATGTTTATGTTGACATAGCCTACATATTTTGATAGGTTTGGTTCTTCATGCATGGAAAAATCATCTTCTAAGTCCTCCTCACATCAATCATTGTCATTATTTTCTCATTATATCTCTAGCTTTCTCTCATGCTTCTTCTTCATCAGGTCATGCACTATCATGTTTTGTTTCATTGCCCATATGGAATGTAGTATTATTACTCATTGTAAATTTTTATTTTCCTCATTTTCCTAATCTTGCCTTAAGCATAGTTAGTATTTCTATTATTGACTTTTTTTTTAAGTGGTAGCTTTGTTTTGGATTATCAATCTTGATCCAGAGTTCAATTTTAATTCATTAAACCCTCATTTAGGTACTGATAACCCTTATAGTGCTTTTTACAGACTTGTAAAATCCTCCCTTAAACCACCAATCAACGTTCTTTTCTTGAAAAAAGTTTAAATGCCAATAAAATTGCCCTGATTTTCTAGGATGCCAATAAACCCTTCCATCTTTGTTGCACATAGTTACAGCGAGTTTTAAGAGCTATGCGTGCTAACTGAAACTCTAAATTAAATAGAAGAGTGTTATTTTTAACCGTCGCTACTTCACTTTGATTCTTTCCTTCTCATAGAAATTGAATTATTGTGCTCTATTTTGGAGATGTGAACAGGAAAACCAGCTTTATAAGCAGAGTAGTGGGTCTCACTTGCACTATGTTTGGCCGGCCTTCTGTCATTTAGAATCTATGGTCACTTGTAGATATCAAATCTCTGCCATAAAATCCTTTGCAGTCACAACATAGATGAGTGGTGGTTGACGAAAAGTTATATTACTAGTACGTTAAACAGAGTGTGGGGATGGAATAAAATGAAGGACAGCTTGATAGGAAACGTGGGGTACCTTTGATTTTTCCAAAGTTTCCATTTAATTTGTTTGTGTGGTATCCACAGAAATTGGTGGTTGTGGGGCTATTGTTTTACTAGGACGCGAATTTTTAGACTGATGTAATGTGTCTCCCACTCCTCGGGAGTACAGGAGATCCAGATGGAATTTGCCATTTAACATAAACATTTGGCTCACTCTCACTCTCAACCAACATGATTGTCTTACTTTCATTGTATATGTTTATAAGGTTATAATGCTTTCACTCTATTTTGGATGATAGAGTTGATTTGAACTTGCCTCATCAACAAAATGATCTTAATATTATTAAGAAAATGGAAAATTTTTAGATTGTAGTTCCAATTTTTATAACTTAAATTCTTACTCTTCATTGTTATGGTTTTTATAGCTACTATAAAGTGGTAAAAAGACCAACTTAATTAATGGTATCCAATTTAAGATCCCCTTTTTATAGGCCCTGATAATAGTACCCATCTCATCTATTGTAGTTCCACTACCTCATCTATTGTAGTTCTAAATTCAACTTCTACTTTTTATTGTTTTTATGGTTACTTTAAAGAGTATAAATACCAACTTGATAAATGCTCTCCATTTAAGGTCTCCCTCTTTGCACACTTGAGCTATCAAGCATAGTCCTTTTACTTAGCCTTCATTGTATATGTTATCAAGGTTATAAGGTTTTCATTCCATTTTGGATGATGCAGTCTTTTACAACTTAGTAAGGTCCCCCTTTTTTCCTATAAAGCATAATCTTTTTACATAACTTTCATTGTATATGTTATTGAGGTTATAATGCTTTCATTTCATTTTGGATGATGTAGCCTTTTACAACTTAATTCGATTTGACCTTGGACCACTTAGAAAACATTGGCATTAATAAGAACATGCAAAATTTTGAGTTTGCAAGTTGGAAACTCCATAAATTCAATTCCTACTTTTCATTGTCTTTATGGCTACTTTAAGGTGGTATCCAATTTAAGCCCCCCCTATTTGGGACCCTAGCACCCATCCTATCTATAAATTCAACTCCTACTTGTCATTTTCTTTATAGTTGTTTTAAAGTGTCAATAAAACTAACTTGATTAATAGTCTCCAATTTAAGGTCTCCCCCTTTCTTTAGGCCCCACTACTATAAAATATAGTTGTTTTACTTAACTTTTAGTGTATATGTTTTCAAGGGTATAGGTCTTTCACTCCATTTTTGGATGATGTAGTCTTTTACAACTTACTTTGATTTGATATTGGACTACCCACAAAACATTGTTAGCATTAATAAGAACATGGAAAAGTTTCGGTCTACAAGTTGAAACCTTAATAAATTAAATTCTTACTTCCCATTGTCTTTATGGTTGCTTTAAGGCAACAAAAAGAACAACTTGATTAACGATATTCAATTTAACCTCCCCCTTTCTAGGACCCTAGTAATAACATGCACCCTATCTATTATATCTATAAATTCAACTCCTACTTTTCATTGTCTTTATGGTTGCTTTAAAGTGCCAAGAAAACCAACTTGATTAATAGTCTCCTTTCTAAGGTCCCCCTTTCTGCATACCTCACTCCTACCAAACATAGTCATTTTACATTTAACTTTCATTGTATATGTTTTTGAGTTTATAAGGTTTTCAATCCATTTTACATGATGTAGTCTTTTACAACTTAGTTTTATATGAGCTTGGACCACCTACAAAATGTTGTTAGCATTAATAAGAACATGGAAAAGTTTATCTATGCAAGTTGGAACCTCCATAATTTCAATTCCTACTTTTCATTATCTTTATTGGTGATTTAATGTGACAAAAGGGCCAACTTGATTAATGGTATCCAATTTAAGGTCCCCCTTTTCTACAAGGCCCCCAATAATAACATTCAACCTATATATTCTATGTATATTTCAACTCCTACCTTTCATTGTCTTTATGGTTCTCTTAAAGTGTCAGAAAAACCAACTTGATTAATGGTCTCCAATTTAAGATCCCCCTTTCTATAGGCCTTGCTACTAATAAACATAGTCATTTTACTTAACTTTCAATGGGTATGTTTTCAAGGTTATTTAAGGCTTTTATAACATTTTGGATAATATAATAGTTTATAACTTAGTTTGATTTGAGCTTGAATGGCCCACAAAAAGTTGTTACCATTAATAAGAACATGGAACCATATGGATCTTCAAATTAGGACCTTTGTAAATTCAATTCATACTTTTCATTGTCTTTAAAGTGGCTTGGAAAAACAAACTTGATCAATGGTCTCTAATTTAAGGTCCCTCTTTCTACATGTCCAATAATAGCACCCACCCTATCTATTATATGTATAAATTCAAGTCATGATTTTCATTGTCCTTATCATTGATTTAAAGTGTCAAAATACCAACTTGATTAATGGTCTCCAATTTAATGCCCCCCTTTTTGCAAGCCTCACTTTTACAAAACATAGTTGTTTTACTTAATTTTCTTTATACCTGTTTTCAAGGCTATAAGGATTTCACTCCATTTTGAATGACATGTAGTATTTTGCAACTTATTTTGATTTGAACTTGAACCACTCGTAAAAGACCAACTTAATTAATGATCTCCAATTTAGGCCTCCTTTCTATAAGCTCGTTGTAATAACACAGACTCTATCTATTATGTCTATAAATTCAACTCCCACTTTTCATTGTTTTTATAGTTATTTTAAAATGTCGAAAAAACCAACCCAATTAATGATGTCCAATTTAAGTCATCACATTTTTATATCATAGTATCAACATTTGCTTCCAAATACCCTACACTTATTATAAATAAAAAATATGGAATTAAAACTTTAAAAAAATCAACCCTTCCATTACCCCCCCCCCACATATATATATACTCCTTGTACAAATTCATTGGAAAAATAGTATAACCTATTAATATAAGGGAACTTTGATATAAGCTACTCCAATGAAAATCCAAGGCAAGTATTGTTTTACAACTTATTTTTAATGTTTGTTCTATTTGAGAACCATCAATTAGACATGTTTATGTTAAAATTATTTTTTTGTTTACTAATTTGTTTATGACTTGTTGGACTAGTTTAAGAAATAGTGATTGAGAGGTATCTAAGCCATCAAAATCACCTAAGAATGGTCGTGTCTTAATCCCTTAACATGATTGGATTTTAAGTGTCTCCTCCTAACTAGCATGATCTAACACTTATCCTAAAATCATTAGCATAAGCCCATAAAAGATATTTGATTTATGTATGGGTTATGTTGATTGCATTTTAATTAATTGAATGATAATAGGATTTTTAATTTAAAAATTAAGGGTAATTTTTATTTAATGAGAAATGAATTATTTTATGGATTTTATTATTTGAAAAATAATTTATTTTAGTATTGTTGTTGTTGTTGTATATGTGGTGGTGGTAGTTATTAATGCTCACTAAATTCAACTTTGATTTACTAAATCTTAAGAAAAGAAGTTATGGACTTATTTGATTTGATGTAGATTTTTATTTTTATATTTGTAAAGTTTTAAGAAAAGTATTTCTATGCAATTTCTATGCAACAGTAATTTTAATTTTAATGAGTTAAAATGTAGGAAAGTTTGTATTAAAACAAACATTTTGAAATTAAAATCTAATGTGGGTACATTTTAAAAGTGTTTTTCATCTTCCAGTCTTTTAGTATTACAAAGGTAGACAAATTTTTTAAATTTATAAAACTATAGAAATCGTTCAACATAGTATTGTAAACTTGATATAAGTTCAGTTCATTTTTATTTTAACAATAAAATTATCACATATCACATCTCAGCCATTACTTATATATATAAATAAATAAACAAAACAAATATTACAATCTAATGGCAATTGAACTGTTATCACATGAATATTACAATCTGATGGGAATTGAATTGTTAGAACTGTTAGCACACTATTTGCAAGATGCTTAGCTTACAGAAGAGCAGCTGAGTGGGTCCCTCTGGCAATATACTGAACAGGCCTTTTGACATGTAGAATTTATGGTCAGTTAAATATATCAAATCTACGCCATACAGCTTCCAGCAGTATAGTGAGGGCTTGGGCCTCTTAATATAAGAGAGCTGAGTACAGAACGTTCTGTCAGTTGCCCATGAATCATAACAGTACCTACAGGCTACGGCCAAATCAGGACGAGGTAAATTGATAGAGCATGAAAATAATTGTGAGGATGGAGGCAAATGGAGGACAGTTTGTGACCTGAAAGGTCAGGTACCTCTCATTTTTTTCAATATTTTTAGTCAATTTGTTTGAATATACTGCCAGTTAAATTTGCTATTGGGGTATCAAACAAAATCGGCTGATTATAATAACTTGTCTCTGCATTGAAAGTTCTGCAACTCCGTAGATGAGAAATGAAGGGTCATTTTTTTACATGATGCAATATGTACATATGTCTCGTAACATTCTATGAGATGTTGAATTGACATAAGGATAAAAAAATATCATTGCTGAAGTTATTATAAATGATTTTTAAAAAATGGAGCTATCTAATAACAATTTTGACCATTTGGTTAGGGTTATTTCATTTTATTGTAATTTTAAGTTTTTTATATTTCAAAATCTGAATTTAAAAGTAACATAATTCAAATAAGAATGAATAAGATTAAATACAGAAAGATAAGTAAGAAAAACCCAAAAATTCCTTTCCAGATTTCAGGTGGAGGCTGTGGAGAAATAGACATACCAATAATACACCAAATTCTGAGCTCTAAGAAACCAACCAAAAGCATAAATGTGGGCCGGAAGGCAAATGATTTCAGCCTTCAATGATTTACTCATATGAATGTGATATTAAAATCTATGCGTACTAAGTGAAACGCCAAGTACAAAATTGTTATTTTGAACCCTAGCCACTTCACATCACTCCTGCCTCCTGCCTTCTTATGGGAATTGAATTATTGCACCTTATTTTGCGATGTGGCAGTCTTTTGGCATTTAAAATCAGTGGCCAGATGTATATTTCATGAACTTGTACAGCCACTGCAAGATATAACAAGATATAACAGAGCTGAGTGCTTCATAAAAGTTACAATTTTATCCCATGATGTCATATGCAATTATTACAAAACTAATATTTAGCTCATTGTTATATTGTCAACTTAAAAATACATTTAATCTAATATATTTTAGGTTATAATCATTCAAGCATCAATTATTTCAATTTGGATATCTTACAAATAGGTCAAAGTTATATTAATTAATTAATTAATTATGAAGTAAAATAGATATTCACCCAAAACTAGTATCTAACAACCAACTATTCCAATTTGGAATCATGTTGTAAATGCTAACACATAAATACTACAAATAAGCAAAAATTTCATTAATTAATTAATTATGAAGTAAAATAGTTATTTACCTAAATTTAATGGTCTAAGTGCCAACTATTACATGTTCTAGTTATTTATTCAAATTTAATCGTCAAGTGTCAACTATTTCATGTTGTAAATTATATCATATCAATCTTACAAATACACAAAAGTTGTATTCACTAATTAATTGTGAAGTAAAATGCTTTCAATTTACCCAATTCTTAGTTAATTTGCAATTATCACAAAATTAATATCTTACTTATTGTTCTATTATCAACTTAACAATACATAATCCAATATACTCATCCACGTGCGAACTATTCCAATTTGGGATCCTAAACAATAACACATAGACCCTTAAAATATGCAAAAATTGAGTTCATTAGTTGATTATGAAGTAAAATAGTTATTCTTGTAACTATTTATGAAAAAAATTATTTAAAATTGAGGATGAATGGAGTTGAAATTGAAATTCAATGTATATTTATATAAATGTATTTTTTTTCCAGCGAAAAAAAACTACTATTGATATTCAAAATAGAATCAAATAGTACAATGATGTTCTTGATTCTTTGACCGAATCATTTACAAATGCTGACAAAATACATACAGAAGATTAACCAAGATGACTGCAAGATCCATCCCAAATACATGAGTACCTCATAAGTTTAGATTGCCAAAACCTACCAGCAAAAAATATCTAATACCATATGAGACAGGTAACCCATTTTAGATTGTATAGACTTTGAAGTTAGACTATCAACAAAATGTTGTTAGCATCAATAAAAAGTATAGAAAAAATCAAGTCTACAAATTGGGACCTTCATAAATTCAATTCTTACTTTTTATTGTCTTTGTGACTACTTTAAAGTGGTGGAAAGGCCAACTTGATTAATGGTTAGTTTTCTATTATATTCTACAAGGACCCACCCTATCTATTCTATTTATAAATTCAACTTCTACTTTTCATTATTTTTATAGTTACTTTAAAGTGTCAAAAATGCCAACTCAATTAATAGTGTCCAATTTAAGTCATCACATCTTCATTTATAACAAGGTAGTGACTAGGAAATTCCTAGCTACAGACACGTTGTGCATAGAACTACATTTTTTTTGCTAGAATTTTTCAAAATGTGTTGTATGATGCATTGCAAAAGGAAATCAGATGGAACCATGCAAATTGGATTCCTTTGGAATTAAAGGTAGGAAAGAAGAGTTAGTACTCCTCTTACTTTATGTTTTCTTTTGTCTAGTGAATCATTTTGATTAGATCCTTTTTAATTGACAAGTAATAAACCCCGGATTGTCTATTTCAGTCATCAAGCATTATATTTATACAAATTATTTCCGACCTTTGGCATTCATATTCCAAAAGTTCCGTTAGATTTTCCTAGACTCTACGTCTTCCAAAACAGAAGTTTTATTTATTTACAAATTACCCTAAGGATTCTAACATCCCCCCCCCTTAATCCGAAGGGGTGTTTGTAATTCCGAGCATGGTTCTAAAATCTTTCAAACTTTTCTCGTCCAAGTGCTTTGGTGAAGATATCTGCAGTTTGATCATTAGTGGAACAATGACGTAAATGAACTGTCTTGGCCTCTGCATGATGTCGAATCAAATGATACTTTGTGTTGATATTTTTGGTTCGATCATGGAATCTAGGATTCTTGGCCAACTTGATTGCAGAAGTATTTTCAATCAAAAGTGGAGTGGAGTCTTCTTGTTTCTCCTGCAAATCTTCAAGTATCTTCCCTAGCCACACAATCTCTTTGGTTGCTTCTGCAGCTGCTACATATTATGCCTCTGTTGTTGAATCTATTGGAACTAATTGTTTGCGTGATCTCCAGGAGATAGTTGTTGATCCAAGACTCATCATGTATCAAGAAGTGGATACCTTTGTTTCTTTGTCACCATCGAAGTTTGAATCAGAGTACGCAATAATTCTGAAGTCATCCACCTTAGAGTATCTGAGTCCAAAGTCTTGAGTCCCTTTCAAGTATCTTAGAACTCTCTTGGTTGCAGACCAATGTCCTTCACAAGGTTTGTGCATGAACCTTGAAATAATTCTAACAACATAAGAAATATATGGTCTTGTTGTTGGAATATTCTCACCATCGTCATTTGTATTTGCATGCATGCATACTGCATGCAACCAGTCATCAGTACGGTAGTCTTCCAACACCTAGTGCTTATTTTTCAGCCCCCTCGAGCCTGTTTCTTCTCAGTTTTAGCCCTCCTAGCAACAAATGCGCCCTTATTTCCATCACTGGATTACAACTGCGCCCTTATTTCCATCACTAGATTACAACTGTGCCCTCTTCCACCTATTTAGGATTTCTATCAGTCAGTTCCATGATTAGTGGATCAGTTCCTTGATTTGAGGATTAATTTCTTAGTTAACTGGTTGTAGCTCTTAGATTGACTGCTACATAGACTAGTTCAGCTCTACTGACCATTGATAGCTCCTCATGCACCCACCTTGGAGTCTCCTTCCCTATATTTGTGCTCACATGGCTTAGTTAGACTCAGTTAGACTCACATTGACTGATATTTGACTATCTGTGACTACTACCACTAATTGGGTGATGTCTCCAATGCAGTCCAAGCCACACCTTGAGGAGAATTCGAATCACCTTTGGGGTAATCGAATTCATTCTATTGTACTCTCATATTTTTTCCAGCTTACAGTTGATGAATAACATTACAACAGTTTTCCACATTCTTTGAGTTTCATGTGTGAATATTAATTCAATTCTATCTCTTCTTCTCTACAATTCTTTGAGTAAAATTGTGAGGTTTGTTCAAGCTAAGTGATCTACACCTATAGAATTTCACATGGTATCATAGCTTAATACAATTATTCGAATTGCAACAGTTGTAGCAGTTTATTGAACAATTGTTTTTCATTAGCGCACCAGAAGCCTATGTATTTCCACAACAAATCCTGGTGCCATTGCATTGAATTCACTGGAGTAATCCAGAGAGGTCTAGTTAGGTGTGAAGGATCCTGTCACATGTGCTCACTGTCCTAAAGCAATGTTCTTTAGATTCTACAACAAATATCCATCAAAATTCCCTTTTTTAATTGCAGGTTATTCCATCTTCACCATATTCGAATTTAGGAGCTACTATGGATCTCAAACTCACATCCTTCAACTATTTCGAATGGAAAGCAAAGATGAACATCTTCATGAAGTCCAAAATCCTTTCCAGAGTGTTGAATGGTACTGTAGTTGAGCCCATTGGAGCAGTTGAGAAATCAAAGTATCTCGATAAAATTGATGAAGCAGTTGTACTACTACTCCTCAGTATTTCTGATGATCTACATTTTCATGTCATTGATCTCAAAACTCCTAAATAAGTTTGGGACAAGCTCGAATCTCTGTTTGGGAAGAAAGATGATTTGAAGGGTCACCAATTGGAAAATGAGCTTATCTCTCCGAGCCCCGGTAGTTTCGAATCAATCAATGAGTTCTTCACCAAGTTCAAAAATATGGTTTCATAGTTGAAGTCATATGGAATAGAGAAAGAAGAGAAGCAACTTATCCTAGCCATTTTGTCAAAATTGGGGGTTGATTACTCAGTTTTTGTCTCCACCTTCCAGATATGTCTTTGAACAAAGCAAGGTATATCTTAACTTTCATTGATGACTATTCTAGATTCAGTTGGGTGTATTTTCTTAAATTGAAATCTGAAGTTTTTGGATACTTCAAGTTCTTCAAAGCTTCTGTAGAAAGGTTCTCTGACAGGAAGATCAAGGTCCTCCACACTGATAATGGAGGAGATTATGTGAAGGGTGAGTTCCAAACCTTTTGTGCGGATGAAGGTATAGAGATGCAACAAACTGTTCCCTACACACCACAACAAAATGGTGTTGCAGAGAGAAAGAACAGAACCTTGAAAGAGATGGCAACCTGCATGCTAGATTCTAAAGGATTGCATCCTAGTCTTTGGGCAGAAGTTGTTAACTGTGTTGCTTATCTATAGAAAAGAGTTCCTCACAAAGGAATACAAGGTAAGACTCCTTTCGAAGCATGGATAGGTTACAAACTTGATGTATCTCATCTTAGAGTATTTGGATCCAAATCTTGGGATAGGATTCCAACAAAGAAAAGGAGATCCTTTGAACCACAGAGTAGAGAGTGTATTATTGTTGGTTATGCACTCAGTGCAAAAGCCTACAAAATTCTAGATCTATCTACTATGCATACATTTCTTGAGAGAAGTGTACAGTTTGAGGAATGGCCACTACATGATGCTCATCTTGTTGATGAAAGCAGCTTGCCAACCACACCACCACTGCTTATTGAGCAAGAGAGCAAAGCATCCTCTTATGATAGTTCAGATTCTGAGTCTGAAAGTGATGAAGAGTGAATGCTAAATACAGATACACAAGAACCTGCAGATCTAGCAACTGATAGTGAAGATGATCGAATGATATATCCAGATCCACAAGAACCTGAATATCTAGCAACTGATGATCCAACTCCACTACCTAGATGGGCTGCCACAACTCTTAGATTTGTCGGTTATATTGTTGGAGATCCACTTGATCCAAGGAGAACTAGATCTGATTTTTAGAATGGACGGTTTCATCCTTCTCACATTGATCATTCACACATTGATCCATTTCTTACCTATAGATCATTTCTCGATAAAGAAGGTCACTTGCTTGCTTTTGGGGTGAGTGATGCCCATGCTTGATTAGCTTTTTACAGTATATCTTGAGTGAGGGCTTTCTTCCCACTGGTTTTTCTCTCTTTCCTCACATTTTTATTTAGATTGTTGTACGGAGTGACCTTTGGTCTCAGTTACCAGGGCCCTATTTTTCCAGTTCTACTTCCTCATCGTCCGGCTTGCGGGGGGGGGGGCGGTGGTGTTGGAATATTTTCACCATCATCATTTGTATTTTCATGCATTGCATGCATCTAGTCATCATTATGGTAGTCTCCCAACACCTAATGATTATTTTTCATCACCCCTGAGCCTGTTTCTGCTCAGTTTTAGCCCTCCTAGCCACATATGTGCCCTTTTTTCCATCACTAGAGTATAACTGTGCCCTCTTCCGCCTCTTTAGGAGTTCTATCAGTCAGTTCCATGATTAGTGGATCGGTTCCTTGATTTGAGGACTGATTGCTTAGTTAACTGATTATAGCTCTTAGATTGACTACTATAGAGACTAGTTCAACTCTACTGATCACTGACAGGTCCTCATGCACAAACCTTGGAGTCTCCTTCTGTAGATTTGTGCTCACATGACTCAGTTAGACTCAATTAGACTCACATTGACTGATTTTTTACTATATGTGACTACTACCACTGATTGGGTGATGTATCCAATGCAGTCCAAGCCACACCTTGAGGAAAATTCGAATCACAGTTTGGGTAATTGAATTCATTCTATTGTACTCTCATATTTTTTCCAGCTTACAACTGATGAATAACATTACAACAATTTTCCACATTCTTTGAGTTTCATGTGTGAATATTGATTCAATTCTATCTCTTCTTCTCTACAATACTTTGAGTGAAATTGTGAGGTTTGTTCAAGCTGAGTGATCTACAGCTGTAGAATTTCACACTTGTGGTAGTAAGGTAGATAAGGATTCCTACAAGCTGTCGGTACTTTGTTGCATCCTCGAATTCTTTTCCTTCACTTGATGTGAGATTTAGCTTTTGTTCCATTGGAGTTGAGAGTGTATTGCAATCTGTCATCCAAAATTTGTTCAACAGTTCTCCAATATACTTTTTCTAAGAAATGAAAATGTAATTATGATGTTGAGTCACTTCAATTCCTAAGTAATAGTGAATATGTCCCAGATCAGTCATTTCAAAGCCTTTCCTTAAGTCTTTCTTTATGGATGCTATATAACTTTCATTGTTCCTTGTCATCAAAAGATCATCCACATATACTACGAGAAATGCAACATATCTTCCAACTTTCATTACAAATAGCGTTGCGTCGTCAAGATTGTAATGTTTGAAATTCATCTTTAGAAGATGCTCGCTTAGCTTTTCATACCATCCTCGAGGTGCTTGTTTCAGGCCATACAAGAACTTGACAAGTTTGCATACCTTGTGTTCTTGTCCCTTAACAACAAAACCTTCGGGTTGAGACATGAAGACATTTTCTTTCAAGTCTCCATTCAAGAATGCAGTCTTTACATCCATCTGATGAACTTTCCAAACATTTTTTGCAGCTAAGGAAAGTATAGTGCGGATGTTGCCCCATTTTTTTGTGGGAGAGAATGTTTCTTCATAGTCATTTCCTTGTTTTTGTGCATATCCTTTTTCCATGATCCTTGCCATGAGCCATCTGATTTGTATTTGTTCTTTTACACACACTTGCTTCCAATTGGTCTGGTTCCGAATGGAGGATCAACTAGCTTCCAAGTTTCATTCTTTATGAGTGCATCATACTCATTCTGCATGGTTTCTTTCCACTCATCACGAGTAGTAGCCTCTTCAAAGGAATTTGGTTCAACTTTAGCAGAAAAATTCAATTCACAATCAAATGAGACATCCATGTCATCACCTGAGTTCTCTGCATTTCCTCCATCTTCTTGTCTAGTTGAGCTTATTGTTCCTGTCTTTCCTACTTCATCTGCACGGACATTTTCAAGTGTCTTTGTGGCCTATTTACAAATCTTCCTTGATGGTCTAGGTTGATCAGCTGGTGGTGCATTATTCTCTTCTAGATTCAATCTTTCAATCCTTTCGATTACATTATCTAGTTGAGTTTCTTGTTCAGTTTAAGTGGTAGGAACTTCTTCTTCCTCATTCTCTTCATGAGGGGTTGTTGGTGCTGCTTCAAATGGAAATTCCATGGATTGATCCAATATAGGGATCCCCCCTTCAATATGTATAATTTCATTATCACATTCATAATATGTCTTTAGGTGAGAAAACCTCTCCAGATGATAAAGTTGTCTTTCAAAAGACTTGTCATTTTTATTAGTTTCAAGAAAAATGACATCTCTTGAAATAACAAACATTTTGTTTACCTCATCATAAATATGATATGCCTTGGATGTTCATGAGTACCCCAAGAAAATACATCTTCTGCTTCTAGCACCAAGCTTCTTTCTTTGCTCCTTTGGTATTAAGGCATAGCAGGCGGAACCAAAAATTTTGAGATGCCTAACCCGAGGAAGATGGCCAAACCACATTTAATGTGAAGTATTATCTTATAGAACATGAGAAGGACTTCTATTTCTCAAATATGTTGCGCATAGGACTGCATTACCCCAAAACATTAGCTTCACATTCTTGAAAAACATCATTGATCGTGTTGTATTCATTAAGGTTCTATTCATCCTTTCTGCAACACCGTTTTGTTGGGGATTGTAGGGAACTGTAGTTTGATGTGTAATTCCATGTTTTCAAATATAGTATTCAAATGCCTTAGATGTATATTCCTTACCATTATCATATCTGAATGTACCAATACGTACTTGTGCTTGATTTTCTATCAATGCATGAAACTTCTTGAATGTTTGAAATGCTTCAGATTTTGTTTTCAACAAATACACCCAACACATTCTACTATAATCATCAACAAATGTCATAATGTACCTATTACCATTTGTGGAAGGAATAGGCATGGGGCCACATAAGTCAGAATGAACCAGTTCTAACTCCTTCATAGTCCAATCAATGATTGCACAAAAATTCTCACCACAATCCAAGGGTTTTGCGCCCTTCAACTACTCATCAAGCAATATATAATATACAAACAATATATAACATATATATGTGAGACCCAAGGCTGTTCTCTCCATTTTTTGTAGCTGCCAATATAGTATAATTATATATGTGCAGTAATCTCCATTAGAAATGGGAGAAAGGGCTACGCCTTTCAAGAGGGATCACCCGCTTCA
The DNA here is from genome assembly GCA_027924585.1 of Larix kaempferi. Lineage (NCBI taxonomy): Eukaryota > Viridiplantae > Streptophyta > Pinopsida > Pinales > Pinaceae > Larix > Larix kaempferi. The sequence continues at coordinate 4,386,314 of BSBM01000519.1, forward strand.
ATTGTTTGTCACACCAAGCAAGCAATATATAAAAACACAACGTTTACAATGCAAAAGGAGTTGTGTCCTCCCAAGAGGACCGCCCTCATCAATACGATAGTGAGTGTATTAAAACAACCATCCAATGACAATGAGGAGGGAGCTTGGATCTCCTTAGTAGGATGCTCCTCTTTCTCATTCATCAAGAAACCAAGGTCAATACAGTGAGACTCAGTAATCAGAACCCTACTCTCTATAATTTTCATTCAGCAAGAGGATACTACAATCAAAAAATCAGGATTCCAAGGATGGAGGACTTAGCTCCCTCGGGGTGGCCACTCCTCTCTCATCCACTAGAAAACCAAAAGACTAAAATCCCACATAGAAATTCCAACACATAAAGAAAGGAAAGGGAAGTAGGAGAGCATGAGTAGTGCTCCTCTCACTAACTCATATCAGCCCTAAAATAAATTAAACAATTAATTAGTAATAAAATACAATAACAAGAAATTGGTTGTAATAGGAAAACACCCCATATGCATAAAAGGAATATGAAACCACTATTCCTACAAGTGGCCCATTTCTCCCAAATAGACAATGAGTTACCATCTAAGTGGCATAAGCGGGTCAATACCAACATTCCTCCAATAGGAACCCAAATGCCATAGAGGGCATAAATGCCCGCAAATAATTATATCATCTTAATATTAAAATAATAATACTATATCATAACATAGTATTAAATCATTATACATAATATATTATTCCCTTCTAGGAGATAACCATATACCCGTCATTAATTTAATAATGACTTATTATCAACTTACCAATTAACACCCAGATTATTTAATTGCTATCAAGATAAGGAATAGCTTATCTTCTAACATGGCAATCATAGATTATTAACCCCTTCTTACTATAGGTCACATGTGCATTAAGCACTCATTTAATGTTCCCTTAATAATAATTACTAAGCCTTATTAATAATTACTAATACTAGCAATTATAGGACTAATCCTATACTAATATTATTAGTATAATAGTCAGCTTATGCCATATGTCATAGGCACTAGGCTTGTTAGGACACTAACTTGTTGCACCCATGTATACATACAATTTGTATGTTTCCCCTCTAGGGGTTATTCGCAAAATAGATCATACTAGTACTACTAATGCTAGTAACACCTCACTAGATTCACGAACAAGTAACAGGTCAAGTAGGCTTACCCAAATGTTTCACAAGGCTTCACTAGCCCCTTTCCATTCCCTAGTGGAAGCCATGCCCCATTCATTACCGTGGTCTTGTACATCCATCCCTATGTCTTTTTTTCATGTTCATCATTCACATATTACATCACATCACCATGCATTCATTAACACATGGTTTAATATCACATGACAATGCTAACAATGCTACAGTGTTCAATGGTGGGTGCCACTGGGGCTTGGCCTTGAGCTCCTCACCATGAACCTTTACATATAAATACATTTTACACTTTACCAAAATTATAGGGCTAAGGATGAGGGGTATTACACATGGGATCATAGGAAACCAAGGAATGAAGGGGGTGAGAAGGTGGATCCTCTAGCTAAGAGAGAGCTTCAAACATTTTTCTAGTGGAAGTAGGTTTTCCTTTTGGGGCCTAATATGTTGAAGGGGCGTTTGGTTTTGGTTCCATTTACTTCTTCACTACCTACCACTATTCTTTCTTGTTTGTTCTAGAGTTGTGATTGGTGTTTCTTTCTTACAATCTTTTGCAAAGTGCCCATATCCATGGTAGATCTTGCATTTGAAGGGTAGTTTTTTGTAGCCTAGATTTTGAATGTGGATGTAGTTGTCCAGGTTGATCTCGATTGATTTCAGGAGTCCTTTCTCCAAATCTACTTCTAGGCATATTTGAGAACAAGCGAACATGCCCAATTTCAGCTCAAATTTGTCAATATATTTACTAAAGGCATTACCAATTGTTCTCAAGTCATTGTTATAGCACATTAAGGGAAGATGCAATAATCTCACCCAAATTAGGACTATTGAAGGTGCATCAATTTTTGGATCATAATTAAGTAACCATTTATTGAGATACATTCTCCTTGAGCCCACTATGTAAGGTAACTTTTTGAAGATGGGATCGCTATCTTCTTTTTGCTCAAAGAGGAAAACATTGAAACCTCGACAACTAAAAAGTAAGAGAGTTTTCCTTTGACCAAACAATCCAACCTTTTTGCTTCAAGGCATCCATTGATTCAAAGACATCCATATTCCTATGAATTGGCTAACAAGACCCATTTTAGCAAAAGAAAGAGCTTTGTATTATAGACTAGCTGTTGGAAGTTTCACCTTGGGGATCACTTCAATCTTTTCCACAAATTGAGAGGGGTGAGGCTTGGAAATCGACTTCCCCAACAAAGCTATGATGGAAACCAATTCCTTAGCCAAGGGGGATTCCCCCTTCTTGGATTCATCTTCAAGAGGGTGGCCAACATCTCACTGGAGCGAAGACAAAGAGTGTTTCAGCCAGGGCCGATAGAGAATGGCTACACGATACAAGGGAGACCTATTCATTTTCTTCTTTGTTCAAATAAATTTAAGTTTAATCGAAACAAACAAACAAAAAAATCATGTCAAAGTTTGGGATATGCTTCCCTCTATAATCACTATCCTATATTAACTAGGTACCAATCATAACTCTCAATTATTATCAAATTTAAAATTTATTTAATTTTTAATATTCTTGGGAAAATAGACTCCACTATCTCCATATGTCTCCTTGTCTATATATTCTACCTTTTATCATCTCCATTATGCAATCACGGGGTCAACTTATTATGAGTTTAGTCATTGTCAAGGGTCAACTTGGGTGTCTGCATGGGCTATGATTATTTTGTTGTGTATTATTAAATATTATAGCATACAACACCTGAAACAAAATATAAGATATGATTTTTTATATTATTAATTAATCACTTAATTAATTAATAAGAATGTGTTATCATTATATTTTCAATTTTTTTTCTGTTATTTTTATTTCTTTATATTATACACCTCGTGATAACACAATAAAAAGTTAATAACATGATCCTTCTCCACAAATGATTCTATTTCAAAGGGATGTATGGTCGGATTACAAGATTAATTGATGGTTCAATCCCATACTATGCATATGCTATGATCATTAGAGTGGAGTTGTTCTGTGTGATAGGGATTTTGAAAATGCATGTAGGAGATAGAGACATTGTATATCTCTTGGATATATATGTTGATTCAATTCTTGCATATGAGTTACTATAATGATCCCAAGTACCATACAACTTTATGGCATAAAATTGTCTATATATTTTGTTTATTACTAACCCATAACTCCAAAGCCTCTAGAAACCCACTAAACCCAAACTGAAATTAACTCAAAACCATTATAGCCCCACTTTCCCCTAATTGATATTAATTCCTAACTATTGTAACCCCATAAAATTTTAAGTGTCCTTATCCCTTCATGACTACAATCCCACTAACTTGGCCCTAACTAGTCCTAATTCACTCATCCATCACCACTACACCACTACCCTTAATACATATTAACCCAAAGATTTAAACCATATAATCCCAAAAACATCCTAACTTACCTATCTTAATTTATAATCCATACCCTTACGCCTCATTGAACTTAACCCTAAACCCATGCAAACCCACAAATCTTTAAAACAAAACTAACCATTATAACATTAATAATTGCTAATCATTATCTTCACATTGACCTCCAATTAATGTTAACTCTAAACCATTTTAAACCTGCATATCCCTAATCAACTCTATACCCCTACTTGAAATTTGAGAGATGAGTAATCTCCTCATATGAATCATGCGTGCCCTACCTCAAAAGGATGTTTATTTACCAAAACTAACGTTTAGATGTTGTGTACCCCACTTGGAATAGAAGTAATGGAGGCTCAATGATTAAGGGGAAGCTTATTGGAACATGCGTTTTATATTGGATTTAGTGCATTTTTCATCTTAAGATGCTCCCTCTATGGAAGGTCATAAAATACATGTTGTATGTTCATCCTAATAGGCATTTTCTCAACATAAGTGTTGAAAAATTCAAGATTATCAAACATAGGTCAGTTGGTGTCATTATTTTAGGTCATTGCTTCTCATTAGTTACCATAGAAAACATATGTTATTATGTCATAAGGGTGGCCTTCTGGGAGGAATATACTTGAGCAATTGTACACCAACTTTCATAGGTAGTTGTGTAATACCCCTCATCCTCATCCATATGGTTTTGGTTAAGTGTAAAATGTATTTAAGTAATGATTCATGGTGAGGAGCTTAAGGCCAAGGCCCCACCATTGAACGTTATAGCATTGTTAGCATTTTGATATGATATTAGACCATGCATTAGCTACCGCATGGTGATGTGTTGTAGTATGTAAATGATGAAAATGGAAACAAAGACATAGGGCTGGATGTGCAAGGCCATGGTAACGAAGGGGGCACACCAATAGGTCACAAGTTAAGTACCCTACAAAAGTTATCTATTACTTGTTCTACATGCTTAGTTGTAATCAGCTTGTTTAATTAAATGGATTTGTAATCACATTTTTTAGTTAAATGGATTGTTGGTCACTACCTATTACCCATGTATGAGCTACGAGTCATCCATGCATCAACTACCAGTTATTTTTTATATTTCTTGGTTTTATAATTGTTTATTTTGAATTTTGAAGAACAACCATAAAATCAATCTCGACGGTACACTTGTCTCATCCTCCTTCAATCTAGGAAAAACATAGATGGTCATCCACCCCAGGTTCTAAGATATAAACGCCTATCAGTGTAAAAATATTAATTTTATTAACTCTTATTTATATTATATTATTTTATAATTTGAAAATATTAACTCTTCTTTATATTATTTTATTTTATAATTTGAAAATATTAACTCTTCTTTATATTATTTTTATTTTATATTTTGAAAATATTAACTCTTCTCGATATGGAAAAAGTAAAGATACTTCATTCCCAAGGTAACAATGATACATGTTCATTCTTATGTAATAATGATCCGAGGTAAGGAAATGGGAGACATGACAGTGGGAGACAACTTCCATAATGTTGAAAAGCAGGTCACACAAATTATATCATGTTGAAAAACATTGCAATATGTAAACATCAATCATGTATCCCTAGGTTCCAAATTCTAATATGGGGAGATATTAAGATCAACTTTAGTCTCAAACGGTGAAGGGAGTGGGCTTAGCAGTGTTCTAAAACCCTTCCATCTTTGTTGCACACATTTACTGCGAATTTAGATAGCTATGCGTCCTGACTGAAACTCTAAAATAGAATATATATTTTCACATGATTCTTACCTTCTGATAGAAATTGAATTATAGTGCTCTATTTTGAAGATGTGAACAGGAAAACCAGCTTTATAAGCAGCGTGGTGGGTCTCACTTGCACTACATTTGGCTGGCCTTTTGTCTTTTAGAATCTATGGTCATGCGTATATATCAAATCTCTGGTATATAAAACTCTGCAGTGGCAGCAGCATATAACAGAGCTGAGTGCAAGACAAAAGTTACAAGAAAGGATGACTAAAAGGTATATTGATAGTACGTTCAAAGAAGTGTGGGGATGGATGAAAATGGAGAATAGTTTGATAGGAAACGTGGGGTACCTTCATTTATCCAAAGTTTTCAGTTAATTTGTTTGTTTGGTATTCACCAAAATTGGTGGTTGAGGGGCTATTGCTTTTGTAGGTGAGAATTTTCAGACTGATATAAAGTGTCTCCAAGACCCCCCTGACCGTTTAACACACACATTTGGCCTCACTTCTACCAAGCACAATTGTATTATTTTCATTGTACATGTTTGAAAGGTTAAAAGGCTTTCAATCCATTTGGCATGATATAGTCTCTTATAACTTAGTTTGAGTGGAATTTGGCCCACTAACAAAATGATGATGTTTTGTAAGTTTTAATCTCAATAAATTCATTTATTTTATTTATAATTGTTTTAAAGAGATAGAAATACTAATTTGATAAACTAAGTTCAATTAAAGATTTTTTTGTAAATCTTTGAAATAATATTCATTTTATATATTCTATTTATAAATTTTTCTATTTTTATTGTTTTTATATTTATTTTAGAGTGACAAAAAGACCAACTTAATTAATGGTTTTCAATTTTTCTGTCAACCTTATTGCTACTAAATATACTTGTTTTACTTAACTTTCATTAACTTCCATTATTTTACAACTTAGTTTGATTTGAGCTTGGACCACCCAAAAAATGTTGTTAGCATTAATAAGAACGTGGAAAAATTTGGGTTCTAAGTTGGGGACCTCCATAAGTTCAATTCCTAACTTATCATTGTCTTTATGGTTTCTTTAAAGTGGTGGAAAGGTCAACTTGAAAAATGGTCTCCAATTTAAGGTCCCCTCTTCAGGCCCATGATAACTCTCACCTTATCTATTCTATTTATAAATTCAACTCCTACTTTTCAGTATCTTCATGGTTGCTTTAAAGTGTTGAAAATTCTAGCTTGATTAATGATCTCCAATTTAAGATCTTGCTTTATGTGGGCCTTCATTCTCACCTTATCTATTCTATCTATAAAGTCAACTCCTACTTTTCATTGTCTTTATGGTTCTTTAAAGTGTCAAAAATCATAACTTGATTACTGGTTTCCAATTTAAGGTCCCGCTTTATGTGGACCTCATTGTTGCAGGCCTCGATGACAACACCTGCCCTATATATATATATATATCATTGTCTTTATGGCTGCTTCAAAGTGTTAGATTAATGATCTATAATTTAAGATCCCCCTTTATGGGGCCTCATTTACTTGATTTTCATTATATATGTTTTTGAAGTTATAATATTTCCACTTCATTTTAGATTGTATAGACTTTGAAGTTAGACTATCAACAAAATGTTGTTAGCATCAATAAAAAGTGTAGAAAAAATCAAGTCTACAAATTGGGACCTTCATAAATTCAATTCCTACTTTTTATTGTCTTTGTGGCTACTTTAAAGTGGTGGAAAGACCAACTTGATTAATGGTTAGTTGTCTATTATATTCTGCAAGGACCCACCCTATCTATTCTATTTATAAATTCAACTGCTACTTTTCATTATCTTTATAGTTACTTTAAAGTGTCAAAAATGCCAACTCAATTAATAGTGTCCAATTTAAGTCATCACATCTTCATTTATAACAAGGTAGTGACTAGGAAATTCCTAGTTACAGACACGCTGCACATAGAACTCCATTTTTTTTGCTAGAATTTTTCAAAATGTGTTGTATGATGCATTGCAAAGGGAAATTAGATGGCACCATGCAAATTGGATTCCTTTGGAATTAAAGGTAGGAAAGAAGAGTTAGCACCCCTCTTACTTTATGTTTTCTTTTGTGTAGAGAATAATTTTGATTAGATCCTTTTTAATTGACAGGTAATAAATCCGAGATTGTCTATTTCATTCATCAAGCATTATATTTATACAAATTATTTCTGACCTTTGGCATTCATATTCCAAAAGTTCCGTTAGATTTTCCTAGACTCTACGTCTTCCAAAACATAAGTTTTATTTATTTACAAATTACCCTAAGGATTCTAACATCCCCCCCCCCTTAATCCGAAGGGGTGTTTGTAATTCCGAGCATGGTTCTAAATCTTTCAAACTTTTCTCGTCCAAGTGCTTTGGTGAAGATATCTATAGTTTGATCATTAGTGGAACAATGACGTAAATGAACTGTCTTGGCCTCTACATGATGTCGAATCAGATGATACTTTGTGTTGATATGTTTGGTTCGATCATGGAATCTAGGATTCTTAGCCAACTTGATTGCAAAAGTATTTTCAATCAAGAGTGGAGTGGAGTCTTCTTGTTTCTCCTGCAAATCTTCAAGTATCTTCCCCAGCCACACAATCTCTTTGGTTTCTTTTGCAGCTGCTACATATTATGCCTCTGTTGTTGAATCTATTGGAACTGATTGTTTGCGTGATCTCCAAGAGATAGTTGTTGATCCAAGACTCATCGTGTATCCAGAAGTGGATACCTTTGTTTCTTTGTCACCATCGAAGTCTGAATCAGAGTACGCAATAATTCTGAAGTCATCCACCTTAGAGTATCTGAGTCCAAAGTCTTAAGTCCCTTTCAAGTATCTTAGAACTCTCTTTGTTGCAGACCAATGTCCTTCACAAGGTTTGTACGTGAACCTTGAAATAATTCTAACAACATAAGAAATATATGGTCTTGTTGTTGGAATATTCTCACCATCATCATTTGTATTTGCATGCATGCATATTGCATGCAACCAGTCATCAGTATGGTAGTCTTCCAGCACCTAGTGCTTATTTTTCAGCCCCCTCGAGCCCGTTTCTTCAAAGTTTTAGCCCTCCTAACAACAAATGTGCCCTTATTTCCATCACTGGATTACAACTGCGCCCTTATTTCCATCACTAGATTACAACTGTGCCCTCTTCCACCTATTTAGGATTTCTATCAGTCAGTTCCATGATTAGTGGATTAGTTCCTTGATTTGAGGACTGATTTCTTAGACAACTGGCTGTAGCTCTTAGATTGACTGCTACATAGACTAGTTCAACACTACTGACCACTGACAGCTCCTCATGCACCCACCTTGGAGTCTCCTTCCCTATATTGGTGCTCACATGGCTTAGTTAGACTTAGTTAGACTCACATTGACTGATATTTGACTATCTGTGACTACTACCACTAATTGGGTGATGTCTCCAATGCAGTCCAAGCTACACCTTGAGGAGAATTCGAATCACCTTTGGGGTAATCAAATTCATTCTATTGTACTCTCATATTTTTTCCAGCTTACAATTGATGAATAACATTACAACAGTTTTCCACATTCTTTGAGTTTCATGTGTGAATATTAATTCAATTCTATCTCTTCTTCTCTGCAATTCTTTGAGTGAAATTGTGAGGTTTGTTCAAGTTGAGTGATCGACACCTATGGAATTTCACATGGTATCAAAGCTTAATACAGTTATTCGAATTGCAACAGTTGTAGCAGTTTATTGAACAATTGTTTTTCATTAGAGCACCAGAAGCCTATGTATTTCCACAACAAATTCTGGTGCCATTGCATTGAATTCACCTGAGTAATCCAGAGAGGTCTTGTTAGGTGTGAAGGATCTTGTCGCATGTGCTCACTGTCCTAAAGCAGTGTTCTTTAGATTCTGCAACAAATCTCCATCAAAATTCCCTTATTTTATTGCAAGTTATTCCATCTTCACCATATTCGAATTTAGGAGCTACTATGGATCTCAAACTCACATCCTTCAACTATTTCGAATGGAAAGCAAAGATGAACATCTTCATGAAGTCCAAAATCCTTTCCAGAGTGTTGAATGGTACTGCAGTTGATCCCATTGGAGTAGTTGAGAAATCAAAGTATCTCGATAAAATTGATGAAGCAGTTGTACTGCTCCCCCTCAGTATTTCTGATGATCTACATTTTCATGTCATTGATCTCAAAACTCCTAAATAAGTTTGGGACAAGCTCGAATCTCTGTTTGGGAAGAAAGATGATTTGAAGGGTCACCAATTGGAAAATGAGCTTATCTCTTTGAGCACCGGTAGTTTCGACTCAATCAATGAGTTCTTCACCAAGTTCAAAAATATGGTTTCATAGTTGAAGTCATGTGGAATAGAGAAAGAAGAGAAGCAACTTATCCTAGCCATTTTGTCAAAATTGGGGGCTGATTACTCATTTTTTGTCCCCACCTTCCAATCAACGAAGCTGTCCATTTAAAATTGGAAAATTCCCACTCTTGAAGCCTTCATACAGTCTCTCTCAAAAGAGCAAGACAAACTAGTGCATATGGGAGTGATCAAACCAAGAATGGATTCAGCTCTTCAAGCTAAAGAATGGAAGAATGTGAATGCCAAAGGAAAGCAAAAATTTAAAGAAAAGAAGTTGAATGAGCATAAGCCAAGAGAGGGTCCCTATCAGTCAAAAGGGGCTTCGCATTCTAACACAGAAAAACAATCTCAAAAGGAGAAGAGAAAATGCCCCTATTGCAACAGGGGCTTCCATCCTGAGAGTGCTTGTATGAATAAGACAATAGATCTAATGGCACAACTACTGGAGAAGAACAATCTTTCAGTACCATCGGATGATAGAAGAAAAGTTGATCCAAAATATGAGGACAAGGAGAGGTTTCATGCACTCATGGAAGGAACTTCGAATGACTCCTTCTTCATCATTGATTCTGGAGCATCAAGGCACATGTATGCTTGTAAGCATCTCTTCTCTGATTTCGAATCCACAATTGGCCCTTCAATCTTGATGGGAAATGATTCTGAGGTCTCCTATGAGGGGATTGGAAGGATCAACATTGAGCATGGGTATTTCATTGATGTACTCTATGTTCCTACTCTTGCAGCAAATCTACTTTCTGTCTACCAAATGACTCATACAGGAGTACCCAAGAAGGTCATCTTCACTCCTAATGAGGTCGAGATCCAAAAGATCTCAACTGGAAACATCATTGCAAAAGGTATTATTGATCATCATTCGAAACTCTATGAGTTTTCTCACTTCCTACCTTACTCAAAGTTGAATGCATTGCTCACACATGCAAATGAAGAGAGTAGACTTTGGCATGAAAGATTAGGGCACCTCAACTACAAGTACTTGCAAGACATGCACAATCAGGAAATGGTTGAAGGACTACCAAAGATCAAGTTTTCCAAAGGCACCTGTAAAGGTTGCTTGATGGGAAATCATCTAAAGCATATGTTTGAGAAAGGGAAGGCGAGGAGAGCCTCTCAACTTCTTGAACTGATTCACAGTGATGTTTCAGGGCCACTTCCAGATATGTCTTTGAACAAAGAAAGGTATATCTTAACTTTCATTGATGACTATTCTAGATTCAGCTGGGTGTTTTTTCTTAAATTGAAATCTGAAGTTCTTGGATACTCCAAGTTCTTCAAAGCTTCTGTAGAAAGGTTCTCTGACAGGAAGATCAAGGTCCTCCACACTGATAATGGAGGAGAGTATGTGAAGGGTGAGTTCCAAACCTTTTGTGCGGATGAAGGTATAGAGATGCAACAAACTGTTCCCTAAACACCACAACAAAATGGTGTTGCAGAGAGAAAGAACAGAACCTTGAAAGAGATGGAAACCTGCATGCTAGATTCTAAAGGATTGCATCCTAGTCTTTGGGTAGAAGCTGTTAACTGTGTTGCTTATCTATAGAAAAGAGTTCCTCACAAAGGAATACAAGGTAAGACTCCTTTCGAAGCAAGGATAGGTTACAAACCTGATGTATCTCATCTTAGAGTATTTGGATCCAAAGCTTGGGATAGGATTCCAACAGAGAAAAGGAGATCCTTTGAACCACAGAGTAGAGAGTATATTATTGTTGGTTATGCACTCAGTGCAAAAGCCTACAAAATTCTAGATCTATATATTATGCATACATTTCTTGAGAGAAGTGTACAGTTTGAGGAATGGCCACTGCATGATGCTCATCCTGTTGATGAAAGTAGCTTGCCAACCACACCACCACTGCTTATTGAGCAAGAGAGCGAAGCATCCTCTTATGATAGTTTAGATTCTGAGTCTGAAAGTGATGAAGAGCGAATGCTAGATACAGATCCACAAGAACATGTAGATCTAGCAACTGATAGTGAAGATGATCGAATGATATATCCAGATCCACAAGAACCTGAATATCTAGCAACTGATGATCCAACTCCACTACCTAGATGGGCCACCACAACTCTTAGATTTGTCGGTGATATTGTTGGAGATCCACTTGATCCAAGGAGAACCAGATCTAATTGTTAGAATTGACGATTTCATCCTTCCCACATTGATCATTCACACATTGATCCATTTCTTGCCGATAGATCATTTCTCGATAAAGAAGGTCACTTGCCTGCTTTTGGGGTGAGTGATGCCCATGCTTGATTAGCTTTTTACAGTATATCTTGAGTGAGGGGTTTATTCCCACTGGTTTTTCTCTCTTTCCTCACATTTTTATTTATATTGTTGTATGGGGTGACCTTTGGTCTTAGTTACCAGGGCCCTATTTTTCCAGTTCTACTTCCTCATCGTCCGGCTTCCTGGGGGGGGTTGGTGTTGGAATATTCTCACCATCATCATTTTTATTTTCATGCATTGCATGCATCCAGTCATCAGTATGGTAGTCTCCCAGCACCTAATGCTTATTTTTCATCACCCCAGAGCCTGTTTCTGCTCCGTTTTAGCCCTCCTAGCCACAGATGTGCCCTTTTTTCCATCACTGGAGTACAACTGCACCCTCTTCCGCCTCTTTAGGAGTTCTATTAGTCAGTTCCATGATTAGTGGATCGGTTCCTTGATTTGAGGACTGATTGCTTCGTTAACTGATTGTAGCTCTTAGATTGTCTACTATAGAGACTAGTTCAACTCTACTGACCACTGACAGGTCCTCATGCGCCCACCTTGGAGTCTCCTTCTGTAGATTTGTGCTCACATGACTCAGTTAGACTCACATTGACTGATTTTTTACTATATGTGACTACTACCACCGATTGGGTGATGTCTCCAATGCAGTACAAGCCACACCTTGAGGAAAATTCGAATCACAGTTTGGGTAATCGAATTCATTCTATTGTACTCTCATATTTTTTCCAGCTTACAACTGATGAATAACATTACAACAATTTTCCACATTCTTTGAGTTTCATGTGTGAATATTGATTCAATTCTATCTCTTCTTCTCTACAATACTTTGAGTGAAATTGTGAGGTTTGTTCAAGCTGAGTGATCTACAGCTGTAGAATTTCACACTTGTGGTAGTAAGGTAGATAAGGATTCCTACAAGCTGTCGGTACTTTGTTGCATCCTCGAATTCTTTTCCTTCACTTGATGTGAGATTTAGCTTTTGTTCAATTGGAGTTGAGAGTGTATTGCAATCTGTCATCCAAAATTTGTTCAACAGTTCTCCAATATACTTTTTCTAAGAAATGAAAATGTACTTATGATGTTGAGTCACTTCAATTCCTAAGTAATAGTGAATATGTCCCAGATCAGTCATTTCAAAGCATTTCCTTAAGTCTTTCTTTATGGATGCTATATAAATTTCATTGTTCCTTGTCATCAAAAGATCATCCACATATACTACAAGAAACGCAACATATCTTCCAACTTTCATTACAAATAGCGTTGTGTCGTCAAGATTGTAATGTTTGAAATTCATCTTTAGAAGATGCTCGCTTAGCTTTTCATACCATCCTCAAGTTTCTTGTTTCAGGCCATACAAGGACATGACAAGTTTGCATACCTTGTGTTCTTGTCCCTTAACAACAAAACCTTCGGGTTGAGACATGAAGACATTTTCTTTCAAGTCTCCATTCAAGAATGCAGTCTTTACATCCATCTGGTGAACTTTCCAACCATTTTTTGCGGCTAAGGAAAGTATAGTGCGGATGGTGCCCCATTTTTTTGTGGGAGAGAATGTTTCTTCATAGTCATTTCCTTCTTTTTGTGCATATCCTTTTTCCATGATCCTTGCCATGAGCCATCTGATTTGTATTTGTTCTTTTACACACGCTTGCTTCCAATTGGTCTGGTTCTGATTGGACGATCAACCAGCTTCCAAGTTTAATTCTTTATGAGTGCATCATACTCATTCTGCATGGCTTCTTTCCACTCATCACGAGTAGTAGCCTCTTCAAAGGAAGTTGGTTCAACGTTAGCAAAAAATTTCATTTCACAATCAAATGAGACATCCATGTCATCACCTGAGTTCTCTGCATTTCCTCCATCTTCTTGTCTAGTTGAGCTTATTGTTCATGTCTTTCCTACTTCATCTGCACGGACATTTTCAAGTGTCTTTGTGGCCTATTTGCGAATCTTCCTTGATGGTTTAGGTTGATCAGCTGGTAGTGCATTCTTCTCTTCTAGATTCAATCTTTCAATCCTTTCGATTACATCATCTAGTTGAGTTTCTTGTTTAGTTTAAGTGGTAGGAACTTCTTCTTCCTCATTCTCTTCATGAGGGGTTGTTGGTGCTGCTTCAAATGGAAATTCCATGGATTGATCCAATATAGGGATCCCCCCTTCAATATGTATAATTTCAATATGTATAATTTCATTATCACATTCATAATATGTCTTTAGGTGAGCAAACCTCTCCAGATGATCAAGTTGTCTTTCAAAAGACTTGTCATTTTTATTAGTTTCAAGAAAAATGACATCTATGGAAATAACAAACATTTTGTTTACCTCATCATAAATATGATATGCCTTGGATGTTTATGAGTACCCCAAGAAAATACATCTTCTGCTTCTAGCACCAAGCTTGTTTCTTTGCTCCTTTGGTATTAAGGCATAGCAGGCGGAACCAAAATTTTTGAGATGCCTAACCGAAGGAAGATGGCCAAACCACATTTAATTTGAAGTATTATCTTATAGAACATGAGAAGGACTTCTATTTCTCAAATATGCTGCGCATAAGACTGCATTACCCCAAAACATTAGCTTCACATTCTTGAAAAACATCATTGATCGTGTTATATTCATTAAGGTTCTATTCATCCTTTCTGCAACACCGTTTTGTTGGGGATTGTAGGGAACTGTATTTTGATGTGTAATTCCATGTTTTCAAATATAGTATTCAAATGCCTTAGATGTATATTCTTTACCATTATCAAATCTGAATGTACCAATACGTACTTGTGCTTGATTTTCTATCAATGCATGAAACTTCTTGAAAGTTTGAAATGCTTCAGATTTTGTTTTCAACAAATACACCCAACACATTCTACTATAATCATCAACAAATGTCATAATGTACCTATTACCATTTGCGGAAGGAATAGGCATGGGGCCACATAAGTCAGAATGAACCAGTTCTAACTCCTTCATAGTCCAATCAATGATTGCACAAAAATTCTCACCACAATCCAAGGGTTTTGCGCCCTTCAACTACTCATCAAGCAATATATAATATACAAACAATATATAACATATATATGTGAGACCCAAGGCTGTTCACTCCATCTTTTGCAGCTGCCAATATAGTATAATTATATATGTGCAGTAATCTCCATTAAAAATGGGAGAAAGGGCTACGCCTTTCAAGAGGGATCACCCGCTTCAATTGTTTGTCACGCCAATCAAGCAATATATAAAAACACAACGTTTACAATGCGAAAGGAGTTGTGTCCTCCCAAGAGGACCGCCCTCATCAATACGATAGTGCGTGTATTAAAACAACCATCCAATGACAATGAGGAGGGAGCTTGGCTCTCCTCAGTAGTATGCTCCTCTTTCTCATTCATCAAGGAACCAAGGTCAATACAATGAGACTCAGTAATCAGAAACCTACTCTCTATAATTTTCATTGAGTAAGAGGATACTACAGTAAAAAAAACAAGATTCCAAGGATGGAGGACTTAGCTCCCTCGAGGTGGCCACTCCTCTCTTATCTGCTAGAAATCCAAAAGACTAAAATCCCACATAGAAATTCCAACACATAAATAAAGGAAAGGGAAGTAGGAGAGCATGAGTAGTGCTCCTCTCACTAACTCATATCAGCCCTAACATAAATTAAACAATTAATTAGTAATAAAATATAATAACAAGAAAGTGGTTGTAATAGAAAAACACCCCACATGCATAAAAGGAATATGAAACCAGTATTCCTACAAGTGGCCCATTTCTCCCAAATAGACAATGAGTTACCATCCAAGTGGCATAAGCAGGCCAATACCAACATTCCTCCAATAGGAACCCAAATGCCATAGAGGGCATAAATGCCCACAAATAATTATATCATCTTAATATTAAAAATAATAATACTATATCATAACATAGTATTAAATCATTATTCATAATATGTTATTCCCTTCTAAGAGATAACCATATACCCGTCATTAATTTAATAATGACTTATTATCAACTTACCAATTAACACCTAGATTATTTAATTGCTATCAAGATAAGGAACAACTTATCTTCTAACATGGCAATCATAGATTATTAACCCCTTTTTACTATAGGTCACATGTGCATTAAGCACTCATTTAATGTTCCCTTAATAATAATTACTAAGCCTTATTAATAAATACTAATACTAGCAATTATAGGGCTAATCCTATACTAATATTATTAGTATAACAGTCAGCTTATGCCATATGTCATAGGCACTAGGCTTGTTAGGACACTAACTTGTTGCACCCATGTATACATACAATTTGTATGTTTCCCCTCTAGGGGTTATTGGAAAAACAGATCATACTAGTACTACTAATGCTAGTAACAGCTCACTAGCTTCACGAACGAGTAACATGTCAAGTAGGCTTACCCAAATGTTTCACGAGGCTTCACTAGCCCCTTTCCATTCCCTAGTGGAAGCCATGCCCCATTCATTATCGTGGTCTTGTACATCCATACCTATGTCTTTTTTTTCATGTTCATCATTCACATATTACATCACATCACCATGCATTCATTAATGCATGGTTTAATATCACATGACAATGCTAACAATGCTACAGTGTTCAATGGTGGGTGCCACTAGGGCTTGGCCTTGAGCTCCTCACCATGAACCTTTACATATAAATACATTTTACACCTTACCAAAATTATAGGGCTAAGGATGAGGGGTATTACACGTGGGATCATAGGAAACCAGGGAATGAAGGGGGTGAGAAGGTGGATCCTCTAGCTAAGAGAGAGGTTCAAACATGTTTCTAGTGGAAGTAGGTTTTCCTTTTGGGGCCTAATATGTCGAAGGGGCGTTTGGTTTTGGTTCCATTTACTTCTTCACTACCTACCACTATTCTTTCTTGTTTGTAAGAGAGTTTTCCTTTGACCAAACAATCCAACCTTTTTGCTTCAAGGCATCCATTGATTCAAAGACATCCATATTCCTATGAATTGGCTAATAAGACCCATTTTAGAAAAATAAAGAGCTTTGTATTATAGACTAGCTGCTAGAAGTTTCACCTTGGGAATCACTTCAATCTTTTCCACAAATTGAGAGGGGTGAGGCTTGGAAATCGACTTCCCCAACAAAGCTATGATGGAAACCGATTCCGTAGCCAGGGGGGATTCCGCCTTCTTGGATTCATCTTCAAGAGGGCGGCCGACATCTCACCAGAGCGAAGAAAAAGAGGGTTTCAGCCAGGGCCGACAGAGAATGGCTACACGATCCAAGGGAGACCTATTCATTTTCTTCTTTGTTCAAATAAATTTAAGTTTAACCGAAACAAACAAACAAAAAAATCATGTCAAAGTTTGGGATATGTTTCCCTCTATAATCACTATCCTATATTAACTAGGTACCAATCATAAATCTCAATTATTATCAAATTTAAAATTAAGTTAATTTTTAATATTCTTGGGAAAATAGACTCCACTATCTCCATATGTCTCCTTGTCTATATATTCTACCTTTTATCATCTCCATTATGCAATCACGGGGTCAACTTATTATGAGTTTAGTCGTTGTCAAGGGTCAACTTGGGTGTCTGCACGGTCTATGATTATTTTGTTGTGTATTATTAAATATTATAGCATACAACACCTGAAACAAAATATAAGATATGATTTTTTATATTATTAATTAATCACTTAATTAATTAATAAGAATGTGTTATTATTATATTTTCAATTTTTTTCCTGTTGTATTTTTTTCGTTCTATTATACACCTAGTGATAACACAATAAAAAGTTAATAACATGATCCTTCTCCACAAATGATTCTATTTCAAAGGGATGTATGGTCGGATTACAAGATTAATTGATGGTTCAATCCCATACTATGCATATGCTATGATCATTAGAGTGGAGTTGTTCTGTGTGATAGGGATTTTGAAAATGCATGTAGGAGATAGAGACATTGTATATCTCTGGGATATATATGTTGATTCAATTCTTGCATGTGAGTTACTATAATGATACTAAGGACCATACAACTTTATGGCATAAAATTGTCCATATAGTTTATTTATTACTAACCCATAACTCCAAAACCTCTAGAACCCCACTAAACCCAAACTGAAATGAACTCAAAACCATTATAGCCCCACTTTCCCCTAGTTGATATTAATTCCTAACTATTGTAACCCCATAAAATTTTAAGTGTCCTTATCCCTTCATGACTACAATCCCACTAACTTGGCCCTAACTAGTCCTAATTCACTCATCCATCACCACTACACCACTACCCTTAATACGTATTAACCCAAAGATTTAAACCATATAATCCCAAAAACATCCTAACTTACCTATCTTAATTCATAATCCATACCCTTACGCCTCATCGAACTTAAGCCTCATCGAACTTAACCCTAAACTCGTGCAAACCCACAAATCTTTAAAACAAAACTAACCATTATCTTCACATTGTCCTCCAATTAATGTTAACTCTAAACCATTTTAAACCTGCATACCCCTAAACAACTCTATACCCCTACTTGCAATTTGAGAGATGAGTAATCTCCTCATATGAATCATATGTGCCCTACTTCAAAAGGATGTTTATTTACCAAAAATAACATTTAGATGTTGTGTACCCCACTTGGAATAGAAGTAATGGAAGCTCAATGATTAAGGGGAAGCTTATTGGAACATGTGTTTTATATTGGATTTAGTGCATTTTTCATCTTAAGATGCTCCCTCTATGGAAGGTCATAAAATACATGTTGTATGTTCATCCTAATGGGCATTTTCTCAACATAAGTGTTGAAAAATTCAAGATTATCAAACATAGGTCAGTTGGTGTCATTATTTTAGGTCATTGCTTCTCATTAGTTACCATAGAAAACATATGTTATTATGTCATAAGGGTGGCCTTCTGGCAGGAATATACTTGAGCAATTGTACACCAACTTTC
Source organism: Larix kaempferi (assembly GCA_027924585.1). Lineage (NCBI taxonomy): Eukaryota > Viridiplantae > Streptophyta > Pinopsida > Pinales > Pinaceae > Larix > Larix kaempferi. The sequence goes on from BSBM01000519.1 coordinate 4,405,172, forward strand.
ATAGGTAGTTGTGTAATACCCCTCATCCTCATCCATATGGTTTTGGTTAAGTGTAAAATGTATTTAAGTAATGGTTCATGGGGAGGAGCTTAAGGCCAAGGCCCCACCATTGAACGTTATAGCATTGTTAGCATTTTGATATGATATTAGACCATGCATTAGCTACCGCATGGTGATATGTTGTAGTATGTAAATGATGAAAATGGAAACAAAGACATAGGGCTGGATGTGCAAGGCCATGGTAACGAAGGGGGCACACCAATAGGTCACAAGTTAAGTACCCTACAAAAGTTATCTATTACTTGTTCTACATGCTTAGTTGTAATCACCCTGTTTAATTAAATGGATTTGTAATCACATTTTTTAGTTAAATGGATTGTTGGTCATGACCTATTACCCATGTATGAGCTACGAGTCATCCATGCATCAACTACCAGTTATTTTTTTATATTTCTTTGTTTTATAATTGTTTATTTTGAATTTTGAAGAACAACCATAAAATCAATCTCGACAGTACACTTGTCTCATCCTCCTTCAATCTAGGAAAAACATAGATGATCATCCACCCTACGTTCTAAGATATAAACACCTATCAGTGTAAAAATATTAATTTTATTAACTCTTATTTATATTATATTATTTTATAATTTGAAAATATTAACTCTCTTTATATTATTTTATTTTATAATTTGAAAATATTAAAATATTTTATATTTTGAAAATATTAACTCTTCTCGATATGGAAAAAGTAAAGATACTTCATTTCCAAGGTAACAATGATACATGTTCATTCTTATGTAATAATGATCCGAGGTAAGGAAATGGGAGACATGACAGTGGGAGACAACTTCCATGATGTTGAAAAGCAGGTCATACAAATTATATCATGTTGAAAAACATTGCAATATGTAAACATCAATCATGTATCCCTAGGTTCTAAATTCTAATATGGGAAGATATTAAGATCAACTTTAGTCTCAAACGGTGAAGGGAGTGGGCTTAGCAGTGTTCCAAAACACTTCCATCTTTGTTGCACACATTTACTGCGAGATTAGATAGCTATGCGTCCTGACTGAAACTCTAAAATAGAAGATTTATTTTCACATGATTCTTGCCTTCTTATAGAAATTGAATTATAGTGCTCTATTTTGAAGATGTGAACAGGAAAACCAGCTTTATAAGCAGCGTGGTGGGTCTCACCTTTTACTATATTTGGCTGGCCTTTTGTCTTTTAGAATCTATGGTCATGCGTATATATCAAATCTCTGGTATATAAAACTCTGCAGTGGCAGCAGTATATAACAGAGCTGAGTGCAAGACAAAAGTTACAAGAAAGGATGACTAAAAGGTATATTGATAATACGTTCAAAGAATTGTGGGGATGGATGAAAATGGAGAATAGTTTGATAGGAAACGTGGGGTACCTTCATTTATCCAAAGTTTTCAGTTAATTTGTCTGTTTGGTATTCACCAAAATTGGTGGTTGAGGGGCTATTGCTTTTCTAGGATGAGAATTTTCAGACTGATGTAAAGTGTCTCCATGACCCCCTGACCGTTTAACACACATTTGGCCCCGCTTCTACCAAGCACAATTGTATTATTTTCATTGTACATGTTTGAAAGGTTAGAAGGCTTTCAATCCATTTGGCATGATATAGTCTCTTATAACTTAGTTTGAGTGGAATTTGGACTACTAACAAAATGGTGATGTTACTATTAATCTATAATGTTACATGGAAAAGTCTGGATTTGTAAGTTTGAATCTCTATTAATTCATTCATTTTTTTTAATAGTTGTTCTAAATGGATAGAAATACTAATTTGATAAGCGATGTCCAATTTAAGGTTTTTTTTGTAAATCCTTGAAATAATATTCATTGTATATATTCTATTTATAAATTTAACTTCTATTTTTATTGTTTTTATAGTTATTTTAGAGTGACAAAAAAACCAACTTAATTAATGGTTTTCAATTTTTGTGTAAGCCTCATTGCTACTCAACATATTTGTTTTACTTAACTTTCATTATTTTATAACTTTCATTAACTTCCATTATTTTACAACTCAGTTTGATTTGAGCTTGGACCACCCACAAAATGTTGTTAGTATTAATAAGAACATGGAAAAGTTTGGGTTCTAAGTTGGGGACCTCCATAAATTCAATTCCTAACTTAGCATTGTTTTCATGGTTGCTTTAAAGTGGTGGAAATGTCAACTTGAAAAATGGTCTGCAATTTAAGGTCCCCTCTTCAGGCCCATGATAACTCTCACCTTATCTATTGTATTTATAAATTCAACTCCTACTTTTCATTATCTGTATGGTTGCAAGTGTTGAAAATGCTAACTTGATTAATGATCTCCAATTTAAGATCCTCCTTTATGTGGGCCTTCATTCTCATCTTATCTATTCTATCTATAAAGTCAACTCCTACTTTTCATTGTCTTTATGGTTCTTTAAAGTGTCAAAAATCCTAGCTTGATTACTGGTCTCCAATTTAAGGTCCCGCTTTATGTGGGCCTCAAAGTTGCAAGCCCCGATGACAACACCCACCCTATATATATATACAACTTATACTTTTCATTGTCTTTATGGCTGCTTTAAAGTGTTAGATTAATGATCTATAATTTAAGGTCCCCCTTTATGGGGCCTCATTTACTTAATTTTCATTATATATGTTTTTGAAGTTATAATATTTCCACTTCATTTTAGATTGTATAGAATTTGAAGTTAGACTACCAACAAAATGTTGTTAGCATCAATTAAAAGTATATAAAAAATAAAATCTACAAATTGGGACCTTCATAAATTCAATTCTTATTTTTTATTGTCTTTATGGCTACTTTAAAGTGGTGGAAAGACCAACTTGATTAATGGTTAGTTGTCTATTATATTCTGCAAGGACCCACCCTATCTATTCTATTTATAAATTCAACTTCTACTTTTCATTATCTTTATAGTTACTTTAAAGTGTCAAAAATGCCAACTCAATTAATAGTGTCCAATTTAAGTCATCACATCTTCATATATAACAAGGTAGCGACTAGGAAAACCCTAGCCGCAGACACGCTACGCGTAGAACTCCATTATTTTTGGCTAGAATTTTTCATAATATGTTGTATGATGCATTGCAAAGGGAAATCACATGGAACCATGCAAATTGGATTCCTCTGGAATTAAAGGTAGGAAAGAAGAGTTAGTGCCCCTCTTACTTTATGTTTTCTTTTTTCTAGAGAAGAATTTTGATTAGATCCTTTTTAATTGACAGATAATAACTCCTGGATTTTCTATTTCATTCATCAAGCATTATATTTATACAAATTATTTCTGACCTTTGGCATTCATATCCAAAAGGTCTGTTAGAGTTTCCTAGACTCTACGTCTTCCAAAACGGAAGTTTTGTTTATTTACAAATTACCCTAAGGATTCTAACATGCCCCCCCTTAATCCAAAGGTGTGTTTGTAATTCCGAGCATGGTTCTAAATATTTCAAACTTTTCTCGTCCAAGTGCTTTGGTGAAGATATCTGCAGTTTGATCATTAGCGGAACAATGACATAAATGAACTATCTTGGACTCTACATGATTTCAAATCAGATGATACTTTGTGTTGATATGTTTGGTTTGATCATGTAATCTAGGATTCTTGGCCAACTTGATTGCAGAAGTGTTGTCAATCAAAAGTGGAGTGGAGTCTTCTTGTTTCTCCTGCAAATCTTCAAGTATCTTCCTGAGCCACACAATCTCTTTGGTTGCTTCTGCAGCTGCTACATATTCTGCCTCTATTGTTGGATTTGTTGGAACTGATTGTTTGCATGATCTCCAGGAGATAGTTGTTGATCCAAGACTCATCGTGTATCCATAAGTGGATACCCATGTTTCTTTGTCACCATCGAAGTCCAAATCAGAGTACGCAATAAGTCTGAAGTCATCCACCTTAGAGTATTTGAGTCCAAAGTCTTGATTCGCTTTCAAGTATCTTATAACTCTCTTTACTGTAGACCAATGTCCTTCACAAGGGTTGTCCATGAACCTTGAAAGAATGCTAACAACATAAGAAATATTTGGTCTTGTGGTAGTAAGGTAGATAAGGATTCCCACAAGCTGTTGGTACTTTGTTGCATCCTCAAATTCTTTTCCTTCACTTGATGTGAGCTTTAGCTTTTGTTCCATTGGAGTTGAGAGTGGATTGCAATTTGTCATCCCAAAAAATTTCAACAGTTCTCCAATATAATTTTTTCTGAGAAATGAAAATGTACTTAGGATGTTGAGTCACTTCAATTCCTAAGTAATAGTGAATATGTCCCAGATCAGTCATTTCAAAGCCTTTCCTTAAGTCTTTCTTTATGGATGTGTTGTAGTCGAGGGGGGTCGCATGGTTACCAATGATACATCTTATAATAGTATATAAAAGCAATCACAATGATACAAACACAATAAACAAGTAAACGAAGATGAAGCAATAAGCCTTTTATTATTCAGCAAGATATGCAGAAGAGTTACATATATCTGAACAGTCTCTGATTATCATGTAGATCAGCTCACCAGCCTATTTATACAATTGAAAAACAGTTACATAACTACCTGCCGGTTCAACTGACCGACCCGACATGTTATTGGTCGACACAATCCATCGACATATATTACAATTAGTCGGATGGAGGAACTAGTCAGTAGGTCGACTTAGGCTCCTCCAACATCTCCCCCACCACAAAATCTTTCTTCCACCCAAAGAAATGAGGAGATGCAAAGTAACTGTGAGTAGTGAATTTTGTTGCTACTGCTGTGGGAAACTGGAGCTGGCTGGTGCTTGTTGTTGGATGCAGACCTCGACAATGGCCTCTATGGATATTGATAATTGATGTTGAAATTCCTCCTAGGCGTGCAATGCGTTCTGGATGTTGATGGTCAGAGTGGTTAGGCTCGACAGGATTTCCATTTTTTCTTGCGTGGATTTGTCTTGTAGATTGATCATGTCATGGCCAAATAGATTCATTTTGTCGTCAGCAGTGGAAAGAAGTCTATGGAGGTGTGGATAGATCTTCTCAACTTTGGAGAGGCTAAATCGAGCTTGGCTAATTCATTTTTCCTCTTGTTTCTCTAGCTTTGCGAGCTTTCTCTTCTCCATGATAATCTATTCGTTGACAGTTTGAGTGAGTACTTTGTTGGTATTCTGTCTTTGCTGATGAAGTGTGTTGAGCAGCTCTCGCGTCCTTTGCATTTATTCAAACACATTTCCATAGTAATTATACCAGTTACGCAAGACTTCAGCCACTGTGGTGGATTCTCGAGTAAACTGTGCGAGCGGGCTGTGAGCTTCCGTGAAATCCGTGTATTGATTTGTCATTAAGATAGATGTCTCTGTAGCTTGATCTCATCGGTTCTTATCTAGTTGGTGTCTCAGAGTCGACACGACACTTTCTAGTATTGTGTATTCTTTATCAAGAGGTTTTGTTGTGTCGGAACTCGACGGTATCGGTATGACCTGCTGTGCTAAGTCCTGGCACTTAGTAAAAAATGTCGCTTTTTCTTGTTGCAAATTTTGTAGATGCTCACGATTTTCAATTCTTCTGTGTCTCTACTCTCTGGTGACTGCGTCTGCAAGGATGTCAAGCTCTTCCTCATTTGCTTCCTAAGGATCATACATAGCAATTGGGCCAAACTGGTCTAAGTGCACATAGAGGCGACTTTCCTTCTGGATGTGTTGGAGATGCTGCTAATGCTTCTACTTCTGCTATTCTTTCTCTTGTCTCCTCTTTTCTTTCCTCTAATTTCTCTTTCTTTTATCTTGTCCTTTGTCTTTGGCCTCTTTCTGGTGGTCTGTTCCCTTCTGCTGGTCGGCAGCTTCTGGTTGTTTTTCTGCTTCTGTCTGCTTGTAGGCGGCTTCTTTTTCTGCGTGTTCTTTGTTTGTTGTTTCTTGCGCTATCCTTGCTGCATTGACTTCTTCTTGTGTTGCTGTGTCATCTTCTTCTGTGTGATATGTTGTTTGTTGTGCTGCTGAATTTGTGTTTGTGTCGTCGGCAGGGGTAGGGATGGTAGACTGGAAGTGAATGGGGAATAGGGTGGAGTGGTCGGCAGGGGTAGGGATGGTAGACTGATAGTGAATGGGGAAGAGGGTGGAGTGGTCGGAAGTGCGGAAGGGGATTCTTCTGCCGGAAGTGGTCGAAATGGGTTGGGACTTCCTGACGGAACCAAAATTTTTTGGGATAAAGGGGCTTCAGGGAAAATCATTTCGACTGTTTCATCGACCGGGATAACTGTGGGTGGATTTTGGGTTGGTTTTTCCACAAGTGGTTCGACTGAGAGGGGTGTAAAGGATGAGGTTTGTTGCGCAAAAAATTTACTTATCGGATCAGTGTCTTTTTCCATCCTGGTTTGGGTGTATCCGACAACTTGAGGTTATGAGATGGTCGGTGGGGATGGCAGGTCGACCAGGGGGTCGTCAAGCGGGGTTTAATCAGTCGGGAGGTTTGGGTCGGATACGATTGGTTTCTTGGTGATTAATGTTCACCAATTGGGGAAAAGTGAGGGGAGTTGATTGATAAATGCGTTTAAGTCATTGTCATATTGAATCTTGGCTCTTAATAGTTGAGGAAGTGTCTATACTAATTATGGGAGAGTAGTTGATGGCGAATGTGAAGAGGCGGTGGCGAAGGGAGGGGACGAAAAAAATTGTTCTTCCATAACAGCAGTCAGCGAAGGTGGTGGTGGACTTCAGGTGAGGTCGACATGAGGTTCAACCACAATCTTGGTTTTCTTCCGTGGAGGTGTCGAATCTCAAATCCTTTCTTCCTCCAGGAACTTCTTGAATTGTTCTTCGACGAGGACCTTGTTTTTAGCTGCATCTGCTAAAATTTGTGTCGCGCTATCGAGGAGTTCCATGTTATCCTCTTTTGTTGGCCCTTGTATAGAAAGATTTCGTTTCTCTTTTCCTTGAACTTTATCCTTCCTGTTTTGTCGGGCTTTGGATATTCCTTTGGCCATTCGACGTATGTTTTCTTTTGTGAGGGCATGCTCTGGGAGTGGGGTATCCGACTGTGTGCTTTCCTTTGATTGTTCTGTTGTGTCTAGATGATCTTGGTGTGCCGTCATTGCAATCCCTAAAGGATTGATGTCGACAATCTGGTCCGACTGAAGTGTGAATGTGTTTAGATGAAGTTGCACTTCATAATCCTCTTCATTTTCCGCATCCGTCAGGGGTTCAACCATTGTGTGGCCGACTCTTTTTCCCTGTGGTGGTATTTGGACAATTGTGTTGGAATATATGTCGAGTTATCCAAATATCTGCTCGACCGAAGGGTAAAAGTCGAGTTATTTTGCTGCTCTAGCTGCTCCTTCGAGATTCCAAACTGACGTGTGGTCGAGAGCCAATTGGATGTGTGCAGTCGGGGGTAAGCTTCGTCGGACATTTTGTGGTACTCTCCATCTGGCTGTCTGAACTTTGAGTTTTTGGAACTAGTTATCCAGCCAAAGCTTGGTTGTTGTTTCTCCAAGTCAACCTCCACCATGGGTAAAGGAACGTAAATTTTACATCAATGGTCCTTTTTATGCTGTAAAGTCCTGGTTTCCCGTTTGTCGCAGATGTGCCATGGCGATCCAGATGATCAAGAATGGGTACCGGATGTTCGACCCATCCTCTTGGAATTTGTGGCATATGTTTCTTAGGATTTCAGAGAGGTGGTCGGCCCAGTTGTATACCTTCTCGCGTGATGCAACATTTTGGATAGCCTCAATCATGTCCATTTTAAGTTCATAACCTCGACCAGTGCTAGTTAACGCAGCTAACACAATGCAGGATGTTATCTTGTGGATTCCATATATGATTTGGTTGATGACCAACCCTCTGGAATTTTTTCCTACAGGTGTTCCTGTGAGTTCCTTGACCAAAGCAAGATTTGGTCGCATTGGAACGATGTCTCCTTTGTTTGATAATCCAGTGATACGATTGATTAGTGCACCATTTATTTCGATAGGTATGTCGAAGTAGAGCTTGCCGTTGTGGTACCGGCTCACAATGAATTGCATGATAATTCCTTTCAAGCCAGCGAAACTGTCCATTAATGGCACGTTCATGTAGTTCAAAATTGTGCTGGACCTTATCTTTTGGGCTTCATCTCTCCATATGTCGGTTGATTCATTACCCCATTCAAGGATTTCATTCCAAATCCTTCGCCATTGCTGTTCAACCATCTTAGCATTTCGAATGAGCTATAGTCTGGTCTCTAATGGTGAGGTGGATTTTTATAGTTCTTTGACTTTGGTGGCTGTGGATCTGGTCATTGTCTGAGGTTTCTTGGGTTCCATCAATGTTGCAGGGTTCTCGAGTTCGGAGTTGTGCTCTACGGGTTCAGATGGCTCTGTGCTATGAAGTTCAAGATCTTGGCAGAATAACAACCAAGAATCCTCGAGTTCGGTATTTATAGTGGGGTTGTTCTGCACGGGCGAGTGTGTATCAGGTGGTTGCATTGATGGCAGGTTTGGTGAAGAAGTTAATTTTGAATGGCAGGTTTTCGGTCCTTCTGGTGCTTCATTTCGACTTCTCCGTTCTACATGTCGGGCTTCGTGGGAACTTATCTCTATTCTTTCTCCATCGACGATATGTCAAACTACTTCTTTTGATGTGTTGTTTCGGTCGAATATAGTTCGTTGAAGTCGGGAGTCTCTTCCGACATTTGCTTGTCGACTTGTTCCTTCTTGTCTATTCCTCTAATGCCATCGATCTTGCTTCGAACTTTGTTGTATGCATATTTTTGCATGGCCTTTGTCAGCATTGTCTCTCCAGTCTCTTGTCATGATTCCATCTCTACCTAACTTGCTTTGAATGATTGCTTATATTGCTTCTTCCTCAAGGTAGTTATAACGGTTTTTTTTTTTTTGCTTTATGCTTTATAATGCTTTAGTCGGGCATCGTTGACAAGCTTCCTAAACATGCTTCCTTGTAACATATTTAGTTGAACTGATCCGTCGGCATTGATTTCTTCGACAACATACAAACCTATCCATTCCATGTGCAACTTTTTAGGTTTCCCTTTTACTTGACTGTTGTAAAGTAGTGCCAAATCACCAACTGATAGATTCTTGCACTTGATATTTCTATCATGCCAAGCTTTTTGTTGCTGATTTTGAATTTCCTGGTGGTGTATAGCTATCTGTCAGCTTTCTTCGAGCTTCAACAGCTGGATCAGTCGTTCTTTTCTAGCGTGTTCAACATCGATATGTAGTACTTCAGCAATTGTAGGAGCTTATTGTCGAAAGTGCAAAGGGACGGTTGCTTCTTGGCAGTATACAAGCTTAAATGGAATCTAGCATGTCGATATTTTGTATGTTATTCTGTAAGCCCATAATACTGCAGGTATCTTGTCGTCCTAATCATCCTTGTTGACATTGCACATCTTCGTTAGACCTCTAGTGAGTGTTTTGTTAAAATCTTCTTTTGTTAAAATCTTCTACGGTGCCATTGGACTGCGGATGATATGATGTGCTTATTCGGTGCTCAATTAAGAATTCTTTCATGAGGATGGAAATTGTTTTAATAACAAAGTGTGATCCCTGGACACTGATCAAAGTAAGCAGACATCTGAACCTTGTAATGATATTCTCATATATAAACTTAGCAGCTACTTCACTCGAACAGGTCTTGACTGGTTCTGCCTCTGCCCATTTGGTAACATATTCACCTATAGTGATGATGTATCTTTCTCCTGTTTGTTTTCCAAGTATCGGGAATGGTCCAATGAAGTCTATTTCCCATATTTTGAATGTTAATCTTGGATTTATTGGTACAAGGGGAATTTTTGTACTTTTCAAAGGTCGGCCCATTTGCTGACATCTTTCAAATTTGCTTACAAATTATCGACAATATTTATGTATTCCCGGCCACCATAATCCAGATTGCAGAATTTTTCTTGTTGTTATGTCAGCCTGAAAATGTCCTCCCACTGGTACATAATGTGCCTCAGTGAGTATGCTTTGTCTTTCATGGTCAATAGCACAGCGTCGTAATACGTCGTCAAGTCTAATTTTATAGAGGAACCCATTAATTATAGTATATGACGCAACCTTCATTTCTAAGATCTTCTTTTTCTTCTCTTGCATTCCTTCTGGTGCTTGTCCGTATTCTAAGAATTGTGCGATTTATGCTAACTCCGATGGGACAGCTTTGATTCTAAACAAATGAGCGTCAGGAAATTCATCCTCAATTCCTGTCGGTTCTTCTCCTATGTCTATTCTCGACAGGTGGTGGGGTTCGACATTTTCTTTACCTGGTCGAACTATAACTTCGAACTCGAATTATTGGAATAGCAACATCCAACGACAAAGTCTTCCATGGTGTAATGGTTTATTGACCAAGTATTTGAGTGCTTGATGATCTGTGTAAAACAAAAATGGGTTAGCCAATAAATAGTGTCGGTACTTATGCAATGCAAATACCATATCCAGTGCTTCTCTTTCTGTCGTTGAATAGTTCCTTTTAGATTTATTCAATTTCTTGCTGCTGAATGTGTTGGGATAGTCCATCCCGTCATCACCTGGTTGTGTTAAAATTGCACCAACTATTATTCCTGAAGCGTCTATATGCACGTGGAATTTCTTCGACCAATTCGACAATCTCAATATGGGTGCTTCGCCTAACTTTCGCTTTAAAATGTCAAATGATTTATTGCACTCGTCAGTCCACTAGTATTCTTGATTTTCCTTTAGCAATTCTTCCAAAGGACACGTCATGTTGGAGTAATGCCAGATAAACTTCCTATAATATCCTGTATGGCCAGATAAGATTCTCACTTGTTTAGAGTTAACTCGCGGTTTTAAGTCAAGAATTATCTTGATTTTTGCATAGTCGGCTTTTATGCCTTCTTTGCATATGACATGTCCCAACAATATTTTGATTGGAGTTGCAAATATGCATTTTTTTATATTCAGCGAGAGTTTTATTTGTTGACATATTTCCAACATCAGTCTGAACCATTTACAATGATCCCTCAGCATGGAATATATTGTCCAGTCGTCGAAGTAGATAGCCATGGTTTTATATATGTACTCTTGGAATGCTTTGACAACAATTATGGAAAATACGTTCGGTGCATTCTTTAGTCCATATGGCATGAATTTGTATGCAAATGATCCGAATTCACAGACAAATGTAGTCTTCTTCTGATCTACTTCGGCGATGGGTACTTGGTTGTATCCATAGAATCCGTCCGTGAATGAGTAACATTCATGATCTGCAACTTCTTTAATAATTTCATCAGCAAAAGGAGTAGGAAAAGGGTCAGTAAGTGTTACTTTATTGAGTTCTCTGAAGTCGACACATATTCAAAGTCGAGTCAGATCATGCTTCTTTGGTTGGACGACCATCAGACTTTCCCATTCTGATTGATTGATAGGGTATATGATTCCAGCGGCAAGAATGCTGTCGATCTCTTTCTCAATGATTTCCTTATATTTGTGTGCTATCTTGTCTGGACTTTTCTTCACTGGCTTTGCATTTGGTTTAATATCGATTTTCATCTCTCCCATCTCCTGTACTAGGCCTTTGAGATCTTTGTAATCCCGAGCAAATACATCTTGAAATTATTTGAGGAGACTTGTGATTTCTGTTGTTTGTTCTTCATTCTAGTAGTCACCGACTTTTGCCATTTTTGGTCCGTCGTCATTTGATATGTCAATTTCTTTTGTCTTAACTTTTGCATCCATCCATTCCAGCTCTCTGCTTTCATTGATCGGTCATTCTCCTTCTTTGAGTTGCGTGAATGTCAGTGGAAAGTCTTTTTCAGTTAGTCTTTCAGGATCTTCTTTTTCTGTTGCTTCGACTTTGAAGGTTGTTCTGACTAGCTTAGATGTGCATGGATGATCTTGTTTCCATTTGAAGCTTTTTCCCTCTGTTTTCTCTGTTTCAAATTGTAATCTTGTCGAATGTTGGGTTTCTGTCGACTTGATGTTGTTGCAGATAATGGTTTGTCAAGGAAGTTCTTGATTATCTATTGGCATTTTATTATGCATTGGTTGTAGAAAATTTTTCTCTTGATGCCTCATTTCAATTAATTGCTCCTCATTTGGAGAAAATTTCAAATCTTTGATGAAATTTTCTTTTAGCTCTTTCCAAATAAATTTTTCTTCTCTTGCCTCTTCCATTTTGTACCATTTTTTCGACAAGTCGTCGAGTTTGTTTGGGAAAATATGTGGCCATGTCCTTTCGTCTTTGTACCCTAATCTTCTCCATTCCCTTTCACAGTTATTGATGTGTGCTTCAGGGTCTTGTCCTGGTGTGAATAGTGGGATTATCGCTTGAGCTGTTAGTTTCTTTCCTCCAAACCTTTCAACAAAATATGTTGATGCAGTGGTCCAAGTCTAGAGTCTCGACTGGTGTGTATCCCACCATCTTGTTTCTTGACTTGTGAATGCTTTGATCAAGCTCTGCATTCGTCCTTGTTCTTCGACATTCTTTGATACTCCTTCGATGTGTAAATATGGAGATTCACATTCTTTGTATCTCGGCGGAGGAGTGAATTTCGAGTCATTCTTCGCTAGTGCCAATGTTGGATATTCTCGTATTTTTCTTTCGAATATCTTTGGTATTGTAGAGACGGAGAAGCATTGCTTTGTTTTGTTTCGGGGAATAGCTTCAATTGTCCAGCATTCTCTTGCTTGCATTTCATAGTTATCGATCTGCCAGACATATAATTTGGATCTAAATTGTACCCGACTGATGCAGTATTTCCAAGATGGAGCTCTCCTTGTGAATTAGGTTCAATATAATCTTCATTATTCTTTATCTGGTACAGCTACCGGATGTCGTTATCATCATCAATTGATTTTGTCCAAGGCTCTCCTTGTGATGGGTGAATTGGTACTATGAATTTCTAACCATTTCCTTTGAGTTTGATTCATTCTTTGTCAAGCGATATTGAAGCCTTCATTTTTCTTCCCCAAGGTCGGCCAACTAGTGCTAGGAATGAACTGGATCCGTATTTGGGATTTATGATTTCAAAGTCGAATTTTGTCATTATACCCTTGATGGATGTTTCAACATCTCTCCATACTCTGATTGGTTCGATTAGACCTTGGTCGGCTAGTTTCAAGTAGATGCCCGACTCTTGTAGTTGAGGAAGAACCAGGTGCTCCCAAGTATCAAGAGCCATGATATTTACTTGTGATATGAAGTCGAGGACTACCTATCGGACACAGTATCCTTTCATTTCTAGGTCTACCAGAGGATCTGCGTCATTCTTGTCTTTTTTATTTAGTCGACATATGTTTTTAGCTTGCTTTGCTTCGACATATTTTTCTTTAATATTGCACATCAAGTCTATTAATTTTGCGATAAATTCTTCTTTAGTTATTAAATTGAGCAATTAATTAGTAGCTTCTTGTAGAGCTTCATCATTATCTTCTTGAGATGCCAATTCATGGAATATATCATATGTATTCTTAAATACATGTTTTTTCCTTGTTACAATTTGAAGATTCTTAGTTCTAATTACATCAGATTTAGGAACAAGGGATAAGACATTAACATTCTTTTTATTGTTTATATTTTCAATCATGGTAGGGAAATCCTCCTAATAGTGATCCCCTACTCCACATTTTGTACAAAATTTCAGATCTGTTCAATCTTTGTAAGGGCATTCTGCATAACGATGTCCTTCGTTACGACATGTGAAACATTTTAGGGGTTGACAAGGTCGGAAGTCTCGACATCCATTATTGCGACCTTGACTTGGGAATACTCCTCGTCCATTGAAATTATCATTACCCCGTTCATATATTCTGTCATCGTTCCTTTGATATCTGTCATTTCTGTTGCTTCGGTCATTTCTATCATTCCTTTCATTTCTTTCATTTCTTTGATCGACAGTATTAGTCTGGTATACTGCGTGATAGTTTTGTTTGTTATTTAAGTTCAAATGACATTATGCTATGGAATGTGAATTAACCTCACATATAGCGCACCACCGAGATTGGTTATTCTTCATGTTATATGGACAGTCTTTTGTGGCATGAGAGTCGTACTCTTGATAGATGTTGCAAAAGCTCTTTGTCTGTACAAGCCGAACGTCTTGCGTTGGTTATCCTGACGATAGTAGTATTTTGTATGCCCAGCCGTGGAGCATTTTGTACACCAGAGTTCTATTCCTTGGAGTTTGAATTCTTGGATGGATTTCTGCATGGTTTCCAGTTGTTCCTCAATGTGTCTGTCGACAGGGGCTATGGGGTATTCGTCATCCATTTATGTTTGTAAATCCTTCATTAGAGCATCTTCATACGTGGTGACGTTATGCCAACGGACGTGCACTTTGATCTTCAATAATAGGCCAGCTACGAACCATTGGATCAAGAACTTTTCTTCAATGTCATAGTCGATCTGGCTCAGTAGATCTTTGAATCTCTTGTCATACTCCCTCACAGTTTCTGTCGGCTTTTGCACTGTAGTCTTCAATTTTTCAGCGGTTAAGTACTTCACATCCGGTGTTTTAAAGAAGGATAAGAAATGTTGTTTGATTTGAGATTTTGTTGCATTGGGTGTTTTTTCATTGAATGTCATATACCAGGTTAGAGCTCTTTTCTGCAATGAGCCAGCAAATTGTGCCATTTGTTGGTATTCATTGGTAAGGTTGTTAGCTTCCCATATCGATTTGCATACAAACCAATGCCGTCTAGGATCTTCATCACCTTTGTAAAAAGGGAGGTGTTCTGTTGTGTGGGCCATGTCTGCTACCACTTCCACCTCTAATCTTACTAGTGGCAATGGTGGATTGCTTCCGGCGACAAGATTACTTTCTTGAGTAATTGAGACAAGTACTATTTCTAAAGGTGTGTTGACAAGTGTTAGAGCTTGTTCTTCACTTTCAATGACAGCGTCTTGAACTTCAGTCGGTTCTTCGTTGGTTATCAGATGTCGGCTTTCTTCAATCACTTCTATCGAAATCTAAGTAAAATTTGTTTCAATATGAATTTCACTTCTCCCCGTATTTTTCGAAGAACTCAACGAATCACTTAATGCAGGAAGTGGCAGGGGGGGTGCTTCCGCACAATCTGAGTAGAGTACATGAAAACTTTTGTTTGAGAATTCGGGTTGAAAAGTGAACCAGTTCCCTTCTTCCGGTCGATGAATCAATAATTTGTCAACTTCATCACCTTTGTTGTTTCGTTGGCTCTAGATGCCCGACTAACCAGCATGAAGTCCTAAATCCTTCTCGACAATATTTTGTACTTGAGCACTCTGAGTTAGATGCAGTGGGGAATGCGGTGTTATGGTATTAGGTATGTTCACTTGGAGAGCTCTACCACGCTCGATCCACAAATATTCCTCCATTAGCGAAAGATATTCATCAATGCCCTCTTCCTGTTGAACTCGACTCAAATCTGGCGGATTTCCTTCTGCATATGTCACTATTCCAACTTTCATTTTTTCTGGAGCACACTAGCCTGCTTCCTCAGTTCTTCACGTCGCTTTCCTCTCTTTTCCCGTTCAATATTTTGGATGTATGGGGTGCTTTTGTGGCTCATTGTTCTATTTTTGTTGATTTTTTTGGAATTTTCACTATTGGTCATGTTGTCTTTTCATCTGTCGACTTTCGTCATACATCTACTCCATCAGGAATGTGTTTGGATACCCCCCCAATGACGACTCGAATCTCTTTAGGAAAATGGGGAAGTACGGTACTTCATTTTTTCAGTAAATATTCCCATTCTCATTCTTGCACGAATATTTCCCACTTTCTTTCCTTATCTTCCCAATTCGAGTTCGTGAGTGGTGGTGACAACAGGGGTCGAGTCTCGACAATATGCGATGTGCCTTTTTCGATCAGGAACTTGAACAAAATTGTTGGTAAATAACACATAAACTGGTTGGTAAGTTCATTGTAAAACCTTTTCCTCGCGTTGTCGAGGGACACTAGCTCTTCAATAGCACATTCTTCACAGAACTCATCGGCATTTTTTTCGCACCATTCTGATAGATTTGTACGACTTCCTCTGATAAGCTTTTTAAATAATTTGTGCTCTTTTTCATCTGCTGGTCTTTTCATCCAGGAGCTTCTTCAACGCAGATTGTACGGACTCTACGAATTTTTCATGCGTCTCGGACCAGAAATTTTCTCTTGCTTGAATAATAGTCAGCTTGTTTCTTTTGGCATAGTTTTGCAAGTAATTTGTTATCTTCCTCTTCCACCAATCCTTAATTTCTTGCTCTGATATCATTTGATCATGCTTGTTGTCATCTTATGCATGCATCACTGGAAACAAAACCAATGTTGTAGTCGAGAGGGTCGCATGGTTACCAGTGATACATCTTATAATATTATATACAAGCAATCACAATGATACAAACACAATAAACAAGTAACCAGACATGAAGCAACAAGCCCTTTATTATTCAGCAAGATATGCAGAAGAGTTACAGATATCTGAAAAGTCTTTGATTATCATGTAGATCGACTCACCAGCCTATTTATAGAATTAACAAACAGTTACATAACTACCTGTCGATTCAACCGACCAACCCGACATGTTATTGGTCAACACAATCCATCGACATATATTACAATTAGTCGTATGGAGGACCTAGTCGGAAGGTCGACTTCGGCTCCTCCAACAGGATGCTATATAACTTTCATTGTTCCCTATCATCAAAAGATCACCCACATATACTACAAGAAACACAACATATCTTCCAACTTTCTTTACAAATAGCGTTGCGTCGTCAAGATTGTAATGTTTGAAATTCATCTTTAGAAGATGCTCGGTTAGCTTTTCATACCATGCTCAAGGTGCTTGTTTCAGGCCATACAAGGACTTGACAAGTTTGCATAGCTTGTGTTCTTGTCCCTTCACAACAAAAACTTTGGGTTGAGACATGAAGACATTTTCTTCAAGTATCCATTCAAGAATGCAGTCTTTACATCCATTTGATGAACTTTCCAACCATTTTGTACAGCTAAGGAAAGTATAGTGCAGATGGTTCCCCATTTTGTTGTGGGAGAGAACGTTTCTTCATAGTCAATTCCTTCTTTCTGTGCATAGCCTTTTGCCATGAGCCTTGCTTTATGTTTGTCAAGTGAGCCATCTGATTTGTATTTGTTCTTGTACACCCACTTGCTTCCAACTGGTTTGGTTCTGACTGGAGGATCAACCAACTTCCAAGTTCCATTCTTTATGAGTGCATCATACTCATTCTGCATGGATTCTTTCCACTCATCATGAGTAGTGGCCTCTTCAAAGGAAGTTGGTTCAACATTAGAAGAAAAATTCAATTCATAATCAAATGAGACATCCATGTCATGACCTGAGTTCTCTGCATTTCCTCCATATTCTTGTCTAGTTGAGCTTCTTGTTCCCATATTTCCTGCTTCATATGCAAAGACATTTTCAAGTGTCTTTGTGGCCCATTTCAGAATCTTCCTTGATGGTCCAGGTTGATCAGTTGGTGGTGCATTCTTCTCTTCTAGATTCAATCTTTCAATCCTTTCGATTACATCGTCCAGTTGAGTTTCTTGTTCAGTTGAAATGGCAGGAACTTCTTCTTCATCATTCTCTTCATGAGGGGTTGTTGGTTTTGCTTCAAATGGAAATTCCATGGATTGATCCAAGATAGGGATCCCCCTTACAATATGTGGAATTTCATTATCACATTCATAATATGTCTTTAGGTGAGAAAACCTCTCCAGACGCTCAAGCTGTCTTTCAATAGACTTGTCATTTTTATTAGTTTCAAGAAAAATGACACCTCTGGAAATAACAAACTTTTTGTTTACCTCATCATAAAGATGATATGCCTTGGATGTTTCTGAGTACCCCAAGAAAATACATCTTCTGCTTCTAGCACCAAGCTTCTTTCTTTGCTCCTTTGGTATTAAGGCATAGCAGGCGGAACCAAAAATTATGAGATGCCTAACCGAAGGAAGATGGCCAAACCACATTTCATGTGGAGTCTTATCTTCTAGAACATGAGAAGGACTTCTATTTCTCAAATATGTTGCGCATAGGACTACATCACCCTAAAACATTAGCTTCACATTCTTGAAAAACATCATTGATCGTGTTGTATTCATTAAGGTTCTATTCACCCTTTCTACAACATCATTTTGTTGGGGATTGTAGGGAACTGTAGTTTGATGTGTAATTCCATGTTTGCAAAGATAGTCTTCACATGCCTTAGATGTATATTCCTTACCATTATCAGATCTGAATGTACCAATACGTACTTGTGCTTGATTTTCTATCAATGCATGAAACTTCTTGAAAGTTTGAAATGCTTCAGATTTTGTTTTCAACAAATACACCCAACCCATTCTACTATAATCATCAATAAATGTCATAATGTACCTATTACCATTTGTAGAAGGAATAGACATGGGGCCACATAAGTCAGAATGAACCAGTTCTAACTCCTTCATAGTCTAATCAATGATTGCACAAAAATTCTCACCACAATCCAAGGGTTGTGCGCCCTTCAACTGCTCATCAAAAAATATATAATATACAAACAATATATAACATATATATGTGAGACCCAAGGTTGTGCTCTCCATTGTTCGCAACCGCCAATATAGTATAATTATATATGTGCAGTAATCTCCATTAGAAATGGGAGAAAGGGCTACACCTTTCAAGAGGGATGGCCTGCTTCAATTGTTTGTCACCTCAAGCAATCAGTATATAAAAACACAACGTTTCCAATGCAAAAGGAGTTGTGTCCTCCCAAGAGGACTGCCATCATGAATACTATAGTGCGTGCATTAAAACAACCATCCAATGGAAATGAGGAGGGAGCTTGGCTCTCCTTAGTAGGATGCTCCTCTCCCTCATTCATCAAGGAACCAAGGTCAATAAAGTGATAATCAGTAATCAGAAACCTACTCTCTATAATTTTCATTGACCAAGAGGATACTACAATAAAAAAAAAACAGAATTCCAAGGATGGAGGAGTCAACTCCCTCGGGGTGGCCACTCCTCTCTGATTCGCTAGAAAACCAAAAGACTAAACTCCCACATAGAACTTCCAACACATAAATAAAGGAAAGGGAAGTAGGAGAGCATGAGTAGCGCTCCTCTCACTAACTCATGCCATCCCTAAAATAAATCAAACAATTAATTAGTAATAAAAGATAATAACAATAAATTGGTTGTAATACAAAAACACCCCACATGCATAAAAGGAATATGAAACCACTATTCCTACAAGTGGCCCATTTCTCCCAAATAGACAATGAGTTACCATCCAAGTGGCATAAGCAGGCTAATACCAACATTCCTCCAATAGGAACCCAAATGCCATAGAGAGCATAAATGCCCACGGATAATTATATCATCTTAATATTAAAAATAATAATGCTATATCATAACATAGTATTAAATCATTATTCATAATATATTATTCCCCTCTAGGAGATAACCATATACTCGTCATTAATTTAATAATGACTTATTATCAACTTACCAATTAACACTCGGATTATTTACTTGCTATCAAGAAAAGGAATAACTTATCTTCTAACATGGAAATCATAGCTTATTAACCCCTTCTTGCTATAGGTTACATGTGTATTAAGCACTCATTTAATGTCCCTTAATAATAATTACTAAGCCTTATTAATAATTGCTAATACTAATAAACCAAGGGTACTAGTACTAGCAATGATAGGACTAACCCTATACTAATATTATTAGTAGAGTAGTCAGCTTATGCCATAGGTCATAGCCACTAACTGTATGTTAGGACACTAGGCTTGTTAGGACACTAACTTCCTGCACCCATGTATACATACAATCTGTATGTTTCCACTCTAGGGGTTATTAGCAAAATAGATGATACTAGTACTACTAATGCTAGTAACGCCTCACTAGCTTCACTAACGAGTAACAGGTCAAGTAGGCTTACCCAAATGTTTCACAAGGCTTCACTAGCCCCTTTCCATTCCCTAGTGGACACCATGCCCCATTCATTACCGTGGTCTTGTACATCCATCCCTATGTCTTTGTTTTCATGTTCATCATTCACATATTACATCACATCACCATGCATTTAGTAACGCATGGTTTAATATCACATGACAATGCTAATAATGCTACAGTGTTCAATGGTGGGTGTCATTGGGGCTTGGCCTTGAGCTCCTCACCACGAACCTTTACATATAAATACATTTTACACTTAACCAAAATTATAGGGCTAAGGATGAGGGGTATTACACATGGGATCATAGGAAACCAGGGAATGAAGGGGGGTAGAAGGTGGATCCTCTAGCTAAGAGAGAGCTTCAAACATGTTGCTAGTGGAAGTAGGTTTTCCTTTTGGGGCCTAATATGTCGAAGGGGCATTTGGTTTTGGTTCCATTTACTTCTTCACTACCTACCACTATTCTTTCTTGTTTGTTAGAGTTGTGATTGGTGTTTCTTTCTTGCAATCTTTTGCAAAGTGCCCATATCCATGGTAGATATTGCATTTGAAGGGTAGCTTCTTGTAGCCTAGCTTTTGAATGTGGATATAGTTGTCTAGGTTGATCTTGATTTATTTTAGGAGGCCTTTCTCCAAATCTACTTCTAAGCATATTTGAGTACAAGTGAACATGCCCAATTTCAGCTCAAATTTGTCAATATATTTACTAAAGGCATTACCAATTGTTCTCGAGTCATTGTTATAGCACATTAAGGGAAGATCCAATAATCTCGCCCAAATTAGGACTATTGATGGTGCATCAATATTTGGATCATAATTAAGTAACCATTTATTGAGATACATTCTCCTTGAGCCCACTATGTAAGGTAATTTTTTGAAGATGGGATCTCTATCTTCCTTTTGCTCAAAGAGGAAAACATTGAATCCTCGACAACTAAAAAGTAAGAGAGTTTTCCCTTGATCAAACAATCCAATCTTTTTGCATCAAGGCATCCATTGATTCAAAGACATCCATAGTCCTATGAATTGGCTAATAAGACCCCTTTTAGCAAAAGCAGGAGCTTTGTATTATGGACTAGTTGCTGGAAGTTTCACCTTGGGGATCACTTCAATATTTTCCACAAATTGAGAGGGATGAGGCTTGGAAATCGACTTCCCCAACCAAGCTATGATGGAAACCGATTCCTTATCCGATGGGGATTCCCCCTTCTTGGATTCATCTTCAAGAGGGCAGCCAACATATCACCAGAGCGAAGACAAAGAGGGTTTCAGCCAGGGGAAATAGAGAATGGATACACGATCCAAGGGAGACCTATTCATTTTCTTCTTTGTTCAAATAAATTTAAGTTCAACTGAAAGAAACAAACAAAAAAATCATGTCAAAGTTTGGGATATACTTCCCTCTATAATCACTATCCTATATTAACTAGGTACCAATCATAACTCTCAGTTATTATCAAATTTAAAATTAAGTTAATTTTTAATATTAAAACTCACATGGGAAGGAACAGTGGCTCAATTAAAATTGGGATTTAAGATTTTAAATTAAAACCTCATATCAACTTTCTATTTTGCTTTTTATTGACAACATTAAAACCATTTGGAACCTCCTAGGTTATCTGGAAGGTGTAATTATTTAACAATCAAATTCATTAAGGAATAAAAGGAACATTTAGGAAGTACCAAGGATATGAAAGATGAGAACTACACTTTAGAAAACTTATCTTCCCTTTGAATTAAGGTTTAAAACTTGAGTTGTAATCACAAGTTAGTCAATCTATGTTTGTGGTGAATGTTTTGAGGCTAAAAAAGTGTAGCAAGATTTGAGTACAAATTCATACGGAAAAAATATGTCAAGAAAAAATCAAGTACGACTAAGAGTAAACATCTTCTAAATATAAAAAATGCATTTTTAATTAAAAAAAATAAACTTATAGATTCCTTATTTATTGAAAATAACTTTGAATATATCTCAAATTTGAAACATATGCATATCATATCATATAAACAATGTTTAGGATGTCATCATCCACATTTAGAACTTCAAAGAAAAATATAAATAACAAAAACAACAAATAATGCATAATAAAATATGCTGCTGTAGTCTTCACCTTTACATTGTTGTGACATTGTTATTTTTTTTTAAATCTATATTTTTTTAAATAATCATATAATTTTTTTTTATAAAAATCTGTATATATAACTTGAATGTGAGTCCCAACTTTTAAAGAAAATTAACCTTAACTCTTAAACTTTTAAATTAGTTAACTTGATAAATGGTAAAAGCAAAAAAAAACTTAAAAGAATAAACTATATTAAAAAATAAAAAAAACCTTAAATAACAAAGTACATTAAAAAGATGGTGATTAATTATATAAATTAATTAAAAATTACATACTCATATTCATTATTCCACATACAAAGCATACAAAACTCATGATAATGTATACAAAATTCATGATAATGTAGTAGAAATTAATTAAAAAATTAAAATACATATTTTTAAATGAGTGTTTTTATAAATAAATAATTTGGCCATGGTAAGATTTGGTCAAGAATTTAGTTGAATATTAGCCCTTCTTTAAACATGACCAGAAGTGTCAGTACTACCAAATCTTGCTACTATAATAGAAACTAAAATCTTGTTTTAAATGCCCAAGCAACAACGTAAAGAAAATAATACGATATTTGCTTGTAAACAGAAATTCCTATCAGCTTGAAGTCTCTCCTTAGAAAAGCTCAAGGATGCCTGAGATATATTGGTTGATGATAAGGTACTTGGGTTTTTGTGATGGAATATGAGATTTTAATTAAAATCTTCGCTTAAGGATAATTTTCAGGAGAATAGAATAACCACGGGTAGTTATCTCAGAAGAGCTAGAATCGTAGGGCAGTTTAAGTTTGAAGCTGAAGTTGTCAAAACAGTCTGAACCTGAATTTATCTACGTCTTCAAAGAATCTTACTTCTAATTGATTTAATCATATCATTTTGTATGAGGGAATTTAGTAAAAAAATAGATTTAAAAAATAGAGTCATCAGTAAGATCCAGGTTCATTTAATAGTTTTTTATATAACTCTACTATTTGTGAAAATTGAATCATTACTGCACTATTTTAAAGATGTGATAGAGAAAACCAGGTGTATGAGCATTATAGTGGTACTGACTTGCACAGTTGCACTATATATTTGTCTGGCCTATGAGCATTATATATATCAAATGTGATATGAATAAGTGATTGAGAATTATTAAAAATTTTACCAGATTAAAGAAATTATATATATATATATATATATATATATATATATATCAAAGTTGATATGAATAAGTGATTGAGAATTATACGAGATTAAAGAAATTAAAAATAAATATATAATAAACGTTTTAATTTTAAAATATATATATTATTGTCTTAAAATTAAGAGTTATATTTTCTATTCTATTCTTTTTTTAGAAACAGGGCTTTTTCTAACGAAAGCATGGCTATGATTAGATATCTAATGTACAAGCATAAGGTAAACAATATAGGGAGCCATAGGTTTCCTAAACTTGCTCTTAACTCCAACCAAAATCACCTTCCCGTGAAGAGGGGATGGCTTAAAGATGCCACTACTTGGTTATTTAAAGTATTAGGGGGTTGACAAAACTAAAATGTCACTCTCCAAATTGTCGATAACATTAAAAACATTTTTCCTTTGTCACTCAAAGAAAAAATGTGGCGTAAGGAAGATTTAGAGGTTAAAAAAAATTTACATTGTTATAAAGATATCTTAGCCCTAACCTTGAGGATCAAAATTATATTTCTATCGAGCTCAAATAAAAAAATTAATATTTCCAAAAATTAGAACGAACTCGCATGAGCTTCATAGTGAAACGGGGCATTGGACAATCCCTAAAACGCCTTGGGGCTAAAATGATTTTCCATTTGTTGGAATCTATGAGCGTTAAAGATGAAAAACACGTGTTCTTAGAGTGTCATGCTTACACCCACATTAGATTTTAGTTCCAAAATCTTTGCTCCAACCCACATTAGATCTCAGTTCCAAAATATTTGCTCCAATGCTAACCTTTCTAACCTTCTAGCTCCTCAAAACTATAGCAAGCTAGGGGCCCTCCTCTTTAAGCTTTTTGAACATAAGAATAATACTTTAAAACAAATCAAGTAATATCTATCTTTTTTTTTCTTTAAAGTTTTATACAACAACAACAACAACAACAACAACAACAACAACACCACCACCACCACCACCACCACCACCACCATCATCATCATCATCATCAATACTTTTTTATAGTCACATTTCCATCCCGAAAATGAAAAATAAAAATTAAATATAATTCTGTTTGTTTTAAATAGCATTATTTAGAGACTCAAAATCATGTTTTTTTGGTAAATTGGAATATTTGAATTTAAGAATCTTTAAATTCTTCTTAACTTTATTAAGAAATGATAAAGATCAAATTTTTTAATGTGTTAACTTTTAAAGAGTATAAAAAATTGAAGTAAAGTTTACATATCAAGGAATTTAATCTATCTCAATCTTTGATAGATATAATTTAATGTTAAGAAAGTTATACGTTAACTTTATATATTTCATTTTATTTTAAATTTAAAATATAAATATTCATTTTTATTATAATTATTTTTTTAATAGTCAATTCTTGTTAGCTTACTTGGTTAAGGGACTGGTATTCGTCAAGGATGTTCCAAAAATCTAATATACTTGAAGGTTGGTGTGGCCCACATCGGGTGTGATCACTAGGTGATTTTGACGGCTTAGATGCCTCTGGGTTGGGGTTTCTCAGCCAATGGTATGGTGTGACCCACAACGAGTGCGATTACCGGGTGATTTTGACGACTTAGATGCTTCTAGGTTGAAATTTTTCAACTAATGATAAAAATGCACTCCCCCGATTAACATTTCTTACCAAAAAAATTTTTTTTTTTAATAAATATTATATTTACCTATAGAAATTGGTTTCACCATTATACTCAATTGCTTATATTAATAACAATATTTTATATTAAGTTTTAGAATGTACTTATTGATTCAATTATTTTATAATTTAATTGCCTTAAAAATATCAAAATTAATGAAATATTAAACATAAAAATGGCTAAATATTAAACATAAAAATCGATAAAACTATGAAATTATTCTCAAATTATGGTTTAACATGAATGAGAATAACCATTATCAAATAGATGATCATAGTGATAACCTCTTTGGAAACATATAATGTTACCATTGATATGTTAGGTTATGGTGGACTTGCCTCACCAACCCGCATGGTATAATAGTTTGGTATATTAAATTTTTAAATCATTTCTCTTGTAATTAAATTCAACTATATAAATAAACATAATTATATATTTTAACAATGACAATATCACAAGAAATTCTTAGTGACATATAAAACCATATACAAAGATTTACTCTAAAGAAATTCACACTGAAAAACTCCAACTCACATTGAGTTGTTGTTGGTGCCTTTTTTTAAGTTCAAGCAATCGTTATCTTATTAGTCCTTGCCAGTTTTGGAATTCCGTTTTATTTTTGCCTTTCAAATTTTTTTTTGCTTGACGTTTTGAATCTTCTTTGTCAAAAACAATTTTGGTAAAAAAATATCCTTCAACAAGTTGTATTAAAAAATATTAATGATGTTTTTTTGTACTAAGGTAATCAACAATTGGATTTGGATTTCGATTATAACTTCGCATCTTTACTATTTGAGCTATCATTATAGACAATCAATGATGTTTTTATTAAAGAATTTAATTTCCAATTAAAAGAGATAACAATATTTTTTTATAAAGAGTTTAATTTGCAATTTAAAGATAACAATAAACTCATTTACCTATGTTTTTAGTTGATCATGTACTCTCAAAATGAAATTGACAACCATAGGAATCAATTTTATAATCACATTGTTACTAAACTAAATAATCATAAATTATTACTAAATTTTAACATAAATCAAATAAATAATTTTAGAATATGAATGGCACATGCATTAAAAGCTTTTAGTAGCAAGAATGTTGGAAGGACGTATAAGTTGTCACTTGGAAGTATTGGAGGTGTACAAAGTGGAATTGGAAGTCTTGGACAACAAAACTGGATTTCCATGTCAAGGTTCCTATATAGGTTGTATTCTTTGTCTAGTAACAAGTGCTAAGAGAGTTCAACATTAAAATAATAAAAACAATTTCATGTTTAAAATAAACAAAATAATTTCATTAAAATCTATTTTTAGATTATTATCAAATTAATCAAAAAATTGAAAAAAACAACTTATCACAAGTCATAGCTACAAGTGGACTACATTCAAGACTAGATTTTTGGAAATGAATGAATTAACAAATATAATCATTACATTAATATACTAGCAGAGCCACTTAACTTGTAGCTGGTGAACATAGCTACTATATATATAGTAGCTATGTTCACCGGCTACAAGTTAAGTGGTTGTGCTAGTATATATATATATATATATATATATATATATATAATTGTTTATTTCGAATTTGGAACCACTACCATAAAATCAATTTGGATAGTAAACTTGTCTCATACTCTAAAAATGAAATTGACAACCATGGGATTCAATTTTATAATCACATTGTTACTAAAACTAAATAATCATAAATTATTACTAAATTTTAACATAAATCAAATAAATCATTTTAAAATATGAATGACACATGCATTAAAAGCTTTTAGTGGCAAGAATGTTGGAAGGACGTATAAGTTGTCACTTGGAAGTATTGGAGGTGTACAAAGTGGGATTGGAAGCCTTGGACAACAAAACCCGATTTCCATGTCAAGGTTCCTATATAGGTTGTAGTCTTTGTCTAGTGACAAGTGCTAAGAGAATTCAACATTAAAATACTAAAAACAATTTCATGTTTAAAATAAACAAAATAATTTCATTAAAATCTATTTTTAGATTATTATCAAATTAATCAAAAAATTGAAAAAAACATCTTACCACAATTCATAGCTACAAGTGGACTACATTCAAGACTAGATTTTTGGAAATGAATTAATTAACAAATATAATCATTACATTAATATACTAGTAGAGCCACTTAACTTGTAGTTGGTGAACATAGCTACTATATATATATATATATATATATATATATTGTTTATTTTGAATTTGGAACGACTGCTATAAAATCAATTTGGATAGTAAATTTGTCTCATCCTCGTGCAATCTACAAAAAACATATAAGCACTAATCCACCCCAAATTCTAAAATATAAACACCTATTAGTATAATAAATTTTTCAAAGTACATGATAATGTAAACTATTTCTTTATTTTTTATTTTTTAATTAATTTTAGTTTTATGATAAACATATTGTAAACTATTTTTTAATTAATTTAAGTTTTGTGATAAATATGTTGTAAACTAAATAAAATTTGTAAATTTAAAACATTTGAATTTGGAACACCATGAGAGGTTGCATCAAATTATCTCTAGCTGCCACTCGAAAACACATTTGTAATAGCGTGTTTTCTTTCCATGCTTATGCGATTTAATGTTTGGGCAAGATTCTCTCGCATCATTCATAATTTTATCAGTTTCAATGTCACCAAAAAAACTCTATGCCTCAATCTTATCACACTTAACCCCATGCCTTCTAGAAGGTAAACACAATATACATAACTGCTTGAGCAACAAATAGCCCTAGCAACCACTGCTCACTGAGCAACAAAGCAGGCTCATAAAATTCAAGTTAGTAGCAACGAAAATGAGATGCCAAAGTTCACAAGAATTTGCCATTTTGACTTACTTTAAAGAACAGAAAAGCAGAAGTGAAGAAATCCCGCATGATTTGAAAATCCTTTACAGTTACAAACAATTGAAACTACAGAAAACTCAAGCCTGCTAATAGAAGTAGTGGAGATAATGCATAAATATATAAAAAAAATAAGACAGTTTGCAGTACTACAACAATGAACTTATATAAGAAATCCTAAAAAATGAACTTATATAAGAAATCCTACAAATCAGAATAGACTATCTTCAAACAAACATTGGAAACAATCAACTTTATCTTAGCAGCCACACTTGTTCTCTTCATGAATTGAAAAAAGACAATAACCTTTAAACTAACCGAATGTAATAATAGATTATTGAAAGTTTTTTAATAAACTAAATAATTTTTGAACTAACCTACTTCATTCTTGGTATTAAAGTTGATTTCTCAATCTTTGAATAATATTGTTGCATCATAAAATATAAGTCCATTTTATGTCGCTGATTTTTCTTTTAACTCTTAAATTTTTTTTTTTTTTTTTTCAATTTTAGTAAATAATTATAAACTTTTATATATTTAATCTTGTTTGTTACAAGGGGTTTCATTAGAAGGCAATATAATACCATGTTTATTCATATTGCGGTATTAAATATTCATGAAAACCTAAAAATTATATTGCTTATATATTAAGGGGCAAAGGTTTTTTTTTTATTTAATGTAACAATACAAAAATACTTTGGGGTCTTTTTTATATGGGTGGGTTGACAAATATCCGCCAAATGGAGATGGCGGGATCACAGCCGGATGAGAAATCGGGTTGAGGCAAAGCTCGGGCTTACCAGTATGCAAGGAAATCGCATCTTGAGGCATGCTTGAGGCCAAGGGTTTCATGGTGAAGTGGGTTTCCAGTCGATCATAGTCGAGAGACAATAGTCATTGACAACCAATTGTTGCCAATAACACTCAGCCAGTTGTTACCAATAGCCTTGGGAGGCTCTAAGCCTTCAGGGGTTGTTATAGGCCCTTGATAGGCCTTGGGGGCTTGAATACCCAACCACTCGTGCCTATTACAGGCCTTGGGAAGTTTAGTTAGCCTCCTAGAGCTTGTTACAGGCCTTGGGAAATTTAGTTAGTCTTCTAGAGCTTGTTACAGGCCCTTGGGGATTGGATACCTAACCCACAATAGGCTTAGTCAGCGATTGGAGAATTGCAACATGCAACCTAAATTTTGTACTATGTGCATTGGCTCTAGTGACATACAAGAATTGATATCCTATCTCTTCATTAGACCATTATTTGTTGCTAATTATAATGATATGTGGTTGAGTAATTGCATTGTGGGTGAAGTAATGTGCATCCACAATTTACATTGAAAGAAGCAAGGTGCATTGTAGAATGCATGTGGGGTCATAAGAGGGGTATCATATCAATATACTAGGTAGAAATATAAAAGGATATAAAAAATGTGAATGAAAAAATTGATACATACAATATCTAGTGAAAATAGGTTTTTTTTTTAAATTGGGAAGGCATATTGGGAGGGGATAGGGGTACTGTTTCATATGCCATGAACAAACGTGCTATGATAGCGGTTTGTTATAATTATATGTAATTTAGGTAACTTTATGATATTCAAATAAGTTCATCTAGTTTAATATCATGTTTAATTTTTTCATATGTAATTAGGTTTATATTTTGTATGTTTGTATTCATTCGTATGGAATCATTCTTTTAAATAGATAGAAATTCATCCACTATATTTGAATTTGTACATGTCAACTTATCATTTTCATCTTAGTTTTTCTCAATAAGTTTGTTCTTATTTTTTTTTTAACACCTTCTTCTTATTGTTTAAATTCTTCAAATATGCAACTAGATTTTTTTATGATTAATTAAACCATAAATTTCTTGTTTAATGTTGTTAAATATCTCTTTAGTGTTATTTTTATTCTCTTCCTTATAAAGAGTTTTTATGTTGTTGAATATCTTTTACTTTTTGTTGAAAGTGTCCAACTACTTTAAGTTGTCTAACTAATTTATCTTATTAATCCAATTTCCTTTGAAATTGAACAATTTCTTCATCTTTACCAACAAAAACTTTATTCAAATTCAACACTTTTTCTTCATCTTTACCAACAAAAACTTTATTCAAATTCCACACTTTTTCTTCATATAAAGTTGCTACATTTTACACAAATTCTTATAATGTTATTTTCTTTATATTATGGAAAATTATTAATTTGTTTTTTATTTAATAAAAAAAACTAAATACTTTTATCCAAACCTAACTTATAATTATCAATCATCCACAACTTCTATTTTCCAAAAAACACTTCTCTCAATGGAAGCACTCATTGCTTTTATTTAACCTATAATCCTCAATCAACACTTGTAGATCCTTTTAGGTCATAACCTTTTTCTTCCAAATATAATTTTATTTTTAGTTTTCAAATTAAATCAAAATTTATAAAAATAATGTTTTTCCTTTATGAGTACAACACTTCATATAATATTCAAGTATTGTTATTACTATGTTCAATTTTTGTTATGTAGTTCAATTAAGTTCCTTATACAATTGTGTTTCTGAATTCAATTGCTGCTCTGCGTATACTGTATAGTTGTCCAAGAGCGTTTATTCTTAACAGGCGGCGAATCTTTCACGGATTGAAAACTTATAAGCAGCCTAGTTTGGTTTACTTGGAATCTTTCGTTGTTTGAAAAAATATAAGTAGGCTGATCTTGTTTAGTTGTTTAAATATATATGTTGACCAATGTAATCTCTTGGGATTACTGTTTTCTTGGTTAAGTGTTAGTTACATTAGTATTGAATTGTCAAGTATGTAACATATATACACTAATGTGTAATATGAAATCAATAGTTCAGCCTTTTGTGCTTGTAACTCTTAGGAACATGCACCTGCAAGGAATTGAGCTGGACATTAAGATAAATGAATTATGGAAGTGTTTGAACAAGATTCTTTAGTGGAGACACAATGAGACAAAGAATATAGTCAACCACAAAGATGAGTTGACTAAGGATACTATTGAAAACAAGGTAGGAGGACGAAAACAACATCATCAGATTTGGGATCCACTAGAACATCCTATCTTTGAAGACGAAGATGAAAGAAATAGGCCTAAGCAGGCTAATCAAAGCTAATTTAGTTTTTTAGTTTTTGAAATTTTGTTAAGTATTTGTAAGTTTGGCTAAGACATAGACTAGCAAGCATTTGCATTTTAGCAGTATTAGACTATTAGACTATTATAATTAAGAGGGAGTGTTATTAAAGAATGTAACTTTAAGAGTGACATGATGGATTTCCATTAATTTTGTTTCTGGATAATATTGTTGATTGGTGTGGTTGTAGATGGCCTGCGATAACTAAAACTCAAATTGCCCCGCTTTTACGACGATTTGTTCTCTAGATCCAGTTATAAAAACAGGCGGAATCGTAGTTCCACCCCATTTACTGTGGAACTATGCCCTTAGGGGTTTTGGCCCATTTTAAGACGACCCAGATCGTCGAAATTCCAAAACAATAAAGAGAAGAGGTGAAACTGTGCCTCTCCCAAAAAAATTCCGTCGCCCAACAGGGGGCGATTTGAGTGCCAATTATCACACTCCATTGTAAATTTTCAAGTTTGAGTGACAGTAAAAAGTTGCTGACCGTGAAAAGAATTGTGGTCATGGAAGCAGTTGGTTGACAGTGAAGTGATATTTTTAGAGACCTCCATTTAATTTGTTTATGGAGTAGGTTAAAGTGTACATAAAACGTTTTTGGGGATTTGTTCTCACAATGTTTTCATCGGAATTTAAAGTCTACAACTTCATCTTCGTTAAGTTGAAATTGCAATTTCATGTGATTTTGAAATCTTAATGAATTCAAAAATCAAAATTGCACTACTCTTTTATTTACCAGATTCCAAATAGAATGGGTCGTTTTTGTGAGTTTATAAGCTCAATGTTTCTAGGTAAATTTGGTGGGTGTAGGTTTTCATGCTCTTGATAGATCGGTGGAAGTTCAACAATTATATTATTACTGCATTACGAACAAACAACAAAATCCCTAAAATGATGTTCTCCCGTACTTGGGATTTTAAAAACCGAAAGTTTATGGTTAGATCGGGGGAAGTTTATGTCATTGAGCGATCTAATTTGTCTCCCACTTTGCTAGTCGAAAGCTGAGCAGATGGAAATGGAATTTGATTGAAGGAATAAATGTATATTCATGATTTGGAATTGGAATCAGGCTTCAAATTTGAAGCCTTCAGTGCCCGTCAAAGGCACTTTTACTCGTCATAGAAGGCCAGATCCAATTTTACCCTGCAAATAAAATTTAATTTCATTTTGAGTCCATCAATAATGAAATTAGGTTGAATTGTTAAAATCTGCAACTGAAGGGAAACTCCAAATTTTTCCCGTCCTGGGGTTATTAGTGGTTCGGAGTCTCGGACTCAGGAGTCAGGACTCAGCGGCTGATGGTGGCAGAATGTTTCATAGTGTCAAAAACTCCATGTGGTTGGTGGAGCCGTGGAGGCACGGATGTAGCTCCACATACTTCTGTTTGCTACATAAAAAACATGAAACACAGACATGCAATGCGTGACCCGTCACCCATCCCAGCTGGAATTGGAATTTGGCAAATGCGAGCTCGGTTAGTACTGTTACTGTAGCCTGTAGGTGACACTGGTGACCAGACATGCTGTAGCCTGTCAGCCTTCATGTGAAGGAGTTATGGTGGACTGGTGGAGTAATGTGAAAGTAATTAATTTTACCAAATTACCGGCCTAGATTCTCAATTTCCCACCATTTTGTTCAATACTTATTACTCTTCGTAATAAAAAATTAATTTAAATTTAAAAAACATATCAATTATTTTGAAAAAGCCTCGACTCTGCGAAATTGCGAATAACATTCAGTGCATGTAGGGTTTGAACGCCCAAATGTAGCAGGCTGAGGAGTGAGGGCTCAGAGTAGCTCGACTTTGCAAATAACATTCAGTGCGGGATACAGAGTAGGGTTTGAACGCACAAATGTAGCAGGATGAGGGCTCAGGGCAGCTCGACTCTGCGAATAACATTCAGTGCAGGAGTCCAAGACAAATTTGTTTGAATACAGAGTAGGGTTTGAACGCCCAAATGTAGCAGGCTGAGGGCTCAGGGCAGGCTCCTTGGCCTCTTACGAACTCCACAGTTGATTGGGAACTTGTTCGGACTCGAATCGATATGACTTCAACGTAGCAGTTTGTTCCAAAGAAAATGGTGCATTCTGCAGTTTTTTGAGAGAATTCGGTCAGGTAAAGAGTTTTTGGCAGAAAATTAATCAAGCTTTGGTTTGATCGTTTTTTAGCATTGTTTCAAGCTATTATATAGTTTGAGATTGTTTTTCTGTGCATGGTTTGCAGGATTCACGGAGTTATAGCGTAACAAGATTGACAATTCTGCCTCAGCGTTAAGTAGTTGTCAATTTTCACATCATTTTCGTCTTGGGTTGTTGGCGAATGGAGAGTTCGGCGAATCTGCAATGGCAATTTGGCATTGTAAATGGACAAATGGACAAACAGCTATGACTATACAGAGGTATGCCAAGCAATTTTGTATTTGCTGCTTCATACACATTTTCAATTATAGTAATCTGGTTAAAATAGGAAGAATGTAATTTGCATGATTTGTTTCCCTAAAAAAATGCTTTTTAGCTTTCTATTTCTCTACTGTTCATTTATGAATTGTTTCCCTGCTGTTCATTTATGATTTGTTTCCCTAAAAAAAGTTGTTCATTTATGAATTGTTTCTCTGCTGTTTATTTATGATGTGTTTCCCTAAAAAATGCTTTCTAGCTTTCTGTTTCTCTGTTGTTCAACCAAAACGCAGATTGCAGAACTATTACAATATTATTCAGAAAACCCAGAAATTATGTTTTTTTTTACTGTCTCTTGCACTAAAATAAAAACCCATAAATTATGTTCTTTTACTGTCTCTTGTACTAAAATAAAAACCCAGAAACCTAGGATAAGCAGAGTAAAATAAAACTCTATTTGAAGTAAAATAAAATTTACAGTAGTATAAATTAAACATGTGCAAGTTACAAGACCTCCTAGAGTCCTATATGAATGACTATAGCCCAGGAAACAACTAAGTCAACATGTGCAAGTTACATCCTCTTTTTGTCTAAACTCTAGATAGAACTCTAGATCATTGATATAACCTAGGTATTTGGTTCCTAATTTATTTATACATTGTTAAAGGCTTTTAGAGATAAAATGTTTTTATTTGATTGTGCCACCCTTTGAGCAAGATTTTAACCATTCTTTTGAAGTATAAATTATGGTCTCTAACTAATCCTTCTCCTCATCCCTTCCCGACCCGTCTTCACACTATAATTATCCTACATTACCTTCCAAATAACTAATCCTTCTCCTCATCCCTTCCCGACCCGTCTTCACACTATAATTATCCTACATTACCTTCCAAATACCCTCTTCTTAATAGGTCATTCCTAGCTTCCTCATCTTATGTGACCTATATGGCTCCAACTATTCCTCCACTTGCTTATATGGCTCCTCACCTTTCATTATCCTTATAGCAAAGAAGGATGAAAGGCACTTAGTGGCTAACTATCATGCTCTCAATAAATTTACTATCCAAAACTGATATTCACTAACTTGAAATGATGATATGTGGAACCACCTCAAGGGTGACACACACTTTACCAATAATGAAATTTTGATGTACTACTACATTTTCAAATGAAAAGAATGATTTATTTTTACATGTTAGCATTGAAGGGTTCGATATCTCGTAGACCTTCAAAGTGAAATGCGACCCTACCCTTCAAATTTGATCCCTGATTGGAATTGATTGAAGGAATAAATGTATATTCATTTTCTTTGTACCTTTCCAAGGAAAATCACATCATGTTGAAAAACAGGTTGATATGTTAATTAGCATGTACGATGAGGTTTGCATTTCAACATTGCATTGTATTTGGTATTCAATCGACAATGCATGTGTCACGTGGGGTTGCAGGTTATAGTCAAATCAAGTTGCTTGGCATTTAAGTTCTCAATGGTATTTGCTGGAATCGATAGATAATGAATTGTTAAAATGATTTACAATTTTCATTTTAATCATTTAGAGATATAAAATTGAGTTAAGATGGGTTGAGTGGTGGGGTTTTTATGATTGATTTGATGGAGACCTAAATATCAACACTATACGGGTTTTAAGGTCCCTCAAAACTAAGTGTCTTCTACGGTGATAGTTTTATTTTTGTTGGGAAAACTTTAATACTAACATTAAGGCTATATGGGTTTTAAGGTCCCTCAAAACAAAGTGTCTTCTACGGTGATAGTTCTATTTTTGTTGGGAAAACATCAATATTAACATTAAGGCTGTATGGGTTTTAAGGTCCCTCAAAACAAAGTGTCTTCTATGGTGATAGTTCTATTTTTGTTGGGAAAACTTCAATACTAACATTAAGGCTTGTTCATGTTGGTAATCAAGTCTGTAAAATGAATAATAAATAACAATAATGAACAAACATAAAACACATCTAAAACAAAGATTTTAACGTGGTAAAACCCCAACACTTGGGGAAACATCCACCCGGCAAAGTATTGGCATCTTATTCCTTTCAATAACGAAGATTACATACAAGGTATTCCTCATCCACCTATTCTCCTCAGTTACATTCTCTCCTCTCCAAGATTACATATAAATATATGGATTGGAAGGAGTTACGTATATGAAGAACTACCACCGGTTAGAGGAACTACCAACCAACCAATGGTTAGACAAACCATTTTTAGTTATTGTTATTGTTAATTAGTTGTCACAATTTTAACAATCTCCACCTTGACAACAAATCGTCTAATACTTTGCCGGAAACTATTCATCACTTCTTTTTCAAACCAAGAGAAGCCACACACCATCTTAGTTTCTCTAACAACACTGGTTTTGTAAACATGTCTGCAGAATTTTCTTGAGTATTGTTAGAAATAGTAATTACTTCAGTTAAGTTAGCTTTTACTTTAGTTCATATTTTGACGTTCAGTTAATAAATGCAACAACATGCTTTTCATGCATACAAAAGCTAGGTCAGAGTTTTTAGGGTTTCCATAAGTGTCTAAATACACATTACATTTTGGTTTGTACTACATTAGTTGATCTTCCGTTTATGAATAAAGATTGAAGAGTCGTAGCTCATTCTGCATTATCTTTTGTTTATTTCTGCCTCCAACCTTCAGTTTGGTATCAGAGCTTAGGAGACGATCAAATTTGAAGCATACATTTTCGGAGAAGCCAAAGCCATAGCTTTGAATAATTTTACAAAAAAAAATTGCAGAAATTATCACGCCCTCCTTATAGGCCAAAGCACGACAATTTAGGGAGATACAAGTAAAAAAATTTGGGAATTATGACGGCCTCTCTATAGGCCAAAGCGCGATAATTAGTGAATACCCGCGACAATTAGGGCAAGAGCCGTAGCTCATTATGCATTATCTTTTGTTTATTTCTACCTCCAACCTTCAGTTTGGTATCAGAGCAAGAAGGAGATAATTTCTTTTACGAGAGAGATATTTTCTCCATTATTCCATGAGAGTGATTTTTTTTTTTACTTTCACGAAGTTATTTTCTTTTACAAGATTCTTTGAGTAAGAATTTTTTTTATAGGAGAAGATATTTTCAAAATTCCTTTTTATTTAAGAGGGAGACATTATTTTTTTGAAAAAGGAGAGGAAGGAGATTGTTTTGAAAAGGCCAGTGAAAGACTCCGCATCGTTTATGGCTTCTAGCAGTCACAATCAATCTCAGATTTCTCCTCTTACAGGAAAAAAGGACTATGATGTCTGGGCCATGAGGATGGCAGTTTATCTCAGATCAGAAGATGTGTGGAAATATGTCATGAATGGTTATTCCGAACCAGTAGATGACGCATATTTTCAAGCCCTTTCAAACGCCGAAAATGATGTCTTGCGAGCGCACAGGAAGAAGGATGCAAGAGCACTGCATCTCATTATGAACACTTTGGATAACTGCGTATTTCCAAAAATAGCAGCTTCTTTACATGCCAAAGCAACATGGGATACCTTGGCGACCAGTTTTCAGGGTGCTGGTAAGGT
Source organism: Larix kaempferi (assembly GCA_027924585.1). NCBI lineage: Eukaryota > Viridiplantae > Streptophyta > Pinopsida > Pinales > Pinaceae > Larix > Larix kaempferi. The sequence continues at coordinate 4,441,954 of BSBM01000519.1, forward strand.
ACAAACAGCTACACTCCAAAACCTAAGAAGAGATTTTGAAGATCTAAAGATGAAAGAATCGGACTCAGTAGATTCTTTCATGACCCAAGTCATGGGGATTGTTAATCAGTTGAATACCTATGGTGAAAAGATCAAAGATCAAAGGGTAGTCGAAAGGGTTCTGAGATCCCTACCCCACAAATTTAATCCAAAAGTTGTAGCGATTGAAGAAGCAAAGGATCTGAGTACTCTCTCTATAGACGAGTTGATTGGATCTCTACTTTCATACGAGTCCGGAATCAACAGGAATGAAGAGTCCTCTATGGAGAATGCTTTCAAAGCACATGTCTCATTCTCAAAAGCTAGAGGAAGAGGCAGAGGCAGAGGAGGATCAAGAGGAAGAGGCAAAAGTGGCCGAAGTAATGGCAATGGAGATCAAGATCACCATCATAACCATGAAGGCGGGAACTACGACAAAAAAAGGTCAGATAAACCTAATATTAAGTGTTATTATTGCAATAAATTTGGGCATTATGTTCATGAATGTAGAAAGAAAAAGTCTGATCAAGCAAATCATAATGCTAATGTGACTAATACCTCTAAGGATAAAGAAGATATGTTATTTCTTACATGTCATGCTGCACATGAAAGCCCAAAGGGACTTTGGGTTTTAGATAGTGGTTGCAGTAACCATATGACAGGTGATAGAGGTCTAATTTCAGACCTAGATGGATCAGTGAGGACAGAGGTCAAATTCGGCACAGATGAGGTAGTTCAAGTTCTTGGCAAAGGAGTGGTCAACATTCTGACCAAACAAGGCCAACAAAAGACAATCACAGATGTATATCATGCTCCAGGATTGAAACATAATCTGCTTAGCATTGGACAACTTACTGAAAAGAATTACATACTTGTCTTTGATGGATCAGACTGTGAAATTTATGACAAACCCCCAAATAGACAGTTGATCATCAAAATACAATTGACTAGGAACAGGATGTATCCACTAGTCATGAATTGCAGTAGCAAGGTAACCTCTTTTGCTCAAAAATCCACTTGCATGGATGATTATTGGTTATGGCATTTTAGATATGGACATCGTCACTTTGGTGGACTCAATTTTTTGCAACAGAAAGAGATGGTAAAAGGATTACCCCCTATGAAGGAGCCAGAAAGTAGTTGTGAGTGTTGCATCATTGCAAAGCAGTACATGGATAGCTTTCTTAAAGGTATGTCTCCAAAGGCACATGCACCTCTAGAAATTATTCATACTGATATGTGTGGACCAATGCAAAAACAGTCAATTGGTGGAAGCTATTATTTTCTTACATTTATTGATGATTTCAGTAGAAAAACATGGATGTATTTCCTTCGTCATAAGTCTGAAACTTTTGGCAAGTTAAAGGAATTTAGGGATCTGGTTGAAAAACAGAGTGGTTATCAACTCAAAGTATTGAGATCGGATGGAGGGGGAGAGTATGACTCAAAGGAATGTCATGATTACTGCAAAAATCATGGAATCAAGAGGCAATTCACTACAAGATATACACCTCAGCAGAACGGTATTGCAGAACGCAAGAATAGAACCATCATGAATATGGCAAGGAGCATGCTGAAAGGAAGAAATTTGTCCCATGAATTTTGGGGAGACGCAATGGCTTGTGCTGTTCATGTGATGAACATATCTCCCACCAAAATTGTGAAGAACAGAGTACCAGAGGAAGCATGGACAGGTATGAGTTGTAATGTTTCTCATTTCAGAATATTTGGTTGTGTTGCTTATGCTCATGTTCCTAAACAACTAAGAAAAAAGCTATACGACAGGAGTGAGAAATGTATATTTCTTGGATACGGTGAACAAACTAAAACCTACAAGCTGTATAATCCTATTACCAAAAAGGTTATCCTCAATAGAGATGTTTTGTTCAAGGAGGAAGAGTCATGGAATGGAACCATAGACAAGGGTGTGGGAGCTGCAATACCCCAACCAGAAGATGGAGAAGAAGAGGAGTTGATTGGACAATAGGGTCCAGTAGCATATTAACTAGTATCATCTTCCCCAGTAGCAAATACTCCAGAAAGAACACCTAGAAACTCAATTCGAGGTGAAACATCAAGCCCGCAATCAGGTAATGAATCTGATAACAGTAATAGAAAGACTAGAAGATTGGAAGATATTTATGATGAATTGGATGCAAATACCAATTATGTTTTTATTGCTAGTGAACCTGTGTTTTATGAAGAGGCTGTAAAACAAGAGCATTGGGTAAAAGCCATGGACGAAGAGATAGATTCCATTGAGAGAAATGATACATGGGATTTAGTTGACCTGCCAAAGAATAAGAAACCCATTGGTGTGAAGTGGGTCTATAAGACCAAACTCAATGAAAAAGGTTAGATTGATAGGTACAAGGCAAGGTTAGTAGCAAAAGGTTTCTCACAACAACCAGGAATTGATTTTGGAGAAACGTTTGCACCAGTGGCAAGATTGGACACAGTAGGAGAAGTCCTAGCAATTGCAACCCATAAAAAAATGGAAAGTGTATCAGATGGATGTCAAGTCGACATTCTTGAATGGAATTCTTGAAGAAGAAATTTATGTGGAGTAGCCACATGGGTATGAAATAAAAGAACATGAAGAGAAAGTTTACAAGTTGAAGAAATCTCTATATGGGCTCAAGCAAGCTCCAAGAGCTTGGTACAATAGAATTGATTCTTATCTTATCAAAAATGGTTTTAGCAGAAGCAGTAGCAAACCAACACTTTACACAAAGGTAATTCAACAAGGACAGATTTTGATTGTTTGTTTATATGTTGATGATATGATTTTTACAGGTGACCTGTCAATAGATGAGTTCAAGACAGCTATGAAGAAAGAGTTCGAGATGACAGACCTTGGATTGATGAAGTTCTTTCTTGGCTTAGAAGAAGAACAATCACAAAAAGGTATATTTATCTCTCAAAATAAATATGCTAATGATGTTCTTAAGCGATTTAGAATGCATAATTGCAAAACGACACCTACACCAGTGGCAACAGGTACAAAGTTGAGCAACGAAGATGACAGTCCCAATGTAGATCCAACACTATTTAAGAAACTTGTAGGAAGTCTCATGTATCTCACAGCTATGAGACCATATATTATGTTTGTTGTAAGCTTGATTTTGAGGTTCATGGAGTCTCCCAAAGACTCCCTTTGGCAAGTTGGCAAAAGGATCTTACAATATGTTACAAGGACTTCAAGCTATGGAATTTTATACTCAAGCACCGAGTATGATGTTTTGATAGGTTTCACTGACAATGATTTTGCAGGAAGTTTGGATGACAGGAATAGCACTTCCGGTCATGTTTTTCATCTTAGATCAGGTGTGATTTCATGGGCATCCAAGAAGCAACCCATTGTGACACTTTCATCAGCAGCATGTCAAGCATTCTGGTTACGCAGAGTTTTAGAAGGTATTCAACAGAAACAAGAAGGACCAACCACAGTCTATTGTGACAACAATTCAGCAATCGCTCTATCCAAGAACCATGTTTTTCACCAGAAAAGCAAGCACATTGATACCGGATATCACTTCATAAGAGAACTTGTGAACAATGGTGCAGTTTGTGTTGAGCATTGTAAATCGATTAATCAATTGGCTGACATATTCACAAAGCCATTAGCAAAAGATATTTTTGAAACCCATAGAAATAATTTAGGCATTGTAAAAGCTGTAGTGGTTAGCAATAGTAATTAAGAGGGAGTGTTAGAAATAGTAATTAATTCAGTTAACTTAGATTTTACTTTAGTTCCTATTTTGGCGTTCAGTTAATAAATGCAACAGCATGCTTTGCATGCATGCAAAATCTAGGTTAGAGTTTTTAGGGTTTCCATAAGTGTTTAAATACACATTACATTTTAGTTTGTACTACATGAGTTGATCTTTTGTTTATGAATAAAGATTGAAGAGCCATAGCTCATTCTGCATTATCTTTTGTTTATTTCTGCCTCCAACCTTCAAGTATGAACTTTTTTCAAATCTACTCCACCTTCACTAATGGCTTGTCTTACAAAATGATATTTTACATCATAATGTTTAGTCTTGCTATGATAAATAGGATTTGTAGCCAAATGTATAGCACTTTGGCTATCACAGAAAACAGGCACACTATTCTGCAACTTTCCAATTTATTCAAGTAGACCTTTCAGCCAAATCGCCTCTTTGCAAGCATGTGAGGCAGCAATGTATTCAGCCTCCGTAGTGGATAAAGCAATTGTTTCTTGAAGCTTTGACATCCAACTTATATCTCCACCTGCAAGAGTAAAAACATATCCAGAATTAAACCTTCTCTTGTCCAAATCACCTACAAAATTTGAATCAACAAAACCGCATATATAATCACTATTATTATTAAAAGTGATACAATAGTCACTTGTGCCTCTTAGATAACGAAGCACCCATTTCACTGCATTCCAATGTTCTTTTCCGTATTTGCCATGTATTTACTGACAACACCTACTGCATGTGAAATATCAGGTCTAGTACACACCATCGCATACATTAAACATCCTACTGCATTGGCATATGGAACACGAGACATATAATCCTTTTCTTTGTCATTACTAGGACATAAACCTGAAGAAAGCTTAAAATGGGAAGCTAACAGAACATTCACAGGTTTTACCTTATTCATTTCGAATCTTACAAGTATTTTCTCAACATACTTCTCCTATGAAAAACTAAGCTTACCATTTCTTCTGTCTCTGTGTATTTCAATACCCAAAATTTGTTTTGTAGCTCCAAGATCTTTCATATCAAATGCCCTGGCCATCTAAGCCTTCAACCTGTCAATCTCGTTCATGCTTTTACTCACAATAAGCATATTATCAACATACAATAATAAGATAATGAATATGTCATCCAACCTTTTGAAGTACAAACAATGATCATACTCACTTCTAGTATAACCGTGGCTCACCATGAAAGAATCAAACTTCTTGTACCATTGCCTGGGTGACCGTTTCAGGCCATACAATGATTTTTTGAGCTTGCAAACTAATTTTCCTTTACGATGCTGCACAAAACCCCATGGTTGTTCCATAAAAATCTCCTCATCTAAATCTCCATGTAAAAAAACAGTTTTAACATCTAGTTGCTCTAACTCCAAATCAAGCAATGCAACAAGTGCTAACACAATACGAATAGATACAAGCTTAACAACTAGTGAAAAAATCTCATGATAATCAACACCTTCCATCTGATAATACCATTTTGTGACCAATCTGGCTTTGTATCTTTCAATCTTACCATCAATACCTTTCTTCAACTTGAAGACCCACTTACATCCAACAACTTTTCTATCTTTGGGAAGTTCAACCAAATTCCATGTCTCGTTCTTGTTTAGAGAATCCATTTCATCTTCCATAGCCATCTTCCATTTAGCATTATCATCACAATCAATGGCTTCCTGAAAACAAGAAGGGACTCCATCATCAGTAAATAAAGCAACAGACGAAACAAAATCTATATACCTTTTAGGAGGATTTCTTTCCCTCGTAGACCTTCTTGGTGTAGGTGGTGTAGGTTGTGGATTTTCCACAATTTCTTCATCTTCTATGACTTCTTTATCACCAGAAAATTCTTCTTGTTTCTTTAAGTCATTAGAAGACGGAAACTTCAACTGAACTAGTTGTTTTGATGGTACCTGTTCCTATTCCACATCAACTTTTACATTTTCTGATTTAGTGAGAGAAGATTCATAAAAATTTACATCTCTGCTAATGACAATTTTATGGGTAGTAGGATCCCACAACCGATAACCTTTCGTCACATCATCATATCCTACAAAGATGCACTTCTTTGATCTGGGGTTTAACTTAGAACGCTGATTTTTAGGAGTAAGTGCATAAGCTTCACAACCAAAAATTTTCAAATTTGAATAACTATAAGGATGACAAGTCCATACCTCTTCCAGAATTTGACAATTTATTTTGATTGAAGGTGATCGGTTTATTAAATAACAAGCAGTAGAAACTGCTTCTGCCCACAACTCTTGACCCAAATTAGCATCACTGAGCTGCACCTTGCTCTCTCTAGAAGAGTCATGTTCATGCGTTCTGCAACGCCATTTTGCTGAGGAGTGTATACATTTGTTTTATGTCTTACGATCCCTTCTTCTTTGCAAAACTTTTCAAACTCTAAAGAAGTAAACTCACCTCTGTTATCCATTCTTAAGCACTTGATCGTCCTACCAGTTCTTGTTTCAACCATAACTTTAAAACGTTTGAAAGTATCAAACACATCAACCTTTGTTTTTAAAATATAAACCCAAACCTTTCTTGAAAAATCATCAACAAACAACAAAAAATATGTTGCTCCGCCATAGGAAATAGTAGAGGATGGACCCCATACATCAGAATGTATGTAATCAAGTACATCAAAAGATGATAATTAATTACATAAATTAATTAAAAATTGCATACTCATATTCACTATTCTATAGGGTACAACCTGAAGCATATGATAATGTAGTAAAAATCAATTAAAAATTAAAATGTATATTTTTAAATGAGTGTTTTTATAAATAAATAATTTGGTTATGATCAAATTTGTTCAAGAATTTAGTTGAATATTATCCATACTTTAAACATAACCTGAAGTGTCAATACTACCAAATCTTGTTACTATGATAGAAACTAAAATCTTGTTTTAAATGCCTAAGCAACCACATAAATAAGATAATATGATATTTGCTTGAAAATATAAATTCCTATCATCTTGAAGTCTCTCTTTAGAAAAGCTCAAGGATGCCTGGGATATATTGGTTGATGATAAGGTACTTGGATTTTTGTGATGGAATATGAGATTTTAATTTAAAATCTTAGCTTAAGGATAATTTTCAGGAGAATGGAATAACCACGGGTAGTTATGTCAGAATAGCTAGAATCGTAGGGAAATTCAAGTTTGAAGCTGAAGTTGTCAAAACAGTCTGAACCTGAATTTCTCTAGGTCTTCAAAGAATGTTACTTCTAATTGATTTAATTATATCATTTTGTACGAGGGAATCTAGTAAAAAAATAGATTTAAAAAAATAGAGACATCAGTAAGATCCAGGTTCATTTAATAGTTTTTTATACAACTTTAGTATTTGTGAGAATTGAATCATTACTGTACTATTTTAAAGATGTGAAAGAGAAAACCAGGTGTATGAGCATTATAGTGGTACTGACTTGCACAGTTGCACTATATATTTGTCTGGCCTATGAGCATTATATATATCAAATGTGATATGAATAAGTGATTGAGAATTATTAAAAATTTTACCAGATTAAAGAAATTATATATATACATATCTCAAAGGTGATATGAATAAGTGATTGAGAATTATTAAATTTTTTACGAGATTAAAGAAATTAAAAATAATTAAAATTTGGTTTTTTAAAATTTACTTTTTTCATTAGTAAGAATTTATATTCCTATCATATCTATACACAATATTCCGAATTTCGCTTATGGAAATGTCAATATGACCTAATTATGCTACTATGGTTTAAATGTAATATTTGTATGGAAATTTAGTTAAGTGTTGTGTTTTGATGTGGGGAGATATCTAAAAATTCAACATCCTGATGTAGTTATGTTTTATTGGGATTTTGATGGTAGAAATGGATTCATCAGCCTCAAGAACTAGACATACCCAAAATTCTAGAATTTTAGACTACCCATTTAATTTAAGGACTGTCCAAAGAATTTTAGACTACCCATTTAGTTTAAGGAATAGTAGCATAATTCGGGCATTTCACTTACAATTCAGTTTCAAGTACGAAAATTCGAAACAAATTCAAATATTCGGTGTAATGGAAAATTAAAGTTTGAAAACCAATTTAAAGAAAACAAACTTAAACACTATAAAAAATAAATATCATTCTCTTTATACTTTCTTATTAAAATAATTATTAATAATTAGTTGCCGTCACTCACACTTGCCATATGGCAGGTTGTTGAATTTTTTTTTGTTTTGTTTTTTAAATATATTTGATTTTATAATACTTGATTAAAAAATATTATATATAAGCACTCTGTTTTTATTGGTACTAGATTTTTTCATTACCTATTTTTTCCTTATCGAAGGAAATGTATTTTCATTTTCTCTGTGCTTTTCCAAGACAAATTACATCATATTGAAAAAGAGGAGATGCAAACTGATTCGAGGAAGAAATGTACATTCATTTTCTGTACATTTTTAACCCAAATTCATGATGTAAAAAACAGGTTGATATGTTTAATGAGCATGAACGATTAGGTTAATGCATAACTCAAAATGAAGATAGAAAGGTGGTATCAATAAGTGATTGAGAATTATTAAAATCTTTAAGAGATTAAAGAATATATCTATATATATATATAAAAGTTGGTATGAATAAGTGATTCTAAAGATTTTAAAGTATATATATATATATATATATATATATATATATATATATATATATATATATATATTTTGGTATGAATAAGTGATTGAGAATTATTAAAATTTTAAAAAGATTAAAGTAATTAAAAATAAATATATAAAAATTTCAATTTAAAAAATATATATTATTGTCTTAAAATTAAGAGTGTTATTTTCTATTCTATTCCTTTTTTAGAAGCAGGGTTCTTTCCAACCAAAATCACCTTCACCTCAAGTGGAGATGGCTTAAAGATGTCACTACTTGGTTATTTAAAGTATTGGGGGGTTGACTAAACTAAAATGTCACTCTCCAAAATGTTAGTAACATTAAAAATGTTATTCCTTTGTCACTCAAAGAGAAAATGTGGCACAAGGAAGATTTAGATGTTAAAACAAAATTATCCTTCTATCTTAACGAGCTCAAAAAACATTTTTTCTTAGAGTGCCATGCTTACACCCACATTAGATTTTAGTTCCAAAATATTTACTCCAACCCACATTAGATCTCAGTTCCAAAATCTTTGCTTCAGTGTTAACCTTTCTAACCTTCTAGCTCCTCAAAACTATAGCAAGCTAGGGGCCCTCTTCTTTAAGCTTTTTGAACATAGGAATAATACTTTAAAACAAATCAAATAATATCTATCTTATAGACCAAATTTGATCTCACTCGCATTAAAGATCATCATTATCATCATCAATCATCATCATCATTATATATATATATTACACTTTTATAATCACATTTTCATGGACAAGTCAAAATAATCTAAATGAAAAATACAAATTAAATATAATTCTATTTTTTGAAATTTTGTTTGTTTTAAATGACATTAATTAAAGACTCAAAATCATGGTGAATTGGAATATTTGAATTTAATCTCTTCCTTATAAAGAGTTTTTATGTTGTTAATTTTTATTTTTTATTTTTTTGAAAATGTCTAACTATTTTATGTTGTTTAACTATTTTATCTTAATAATCCAATTTACTTTGAAATTGAACAATTTCTTCATCTTTACCAACAAAAACTTTATTCAAATTCCATATTTTTTCTTCATATAAGATTGTCACATTTTACACATAATCTATATCTTATGATAAAAGAATTTTTTCATAACAAAATTGTAAATTCTTGTAATGTTATTTTCTTTATATTATGAAAAAATATTAATTATTTTTTTAATTTAATAAAAAAAACTAAATACTTTTATCAAACCTAACTTATAATCATCATTCATCCATAACTTCTATTTTCAAAAAAAACTTCTCTTAGTAAAAGCACTCATTGCCTTTATCTATATTTAACCTATAATCCTTAATCAACACTGGTAGATCCTTTTAGGTCATAACCCTTTTTTCCAAATATTATTTCTAAAATTATAATTAATTAAACAATTTAAAATTAATATTATATTGCTTGTTAATAATAATTTCTATTTTTATTTTTAAAATAAAATCAGAATTAATAAAAATAATGTTTTTCCTTATGAGTACAACACTTCATATAATATTCAAATATTGTTGTTACTATGTTCAATTTTTGTTATGTAGTTCAATTAACTTCCTTATAAAATAATATAAAAGATGGACTTTTATATATATATATATATATATAAAGTTCAATTCAACATAACAGATAATTTTTCAAACCTAAAATCAAATATATAGGCTTTTGTTAATTCAAAATTAAATCAAACATATGTATCTCCTAACGAGAGCAATTTCAATCTAATAAGCTCTACGAATCACCACCACAACTTTGAAAACTCTACACAAATGGGCACACTAAACAGACCTTCCTCCAACTATATTATAACAGGATCTATGTATCTGGTACAGTGACTGTAATTGTGTTTCTGAATTCAATTGCTGCTCTGAGTGTAGTTGTTTAACAGTGTTTATTCTTAATAGGCGGCGAATCTTTCACTGATTGAAAACTTATAAGCAGCCTGGTCTGGTTTACTTGGAATCTTTCACTGTTTGAAAAAATATAAGTAGGCTGATCTTGTTTAGTTGTTTAAATATATATGTTGACCAATGTTTATAGTGGAAGCTATATTGGGATTACTGTTAGAAGTAGTAATCTCTTGGTTAAGTGTGTTAGTTATATTTACTTAGTATTGAACAGTCAAGCATGTAACATATATAATTAATGTTTAACATGAAATCAATAGTTTAGTCTTTTGTGCTTGTAACTCTTAGCAATATGTACCTGCAAGGAATTGATCTGGACATTGAGATAAATGAATTATGGAAGTGTTTGAGGAAGATTCTTGAGTGGAGACACAATGAATTATGGAAATGTTTGGGGAAGATTCTTGAGTGGAGACACAATGAGACAAAAAATATAGTGAACCACAAAGATCAGTTGACTGAGAATACTATTGAAAACAAGATAGAAGGACGAAAACAACATTATCAGATTTGGGATCCACTGGAACATCCCTATATTTGAAGATGAAGATGAAAGAAATAGGTCTAAGTAGACTAATCGAAGCTAATTTAGTTTTTGAGTTTTTGAAATTTTGTTTAGTATTTGTAAGTTTGGCTGAGACATAAAGCAGCAAGCATTTGAAATTTTGTGAGGTATTTGTAAATTTGGCTGAGACATACAGCAGCAAGCATTTGCATTTTAGCAGTATTAGAGTATTAGAGTATCATAATTAAGAGGGAGTGTTATTAAAGAATGTAACTTTAAGAGGGAGTGTTTAGGTGGTTGACAGTGAATGCTGAGTGATATGATGGATTTCCATTAATTTTGTTTTGGGATAATATTGTTGATTGGTGTGGTTGTAGATTTTTAAGATATTCAAGTTTGAGTGACAGTAAAAAGTTGCTGACCGTGAAAAGAATTGTGGTCATGGAAGCAGTTGGTTGACAGTGAAGTGATATTTTTAGAGACCTCCATTTAATTTGTTTCTGGAGTACGTTAAAGTGTACATAAAACGTTTTTTGGGATTTGGTTTCACAATGTTTTCATCGGAATTTAAAGTCTACAACTTCATCTTAATGAATTCAAAAATCAAAATTGCACTACTCTTTTATTTACCAGATTCCAAATAGAATGGGTTGTTTTTGTGAGTTTATAAGCTCAATGTTTCTGGGTAAATTTGGTGGGTGTAGGATTTCATGCTCTTGATAGATCGGTGAAAGTTCAACAATTAGATTATTACTGCATTACGAACAAACGAACGACAAAATCCCTGAAATGATGTTCTCCCGTACTTGGGATTTTAAAAACCGGAAGTTTATGTCATTGAGCGATGTAATTTGTCTGATTGTCTCCCACTTTGGTAGCCGAAAGTTGAGGAGATGGAAATGGAATTTGATTGAAGGAATAAATGTATATTCATTTTCTTTGTACCTTTCCACGCAAATCACATCACGTTGAAAAACAGGTTGATATGTTAATTAGCATGTACAATGAGGTTTGCATTTCAACATTGCATTGTATTTTATTCAATGGAAAATGTATGTGTCACGTGGGGTTGCAGGTTATAGTCAAATCAAGGTGCTTGGCATTTAAATTCTCAATGGTATTTGCTGGAATCGATAGATAAGTTGAAATGATTTATAATTTCTATTTTATTTATTTTTTAATAGGGAAACCTATCCGTACATCCCTGCTGATCAGCTTCGTCCGAGCATGCTGGAATACTAAACCACTAATCAGGGTCACCTTAAATTTGGAATTACAGTTTTCATTTTAATCTTTTAGAGATATAAAATTAAGTTAAGATGGGTTGAGTGATAGGGTTTTTATGATTGATTTTTACAGTTTTCATTTTAATCTTTTAGAGATATAAAATTAAGTTAAGATGGGTTGAGTGATAGGGTTTTTATGATTGATTTTATGGAGACCCAAGTATCACCACTGTATGGGTTTTAAGGTCCCTCAAAACAAAGTGTCTTCTACTATGATTGGGAAAACTTCAATACTAACATTAAGGCTGGCTCATATTAAGACAGTCCCTCAAAAAGAAGTGTCTTCTATTATGACTGGGAAAACTTCAATACTAACATTAAGGCTGGTTCATATTAAGCAACTGTCCTAAGCTCAAGGCTGGCTCATATTAAGCAACTATCTTAAGCTAGCAAAGTGAAAAGTGTAGTGACTAGAATTCATCAATTGAAAAAAAATAATTTAAAAAAATTATTTTTGAATATTAAAATTAAAAGTTGAAATGGTATACAATTAAAATTAAAAAAATAATTATTTTTAAATATTAAAATTAAAATTAAAAAATATAATAATTAATGGTATACAATTTAAGAAGAAGTGATTAATCAATCATCACCTTGATTGTAATCAACCACTACCTCCCTTGTCCCAAATCAATCATCACCTTGATTGTAATCAACCACTATCTCCCTTGTCCCAATTCCCCTATGATTACTTTTAAAATACAAAGGTAAATTTGTAATAAATTTTTTTGTTTCCCATTTAACAATCCAATTCTCATAGGAAAATGACTATAAATCTATCCATATAAAAGAAGTATGACATAAATATGCAAAATAATTACTTAAATTAAAAAAACAAACACTAAATATACTCTATATTATATAATCTAGATTTTTTAACTTTATCTTTTTTTAATATCATCATTTATACATCCTTATAGAAAAGATCAATAGTTTATATAAATTTTGTATACCACTATTGTTAATATATTGTTTATATAAATTTTGTATATCACTATTGTTAATAAGACCCGGATGGAATGGCAGAACGGTTAGACGGAGGGGGTTTTCCCATCGACCGGGGTCCATTCCAAGGGATCAAAAAGCTCCTTTGATTCCAAAGCAGAATAGCAAGGAGCCAAGTGTTTGTGAAAGATAGAGCTATTTGAAATCTGCACACAAAAATTTATAAGTGTGTGATGTGTTTTGTTAGTTACAATCCCAACACACGTGTTTGACCATCTGAACCTAAAACCAAAGCAAACAACTCATCCACCATGTAAGTGAAAAAAGGGCATTCGTGCCAAACTTTTTTGAAATTACCAACATGCGTTGCACATTGTTATTCCCTATCTTTTAATTTCTTCTCTCTCTAATCATATGCCATTGTCCCTAACCCCCTCCTCTCTAACCCCCACTCTCCCTCCTCCTCTCTATCTAACCTCTATCTTCCTCCCTCAACCATTAATTGCCCCATCTACCTCTCCCCTCCTCCCCTAACCCCATCCCCACTCTCTATCTGTACTAGTACCACCCCTAACCCCTCTCTCTATTTGTACTAGTACCACCCCTAATCCCTATCTCTATGTTTGTCCTGGTACCACCCCTCTCCCTCTCTCTCTCTCTATATATCCCCTCCCCCCTTCACCACGGGGGGTTCACTAGTGAGGCAATATCATATCACGTCCATTCATATTGGGGGGTTGAATACTCTTAAAAACCTCAAAAATATATTGCCCCGTATTAAGGGGTCAAGGGGGGTTTTTAATTTGACATAGTAATAAAAATATTGGGGGTTATTTTATTTCGGAGTGTTGAGGAATAACCTCCAAATCGTGGGATGGATTTATATGTCCAAAATACGGGCTCAATTCATACCCACCTAAAACTTAAGGACCTTCCATTTTTATTTAATATTTCTTATGATCCTAAGTTTTGCATAAATTTGATAACAGTGTACCAAAGATAATATCGATGGAAATCTCTTTCGATTATTGTCCTTGAGAAATCCTCATTTAATAGCTTATTTAGGCTTGGTTTGAATTGATGTTATATTGTTTTTCATCTTTAAGTTAAGAGATGTAGTTAAATGGGAGTTCCAGACTTGACCAATTGTATTGTATTTTTGTAGGCATTCAAGTAAACGATTTAACTCTTCATTTTTTAGGTTGGGGTTTAGGTGGGAATTGAGATTCAATTAAACCTTGCTCCACGTCAACCAAGAAAAGTGAGATCAATCTTTCTTGTCTCACTGGAACCAAGAACAATTAGATCAATGTTTCTTGACTAATTATTTCTTTCAAATTTTTGTATTCTTCTTTAATATATTTTCACATTTCCAGTTAGGAATATTTGTTAGATTGAGTTATATTTGGCACATTCATAATTGTAATTTCAATTCTTATATGCGAGGCATATGCTTTAATATTATATTGGAATTAACATGAACATAAGTGAAAATCTAAATCCCTATTTACATACCCTATGTGTTATCGGTACCATGAAATGGTATCATATAAGTTTCATTATCTGTGTATCTTTATAACTATTGCATGCTTGAAACCTAACAATGGATATTTTTCCCTATCCTTTAAAGATAAAAAAAAACTAGATATAACCAAGAAAAGGTAACTAAATGTTGTTAATTCCCGTGATTGCAAGAATAAATGTAGAGGAAGTGGAGGCAATTCATTGGATCTTGTGAATGACCCAAATCCAAGCTATGCACATGATCATATGGTATTATTGAAAAGTAAAAGGAATTTTCTATGTCCATTTGGGTTCAAACATCAATGATGTTTGCTTTGATAGGAAGGTAGGGGCGTCCTTTCACAAAAGGGTTTCAATTTTGTTTTTTTATGGAGATTAATTTATTAAGCTTATAGAAAACATGAGTTATCTATGGCTATATTTGTATTTGCATAATATAAAATTGGTAGATTGGCAGGTTGTGGTGTGCAACATTTGCAATTCTCATATTTTCTAAGCAGTGCACTAACAATTGGACTATCGGTCTTTTACATTCTTTGTTATGTTGATCTCTTGACTAGGTTGCATTTTATGCATTTTTCCTTCCCAAGTACTATTTATTTGGGTGTTCCACTCTCCAATGCTACAAATTGATCAGTCACCCCTACAATCCTAGTGGGATCATTATTAGCATTATACTATTATTTTATTTAGCATCTTGTTTTCTTGTACTAAGATGTGCTAGGATCCTGTTTGTTACAACTTGATAATATGATATAAAGGGGGTGTTAAAAATGGGTTGATAAAAATGGATACCTACAATATCTAGTGAAACTAGGGGTTTTCTTAATTGAAAAGGCATATTGGGAGGGGGGTTCAACAATACAATTTTAGGATGCATTTTCCAATATTTAGTGAAATTAGGGGTATTCTTTAATATCATGTGAACGGTCGTGCTATGTAACAAGTTCATTGAGTGAACCCCCTGTGCCCGTCACAGTGGTTTACACAGTTTTGTTGGCTTTAAATTGAATAGCCTCTGCAATGGAATGCTGAACAAATAAATATTTGTGTGTGGATGAGATTTCAATCGTAATCAGATGTTTTACATTTCCCGCCTCTTGTTACATATCTCCTCTTGTTATGAAGAGTCACCCATATTGTCACCGACAGACAAAAGAAATTCGCCATCGATATATACTACTAATGCATCTCTTACTGCTACAAATAATACAAATTTTCGTGGACCAGGGAACACGGATTTAAAAAAAAAATTAAGTCACAGAGAAGTGATGCTTAAAGAAAATCCAGAGAAGAAATCTTTAAAGGATAAAAGAGTGCATGATTTTGTATCAATTAATTGTTGGCGTTGGTATTTCCAACACTGCTAGCTTGTGTGAGGTAAGCTCACCTAGGAACTAAACAACCCCAGCTATTCTTAGCTATTTGTTGGGCCTATTTGCATGTATAAATACATACAATTCTTAGTAATTTAATCAAGTACTTCTGATACTTCGTCATGGTATCAGAGCTTTCTCTGCAAACCTCTTCTCCTCTATATGTGTAGAAGATTTTGGTTTTGCAGAGTTGTTGTTCTTGGAGTATTGTATCTTATAAATCGGTGATTGGCTTGGATCGCTAGGGCTCCCCATTCGTTGATTCAATGTAGCGATTGCAGATTTGTTGAGAACACTATCAAAGAAAAGATCAGTCATTGTTCTCTGTTTTACATATTTCTATCACGAATTTGATCACTATAGGTTTTGTTCCTATATGGAGTCTTGTGGACACATTGCACTCATTATTGTTGCTTGGAAGAGTTGATGATTGGAAGAGTTGATAATCCTGCATACAGATATTTACCGATCGACCATTGTTGGTTGTTTGATCAAGGTGCGACAACCTTTTTTTATCATGGTCCGTGGCTCTTTCATTCCATAGATCGCGACCTCTATTCGTTGTTTATGGCCATGGCTTCTCTTTGCCTCCACCAATTCACATCATAGCTTCAACTCAGATCTACGATCTGTACATTGTGACCAATGCGCTCTCTCCATCTAGGTGTGTCAGATATGGGCATATAAATTTGCTCCATTTCCTAGTTTTGGTTGAAGCTTTATTTTTTTTGTACATATTTGTTGACAGGTCCAATGAAAAATTGCAAAGCTACAGAGAATTCAAACCTGGATCGTGCTCTACCTTTCGGATCATGTCGTTGTGTACATCGTGGCCCCTGTTGACTGCAATTTTCTGGTCATTGATGAATTCTTGAAGATCGATCCATACCCAGGTTTCCATTATCTCATATCTAGAGCGGCGACTTGATCTTGTGCAGAAGAGATCTCAGATGTTTTCTGAGAAAGGCATCTATTCTAGAATCCCCCTCAGAGGCATATTGCAGATCATTAAGGAGTAGAGGCATATTGCAGCAGGCAGTTGGCTTTCAACCCTCTCAGCATCCAGGTATTTTTTTTAGTTGTATTGTCACTTTTCGGAGGCTGAGATTTGGATATCTTTTTGTTGCACTTGCGGCTAGGCTATAAGCTCGTAAATGTGAGCTCTGGATTTGAGTTTCCTTCCTTGGCGTGGATCTGGTATACTAGTTTGCTTTACTTATTTTGCATCCTGAAATCATATCTGGTTTCTTTGTATTGTTAATATGGTGGAGTCGAGGGCTATTGACCTCCTCACACCCCATAATTACCACACTTGGAAGCTAAAGATGCAACAACTGTTGCAATCAAAAGGCTTATTGCAGATGTTGGCTGAGGAGCAGCCAACATTCACCAAAGAGATGGAAATATTTCTTTATCGAAATAAGCTGGATGAGGCAATGGGTTTGATCGGGCTTCATGTTTCTGATAGCCTACTATTTCACCTTGATGGTTGCAAAACACCAAAGGCAAGATGGGACAAATTGGCCTCCCTATTTGGGAAAGTCAATGAATTTTGGGCTTTGGAATTAGAGACGAAGTTGTCATCTCTTATACCTAATGAACATGCTTCTATTGAAGACTATCTTACCAAATTCAGGTCACTAGTTGTACAACTGAAAGCATGTGGCAAGACTAAAACAGATAGTGAATGCATCTTCCTGATTCTATCCAAGCTGAAGGGTCTGTATCAGGTATTCTCTTCCTCATTTTATTCTACAATGGATGCACTTGATGACAATTTTAAAATGCCTACTTTTGAGCTATTTTGTGAACGTCTAACAAGAGAACAATCTAAGCTTCAGCAGCTAGTTGCACTCTCTAGCTCTTAGGCACTTGTAGCACATACCTCAAAAGGTAAATCCAAAGCTCGTTTTCAAAAGAAGAATAATTCTGCTCAGGATAGTGATCCTCACACCAAGCCTCAGCAGAAGACCTAAGTCAAATAGGTCTTCCTCCAAGACATGGAAGAAGAGATCAAATGAAACTTGCAGCTTTTGTGGAAAAGAAGGGCATTCAGAAACCAAGTGCTTCCAAAAACTTGAAGCATTGAATGAAGCTATGAAGAAGCATAATATTCCAGTGTCCAAACCCTCTTCATCTAGTAAAGGGATTGCCTTATTTGCTCGAGCTTCACATGCATCCTCTGACAACTGGATATTTGACTCGGGAGCATCTCATCATATGACGCATTCTAATGAGTTGCTTCCATCTCCATCTGATTGTAGCATTTCCCAAATTGTTGTGGGAGATTCTTCATAGCTTGATGTTCAAGGATCAGGAACTGTGCAGTTAGATGATGGTTGTATCAACAATGTTTTGCTTGTACCAGACATCTCTGCAAATTTGCTCTCCATTTATCAGATCTGCCATTCTGGTGATGGGAAAACAGTTACATTTTCTCCCAATGATGTGGTCATTCATGAACTACATGATGCAGAAAATGTTGTTGCATATGGACAGGCTGATCACAGATCTCGCTTATACAAATTTGCTAGTTTCAAGTCTTCTTATGGTAAATCTTTCATTGCTCATGCTGATTCATTAAGTAGGTTTTGGCATGAAAGATTTGGACACCTTAATATAGGTATCTGCAGCAAATGAATTCACAAAAACTTGTTCTTGGGCTTCCTAAGGTTTCATGCACAGATGGAGTTTGTCCAGGATGTGTTCTTGGAAAACAACATCAAGATCCCTTTCCGAAAGGAAAAGAGTTGCGTGCTATTGTACCTCTTGAGTTGGTGCATAGTGATCTCATGATCTTTCCAACTCGTTCTTTTTCCAGAGCTAAGTATGCACTCACCTTTATTGATGATTTCTCACGCCGATATTGGGTGTACTTTCTTAAGTACAAAAGTGAAGTCTTCGCCACTTTCAAGACTTTCAAGGCTTTTGTTGAGAAGCAATCTTCTCATTCTATCAAGAATTTACGCATAGATAATAGGGGGGAGTATGTCAATCAGGCATTCAAAGACTTTTGTAGAGAACAAGGTATTTTGCATCCGGACTCTATTCCCTACACTCCTTAGCAAAATGGAGTTGCGGAAAGAAAGAATAGGACATTGAAAGAAATGGCGAAATGCATGATTCATTCCAAGAACATGTCATCCTCCTTCTGGGCCGAAGCAGTGAACTGTGCAAATTACATTCAGAATCGGATGCCTCACAAAGCAGTGTTACATATTACTCCAAAGGAAGCTTGGAGGATGTCTCTATTTTCATAGTATTTGGCTGTGCAGCATGGGAAATCATTCCGCATGAAAAACGCAAAGTTATGGAGAAGAAGAGTCAACCACTCATTTTTGTTGGCTATTGTGAAGACATGAAAGGATATCAGTTATTTGATCCTGTCACTAAGGATGTCTTGTTTCGCAGGGATGTTCATTTTGATGAGCACTTCAAACATTCATCTAACCTTTCTCTCTCTATAGATTGGTAGGTTGGTGCTAATCATGCTGACAGTTTGGTTTTTGAAGACCACAAGGATGATGAGAATTCCCCCCTTGAAGATGGAAATCAACCAGAACATCTGCCTCCTGCAGTTGAACAATCTGCTCCAGAGGAGGAAAGGAGAAGCCTCCGTAAAAGGAAGGAGCCTGAAAGGTTTGGCTATGATGCATCTAATTTTAGTTATTTTTCTCCCGCTCTCAGCAATAATCAGCAATAAATAGTTGGTATATCCCTTATTAGTCATGCCATTTCAGAGGATCCTAAAAAATTTCCAGATGTTGTTGGGATACTTGAATGGGAGGCTGCCATGACCGAGGAGTATTCTTCTTTGATGAAGAATCATACATGGGATCTTGTTCCTCTTCCAAAGGGATGACAACTAGTTCGTTGCAAATGAGTTTATAGGACCAAGTATGCTGCAGATGGTTTTGTTGACAAGTATAAGGCACGACTAGTAGCCAAGGGTTTTTCATAGGTCAAAGGTATTGATTACTCCGAGACTTTTTCCCCTGTTGCCAAGATGAACTCCATACGCCTTGTGTTGTCTTTTGCTACCTCACAACACTGGTCCATGTATCAGATGGATGTGAAGAGTGCTTTTTTGCATGGAGACTTGCACGAAGAGATCTACATGGAGCAACCTCCTAGTTTTGTGCAGGACTCTTCTCTAGTATGCAGGCTTCGATGTTCATTGTATGGTCTGAAACAAGCTCCCCGAGCTTGGTATGAGAAGATGGATAGTTTTTTTATCTCTTCAGGATTCCAGCGTTGTCATTCTGATCCTACTGTATATACTAGAAGACAGGGCACTGATCTCTTGATTCTAATTCTGTATGTGGATGACTTAATTGTCACAGGGAGTTCTTCATCCTTGATTCAAAATGTTCAACAGGCATTGATGGAACAATTTGATATGACCGATCTTGGCCTTTTGCACTATTTTCTTGGCCTACAGGTTCTTCAGTCTTTAGAAGGGATCTTCATTTTTCAGCAGAAGTATGCACTTGACCTACTTCAGAGATTTGGCATGTCTGATTGTAAGTCAACACCCACTCCTTTTCAGTCAAGCATTACACTTACTGCTAGCTGCTCATCACCTCGTGTTGAGCCATCCTTGTGTCGACAATTGGTTGGGAGTTTGTTGTATTTGACTCATACAAGACCAGACATCTCCTTTGCAGTTGGTCTTGTATCTCAGTTCTCTCAGGATCCTCATGAGAGTCATTGGAAGGCAGCTAAGCGCATTCTTAAGTATCTTCAAGGCACTTCCAAGTTCGGTATTCAGTACACAGCTAGTTCTTCTCAGCTTGAGGGTTTCACTGATTCTGATTGGGCTGGATCCATTGATGATCGAAAGTCCACATTAGGCTTTTCCTATCGCATCGGTTCTGCTCCTATTGCTTGGTCCTGTAAGAAACAATCAACAATTACATTGTCTTCTGCTGAGGCTGAGTACCGTGCTGTAGTTCTTACCAGTCAAGAAGTCCTTTGGCTTCGACAGCTATTGACAGAGTTTGACATTCCACAGGATCATCCTACTACTCTTTGGTGTGATAACCAGAGTGCCATACATATCTCTCGCAACCCAGTTGAGCATCAAAGGACCAAGCACATTGAGATCCACATGCACTTCATTCGACAGTTCATCCAGGATGGTGTTCTCAACTTGGAGTACTTGCCTACTGAAGCGCAAGTGGCAGACATCTTTACTAAACCTTTTGCATCTCCTCGGTTTCTTCAGCTTCGTTCGATGCTTGGGTGAAAGAAGTTGTCCTTGGGGGGTCATCTTGAGTCCTCCTACCTTCATTTTTTGTTGTGTTCTCTCTTTTGGGGAGGAGTTTTTTCCCATGAGGTTTTCTCCTTTTCTCCGTTTATGAGAGTAGTTTGTACATGGGTACCTTATCAGGCCTAGTTTCCGAGACCCATCTTTGTTTGTTTTTTGTTTCCTCCCTATGTTTTTCTTATGGGGGGGTGTTGGCTTTGGTATTTCCAACACTACCATCTATCGCTTCCAGCTTGTGTGAGGTAAGCTCACCTAGGAACTCAACAGCCCCAGCTTTTCTTAGCCGTTTGTTGGGTCTATCTGCATGTATAAATACATTTCATTCTTAGAAATCTAATCAAGTTATTCGGATACTTCTTCATTAATAAGATCGATCCTTCTTCAAATCCAACAACAATATGCATCAAATATAAGTAAACATAAATGCAACGAATTATCACCTACAGGGCATGGGGATTCAACTACCTCTCTAAATGACGCAAGATAGAAAAAAAAATAGTTCCTCTTAACTATAGTAAAAGGATTTATGAGGAGTTTCATTCGATCTATTATGATTCTAGCGAAAGTAGAATAGATATCAAAGCAATGGGTAGGATTTGTGACGAACTTGATTTGTGTCCTCGAACATAGGTTCCTCGTATGAATTGAACAATTATGCAAATTCCTTTTCCTTCTTTATGTCATATGCATTAAGCCAGTCCGTCAATATCATTATGTTAGGTCCCCTAATTCTCTTTAGTTTACCATTGAAAGTAGATGGTGTTCTTCTATAAGGGTGGTCTTTTGGGAGGAATACCCTCAAGCAGTTGTACACCAGATTTTGTAGTTGGTTGGACCACCTAGGCTTTATCGAATTTCCACAACATGTACATCCATGATACCCTCTTGTTACAAGACCTGCGATGCTATTGTATACAGAGCACGTTAGCATTAAAGAAGAAAGTCATACCAAATTAAAAATGCAAAATAATGGTAAGAATATAAACAAATTAACCAATAATCTTACCAAATTCCCTTGATTTTTTGTGTTTTTATGAGTTGTGGAAAGCTCAGGTTTTTCCTAAAAAGTCAGTCCTTCCGCAACCCGCAATTCCGCAAATCCGCAATATAGGTTGCGGAAACTTGGTTTTCCGGTTTTGGAAATATGTTTGTTCCCCAACCCGCAAAGCAGATTTTTGATGCGGAATAGTTAGTCTAATAATCGCGGTTGTTTGCGCCCGCAACCCGGAATGCAAATTGCAGAAAATTATTTTTTTCGGTTGTGAAATACTTGTTTTCCACAACCTGCAAACCCACAATTGCAGATTGCAGGAACACCTTTTAAATTAGTTTTGCGCTTTGTAATTCCGCAACCCGCATTTGCGGATTGCGGATTTGCAGAATGTATTTAAATAATAAGTTTGAAGTTTTTCATTTCCGCAACCCGCAAGCCACGATTGTGGATTGCGGATTGCAGACACCTTTGATTTGTTAATGAGTAGACCTGCGATCCCACAACCTGCAATTGTGGATTGCGGATTGCAGGAAGGATGTATATATTTTCAAAATAAATACCCGCAACTTTATTCTGCATCTTCCATGATTAATCGTAACCATTCATTCACCTTGATCCTGCGGTTGATATTGGATTGTTTTGATTTGGTTAACTATATCTGTTTTCCGTTTCCCTTCATCATTCTTTGATTTGTGATTAGATTTTAAATAGCGATTTTCACCTACAACCAAACATGTAATGGTAATCATTGTTCCCACTAATTCGTAGCTGATTGACTATTGAGATTTGACATTAAAACATACATGAATTAATGCAGATCTTATCTTATCTTATCTTATCTTAACCCAATTTTCGTCGACACATGCTATGGGTTATTTCAATACAGACGTGATAATTGCAGGTCCTAGACCGTAAGATGTCAATCATGGCAATTTATTATGTTGAGTCATTCCTGAAATCTTTATTGTTTTCATTTGGATACATACGTCAACATGGGCAATTTGTTGGTCATCATATTGCAATTGAAAAGTCTTCTTGGTTAATTTTCACAAGTTTTCCTTCTGACAATTATACTGTGAGCAATATACAGAGAGATAACAAATCTTTGGTCAGGTTTTGTGAAGAGAAAGAACTTCAACCTCTTCTGTACCAAGAACCTGTGTCGCCACCTTTTGATGCAGGTGTTCTGGATGACAGCACTGGTAGTGAAGAAGAGGACTTTGAGGTTCAATCCATCTGCATACGACTCCCTCAGAGGGAGATAAAGAAGATCACTGAAAATCCAGTTGATCTAGATGATACCATTATCCAGGATTTTATAATCAATGAAGTACCTGTCACTCCATAAACCCCTTTGAAAGAAGAACAAGTGGCTGACTTTTCAGTTTTTGAGGACATTGTTGATCATCATGAATCTTCTAAGAAAGATCTTTCAGTTCCCTTGTTATCCATCACGGATAGCTAGTAGACTTTGGTTAACTTCCACAGTTTGTTACGGGATGTGTCCCCGAAATTATGTGATGTGCATCTTTTGAAATTTTGTGAAATATTCGGTATTAACCACTATCTACGATAATATTCTTAGTTTAGTTGATTTTGTAAATCCATGTTTTCATGGGATGGTTATCCTTTGTAACCATTTTTGTAACTATTATTTAAAGGGTAGAGGTCTCATGGGGGAAGGGGGGGAGATAATCGCCAGAGAAGGACTGGAGAAACACAGTTTCACTTGTGATCTTGTAATTTCTTGTAGACCAATGAATCAAAGTTAGCTTCTTTTGGCATCTTCTTTCTTTATGTTATTAAATTTCTTTGATGATATCTAATTTCTTCACCTTAATTATCAATGAATACTGTTGATTTTGCAGCCAATCATTAATGCATTGATCTATGATTTGGATTTCTCTTAATTCATGGTCTTTGTGTACTTATTTTTTAATTGAATTTGTTTAATTAAAATCTTTATCTATTTCTACAAATGATTCACAAAATTTATTAAGTTCATGTTAATTTTTCAATTAGCATAAGAACAACAGGATAACCTTGTGCGTGCTTGACCTTTGAACTATCATCAGTAATTTTCATTGTCGGATTATATTTTGAAGTAATAAGTAATGATCCAATTTTACATTTTTGTTAAGCTAGTGAAATCACTTTTTAAAACTCAAACCAAGTTATCTTGCACACAATTACATCACTTCCTTTAGATTAGATCTGACTTAGCTTAGATTTCCTTTAAGGTATATTTGCTCTAGGTTTAAATCCATTTAGAGTTAGAACATTTTAATATTCACTCACAGGAAGACTGATCCTTTGGGATCAAACCCCATAAGTTCCAGCGGAGGCCTTTTTATCCGTGGGAGTTAACTACACCAAATAGGCTGGGGATAGAATTGTTCTTGCGTAGAACCTTTTGAAGCCTTTCAGTATGGGTTTTCACCCTTTGTTGTTAGCCTTCGAACCAATTCCAGCAACTTACACATCTGAGGCTTCAACAAATGGCGCTAGAAGGAGGGCCAAAATCAAGATATGCCTAAACAGAATACCAATAAACCTCCTTCAACAAGAATATCGATTGTTACCCATAGTCACACGCAGGCATCTACCTCTGTTGAACAACCGGTGCAATATCCAAATGCCATTCCTACTACCCCTGTGATAGAGCAGGAAAGTAGAAGGGGCGATATTATTTTCATATCACCCACTAGGGGACCCCTCACACTAAACAAATACTCAAAGGTTCTTCTGATAGTGTTTCTAGGTTACAACGAAGGATCGCTGAAGAACGTAATCAGGGACTAGCAGCAATTCATCACCAAAACATCGATCCGAAAGCTAATAACTTAAATAATCACAATTTAGATCCCCCAAACCTTGAACAACATAATTCACCTCGCCACAATCTGCTTCCCGATTTCAATCTTGATATATTATTCAAAGAAACAGAGCAAGACCAATCAAAGGTTTCCACAGGTGGACCACCACCAACACCTCCTTCATCTTCATCATCTTCATCAGTCCAGTCATCACCTAGTGAATTAGACTCCAGTTCTTCTTCAGAAGACATACCCATGGCTAAAGGTGCAAACAGACCTTGGCTGGACTAGGATGCTATGTTTATAGTTGGAGACCAACATAGACTCCCTAAGAACCCTGAAAAGTGGTTACCCAAGTTTGATCCTGATGAGAAATCTCCTGCCCTTGATCATATCAAAACATTCATGTAGGCAATCAGACTTAGGAATGTAATCCATGAAGATGTAGTCTATAGATTGTTTCCTTACACTTTCCAGGGAAAAGATTCCACTTGGTATTTTTCCCTGGAAGCCGGATCCATCTCTTCATGGGATGACTTTGAAAAATGTTCATACAGAAGTTTGGAGATGATAAGACTCCAGAAGACTTGGTTATAGACTTGTCCTCAATGAAAATCAGAGGCAAGGAAAGAGTCAAAGATTACAATCAAAGGTTTTCATACTTGAAAAATAGAATTCCTACCACATATCTTCTTGCAGAAGAACTGTTGGTTGCTTATTATGTTAAGGAATTACCAGTTCCCATTGCTATGTGGGTAAAAAGAGCACGAACAAAAAACTTGCAGGAGGCCTTTGTTGAGGCTATCCAAGTTGAAAAAGATATATACTGTTTGAAAGACAACCCCGATGCTTCAGCAGAACAACCTTCCACATCCAAAAGAAAGCAAGAAAATCCTCCAAAACCCACAGTGCAAAACAAAGACCCATTTGAGATGAATGGCATGAAGAAGTTTCTCCAAAATATCTCAAATGAGATGGCAGACCTGAAGAAAAACAACACAGAAAACCAAAACAATAATAGGGGATTCACCAGATCACCATTTAGAAGACCTTATCAACCTCCCCAAAACCATGTCCCACCTAATCCTAATGAAGGATTGAACTCTGAAGAAATTTTTTCTATCTTTAAGGCTTTGGTTTCATAATCACATTATTCTCCTGATCATCCAGATGAGAACCCACAAGAGAATCAAGATCCTAAACCACCAGATGAAGTAGAAGATCAGTAGATAAACACAATTAGCTTCTTCTCAGAACTTCCTATGGAAGAGGAGGAAGATGAGCCTGAGGCTGTCTTCAATGTCCAACACCCCTATAACACAAGGAGCAAAGGATATCCCATGTAAGAAGCTTCCACCTCAACACCCACACCGAACAGAGGTAAAGCACCAGCACATAAGGAAACTTTATTTCCTAAGATTGAATACAGCCTGATTGAAAATATAAAAAGAGTAAAACCCAATATTTCTCTTTTTGAACTTCTGAAGATCCCTACAATGGGAGACAGTCTGACCAAAAGTATGATTGTCAACAAACCCAGGGAGACTCAGAATAACAATTTGGAAACATACTCCAAACCTGGAAATCAGAAACCAGGTAGCAAGAAGACACCTCCTTTCTTGCTTACTTTTGAAGTCTTCAATAGAAATGTCCATAATTGTATGATAGATTCAGGGGCTTCATCAATTGTGATGCCTCTATCTATCTTTAAGAAGTTGAATGCCTATGTGGAGCCTTTCCCTACTTAAATTGTGCAACTTGACAGATCCAAAGTTAGGGTAGTGGGAGAATTGAAAATTGTCTTGTTAACACTATCTGCTGACCCCAGAATCCACCAGACAGTGGATATTATTGTGGTTGACATCCCATAAATGTATGGAATGTGGCTGAGCAGAGATTGATTAGAGAATCTCAAAGGCTACTTTGCTACTGACCGGTCTCACTTATGGCTTCCCTACAGGGATAATTTTAAGGATCCATACTTATTTAAAAGTGTATAAACCTTGGTGAATCTTACCAATTCTTAAAATGTCAATTATAAAATATTTGGCTATATTTTTATAAAATTATTTCAATTTCTAAGGATTTTATATAGTTTATATAATAATTTGGCTATTTTTAGAGGGAAAACATTTAGCCCCATCAAAATTGGGCGAAACGGGGCTTCAAAAAATGCAAATTGGCGAATCTTTTTTTGGAAAAAAACATGCAAAAATAGCCCATGGGCTAAATTTCACCTCTAAAATTATCCTTGCTTCCCTATAATGGGAGACCAAACATAATTAAAATCAGCAGGGACCCTTATATGAAACAAATTGTCACAGACTTGAATGATCCCAGTGAGCCCGCTACATACTACAGCTCACATGTGGAGCATTACACTTTTGATACTTTCTTTTGGGATCTACCTGCGGATTTGTCACCAGCTGAGAATGCACAAAACCAGTCTCAAATTGTCAATCTTACTTATGTTCCATTCTCAGGTATTGTTCTACATAATGTATACAATGTAAATACCAATTTTAGGATAGATTTGAATTCTTGGACTTTTATTTTTTGATGGCTCTAGATCTAAAGATGGAGTTGGTGTAGGTTGTGTCCTAATTGATCCAAAAGGGACAAAAACCATGATTTCCTGCAGACTTGAGTTTGAATGTACCAACAATATAGCTGAGTATGAGGCCCTGGTCCAAGGACTCAAGAAGGCCATTGATATGGGTGCACATGTAATTGAATGCTATGGAGATTCTGAGATCATAGTAAAACAAGTAAGAAACAAAATACATTGTTTATCTCCTCGTTTGATTAACTATAAAAAATTGGTAAGAGATCTCACTAACTCTTTTTATTCATTTAATATCAAGTCAGCCCCCAGATCACAGAATTTTGATGTAGATTTACTGGCTAATACTGCATCTAGGTTAATACCATGAGAAGGTTTGTCCCCTAACACTTTTTCAATTGAACTTATGTACATGCCTTCTATTCCTGATAATGTGACTAATTGGAAGGTGTTTGATGATGACCAACAAATATTAGACTTTCTCATAGCCTAAGACACTTTTCAAGATGTGGTTATAAATGAGGTTGAGCATGAGAAATCTCTGTTTGATTCTTCCAACCTTATCCCTAAATCATATATCAACCTAGAGAAATACTACGATCTGCAGGATAAGTTCAAGCAAAAGACCAACTATAAAACCCAGAGTTCATCCCTCAATTATGAGCCTGTCAACCTATGAACTGAACAGAATCCTCGTTTCATCAATCTAGGGGTTGATTGCTCTACTGAGGAAAAGAGATCTTTTATCAAATTGTGTGAAGAGTTCAAATATTTTTTTGCATGGACATATGACGAACTCAAAAATTTTGACACCAGTATCATGCACCATAATATACCAATGAAACTAGAAGTAAAACCTTATCAACAGAAGTTAAGGAAGATGCATCCCAGTCTGGAACCCTCTATAAAGAAAGAGCTTGAGAAATTACTAGCAGCATGAATTATATTCCCTGTCAGACATACACAGTGGATTGATAACCTGGTACTTGTTCGGAAGAAGAATGGGGAAATCAGACTTTGTGTTGATTTCGGAAACTTAAACAAAGCTTCTGAGAAGGACAACTACCCTGTTCCTCCTATGGAGCAGATTCTACAGAAAGTAGTAAGGTCTGAGATGTTTTCTCTCCTTGATGGCTTCTCAGGTATAACCAAGTCCTAGTTGCTCCTGATGATCAACTAAAAACGGCTTTTAGGACCCCTTGGGGAACCTTTTCCTACAGGTGAATGCCTTTGGGGCTGATAAATGAAGGAGATACATTCCAGAGGGATATGGATATAGCTTTCAGGGGTTTGATGCACAATTCTAGTGTTGTATACTTAGATGATATTACTATTTATTCTAAAAAATGACATGAACATTTGTCTGCTCTGATACAGATGTTTGAACGCTGTAGAAGATATGGAATCTCATTGAACCCAAAGAAATTGATCTTTGCAGTCACTGAAGGTAAGCTGTTAGGTTTTATTGTTTCAAAAGAAGGCATGATAATCAATCCAGAATGCACAGAAGCCATTTCTAAGATCGGTCTACCTGGTTCACGTAAAGCCATGCAATCTTTTCTTGGTAAGATTAATTTTGTTCGTAGATTTGTTCTGAATTTTGCTCAAATTGTTAAGCCATTGCAACAATTAGTTAAAAAATGATGCACAGTTCAAGTGGTGTAAGGAACAAAGAAATGCCTTTGTTGAAATTCGGAGAGCCATTGTGGAAGCCCCCGCACCGATGTCCCTAGACTTCAGCAAAGATTTTATTCTGTACACCTTTGCTACTGACTTCTCTTACGTAGCTGTCCTGACACAGAAAAACGATAATGATGCTGAAATCCCTATTTCATTCATGAGCTCTACGTTCAAGAAAGCAGAACTCAACTACTCCCAGATTGATAAACAAGCTTATGCGGTCTACAAATAGGTAAAACATTATAGACCATATTTATTGAAATCTAGGACTAAAGCCATCGTTCCTTATGCAGCTATCATAAATGTTCTGGTTCAGAAGGAGCTAGGTGAAAAGAGAACTCACTAGATGACAACCTTGCAAGAATATGACTTGGAGATCATACCAGCAAAGATTGTGAAAGGACAAGGCTTGTGTCTGCTAACCGCTCAATCCAATGATCATGTACAACAACAGATTGAGTGGGAACAAGAAGAGAGTACAACAACAGGTTCTGTTAATGTTATTACAGCCCAAGCATCTGAATGGTACGATGACATTAAATTCTTCCTCACCCGTGGGTTTGATCCTGAAACCCTTGAGTTTAAAAAACGCAGAGCTTTAAGGTTAAAAGCTATGCCATATCAATTTATGGATGGGGTTTTGTTTAGGAAGAATTATGATGGTGTTTTTCTCGGGTGTTTAGAGAAAGAAGAAACTGATAATATTCTTTTGCAATTTCATGCAGGACCCGCGGGAGGGCACTTCTCAGGAGAAACCACTAGACATAAGATCCTAAGGGCATGATACTACTAGCCTACTTTGTTCAAAGATGCCTATGCTTATGTCAGAAAATGTGAGCCCTGTCAAAAGTGTGTTGGGAAAATGAAAAAACATGCCTTTCCTTTGCATCCAGTAACAATTCAGTTCCCATTTCAACAATGGGGATTGGATTTTGTTGGACCCATCAACCCTGTTTCCTCCATGCAACACAAGTATATCTGGACAGCCACAGACTACTTTACTAGATTGGTAGAGGCAGTTCCTCTCAGACAATGTAATACAGACCAAGTGATATCCTTTCTTGAAATCCAAATAGTCACTAGGTTTGGTGTCCCTGAATTTCTAGTGTTTGACAATGCATCTTATTTTTATTCCATTGATCTTACACAATATGCCCTTGAAAAAGGGATAAAGCTGAAGTTTTCTGCCAATTACTATCCACAAGGGAATGGACTAGCAGAGTCTTCTAACAAAAACTTGATTAATATCTTGAAGAAGACAATTGCTACTCAGCATGTAGGGATTGGCACACTCATCTATACAATTCTCTTTGGGAAGATCGAGTCACTCCAAAGGCAGCCATAGGAAATTCCCCTTACTATTTAGTTTATGGTAAGGAGGCCATCTTACCACCCAACCTCATGATCCCTTTACTACAGTTGACACAGTCCATGCAAGAAGATGATTCCTCCCCACTCCAGCATAGAATTAACAAATGATATTGACCTCATTTGACCTTTCTGGAAACTCTGAACTTGCCAGATCTTTCAAAATTAACAAATGATCTAGTGCGACACCATCCCGCATGGCCACTAGTTCCAACTAAGTTTCCTTCTGACATTCCAAAGTTTGAAGGAAAGATTGGTGAAGACCCTAGTGACCATGTCACTACTTTTCATCTTTGGTGTTCTTCCAACTCTTTGAATGACGATTCCATTAGGTTGAGGCTCTTTCAAAGGACCTTTACTAGTGTCGCGGCTAAGTGGTACATAGAACTACTTGTCGTAGCTTATGACAACTTTTTGGGGATTTGGAAAGAGTCTTTTTGAACCACTTTCAACTTCCTATCCGGTATGATGCCGAAACAGACCTTCTGTCGAATTTCAGGAAGAATAAGGCCACTCACTTATCTGACCACATTCAGGAGTGGCAAAGGAGAAAGAGGATCATCAAAGCTGAAGTTCCCCCAGAGTTTCTATTAGAGTGGTACTTGAAATCACTCCTTCCTTACATTTCTAAGGAGGTAGCAACTTCTGGAATTTCTTCTGAGGAGGAAGCCATCCTTAGGACCCAACAACTTGATTTGGTATATGCTCAATCTGGGATCCTGTACGAGATTATCCCTGACGTGCCTAGATATAATATAGATCTGGGTAAACCTAATCCTGGACCACATGCCGATGGCATTATTGGTTCAGTAGACACAACAACATTCGAAGCTTTGACCAAGCAAGTTCATGCCTTATCTGTAAAGCAGTCTGTTGTAGAAGCAACTACGGTTGCAACCTCCCCTTCAACAACAGAATCTGTACAACAACTGCAGACTAATCAAAAGGTCCCTCGGCATCCCAACAAAAATAAGAAGAAGGGTAACAAAGGGGAAGGGAACCATCAAAAACCCCAAAACACTGAGAATGCTAAGGAGGCCAAGAAGGATAAAAAGAAAGTCAAGTTTCCTTGCAAGTTATGTAAGGATGATCACCTTACCCACCAGTTCCCTTTGATGGAAGAATCCCAGAAGCTCCTCCGTGAGAAGAAAATAGCTATCCTAAAGGACCCATTCCCTCATGGACAAGGCTCAGCTTCTGGAAACCCTAGTTTTGGGGGAACCCATCGTGTCTTGTCAACTGATCAATCATTTATAAACATGGTTAACTCAGATATGCTTCTGCAAACCCAAGCGAGGATTTATAACCGGGACTCGCAGCAAAAAGATAAGGAAGTTACTGAATCATCTACTCCTCTCCATATAGAGAGACCAATGGATTCGTTTCAGAAGATCCCTAAGGGTGTTTTCAAGAGGGATATGCACAACCCTAATGCGTGGGCTACTCCCAACTATTCTATGGTTGAGGATCTGGACCAAACACCTTATGCAATGTCCACACTGGAAGTCTTGCAGAGTTGTCCTTTACAACGTAATGCACTTCTTGCAGCAATCGGGAGCGTTGACTCATCTAATATGCTTGCTCAGTTTGATATGTCCAATATCAGACCTTGGTTACCATATCACGTATCCCTCCATATAGAAGTAGTCCATGGCCCTAAAACCATTGGGCAAACTGTGGTGGATGAGGGTGCGTCTATGTGTGTGATGTCGATTTCTTGCTGGAAAGCCCTCGGCTCGCATGAGTTACCTCTTTTTAACACACTGCTTACTGATTTTGACGGAATACCTTTCCGCCCACACAGAGTCTTACTGTCATTTGATGTCGAACTTGTCGGTAAAGTAGTGTATGTGTAGGTTGAAGTATTGGACACTCCTCTTGACTACAACTTGTTGTTAGGAAGGAGCTGGACGTATACAATGCAAGCTCTCCCATCGTCTTTTTTTCGAGTAATAATTTTCCCCCATGAAGGAAAGATCATTACGGTTGATCAACTTTCATTTACTTCGAAAAACAACCATACTTCGTTGGATTCAATGATCCCTCTAATTGATTAGACTCACCCGCCCAGCGAGAGTTTGGGAATAGGCATGTATTCATCATTGATGGGCACATTTGACCTACCTGCTCCCGTTAAATTTATTGGTTCTACGAGTACCACTCATTGTTCATCTTCGAAGACTTTCATGGTCAATCAAACAACTGGTCCATGGATTCTCCCTACTCAGTCAGAACGAACCGTTCCCTTGTCTGTTGCCGAAGTGGCTTATCAAGCATCACAGAATGTTGCAACAAAACATATCTCGACTTCATCCATCTCTGCAAAGTTAGATATGGACTATGCACCCGCATGGTCAGTCAACTCGACCTACTCTTTAGATTATCTGGATACTGTTTTTCCCTCTAACGAGGCTATCTTGGAAGCCATGGTAGGCCCGGATCATCCATGGGAACATATGCATCACAGGTCCTATTTTTTTCCTGATCTGGACAAGATAGAGAGAGGAGAGTTTCTAGTGAGACTTGGTGGTGATGTCGATTTGTCCGCTATTGTTTCTATACAAAATATTTATGCTGAAGGTAATATGAAAAATATATCGAGAACCATTCCGATCGATATCTCCATCAAACGTGGCATTGTGGAAAACCTTTTTATTGGAGCAAACTGTTCTCCCGATGAGATCACTTTGTATACCAACCTGTTTAAGGAATTCCGCAACGTGTTTTCCTGGTCTTATGAGGAGATGCCAGGCATCGAACCAGCCATAGTGGAGCATGTCATCACAACCTATCCAAATGCTAAACCTGTGAGACAAAATATTCGTCCGGTAAATCCTAGGAAAGTAGTAGCCATCAAGGAAGAAATTGAGAAATTACTTAGAGATGGCTTCATCTATTTGATTGATATGATGGAATGGGTCTCTAACCTAGTTCTGGTCGATAAGAAGCAAGGATCCATTCGGTTCTATACAGACTTCTGGGACTTAAACAAAGCTTGTCCTACAGACAATTACCCCACACCATTCATAGATCAGATTATCGATGCGTGTGCGGGCCATGGAATTTTTTCTTTCATGGATGGTTTTTCAGGATACAACCAGATTCAGGTAAAACCTGAAGATCAACATAAAACAAATTTTATTTTTCCTTGGGGGACCTTTGCTTACCGGAAGATGTCGTTCGGCCTAAAGAACGTTGGAGATACATTCCAGCGCGCTATGAACTTCGCTTTCCACGATATCAAACATGTAGTTGAGCCGTATCTAGATGATCTCCCAGCACGATCTCGTAAGACATGGGATCATCCTAATCATTTGAGACTCATGTTTGAACGATGCAAATACTATAAGATTCGATTGAATCCGAACAAGTGTGTATTTTGTGTTGAGTCCGAATGTTTACTGGGTTTCTTTGTATCCAGTCGTGGCATCATGGTCGATCCACTAAAAGTTGAGGCTATTGTAAATCTGCCTCCTCCTTGAACCCTAAGACAAATTTAGAGTCTGCAGGGTATGTCTAATTTTCTACAACGTTTTATCATTAACTATGCCAAAATCACAAAATGTTTCATGAGACTGCTCAAACAAGACACCCATTTTCTTTGGGACGAGGCTGCTCAAACTCCATTTAAGGCTTTGAAAAAGGAATTACTATCAGACCCCTTGTTGATCACGCCAGATTATACCAAGGATTTCCTGTTATATCTGGCAGCATCTGTATACACAATTGGCATAGTACTTGTTCAGGAGGATGACAAGCTCCAAGAGCATGTCATTTACTATTTGTCGCGCGCATTAATATCTCCTGAGATTAAGTATTCTTACGTTGAGAAGTTGGCATTAGTTGTTGTCCATGCCGTTCAGAGATTGCGCCACTACATTTTGTTGCGAACTACTACAGTGATTGCAGAGGTAGATCTATTTCAATATGTTCTAACTCGACATATCATCGGTGGAAATTCAATAAATGGATTGTCATCTTGCAATAATTTGACCTAGTTTTTCAATCGGCTAAGTCAAAGAAGTCACTTGTTTTCCCTGAACTTATCTCTGAATTTCCAAGTGATGTAGTAAACAATGAGGAAGATTCATCATTCCCGGATGAACATATCTTTCTCATTGCATCTTCTGACCCATGGTACAGAGATATTTTAGTATATCTCCAACTTTGAGGTGTCCTCCTACTTTATTTAGGGATAACGACGAAAATTAAAAAATCATGCAAGGAATTATCTCATCATTTCTGATACTTTAGACAAATGTGGGATAGATTCCATTCTACGCCATTGTTTGACCTTACAGGAAGCGGAAACAGTATTGAATGACGCTCACAGTGGAGCCTTTGGGGGGGTCACTTGTCTGGGTTGGAAACAGCTCAGAAGATACTAAGTGTTGGTTACTTTTGGCCCACAATATTTAAAAATTGTGTGGAAGCTATGAAACGCTGTCAGCCATGTCAATTTTTCACCAAAAAGATGAGAGCACATCTAGCTCCTCTCCACCCTGTGATTACAGCAGGCCCCTGTTAGGGTTAACCTTGACTTGGGATTGAGTCAAAGTTGGTTAGGTCTAGCACATGTTTTTGGGCACATGGTTTGTTGTAGCCCATGGTATTGCCCCATGGTATTGCATGTAAGGAAGCCTTTATAAGGCTTGAGGATGCTCCATTGTAAAGTGGCCTGGAGGTGAGTGGGTGAGCTCACTTGGCCCGGATGACCGGTTTTGGCCATGTAATGAAGATCTTCATTGGGTGTTGGTTTTCTCCGTATGGGGTTTCCAGGGTATACTATGTGTCTCTCAAGTGTTTGTTTGTTTCTGTTTATTTCTCTCGTAATTATTATTTATGCTCGTATAAACCTAACAAGTGGTATCAGAGCCATGATTTGGCTTGGTTGTGATTGTTGATGTTGCTATGTGCATATGCTATGGTTGTAGATCTGCAGGTTGAGTGCCGATCTATGAGGGGCACGCTCCGAAAGGTGTAAAGAAGGTCGCGATCTTGTGGATGACAAATTGTTTGCTGTGTCGAGGTCGCATCCTAGTGGTCAAAGAGAGGAGTCGGCAGGAAGAATAGAAGATCAAGATCTGTATGGAGAGATGATGTGTTCGGTGGTGGTATAAGCCCTAGTTTCATGCCCATGTTGCCACTGCGTTGAAGAGAGGAAAGTCTATTGAGTATGCTCCTACTCATGAGTATCAACATCAACATACCAGATCTTTGTATTGAGAAGATTCTCTCATCTTCGCAAATACAATAGATCTCATCGGTGCTTCTATGTCATTGCAAAACAAGCGATGAAGAGTTTTGGGAAATGTTTAACAAAGCTCGAGGAATTGTTCTCTCATTCCTATGAGAAAGGAGCACTCGCCATTGTGACAAGCTGAGAAGAATGGTAGCTGGTGGAGTTGAATTAAGAAGTGGGTTGCCGCTTGTGAAAAAGGATGATGTGTTCCTTATTATTCAACTAGCATATATATGAAGACTCCGCACCAGAATACTAGATTTGAATACTTGTGGGGAGATTTGCGGAATCGTGTAGAAGATGGATCGAAGAAGCGATTATGTTTTGAGAAGACAGATCATGCTGAATATTGCAATGTGCTGCTGAATATTGCAATGTGCGATTGTGGAGAGGCGAGCTCCTTGGAAGCCTTATCATGGAACCACCGGATTCGGTAAAGCTGTGAAAAAAAAAGACCTACCTAAATTGTTGAAGTGAAGCCGTTCACTTACAAACGTAAACCATATAATGAAGGGAAGCGTTGACTTGTGCAAAAAGAAAAAGTTAAGTGGATAAATCATGAGGAAGGTTCATGTGAATGTTTTCATTTCTTGAAAAGCACAAAGGTGAAAAAAAAAAATTGTTTTTTTAAGAGGAGAATACGTAAAGGAGGATGTGTTTTGAGTAAGTGATTTTTAATGTTATTCACACCATTCCTCAAAAGTTAAGTGGACTCATGGTAATATGAAGGGATTTATTTATGGTATTGATTAATTACTTTTTAAAAGGGTAATTGAGATTAAAAAGGGGAGTGGAGATTTTATGCTAAGCATGGGTCTATGAAATGATGGTTCATGGTCATGAAGGTGGGGCATGGAATATGATAAGTATGGCAAGCACATAGTTGTAAATTGGTAATATGGCAGAAAATGAGCAAGAAAGCGAGCATAGAAAAGGGAGAGGATGAAGCAATGGATGGTGATGGTGTAGTCATCATGAAGACACATGAAAAAAAAATGGAGTAGTTTGCATGTAAAAGGGCATATGGCTGTAAGACCTAGTAAGGCATGCATACCCCTGGTAACTCACCGGTAAAGTCGGGAGAAAGACCTAGGTGATAGGTGGGTGTATGTGAGATTCCTCGGTTAAAACTTTGAGGGGGGTTGGTGATTACTCCAATTCAAGTTTAAAGGGGGGATTTTTAGGGTTAACCTTGACTCGGGATTGAGTCAAAGTTGGTTAGGTCTAGCACATGTTTTTGGGCACATGGTTTGTTGTAGCCCATGGTATTGCCCCATGGTATTGCCTATAAGGAATCCTTTATAAGGCTTGAGGATGCTCCATTGTAAAGTGGCCTGGAGGTGAGCGGGTGAGCTCACTTGGCTCGGATGGCCGTTTTTGGCCATGTAATGAAGATCTTCATTGGGTGCTGGTTTTCCCCATATGGGGTTTCCAGGGTATACTGTGTGTCTCTCAAGTGTTTGCTTGTTTCTGTTTATTTCTCTCGTAATTATTATTTATGCTCCTATAAACCTAACAGCCCCTTCACCAAGTGGGGGATTGATTTCATGACATGTAATCCAGCTTCTGCTGGAGGACATCATCACATCATTGTTGCCATCGACTACTTCACAAAGTGGGTCGAGGCAATGCCTACTGTCAAAGCAGATGGAGAAACAGTTTCTTACTTCATATTCAACCAGATCATTGCTAGATTTGGTGTACCTAAAGAGATTGTTACAGACCACGGTCGACACTTCCATAACAACATGATGACCAAACTATATACTATGTTAGGTTTTCGACAGGAGCATTCATCTTCATTCTATCCGCAAGCGAATGGTCAAGTCGAAGAGTTCAACAAAACATTGAAAACTATTCTTCAAAGGACCGTCAATGCTAGTCGATCTGACTAGCACATCATGTTGTATCCATCTCGTTGGGCATACCGGTCTAATGTTAAGACCGCTACCGAGTTCTCTCCTTTTCAACTTGTTCATGGGGTAGAAGCAATTATTCTGGTTGAATGCAAGATCCCTTCATTAAAGTTGGTCATCCAATTACTCCTTGATACTTCAGTTCTATAGGAACATTTGCAGCACTTAGAACATCTAGATGAACAGTGCCGCGCCGCGCTTATAGAAAACGAGGCTCATAAAAGTAGAGTCAAACATCAATACGATAAGTCTGTTAAACCAAGGGTGTTCTCCGAAGGAGACCTTGTTCTGCTTTATGATCAGGACAAAGAACCCTTGGGGGCAGGCAAGTTCAAATCTATGTGGCTTGGACCGTATATTGTCTCGAAAGTTCTGAAGAAAGGGTCCTACGAGCTAACCAATTATGAAGGGTGTAAGTTTCCTGAGCCCATAAATGGGCTCTACCTGAAAAAGTATTATGCCTAGGCCTCTATGCTTTTTCTTGTATCATAGTTGTACATGTTTTTGTATAGTTAGTCTTCTCTTTTATTTTCCTTTATGTCTTATGTGTCTTATGGGTTGCATTTTCAGATGACAACTGAATGCTTCATAGGATTTGTGGATAGCGCTAGTCACCACACCCGTCAGTTGGATTCAGCAGCTTGGGTTATCTACTCACCATCTGGTCAACTCGTGTCTTCGGGAGGTGATTTTCTAGGCCCTGCGATGAACAACATAGCTGAATACCGTGTAGTCATTGATTTAATACGAGATGTTATTCATCATGACATTTCACACTTGGAGGTACGACTCGACTCACAGTTAGTTGTATTTCAGTTAATGGGTGACTATAGAGTTCAGGATCCTGTTTTGCTTCGTCAGTTTGTGAGGGTCAAGTTACTTGAAAGGTATTTTAATTTTATCACATATCAACACATTTCATGACATTTAAATTCATTTTCTGACTCTTATGCAAATTATATTCTAGATTGGCATCTTTATCACACACAATCACATTAAGCATTCACATAAGATAAAAACACACATGTATATAAGATCGGTACTGTATATATCTGTATAAAAAAATATGAGTTTTGGGTCAATAGTATGTCGCAGAGTCATATCAATATACAAAAGTGAGTTCAAAAGGACTAAAAAATACACATATGTCTTTCTCCCTATGGAGAAGGAGGGGCCTTTTCCATCTCTGCTACAGCCTCTCTATAACAGATGACGAATCTGGCTACTTTCCTAAGTAACCCAATCCACACTAGGGGCACACCCACAACGTTCTCCTGCATATTGAGTGGCATTCACTCGATTTTGTAGGTGGGGATATCATGAGTCAACCGACTCATCTTCCCCTCTATACCCACTAGCATGGCATCAGCTGCTCCAGGCTCAGTCGGACGTATAAATGAACGAGGGTGCCCTGCAGGTTGCACTAGTCCCACATCTACATAAATCATATTGTCAATACTCTAACTCATTATAAAAATTATATACATAAAAAACCTAAAAATTGAAATAAATTTCAAAAAGTAAAAATATGTCTTACCCATCTCTCCCCAGGATGCTCCTGGAAGCAGAGCGAGCTCAGGATCTCCACGGAAATCCATCCCAGCATATGGAAACTGCTCTAAGGCCGGCACCTGACGGCCCCACCATGCCAAGTAATCCTCATCAGAATATGAGAGTATCGACTCGCCACCACCTAGTGCAGGAAGATATATCCCCATCGAGTCATCAGTGGCTCGCGAGGATCGAGCTGCGGTAGGGCCATTCCAGGACTCAGGGCGGGGACCCTCTCAAAGAAGAAGCTACATAAGATGTTTCCATATGCGAAGTTCTTCTTCCTTCCTCTTTTGCACTCGATCAGTTGGTGTTTCATACTCTCCAAAAGGCCTGAGCACCAGTCATAAACAACCCCTCAGAGGCATTCAACACATATCTGCATGTAGTTACTAGATGCTAAGTGTTGTGTGGAGCTTCCCCCAATCCCATTCAAAGTACTCAAGATAAATTTCAATGGGAAGCTCGAGATCGAATAGATAGGAACTTGATTGCCACTTTTCTCAGTGCCAGGCAAAGAATAGGCATTGATGTAATCCTGTACCGACAGGGCACCCACTCCTCGAACTGTATCTTTCAGGTTTACCGCTTCCCCTCTTCCAGATAAACCTGTAAGGAAGTATATGTCATCAAGTGTAAGCTCAAGGATCTCTTCCTGGAGATCAAAGACACCTTGGTCGGCACCCCAGTAATTCACAAGCATTCCCAGCAGTTGTGTTTGTGCCCTCATACTGGTGGTTTGGAAAAACTTGAGTAAACCACACCTTCTTAATGCACTTAGAGTCAATGGATCTCTGATGGCATGCTTGTCCATGTCCTCATGTTCTCTCTCTCTCCAGTCAAGACCATTACTGCATTCATTCAACCATTCATGCTTTAGTTTCTTTTGTTTTTCATTTTAAACTGCCTCACCCGCCACTGTTCCTACTGGACAGTGGCGGGTACCCGCGAGTTCACTTGTGACAAACCCACGCATTTTTCTTGTGCCCGCGAGTTTGCCACAGGGAAACCCGCGGGTATGCAGCCCTAAATTTTAAAACATAATAAAAAACAAAATTAACCATTAAAAATTAAAAACAATACTTTGAAATGAAGGTAGGAGGAGAGTATATTTACTTGCAGGTGACATAATATGATTCGGTGGCCCGATGTGATCGCTATGAGCGTTTGAAGAGAGCGGTTGTTTGCAACTTTTTACTCCAACAAATGATTTGGTGAATTTTGTTTTAGTTTTTTAAACTATTTATAAAAAACAGTTTTGATTTTTACCCACTTTTTCAAGTTCTCTGTAGTTTCAATTCTGTTTTGAAAACTTTATTTAATCAAACTAATACACTTTGAAGTCTTTTTTATTAGGTAAAGAACGTGGCGACAATTTTCACCAGCTTTTGCAACCATGATCTACTAAGGTGGGTTTTCCTTTATAACATGTCAGTTAGGTATAATGGCTCCTATTGTTATGAATTCCTTTTTTATCATGTTATATATCATTTGTCACTAATTTGGTCATTTATGCATTTCGTCAATTGACAAGATCACAGAACTTAGCTTCCCTGATGTCTATAAAGTCTTTTAAGCTCTTGTTAGACTTTTCAAAAACAAATGAGATTGTCGAGCATACTTGTTCACATCAGACTTGTTAAAGGAATTGAAGGTACATCCACTTAAGTATAAGTTTACCCATTTTCTAGACTTTTGTGGATTAGTTACAAAAAAGGTATACTCTAGTCATACGTGGCTAGAAAATTTCTTCTCTCTTTGTTTTACACTTTTTTCGGGTGACGAGACTAACTTTACCAAAAAGAACCTTTAGGAGTCTTATTTAGGGTTTTTAGACTCTTGAAACATGAAAACACCAACGAGCATTCACCTACTTGGGCTCGATGTGAAATCCACGAGAAGGCATACAGAGTTATTGTTTAAGTTTTTCAGACTCTTCAAACAAGAAAACATCAGTGAGCACATACCAACTCGAGCTCGATACTAAAACCCACGAGTAGGTGTATGGAGTTATTGTTTAAGTTTTTTAGAGTCCTCAAAAAATAAAACATCGGCGAGCATGAACTGATCCAGGATCGATATTGAAATCCATGGATCAGTGTTATAGAGTATTTGTCTATCTCTTCTTTAAACTCTTTAAAAAATGAAGAAGGTCTTGAGTTTTCCTCCCATGGACTCGTTAAACTTACACATGGTTGGACTTGTATCAAGCAGTATTCTCCCTCTTTCTTCGAGCTTGATTTAAAAATGAAGAAAGACTATTGAGTTTTCTTTCTTGGACTCATTAAAACCAACAAGAAGGATATTGTTTAATAAAAAGAGAAAAAGGGAAGGGAAGTATGTCAAACATCTTTTTCAATTTTATGGCAGCAAGTTAGTCATATCCTTGAACAAAGCACCTTTTGAGTCTATCAAATAGTCTGGTTTAGTTTTTGTCCTTAGGATAAAACCTGATCTCAAAGTTTTTTACTCCTCCAGTTGGTTACTCTTCCAATCATATGGAGAATATGTCAATGTCTCCTACATTGCAGATTTATATCATGGTCTCTTTGTGTTTCAAAAGTTAGACTAAGTCACTCTTGTGTCGTGCTCACTATTCAAGGATACCACCTGTGTCAACCATTCTACAGTTACCTTGACCTCATGTGTTGGCCACTCCCTGTTGTCATCTTGTTTCATCATGTACTCTGTCCTCTTCCAAATCAAATCAACCTTTGGTTCAGCCTCGTGTTGGATGATGGAGGATGCCTTAAGGCCTCCCTTCCAATGGACTTCTTCCCATCGACTTCAACCCATCTTGCTCTGGGAATGAAGTTTAGAGTTATCGATAGTACCTTGGGGATTGCAGTCATCAGTGGTAATTTCCTCCGCTGTTGAGTAGTGGGAATATATCAATGTCTCCTACTCGACAGATTCTTCAAGTGTTTGACCTCAGAACCCCTTATTCAGACTTGTTAGAATGTACTAGG
Source organism: Larix kaempferi (assembly GCA_027924585.1). Taxonomy (NCBI): domain Eukaryota; kingdom Viridiplantae; phylum Streptophyta; class Pinopsida; order Pinales; family Pinaceae; genus Larix; species Larix kaempferi. The sequence continues at coordinate 4,484,282 of BSBM01000519.1, forward strand.
TACCTTGGGCCCCATTTTCATTATCGGTGGGTGCCCTCGCGTTTGTTAACGATATACATCAATGATCGGTAATCAAACGGTATCCCCCATACTCGACTCCAACTCATTTATTTGCATGGTCAAGATTCGTACCTTGAGATGGTTTGATGAATACCTTGGGCCTATGATAGCATCATCTCAATTTGTTATTTCCCAAGTTGCGCAAGACTGAGCCTCACCCATATTTGGCTCTTGATGAGACATAGATCCAGCTTGTTGTTATGTCTATGATCGCCTATTTTGACATGGATCCACGTTTGTATTTCAATGGCCTTGCTATATACATATTTCAGTTATGTATTGGATATTATGTTCTATCATCATGAACATCTCCTGATGTCAGGATTGTAATTGCTTGCTGACCTGGTCTTTTGTTTCAGGTACTTTTGTGACTTCGCCCTATGGTTTCCTCATTCCTCCTCTAACTTTGGTAATGTATTTCGACCATCGTTTCCCTCTGACCTCACACATTAGGGGGCATCTGTTATCAGTCAAATTAGCACTTCTCCGTCTGTGATCACATCGCCTTGTCAATCACACAAAAGGACACTATGGATGGAAGAGCTTAGTTGACCTTGGATGATTTGGAGCTAAATCCTTACTCCTTTAGCTTAAAACTTATTTTTTTCTGACTTATTTCACCATAAATCCGCGACTCCTATACTTGACACATTGCAAGTCACTCGTGGGCCTCTATATTGACAACCCACGGGTATCAATTAAAAAGCTGCACTCGTGAGCTACTAAGCTCACATGCTACGAGTCACTCGCTAGTTGCTATGTCCTATAGTCACGGGTGTTTAAGAAATCTTGAAAAATATATTAAAAACACGAATTGGGATTAGTTGAGTCAGTTGTTCTAACTTCCTCAACTTCCCAACTCAACTACCTTTCAAACCAATCCTCCCTACCTTGCTATAAATGCAAGGGGAAGGCATGAGAAAGGGACCACCAATTGAAGAGCTATTGTTATGTTGTAGAAATCCTAAGTCAAGAGAGGAGCAGGAGCCTAGGTCTTGGTTACGAAGGTGCCTCATACATAAGTTAGTTATAATTTGTACTTGCTTCATTTATTGATTAATAAGAGTGGACATTCTTCCTTTCCCAACATAATCTTTGTCATATGTTGTACATTTGATTATTAATTGATGTTTCATGCCATTATAAATGTCAATTTGTTTTTATATAATCAAATTGGTTTGAGGAAGTTCTAGGGCTTGTTTTGTAGGTTGGAAAATTGAGGAGCAAAGGAGGAGAAATCTAGGATCAAACTTCAGAATAAGGTGCATGTCTTTCTAACCTCTAACTTATTTTCTAAAGAACATGTGTTTGCAGAACTTTATATGTCCATCTTACACCCTTGTATGTTAATCATCTCTATCCCCTACTATAAGGTAAAATCCCTAACAACATTAGGCTTGAGTTTCATGCTTTTCATTTTAAATGGGGTAATTGTTTTTAACTTATTGGTTGTATGGCTTGTTGGAATAACCTTAGATCACCTTAATCCAATGTGTTATACTAGACTTCTCCTTTTTCCCTAGGTTTCCTAGTGCCTCTAGCCTTAGTTGGGCCAGGGACATTACAAGCTAGAATCATGATTTCATCTTCCACCTCCTTGATTTTAGCCTCCACCTCCACAAGTGTGCCCCACTCCTCTATTCATGGAAGGTGCTCCCTATTTTTTTTATTTGGGCCATTTATGACTCTAGTTGGATCCTCTCTCTCATCTCCCTTGACTAGTGTGCCCTCCTCGAGATATTCTTGGCCTCTAATCCTTGATTTGTGATAACCCCACATTATGGTACTATTATGGGTAAAGGAATCCCCTCATTTTAGCCTCCGCTTCATGAATTTGAGTTAGTGAGCCTAACCACACTCTACCTCTCTCTAACCAATTCGAGTTGGTCTCTTTGGGTTCAAATTGGCCTCCTTGTGCTTTAAATCCACGTGCTACCTTATTTTGAACTAGAGATCTTGTGAACCAGCGTGTGAAGAAGAGGAATCCTAGTGAGAGTCTTGGCTAGACTTGTGATGTGAGAGCTTATCTCGTCTCAATGTGCCATGTGCGTTGGGTGTGAAACTAGATGTTGGGATATGGTGATTATGTTGTGATACCAAAGGGTTTTTGGTTTTGCTTCTACAACAAGATTTCCTCGTCTCCATTGCTTATCTTTGTCCAATCCTACACGTGAATCCTAAAGGTGGATGGTGTTGTCCTGGGGGACTTGTGTAGTGAAGGAAGTCTCATTGCACCGGGTAGTGGGGATGGAAGGGAAAGTATATGGGGAGGGAATGAATTGTGTTTTCCCAGGTTGTGTGGCCTAAGTTTTTCCTATTTCTTGGAGATGAGAGTACCTCTACTAGTGGATTCTATGGCTTCAGCTCAGGGGTGACTGCCATGCTAAGAGATTAATGAGCATGACATGCCTATGGCTGGGTGGAACGTTGTCCTATTGCAGCCAATTGCACTTCATTGAGATAAGTGTTTTATTTTATGTTTATTCATTATAGTTTGCTTATGTTAATTTTCCCTTGGAGGATGAATTGATCTATGTTTATATTTATGGATTGTTATGTTGAATGCAGGATGGATGGTCTTCCTTTCAAAATATTGAAACTTGATTTTGTTCAAGTCTCTATGGAAGCTTTCTCTTCTCTTTCTCGCATAGATTCTATGGTTGTAGTGGCATCCATCTCTTCAATCTCTCTCATGGACCTTCTGAATATAGATGGCATCCTTCTCTCGTTTCTTTATGGTTTTAATGGTTGTAGGTGGTAGCCATGTATTCTGATTTTAGTATTGCTTAGAAGGCTATAGGTGGTAGCCATGTATTCTGATTTTAGTGTTGCTTAGATGGTTGTAGGTGGAAGCCATGTATTCTGATTTTAGTGTTTCTTAGATGGTTGTAGGTGGAATCCATGTATTCTGATTTTAGTATTGCTTAGATAGTTGTAAATGGTAGTTTTAGATCTGATTGTGTTGATGTTTATGTAGTTGTAGGTGGCAGCATGTAGATCTTCTTTCGTATGATTTATGTTGTGCTTTTGAAGCTTAGAAATGCAGTATGTTAATGCGTACTAATAATACATTGCACATGCTTAACGGACACAACTTTCGATAAAGATAAACCATTGCATTATCTAAATCATGTTTGCTTAACAAGTTGAATATTTTAAATGGGAACAATTACAATTGAGAATGAGGCATATGTATTCAGATTGAAGACGAAAGACACACAACTTAGATCAAATCCTTATTTTAAGTATATGTTCAAGTATTGTGTTCAAATCTGCATTACCTTAGCAGGTGCATTGGGGAAATGTTATGCATTCGAATACTTACATTTCATTTTAAAGGGTTGAATGATTTCTAAATTATGGATTTTGGCATGCTGGCCTAGCCTTAGTTACATTTATTTCCATCTTGCATTACCTCAAATCATCCTTCCCCTTCGGTGTTTTGGTGTCTTTGGATTGGGTGTCGGGTCGGGTACACTACACTTGGATTCTCTTGGGTTGCAGGTAAGGTGATGAATAAAACAAGGGCACGATATCAGTTAAATTGTTGTTAAGGTGGAGATTGTTGAAACAGTGACAACTAATTTCCCACATATTTAGATATGGGCATCTTTCTAGACACCTATTATTCCGTTTTCGTTGAAACAAATGGATGCACATTTAAATGATCAATTTTATGTAACTACGTGAGAGATGATATATATCTCTGTAAGAATATTGATATAATTACCCCGTGGATGTTTCCCTTTTAATGGGTTTTACAAGGTAAAATCTCTATGTTCTTTTGTGAAATTGTTGTGTTATTTCATTTTGCCTTTATTGATCATGCTTCAGCTATGAACAACACATAATCTATATTTTTTCTTCATACAAAGTTACCACATTTTACACATAATCAATATATTATGATAAAGAAACTTTTTTCACAATTACATTGTAAATTCTTATAATGTTATCTTCTTTATATCATGAAAAAATGTTGAATATTATTTTTTTTAAATTCAAAGTAAAAACACTAAATACTTTTATCCAAACCCTAACCTATAATCATCTTTCATCCATCATCAATCATAACTTCTATTTTCCAAATATAACTCTCTGATAGGAGCACTCAATGCTTTTATCCACATCTAATCAAAATAAAATAAAATCAAAATTCATATTAATCAAAATAAAATAAAATCAAAATTGATAAAAATATGTTTTTGCTTTACGAGTACAACACTTCATATAATATTCAAATATTGTTCTATGTCCAATTTTTGTTACGTAATTAAATTAACTTCTAAAATGATAAAAAAAGATGTTCTTCAAATAAATATATATATATATATATATGATCATTTTTGTATTATGAAAATAAAGTTCTTCCCTCTAAAATAATATAAAAAGATGTTCTTAAAAAAAAGTGAAATATAAAGATAATCTTTGTATTATGAAAATAAAGTTCAGTTAATCATTCAAACTTAAAATCAAATATAAAGGTTTTTTTTTAATTCCAAATTGAATCAAACATATTTATCTCATAATGGGATCAATTTCAATCTAATAAGCTCTATAAATTACCACCACGACTTTGACAATTCTACACAAATAGGCACACCAATCACCAAACAGACCTTCCTCTAGCTATATTCTAACATGATATATGTAACTGGTACTGTAACTGTAATTGTGTTTATGAATTCCATTGTTGCTCTGCCTATACTCGTCTAACAGTGTTTATTCTTAAGAATTTTTAACTAAAAAAGTAACAAGTAGTAAAAGCATAAACAAAAGGTGATTACAACTAAACATAAAGAACCAGTAATAAATAACCTGTTCATAATAATTTGTTAATAACACTTAACTGATAATCTATCGATATTAACCAACTATGACTGTGATAGTTACTAATAAGAAATTGGGTTACTTTACTACCATACCCCACCACTGCATACCAGTCCATATCAATCCACAGCATTTGTGACACGCACACATATATAGAGCAGTAGAGTGGGTCACATTTGCAATATACATTTGGCTGATCTTGTGGCTTTCGGAATTTATTGTCAATTGTAGATATCATATGTATGCTAAAAGGCTTCGAGCAGTACTGTCACAGCCGGATATAACAGAGCATGGCGCAAAACGTTAAAATCAGATATTGACGAAAGGCTGACAGCCAAAGAAGGATGAGGTGAATTGACATAACATGGTTGCCAGTTAATGATGTGTGATATAAAAAATGGGGTACCTGATGATTTTTTCCAGATTTTTTTTTGGGTGCGGGAATGATATTGTTGATTGGTGTAGTTGTAGATTTTCAACGAATTCAAGTTTGATTGACAGTATGTTGACCATAGAACCTTAGAAGAATTGTGGTCATGGAGGCACATGGAGGACAAATATGGTTGACAGTGAATGATGAATGATATGATGGATTTCCAATGGTTGATGAATGATATGATGGATTTTCATTAATTTTGTTTTGGGATAATATTGTTGATTGGTGTAGTTGTAGATTTTCAACATATTCAAGTTTCAATGACAGTAAAAGTTGTTGACCATGAGAAGAATTATGATCATGGAAGCAGATGGTTGACAGTGAAGTGATATTTTTGGAGACCTTCATTTAATTTGTTTCTGGATTAGGTTAAAGCATAGTAGCATAATTTGGTCGTATTGGCATTTCACGTATAGAAATTCTGAACAAATTCGAATTCCACGAATATTCGGTATAAGTGTAATACATACGGATTCTTAGTAATGGAAAGTTAAAGTTTGAAAACCAATTTAAAAAAAAAAAAATTAAACACTATAAAACATAAATACCATTCAATTTATACTTTCTTATTAAAATAATTATTAATAACTAGTTGACATCACTCACACTTGCCATATGGCAGGTTGTTGAAATTTTATTTTTTTGTTTTTTAAATATATTTGATTTTATTATATAAATTTCTATGTACATTTAATGTATATGTTTGAATACTCGATTAAAAAATATTATATATAAGCAGTCTACTTCCATATTTTATTCGTACTAGATTTTTTCATTGCGTATTTTTTCCATATAGAATCGTATCCGTATTAGTACTCGAATTATGCTACTTTGGATTAAAGTGTAGATAAAAAGTTTTTCTTTCCAACTTCATCTTTCTTTGTTTCCTTTGTTCACTTCAAGACTGGTGCATGTACGATGAGGTTTGCATTTCAACATTGCATTGTATTTGGTATTCAAGGGGTTGCAGGTTATAGATATTATTTACAATTTTAATAATTTAGAGATATAAAATTCATTTAAGATGGGTTGTTGAGTGGTGTCGTTTATATGGTATGTAGATTCGAGGTTTAGGAGATTTGAACTTGTGATCTTCCATTTACAACTTCTCATCTCATTCAATCATTACCAATTGCTCTACCCAAATAGCCTGCACACATTATTAATGTGCATGCATTAATAAACACGTGCACGTTATTGTTACCTATCTTTTAATCTCTCTCTCTCCTTACCTCTATCTCCCATTCCCTAACCCCTCTCCTCTCTAACCCCTTGTTCTCTCTCCTTCTCTCTATGTAACCCTTATCCTCCTCCCCCCAACCACTAACCACCCCATCTATCTCTACCTTACCCCTAACCCCATCCCCTCTCTCTCTATCTCTCCTCATACCACCCCTAACCCCACCTCTATCTCTCTACCCCCTCTCTCTCTTGTCCCCAAACCCCTAATCCCCTTGATCCCCCTCTCTCTTCCCCAAACCCTTAACTCCATAATTATATAATTATATATATATATATTAATCCCTCTCCCCTACCACTAACCACAGTGTTGTTGGCTTTAAATCGAATAGCCTCTGCAATGAAATGCTGATCAAATAAATCTTGTGTGTGGATGAGATTTCAATCGTAATTGCACGTTTTACATTTCCCACATCTTGTTACATATCCTCCTCTTGTAATGAAGAGTCACTCGTATTGACAACGACGGACAAAGAGAATTCTCCATCGATATATACCAGTAATGCATATTTTACTGCTACAAATAGTACAGATTTCCATGAATCAGTGAACATGGATTTTTTAAATCAGAGAAGTGGTGCTTGAAGAAAATCTAGAGATAAATCTATAAAGGATAAAAGAGTGCATGATTTTGTATCAATCAATAAGATCGATCCGTCTTCACATCCAACAGCAATATGCGTCAAATATAAGTAAACATAAATGCAACGAATTATCGCCTACAGGGCATGGGGATTCAACTTCCTCTGTGAATGATTCAAGATTGAAAAAAATGTAGTTTCTCTTAACGGTTGCAAAAGGATTTATGAGGAGTTTCATTCGATCTGTTGACCCGATCTACTTTTACGTTCCTATTATCTTGATCACCTAATTTCATTACGATGGTGTGTATATAAATAACAATAGATGTGACCCTTGTTTCATATTTCCAAGGATTATTTTGGGCTTTTGATGACTCTTCATATTCCTTCAATGTTTCCTAACCCAAAGGATTAAATTTCCAATATCAATTTCAATGTTTCCTAACCCAAAGGATTAAGGTAAGTGTTAGCCAAGTAATTTGTCACATGTTTTTAACCAACTATTGGTTTATGTATTAAAAAGTGGATGGATTATGCCACGGGTTATGTAGAGGTGTAACCATATTGTGGTATGTCTTATTTTATTAAGACAAGCACATTTTCTTTAGGTTCCATGAATCATGGGTATGGTTGGAGTGCCACCACATACGTTGATATTCCCACATGTTTTTAACCAAGTATTAAAAAGTGGGTTTTGGTTTTTAACCAAGTATTAAAAAGTGGGTTTTGTGGTGTTAACCAATTTTTTTTAAAGCCAATGATTCATGGGTTGCAACAATGTTTAAAGGGATGTAATGTCATATGGGTAAAGTAACGAAAGGTGAAATCCCACACTTATGTGCAACTTGTATGGCATTATGCCATAGTTAGGATATAGATAGTAATGCCATTATTTTGGTTGTAACAAGATGTAACGATGAACTAAAATGGATGTTTGGTTGTAACTAAGTCAATTTATGAGTTAAGTTTGGGCTCGCGTGTCATGCCCAGGAGGAAGAACTCAAGCTATATAAGCCCAAGCATTTGCATTGTTTGAGAGCATGCTTTTGGGTCCATTTTGGTGAGAAGCTCTTGTGTAGATTGATCCACTTTGTAAGAGAGCTCCATATGCTTTGTGAGAGAGTCATTGTGTGAAATAACTCCACATGCTTGGAGAAGCTCTTGTAGGGAGCCCTTTGTGGGAGAACATATGCTTTGAGGGAGCTCCATACGCTCATTTTGAGAGCTCCATTGGAGTTCCATATGTCTTGAAGATGTTTTTGGCATGATCCATGTTGTGGGAAATCCATAACTTTTGAAGGAGCCAACTTGGAGATTTTAAGCCTAGCTCAAGGCTTGAAGCTTTGTAGGAGTTTTGAGAGGGATATGGAGAGCTTGCAAATGAAAAGAAAGCTATCATCTTGATGTTTGTAGTACAATCACTTGTGTGAAGTGCCTTCTTGAATCCTTTGTTAAGGAGAAGGTACATTTGTATGTAATCACTTGTGAGAAGGTCTCGACATATTTCAAGGAAGATAATGAAGTGGTTCGACGTTTGAATGAGCCCGGAGACATAGCCAGGGGGTCTGGTGAACTCCGTTAACAACTCAATGATCTCTTATCTCATGTGTTGTTTTCTTGTCTCATGTTTTCCTTATGCATGTTATTCCACAATCATGTTTATTAAATGCATTAAGTGATGGCATATGCGACTAACAATGCATTCCTAAAAGGTTAATATTAAAATTGGATTCAAGCTTTTTTAATATCAATCAAGTTCAATAAAAACGATCCTATAATGATTCCTTTGTTTAAGTGATTTCCGAATTTTTTTCAAGCTCACCCCGGGATTAGATGACTCCTACCTCATATAGTGTCTATTATGCAATCACAAAGCCAACTTATTATGAACTTAGTCTCTATCAAGTGTCAACTTGGGTGTCTACATGGGGTATGATTATTTTGTTGTGCCAATTGTTATATATTATAACATACAACATATGATATAAAATATAGCATATGTTTTTATTATTATTATTAATTAATCACTTAATTAACTAATAAGATATGTTATGCTATTATTTTTTATTTTTTAATCTTATATTTATGTATTTGTATTATATGCCTAGTTTTAATAACACAATAAACAATTAATAACATGATAATTCTCCAGAAATGATTATAGTTCAAGGAGATGTATGGTGACTACAGATTAATTGATGGTTTGATCCCATTCTATGCATGTCATGATCATTAGAGTGGAGTTTTTCCATGGGATAGAACTTGTGCAAATGAATGTAGGAGACAGAGACCTTGTGTATCTCTTGGCTATATATGTTGATGTGATTCTTCCATGTGAGTGACATAATTATCCCAAGAACTATACAACTTCATGGCATAAAATTGTTCATATACTTGGTTATTATTAACCCATAACCTTTAGAACCCTACTAACCCCAAAGTGAAATTGAATCAAAACCATTATAACCCCACTTTCCCCTAACTGACTTTAATTCCTACATATTGTAGCCCCAAAAAAATTTGTGTTCTTATCCCTTGATGAATACAACACTGCTAAATTGGCCCTAACTCATAATCCACTAATCCATGTGCACTACACCACTACCCCTTGATATTTTTCGACCCAAAGGTTCAAGCCATATAATCCCAAAAACACCCTAACATACTTATCTCTCTTAATCCCTAATCCATATAACTCCCTTGCCCCTAATTGATCTCAACCCTAAATCCATGTAAACCCACAAACCCCTTAAACAACAAACCCTAACCATTGTAACCTTAATAATTGCTAACCCTTATATTCACATTGACCCCTAATTAATCTTAACTCCAAACCTTTATAAACCTACATGCCCCTAATTAACTCTATACCCATAACCTTCACTTTGAGAGATGAGTAATCTACTCATACCAATCATATGTTCCCTACCACAAAAGGATGTTTAGTTACCAAAAATAATGTTTATATGTTATGTACCCCACTTGGAATAGAATCAAGGGAGTCTCAACAATTAGGGGGAATCATATTGGCACATGAGTTTTATAATGGATTTGGTGCATTTTTCATCTTAAGATGCTCCCACTATAGACATTCATAAAATACAAATTTCCCATTCATCCCAATGGGTATTTTCTCAACATAAGTGTCAAAAAATCCAGGATCATTGAACATAGGTTCCCCATTTGATTTGAACAATTATGAAAATTACTTCTCCTTCTCTATGTCATATGCACTAAGCCAGTCAGTCAATGTCATTATGTTAGGTCCCCTAGTTATCTCTAGTTTACCATTGAAAGCATATGGTGTTCTCATATAAGGGTGGTCTTTTGGGAGGAATACCTCCCTCGAGCAGTTGTACACCAACTTTTGTAGGTGCTTGGACCACCTATCCTTTTTAGAATTTCCACAACATTTACATCCATGATACCCTCTTATTACAAGACCTGCGATGTTATTGTATGCAGATCACGTTAGCATTAAATAAGAAAGTCGTACCAAATTAACAATACAAAATAATGTTATGAATATAAACAAATTAACCAATAATCTTACCATAGAAAACTTCTGATCCTAAATAATCATGCACGTTGTATGCACATATACCATACAACATAAAATACCTCTTTGTTGGGATGTGTCTTGATACATCGTATACAAGTATCCCTTCCCATAATTACTTAAATTTGTTGATCAAAGGTTGTAGGTAGGCATTCATATTATTAACAACTTGTCTTCTACTAGGGACTATAAGAGACAGCATAAGATATTCAAATGGAAAACAATGGGGATATCATGTTATTGATCACAACTACTATCCAAGTAGAATAGTTTGTGTTTTAGAGGGAATACATGCTAAATCCATCCATGGTTATGCTCAATTGAAGGTTATGTACTTCATTCTTGAATTGATTGAGCCATGTATCTTCTACATGTTTCATGCCTATTGAATATGTTGGGATTCACATAAAAATGCCAATTTCATTAAATTTGGACAAATTAGGCAATTTTTGGACTAAGAAAGTGTGAATTTAGACTTTGAAAGTGTCAATATCAACCTTTCTAAAGTGCAAAAACAGGTTCTGAGAGTGGCAATATTGGCTTTGAAAAGTGCGTTTTTCTATTCGAATAGTGTGTTTTTTGACTACTTATGAACCTTAAAATTGCAGCTTTGTTGTTATAAAACTATGAATTTCAATTCAAAATGTGTGAATTTCAAACCAGAAAATGCAAATTTCAATTTGAAAAGTGTGAATTTCAAATAAAAAATTGCAAATTTTGATTTGAAAAGTGTGAATTTCAACTCAAAAAATGCAAATTTTGATTTGAAAAGTGCGAATTTCAAATAAAAAAATGCAAATTTTGATTTGAAGTGTGAATTTAAAATAAAAAAATGCAATTTCCTATTTCAAAAGTGTGAATTTCAAATTAAAAAACTGCAATTTGTTTTTTAAATTTGCAATTTTCATTTGTAAATGTTCAAAATTTTAAGGTGAAAAGTTCAATGTCTAAAATATTCAGTCATTGTTTGAATAACAACTCAATCCGCTAAGTTATAACATATAAAAATGGTTTGTCCCGACTTTTGTTTTCCAACAAGAAGGATTGGTTGCCCCTTCTTTTCATAGTTAATTGTGAAAACCTTTATCCAACAATTTAGCTATATCCATAATGGAGAACACAAGAAGGATCGAGTGACCCTTCTTGCAGTGTTGAACTATTATGAAAATAATATGCGGAATAAGAAGGGTCGACCGACCCTTCCTTTACGGGGGAATTGTAAAAATAGAACATCTTGGAAGTTATATCATATAAAAATGGTTTGTCCTGACTTCCGTTTTATGACAAGAAGGATCGGACACCCCTTCTTTTCGTAGTTAATTTTCAAAACCATTATCCATCAATTCAGTTATAGCCATAATGGATAATGCAAGAAGGATCGACTGACCCTTCTTGCAGTGTCGAACTATTATGAAAGGAATATTTGGAATAAGAAGGATCGGCCGACCCTTCATTTAGGAGGGAATTGTAACAATAGAACACTTGGAGAAAGAGCGACCGCTCTTTCTATGAGAATTTGTCTACTTGTCAGCAAAATCTTTAAAGCAAAACGTCTATAAATGTTTTTGTTAAAATGTTGATATCTAATATCCTAGGGTGACACGTGGAATGATCATATTGTGACACGTGGCATATTTGATTTGGCACATTGAGTATAGTGAGGTTACTAATTTTTATTTGATTTGGCACATAGTAGTTTATACTAATTGAAAAATTCACTGAATCATAGTAGTTTTAAGGATTAGGCACATGCAAGATTACCCTGTAGCTGGAATGCTAATTGAAAAATTAACATGAATTTATTAATTTATTTTAATCATTTGCAAAAATAGATAAATGTTTTAATTAAATAAATAGTGTTCATAAATAATTTGAAGTGAAAATCAACATTCATCAAAGAAATTTGATCAATTAACAAAATAGGAATGAAGAGAAGGATTAACTATATTACTTCAAAGTTGCAAAAAATTACAATCTCTGCATCAATCAGAGTGTGTCCAGTCTTCTTATGTTGATTTTCTCCCCTGCTACCCCATGAGACCTCTACTGACCCTTCTTGCATTCTAGAGGTATTAATTGTAAAAATATTCAACGTGTGAAAAATAAAATCTGATTAAGTAGATTCAACATGTAACGCTCAGATTGTGAAATGTGGAACGCTCAGATTGTGAAACGTGGAATGCTCAGATTGTGAAATGTGGAACGCTCAGATTGTGAAACATGGAACGTGAGCGACATCTGTATATTCCATTCGTGACAAGACATAATGTCGACTGAAGCATGATGAGATTATTTTCTTCACACGACTAATATTTACGATTACTCCAGCAAAATCTGTTGTCGCTGCAGATGATATCTATGACCACCATCCCGCCATACTGTGATAATTACATTACCCATCCATACCATCCTGGTCAATCCATCAACTCATTGGCCACTCACTATATATAAGCTAACCATGCCCCATATCACAGTAAACTGAAATCTTCGGGAATCAAAGCCATGGCATTTTTCTTTACTGCCTCTGTTCTCTGTATTTTTTTATGAGAAATGCTTGAATCTTATGATCTCTCCCCAGTTCTCCTCATGATATATGAGCATTTCGAAATCAACTCCCTTAAAAATCCTCACTAGACCATGATATATGGGCATTTCGAGCACTCTCGAAGTCCCAATACATGGATTTGTCATTATGTTTTTTGCCTCCAATCACATTTTTGTCAATCTTCTTTTCGTCACTCTTCTTTCAATAATCGATTGGTATGCAAGTGACTGTCTTGGAAGATTTCTTCTCTACGACAACATTTACTACTGCGGTCCTCAATGTTAGGCTTGCAGCAGTTGTCGAATGGTTTTTTAGTACCAGACCATGCTGTCAGCTTCTTCTCGTGCATGGAGATGTTTCCAGACATGACGACCCATTTCCAGCCAAGGGAGTATCGGGGGTATCAGCTCATAATTCATCATCTCTACCTCCAGACACGTTTCTAGACATGACAACCCATTTCCATCCAAGGGAGTATCGAGTACCAGCTCATAGTCATCAACGCGTTGTTGATCCAACTCCAGTTATTTTTTGATTTCTTCGAGATGAACAAAGGCATTGTTCATGGGGGAGATGTTGAAGGAGGATAGGTCGGCCACCCAACCAGGTGTTCCGTTCGACCATTTCAAAGAACATGTCGAATCGTCGTGTGGATCACCACATGTCGAGTCAGTTAGTCTCGCAAGTTAGTGAACCTACAAGTCGTTACGAGTCGTTAGTGAACCTACGAGTAATAGAAGACTTCTTGACTCTGCTACGGGTTGTGGACTAAGAAAGTGTGAATATAGACTTTGAAAGTGTTAATGTCAACCTTTCTAAAGTACAAAAACAGGTTCTGAAAATGGCAATATTTTATTTGAAAAGTGTGTTTTTATATTCGAATAGTGTTTTTTTTTACTACTTATGAACCTTAAAACTGCAGTTTTTTGTTATAAAACTATGAATTTCAATTCAAAATGTGTGAATTTCAAATCAAAAAATTAATATTTTGATTTGAAAAGTGTGAATTTCAAATCAAAAAATGCAAATTTTGATTTGAAAAGTGTGAATTTCAAATAAAAAAATGCAATTTCGGATTTGAAAAGTGTGAATTTCAAATAAAAAAACTACAATTTTGTATTTGAAAATTGCAATTTTCATTTGTAAATGTTCAAATTTTAAGGTGAAAAGTTCAATGTGTAAAATCTGTCAATATCAACCAGGCTTCTAAAGTGCAAAAGCAGGTTCTGAAAGTGGTGATATTGGCTTTGATAAGTGTGTTTTTTGACTACTTATGAACCTTAAAATTGCAGTTTTTTTGTTATAAAACTATGAATTTGAATTCAAAAAGTGTGAATTTCAAATCCAAAAATGCTAATTTTGATTCGAAAACTGTGAATTTAAAATCAAAAAATGCAAATTTTGATTTGAAAAGTGTGAATTTGAAATCAAAAAATGAAAATCTTTGTTTGAAAAGCGTGAATTTAAAATCAGAAAATGCAATTTGTGATTTGAAAAGTGTGAATTTTAAATATAAAAAATGCAATTTTTATTTGGAAATTGCAATTTTCAATTGTAAGTGTTCAAAATTTTAAGGTGAAAAGTTATGACATATAAAAATGGTTTGTTCTAACTTCCATTTTCCGGCAAGGAGGATCGTCCGCCCCTTCTTTCCGTAGTTAATTGTGAAAACATTTACCAACAATTCATCTATATACACAATGGAGAACATAAGAAGGATCGACGAACCCGTCTTGCAGTGTTGAACTATTACGCAAATCATATTGGGAATAAGAAGGATCGGTCAACCCTTCAATTTTGAGGGTATTATAAAAATAGAACACCTTGGAAGTTATAACATATAAAAATAGTTTGTGTCGACTTCCGTTTTCCGACAAGAAGGATCGACCGCCCCTTATTTTCGTAGTTAATTGTGAAGACCTTTATCCAACAATTCCCATATATGGATAATGGAGAACACAAGAAGGGTCAGCCGACCCTTCTTGTAGTGTCGAACTATTATGAAAATAATATTGGGAGTAAGAAGGATTGACCGACCTTTCAATTATGAGGGAATTGTAAAAATAGAACACCTTGGAAGTTATATCATATAAAAATGGTTTGTCCCGACTTCCGTTATACGACAAGAAGGATTGACCACCCCTTCTTTTTGTAGTTAATTGTGAAAACCTTTATCCAACAATTAAGCTATAGCCAAAATGGAGAATACAAGAAGGATCGACCAACCCTTCTTGTAGTTTCGAACTATTAGGAAATGAATATTGCGAGTAAGAAGGGTTGGCTGACCCTTCATTTAGGAGGGAATTGTATCCATAGAAAACCTTGGAGAAAGAGCGGACTCTCTTTCTCTAGGGTGACACATGGAACGATCATATTGTGACACGTGTCATATTTGATTTGGCACATTGAGTATAGCGAGGTTACTATTCTTTTTTGGATTTGGCACATTGAGTATAGCAAGGTTACTAGTGGTGGTTTAACTACAACACAATTAGGAAATGAAAATTCAGTGATAGTAGTTTTAAGGATTAGGCACATGCAAGATTACCCTGTAGTTGGAAATGCTAATTGAAAAATTAACATGAATTTATGTTAATTTATTAGTAAAGACAAATCCAAACTGTAGATCAATGTATGGATTATTGTTTGCAAAAATTAAACAATGTTCATAAATAATCTGAAGTAAAAATCAACATTCATGAACACTGTAAAGGAGATTAATTACTTATCTGCTCAAATTACTATCAACCAATTAAAATTAACTGATGGCAATTTAAGGGTTCAAGCACATTCAAGATTGGCCTGTAACTGATATGTGTCAATTGAAAAATTAACATCAAGTATAATTTTCTGTAAAAACCATTTGCAGAAATAGCAAAAAGTTTTAATTGAATAAGTTCTTTTAAAACATTAAGGATACACAGATCATAAGCAGAGAAAAATCAAAACTGTAGATCAATGTAATTATAGATTGCAAAAGATTAAACAATATTAAATAGTCAGGTTGTTCATTGTTACACAGTTTACAATTTAAAATGGCGGACAGATACTGTGTTGTGTTGGGAGAAAGTGTTCTCAATGTTTCGGTCCTCAATCTAGGACCATCCTCAGGAGACTAAATCAGCCCAAATAAAGCGATCAATCCTCATTGTCTATTTATGTTGATCAAAGGTGAGAAATTAGCTTTTGGAGCCGACTTCAATCAACTTATAGACTTCTTTTATTCTTATTAAATTTAATTATTTTTAATTTTATTTAGTATAGGTTTCCAGGCTTCACTAATTTGCAGTCCATCGTCTCTATTTAAGTTATTTTTTTGTAGCTCTATTTCGAGAGCTTCCCATATTTTTCTTTTCTCATAATGATCGATTTTTGCTATGAATTTAGTGTCCTCTATACATAGATGGTGTCCTGTGTGGTGGTAGTGCTCTGCCAAAGCCGACTTCTTGACTCTGTTGTGTTTAATGTCGGCTATGTGTTCCTTTACTCTTATCTGAAAAGATCTATCGGTCTCCCTAATGTATTGTTTGCCACAGGTACAAGGAATGGAGTAAACCCCTCTGTGTAGGCTAGGATTTATGGAATCCTTTGCATGGTCCAACATGGTCCTCAGTGAGTTAGGAGGGGAGAAGGAGACTTTGATGTTTTCCTTTCTTAGAATCTTAGCAATCTTCTCCGTGGTACCTTTTATGTATGGTAGGTTAATATTTCTAGTCACCTCTTCTTTGTTATTTTCTGTTCTAGGTGTTTTCTTTGCCTTCAGGATCGCTCTATTGACTTGTTCCTCGTTGTACCCATTCGTTATAAAGACCTCTTTAAGGTGTCTTAACTCTTGCTCAATGTGCTCTTCGTCTGATACTGTCATTGCCCGGGTGACAAGGGTGTTAATGACACCAATCTTTTGCGCCGGGTGGTGGTGTGATTTGGCATGTAGGTAGCGATCCGTGTGCGTCTTCTTTCTGTGTACTTGATGTGACAAGGTACCATCATTGCGTTTGGATATGAGGATGTCTAGAAAAGGTATGCTTCCATTTTCTTCTAACTCCATTGTGAATTTTATGCTTTCGGACTGTTTATTTAGATGTTCAAAAAACGCCGGAATGTCTATTTTATTATGTGGCCAAATTACGTTTGTATCGTCTACATATCTTTTCCACATATCTGGTTTAAGTGGATAAGAGTCGATTGCGAGTTTCTCGAATTTCTCCATAAATAGGTTAGCTACGACTGGAGATAGGGGAGATCCCATCGCGACACCTTCCACCTGCTCATAAAACAGTATTAAATATTATGAAAAAATAACATGAATTTATTAATTTATGTTAATAATTTGCAAAAATAGATAAATGTTTTAATTAAATAAATTCACTTAAAACATAAAAGACACACAGATCCTGAGTAAAGACAAATCCAAATTGTAGATCAATGTATGGATTATTGATTGCAAAAATTAAACAGTGTCCATAAATAATCTGAAGTGGAAATCAACATTCATCAAAGAAATTTGATCAATTAACAAAAGAGGAATGAAGAGAAGGACTAACTGTATTACTTCAAAGTTGCAAAAAATTACAATCTCTGCATCAATCAAAGTGTCTCCAGTCTTCTTTTGTTGATTTTCTCCCCCCTTAGACCCCATGAGACCTCTACCCTTTAAATAATAATTACAAAAATAGTTATAAAAGATAGACTTCCCATAAAATAGGGATTACAAATCGAAACTAAAAGGCATCCTCAGGAGTGACTAATACCAACCCTTTCCACAAAATTCCCAAAATATTTTCATCACATGGTTTCCGGGAAGTCCCTCGAGTTATCCATAACTGTGGAAGATACTGACAATCCACTAGCTATCTGTGACAGAAGTGGAAAGATGCTTCTTAGAAGATTCATGATGATCGACAATTTTTAAAACAGTCTTCCTACTAAGCGAAACTGGAAATAGAAATACCAAAACAACAAAAAGAATAAAGCATGATTTAATTACTGGTGTGGTCCTTCTGCTACGGCTGGGTGGTCGGATCCTTTTCCAGGATAATTCTGAAGCGTCGTGCAAACTATTGTTGATTATATAGAATCTGCTTCAACATGTCGTACAGCTCATCCTGCCGCATCAAGATTTATGCTTGAGCCTCATTCCGATCTGTGAGGGATTTTCCCAGAACTTGCTTGTGAGACCAATGCAGGTCGAGAATCTTTTGGTGCAATGTAGCCCGGCCACTGGTATTACCAGGGTCAGGGATGAGAGCCTCAAATTCCTGGCGAATTTCGTCATCTATCAGACAATGCTGAGATACCCTGGCATCATCTTAGGCATCGTTTATCTCTTCTTGAGCCTGAACAGGAATCTCAGAGTGAAATTTATAGGTCTTCTCAACCACTTCCCGCATGAACTGCATGGGCGGGGTGGAGGAAGAGCCGCTGAGCGAAGGAGCGGTAACCTGCTGGGTGTCCTAGCGGGTACAGACCCGTTTCTTTGGCGGCATGTCTGCAAAGAAACAGAGGCGGAGTAGAAAGCACTTAGAAAGTAGGGAGCACAATAAACCTCGAAGCTGTATTGCCGGTAGGAATCAAAGCTGCAGAGACAATAGACCTCAAAGCTACGGAGCCGGTAGGAATCAAAGCTGCGAACACAATAGACCTCGGAGCTGTGGAGCCGGTAGCACTCAGGCGTAGTCAGAGCGACAACGGGCAGCCAGGGAGTATGCACAACAGCAAAAAAGAGAACCAGAGAGCCACGGGATCTAGAACCAACCAAACCAGAGATGGAGCAATAGAAAAAACCAGGAGTCCAAAGCAGAATGTCTTGCAGCTGAGAATGATTTGTAGATCCTTTGCGCAGCAAGGCTGTGAGATTAGCATTAATGAACTCCTGGATGGAATGCTTATCAAAAGCAATGCCAGTAATGACTCCCAAAATAGGTAAGAAGCAACAAACAACGAGAATTAAGCGCCGACCAGAGCATTGCGCGAGAATTTATAAGGTTGCGTGGGGGATGGGGATAGTGGCGCGTGTCGCGAATGAAGTACAATTTTAATTATATCACGTATGATTTGATGTCAACAAAATTAAAATTTGGTTAAAGATGAAGTACAAGTTTAATTATATCACATATGATTTGATGCCAAATATAAACAACTTATCAATGACTTAAACTCTTCCCGCAATCCGCAATTGCGGATATAAAAGACCACAATTATTCAAGAATATTTTTGCATCCACAATCCGCATTGAGGATTGCAGGTTGTGGAATGAAAAATTTTCAAAACCGAAAACCAAGGGTCCCTAATCCTTTTGACACCTTTCCCCCTTCACCCTTGTAACCTAGGTCTCACACTTTTGATGAACTCCATTAATGGCTCCTCGGGATTCTCTTGCTCCTTTCAAACATCTCCTCATCCGAAATGGCAGCTACCCTTAGCAGGCTCTTACAATAAAAAAAGTTTCAACGATCCACAAATACATTCTGAAAAAAGTTTTAACCATCCAAAAAAATATATTAAAAGCAAAAATTAACAAGGAGAGTTTCTAAAGGCAGCAAGTCCTTGCCTTAAATGGAAAGAAAGTTAGAAACAAAATTTTTATGCTTGTTGTATAAAATACCCTCTTTTCATTCATTATGCAAGAAATAGTTAGTTGCACTTCAAAATGTGAAAATATCCGTTAATTCCTTTGGATGCTAATTGTTATTTGTCAATCCAAATCTCACTGTTGCTAACGATTATAGTGAACTCTCACCTTAATAATGAACTTTCTCAATATTATTATGTTCTTTCAAAGGAGCATATAAAATCTTCCTCCTTGCACTTACGCTTTCCTTGCCTTGAGTTTTACTTATTACACTTATGCTTTGTTTGCCTTGAGTTTTGCTTCAAGATTTAAGTCACTGTAGAAGAACTCAAAATCTGTGAAATACCAGATGCACTCGAGTGATTCCTAGCTACCATGTCGTAGGTTTGGTGAAAAACAAAAATATATTAACTCTCCTTTCAAAACGATTTCCATTTGAGAAGTTCTTTCCAGCGATGCAATTTTCTTTAGCTATGAAAACCATAAATTGGATTGTAATATAAATCGTGAAGATATGATGAATGTCTTCCATTTAAAGGAAACAAAATAAATGCATTATTAAGAAATTATGGTTAATGTGGTCTCCCTTTCTTAATGAAAACCAATTCTTATAATGCTTATGAATTCTTGAAGTTGGAATAGATATAGTGAAAACACCACTTAATTAAACACAAAGCCCAAAATTCTAAATTATTCATTGTCACTCTGAGATCCCACGTGAACGTCAAAGGGTTTTTGTACAAAACCAAATCTTCTACTTAATTTCATCATCACTCTTTGCATATGGTTAATACTCATTTCTATTATCAATGGCAAATAAATCTTAACATTATACATTATAAAGGATTCAATAAATTTACAATCATAAAAAGCCAACAAATTGCATTTTACATTCACGGCTCAAATAAAAGGGAGAACATAATTGCAAAAATATAATATAAACAAATAATGTGAAGGAGATTACACAAACCGATTCTAGTGCATATCCTTGCTTATTCAATTGCCCAGTTCTATTGAATACCATGTTAAAATAAACATAGAGATGCCCTCACAAACTACAATTCACAACTTTTACTTTGAACATATCATTGCTGCATGGTATGAATATTGCAATATTCTTGTTGAGCATGCCCCAATAGATGATTATAAATCCCTTCCTCTAGCTGTCGCTACATCCAGAAGACCTAGAAAAACCATAACAAATAGTACTCATAAGAATCCACAAGAAATATGAGAAATAATACAAGATATTCCAGAATAAATAATGAATTCCAGTCGAAGTCTCCCTGTGTTTTCTCCGAAGTCTGTGGTTTTGTCCGAATATGGAGGAGAGCAATTTGTGTCTCTCTGCTCTGCAATGTCGCAAATGCAGGACGACTGTTCAAGGGCACTCTGGGGGAGTTGGCTCGAAGAGATACCTATCTGAGATTTTTCATGGGCACAACTTTGGAGGTAATGAGCACTCTCGTGGTAGAGTGACAAAGCATGCTTGTTATGGTCATTCCAAATCTGTCGACCCTGGCAGCAGTAAAAGATGGGCTCCTTAGGGAATTAGGGGCCTTGTGCAGCATACTGGCTGCGGTTTTGATTCTAGAAGCAGGAATTGGAAGGTCTTCTCGACTCCCAATTCTGGGTTTATCTCAACCCCCTATGAAGTTGGCCGCAATCAAAGTTGTCCTATGAAGCAGTTTCATGGTATCCCGGGAGAACTGGGAGGCAACAAAAATTGGCAGCATTCATTGGGAGATAATGGTGGCCTGGTTACCATTGATTCTCCTCATGGGCAGGACAACCCTTCCCCCAAAATTCTCATGCAAGTTTTGGATCTGGAAGCCCAGGTCCGTTGGTTACAGGGTGAACCCTCCGATATGAGGAAATCCATATCTCACCTCACCTCCGAAGTTTGGAATAGCAATGGTAAGATGAAAGACTACTTCGAGAAGCTGGTTGGAAAGTTAGACTCATTCCATACCTTCCTCAGGATTGTGGAAGGTAGACTTGACTGTATCAGAAACAAAGGCAGAAATAACCCATCCGTTAGCCTGAACAATGACGAGGAAAATGCAGGTGCAGCTACAGGAGGCAAGGATAAGAACGCTCATCCCAATCATGGCAACTAACTCTTTCTTTGTGTGCTCATCTCGACATTTTAGCATCTTTGTTTGGGCTTTTTTTTTGTAATCCTTCTTATATGTATTACTCTTGTAAGTTTCTCTTAGGACAGTTCATTAAAATTTTCAGGCATAAAGCTGTTTTTGAAAACCAGAGACTGGAATATGAAGAGACTGTTTCAACAACTCTTGGACTAGTCTCCCCTATGCTATGTAATCTGTCCACTCTTTTTAATATAAAACAATGAATTTCAATTCAAAAAGTGTGAATTTCAAATCAAAAAATGCAAATTAAAATTTGAAAAGTGTGAATTTGAAAATTTTCATCAGATTTATGCTTGTTTGATGCGCTTGTGACCTGAGGGTAGTGAGCTTCTTAGATGCGCTTGTGACCTTAGGGTAGTATGCTTCTTAGATGCACTTGTGACCTGAGTGTAGTGTGTCACTTTTCAAAGGGGTCCAAATGTGAAGTATAGCTTGCAGTTTGTGGAATCTAAAATATTCAATCATTGTTTGAATAACAAGTAAAATTATCGGCTAAGTTATAACATAAAAAATAGTTTTTGTCCCGATTTTCGTTTTTTGGCCAAGTTATAACATAAAAAATGGTTTGTCCAAATATTCAGTCATTGTTTGAATAACAAGTCAAATTATCGGCTAAGTTATAACATAAAAAAATGGTTTGTCCCGATTTTCATTTTTCGGCTAAGTTATAACATAAAAAAATGGTTTGTCCCTCTAATTAAGTAGATTCTAAGGAGAATCTGATTAATAAAATATTTAATCTCTGACGAAAGTTAAATGTCTATAAATTTTGTTGTTAAAATGTCGACATCTAGTTTTCCAGGGGCACACGTGGAACGCTCAGATTGTGAAACGTGGAACTCTCGGATTGTGAAACATGGAATGTGAGTGACATATGTATCATGGTGTATATTTTGTTCATGAGCGATATCTGTATCATGGTGTATACAACATCTCGGAATTTATATCATATAAAAATGGTTTGTCCCGACTTCCGTTTTACGACAAGAAGGATCGGTCACCCCTTCTTTTCGTAGTTAATTTTCAAAACCTTTAACCATCAATTCAGTTATAGCCATAATTGATAATGCAAGAAGGATCGACCGACCCTTCTTGCAGTGTCGAACTATTATGAAAAGAATATTTGGAATAAGAAGGGTTGGCCGACCCTTCATTTAGGAGGGAATTGTAACAATAGAACACTTGGAGAAAGAGTGGTCGCTCTTTCTATGAGAATTTGTCTACTTGCCAGCAAAGTCTTTAAAGCAAAACATCTATAAATTTTTTTGTTAAAATGTTGATATCTAATATCCTAGAGTGACACGTGGAACGATCATATTGTGACACGTGGCATTTTTTTTATTTGGCACATTGAGTATAGCGAGGTTACTAATTTTTATTGAATTTGGTACATAGTAGTTTATGCTAATTGAAAAATTCACTGAATCATAGTAGTTTTAAGGATTAGGCACATGCAAGATTACCCTGTAGCTGGAATGCTAATTGAAAAATTAACATGAATTTCTTAATTTATGTTAATCATTTGCAGAAATATTAGATAAATGTTTTAATTAAATAAATAGTGTTCATAAATAATCTGAAGTGAAAATCAACATTCATCAAAGAAATTTGATCAATAAACAAAAGAGGAATGAAGAGAAGGACTAACTGTATTACTTCAAAGTTGCAAAAAATTACAATCTCTGCATCAATCAGAGTGTCTCCAGTCGTCATTTGTTGATTTTCTCCCCCCCTACCCCATGAGACCTCTACCAACCCTTCTTGCATTCTAGAGGTAATTGTAAAAATATTCAACCTATGAAAAATAAAATCTAATTAAGTAGATTCAATGTGTAACGCTTAGATTGTGAAACGTGGAACGCTCAGATTGTGAAACGTGAAATGCTCAGATTGTGAAACATGGAATGTGAGCCACATCTGTATATTTTGTAGTGAAAAGACATAATGTCGACTGAAGCATGATGAGATTATTTCTTCACACGACTAATATCTACGATTACTCCAGCAAAATCTGTTGTCGCTGCAGATGATATCTATGACCGCCATCCCTCCATACTGTGATAATTACATTACCCATCCGTCCCATCCCGATCAATCCATTCAAAGTCATAAGATATAAAAATAGTTTGTCTCGAATTCCATTTTATGACAACAAGGATTAGACGACCCTTCTTGCAGTGTCAAAATATTATGAAAATAATATTGGGAATAAAAAGGGTTGACCAATTCTTCTTGCAGGGTCGAATCAGAGTGTCTTCAGTCTTCTTTTGCTGATTTTATCCCCCCCCTACCCCATGAGACCTCTACTGACCCTTCTTTCATTCTAGAGGTAATTGTAAAAATATTCAACCTGTGAAAAATAAAAACTGATTAAGTAGATTCAACATGTAACGCTCAGATTGTGAAACGTGGAATGCTCATATTGTGAAACATGGAACATGGAACACTTCTTTTCATTGTTAATTGTCAAAACCTTCATCCATCAATAAAGCTACAGCCATAATGGTTAATACAAGAAGGATAGACCAACCTTTCTTGCAGTGTCGAACTATTATGAAAAGAATATTAGGATTAAGAAGGGTCGGCCAACCTTTCATCTACGAGGGAATTGTAAAAATAGAACACCTTAGAGAAAGAGTGGCCGCTCTTTCTATGAGAATATTTCTACTTGCCAGCAAAGTCTTTGAAGCAAAAATTCTTTAAATTTTTTGATACGCGGAATGATTATATTGTGACACGTGTCATATTTGATTTTTAAAATTAGTTTATAGATTGTTTAAACGAATATTAAGGATATTAATGGTAGCATTTAAAGTTTGGGGACTATTTTAAGTTCCTGCGTTTTCTGAAGCAGCAGCGTGGATATTATATCAGCGGGGGTCCATTTGAGAAGTATAGCTTGCAGTTTGTGGATAAATGAGAAGTAGTTGGGGATGAAGATGGTGTAAGGAATTTATGGTTGAGTTGCTGAGTAGAAGTTCCTTAACGAAGTTTAAAGCTGATACACTCCAAATTAGGTAAATATAAACTTCGTTATAATTTGCTGTAAAAACCATTTTCAGAAATAGATAAAAGTTTTAATTGAATTAATTCTTTTAAAACATTAAGGATACACAGATCATAAGCAGTGAAAATTAAAAACTGTAGATCAATGTAATTATAGATTGCAAAAGATTAAATAGTATTGATAAACATCCTGAAAGTGAAAATCAATATTGATCAAAGAAATTTTATTAATAGACAAAAGAGTATGCAAGAGAATAACATAACTGTATTACTGAAAGTTTGCAAGAAATTACAAGCCCTACACTAACCAGAGTAGGCAGAAAGAGCGGCCTCTCTTTCTCTGAACACCTTGGAGAAAGAGCGGCCGCTCTTTCTCTGAGAATTATTCTACTTGCCAACAAAGTCTTTAAAGCAAAATGTCTATAAATTTTGTTGTTAAAATGTTAATATCCAGTATCCTAGGGTGACATGTGGAACGATCATATTGTGACACATGGCATATTTGATTTGGCACATTGAGTATAGCGAGGTTACTAGTTTTTATTTGATTTGGCACATTGAGTATAGCGAGGTTACTAATGCGGGTTTAATTTAATTTGTTAATTATTTGCAGAAATAGATAAATGTTTTAATTAAATAAATTCACTTAATTTAAACATAAAAGACACACAGATCATGAGTAAAGGCAAATCCAAACTACAGTAGATCAATGTATGTATTATTGATTGCAAAAATTAAACAGTGTTCATAAATAATCTGAAGTGAAAATCAACATTCATCAAATAAATTTGATCAATTAACAAAAGATGAATGAAGAGAAGAACTAACTGTATTACTTCAAAGTTGCAAAAAATTACAATCTCTGCATCAATCAGAGTTTCTCCGGTCTTCTTTTGTTGATTTTCTCCCCCCTACCCTTTAAATAATAATTACAAAAATAGTTACAAAATATAGACTTCCCATAAAACAGGGATTACAAATCGAAACTAAAAGGCATCCTTAGGAGCGACTAATACCGACAATATTTTCACAAAATTCCCAAAATATTTTTATCACATGGTTTATGGGAAGTATCCGGCAATCCACTAACTATCTGTGACAGAAGTTGAAATATGCTTCTTAGAATATTCATGATGATCGACAATGTCCTCAAAAACCAAAAAATCGGCCACTTGTCCTTCCTTTAGGGGAATTGGTGGAGTCACGGGCACTTGATTAATTATAAAATCCCGGATGACTGTATCATCTCGATCAACATGTTTCTCAGTGATATTCCTTCTCTTACTCCGAGGGAGTCGTATATACATGGATTGAATCTCATAGTCTTCTTTTTCACTACCAGTGCTGTCAACCAAAACATCGGCTTTAAAAGGTGGCGAAAGAGGTTCATGATATTGAAGAGGCTGAAGTTCTTTCTCACCACAAAATCTGACTGAAGAAATTTTGTGACTTTTCATCATATTGTTCACAAGAAATCTCTGGAAATTGAATAAGAAGACTTTTTATGTGGAATATGACGACTAACAAATTGCCCATATTGGTCTTAAATGTGTTTAAGAAGAGCAATAAAGATCCCATAATGATTAACTATAATGAATTGCCATGATTAAAACCTTTCGGTCTGAGAAATGCAATTATCACATCTGTAACGAAATAACATATAGCATGCGGCAACCAAATTTGGATTAAGATGGAGTACAATTTTAATTATATCATGTTACTATGATTTGATGTCAAATCTAAACAACTTATCATTATGGATTGGTCGGATCAATGATTATGACTTCAAATTTGGCTGAACAAGGTGAAAATCGCAGTTAGGAGCCTAATTGCAATTTTTAAAAATGGTAGATGGGAAAATGGACAAGCTAAACTTAATTTAATTCACCCAGTGTAATCTCATTCGTAGGATCAAGACAAATAAATGGTTAAAACTTAAACATGCGGGAAGGAAAAGAAGGGTTGCGGGGTTTTATTTCATAAATATATAAATACCTGGCAATTGAAAAACTAGATTTATGGTTTGAATACTATAAACACCTGGAAATTGAAAAACTAGATTTATGGTTATAGATTTATGGTTTGAATAATATACATACCTAGGAATTGAAATGTTCTGTTACAGATTAAATTAGATAAAGAAGAGTATTTATGATAAAACAACAAAGGAAACGGAACAGAGGTGGTAAAGAAGAGTGCCATGACGTCCCAAAGATTTCATTTTGCTGCGATACCGGATATCACAGTATTGCTGAATTGACTTGGATGTTACGGATGGGGAAGGATAATTATCACAGTAATAATGGCGGGATAGTGGTCATAGATATCATCTATACCAACTGTAGATTTCGCATAACTGGAGATGACCTGGATAAAAAAGGTGTTGAAGCACGTGTAGCCTTTAAAGCAGGCATGCTAGAAGGTGCATGCGATCACGTGGCTAGAAGACGATGCCTTGAGATGGAACTTGGATGGGTTCGGCCCCCAAATCCTGGGCGGCGGTGGCAGGTGCTGCAGCCTGCATTATATTTTAGGAGGCCACGTTGCCACCTTTACACACGTTTAATTAAATTTTATATAACAATTAAATGATGCAGCCAATGTACAGTGTAATTACATGGTAGAGTGACAGTGTAGTAGGCGGGAAGGGTGAATACCAGCTGGTATTCATTAGTGGATCATAGTTAATGGTGAAGGTCAATTAATTGATCATTGAAGCAGAATAACTAATGCATGAGGCGATTGTATTTTTAAACTTGTACTCTGGACAAGATAATACAAGTCTGTAAAGCATTAATTTTGTGGATCTTAGGTTGATTTTAAACTAAAATGGTAAAACAAATTGCAAATATATAAGTAATATTTGAATATAACATAAAAAAATTGACACTTTATAAAGTTTAATCAAACGTAAAATGATAGGCAATGAAAATTAGTAACCGTCATTAAATTTTGACTTGACAGGCAGTGAAAATTTGAAATTCTAGGCCTGGACTCGAAGGCTTACCAAGCATGCGAGGCCTCACAGGCTTACCAAGCATGCGAGGCCTCGAGAAGGGATGGAACGGTTATCATTTTCATTAATGGAAAATCAAGGCCTGGTAGGATGACCATATCTATTGGCAGGCTTATGGATTATAAATCCAAAACGGTGGACCGGTGCAGGAAAGTCTGAATTGAGAAAGTAGCTTGCCCTAACCTGAGAAAAGGCATGTTGTGTCTATTCCATTTCCGGATTAAATAGTTTTAGATAGCTGGAGGTTTTTCTTTTCCCTCCGGAACCATCTTCTTAAGCATTATGGCCCCTCGCATGCATCTTTGCAATCATCGTGGCTCTAAACGGACCTGCGGGGTGAGTGGCAGGCAAAGGGGTGAAGGCTCGTCCAACCAAGCGAACGCCCCAGTGGATGACCACCATCTGGATTTCAACTGGGCGCATTTTTACCTGGAGGAAACTCCTGCGGTTACTAAGGCCCATATCGCTCATTTGGAAATATCGCTGCATCAGGAGGTTGAGGGGCAACATGGCCGTCAGATTGCAGCCAACCCATTCTGGGCGGGCAGAATTCTTCTGGCCCACGAAATCCAGGCGTGAGAGAAAATTGTCAAAGATGTTAAAGATATCATCAAGGGAATGAAAGTGACTTAGCAGAATGAAATGGAGAGTGCGTGCACTTTGGACACATTAGTGGAAGCGCTCAACATCCATGACCTGCAGGAGGCCCGAAGCCGGGCACCGAGAACCATGCGTTGATCAGGCTGGCTTTTTCTCTCTTTTCCCTATGTCTATGGTTATATTTTTGATGGAAGTACTGGTTGTTGGTTTTCTTCCTGTTCGACCCGTTTTTCTCGATTAAGCCAACAGCTTGTTCCTTTTCTTTACTGCTAGGCTGCTTTTTGTCCCTTGGAAGGTGGTTTCTGTAAAATTAGTCACAGCAGATCTAATGAACAAGTAAATCAATCACAACAGATGAACATAAAAAATATGGTGCAAAACTGTGCAAAACATGCAGCAGTGCTCTCTATCCCAGAAAGGGTGAATGAATTACAATACAAACTGTCACAATGACTGAGCAATTCGAATTGCCTAAGGAGGTCATTTGAATCACTGAATGGAGTAGCTTGACTCTAACTAGGAGTCCTCATAAATCAATCGGTGGTGCTCATCAATGCACAACAACCAGTCATCCAGGTGTCAATCTGAGTCTAACTGAGTGTAATAACTGTAACTGAAGTGTGTAGCACTGATTTAGGATCTGGAGGCTCAGTGGGGGCGCATGGGAGGCTAACTGAAGTCAGAACAAGTCACCTAATCGAATTGGAGGTTCAACGGAAGTGATACAGTCAGTCGGGAGTGAAACTAGCCTCAAATCAGGGAGAATCGGAGCTAACTGAATGTAAATGAAGTGGAACTGCAGTGGTAGGTGAACAAGTGCGCCCTAATCTGGCAGTAGGTGAGAAGTGGGTGCCTTTCAGCTTAGGAGGGCTAAAACTCTGTGGTAGGTGGCTCCTGGGTGCTAGAATGAAGTGGATAAGGTGCTGGAGGCATCAAATTGGTGACTGGGATGCATGCCAGTGCATGTCGGTGCATGCAAACCCTAGATTCTGCATGCAAACCCTAATTGCATGCAAGATCCTGAAAAAGATGATGTGGATATCCGAACACCCCCCCTCAAGCTAGACTATGATGTGCCAACAAAAATAATGTGGGGCCCTGGTAACTAAGACCAAAGGTCACCCCAATACAATAATCCAAAAAAAAAAATGCTGAAAATAACTAAGTGAGGAAAGAGGGAAAACCCAGTGGGAAGAAAGCCCCCCCTCAAGCTAAAGCATAATAATGAATCAATCTGTCTCCACCATGATGGAACTCACCCCCAACAGTGAACGGAGGTAAGAGAACTTCTTCTCAGTGAAGCTCTTGGTGAAGATGTCTGCAATTTGCTCATCAGTAGGGCAATATTGCAGAATGATGGTGCGGTCATGCACCAACTGTCGAATGTAATGCATATGAATCTCAATGTGTTTGGTCCTCTGCCGCTGAACTGGATCTGTGGAGATCTTGATAGCACTTTGATTGTCACAAAATAAGACAGTCGAAGTAGTGCCACCAAAACAAAACTCGGAAAGAATACCCTGCAACCAAACTGCCTGAATGCAGGCATTGACTGCCCCTCGATACTCTGCCTCTGCTGAAGAAAGTGCAATGGCTGCTTGCTTTTTACTGGACCAGCAAATAGCACCATGACCAATCATGAAAACATAACCGGAAGTGGAATTTCGATCAATGCTATCACCTGCCCAATCTGAATCAGTAAAACCAATGAAATCTAGCTCAGAATCTGCAGCACAATGTATGCCAAACTGTCTCGTACCTTGCACATACTGCAAGATCCGCTTGGCTGCTCGCCAATGAAGCTCATGTGGCTGCTGCATATATCTTGACACGGCACTCACGGAATATGAGATATCAGGCCGTGAGTGTGTCAAATAAAGTAGTGAACCAATCAACTGTCGATACATACTGCAATCTGCAAGCGGTGTGGAATCTCCCTCCTCAAGACTGATTCCTGAGAGGAATGGGAACGGGGCTGCCTTACATTCAGCCATATTAAACTTCAATAACAGGTCGAAAGCATATTTTTGCTGAGATATAGTGATCCCATCAAAATTTTGAGCTATCTCCAAGCCCAAAAAGTGACTCAGCAAGCCCAAATCGCTCATGTCAAAAGCTAGATTTAAGGCAGATTTTAGCTTGTTTATTGAAGTAAGTGTGCTACCAGTAATAAGCAGATCATCAACATAAAGTACAATAACCAACAAATTACCTTTAACTCACTGAAGATACACATTCGGATCAGATTTGCATCTTTGGAAATTCTGAGAAAGAAGGAAAGAGTCCATCTTTGCGTACCAAGCTCTTGGGGCCTGTTTTAACCCGTACAAAGATTTCTTCAATCTACAAACCAATGATGGATTTGATGTATAACCCTCTGGCTGCTGCATATAGACCTCTTCAGCAAGGTCTCCATGTAAAAATGCACTCTTCACATCCATGTGGTGCACTTCCCAGTGCTTGGATGCGGCAATAGCTAAAACAAGGCGGATGGAATCCATCTTTGCAACCGGTGCAAAGGTCTCTGTGTAGTCCACTCCTTGGACTTGGGAAAAACCTTTTGCCACCAACCTTGCTTTATATTTGCTGATAGTGCCATCAGCAGCAACTTTAGTACGGTAGACCCATTTACACTTCACTAATTTTCTTCCAGGTGGAAGAGAAACTAGCTCCCATGTATTGTTCTTTTGAAGAGAACTGTACTCTTCGTCCATGGCACTTTTCCATCTCGGATATCGATGGGCTGAATAGAATGATGTAGGATCTGAACCAGCCATCAAATAACAAATCTCAGGAAGAAATGGATCAGCAATATAAAGAGCCATACCTGCTCTTTGAAAGTCTCCTCTTGTTTGTCTCGGATCAGCAGGATTTCCAAGATTCGAACCAGCAGAATGTAGAGTGTTTTGGGCCCACTTTGGTAACTGAGGAGGATCATAATGATCGGATTCCGAACCTGATATGTCATGATCATCATATGCTTCTACAATATCAAAAATATCAGAACTCATACCTTCATTATCGCTGCTCGGATCTTCTTCTGGTGAAGGCGGTGAATCGGCAGTCTTTTCCTCGACTAGTTGCAATTCTTGAAGCGGTTCTTCAAACTGCACACTGCGCTCTATGAATATCTTTTTAGATCTGATATCCATGAGTTTATATGCTTTTGATTCTTCCCCATATCCTATCAATATGCACTCGATACTTTGTGGATCCAAAGCTCGTCTCTTCTCAGAAGGGATTCTAGCCCATGCAGTAGAGCCAAAAACTCTCAAATTTGACACATCCGGTTTGTGACCAAAGAATGCTTCGAAAGGAGTCATACCTTTCACGGATGAATGTGGAACATGGTTCTGTATATATGCAGCAACATTGATTGCTTCAGCCCAAATATTTGCAGCCAAACCTTTCGATTCAATCATGCATGTAGCCATCTCTTTCAGTGACCGATTTTTCCTTTTCGCTACACCGTTCTGCTGGGGTGTGTAGGGAACTGTATGTTGGATATTAATTCCGCTTTGGGCACAAAGTTGCAGCAACTCGGACTTGATATATTCCCCACCATTATCAGATCTAAGATCTTTGATCTTTCTCTCAGTGGTGGTCTCAACAGAAGCCTTAAAATCCTTGAATTTTCCAAGCACTTCTGACTTGTTTTTGAGAAAGAATACCCATGTAAAGCGGGAAAAATCGTCAATAAATGTCAAAACATACCTTGAACCATTTAATGACATATGGGGCAGTGGACCACTGATATCAGAATGGATAAATCCCAAAATAGTAGAGGCTCTGCTAGCCTTGCCGCGGTCGAATCTGTGCTCGGGGTGCTTCCCAATAATGCAACCAGTGCATATTCCCTTCGAGGAACGGAGTTGTGGAAGCCCATCTACCATGGATTTATTTGATAGCAGCAGCAAATACTTATAATTTAGATGTCCAAATATTTCATGCCAAAGCCTACTAACCTCATTACCATGTGTGCGAAGAGCAGTGGGCTTTGCAAGCGGAATAAAGTGCGAAAACTCATAACATTTTGCAGTGTGGTTTGCCTTTCCAACCGCAACTAGTCTTCCACTTTTGATATCAGAAATTTCAACTGTATTAGGGCTGAATGTGACTTGCTTTGGTTCACCAGTATGTGTCATTTGATACACAGAAAGGAGATTCGAAGCTAAGGAAGGCACATAGAGAACATTCTGAAAGCTTCCATGTTCTACATGAATCGTACCTTTGCCCTTTGAAGAAATTTTTGAGTCATCTCCCAAATGGATGGGGATGGAGCCGTTTGGATCAAATGAGGAAAAAGAATCAATATTTGCAGCCATATGATTTGATGCACCCGAATCTATCAAGAGAGTAGTGGGCTTCGAAACCGTTGCCATGAGTGCTTGTCCTCTTTCATTATCATCATTCCGATCCTTCTTCCTTGCACCGTCAGGAAGGGTTATGTTGTTCTTTTCCAAAAGGAGGGGCATTTGATCTATAGTCTTCTTCATACATGAACTTTCGGGATGAAAGCCACGGTTACAATAAGTACATTTAGATTTTTGGTTACCTTCTTTGCCCTTTTGCTTGGATTTCGAACTGGATGGTGCATCCGTTTGCTTGCCTTTGTCTTTTTGCTTGTGAGGCTCGAATTTGGGCTTCTCCTTCTTTTGATTTCCTTTACCATTCGATATCTTGGGTCCTTGAACAAATAGAGCTGAATATTTGGAGCTTATGGACCCCATTTGAATCAACTTGTCATGCTCTTTTGTAACGGACTCAATGAAGGCATTCAAGGTAGGCATCTTCCAATTCAGGGTAGTTAGCCGACCGGAATTGAAAGTAGAGACAAATACCGAATAATCTTTCCCAAGCTTGCTTAGAATGGAGAGGATCAACTGTTTATCCTCTTTGATAACACCACTGTTCTTCAATTGCAAGTTCAAGTTCTTGAATATTGTGAAGAATTCATTGATGGTCTCGAAATTCTCAGGATTAAGGCCAATCAATTCATTCTCTAATTGAAAAACCCTAAGCTCATCCTGCTTGCCGAATAGTGTTTCAAGTTGCTCCCATATGGCTTTTGGAGTCTTCAATCCGCTGAGATGGAAGTGAAGATCCTTGGAGATGGAGAGACAAAGAAGACCATAAGCTTCATCAAGATTGTTGTAGTGTTTGGTTCGATCTGACACATTGTTTGGCTCCAATTCAAGACCAAGAGTGACTCGGTAGTAACCTTTTGAACGTAATATGATCTCCATATCATCTTTCCAATCAAAATAGTTGAATGGGGTGAGGATAGGCTTTGAAGAAGAGTATTCCATTGCTAGGAGCGAGTCAAACTGATGTAGAATAGGCTTGCATGCACAAGATAGCGAATGCAATTGCTGTAGGGAAGCTTGCATGCACAATGTAGCGAGTGCAATTGAAGGAGGCAATAAACCTGCAAATCACATAAAAACAACCACAATAAGGTCGAACAATCCACCCTTTGAGAGTTGCATCACACCTGGGATTGGATTTCAAGCAATGTTGAATAGGTCCAATGTATCAGATCCAGGAATTATGTGGTAACTCAAGCTTCTGGAGTGGTATTGGAATATTTTTCAAGCTTTGCATGCACAGGAGCGAATGCCCTTGAGATATCTCATGCCAAACTTTTTGCAATTTTTAGCAATTCAGTCAAATCTTCTTGTATAAACACCTGTAGAAAGGAGATCTTGTCCCTGCAATGGCTCTGATACCATGTAAAATTAGTCACAGCAGATCTAATGAACAAGTAAATCAATCACAACAGATGAACATAGAAAATATGGTGCAAAACTGTGCAAAACATGCAGCAGTGCTCTCTATCCCAGAAAGGGTGAATGAATTACAATACAAACTATCACAATGACTGAGCAATTCGAATTGCCTAAGGAGGTCATTTGAATCACTGAATGGAGTAGCTTGACTCTAACTAGGAGTCCTCATCAATCAATCGGTGGTGCTCATCAATGCACAACAACCAGTCATCCAGGTGTCAATCTGAGTCTAACTGAGTGTAATAAGTGTAACTAAAGTGTGTAGCACTGATTTAGGATCTGGAGGCTCAGTGGGGGCGCATGGGAGGCTAACTGAAGTCAGAACAAGTCACCTAATCGAACTGGAGGTTCAACGGAAGTGATACAGTCAGTCGGGAGTGAAACTAGCCTCAAATCAGGGAGAATCGGAGCTAACTGAATGTAACTGAAGTGGACTGCAGTGGTAGGTGAACAAGTGTGCCCTTCTCTGGCAGTAGGTGAGAAGTGGGCGCCTTTCAGCTTAGGAGGGCTACAACTCTGTGGTAGGTGGCTCCCGGGTGCTAGAATGAAGTGGATAAGGTGCTGGAGGCATCAAACTGGTGACTGGGATGCATGCCAGTGCATGTCGGTGCATGCAAACCCTAGATTCTGCATGCAAACCCTAATTGCATGCAAGATCCTGAAAAAGATGATGTGGATATCCGAACAGTTTCTTGTCCGAGAGGTTTTGTGTTCTCAGTTTTCCTCTGTGAAGCAGTCATGCTATCTGGTGCAGTTGTTAAGATGATCTATGTCATGCTATCTGGTTAAGTTGTTAAGTTGATCTGTGGGCGCCCGGTGTTCCCAACTCGGGAAGGGCCTGAGTGAGATTTTAGCTCACTCTATTTGTAACTCTGTACCATTTTTGTACCTTTTTATACCATATTTATAGAATTTTAGGCTCTGCTTACTTAAAAAGAAAAAATGAAAGGCCGGTCGACCCTTCAAATTTGAGGGAATTATAAAATAGAACAATTTGGAAGTTATAACATATAAAAATAGTTTGTCCCGACTTCTGTTTTCTGACAAGAAGGATCGGCCGCACCTTCTTTTCGTAGTTAACTGTGAAAATATTTATCCAACAATTTAGCTATATCCATAATGGGGAACACAAAAAGGATCAACCGACCCCTCTTGTAGTGTCAAAATATTATGAAAATAATATTGGTAATAAGAATCTTGCAGTGTCAAACTATTATAAAAATAATATTGGGAATAAGAAGGGAATTGTCAAAATAGAACACCTTGGAAGTTATATCATAAAAAATGGTTTGTCCCTAATTCCGTTTTATGACAAGAAGGATCTGCTGGCCCTTATTTTCATAGTTAATTGTCAAACATTTATCCATCAATTCAGATATAGCCTTAATGGATAATACAAGAAGGACTGACCGACTCTTCTTGCAATGTCGAACTATTATGAAAAGAATATTGGGAATAAGAAGGGTCGGCCAAACCTTCATTTAGGAGGGAATTGTAACAATAGAACACCTTGGAGAAAGAGCGGCCGCTCTTTCTCTAAGAATATTTCCACTTGCCAGCAAAGTCTTCAAAGAAAAATGTCTATAAATTTTGTTGTTAAAATGTTGATATCTAATATCCTAGAGTGACATTTGGAATGATCATATTGTAACACGTGGCATATTTGATTTGGCACATTGAGTATTAATAGGGAGGTTACTCTTTTTTATTTGATCAATTAACAAAAGAGGAGGACAATCTCTACATCAATCAGAGTGTCTCCAGTCTTCTTCTACACAGCTTACTTTTGTCACCTTCCGATGCAAAATAGGACAGATGGAATCCATCTCTCCATGTGGGTGAGTTTTTTATATTATTTATCCTTTGCTATCATCGCTGCATCTTCTGCAGCCTAGAAGCTTCCCTGGGAGTCTATTTTCCTGATCCGTTCTAGACCGTGGATTGCCAATGCTTTCTAACTCTATGATCCCTGGTGGCCTCGAATCTTGCCACATGTCACCTTTTCTACCGGTTAAAACCACAGGAAGTCGCCCACCGTTGATTTGGATCTTGCATGAATCCTGGTCATCAAACGGTGCGACTTTTACCAACTTCGTTGATTTGGCTTGCGTTGATGTTTGGTGCAACTTAGATCCGCAAACAAAACCTTGGCCATAGATCTCGGCCTCGTCAAATCTACACCGTCCAAACCCGCGAACCTCTACCAAAATTTCATGAATCTGAAAGTTTGTTTCCTCCGCGCATGTCGTATCGGAGAAGTAATTACCGACCGTCGATCTGCTCCATTGGCTGTTGATCTGCTCCTTAAGATGCTTGTGGGTTAAATCCCACACCTCTGTCTAAAACACCTCACCCAGATGATTCTATTTTTCTCAAGCCACCAAGGCTTTCTCCATTCTTTTTTGAAAATTGAACCTCCATTCTATTTTTCTCAGACCACAAAGCTAGTGCTAACACCGACAAACTAAACGGGAAAGCTAAACTTCATTTAAATCATCTGCCCCTCCTTTTTGTAGTTAATTGTGAAAACATTTATCCGACAACTCATCTATATCCATATTGGAGAACACAAGAAGGATCGACAGACCCTTCTTGCAGTGTCGAACTATTATTAAAATAATATTGGGAATAAGAAGGGTCGGTCGACCCTTCAATTTCAAGGGAATTGTAAAAATAGAACACCTTGGAAGTTATAACATATAAAAATAGTTTGTCCCGGCTTCCGTTTTCTGACAAGAAGGATCGACCGCCCCTTCTTTTCATAGGTAATTGTGAAAACCTTTATCCAACAATTCAGCTATATCCATAATGGAGAACACAAGAAGGATCAATCAACCCTTCTTGCAGTGTCGAAATATTATGAAAAGAATATTGGGAATAAGAAGGGTCAACCGATCCTTCTTGCAGGGTCGAACTATTATGAAAATAATATTGGAAATAAGAAGGGTCAGCCGACCCTTCAATTAGGAGGGAATTGTAAAAATAGAACACCTTGGAAGGTATATCATATAAAAATGGTTTTTCCCGACCTGGGTTTTCGGACAAGAAGGATTAGTAGCCCCTTCTTTTCATAGTTAATTGTGAAAAACTTTATCCAACAATTCAGCTATATCCATAATAGAGAACACAAGAAGGATCAACTGACACTTCTTGCAATGTCAAACTATTATGAAAAGAATATTGGGAATACAAAGGGTCGACCGACCCTTCATTTACGAGGGAGTTGTAACAATAGAACAACTTGGAGAAAGAGCAACCACTCTTTCTCTGAGAATATTTCTACTTGCCAGTAAAGTCTTTGAAGCAAAACTTCTTTAAATTTTGCGATAGGTGGAACGCTTATATTGTGACACGTGGCATATTTGATTTTTAAAATTGGTTTAAAGATTGTTTAAACGAATATTGAGGATATTAGTGGCACCATTTAACATTTGGGGACTGTTTCAAGTTCCTGCATTTTCTGAACCAGCAACGTGGATGTTATATCAGCGGGGTCCAAATGAGAAGTGTAGCTTGCATTTTGGTAATACTCTTCCTAGTTCAAGTTTTTTCACTTACTATAAGACATTCATGTATTGATTATGAAATCTAACATGGAAACTTTGATTTGAGCTCTCCTCTGGGCTCGGTAGATATGAGAAGTATAGCTTGCAGTTTGTGGAGAAATGAGAAGTTACAGTTGGAGATGAAGATGGTGTAGGGAATTCATGGTTCAGTTGTTGAGGAAAAGTGTAAGGAATTTATGGCTGAGTTGCTAAGGAAAACTGTAAGGAATTTATGGTTGAGATGAAGATGGTGTAAGGAATTTATGACCACCATACTGTGATAATTACCATTTCCCATCCAAGACTTTGTTGGTGACAAGTCTGACATAAACATAATGTGGACTGAAGCATGATGAGATTCTTCAGAGATAATGTCGAACCGTCGAGTCGATTACTATTAAACTTTAATTAGCATTATTGTGTGTCTAGGAAGGCATGCATGTGTTGCTTGTTTTTGAAATTATACATGGAATGTGTTGAATATAATTGTACAACTGATGACAAAACCATTCATTAATGACAATCTGTAAATTTCCTTCCTTTCTTTGTTAAATGTTATTTCTAGCATTGACGGTCTGTAAATTGCCTTCCTTTCTCTGTTAATTGCTGTTTGCAGTAAATTATGTCAGTCTTTAAATTTCCTTCCTTTTTTTGTGAGAAAATCAATGTCTAAAATATTCAATCATTGTTTGAATAAAAAGTCAATCGGCTAAGTTATAACAAAAAAAAATTGTTCGTCCGAATTTCCTTTTTCCGACATGAAGGATCGGCCGCCCCTTCTTTTCGTAGTTAATTGTGAAAAAATTTATCCAGCAATTTAGCTATATTCATAATGGCGAACACAAGAAGGATCGACCGACCCTTCTTGAAGTGTTAAACTATTATGAAAATAATATTGGGAATAAGAAGAGTCGGCTAACCCTTCAATTTTGAGGGAATTATAAAAATAGAACACCTTGAAAGTTATAACATATAAAAATAGTTTGTCCCGACTTTCGTTTTCTGAGAAGAAGGATCGGCCGCCCATTCTTTTCGTAGTTACCTATGAAATCCTTTATCCAACAATTCAGCTATATCCATAATGGAGAACACAAGAAGGAGCGACCAACCCTTCTTGCAGTGTCGAAATATTATGAAAAGAATATTTGTAATAAGAAGGGTCGACCGACCTTTCTTGGAATGTCGAACTATTATAAAAATAATATCGGGGATAGAAGGGTCGCCCGACCCTTCAATTATGAGGGATCTGTAAAAATAGAACTTCGAACTATTATAAAAATAATATTGGGGATAAGAAGGGTCGCCCGTCCCTTCAATTACGAGTGATTTATAAAAATAGAACACCTTGGAAGTTATATCATATAAAAATTGTTTGTCCAGTCTAACTTCCGGTTTACGACAAGATCGATCGCCCCT
This sequence comes from Larix kaempferi, assembly GCA_027924585.1. Taxonomy (NCBI): domain Eukaryota; kingdom Viridiplantae; phylum Streptophyta; class Pinopsida; order Pinales; family Pinaceae; genus Larix; species Larix kaempferi. Next base: position 4,523,631 of record BSBM01000519.1, read on the forward strand.
TCTTTTCTAGTTAATTGTCAAAATCTTTATCCATCAATAAAGCTATAGCAATAATGGATAATATAAGAAGGATCGACCGACCCTTCTTGCAGTGTCGAACTGTTTTGAAAAGAATATTAGGATTAAGAAGGGTTTCCCGACCTTTCATCTACGAGGGAATTGTAAAAATAGAACACCTTAGAGAAAGAGCGGCCGCTCTTTCTCCGAGAATATTTCTACTTGCCAACAAAGTTTTTGAAGCAAAACTTCTATAAATTTTGCGACACGTGGAATGCTTATATTGTGACACGTGTCATATTTGTTTCCTAATTAACTGATCCACATCATCAATCTTGATATGCTCGAGGTGCTGGATCTTCTCTTTAGCTTCGTCGGATCGATGTTCAACCTGTTCTAGCATCAACTTCGGTGGACAAGCACTTTCAATGAGGTCCATGGTAGGGAACTGCAAATTCTCCATGATGCTATCTGCAACGTACCATCTCCTTTCGCAAACAGCTTATGCTTTCTGGATAGTATCTCCAACACAGTTCTGATTTTATTCAGTTGGAAACTAGTGAGAGTAGGATTATTCTCAGGTCTCTCCTTAATGTACCTCTGCCATTGCACAATATCTTCATTGGCCTTAAAGGCCTGTTGTCTTTTAGCTACCTGTTGATCAAGAGTAACAGACATCTTCCCAAAAACAATGCGATTCTCTTGGATATCATTCAAGGTGTGAAACAATTCAGCTAGCAGCTTATAGTGTTCAAAATTGGCCTGAATGGCTAGAGAATGCAGAGGAGGCTGCACTTGCAGTTGCATCCTCACATTTTTTTTCTAGCACAGCTATCCTTTGTGTATTGGCAACATTTACAACTTCTGCATCATGTAATTTAACTTGGAGAGAGGTATTTTTCAATTGCAGATCTTCAAACATATCTTCAAATACCTTCCTAAGATCAATAACATAAGATTCCTGTTCCTCATTGGTTTTGGCCAATTTCTCTTCAAGCTTCTTTAGCTCTTCTTTCTTTAAATCAATCTCCCTATTCAGTGTTGTCATTGAATCATAGTTTGCACCCGCAAATGAACCCATGGCTGCAGCAGCATCCAATGCTTCTCGATGTATGTCATCAGATTGCTTGGTCCAAATTATTTGATTAGGAGTAGGTGCCTCCAATCCACCTTGATCTCTGCTTTTCTTCTTTCCTTTTCTTACCACTACCTTGGAAGCTCTGCTGTAGAAGTAATCCCCAAGAGGGACTACAATGTCTTCTTCAAACTCAGTTACCATTTCAATAAATTATGAAGTCACATTTACTGTTGAAACCAATGAAGATGTCTGAGTAGTAGTAGGAGCAGGTATAGACATAGTTATTTGGAAAGTAGTTCGGGTGGAAGGGATATTTTGAATAACTGCTGGTACAGAAGTTGGGGAAGGAATTGAAGTGAAGGCTTCAGAAAGTGGAACTTGGATATCATCAGCTGGTAATGAAGAAGGAGGAACTGGAGTCTTCTAATCAGTAGTTGGTGGTGATAAAATGAATGGAGATGATTGTAGAGGGACAGTCGAATACTGGATCTTTGCAATAGTAGATGGAACGATCATATTTGTGATACGTGGCATATTTTATTTGGAACATTGAGTATGGGGAGGTTACTATTTTTTATTTAGTTTGACACATTAAGTATACAAAGGTTACTAAAGCGGGTTTAACCACAACACAATCAAGAAATGAAAATTCAGTCATAGTAGTTTTAAGGATCAGGCACATGCAAGATTACCGTGTAGTTGGAATGCTAATTGAAAAATTAACATGAATTTATTAATTTATGTTAATCATTTGCAGAAATTGATAAATGTTTTAATTAAATAAATTCACTTAAAACATAAAAGACACACCGATCATGAGTAAAGACAAATCCAAACTGTTACTAGATCAATGTATGGATTATTGATTGCAAAAATTAAACAGTGTTCATAAATAATCTGAAGTGAAAATCAACATTCATCAAAGAAATTTGATCAATTAACAAAAGAGGAATGAAGAGAAGGACTAACTGTATTACTTCAAAGTTGCAAAAAATTACAATCTTTGCATCAATCAGAGTGTCTCTAGTCTTCTTTTGCTGATTTTCTCCCCCCTACCCCATGAGACCTCTACCCTTTAAATAAAAATTACAAAAATAGTTATAAAAGATATACTTCCCATAAAACAGGGATTACAAATCAAAACTAAAAGGAATCCTCAGGAGCGACTAATACCAACAATATTTTCACAAAATTCCCAAAATATTTTTATCACATGGTTTCCGGGAAGTATCCCGTAACAAAATGTGTAAGATACCGACAATACACTAGCTATCTGTGACAAAAGTTGAAATATGCTTCTTAGAAGATTCATGATGATCAACAATGACTATGACTTCAAATTTGGATGAAGGTGAAAATCGCAGTTATGAGCCTAATTGCAATTTTTAAAAATGGTAGAGGGGAAAACGGACAAGCTAAACTTTCATTTAAATCAAACAGTGTAATCTCATATGCAAGATCAAGACAAATCAGCGGTTAAAATTAAACATGTGGGAAGGAAAAGAAGGGTTGCGGGGTTTTAATGCTCCAACATTGTATAATAGAGAATCCTATAAACAAGTCCTTGGAGAATTCTCTATAAACTCCCTTTGTAGGATTCGGTGTAACATGTTTTTTTGATATCTTGCTGAAAATTGTTAAAGCTTTAGAAATCATACAAGAGTTTTCCATATCAGCTAAAAAAATACAAGTACATGCCTCTTCATTTGTTTCTAAGTAGTACAAAAACGCAAGCATGTCTTGTTCTATCCATGGACTATCACAATTACACATATCCACAACAACAAATTCACAGCTGACTGTGGTGACCAAAGAATCAAGATAACAACATTGACAAGCAAACTGTGAACTATTTTCGATGTCTTCAATGGACATCCTCTCTTTATTTGAAGCTATAATAGAATAGGAATTTGAAGAAGTTATTGAAGATAACCGACCTATAAAAGTAAAATAAAATCAAAGACATCTGAAAATGTTAATAGAAATACCTTGTTTTACACCCAATTCATGATAGAAATTGTTCATAAACAACTCTTGTTGTACTGTATCCACAATCGAAATAACTATTCTTTCTGGAGCCCTCATCAACGAATGAAGAAGCCTACCTCCTATGTACAACGAAAGAACTGTGCCTTGAGAAGTGGCCTGTCTGGAAACTATGTGATCCCATAATTCCTGTGTACTTTCTTTTGCAAACACATGGCTTCTTGCACTATCATTGTCAACCTTGGGTCGAGGTAAATCAATCATCGGTAGGCCCTCATCCTTCCAATCCATATCAATTTTATAAGTTGATAAAATATCCTTATCCCTTCCAATTCCCCAACACTGTATAATAGAGAATCCTATAAACAAGTCCCTAGAGAATTCTCTATAAAATCCCTTTGTAGGATTCGCTGTAACATGTTTTTTTTATTTCTTGCTGAAAATTGTGAAAGCTTTAGAAATCATACAAGAGTTTTCCATATCAGCTAAGAAAATACAAGTACATGCCTCTTCATTTGTTTCTAATTAGTACAAAAATGCAAGCATGTCTTGTTATGTCCATGGAATATCACAATTACACATATCCACAGCAACAAATTCATAGCTGACTGCCACACCAAAGAATGGAATTAATCTGAGTGTGTTGACCAAAGATTTGGGATAACAACATTAACAAGCAAACTGTGAACTATTTTCGACGTCGTCAATGGACATACCCATCCTCTCTTTACTCATATATAGATTCAATATTTTCTGAGCATCAATTGGTATTTTGGTACCGTTATCCACTTCAGATTCGTTCTTTCTCTTTTTACTTGGAGAATTTGCTTGCTTTCCGGGGCATAAAATACTGCACAGTTGTTGGAGATGGTTTGGTGCAATTTTATATATTTCAATGATGTTATGGTCAGTGACATTCTGTGATCGATCAATTTGAACATCATTAACTTTGAAATATTCAACAATCAAATGCTTGGTTGACCTCTCGTCCTTGATTCGTTTGCAATATTGATTTAAAGTTTCCGTGCAAACATTTTTATCAACTGATGTGCTCATCCAAACCGATCAATTGATTAGATTGTCCGTCACAAACGTCAATTCATCTTCATAAAGATCACGCAATGGTCTAAAAAAATTAGACCCATAACTCTTTATTTTATTTTGAACAAAATCATCCTGAGTGATGCTCTTCGGCGAGCATGGCAAGGAGCCACTTTTGTAAAGCTCGAATACAGATTGCCATTTGGTCCATAGTCAATCCGATGTCAAAACAAGAGTTAGCTTGCCTTTAAGGCTCAGTCTCCCTTGTTTGAACAAGAAAGATATCCATACATTTAGTTTGGAAAGACTGCAAACATATAAAATTGAATATTCCAGTCAATTTGCTAATTTCATAACACAGGAAGCAATCTAAAGACTTCGATTGATAAGAAGAAAAACTCTATACCTAGAAATGAATGGAGTGTCTGCAAATTCCTTGTTTGACAAATTTTGTTGTTTGCATAATTTGCTGATGATGTGCTGAAGAAACTCTATGTAGAAGACGAGTTGTTCGATGCCGATACCTTGAATGGAGCTGTTTATATTGATCATCTGCAAGGATTATTTTCTACGCAAAAATAGTATGCTGCCCATCCAATATATAAACATTTACTAATGGCGAATTAATTTCTTCTTCATTTCTAGGAAGAAAGGCCAATGTGGTCTCCTTATCGAAATGCAATAGAATAGCATCTCTCAATGTTGTTTAAATGTATGGAGAAGAGATACAACCATCTTTTGCACGACCTCCTCATCAACCTTTCGATATTGTAAGTGCGGAGGCACAAGTTTTTTCCATTGACGTAACAAGATGTGTTGTTGCGCCTCCGCACTTACAATATCGAAAGGTTGATGAGGAGGTCATGCAAAAGATGGTTGTATCTCTTCTCCATACATTTACAACAACATTGAGAGATTCTATTCTATTTCCTTTTGATAAGGAATTTGATCTGCTCTTGTTGAACTTTTGAAGCTCTTAGTCGCTTTATGCAACATCGCTTTAGAAGGACTTTGTTTGAGTTGTTTGAAGGAAGATTTCTCCACATATTTTACAATAAATTGGACAAATTATCTTCTATTGTACATAAGAATCCTTTCATGGCTTTCCTTTATCGACCTAGACTTATTAATATTCATGTAATGCAATACAGAGGAATTTTTCACAACCATCATTCTTTTCCTCCATACCAACAAAATTCCTTTCTGCAGGGATGTCGCGGTATCAATTCTGGAACGATTAGAAACATCATACGAGAGAAAAACCCACCCTTGCTTCGCATAGGAAATTGGATCTAGATCGGGACCACTTTTCATTAGATCTGGTCGATAATTACAAACCATAATATCAAGCTATAGAAGGCAACACTTTTCACCATCGACCGCTTCAACTTAAACTCGCAATTTTTCAATAGATTCAACGGGATCCTCATATGTCAATATTCCAGCTCTAGTTTGAGCTCCATTGTAATCCAAGTAGAATAGATATAAATACGGGTACAAATTATCTGGTTCTTCCATCTATCTCAACATACCATCCATTTGTGAATAGCTGAATGTAGTGATCTTTTGACAATTCAAAGCAAGGCATTTCCTGGTAGTTACTGAGGCTCAACAACAAAGCCATGCTTTATCTTCAAAACAATCAATATAAGAAGGCATACAATGTCTATAATTATAAATTAGTGTTTTAATATTAGATGTATACTAGCAAATGTTCATGCAAATGATCGATGGTTAATGAACGACCCATCATATTCAAAATCAATTGATTGATTAAGAACAAATCTGCCAACATTATCCATGAGAGATCGAAAGCACATTTTATAGAGTCATTTGAGATAAGGACCGTTCATAGAACAATCGATCATCAAAGAAGGGGTGGTCGATCCTTCTTGTTTATGTGTATGAGTTTATCACATGTTTTGTATTCGAGTTTATGTGAGTTTTTGTACTTAATTTATATGTATGTGAATGGTAATTGCACATTGATTAATTGGAATACAAGTGCGTGATTGTGAAGAAGAAACACATAGTTTGACGAATTCATAGCTAACTGGCAAATACATTAGAGATTCAGCGTAGTTCTGTATACTGCCATAGCTTCCAAGTGCGAAGTCATCTAGTTTTCTAGTTGATGTTAAATAGAACGTGATGTGAAGATCGTAACCACATATGTGCATCGCCGTGGTTAAGAGAATCTTGATTATGCAACCCCCATATTCGCTTTGGGTTAGACTTCAACCTGTTTACAAGGTGATGCTGAAGGCACCACTAAAAGGGGTTTTGTTGTGTATACATTTATCTCGTGAATGAAGAGTCATCGACACTTATTGTGCTCAGTCTTCTTCCAGTGTTCACCATTCTTCATTTACATGAATTGACACCCTCGCCTTCGGAGGTTGAATATTTTTACAATTCCCTCATAAATGAAGGGTAGGCCGACACTTCTTGTGCCGAGGATTCGTTTCGCAATAGTTCTATACAACAATAAGGGTCAGTCAATCCTTCTTCTGTTCCCCATTCTGGATACAGGTGAATTCACAATTATTTACTAAAGGAAGGGGCGGCCGATCCTTCTTGCCAAATGTCGGGAGTCAAGATTTTTTTTTTATATATTGTAACTTAGCTAATGTCCTGATCACGACTGTTACAAAAGCTTGACAGAGATCGACGACGTTGTTTGCAAAATTAAGATAGGACGGTTTAAGCACGGGTTTAGTTTGTAGTTGAACATGCATGGAGTATTGGCACGTTCCAAATTCACGAACATCGGTAAAGGCCGCACATTTGGACGGTCAGGATGCGGACAGGGGCCAAATTGACAGTTGATAATAACTATGCAAATCTAAGGTGCGAGGAAGGTGGCGTTTGAGAGATTGAAGACTGTGGAACTTGGAAGACCATGGGGATAAGCATGGAAGGGGATCAACGGTACCAGATCGGTCATGCATGATGGACGGCTCAGAGAAACTCCTTTATCGCTAGAGGTTGACCCCTTATCCCCTTGGTCGAGTTCAAGGGGGAAAGTTAATTTAGATAGACTCAAATAGACTCTAGCACCTTGGTGAATGCACATTCTATCTAGGACCAAGTCCAACAAAACTGATGCAATAACTAAACAACTAGCTCAAAGAAAACTTCAAAGAATCGGGTAAGAGAGCTACAATGGAATGTCAGATGATACATATGGGACATAGTTATAATCATTTTGAATCTTTGATATATAAGCAAATCTAGGGGTTTAAGCTTGCTCCCATGCATGCAAGAAGAGTTCCCACTTCCAAAGCTATATTCTTTGTCCATGAGATGAAATGAGCTTAGACTTAAAATTGGACAAAAGTATATGCAGGCCACCCGATAATTTGAAAATATTTCTCGTATTAAAAATTGAATTTACATGCATTGAATAGATGGAAACCTTAATTAAGCTTGGACAATTATTGGACAACAAGCTTGACAAATCATATAGAGATAACAAATAAAACTTATTAAAGAGTATTGATTAGATTGTTTCTTATCTCTTCTTTTCCACGAGACCAAAGCATTTTGACCGTAACTAAATGGATACCTTGCCTTTGTTAAAAATTGCCATGCAATGATGGGGCGGCCGACCCTTCTTGTACGAAGTATTCTTTTCATAATAGTTCTAGACTGAAAGAAGGGTCGGCCAATAACAGTTCTAGGTGAACTATTGGATATAGGTGTTCATAATTTTATACTAAACAAAGGGGCGGCCGATCCTTCTTGTCGGAGGTCGAAATTCGGGATAAATATTGTTTATATGTTATAACTTAGCCAATCTCCATTCCCCACTATTTACTGCGGAAGTAGGGAGTCGGGAATTATTGTCCCATCCTGCAATCTGCATTGCGGGTTGCAGGATAGCGGAATTGATGGAACATTTTAAGAAAATTAGGTATCTGCAATCCCCAACATATTTGTGTCTTCGGAAAAGGCAATGAATCCTCATGCGGGGTGCAAGAAGGGTCGGCCGACCTTTCTTGTGTCAAGTATTCTATTCAAAATAGTTCTAGGCTGCAAGAAGCGTCAGTCAATCCTTGTTGTGTTCACCATTCTGGATACAGGTGAATTGTAACATATAGGTGTCTACAGTTCTCTACTAAATGAAGGGGCGGCCGATTCTTCTTGTCACCAGTCGGGATAAATATTGTTGATATGTTTTAACTTAGCCAATATACCGATCCCAACTATTCATCGCCGAAGTCGGAAGTCTGGAATTGTTGTCACAGCCTGGGCGGGTTGAATATTTTTACCATTCACTCACAAATGAAGTGTCGGACAACCTTTCTTCTGCCCAATATTCTGTTAAAAATAGTTCTAGACTGCAAGAAGGGTCGGTCGATCCTTCATGTGTTCACCATTCTGGATACAGTATAGGTGAATGGTTGGATATAGTTGTTCACAATTTTATAATAAACGAAGGGGCAACTAATCCTTCTTGTCGGAGGTTGGAAGTCAGGAAAAATATTGTTTATATGTTATAACTTAGCCAATCTCCGTTCTATGATGAATTCTGTATTAATTTGGAAGAATGAACATTGACAATATTTAAATGTGTGGATCAGAGCATATAAAATGAATTCTAACTCAAATATTATAGTCAACTATGAGGCAAAGCGATAAGATGGTGTAACAAGAAATACATTCACAAAAGAGAAATTAAAAGACTGAAGAAAATAACAACATATGAATCTCTGCTTCGGATGTACTTGTACTTCTATTCTTTAAAGTCTTCAAAAAATATTACGTCACTGTATTTTTTGCTCTCGGATCCAACCCCTATTACTTTGTAAAATAAAAATTTATACAAAACATTCTTTGAATTCTTCGCCAAAAAAAGAAATTTCAAAGAAATCTGTCTGATGTAACACTCGTGCAGTTAACAAAGGAACCACAACGTCATTTAAAATTAACACACCTGAATATTTATTCCCGACATAACCTGTGTTTTGGTTTCCCAAATCTTTCAACAATTTTCCATTGCTCTTGATTTGGGATCTCATAATCCATAATTTCTTTCACCATCACCTCCAATTCTATGCATTCTGTATAACATACATCTAGAAAACCCTTCTTAATCATTGGAAATTGTTTAAGTATTTCAAAATCCTCGGTCAATTTATCAATTATTGTCTTTCCAGTTAATCTTTTGACCAAACCTTCAAAGTTCGAGTGATCCATACGAGCCTATACTATCAAACTATGATGATTTTATTGAGCCATTAATTTTCCATCGACAGTCCAAAAAGAAGGTAGACCACATTCAAAAGGCCCCAGAAATAATTCCTTAAAATTTTGAACTTCAAGGACCATCTGTTGCGCCATGTCTTCTACTTCTTTAACATGATCATGCTTGCCAATAACTCTTCTTGCCGAAATGATGATTGATGGTCTGTCTTTGATTCCAAAACTCTGCATATCTAATTGGGTTAGAGTTTTTAACAAATTGATTGTATTCCGAGCTGTTTCTGAAAGCCTTTTGTGTAATGTCTCATTTGCCACTTTACAACTCTAGAGAGCTATGTTTGCTATAGCATCTTTATCTGCTATAAAATTCAAATAAGACCAGAATTTGGTGACTTCCACTGATATTGCATCCCATATAAGGTGTTTAGCTCCATGTAATGGAAGGCGACCTATCAATTTATCTTTTAATTCATCAACTTTCTTTTGCACTTGATTTCTATCACTCAAATCCTTTATCTTCGCTCCAGAATTTCGAATTACTTCATCTTTCAACTTCTGGTTTTATGCTTTCAACTCTTCTATCTCTACATATTTTAGACTAATTTGTGACATAGCACTAGTCAGTTCCTCTGTGGAGGAATTTTGCATTTTTCCTTCACCCGTACATAGAGATTGATCCCCTCGCTTCTCTGGCGCTTGCACAGTTTCAATTTGATTGGTATTCAACAATGAAATTTGTGAGAAAAATTCAATCCTTTGTTTTTCCCAGGCATTCTTTTCATCTTGTAACTTTAACAGTTTACCTTTGTGATCCATCATTTCTTGATATATGGATTCCTTTTCTTGTTGTAATGCTGTCAACTCTAGAGACTGCACATGCTGATTATTTGGCACCTTCAATTCTTTCTTGAGAATTTGAATGGCATTTTCTTTTTCATCAATGAGCCTTTTGGTACACTGGTTGTTCCTTGGCTCGGCTCCCATGGTCATAAGGTCCACTTGTATTCTTTTGATCTGGATCAAATTTTCTTTGTTTCCTACCTTCTCTTTCCTCAGTTGACTCTCCAGCTTTGCTATCACAGACTGCAATTTAAAAATTTTTAAAGTGAATTACAATAAATCAGAATACAGGACATCTCCTGTTTGTTTATGCAATTGAATCTTATCTGGTATATTAATCGCATCAACCTTAACTTCCATTTCAGAAACTTTCTCATCATTCACCACTGCAAACCTTATAGTGTTTCTTCCCGGATCCGTAGCTGTAAGAAGGGAAACTTTTTGTTATGCCAGCATTCTTACTTGAGGGTACAATTTTTGAGTTTCTTCGAAAGACTACTTCCTCTTTGATGTATATTGTGAAAGCACATCAAATATGGACTTATACTGAGAGTTACTTCCAGATTCCTTTATTTCTGAAAAATAATATTGCTGCATAATATTTGCAAGTGGTTGCGAAATCAAACTAGTTTTTTCTGGAACAATTGAATCTCGTTCCTCCATACTAATAATTTCGTTCTGTCGTTCCACTTTTGATTTCTTCCTTGAAACTTCTTGATCAACTTCCATACTATCAACTTCTAAAATACTTCTCTTACTGGTGATATCATATTTAGCTGGTGTCTGAACCAACATTGCCAAATTGCATGTTTGTTCCATATTCGCCTCTTTGTTATCTTGTTCAAATTTGAATAAATTTGCCATTTCTTTCAATCCTTCTACTGTTTGATGATCAAAAGCCTTGTTTCCATTTTGATGTCTCCTTTGCAATATAATTTGATGAGGATCATAATTAATCCTTTCAGCCTCTTGGAAATCCATAATCTTCAGTAATTTTTCTACTACAGAGAGGTCTGCCTTATTCTTAATGATGAATGGACCAACTTTAAGAGGGAATTTCACATCCGATGCTCTTTTGAAAGCACCGAAATGTTCTTCTTCTGATTGCAACCTTTGTCTAATAAATTCCAAGGAAAAGACCCTCGGTGTTAAAAATGTTGGCAACAGATATGGTGCTCCAGTAAAGCCATACACCCTAATTATAGTATGTTCTCTATACAAGAACCAATCACCTGTTTGGCCTTCTGGTGTAGGCTGCAAAGTTTCTTTCATTCCTTCCAACATTATGGGCATTTCAACATTAAAAATAATTCTGTAAACATCTGCCATGATTTTAGGGGTGAAATCAAACATATTGACCTGTTTAGCAAGGTCATGAGAAAAGATGGTACCAAGAAACTTGGATTCCAAAATGTTTGAACACACGAAAAGCTTCAGGAGATATTACTGATATCTGAAATGCTTCAAATGGTTGAAATTCACCAACTGCACATGAATCGCTTCATCTAGGAATTCATCAAAATTAAAACAACACACCGGACTCGACTGTGACTCTGGTGAAATTACTTGGAGAAGGAAACCTAACATAACTTTCATGATTGACTTATCACTATCTAGACCTAAAAGTTGACTCAACAAGGACAAAACTAACTGGGTATCTCGCTGAAAGACATCAATACTCAAAGGGAACGATAGGTTTTCATGCGACTGACCATCTTTCAAGACTTGTAATAAAAACTTGTCTTTTTTTGTAGGACTGCAGTTTGTATAAAACTTTGCCAAATTTTCTTCGTTAAACGACTCAGGGCTTTTGGGAAATGTTTCAGGTAAACCTAGAACCTCATGGACAGTCTGCAGATTTACTGGGCATAGAATTTTGGTCGTTTTTACATTAATGATTACCCTTTGGCCCTGCGAATAATTCGCCACACACCAACAAACAAATTCGAGGAAGTGTGGGGTTTGTTCGACACAAAAATAGTACAGAAAAGAACCAAAAACATTAAATACATCCTTTCCCTGCGACTTAAACTCCATTAATTTCTCCTTGGACTGTGAAATACTACACACAGACAAAACAGGGTTGAAAATATCCCTTTCCCTGTCAAATACAAGCTTCTCGTTTTCATCTGAACTTTCATTGAAGGGAAGAAGGTCTTGGGTTTTCTCCATTTTGGACACAAAATATAAACACTGAGGGTTTCAAGCTACCTTTGAAGTGAGCTTCTTGGGTGTTGTTCCAGTTGACAAATACAACGACGTGTTTCCCGCTAGTTCTTTTCCTCCAGGAAATAAGCGACAAAAACATTTTTTAAAACTTCGAACAAACCTTTTATAGAACATATGCTTAGGTGGTTCTGGAACTTGCGATGAGAGGTTTAAATTTAACTGCTTTTCATAGCGGACTCCACCAACGCTTGCCACGTGGTAAGCGGCTTAATTTCCTCTCCAAATTATCCAGGTTTAACCACCATGCACTTTCTAGCGCAGGAACCCATTTCCACTGTCGATTTGCTTCTAGGTGAATCTGGATCATTATTCCGCCACGTTGCTACACGTTTGCAACTTTTGGTGTGAATTGTCCAATTTTTTAGCGCCTTTTCCACCTCCGCCCTTGGAGTGAGAGACCTTATCTGACCTTAGAATAGTAACAATATTTGCATTGTTCCTCTCTGTAAACATTAATAAGCTGAATGTTATATTAATGTTAAATAACCTAGGAATAAATTTAAAAAACATAAAGACAAAAATGCTAACAAGTAACAATTTTTATGAAGAAATCACTTGTTTGATGAATTATACCAATTCTAGACATAATTTGTTTGTAGAAGATCTAGTGTAACATGGGAAGAAGTCGATGAAGAAGAGGGAGAGATGACCATAAGAGATAAGAGAAGTCTAAACAACAAGATCAATCTTTCAAGATGGTAGTGAGATGAAACATTAAATTAGGAAAAGAAGGAGTCAGAGATCACATGTCGTAGAAATAACATCTAAGGTTGGCATTGTTTTTGTACACAACCCATTTCATATTAGCTGCATAATTGTTCATGTAGTGTCCCTTTTTAATAAATTTGTTAAACTTCGAAAATTACAATTTTTGGCCAATTCGACCCTTAGACTATTAATGACTCGAATGCTTCCAAATGGCTTCAAATGCTTCTGATTTGGGTATGAATGTGTTTAAAAGGTATTAGTACATAAAAAGCAACAAAAATTGCATCGTTCCTCTCTACAACTTTTAATAAGCAATGTCTAACCGAGATAAACCAAGAACCCATATAGAGGAAATTTTAGAAGCTCCCAAGGGTAGATGGCTCCAAAAGACTCTTGGCTCCTCCAAAAGACTCTTTAAAGGATTTCTAATTGGTTCTGAAGATATATGAAGGGTATTAAGACATAAAAAGGAACCTCATCGGTGATTGTAGACTAATATCTTCTGGAACATCTTCTACTGTCAGCAACCTCGTGAGCTGGAACACTGTCTACTGGAACATCCTCATCAACGACACCATCAGCTGGAACATCTTCTGCTGTCAACAGCCCAATATGTTTTTGTGTACCCATACAGTCTAAAATCACTATCCGAGGCATATCGCAATCCATAATCTAGTGTACCCTTCAGATATCTCATCACATGTTTTGCCGCAATCAGGTGAACTTTCCTGGGTTCCACCATATACTGACTCAATGTGTTTACAGCAAAGCAAATATATGGTCTCATATTTTCCATGTACATCAAAGACCCAATCATCTGAATATGCATCTTGGAGTCAACCGAATCTGGTGAAGCATCACTCAATAGCTTCAGGTTCGATGCCATAGGTGTGGCCATGGCCTTGCAGTCCATCATCCCGAACTGCTTCAGGATATCTACTGCATACTTCTTTGTCCAGGGAATATTATATCTGCACTTTGCCACACCTCCATGCATAGAAAATAGTGCATCGTACATAAGTCCCTTATCTCGAACTCGACAGCAAGCTTCCTCTTCGTATCAGCAATCAACCCATCCTCACCTGTCACAACCAGGTCATCCTCAACCTTGTAGTGAAGGTTGGAATCCGCTTTACTCTTGGTAAAGCCAGAACTAGTCAGGAAGTTGTCAATTATGTCGTACCATGTCCTGGGTGCCTGTTTCGAATCGTACAAGGCTTTCTTTAGTTTGCACACATGAGTCTCCATGTCATGTGTCTCATGTATCTACAAGGATTTATTCAAGAATGTTGTCCACATATCCCATAACTTTCTAGATTCCTTCCATCTTTAAGAGTGTGCTCTTAGCTCCAACATGTCAGCAAAGAGGTTTCATTCTAGATAAGTAGCAATTGAATGTTGTACTACTACCATAGACCACTTAGTACCCATTAATTGCACATAAGTAGTTGGGTGGACTCCCTCTCAATCTTTGCTTCCTTGCAGGAACTATTGGAATCTCTAACAGAGTGTTCTTCTTCTTGTGGGAGCTGCTTTTGTTCCTCGGACAATCTCCTTGTGATGAGGATGCTCCCTCTTGGTGTGTGTTGTGAGAGCCTGCTCTTCACTACCCATGTTTTCTTTTCGAGCTACAATTCGAGCTTCTTCCTGTGAGCATTCCTCCCACAGCCTACTGAATGTGATGAGCTTCTAGCACAAATTCCTTGGATGAAGGAATCCCATGAACTAGGAGGACCATTCAAGGTGGTCATCACTATTTCTCCATTCTGCATTATGTAGATATCCAATTCATTCTCTTATAGGATTTAAACCCAATCCTTACTTTCATGTTCGGAAGTTATCAACCCCTTCAAGCTTGGTGTGGTGAGACATCTTAATGAGAAACTCAAATGGAAATAAAAGATTTAGATATTACCACTGGATTTGGAGCTTGCTAGCGTTTGATAGAGAAACCCTAAAAATCCAAACTTGGGATTTCAAACTTTTGACTGGACAAGGAGATGCAATTGATTGAGGCAAGCAAGCTGGTGGATTCATTCCAACTCAATTTGGGAAGAGTTTCCAATGTGTGCGACTTGTCCAACAATTCCTAGTCTCCTTATTCCCTCATTTTGAATGGGTGTCTCTTTGGCTTCCCTAACTCCCTTGTGCACCTTCTTGGATGTTATTTTTATCCCTAACATGTCATATATTTCAGATGTCATCATTTAGGTCTGATTTGTGTCATATGTGTCATAGCATCTTCATCATTGTTGTCATACTAGAGGCTAGGGAATTTAGCCCAAGTGTCACAATTCTTCTAAGATGCCTCTTCCTCTTCCATGGGACTTATTATTCCACTCCAATTCGACCTTACATGACTCATGCCATGAATAATAAACTACCCCAAGTATGTTACCCTTCATCTTGAACTCGAATTGGTGAGAGAATCATGCCGAGTGTAGTGGGGAATCTTGCCACAAATGGCTCCCACAACCTCTGTCCTCATGGTCCAATGCACAATGGCCTCTCCAATTCCCAATTAGGAAATATTTTACCCTCGAAATTGGTACTAAGGCAAGTAGAGTAAACACTCCACAATATGCAAAATGAGAAATGATAAAAAACCACTCTCCAATGGCATAGATATTATTGGTGATTGTATTGGAATATTCCATGGTAATGATATTGGCATGAGATCCCTATAAGCTTTTTGAATGTACTACGAGGTCTATTGGTGATTATTTCTGGGATTTTATTACACTCTTTAGAGACATCTTTATGATGTTGCTATACATCTGAAGTATATCTTGGAAGAAGTTGCTGCCATTCTTGGACGATAAATTTGGGGCATGTACAAGTTGCCATTGTGACATCGATATTGTTTGTGGCCTTGTGATAGATACAATGATTTTGTTCTTGTGACGAACATGGATTGCGATAGTGACATTAATAAAATGATACATGGACAATGATACATGTACAAGGACATATATACACATATAGGTTGATGGAAACCGTGATACAATGGTAGTGGAATATTATTCTTCTTATTCATATTAGGGTGGCAGGATCATGTGAAAGATAAATTTGAAAGGTGTTCATCAGGTGGGACAAGGTACAAAATCTCTGCACAAAGGGACCCCATTCTTATCATTATTTTTGTCCCAAGTACCTAAAAAGGTCGGGTAAATTTCATGAGCTTTGGAGTCCAAAGAGGGCTTAAAAATTATAAGGGAAGTAAGCTTACCTTAGGGGGCCTACAAACTTATGCCAATAGGCCCAAGCACTTAAAATATTAAGCAGAGGTGCTAGAGCATCAACTACACAAGACGTTAGGCGACGATGAGGGCTATGCGGTAGGTTTTGGTTCATCCAACAATATTAAGAGGTGGGCGGGGGGGAATCCGTATGCCTTTTTCTACCATTTTTATATAAAATTAGTATTAAGCACATGTTAAATAATCATTCCTAATGTGAATAGGACAATTAAAAATTTGAACACACCGATTTATCATGTAAACCTCAAAGGTAAAACCAACAAAGCTTTCCTATTAATGAGGTAATCGTATACAAAATTATTCTACAAGCACCAACTTGATGGAGAACTTAATCCCATGGATTCTTCTGCCACTACAGAAAGGATGCTCCTACACCCCTGGTTTTCTACCTGCTAAACAGACAAGGATGCCCCACCACCCTAAATCTCTACCCATGACTAGAAGGAGGCAACAATTCCCTTAGAAGGCCTCAACCTGCCCGAAGAACCACCCAACAACCCTCTAATTTATAATATTTTTAACATCGGCTTTTCAAATCTTGCTTCTGATATGCAATTACCAAATTACCAAAACTTGATAGACACCTATGGTCCTCTTCATACATTTGACTTGTATGGTTATATATATTTTCAAAGAACTTTATTATTTGAGAACTTTATCAAGGAAAATCATGCCTCTTCATAAAAAAATATTGGATCCTTATAATGGCATCG
The DNA here is from genome assembly GCA_027924585.1 of Larix kaempferi. NCBI lineage: Eukaryota > Viridiplantae > Streptophyta > Pinopsida > Pinales > Pinaceae > Larix > Larix kaempferi. Next base: position 4,540,691 of record BSBM01000519.1, read on the forward strand.
ATTCATCATTGATCTTCATAGTCTTTCAATATTGTTTTAACATGCGCTTAGCTAGATTTCATAAAGAATTTGCATCGTATCATGTGCTCTAAACGCTGCACAACTTAACCCAACGTAACTATCCTGTAGCATTGGATCGCCCCATCAAAGATCGATGGTGGACTTCAAAAGTTTATGAACCCTTGCCATCAATATGTCCCATCAGTTAAATCAAAGAGTAAATTATGCCAGTTCTCGGGTAACGTATTTGACCCTTAATGTCCCATGACCTACTGTAACAGTCTTTCAACTGCTTTGATCTTTCATTCCGACGGCTCTGGATATTTCCTGCGATCCGAGTTCTGGTTTTGGATCGTGTTCTATTTTTTTTTATCATTTCCACTTGTTTAAATAGGATCTGCTCCTATTCGATCTAGCTTGCCGATTTTTTTTTCAAAATTAGCTCTATGTTCGACTCTTTCTCCGTCCACTAGCCCTCCTCCACGGCTAGTTGTTAAATTTGGAGAAAAGGAAAGTCTCCAGATTCTGACCACTGCTCTGCATAGCAACCGATCTTTAGGAAAGCTTTCTTACAGTAGTTCTTTAGGAAAGCTTTCTTACAACAGTTCTTCAGGAAAGTCTCCTTGTTTTATAATGGCGGAAAGTAGCACACGTGGAAGGACCAGATTCACCGATGAAGCCACCCGCATCACAATGGAGAATCTGGAAAGGAGGATCGACAAGATTCAGTGGACCATAGAAACCAGGCTAAACTCGATGGAGAAAAGAATGGAAAGCAACCAAAACGAAATGATGGAGACAATCCGAGGCCTCCTCCGTGAGCACGACGAAGCCATTCGAAATCAACCTGCCGGACCTCAAGGTAATGAGGGGATCCCAGCTACTTCGGTAGGTTCTAGACAGTCCCGTCCAACTGTCAGAACTCCCTCATCAACTGCCGGAACTCTGTCAACTGTCGGAACTCCCTCGTCAACTCCCTCAAGATCATCCGGCGGGGTGAAACCAATGGAGATTGAATCATCCTGAGAGAAGAACGCGGCCCACTCACCACGGTCTCATGTTATTTTACTGAAAACTTTAATATTTTTACTTTTCTTTTAGTTTAGTTGAGGGATTTTTTCCAAGGCCCTTCTGTTCAATTTGTATCGACAACTATTTTAGGTTTACTTTTGTGTTAGTTCAGGGGAGGGCTTTTGTCCTCGACCCTACATTTTGAAAAAATTAAACTCTGTGATATGTTCGGATCCTCCTTGAATAAAATATATGCAGTTTTTTTAATATTAATTTTCTAATTCTTTGGTCTTCTCTAAATTCTTAACCTCTTATTTATTGATTATGTTTGGATTTATCTATACTTTTTCAATTTAAATAAAGTTTTGAATTTCTTTTGAATGATAGGTTAAATAACGGAAAACAAAAAATCCAGGCCATCAATTCGACATAGTGATTATTTACTCAATAAAAACTCTTTGAGACACATTAACAAATGATATTTTATTTCGTTTTTCAGATTGAACGATGAACCATATTTATCTTGGAAGTGCATTTTAGATATTTTCAAAGTGCTAATGTTTGTAAATTACCTTACTTTACTTTGCGTAATGTTTGTTGGTTAATATCTAAATATGGCTTAAATTTCATGTTTGAAAACAATACTTTTTAATAAAACATTATCAATAGGATTATTATAAAAAGAGTATTATCGAAGGTCATGCATCTCTTGATTTTTCTCTCGATGTTTCTTCTCTTGCATTGGAATTACTATAACTTAAATCCATAGGTTTATATTGAAATTTTACCTTTCGATGTTTCTGCTCTTGATTTGTGGGCAGTTGCTACAGGATATTTATTTCTGCAGTCGTTTTTTTGTTTTGTTTATGCTACTATGTTCATGATATATTTATTTCATGATGCCCATTATTTCTCCATAGGCGGATGGGCTTGATATAATTGTTGGTTCTATTGGTGCTTGTTTCCCATTGTTTATCTTCAAGATATATTTATTTCATGATGCCCATTGTTTCGCCATGGATGGGCTTGATATAATTGTTGGTTCTATTGGTGCTTGTTGCCCATTGTTTCGCTATAGGAGGATGGGCTGGTAATATGTTGGTACTTATGGTTTCTTTTCCCATTGTTTCGCCATTGGCGTATGGGTTGGTTCTTGTTGGTACATTTGATCTATGGTTGGTCATGGCGGGAATGTTTTCTTTCGGGGAGACTATGACCTTTCTCCTTGTTGTTGTATTCGTTGATGCTATTTTCATTGTGTGGAAAAAAATATTGAAATGGTACCTTTAAGATATGTAATATTATTTTAAACAATAGCAAAAGCACTGTAAAAATCAAATATGTCACGTGTCACAATCTGAGCGTTCCATGTGTCACCCTGGAAGCTAGATCTCGACATTTTAACAACAAAATTTATAGAAAGATTCCTCAAAGAGCTTGAGGGCAAGTTGAAACTTGTGTTTAGTGAAAGGGTGTTGGAATTAGATGCTGAGGAGAAAGAACGACCGCTCCTTCCTCCAGAGATGTTTTGTAGCAGTGGCAAAAGTAGAGATCAACACTCGAAGCAAAAATTTCAAACAGAAATTTCGTAGGAACATTGCTTCTCACAACTTGACTGCAATTGGAAATATTCTCAGAGAAAGAGCGGCCGCTCTTTCTCCAAGTTGTCTATTTTTACAAATCCATCATAAAGGAAGGGGCAGTTGACCCTTCTTCTACCCATAACTCTATTCATAATAGTTTTAAGAATGTAAGAAGGGTCGCTCGATCCTTCTTGTGTTCTCCATTCTGGATATAGGTGAATTGATGGATATGGGTGTTCACACTTATCTACTGATCGAAGTGGCGGATCCCTACTATTTACAGTGGAAGTTGAAAGTCGAGACTTCTCAGACTGGCCTTCGTATATTAAATTTGTTTACAGTAGTCTCATAAATGATGGGTCGGCCAAACCCTTGCTGTGGTAAGCATTCTTCCAGTGTTCACCGTTATGGATATAAATGAATTGACGGTCTAGCCTTCGTAGGTTGAATAATTTTACATTTTTTAGTGGAAGTATTCTCAGAGAAAGAGCAGTCGCTCTTTCTCTTTCTCTAAGTTGTCTATTTTTACAAATCCCCTCATAGAGGAAGGGTCTGCCGACCCTTCTTTTTCCCATAACCATTCATAAAAGTTCTAGGATGCAAGAAGGCTCGATCGATCCTTCGTAGTGCTCACCGTTTGGGATATAAATGAATTGATTCTCTAGCCTTCGTAGGTTGAATAACTTTACATTGCTTCAAACAATTTTATGGTAAGTGGATTTTTGTGTGTTGCGGAAAACATAGATTTTCTCCCCGCAATCGTCTCACAATGAGGATTGCGGATTTCTTGGTCATTTGGATTTAATATTTTTTATTCCACAACCCACAATTGCGATTGATCTCTTTTACATGTTGTGTCTACAACACAAGAGGTCACTGAAGTTTCTAAGGCAATTGTTGATTTGCTTGATAGCATTGTGATTAATGATCCCACTCCAGAGGTCCATTGATGATCTCTTTGTTATGTCCAGTTAATAATTTTCCCTTATAAAATTCATTTATTTTTTTGTGCTTTTGTGATTTGCGGAAAGCAAAAATTTTCTCAGAATTTTGTGCTTTCCGCAACCCGCAATCTGCAAAGTGGAAGCTTGGTTAGTTGTATTTGAAAGGTTTTTTCTTTCCGCAACCCATCATCCTGATGTGGATGAGTTGTTGGGAAGTTTACCCTTTGTATCTATTTGGTAATTATTATTTAAGGGGGGGAGAAAATCACAGAAAGAGGACTGGAGATACTCTGATTCATTAAGAGATTGTAATTTTTTGCAGCCTTGAAGAAATACAATTAGTTTTCTCTTGATATCTGTTTTGTTAATTTATCAAATTTGTTTGATTTATGTTGAAATACACTGATTTAGTTTGCAATCACAATTAATACATTGTTCTGTATGATCTATGTTATCATGTTTTAAATGAATTTGTTTCATGTTTAAATGTTTTAAATCATTTATCTATTTCTGCAAATGATCAGCATATGTTATTAAATTAATGCCAATTTTCCAATTAGCATTTTATAACAGGGTAATCTTGTATGTGCTTCAATCCTTAAGCTACAATCATATTGTTTGCACCAGTTTTTCCCTAGATTATTTGTGGGGTTCAGGTCCATAAAACGAGGGGTAAGGCCTCGGTTGTCGAATCAGAAGACCCAAGGGATGTCTAATGGGATCTCTGGATATGAATTTGCAGCGCGCGAATAAAATAATCAAAGATCCTAAGCTTTAACATTGCTAATGGGGGAGAATTTGTTTTTTTGTAAAGATGTGGATTTATATTGAGCTAATAAAAATACAGTAGAGATTACAAACATTGTTGATGGGGGAGAACTTTTTTTTTTGTAAAGATGCGGATTTATATTAAGCTAATAAAAATACAGTAGAGATTATAGTCAGCAATGGTCTTATACAGAGGTGCCATCCATAGATATCAGCAGAGTTGTGGCGATTCAAAATCAAACTATACAAAAAAAACCTGCCCATTGTAGGGAAACCAGGGTGAATATCAGTAGTAGTCATGGCCATAGAGAAAAAAAAAAACTGGCAGTCATAGGCAAAACCAAAACAAACAAAAAGTAAAAGAGAGACATCAGAAGAACCTCCTCAACCAATTGCAGAGGGGCCTTTTGCATCCGAAGGTGTCTCCTCCAGAATTGGGAAGCTGTAGTAATCTGTGTCCTTCCAATTGCTTGCAAGTGTCGAAGCAGCAATCCCAGGTGTTGACGTAGCTCTCACGGGAGGCAGAGTAGTTTTCGCAGAAGGACGAGTGCCCTGAGCAGGGATCTTGACCGGAAAGGGCGTCGTCTTTCGGGGAATGAAAGGAACGAAACCAGTTGGCTCACTGCGTGTACGCTTGACCAGGATCAAGCCCAAGGTGGAGGGGATGGGGTCCCTACTGCATGTCAAAACCAACATGCTACCCCCTGGGTTGGACTTATCCATGCCAAGAGAAGTGTCCAGAGTTCCAAGGGTGGATTTAGGTATGATAGAAGACGTGGTGGCACCAGGTTTATTGTTCCCAGGACAACTGTCGCGGCCGAAGGGACGAGTGGCGGCATAGGAGTCCCAACTGAGTGTGTGTTCCAGGGTGGCGAGGGTGGCCGCCATGTTTGTCAAAGTAGCTCGCAGAGTTTGGGTGACATGGAGAGAAGAGGTCCAATTAGTCTGCATGTCCTCCATAAGTTGTCCTAACATGTTCTTTACAGTCCAATAGGGATCCCAGGTCTGCTCCTGATTCTTGTTAGCCATAATGTCCGCAATTATCCTAGCCTCCTAGTTATCAATCAGTAAACAGACTGGAATTGAGACTTCAGCACTATAGCCCTGCCTGGTGTGACCCTTTGGCCTGCCCATGGGAGCCAATGAGAAGATGTTACAAGTGCAGGTAACCGAGAGCGTGAGGAGAACTGGAGCATGAGCCTGGAGCAGAACCAGGTGAGTGCAAATGCGCAGTGCAGATGGCCATGACAGAACATAGTAGCGTGAACCTGGCATCCTGATCTTCGCACATTGGAGATCCATGTGAATTGTTTCCAGGCAGGATGAGGTGACGTCGGGGGAATGGGAATTAAAGATCCCAGCTACTTGACGTCGCATGGCTGACTTCATAATTAAAACATTGATACTGAATTTGCAACGTGCAAATTAAATAATAAAAGATCCTAAGATTTAACATTGGTGATGAGGGAGAAATTATAGGGGCACAGATGAAAGGTGTAGATCTTTGGCGATGAAAATCGACAGCCATAGGCGCCTTACTATGAATATTGGTATAAATGAGTATCTTCTTCACTAATATATAACATTTATCGGAAAATATAATTAAGGATTGTGAATACCTTGTGTAATAGAATATATTCTTGAGTAAATATAAACATGGTTCTTATTGAGTAAATGAATTTAACGTGTGGATGAAGTTAGTATTTGGATATCACATAGAGTGAAATAGGTGGAGATAGATCTACTTTTTATTAACCCAAAGTTATAATTAATTTGTTAAACAAATTAATGGAAATTTAGAATTAATTTGTTATATGTTTAGAATTGATGTACATATAAAATAAGGTGATCTCATTTAGTTCTCAAGTTTAAGATCCTTGGGAAAACATTAATTGGTTATGGAATGACTTTTGAAAATGATGACCCTAGAAATAAAGTTTTAATTAAGAAATAATTGTTCAAATGTGAAGCGAGAAGGGTGAAACACATTTGGAAGATTTTCGGAATCAAATCAACGGGCATAAAGGCAGATCTAAAGTTGGACGACTTGAAAAACCTATTTGCTCCAGAACATACAAGGATGATATGTTCCTCTTAGAACACAATACAACAATCAGAGTTTATGGGTTTTCCCATGCACCTTATGCACTGCCCGCTTTTCTAACCCCTAGACTATTTTACACTAGAATTCATCAGACAGAAGCTTTTCCAACCATTGAAGGTATGATGCAAGACATACGGCTTCAAACCAAGGCTGCTATAAACTATGACCCCCACCATATCATCTCAGAAAGAAGGAAAGAAAGCAATAGAAAGGGTTTTGAACATTTTGAGCTTGTAGGTCTTGCTGAGGCTGCAAATTGGTTAGAATATCGTGGTAAAGAGAAGATGGAGGTAGATGTACAAGATGAATCCACCTCCATGGTACCAAAATCCACTTCTCCACTACCTACCTCCTCCATCGTGGTCCAAGTGGTTGAAGAAATTGTCCCTGTGGTTGAAGAAACTATACCCCTTGCCAGATGATGACACAGAAAGAGCTCCCAAAAAGGCAGATAGTGGAAAAACCTGAGCAGCAGATTCTACAGGTGTCAACGGGTCAAGGAAAAAAGAAACAGGTTAAGATTAAACCTGAGCAACAGATTGTACATGTGTCAATGGGTCAAGGCAAAAAGAAACATGTTTAGATTAAGGTGCCTACTTTCGAGGTCAAAGAATATGTATTCAGCCAAACATCCACTGAACCTTCTGTACCCAGCAAGAGTAGAGAAGAGCTACTGGGTGAGTACAAAGAGAGCCCAAAAGCAACCTCAGAGGAGTCTAATCTATATGAAGAGGTGAGGCAGATTTCAAATAAAGATGTGTCTTTGGTAGCTAGCAGGAGCTATGCCCAGAACACCTTGAACTTGGCCTCAGCTACCAAAACCAAAGCCACTGAAATGAAAGTGAACTTGGAATATATTCTTGTTCCTGATATGATCAACTTGCACAAGGAGAGTGGGGAGGTTATCTATGCCAAACTGCTAAAGGCTTCCCTAGAACTGACAAAATTTCAAGTCAGAACAAAGCCCACAAGACACAAATAAAAAAGCTGCAAAATGTATTGTTGGCTACTGAAAGCCAAGAAGACAAGAAGGGTAGTATAAAAAAGATGTTGGATGACAAAGACATCATCATTCAGTCATTAAAAAAGAATCTAAAGATCCCCTCCATCCAGCTGGTAGAAGCTTCTGAATTGGCAGAGATGGAGGAGAAGGGAGAAAAGCTACAAGAGGAACCAACAGACTGCAAAGCTAGGCTGTTGAAGTTTGAAGAGAAGGATAATTTTTGGCTGATTGATATAGCTCTCATGGTGGAAAGTGAAAAGAAGTGGAGAGCTAAGTCTGACGACCTTGAAAGGAAAATGCAGGAGAAGAGCAAAGAGTTGGAGAACATGGCAAGCCTAAAAGACTGAGAAGTGGAAAGCTTGGAAAGCATAACATAGAGCTGAGGAGCTGAGTCTCAGAAGAAGAGTAGGAGGGAAAGACTTGGGAGGTAAATACCTAAGGTTACAAGTGAAATATGATGAATTAATAAAGCAACTTACAGGTGAGACCTCCCTGCAGGAAGCAAAGCAAGTCATTTGGGATGACAATATTGCAGAGGGCCACAGCGAAATTGAGGCCATACCTCGATTTCATTCTGGAAATAAATTTAACCAGGAAAAGCATAACAAAAATCAAGGAAAACTTGAACAAGAAGCCCACGGAGTGTGCAGAAAATGCCATAGAATTTCTGAATAGGCTGAAAGAGGATCAGGTGAAAACAACTAGCATAAAGGATAGAGTGTCTACTATTATTTGGTGAAAGTTGTGAATAAGTATCACCAGATGAACACAATTCAGGAAAGAATAGACATTTTAGCACATAAAGTAAAACTCTACAAAGAAATGTTTGATCCATTATTCAAGAAGGGACTTCCTTTCTTTTGGGAGGAGGATGGCACCAAGAGGACACAGGAAGAATATCAGGGCAAGTTGTGGGGCTGCCGATTGGATTATTCTAATGTTTTATGTATTGATTCATTGTAATTTTTTGCATAATTAATGAAATTCAGTCGGTTTCTCTTGGCCAACTTTTTTGAAATTTTCTTAAGTAATTAATTAATGAATGCATCGATCTGTAGGTTGGATTTCTATTAATATACGATTCATGTGTTATTATGTCTTAAATGAATTTCTTCGTTTAACTCATTTTATCTATTAATTTTCTGCAACTGATAGACAACACACATTTATATTGATGCGCTCTTACAAAGGCAGTTGCTTGGATCTGCGTTGGATAAAGATAAGCTATGTAGCACGGGAACCGCTCCCGGATTTTAAGAAACTCGTTCCCGAAGTTCCGATGTTCCAGGGAACTTGGGAAATTGTAGGAAACTTTCCAAATCCGATGGGAACCTTTCCGGATGGTTGGGAACTTCTACCCTCTAAAATTGGGAACTTTGGGACTTTTTCGTGTGGGTTCCCTTCACCAGGCGCTTAAACGCATTCATGATTGCCATGTGGGTTGTTAACGACATTCCTATTGCCTCGCACCCATACATATACATGGTTGACTCAAAACAAATTCTATAGAAAACTAAGCTGCAGTAATCTCTATTCCGTGCTACCTTCTCGAGTTGGTGCACTAATCTCTATCTACCACCCATTCTAGAGTATTCACTTGTCCCTACGTTGAATTGCAATTACCGTAAACAATAATAAATGGAAATCTATTTTGACTTTTATATATTAAATAAAACAATGTAAATTTATATATTTTACTATTTACTTTATGAATAAAAAAATAACTTTTAACTAATTGGAAATAGTTTTAAATCTTACTTTAAAACTAAATTCATATATTACTTTTAAATAACAATTATCTTATTTTTATTTTATAATAATTCAAATTTAATTATTTATACACCTTTGCAAATACCCTGGCATAGAATGTCTTGTAAACATATAATATTCTAATACATTTTAATCATAGTTGGCGCAAAACTGAAAACTTTCTACATATAGCCACAACTATAGGGATTATAAATTCTAAAAGGCTCCACTTTAGAAAGAGTTTGCCTTATATAATCAACTATAAGGCAGACTCTTTGCTTTTGGTTACAATTGTAATATAAGGGACCGGCCACATCATATCCACACGTGCCAGCGACCATGAAGGTTGGGCGAATGTGGTTTCGCAAATGGAGGAAGGTGGTTTTCCTTACCACCCTTCCAACTTGCGAAATCATGTGGTGCTGCCACGTGGAGAACAGTTTCAGATTCTGCAACTACCCATCCTTTTGTCCTAGCGTGCATGTTGGGGATGCAGAACTGATGTGGGACCCTTGATATTTCGTCGCCCGATTGATCTTTTCCACCATTTAAAATGGTTTGTACGTTGGCGGAGGTGATCTTTTCCGCCATTTAAAATGGTTTGTACATTAGCGGAGGTGATATTTTCCGCCATTTAAAATGGTTTGTACATTGGCATGGAGGTGATCTTTTCCACCATTTAAAATGGTTTGTACGGCGCTAATGGTAAATGATGGACTGTATCACTCGTGTGAATAATATCATCACGTTTATGATCAATTGTGTTTATGTGTCACGACGTACAGATGATATCTTGCCACACTGTGATAATTAATGTCACGAACATTTCTACATTGATACTGTGTGATGATATCCCGCCACAGAACATTGAAACTTAAATTTCAAACTCTCTGTGGTTGTGAGTTTGGAGCTTTGTTTTCTCTGTTGACCGAGGTTTTCTTTTGCTGAGGTGGAACCGAGAAGAGTGTTGGGCGGGTAGAGTAGTAAGATTGGTTTGAAGAATCGACTACTAGTTTTTCAATTGGCAGGTATTTATATTATTCAAACCATAAATCTAAATCTGTAACACAGCATGGTTATTCATCCTCCGGGCTAAAAATCCATATCTTCCATGGTTGTCAAAAATCAATGCAATGACAGTTTCAAGTTCACAGTAATTTAAAGTCGCTAAACGTTTTAGATTCTTTAGATTTCCTTCCACCCTTGTCTGTCTTCTTCAGATTTCCATAATTTATTTCCTTCAATTCTGGGTAGTTATCTTCTTACAGTCCATTAATATGAATTCACATCGTTATATTTGCAAAATCGTGTGTTACAGGATTGCCGCCATCTTGCATATGTTTTTTGTCTGGTGGTGTAGCGTATTATTTTCATATATTCCATATTGTTTTCTGCAAATACTATAGCATTTGGATAGGTTTGTTGGAAAAAGATAATGACAAATGAACTTAGAAAATTGAAACATGTTTTTTCTTTTTAATATCATTTTGCAGTTAATATTCACTATAGAAAAGTCCCATGTATTAGGTAGTTGAGCGTGGTTTATGACTCAAATTGTTGGATGCAATGAGAACACATTTGAGTCTTGCATACGATACCAAGGCATTTAGTTGAAGAGATAAAGATGATAAAAATGTTCTTAAAATTAAGTGAATTTTAGCAGAAAATTCGTGAAAATTGGTGAATACCCTTGTTTGTCTTAGTTTGCAAGTTGATAATGAAGAAAAGAAAACAGTCCATTAATATTGGGCATTGGTCATAAATGAATCCAATGTCAATTTTAGCAAAAAATGGGTGAATACTTAGATGCGGTAAACCAGAGCATAAACATATGAATTCTGATTTAAGCTTACTTTCATCCAAGCATGAAGAATAACACAATGGAAAAGATTTACTGGAAATAACAATTAACAAAGGAAGGAAGGAAATTTACAGACTGTCATTACTGGAAATAACAATTAACATAGAAAGGAAGGAAATTTACAGATTGTCATTAATGAATAATCAAAGCCACGTGGAACAATCTGAGCGTTCCACGTGTCACCCTGGAGACTAGATTTCGACATTTGAACGAAAAAATTTACAGAAGTTTTGCTACAAAGAGTTTGCTATCAAGTCAAAATTTTGTCAGAGAAAGCGAGGTCGCTCTTTCGTCAGGTTGTTCCCTTTCGGGCTGTTGGAAGTAGATGATGAGGAGAAAGAGAGTCCGCTCCTTCTTCCAGGGATAAGTTTTTCGGAGTGGCTAAAGTAGATAAACACACTCCAAACACATATTTCATAGGAAAATTGCTTCGCACATTTTTCCGAAAAGTAGAAATATCCACAGAGAAAGATCGGCCGCTCTTTCTCCAAGTTCTATTTTTTACAATTCACAGAGAAAGATCAGCTGCTCTTTCTCCAAGTTCTATTTTTACAATTCCCTCATAAAAGAAGGGGCGGATGATCCTTATTCTTCCCAATATTCTTTTTTTTATAGCTTTAGACTGCAAGAAGGGTCGATCGATCCTTCTTCGTCTTCATGATTCTGGATATCGTTCAATTTCTAGATAAAGGTTTTCACAATTATCTACGAAACGATCCTTCTTCTCGGAAAACAAAATTCGGGGCAAACAATTTTATATGTTATAACTTAGTCATGCTCAGTATTATTGGTAGGTTTAATCCAATTCCAAGGTGGCATCGTTCTGGCAGTTGGAAGGTAAATTGGAAGACCTGTCATATTTATTTTCTCAGGGTTTGGCGAATTCTTTCTCCCATGTCAAACGCAGTGGCAATAAATTAGCTAGTGTGCTGGCCAAATTCGGTAGTGGGATTCACATGGAAACTAGTGCTAATACGTGGGAGGATCTGATGGACTTGGTTCTTCGGGACAGCTGCAGAGCTACCCAGGATAATGACATGATGATCTTTCATGCTGAACATGCGAGGTTACATTGGGCGGAAGCTGGCCGGGACACGTAACCCCCGTTTCATGCTGTGGTTCATGCCATTATTTAAAAGTTGGGATATGATTTGTCTTTTCATTTTATTAAGTGGATCCGGAGCAGTCTTCTCCAATCCCAGTGGGAGTACTTCGGGTGGGGGAGTGATGAAAGAAAATTTAAGAGCAGTGAGTGTTTGTAAGGGTGAGCGTCACCCACTGTACCTCCTTCAGTTAATAGGAGGTACCATCCTAATCATGACAGTAGCTGGAAAATGTGTTTATATGAAGGAGCAGGGTGGCATCCGGGATCGTCATCGTTATTCCTTCGCATGCATGCAAGCTCTGTTTGTTAGTTTGATTATGGAGCAAGACTCTGGTAGAAAGTTGGAAGATCCGGCGGACACCAATTACCAAGTGGAGGAAAATACTGATACCAGTTGAAAATTTAGGAAGAGAAGCCGTGGGGAGTCCTCGGGGGAGCCGGGTGGTGGATTTTCTCGAGCATGTAAGCATGCTTGCCGAGAGCTAATGCTTTTGTTCTTAATGTCCCTGGAGAGATTCAGAGGGATATCCGTGATTATGAGCATCAATGGTGGCTGAGGTTGAATAGGGAGACGCTGTTGGGGGAGCGCAAACAGTTGAAGAACTGGATTATGGATCCAGGCAATATGGTTGGGCGTGTTATTCTATACGAGATCATGGTAAACCTTTACTGGATGATGAAGAACCTAGTCGGTTTAGCCATTCATGACAGACAAACCCCCGGAGAGGAAGCGGCGCTGCCACTTATGGTGCAGCGTAACCTGGAGGAGACTCGTGCATTGAACTGGAAGATGGATTTTCTTCTCCAAGTAATGGAGCTGCGGCCTCCCTCGTATCCTTCTTCATCTTCCAGCTTCCCCCGTCCAGGGACCTCTCCTAATTCTCCTTACATTATCCAGAGAATCATTTTTCCAAACTGCAAGTCTTTTTATTAAGGGAGGGTCGTCTGTTAAGCTAGATTGTCTTTTCCTAAATGTATATCTTGCCTAATAGGTGTAGTAGCATTTTGTTTTGCTTTTGATTTCGGGCCTGTGTGCCTATGCTAAGAATATCTCTGGTTCAGCGACTTTTTGGATAGGTAGTGATTTTTGTTGTTCCAAAGCTTCTGAGGATAGGGATGGTCAGTTGAATGAAAGCATCTTATCTATTTTGGTGATAATTGTCTACCGCAAGGTTAATGATGTTGGAGTCTAGTATGGTTTAGTAGTTAGATGGTTTGTTTTGATGAACAAGTCTGAATCTCAGACAACTTGTTCCTTCTGTAACTCCTCTTCGATTTAATACACAAACTTCTTACTTACAAAAAAAAAAAAGGGGTGGCTCACCCTTCTTTTGCCCAGTATTGTATTCATAATAGTTCTAGAATGCAAGAAGGGTCGGTCAATCCTTCTTTCTTTCGCCATTCTGGATATCGATGACTTGCTGGATATAGTTGTTCACAATTCTATCCTAAACGAAGGGGCGGTCGATCCTTCTCTTTGGAAAATGGAAGTCGGGACAAACATTTTTATATGTTAGAACTTAGATGATGTCCGGGTCGACTCCCTACTATTTATAGCGGAAGTTGGAAGTCAGGAATTGTCGACATAGTCTTCGTAGATTAAATATATTTAAATTTATATCGTAAATAAAGGGTCAGTCGACCCTTGTTGTGCTCAATATTCTTCCCTTATTCAGAATTTTGGAAATACATGTATTGATGGCCTAGCATTTGTAGATTAAATATATTTAAATTTATATCGGAAATTAAGGGTCGGTCGACCCTTGTTGTGCCCTGTATTCTTCCCTTGTTGTGCTTAGTATTCTTCCCTTCGTATGTTGAATATTTTTAATATTTCGTCATAAATGAATGGGCGGGAGAAGCTTCTTCTACCCAGTATTCTTTTCGTAATCTTTCATGACTGCAAGAAGGGTCTTTCGATCCATCTTGTGTTTGCTTCTTCTACAAGAAGGGGCGGCCGATCCTACCATTCGGAAAATTGGAAGTCCAGACAGACATTTTTGTATATATTATAATTTATGTTATATCTTTGTTTAAAATAAATATGATTTTTAATGTGCTCCTATTATTTTATATTTCATAAAACGCTTATGAACTGGATTTTGGTTCTGAACAATGTGTCCTGTTATTTTATATTTCAGATATCGTTTATGAAATGGATTTTGGTACTCAACAATGTGTGGACCTACTTTTGAATGGATTGAAAGTTGCTAAAGGAATCTCTTTTCTAGAAAGAATTTTTTTGCATAATATCAGAATTAAGGATGGATGTATCATTGTAAATGTTACCAAGTCTTTAAATGCAAGTCTTCCATTGCCGTATCAATCAGAAGGTGCAGATACATTGTCAGAGGTAGTTGGTGGTTATATTCAATGGCATGTATCTAAGATCTTTAACCAGATTGGGTCTACTCTTCGCGAGAATGAGGTGAATGGTATACCAGCTTCTACTTCGACAAGTGTAGCACATATCATAACAACTAAGAATGAGGTCAATGATATAGCATCTTATACTTCGATGAGTGTAGCACATATCATAACAACTGAGAATAAATCTTCTTTTATTATGAGAAAAGTTAAGTTGTTACATAAGTGTTCAAAAATAAAGGATTGCATTTCTATAGGTGTTGTAACAAATGTGAGTGGGAGTGATTTTGTTGGGGGAACATTTTTGGTTGACTTCAACTTTGGTATTCTAGTGGATGAAGTGGTGTTTTCTTGTATGGCATGTTGTCTAGGGTTGAGCATTGGAGCTTTTGTTGTATGGCCAATTAAGAGAATCATCGATTTTAATACATAAACAGTGCTTTCTTTTGCAAAAAATTTCAACAATAATCAATCTGAATCTACTTCGAAAGTATTAAGAGAAAATCACAATGAAAGGTTGTTGGGATGGATAGTTGATTTGATACATCAATGTTCTTTAAAGCCACAGTATGTTTCTCGGGGAATAGTGTCAAAGGTTTTTGAGGGAGACATTGTACAATTCAAAGCACTAGATGCTGGTGAATTTGGTATTTTAGTTCATAAAGTCTTCTGCAATTGCGAGGATTATGGTGTATTTGAAGGATCCCTTATAAGATGGCCTGCAAACAATTTGCTTGACCTCGATAATGTTCCTTTGGATGTTATACTAAAAAAGAAAGAAGACGAAGAAATAAACTTTTGGAATGTTTTTGAAGAATGTCCTTTACAGATGGTGCTTCCAAGTACTCCTTGTTGTGAATATACATATGTTAAACGTAATGGAACAAGGCCATGCAATTCTGTAAAGAGGCAAGCTGGAACTAAAATTTCCGAAAGAAATTCAAGATCAGTACCTTGCAGGCCTGCAATAAATCTGGGTGCATTCCTTTCAAACATTGGCACCGAACATTGTTGCTCAAATATTTGTATATCAAAAATTCCACATGGATCGATAGTTGAATGTGCGAAGAATTTTGATAGTATGAATGGAAATTCAAAAAGATAGTTTGTTATGAATTCTTTGGGATCGAATGCTCATGTGGCCAAAGAAGGAGATGATAGAAAAAGAAGCTTGTTTACAATGAGATTAGACACAGTAGACGTCTGTCAAAATGCATGGTATAAATGCCATCGGATAAAAAAAAGCACTTTCTTCAATTATAAAAGAATGTTCATGAATGGTGATGTGAGAGCTGTGCACGGTAACAGTGGCTTGGAAAAATCCAGGGCGAACACTACTGCACTGGTAGCTACTATTAATAAAATTGTAGTAGATAATTCAAACAAATCTCCACATCTTACACGAATAATTAGTAAAGATGGAACAAGGACAACCTTGAAATTATTGCCCGCTAATATGTCCCATGGTTTACTACGAAAAATGGCTAATGATGAAATCACAGGAATCGGTTGCCTCCAGTATCACAATCCTCCTTTAGCAAGGTGATGAGAGAAGATTTTCCAGATGTTAAAATTTCTAAATCAAACAACTTTGCAAGGTGTAATGATTGCATTACAATATAGGATAGGCTTAAGGGGACCATTGATCCAGCTGAGGTGGAAAAGTTGCGAGCAAATCAGGATGCTCATAATAAATATGTCTCAAGTTGTCGCCAAATCTATTATACTCACAGGTCGGCTTCCCAGCAAAATCCAAAGACTTACCTCAGTATTGTTCATGACAAAATGAACAAGTCAAAGACTTCCATTCCAAGGATGGGTAATAAGGAAAAAGATTTTAGTAATGTTATGAATCTTCCCATATCATTGAATAGAATGTTGACCCATGGGCACCAGACTGGGGGTTTTGGTCATTTCAGCCTCTCATTTTTAGAGATGGGATCGAATTTCACTGTGACATCCATGGCTAAATGCTTGAAGTGTCTTGAAGAACCAGTGGGTGAGAAGTATGGTGATTTTCTCTACAAAGGTGGAACATCTAAGCACCAATTGCATGATACCCTATTGCAATCAGACTCATATGAAAAGTGTTCGGTATACAGACAAGATGTAATGCAAGATGATGTAATGTCTGTTGATGGTACTAATCAATGCATGCCAAATAGAAAACTACCATGCATATTGTTGTTGCAAATGGATAATTGTTCAGGCGATAACAAAAACCGCTTTGTATTTGCATTTTTATCTCTTTTAACAGCAAGGAGAGTGTTTGAGAAAGTTGAAGTTGGATTCCTCCTGGTCAGACACACCCATGAAGACATAGATGGAACTTTTGGCAGGTCATCAGCAAAGCTAATGCACAAGGATATATTTTCTTTCCTGAAAATTATGGATACGTATAGGACATGTGAAGATCAAAATTCCTTTGTCCCTTATCTAATTGATGAACTTTACGATTTTAAGAGTTTTTTGATACCCCACCTTTTGGATGGAAATGCCAAGATCGTCGGTATCAAACAATGCCAGTTTTTTAAATTTCAGCTCATAGATGACATTCCAATCATGCAATGGAAGGCATCACTTTGGGATGAAGATTGGTTGTCTCCTCTTAAACTCTGGCGATCATTTCCAGATGGTAGAGAAGACTTGCCGGTGGGACAGCCTAGGTTATTAAATCTGTAATAAAAAAGTCCTTCGGACATTGACGAAATAAATAGAAACATATATTTCATTCTGGAATAGAGGGATTGAGAAGGGAGGTGAACAATTTTGGCGTCCCAAGTTAAATTATTGGGAGGCTGTACTTAAAGCTTTGGACAGTCCTTTCGAGAGTGTTGATCAGTCATCAACTAACTTTTGGCCATCGACAAGACATGATATTCATAGTGAACCTACAAGATCTGAACATGAAATTAGCATATTTGAAGGAAAATGTTTCTGCTTTGTAGGATTGCTATGTTGGACCGCTATGCAACAAGCCTAGAGATGAATTCCTTCCAAGAGTGGATGTTGTAAAGAGACAAATGGTCATTGTGCAATCACCAGACCCAGATTGTGCAATCTGGTTGGGTAAGGCGATTGGTGATGTTTATCAGGAGTCAGATGCTAGTACTGTTGGGTCTTACAAAGTAGAGGTGCAATAGTGGAAGCCAACAGGATCATTGAAGGATATGAAGGTCTTGTACAGAAAATGCTTAGATAGACAACAACAATGGGTTGTAGGTGCAAAAAAAAATATGAAGATTGATGTAAATAGCATCATATGGGAATGGTCACCAAGGCAAGGATGGGCAGGAGAAATAATTAGAATAAACGAGAAGGGCCTTGCAACAGTCAAGGCACAAGGAGTAAACATGGGGAATAGTGTTTAGAATAATGGATTTTCTCAAGGGTTGATAGTAGACCACATTGGTTTCTAAATTTCCCTATGTGGCAGTTTTAAGCAACAAAATTGTTGTGTTTCTAAATTTTCACTTGGTCAACAAAAAGTTGTATTTTTTCATTTTCATCAATAAAAGTTTTATAAAAGGAAATATACAACTTATAGCCATTGGGATTGATAATGGATGGTTATTTGTTACAAAATTGAATTTGTGATAAGTGTAGTCATTTGTGCACTAATTGTCGTTAAGTGTTGTAATTAACACCTTAATTACTAGTTAATTGTGCTTAAGAATAATTAGCCTTTAGAAGTGGTTTATCCGTTGCACTTAAAATCAAGTAATTATCCTCAGAGTAACTACCGAAATACTAAAATATGATCCAATATAGTCAAACTGCCAAATTCAGCGATGCTCATAGGAGAAAATATGCCAATATTATAATTAAACTATATTTCTAATACTCAATGTACCAAATCAAATATGCCACATGTCACAATATGATCGTTCCACGTGCCACCCTGGGATACTAGATATCAACATTTAAACAACAAAATTTAGAGACGTCTTGCTTCAAAGACTATGCTGGCAAGTGGAAGTATTCTCAGAGAAAGAGCAGCCGCTCTTTCTAAAAGGTGTTCTATTGTTACGATTCCCTCGTAAATGAAGGGTCGGCCGACCCTTCTTATTCCA
This sequence comes from Larix kaempferi, assembly GCA_027924585.1. Taxonomy (NCBI): domain Eukaryota; kingdom Viridiplantae; phylum Streptophyta; class Pinopsida; order Pinales; family Pinaceae; genus Larix; species Larix kaempferi. The sequence continues at coordinate 4,559,259 of BSBM01000519.1, forward strand.
AATATTCTTTTCATAATATTTTGACACTGCAAGAAGGCTTGGTCGATCCTTCTTGTGTTCTCTATTATGGATATAGCCGAATTGTTGGATAAAGGTTTTCACAATTAAGTACGAAAAGAAGGGGCGGCCGATCCTTCTTGTCGAAAAAAGGAAGTCGAGAGAAACCATTTTTATATCTTAAAACTTCCAAGGTGTTCTATTTTTAAAATTGCCTCGTAATTGAAATGTCGGCCGACCCTTCGTATCCCTAATACTATTTTCATAATAGTTCGGCACTGTAAGAAGGGTCCCTCGACCCTTCTTATTCCAAATATTCTTTTCATAAGAGTTCGCCACTGCAAGAAGGGTCGGTAGATCCTTCTTGTGTTCTCCATTATGGATATGGTCGAATTGTTGGATAAAGGTTTTCACAAATAACTACAAAAAGAAGGGGCAGCCGATCCATCTTGTCGGGAAACGAAAGTCGGGAGAAACCATTTTTATATGTTAAAACTTCCAAGGTGTTCTATTTTTAAAATTTCCTCGTAATTGAGAGGTCGACCGACCCTTCTTATTCCCAATATTATTTTCATAATAGTTGGACACTACAAGAAGGGTCACTCGACCCTTCTTATTCCAAATATTCTTTTCATAATAGTTCGCCACTGAAGTTTAGCTTGCTTGTTTAGCTTGTCAGTGTTAGCACTAGCGTTGTCCAAGATGAAACTGGGAGATTCAATTTCTAAAAAGAATGGAGAATCGTCTGGGTAGGTATTCACGGCCTCAAGGGTGAAATGATCAAAATGCCAATCCTGAAACTTTGCAAGGAGAATTAAATTGTAGAGGTCCGCCTCCAGTTACATATCTGTGCAAATAAATGGTCTAGATCTTCAGTGGTGAAGATCTATAGTCATGAGTAGGATTCGCGAAAAAAGGGTAAGCTGTTTTAGACGGAGGGGGATGTTTAGCCAATGAGCATCTTAAGTAGCGGATCAACGGCCAATGGAGCAGATCGATGGTCAGGAACTACTTCTTCGATATGACATGCGCGGAGCAAACAAATTTTTGGATCCACAAAATTTTGGTAGAGGCCCACGGGTTTGGATGGTGCAGATCTGAGGAGGCCGAGATCTATGGTCGAGGTTTTTCTCATGGATCTAACTTGCACGAAACATCAACGCAAGCCAAATCAATGAATTTGTTAAAAGTTGCACTGTTTCACAACTAGGATTCATGCAAGATCCAGATCAATAGTGGGCGGATTACCGTGGTTTTAACTGGAAGAAAAGGCGCATGTGGTGGGATTCAAGGTCACCAAGGATCATAGAGATAGAAACCAGCGGTGAACCACGGCCCAGAACGGATTAAGAAAATAGACGGCCAGGGAAGCTTCCACATCGCAGGAGATGTAGGGGTGATAGCAATGGATAAATAATATAAAAAACTCACCTACACGGTGAGCTAGATTCAATCTCTCCTATTTTGTATCCGAAAGTGACAGGAGCAAGTTGTGAAGAGACAAACAGGTCAACTGGGGGCCCAAACCAACCTTAAAAAAAATAGGTAGGTTCTCTGCTCTAGAGTAAACTATTAAATGGCTGAATTGAGTGATAGAGATCCAACGATCAAGATTTGAAAAAGGAAAATGATTAGACGGTAGATGTAAAGAAGTTATCAAGATGCAAAAAGTACATGAAATCTGACGGTCCAAATCATAGCATGTGAAATCGACGAAGGAGGAAAATGAGCACCTGGAAAGATGCAGGGAGGATAAAGAAAATAAGTTTTATATAGCAGAAAAACATGCAAAAGTTGACATTCCTCTTTGTATTGTCAACGTTGGAAGGTTCTAGATGAGTGGGTGCTACAGACAATGATAGAACAGAACAAAATGCTTGATTTTCAGTGATGGGTAGGGCCTTGAAACTCAATCTAATAATATTTTAAGTCTGTTTATAAAGGAGAAAGATGGAGACAGTTCAGAATGGAGACATTGATAAAGCCAGAGATGCTCTAGAGGATAGAGACAGGGATATTTTCGACACCTCAATTAGCTTATCAGTAGAAGAGATGAAAGTCAAATTGAAAGGCTTGCAGGATGAAGGTTTAGATGTACATAGATTCAACTTGTCGTCCCTTTTGTCATTTTTCACTGACCAATTTGTCCCATTCCCGGAATTTGTGTCCTGGTGTGCATCCTATTATTCGGACGTTGAGCAAGCAGTCATGAATGTCCCAAAAACTAGAATAGTTTGTCGAATTGAACCCTCTGTCATAAAATATGCTCGAGAAGTTCCCACGTCCCAATTGCTTGAACCAGAAAGTTTTTCTCAAACATCAATTTTAGACCTATATCGCCAATTTTCCCCTGAGAGTAGACAGATATTTTTATCCTCTTGCCTTAAACCAGACTTGGAAATTGCTGATACTCCTTACCCCATAGATGTCAATCTTTTTAATGAGAACACTCAGCTTGTTCTTTCCCTTTTGGCTTATTTCTTAGGTTTTTACACAGATGCATGGGTGACTGAATTTCAGTTAGGTTTTCTATTTAGAATGAGCAATAATGAACTTGAAGGTGAAAATAGTCAGACACCTCGTCTCAAGTTTGAGGAATTTTTAGTTGAAAGCATTCATTCACAGATGATGAAATTTCATAGTATGAGGCAGTTCAAGTTTCAGTCGCACTGATGAAGATAGTTTTTTTCGCCAGCCGGGAAGAATTACATTTTCCAAGAATAATTTTTAAAAGTCTTGTAGAAGACAACATGTTTAATTATATGAATTATGTATTATCAGAGACACATAGCATGATTTTTGGAGAGAAATTACCCAGAGTATTACCCGATATGAAGACACTCATGCAATTGAGTTCAGATTTGACAGCCGAAGATTGGTTTTTATCAAAAGACCACATTGTAATCAGATTGTATGGTTTAAACACCAGCCGTATATTCTACCAACGTTTTTGACTTTAAGAGTTTTTTCCCTTGAATTCCTGAGACATAAGTTTATTGTGGAAGATAACCATTTCTTATTTTTCAAAAAATCCACTGATATCAAATATCCATTTGTAATAGGTCTGTTTATTGTAAAGAATAAGTATGTTATTTTGCACATAGAGAGATTGTTGGAAGAAATGGATTTCAAAAAGGAATTGGCTGTTAATTATGATCCCCTCCATGTCATATCGAAAAGGAGGCAAGCACATCATACTAAAGCTTTCGATCACCAGGAGGTAGAAGGGATGTCAAAAAAAGTAAACTGGTTTGCAATACAAAATTGTAGACAAAGAAAATACAATTCCACAAGGAGAAGAGTTGGTTTTGACAGATTGTACAAGAGAAATAGAAATTACAACCAACGCCTTAGTTATTGGAGAAAAAAAAATTCCAAGATGCAATTGATCCTGAAGAGGAAGAACAAGAAAAAATGAAAAGGCTTAAGTGTGATGAACCGCAGGATTTGATTCCATTTGCAGGTGATGAAGGAAAAGAAAAAGGTGAATGTGTAGGGCCAGAAGTTCAGATACACGAGTATACTTTTCAAGAGGCCCAGGAAGAAGGAAATGTTGATAAATTCCATACTAGAGCAGATATGTATAGCAAGTACAGCCAAGACAAGCAGGCTTCGTGCCAACATACTTTTCAATTATTTGTTGAAAAGTCATATATGCTCTTACACAGGAAAACAGGGGAAGTCATATATGTTGATTTCTTAGAAGTGATTTTGGAAGTTTATAAGTTGAGAAACTTTGCAGATAAATTAAACAATCAATTGAAACAAGAGAAAATAGAAAATAAATCTTGACAGCAACAAATCAAAAAGCTACAAATTGGTTTGGTTGACAATGAAGGGAATGCGGGAAAAAAGTTGTTAAAAGAAAAAAGGGATATAATTCAAGGATTGAGAAAGAAATTAAAAATCCCAGAAACCCAGTTTATGCAAGGACCTGAGCTGACCATGTTAAAGTAGGAAAAAGAAGATTTGTCCAAGGAAGTGAGGGATAGCACAGCCAAATTACTGAAACTCACTGAAAAAGAAGATAGTTGGGAGAAGGAAAAAATGAGCCTAAGAAATCAAATTGATGATTTGAAAAATAAATTATCAAATTTGAGTCAGCAGCAAACAAGTATAAGTCAAACTAAAGATGGAAATGATGTTGATAGTCTTCTATAGGCTATGTCCCAAGTAAGTTTAAAAGATGTTGAAATTAAGGAGTTAAGAGAAGAGGCTCAGAGGTTGAAAGAAGAAAATGAGAAGAAAGACGAAGAAACGAAATCTTGGCAAGAAAAATATAAAGAATTGATTGAAACCAACAAAACATTGGCACATCAAGTGACAGGGCAAGCGGCTATGCAAGGATGTAAGCACATGGGGTGGGACTTAATCATTAAAGAAGCAGAAAATTTCAGACCATATTTAGATTTCATAAGATTAAAGGAAAAACTAATTAAAGATGCTTTAACAAGTTGTACAACAATTAGAGAGAATCTAAACAGGAAGCCCAAAGAGACAGCACAAAACGCAATTAAATTTTTGAATAGTTTGACAAATGAAGATCTGGGGATCCTGGGTATTAAGGACATGATTGCAGTCATTACATGGGCAAGAAGAATTTTAGGAAAGCATGCACACGTCGAGAATGTTGAAGCCAAAGCTAGAGAAATGAGGAGACAAGTAGCAGAATTCAAAAAGCAGTTTGAAAAATTGATTGAAAAAGGTTTTCCTGCTTTTTGGGATGAGAATCAGGAGTTGATTCCCCAAGATGAATATAAGAAATTATTGTTCAATATAAGAATGGATCATACGAAATTTCAGTATTTAAATTTATTGACAGGGAAAATTTTAATGGAAAAGATTGCAGAAGATTTTGAAATTCTAAACAAAATGGTTTCAATTGGTGAAAGACTTACATAGATTTCTTATGCAGATCATGTTGAAATGATAGTCATGGTAAAAGAGATGGCCAGCTATGATCATCCAACTGCTGATCAGTGGATAAATGTGGAAAAGTATGGAAAAATGAAGTACACAATTCGTTCTTGAAAGTAGCCATTGGGTTCTACATCAAATGAGGATTTTGAAGTATTTTTATTCAAAAGAAATTTGTAATATTGTTTGTGACTTTGACTCAAATGACATTTGGCAAGTTTAATTAAGTTATTTCAGTTTTTAGTTAAAAGACATTTTGTATAAAAGACATTATGAATATTACTTTGAAAGGGTCAGAAAATTTTTGGAGAGATAAGAATTTTGTATCGAGTTGATATATTTGAATATAAAGAGCCACATAGGAAATAACTCATCTTTACAAAATCAGAGATTCATGTGTTGATCTTGTTTACAGTCGACTGTATTTTTCTTTTCTTAAAATTGATAGTGTATTCATCTGTAACTTGGTGCCCATTATTGATGGACTGTCTATGTTTCTTTCTAAATCACCTGCAAAAAGCTTTGACTGTAATCTGACAACTACCTTGCCTCTGTGAAAATCTTTATGGTGGTTTATCTGCTGGTATATAAATTGTTTAGTTTTCGACTCCATGCCCAATGGTTCTTACTTGAAATTTCAACCAGTCTATTTACTTCTTCTCTTATGTGAATGTTTCTCTCACTGTTTAATTCATACTGTTATGCTTTTTCATGCCTTGATAAGTGTTGTATTGGGTCAGAATTCATAAATATTATGCTCTGTTGCTTTCATTTCAAGCATCCACTACCATTTTCTGCTAAAGTCAGTATAGAATTCATTATCATATGCTCTATATTGATGGGTTGTTCATATCTTCTTCTTTAATCACCAAACAAATGCTCTTTGACTGTGAGCGGGTGGCTATCCTACCTCCGATTAGTTTTCTTTGCAAAGCACTGTCATGTTTAATCGTATTTGTAATCAATAATCCATACATTGATCTACAGTTTGGATTTGTCTTTACTCGTGATCTGTGTGTCTTTTATGTTTTAAGTGAATTTATTTAATTAAAACATTTTATCTATTTCTGCAAATGATTAACATAAATTAATAAATTCATGTTAATTTTTCAATTAGCATTCCAGCTACAGGGTAATTGTGTTGTGGTTAAACCTGCATTAGTAACCTCGTGTTAACACCCAAAAAGTGCTCACTACCTCATATACCCCATTACATGACTCATTTGTCCATATTTCCTACTATATTTGCCTCCAAAACCTTAAAATGCCATTAAAAAATCCTCCAAAAGGCCAAAAAACCTCTTTTTCCCCCCAAAATAATCCAAAATTCCTCCAAAATAGCAAAAACCCTCTAAAAAGGGAATAAAAAATACAAAAAGAGAAAAAAGAAGGAAAAAGGAAACAAAAACCCTATACAGCTGACCTAAACCATATGGTGCCCAAAACCATGGGCCAGCACTCCACCACTAAAAACCTATAAATAGGTGATGGAGGCCCCTCATTTCATATCCACAATCATCTGTATCCTTACTCTGCCAAAATCACTCCTGAAACCCTAGCTCACCCTTGAGCTGCTTTCACACTTGAGTGCCCCTTTGGCCCATTTCCAAAACCCTTTGGAGAAAGAGAAAGGAACAACACTGGAGATTGGAGCAACCCTCTTGGACTATTGCAAAGGCTTCATCAACCTTCACATTGGAGGTATAATCTTTAATACAAAAAAACATTTTTATAACCTTTCTGTTATTTTATGCACATGCTTAGAGTAGTTTACTATTTTACTGTACTGTCTTTTCTGAACTGCTACTAAGGAATCCCTTCTCCTTAGTAGGTGCTCATTTGCACAAGCTAGGGTGAAAACCCTAGCTACAGTTTTGGCGACTCTCCTTGTGTTCCTTTGAATTTCTGGTTATAGTTTTAAAGTTTTAGACGTTTTTAATTTTCTACAATAGTTTTCTGTTTTTCCTTTCGGCTGTCCCTTTCGGCTGCCGTAAACCGCGTCTTTTTCCCCCCGCAGTTGTGTTCCGACTGCGTCTTTCAGGCATTTACCTGCGATCCGACCGCGGCTCTCAGACTATTTCCGGTGATCTACCGGCGGTTTCCAGTCTGTTACCTGCGATCTGACCTCGGCTGTCATCTTGTTTCGTGCGATCCAACCGCGACTGTTAACCCGCTTGCATCTTTCGGCCTTTTTCCCGCGTCCTGCTTGTGGCTTTCCGCCATTTTTCTGCAACCCGTTTGTGTCTTTCGGCCTTTTTCCCACATCCCGCTTGCCGCTTTCAGCCCTTTTCCTACAACTCACCTGCGACTTTCGACCCTTTTCCCACGGTCCGACTGCGTCTTTCGGCCAAATTCCCGCAACCCATCTTCGGCTGTTGACTTGTTTCCCACGGTCCGACCGCTCAGATTTGCCACAGACCCGCGATCTGTTTTCTGCACTTTTTTCACTATTTTGAACCCAACACTTTGCTGCAATATTTTCTGCACCTGCACAGCCATCTGTCCTATCTGCAACCATACTTCCCTACAGCCATTTTCTGTTGTATTATTTCTGTTCCATTTACATAATATTTTTTAAATTTCAGTATTTTAATTGAAAAGAGAAAATTTTGCATTTTAAAGTTTAAATTTCTGCATTGATATTTTTAGTTAGAAAGTTTCCCAACCCATGGCATTTTTACTTGGGTTCATCATCTCACACGCACACACTCTGTCACCTAATTCAAGTGAGCCCTAAAATACTACTTAACACAACCAACATTCTAACCCCACTTGGGGAACACATAAGAATTTTTTTAGTTAGGTAGGATCGGGGGGATAGGCATCCAAATAACACCCCTCGGTTGCTTACACTTGAGACATAGTTGTTGTCCATTAGGGAACCAAAATCCCCTAGTATTTTTTGACACAGTTTAAAACCAATTTATCAGGAAGGCCTCTCCCTTAGGAGGGTTGAAGTCGCCAGACTGGTTCCGGAATCCTGAGTGGAATACCGCAATCCATTCATTAACCGAAGGATACCTTTCGTAGTTCCCGGTGTATCACCCGTATGGGGATACAACGGCGATAGAACCAAACGACAGTTTCACCCAACCGAACGTGTCATGAATGGGGTATCTTAGCTGCTTTTATTCGAGGATTGACTACCCGGTGTCCCTCCCGGTAGGGGGATATCTTTACCCACTTGGCTCTACTATCCATATTGTCTAACTTGGATTTCATCACCTTGCAAAGGATATGTCTAGTTGAGTTAGAATACTATTTATCTAGGTGTTTTCATGCTCCCTTACATCCTTTTGGTCTAGCGAGTCCACCATTTTTATTTTATTTTATTTTATTTTATTTTCTAGGAAACCTACTGCTTGTTAGTATTTTGACCATTTCTGTTGATACTCCACTTATTGTAGCACAGCTATTACAGTAAGTGTTTTGAGTTGGTTGTTGGCCTGAGTGCCATATTGTTTGAGCTCTCCTTCTGCACACTCGGTTGCATTAGGGTTTTTGAGTTGTTTTTCACTCAACATAACCCCCAGATACTTGACACCATCTGTCACCATTGAGTCCCCGAGACATTCTCGGTGCCTCTGGGGCGAGCCCCCACAGCACGGTTCACTTGACATCACCCGTCATAGACGTGGATCTTCATCACTTGATACCACTCATCACAGATCTAGAGCTTTGTCACTTGACTCCACTTGTCAATGACATAGAACTCCGTCACCTGATCTAGACGCCCCTTATTTTACCTCTGATTCTGAGGCGGAGTCCGAGAACCCCACTTACACTACACCAACCAGCCCCATGGCTGGCGTGACTTCCACCCCTTTCTTTGTAGGGACCATTGGTGGAGAATCCACCACCACACCAGCTACCACACCTGCTTTGGGTATGCTCTCGATGGGGCCCACATCTACCATTCCGATCACTGTACCCATTCCAGTAGCTGGCATACCTATCTCCACTCCATCAGTGACTCACACTACCCTTGGCGGTGTAGGACCGTCCCATACCACTTTCATTCCTCCACTTGGGGGCAACATCCCAAACCCTGCCCCTCCACTTGGGGGCATTGGCCCCAACATGGTCACACCCACTAGTATGTCACATCCTTCTACTAGTTTTCCATTCATGGCTAGTCTCAACCTTCCTGACCTAGCTAGACTAACTAACGATCCCATCAGACACAACCCTGTGTGGCCTCACATGCCCACCAAAGTCCGCTCTGACATCCCTAAGTTTGAGGGCAAGGCAAGTGAGGACCCCCAGAACCATATTATGCCTTCCATCTATGGTGTTCCTCCAACTCCATAGTGGACAACTCTGTCCGCCTCCATCTATTACAGCGCACCCTCACTGGCTCTGCAGCTAAGTGGTACATCGAGCATCCCCATGGGACCCATGCCACCTTTACTTCCCTTGCCTCGAATTTCCTACAGTTCTTTCAGTTACCTGTCCGCTATGACGCGGGAGTTGAGATTCTACTGTCTTGCAGACAAAACACGGCTACCCACATCACTGACCACATTCATGAGTGGCGTCAACACCGCATCCTCTGCAAAATCAAGTTAGATGACTGTATCTTTTTAGATTGGTTTCTAAAATCCCTCCTTCCTGTCATTGCCAAGGATGTGGCTTCCAAACGAACCCAGTCCAAAGACGAGGCCATCCTCAAATCCCAACAATTTGACCTTATTTATGCCAAGTCGGGTTATCTGTATTCCATCATACCTAATGCCCCTCGCGGCGATTCCTCCCGACAAGATGCGTCGGGGGCATCCCATGCCGCAGATGGCATCATTGGCTGTATTGCCTCGCATCCCCAACCCTTTTCCATAGCAAGTCCTAGCCATGGCCCTGACCTTTCGTGGGCTACATCTCAGTCCAGAGCAACCAATTCGTATGCTCCCATGGCACATCACCACCATTCCCATGGACCCTCATGTCCACCTCAGTGCTTTCGTCATGCATCCCCTGCTTACGCCCCCCCGGTCGCACCTCAACCATATTACCACCCACAGGCTGCACCAACTCCCGTGTCCTCTCAAGCCCAACCTGCTTATTACCCACCACAGGTAGCCCCTGCGGAAAACCCACAACTCGTTCCGCAGACATATCAGCAACCCCCACAAGGTTCAACTACTGCGCAACCTCCACCTACATATTATCCACCGCAGCCTGCTCCCGCACCTGCACAACCCCAGAACCCACTTGCTGCCCAAGGGAAAGTGTACGCCCAACAGAATCCGCAACAGAACCAAAATAACCAGCGCCAACAGGGACAGCAAAACCGTGGCAAAGGTCGTAACCGTGGTAACAACCCCCCTCCAGACCAAGGCGGTCAACCTCCCAATCCCCCAAACAACAATAACATGGCACCTGCCAACCAGAACCTTGATCGGCCGCCCAAGCAAGCCAAAAATCCTAATTTGTGAACAAACCATCCTTGTTCTATTTGCGGGGTCTATGGCCACTACACACATGCTTGCCCACATTTGGAGCGAGCTCGGCAACTCTGGACTGATGATTCCCATTGCCAAGGGCACACGGCTCCTCAGGCGCCACCCAACCCCCCACCACCTCAACATCAACCCTTGGTGTTACAAAACCCTTTACCGACCCAAGGCGTAGTGAACACTCAACCGTTGGCTCCCCCTCAAAGAAATGCGCCACCACAATAGCAAATCACTTATGCCGCTCCTAATCAACCCATGATAGACTCAGGTACCCACCACTTGTTAATGATGTCATCCGCCGATGTCAACCTACAAACCCGTCGGAACCAATATGGCTCCACCCCTAATGCTCATCCCACTGATCAGACGTTATGTATACCTCTGGCTCCACTAGATGGCACCTCCAAATCACCTCGCTTACCACTTCGTCGCATCAACAATAATCCCAATGCTCGCACTGCATCTAATTACAACATTGTAGATGACTTAGCCCAGTCTCCCGCAACCATGTCTGCGTTAGAAGTCTTAAAAAACTGTCCTTCACAATGCAAGACTTTTCTCTCCGCCATTGGTGCTATTGACCCAAATGATTCACAACTGATGGCCTTCGATTTGGACCAGTTCGAACCACGCGTGCCTTCCACTTTAGCATTCCAAGTTTTTGTTTCCATTCGGAATCTTGTCATCCATCGGTGCATTATCGATGAAGGTGCCTCTACATGCGTTATGTCCACTTTTGTTTGGTAGAAGTTGGGATCCCCTACTCTCTAGCAATCCACCACTACATTGCGAGCCTATGACGGTCATTCGGCTCAACCCCAAGGTCTCTTAGCTAATGTCCCCATCCATTTGGCTGGTAAAACCGTGCTCATTGACATAGAGATCATCAATGCCCAACTTGATTATAACCTCTTACTTGGACGCAGCTACATGTATGCCATGCGGGCGGTTGCCTCATCCATTTTTTGTACCATGATGTTCCCCCATGACGAACGCGTGGTCAAGGTCGACCAACTCAACTATTACGATCCCAATGCCCCCACTGCACCCGAGAATGTTCTCCCCATGGTTGAACAACCTGTTTGTGGTGCAACTACCTCGTTTGTTTCCTCCGTGGGACCCGGAGTTTACTTAGATATGCCGATGACCTCAACATTCCAATCCATTCCACCTCCGTCACCCGCGACTGAAGTATCTGACCTATGTACCCTTTCCCACAATACACAAACACCCAACAATCAACCACCCTTGTTACCCAAACCACCATTGGTACCTAGTCACATTGGTGTTACACCCATCCACACAATCCCCTTCCTATTCCCTCCCTCGGGAGTAGTAAGCGCCCCAGTTATGGCTACTCTCAGCCTCCCCGGGTTAACCTTAGGATTACCCGTGTGGCATATTTCACCTCCCATTCCCCCGCCGACACCAAATTTCATCCTACAACCGGTGCAACCCATCGCCACTACTAGTCAACCACCTCTCGGTGTCACTACCCCTTCGTCATCTACGAATCCCCCCCCTCTTATCAAGCACACTGGGGGCAGAGGCCCACAACCATACACTGTTGTACCCCCGCCCAAAACTGTTAAACCCCCCCCGTGTTTCGTGCTCCTCCTAAATGCTCGTTGTGTGATGAGTTAGGCCATCCAACTCATCAATGCTCACAATTACATGCATTATAGGAACACATGCAAATGCTTGAAGATGACCCCAACATCCCAGTTGTCGAACTCGATCCAATCCCTAAGCCTCGTGATAAATCACTGCGTACCAACCACCCTTGTGCCATATGTGGTATTTACGGCCATTACTCACACCACTATCCTGATATCCCAGATTATAGATCAGCTCTCTACGAGATGAATAATTTGGACCTTGAGATGGCACTCCCCACAATTGAGGATATCCACCCCCCAGTATCACCCTCATCTGGAGAGATTAACACCATCTATATGATCTCTTTGACTACCACTTCCTCGTCAACCGATTTGACAAGTCAAAGTTTCCGCAATGATGAGGAGATTCTAGAGGCTCTCACTGCCCCGGATTATCCCTGGGAAGACATGCACCATCATTCCTATTTCCTCCTAGAAGAATCCTCCTCCACCACAGCCACCCAATTTGCGGTTGAGTCCAAAGATTTCCTCCCCACCAAAGTCGACTGGTTTAAGGATCCCATTCCCACTCCTGATGCCTTTGAGGAGGGTAACATGGCCAACATCTCACCCATAATCCACATTGATATCTCTGACCTAGCCGGTGCTCATGAACTCATTACATTAGGAGCCTCCTGCACTGAGCATGAGATCGGATAGTACAAAAAACTTTTCCAAGAGTTCCGTGATGTCTTTGCTTGGTCCTATACCGAAATGCCTGGTCTTGACCCCGCTATCATCGAGCACCACATTGAGACCTATGAGTTAGGGGGCATAATAGATTACCTCGATCCTAGGATAAGGGGCATGATCAAACACTTTGAAGCTCCCCCATCACATCTATCTCAACGTTTCAATGATCCCATTGTTCAAACCAACACATATGTGATCCACAATCACAAACCCCATGCGCATAGCATGGAAGCAGATCATTAACCCTACTCACTTTTTCACATGCGTGATCTCAACCATTTTTGAGGTCACGTATCACTTGTAGATTTGATTTGATTTGATACACCTAGTATTATTCCCCCGCGGGTCATCATTTCTCCCCACCACTGCATCCTTGGCTTGGTGGGCTCACCTTTATTTGCAACCATTTTTTAACCTAGTAATTTCCTTTGACCATTCTGGATTCCTTATGACCTCCATTTTTTGCACCATTTGCACCGCCGAATTCATATTTCCGTGCCCGTGATAATGCTTGAGATCATTTCTCGCTCTCACCAAAAAAAAATTGAGCATTTTTTTAGACACCACTAGTCGCCTCGGCTTGCGTGCCACATCGGCCATAGCCCATTTTTGATATACTTTATATCATTGGATTCATTTTTTCGAGCCCGTGATGATGCTTGAGATCATTTCTCACTCTCACCCCCATATTTTTTGGGTATTTTTTCCCAAAATGCCCCCCGTCGCCTCGGTTTGCGTGCCACCTTGGCCGTTCTCCGTCTTTGACACTTTTTATATCGCTGGATCCAATTTGTCGAGCTCGTGATGATGCTTGAGATCATTTCTCGCTCTCGCCAGGTACAGTTTCAACATTGCGTCCCAACACCTTGTTGCCTCGGTTTGCGCACCACATCGGCCTCCATCGGATTGTTCCACATTTTTCCATGAGCCATTCACTCCTTTCATATTGCAAATATTTCGTTATTTTGCCACCATTCATTATCCCAAAAGGAGGCCCACCACTGTTCCCCCCCCTCCCTCGTTCTTGGTCAATCAATGTTACTTGATTGAGCACTTCCTCCTTCCCTGGCCATTCCTTTTGTTCGGTATAATTTTATCCCTTTTTAGGGTCGGACAAGTCCTTTACGAAAAAGGCACTTAGGGAGTTTCTGTTAAGCGCTTTTCTAACTCCTAAAACAATGAAAAGATCACCAAGAAATCTTGCTTCCTTTCATGCTCGTTAAAGTACCTGAAAGGGCGTCTATCTGGTATAAGTTTAACCCTTTTCCAGACCTAGTAGACTAATTACGAAAAAGGAATAATCTAATCACACCGGCTAGAAGAGTTTTTCATTGCATCCTTTTATGCTTCTTCGAGCCTTGGAGACTAACACACGAAAAGGAAACCCCCTGGAGTCTTCTTATCGCTTTCAGACTCTCTAAAATTGAAAGAAACCACGAGCATGAACTGTCCTGGGCTCGTACAAATCCACATGACAGTACCATTCCATTATTTCAGAGTCTTCTTATCGCTTTCAAACTCCTTAAAATTGAAAGCAATCACGAGCATGAACTGTCGTGGGATCGTATAAATCCACACGACAGTACCATTTTAAACACACTTCTTCTAGTTCCTTAACCCATGAAGAAGTCCCCCCATGCCTCTTGGCACTATGATCGATCATATCGGCAGCACCCCCAATAAGGTCGCCTTTGTTCAGAGTATTCTGCAGTCTCCTGCCATTTTACACCAACTTGAGTATCACTCACCCCAGTCACTATCCTTGATCCATTACAGCTATGATCCCTTTCCCACCAGTCAGTTTCATATGCTGCCCGATCATCCCCACCATCATACTCTGAACAAAGAAATTTTGAGTCCACCCACTCTACTTTCCCAGTTATCCCCCACAATATGAAAGTCCTACCATCAGTACTCTCACACTTCGGTTCTCCACCTCCCGCTCCTATCAAGGAAACATCATTGCCTTGCTAGTTGCAGGTCTACCTCTATCGACGACAGCCCCTCTATTCTAGAGGATAGACCCAGAGGTCCCTGCGCCTTGGACCCATCACCCTCTGTGGTGAGTGCTTACAGACCATTTTGAGAGGAGTCATAATTGCCTCTCCGAGTGGTTGTTTCTCACATGCTAGACTTCAACACCTTGATCGCATCGTTGAGAATCGTGCAGGGTATATATCCCTTCAGTTATTGGTCGAAGACCCCAGATTTCCCTCGACTCTAGCACATTGGTGAGTCACTTCAGAACGCCCAGTTATATGTTCCCGTGGATGTATGGGTTGCGTTGGCGATTGTATTCGGAATCCATCCAGTTATATGCTTCCTTGAGTACCCAGTTCAGTTCCAGTTCAGTGTACCATTGAGGGTATGACTCCCCGTCACTATGATCCAGCAGCTCATCAGTTCCTCTGGTACCACACTCAGCAGTAATGTTGTTATTCCAATGTATCAGTTCTTCAGCTCCTACATGGTCATCCCAGCAGTATGTCCCAGATTTGTGTCCCCTCTGGACCCTTATGATGTACACAGTGGTTCTCTATGTATCTTACAGGTCCCCCTTTTTCGGGCCTCACAGTTATTTTTTATGTATCTTGATACGAGCATGGGTATGCCCGCCTCGTCCATATATTGAGATTCTTCCTCATTCATTATTTGAGGCCATGCATTTTTCAGGTCCCCATATTTTGGACCCCATTGTTATTATTGTTCTATATATTGATACGAGCATGGGAATGCCCACCTCGTCCATATGTTCAAATTATTCCTCATTCATTATTGAGGTCATGTACTTTCAGTTTTTGCAGTTTGTTCGGGACCGTTGTTCTGGGCTCTAGTTCGTTTCTTCTCTTCTCCACATCCCAGGAAAACCATAAAATACTTATGATGTCTATCGGCCATACGATGAGCTCCTGCCCTCACACATCCGAGGGCAATCTGTTAACACCCAAAAAGTGCTCACTACCTCATCTACCCCAATACATGACTCATTTATCCATATTTCCTACCATATTTGCCTCCAAAACCTTAAAATCTCATTAAAAAAGCCTCCAAAAGGCCAAAAAACCCCTTTTCCCCCCCAAAATAATCCAAAATTCCTCCAAAATAGCAAAAACCCTCTAAAAAGGGAATAAAAATACAAAAAGAGGAAAAAGGAAACAAAAACCCTATACAGTTGACCTAAACCATATGGTGCCAAAAACCATGGGCCAGCACTCCACCACTAAAAACTTATAAATAGGTGATGGAGGCCCCTCATTTCATATCCACAATCATCTGTATCCTTACTCTGCCAAAATCACTCCTGAAACCCTAGCTCACCCTTGAGCTACTTTCACACTTGAGTGCCCCTTTGGCCCATTTCCAAAACCCTTTGGAGAAAGAGAAAGGAACAACACTGGAGCTTGGAGCAACCCTCTTGGACTATTGCAAAGGCTTCATCAACCTTCACATTGGAGGTATAATCTTTAATACAAAAAAAACATTTTTATTACCTTTCTGTTATTTTATGCACATGCTTAGAGTAGTTTAATGTTTTACACAAGCTAGGAGTCCCTTCTCCTTAGTAGGTGCTCATTTGCACAAGATAGGGTGAAAACCCTAGCTACACCTCGCTATACTCAATGTGCCAAATCAAATAAAAATTGTAACCTCCCTATACTCAAAGTGCCAAATCAAATATGCCACGTGTCACAATATGATCGTTCCACGTGTCACCCTAGGATACTAGATATCAACATTTTAACAGCAAAATTTATAGACGTTTTGCTTTAAAGACTTTGCTGGCAAGTAGAAATATTCTCATTTCTCCAAGGTGTTCTATTGTTACAATTCCCTCCTAAAAGAACAGTCCGCCTACCCTTCTTATTCCTAATATTCTTTTCATAATAGTTCGACACTGCAAGAAGGGTCAGTCGATCCTTCCTATATTATCCATTATGGCTATAGCTGAATTGTTGGATAAAGGTTTTGACAATTAACTACTAAAAGAAGGGGCAGTCGATCTTTCTTGTCGTAAAACGGAAGTAGGAACAAACCATTTTTATATGATATAACTTCCAAGGTGTTCTATTTTTAGAATTCTCTCGACCCTTCTTATTACCAATATTCTTTTCATAATATTTCAACACTGCAAGAAGGGTCAGTCAATCCTTCTTGTGTTCTCCATTATAGATATAGCTTAATTATTGGATAAAGGTTTTCACAGTTAACTTCGAAAATAAGGGGTGGCCGATCCTTCTTTTCGTAAAACGGAAGTCGGGACAAACTATTTTTATATGTTATAACTTCCAAGGTGTTCTATTTTTATAATTCCCTCAAAATTGAAGGGTCAACCGACTGTTCTTATTTCGAATATTATTTTCATAATATTTTAACACAACAAGAAGGGTCGGTCGATCCTTCTTGTGTTCTCCATTATGGATATAGCTAAATTGTTGGATAAATGTTTTCACAATTAACTACGAAAAGAAGGGGCGTTTGATCCTTCATGTCGGAAAACGGAAGTACAATTGACTTGATATTCAAACAATGACTGAATATTTTAGACATTGATTTTTTATGTTATAACATAGCCAATTGACTTGATATTCAAACAATGATTGAATATTTTAGAAATTGATTTTTTCACCTTAAAATTTTGAACATTTACAAATGAAAACTGCAATCTTCAAATATACAATTGCATTTTTTTATTTGCAATTCACTTTTCAAATCAAAAATTGCATTTTTTTATTTTAAATTCAACTTCACAATAATTTAAAGTCGTTGAATGTTTTAGATTATCCTTATCCTTAATCAAATCATCTCCTTTGAAGGAGTAATAAAAGACTAAACTTTTATTGGAGCTTCGACTTGTAGACTTAGAAGCACTAGACTCATTCCAGACATGAAGGACTGTACTAAAACAACATTCGATGACTACTGCAAGTGTCTTTGAAAGAATGAAACCAAATCATTGACTGAATACATCATACCTCCTGCACAAGGTGGTAGTATAAGTTAAACTTTAAAAAGTGTTGAAAATCTCATAGTCATCCAAGGATTCTAGTTTCCATCCCATTAACTTGGACTAGTTACTCGTGGATGCAGGCTGGAGAAAATTTAGAAAGCCTCCTACCCTGATGATTTTCCCAACTTCAGCTACAAAGGGAATATTCTTGCAAAGACTGGTAAGCTCTCCGGGCTAGATGTAGTTATTTGTTGATGAATAGTGCAAAAAATGTCCGGTGGTGATAACAAGTTTACTGTCTATTAAGTCTGATACTACATCATCCGAGAGTCACTCAACAAACTTTGATATAGAATGGTGATTCAACCACTTGGCGTAGTTAGAAGAAGCTGACAGCATGATATGGAGGCATAGACATTCGAATATTAGCAAGCGGATAGCCTAGACACGGTGGTATTGCATCTCTCTCGAATACCTGCATAGCAAACAAATAATTGTTTATCATGCTGCCGTAAAAACAAACCATTTCCAACAAATGCAAAAATAATTGTTTTATTGCAGCCAATGCGTGAGCACACATATCATCATGCACAATAAAAATAGAGAAACTATTCCTAAATTGCCAAGTGCACCATAACAGGGGATGGCCAGATAGTTGGTCTGGGAATCCCGCTTGAATGGGTTAGCTCCTAACACCGTAGTTAGTGGAAGAAAAGGCATTCAACCAATGAAATATACTTTGCAAATGATAAGCAAACACTTAAATTAGACGTGTGTATAATAATGACTACAAAATTTCTTTCTTACCGAGAAAAACCTTTTGCGGATATGCAGTCTTTCAAGGTTAGGAAGTTGCTCCAATAAGCTAAGAAGAGGAAGAGGCTTTGGAATATGGATATCAAGATTCTTCAATGATTTCAAGCTACCTAGTATCTCCACAAATTTCTCTGCAGGAAAATGGTGCATTAGATCCATTATATGAGAACGTTTCTTCATAGCTATAAGATTTTGGCAGTTCACAGTCAAAGCCTCTATTTTAGAAGCCCATTACACATATTCAGTGTGCAATGTTGGGAGAGGAAATAATAGGCTTCCGCAGTCCATAACAATAGATTAGCTCAAGCTTTTGAAGAAGAGGGAAATGAGAAATAAAGCGAGCTAAAGAGTCATCTGTCAAAGCGAGCTAACAACACCCCATTGACTCTTACACCATCTTCATGAATTGAAACAAGAGTAAGAAGAAGCTGAAAGAATGGTCTGGTACTAAAACAACATTCGACGACTGCTGCAAGTGTTAAGGACCGCAACAGTGCATGTTGTCTTAGAGAATAAAGCCAGGAACATAATGACAAGTCCATGTATTGGGACTTCGACAATGCTAATCTCCCTATGTACCCTCCTCGTTGCAGGAACTTAATGACAAATCCATACACACCCAGGTATTTTCAAGGGAGCGGACTTCGATATGCTCATATATCATGAGCAGAACTGGGGAGCGATCATAAGACTCAAGGTGAAAAAACTGAAAATTTCCATTTCAGTTTGTTGTGAGTGGACACTGTGTTGATGGATTGAATGGGATGGGAGTCTGGGACGGATGGGGAATGTTAATTATGATAGTATGGCGAAATCGTGGTGGTCAAAGATATCTGTAGTGACTACATATTTTGCGGCAGATTTTGGTGGAGTAATCGTACACATATCACTCCAATCGATTCCTTGAAAAGCCAACGACCAACATGATTGCTGCCAGCGCATTAAATGGCCTATCATAGGATGAATAACTTTCACCATAAATGATGGATTGTATCCCTCATGTGAATAATCTCATCATGCTTTCAGTCCACATAATGTTTATGTCTTGTCACCAACAAAGTCTCTAGATGGGGTCAATGGTAATTATCACAGTATGGAGGGATCATAGATATCATCTGTAGAGACTATAGATTTTGTTGGAGTAATCGTACACTTCTTACTCCAATCGATTCCTTGAAAATCCTACAGCCAACATGCTTGGTACCATTAATATCCTTACTATTCGCTTAAAAAATATTTGAAATAATTTTAAAAATCAGATGTGCCACATGTCACAATATAAGCATTCCACGTGTTGCCAAATTTATAGAAGTTTTGCTTCAAAGATGTTGCTGGCAAGTAGAAATACTCTCAGAGAAAGAGCGGCTGCTCTTTCTCTAAGGCGTCCTATTTTTACCATTCCGTCATAGATGAAAGCTTGGCCGATGCTTCTTATTCCCAATATTCTTTTCATAATAGTTTGACACTACAAGAAGGGTCGGTCGATCCTTCTTGAGTTCTCCATTATGGATATAGCTAAATTTCTCGATAAAGGTTTTCACAGATAACTTTGAAAAGAAGGGGCGACTGATCCTTCTTGTCGAAAAACAAGGATCGAAAACAAAATTACTCAGAAACCATTTTTATATGTTATAACTTACAAGGTGTTCTATTTTTAAAATTCTCTCGTAATTGAAGGGTCGGCTGATCCATCTTATTCCCAATATTATTTTTATAATAGTTCGACACTACAAAAGGATCGAGCGACCCTTCTTATTCCCAATATTATTTTGATAATAGTTCGACACTGCAAGAAGGGTTGGTTGATCCTTCTTGTGTTCTCCCTTTTATGATATTTCATTCTATTTAAAAAAAGAAAAAGGAAATAATGCTTTGATTTAAAAAGAATAAAAAGAAAGAATGCTTCTATTTAAAATAAAACAAAAAGAAAAAAAGTTTCTATTAAAAAACGAAATAAGAATCATTATATTTTAAAAAATAGAATAGTCTTCGTATAATGCTACTATAATGATACTAATGTAAATGTGTAATGTTACTTATTTACAATTACTTGAAAAAGTAAACTTCAGTTCGACGAGCATTATGGACCACCAAGGAGCAAGAGGAGAATATAGCCTATGGTCATCGTAGAGTGTCTCGTGCTCATAGGAGGTTTGGTGGATTAAACAATTGAAAATGTGGTTGGTCCCGTGTCTGACCTCTTCTCTCAGTTCAATGGCGGGCCTTGCTGACGGAATGATGTTCCTAAGGTCCAATGTGGAAGACTTCAAAAAATGCCTGCTAAAGGTTTATGAGGCAGTATGCTTGGGCATCAAAGCGCACAGAGAGTCAGCCGACCACATGCGGTATATCTCTCAACAATTAACTTGTTACGACTCCAGAATTGATGATTTGGAACGCAATCAGATTGAACTTATGAGGACAGTGGATTTTATAAAAGATGAAATTTTGAAGATGGCCAGGATGTCACAGTGCAGCCACTGCCAATTTTCCCCCTCTGTGGACATGAGAATTGTTGTGTCTACCTCAGTTCAGCGGCAGAATTTTTTGTAGAAGAGATCCCTCCTTGGATTATTTTTTACATCAATTTTGGAATTTTTTTTGCATCAACTTGTTAAATTTACAGAGCCATACTGGGAAATCTATTCATGCTCCCAGGCTCTCCTTTTTGTAATGAATGGATGTGCATATCCTTCTAAATAAATCCATCTATATGCTTCAATATAATTATAGAGAAGTATTTTATAGAGAAATATGGTCAAATGATTAATATATCTTTCTAAATATAACTCATTGTATTTTACATATTAAGAACAAAAGCATTTTACATATTAAGAACAAAAGTATTTTATATATAAAAAACAAACACTTACACCCGAAAAATCACCGAATATTGGAAAACATTTACAACGGAAATCCAGAATGGTCAAATAATGGACAAATACTAAGGCTAGGCCATCATTTCATGTATAACCAAAATGGCAAATAATGGAAATATACTAAGCACAAGAAGGGTCGGCCGACCCTTCGTTTAGTAGATAATTGAGAACACCGGTATCCAACAATTCACCTGTATCCAGAATGGTTAGTACAAGAAGGATCGGACGACCATTCCTGTAGTCTAGAACTAGTATGGAAATAATACTGGGCAAATAGCATGAATGGGGGGACCATCAAAGGAGATAACTGGAGACACTCTGTACTTGGAGACTAGTAATGTTTTACAATCTTTAAAAAAATTTAGTTAGTTTCTATTTTACTTTCTTTTGTTATGTGTATCAAGTTTCCTTGATTCATTTTGGTTTTTCATACATACATCTAATAACTCTGTTTTGTATTGTTAAATCATAAAACATATAAATCTGTGTGCTTGATTTATCATTCATACGATTTTTATGCAGGTTATGCATCATTCAATTTCTTTACTTGATTCATATAGTTTCACATTCTGCAATAATAGCATAGTCATTATCGTCATAATTTAATTTGTTAATTAGCTCATCATTGACAGGACAGCCACATTATTTTTAATCCTTTGAATAAAATAACACAGGAATCTTTACTCTTGAAAATATGCATCAACTCTGCTCGAGAATATTTATTCAAAATTGAAGGGCTCAATACAAAACGAGTATCTCTTCACGGGTTCCAACACTTACTACGTTGCCAAAAATAAACATTTAATCCTTTGAATAAAATAACACCAGAATATTTATACATTGTAAAACCTCTAGAGGCAAAACCCTAACTGCTTCATAACTAAAAATAGAAAATTATAAACTAACTATTACACTCCATTTCGGTCAAAATTTATACAATTTTCAAAATTTCTCAGAATATAACATTTATGTCTTTCTATTGGTTGTAGCTGCTGACAGGGCTTCTTTCTCGAACAGTTGTCTTCATGTGTGCAAGGTGTACTTCATTTTCCCATATATATCCACTGTCTTCCATTGCTTTGTAGAAGGTACCTCATAACTAGTCATCTCCTCGACTATAACTTTCATCTCTATGTGCTCTGCAATGGAAGTTGGAGGAATCTTTTCAGCTATCATGGCCAGCTGGTTTAGAATTTCAAAATCAAGGGAGAGTTTCTTCAGTACAATTTTCCCTGTTAGAACATGAGTCAAACCTTGAAATTGCTCATGGTTCCTCCTGATGTTATATAGTAAATCCTTATAATTGTCCTGGGAAATTAACTCATTATTTTCATCCCAAAAAGAAGGCAGTCCCTTTTGTATTACCTTCTCAAATCCCTTTTTGGATGCTTCAACATGTTCCTTCATCTGTTCTGCACTAGCCTAAACATTCTCAATGTGAGAATGTTTTCTAAGGACTCTCCTAGCCCAAGTTATTATTGTTACCCTGTTTTCGATAGACATTGCTTTGAGATCACCTTCTGTCAGAGTATTTAAGAAACTTCTGGTACCCTGGGCTGTGTCTTTTGGTATCTTATCTAAAACTTCTCTCATTGCTTTACAACTTTGTAAGCTATCATTTGCTATGGCTTCTTTTGTCTTCAAAAAATCTAAATAAGGCCTCAATTTTGCAACCTCATCGATGATTGAATCCCAAATCAAACGCTTTGCAGCTTGCAATGCTAGTTGTCCTGTCACTTGGCCTATCATCCTCTGATTTCTGCCTATCAAATCTTTATTGTTTTTTGTCAACTCTTTTATTTCATTTTCCTTTTTTTGGATTTTCCTCTTCTAGTCTTTGTTTTTCTTCTTTTAGTTCTATGATCTCCACCTCTTTTAAGCTAACTTGGGACATAGCTTGAACTATATCATTTTTGCTTGCTTCTTTGTTGCCTTGATCTGTTCCTTGCTTCTCTTGTGCTGTATTTTCCAATTTCTCCTTTAGATCTTCAATTCCACTCTTAAGACTCGATCTATCTTTCTCCCAACTTTCCTCTTTTTCTTCAAACTCGAGCAATTTAGCAAGACAGTCATCTAATTCTTGAGATAAAGTTTATTTTTCTTGTTCCAACACAGTTAATTCAGAGGCTTGAATTATCCATGTTGCTGGAATTCTAACCGTTTGCTGAAGTAATTAGATATTCTTTTCTTTCTCAGCTAAAAGCTTTTTAATTGCCTCCCCTCTATTTGGTTCATCATTGCTCTTCACCGGGTCATCTTGCAATCTTTTTATTTGCAGTTGATGAGCTTTGTTCTCTGTTTTCTCTTGGCTCAACTGGATTTGCAGCCTGTTCATTGTTTTCTGTAATTTTTCCACTGTTAAAGTAGCTTTCATCATATCAACAGAGATCACCTCTCCAATCTGTCTGTGTAGGTGAATTTTATCAGGGACTATTATCTTCTGCAAATTCAATTTCATTTCTGTGACCTTATCATCAGACGATACGGCCAAATTCAAAGTATTTTTGTCTGGATCTCTGCTAGTCATCAGAGTAATTTCTGAATTAGCAACATTCCTAACTTATGGAAACAACTTATGCATTGCTTCTGGTGCTGTTTGTCTGTCTTTGCCATATTTTACACATATTTCATCTCTTGAATGAAATTTGCTAGAATCACCTACAGCTCTTGACTCATCAAATGCGTATTCCTGTACTTGAATACCTGGCCCTTGGTATTTTTCTTTCTTCATTCCCTTTTCTTTGTCAGCAAGATGAAGTAGTTGTATATACTTCATCTTGCTGGCTTGATTTTAATCTTTTGGCTTCTCTTTCTTCCTCCACCTGCATATCAGTACTTTCATAAAAACTTATTTTACTTGTTGCTTCAACCTTTCCTGGGCTAGGTACCATCTCAGGTACCAACTCAACTGAAACTTTATCCAAGGTAGAAGGATTAGTGTGTGAACTTCCTGAAACTTCCATGTCTAATTCATATTGTAGTAAATTTGCCATCTTTTCCAATCCTTCAACCTCTTGGTGATCAAAGGCTTTATTTTTGTTCTCTTTCCTTCTATCCAAAATAACATGACAAGGATCATAATTAATAGTTGTGGCTTTCCTAAAACTCAGTGCTTCTAAATTTTTTTGTACAAAAGGGATATCATTCTTGTTCTTGATGATAAAAAGGACCAATTTTTAAAGGGAACTTTATATCTGTAGCTTTCTTGAAAAGTAGAAAATGGTCATTTTCTACTATCAATTTTTGTCTGATAAATTCCAAAGCAAAAACTCTCGGAGTCAAAAAGGATGGTAGAATAAAGGGCTCCTTAACAAATCCATAAAGTCTGATTACTGTATCTTACTTCCCTAAAAACCAGTCTCCAATTGCGTTTTTTGGGCTTAATTGCATCAGGGTCTTCATCTCTGATAATACTCTAGGTAAATTTTCTCCATACATCAATCTGTATACTTCTGATAAAATAAAATTCATAAAATTAAACATACTGTCTTCCACTGTTTCTGAAAACACAGATTGTGGGAATTGTAAATTTTTTTGACAGTTAAACAGGAGCATTTTCATCAGGTGTGTCTGGAATCTGAAATGTCTCAAAGTTTGGAAATTCACTAACTGAGAGTGGATGTTTCGAGCCAAGAATTTATCAAATTTAAGGTAGGGTACTTGACTGTAATCCATTTCTGGTTTAGCAATGCTTAATCTAAAAACCAAACTTAATAGGACCTCTATGACCATGGAATCATCATCAAACCCTAAAAACTGTGAAATGAGTGACAAAACTAACTGTGAATTTTCATCAAAGAAATTAATGTCAAGTGGATAGGGGGTGTTATCAATGGCAACGCCAGGTTTTAGACAACTGGTCATGAAGGTTTGTTTGGTCTCAGGGGATGACTCTCTGTACTGGCTAACTAGGGCCTCTTTAGCAAAATATTCCTGGTTGTGGGAGGAAAACAGGGGTACTCCTAGAGCTTTCCTAACGGTAGACACATTTACACGGCGAAGAATTTTCTTTCGTGATGAATTCATAATGACTCTTCGACTCTAAGAATAATTTACTGCACACCACGAAACAAATTCCGGAAACCCTAAAGGTTGTTCGGGAAAGAAATGGATAAAACGAGACTTATAAACATTGTGCACATCCAAATTTTGTTTATATAAACCCTCCAACTTGATTTTGATTTCTGAAACTGAGAATTTAACCATTATGGGGTCACGAATGTCACTATCTCTGTCCACTAGGGTTTCTCCTATCCTCATAGTTTCAACGTTCTAACAGACGATTTGACTACTTCCTTCTATTATGTAAACCATTATAGTTACTTTCACGAGTTAAGAAGACCTACCTGGCACAGACAGGTTGAATAAACTATGCTCTGTCACTTTCAAGCAGCACAAACATGTTCTAATCCTTCGCCGCTCGCAACACAAAAGTCAAATTTTGACGTGCCCTTCTCTTTTATACACCACCGAAGGTGTTTTTGCAATGCGGGATGGTTTTCCTTACCGCTTTCTCTGATTGCGGAATTATGTGGAGACAACACGTGTACAGCGGTATGGTATTTCGCAACCGTTCATACCTCCATTATGTCGTGCATGTTAGCGGTGTGGAAATATTATGGGTCGTCGATCTAACCACCCTTTATCGAATAGTTGTTGAACTAACTACCCTTTTATCATTCTCCCATGAGGTACGGCGGGTATTTTCCCAAGGCCACCTGAACCAGTTTTCCAACACTTGGTCATTTCCAAGAATTTCTCCAACTTGGTTTATCCTGAAACCCTATTTTGGCAGACTTATAACTTTCTCCTCGGAAATGATTGAGGCAAACTAAGACCATGACTAGATAACCACTTGAATAAGTTATATCATGATATGATAGTGTGTGCATTTTTCTCAAACCATGAATTATGGCGGGCATTCTCTTAGACCATTTTTTGTACTTTTCATACAACATGTCAGATTGAGACACTGATTTAATGATAGCACCAGAACACCATCATGTGTCTTTCCAGCCTCATCACACATTCCATGTCATCATACATGCCATGTCATCACTTCCTATGGTATCAATTCTCTTTTTGAGGTTCACACGTGTGAGATTTTGGCCTACCAAAATAGAGTTCAATTCATGTATAACTAGAATGATCAAGGTTGGAAAAACACAAATCACAAGAAGGGTCGGTCGACCCTTCGCTTAGTAGATAATTGTGAACATGAATGTCCAGTAATTCACCTATATCCAGACTGGTGAACACAAGAAGGATCGAATGACCATTCTTACAGTCTAGAACCACTATGAAGATAATATTGGGCAGAAGAAGGGTTGACCGCACCTTCATTTATGAGGGAGTTGTCCAAATATTTAGCCTATGAAGTATAGGATGTCAATTTATCTATATCCTGAATATTGAAGACTGAAAAAAACTAGCCACAAGAAGGGTCGGCCGATCCTTCATTTAAAAGAGAAATGAAAAAATATTAAATCTAAGAAGGTTGGCATGACAATTCCCCACAATCGAATTCTACAATATATGGTAGGGATCGGGACATTGCCTAAGTTATAACACCTAAACAATATTTCTCGAGACTTCCGGCTGCTGACAAGAAGGATCGACCGCCCCTTCTTTTGGTAGATAATTATGAACACCAATATCCGACAATTCACCTGTATCCAGAATGGTGAACACAAGAAGGATTGAACCACCCTTCTTGCAGTCTAGAACTATTATGAATATAATAGTGGGCAGAAGAAGGGTCGGCTGACCCTTCATTCATTTATCTCGAGCCTCATTTGAAATGGGGTGTCGGTTAATGAAATACAGCTTCAAATGACCATCATATTATGCAGACACCGATTCATTTGATAATTTGTATATTTTTTACTACTTCAAATGACCGTCATAATTATCATATCAGAACAACGCAAAAACAAATTTCAAAAGTGGCAATATCAAAAGAAAAAGTATGGTTTTGGAACTTGGATTTGGCAATTTTTTAAACGGATTTGGTAGTAAAATCCACACAGCATGTAATTTTCAAAGATGAAAAATAATAAAAGGAAATAGAAACAAAATCAACATATTTATTAATTTCGTCGGCTTAATTCTTGGTCGTAAGATTAAGACAAGTCGACGGCTGAGATCTAATATGGGGAATGTGGAAGACGAGTTGTCGGGGTTTAATTGTTATGAAATATATACAACGTTCCCGTAATTCACAATTGCGAGTTGCATGACTACAACTCGAAATAAAAACAAACCACAATTTTCGCAATCCACAATCCAAATTGCGTGTTGAGGAAACGCATGTCGCAAATCCATTACTCAAACAGTTCCTGCAATCCGCAATCATGAATAACTATATAGCCACTTCAACAATCTATAGCATGATATGATGGTGCATGCATTTTCTTGAAACCATGAATTATGGCGGGCATTCTCTCATAGCATTTTTGACTACTTTTTCCATACTTTGTCAATTTCCAAAGTTTCACAAACTTGCCATACTTTTCCAGAACGATGTCAGATAGCACTAGAACACCATCATGTGTCTTTCTAGCCTCATCAGACATTCCATGTCATCATAGATGCCATTTCATGACTTCCTATCATGTGAGATTTTGGCCTGCCAAAATAGAGATCAATTCATGTATAACGAGAATGGCCAATACTCATGAACACAAGAAGGATCGCACGACCCTTCTGGCAGTCTAGAACTAGTATGAAAATAATAGTCGGCAGAAGAAGGGTCAGCCTCCCCTTCATTTATGAGGGGATTGTGCAAATATACAACCTACGAAGTATAGGCTGTCAATTCATGTATATCCTGAATGGTGAAGACTGCAAAAATATTAAGCACGAGAAGGGTCAACCGACCCTTAATTCAAGCTGGGAAAAATGGCAAAAACGACCCCTGGTAAAAACTCGGAGTAAAATCCACACAATAGGTAATTTTTAAATATAAAAAATAATAAAAGGAAATAGCTGACATCTAATATGGGGAAGGCTTCAACAAGTTGTGGGGGTTTAATGGTTTGGAAATATATAAAATGTTCCTGCAATCCGCAATTGCGAGTTGCGGGACTACGACTTGAAAAAAAAAAAACCAAAGTTTCTGCAATCCGCAATTTGCCTTGCGGGTTGCAGAAACACATGTCGCAAATTCATTATTCAAATAGTTCCCGCAATCTACAATCATGTATAACTAGATAGCCACTTCAACAAGCTATAGCATGATATGATGGTGCATAAATTTTTTTGAACCCATGAATTATGGTGGGCATTCTATCATAGCAGTTTTGACTACTTTTTCCATACTTTGTCAATTTCCAAAGTTTCACAAATTTGCCAAACTTTTTGAGAATGATGTCACATTGCAACACTGACTAAATGATACACCAGAACACCATCATGTGTCTTTCCAGCCTCATTACACATTCCATGTCATCATAGATTCTATGTCATCATTCATGCCATGTCATCATACATGCCATGTCATCACTTCCTATGGCGTCAGTTCTCTCTTTGAGGCTCACATGTGTGAGATTTTGGCCTTCCAAAATAGAGATCAAGTCATGTATAACCAGAATGGTCAAGACTGGAAAAATATAAATCACAAGAAGGGTCGGCCGACCTTTCTAGCAGTCTAGAACTAGTATGAAAATAATATTGGGCACACGAAGGGTCGGTCGCCCCTTCATTTATGAGGGAATTGTGCAAATATTCAACCGATGAAGTATAGGCTGTCAACTCATGTATATCCTAAATGGTGAAGACTACAAAAATACTAAGCACAAGAAGGGTCGGTCGGCCCTTCATTTAAAAGAGAAATGAAAAACAATTAATTTACGAAGGTTGGGACAACATTTCCCCACTACCGACATCCGCAATATATGGTAGGGATGGGGACATTGCCTATGTTATAACATGTAAACAATATTTATCCCGACTTCCGACTGAAGACAAGAAGGATCGGCCACCCCTTCATTTAGCAGATAATTATGAACACCAATATCCGACAATTCACCTGTATCCAGAATGGTGAACACAAGAAGGATCCAACCACCCTTCTTGCAATCTAGAACTATTATAAAAATAATAGTGGGCAAAAGAAGGGTCGGTCGCCCCTCCATTCATTTATCTCAAGCCTCATTCAAAAATGGGGTGTTGGTTAATGACATTCAACTTCAAATGACCGTCGTATTATACAGACACCAATATCAAAAGAAAAAGTATGGTTTTGGAACCTGGATTTGGGGTCTTTTGGAAATGGATTTGGCATTTTCGAGACCGGTTTGGTCACTTTCGGAACCAGATTTGGTGCTTTTGGAACCATTTTTGGCTCTTTAGGAACCGGTATTGTCACTTTTGGAACCTTGATTTGGCACTTTCGGAACCGGATTTCGCAATTTTTGAATTGGTTTTGGCACTTTCGGAACCGGTTTTGGCACTTTCGGAATCGGATTTGGAAATTTTGGAATCGGTTTTGGCACTTTCGGAACCAGTTTTGGCACTTTCAGAATCAGATTTGGCAATTTTGGAATCGGTTTTGGCACTTTCGGAACCGGTTTTGGCACTTTTGGAACCGGTTTTGACACTTTTGGAACCTGGATTTGGCAGTTTTGGAACCGGATTTTGCTTGATTTTGGAGTGTAGAAAGGTTGTTTTTGACCCGTCTTCAAAGTGAATTGGACTGGAATAAGTCCAAATTTAATGAAATTGGCGTTTAAATCCTGGATGACTTCTATGTGAGTCATGCCACCCCTACATCAAACTAATTATTTGCAATGAATAAACTTTAAATCCTTGGAATTATAGACACGTGCCTCAATATCTAATGAGGAAGACCATATGCCTTACCTTTTCTTTTTCTTTTTGGTAGCAATCATACCCACAATTTGGACATATGAATCCCACATAAGAAAAGAACAAGAAGAACATAGAAAATAGGAATAATCCCAGAGAAAATTGAGGAAGAATTAAAAGCACAAGAGGAAGCTCAAAAGAAAGCAGAGGAGGAACGAATGCAGGAAGGGCATGTACAAGATAGTGGTCCACAAAACATGGACATAGAAGTGCTCGTTATCAGTTCCACTATTCCACTCACTAGGGGACATGACTTCCCACTAAGGAAGCTTATTATTATACTATATATGCCTTCCAAATAGGATTCAATGGCCAAGATGAGCTCTTTTGTCTTTGAAAGGAAAAATAAACAAATTGTGCAGAAGACACACAAGAAGCTCAAGCTTTCTACCCAACCTGAGATGGAAATTACTCTTGAAAATTTTGTAATCAAGCACACCAATGAAGATCCTAAATGCGTAGCCTCAGCAAACATATTTTATGCTTTGGCAAGTGACTACAACATATAGAAGTTTTCCAGGGATTCGAGTCAAGCCAAGTAAAATATCATCCTTTTGGAAAATTGTCCCCTGGATGCTAGAAGAGAAGGAGTGGACTTGAAACATGAGTACACAAGCTATGACTACTCAAATAAGAAGCATGTGGAATGAAAAGGACACCCTAGAAAGGGACATATAAGCATCTAAAGAGGAGAAGGACAGCTTAGAAAAAATGTGTACCTACGCCATCGCATTGTAGCACGAGTATTTCCATGCACAGGAACTGGTCATAAAGAAGCTCCATGAAGTACAGAAGGTCATGGATAGGATTAAGGGTGTGATTGAAAGCACCCAGCATCAAGGGAGTTAAATAAAAAGATAAAGTGTATGGCATATTGACAACAACGAATAGTCAATATTACCCCCAATTTTCCAAAGAGAACCCTACAGAAAATTCAGTTGGACAACGCCGCCATGGATAAATGCCAAAAATTCATGTTAACCTTGAAAAAGGATGCCACTAATTTATTGAGTAAATGATAGAATGTGCATGCAAGTATGGAAAGAGTATTCGAAAGATGTCAGTTACCACCCTCAGGGACCTTCGAAGAGCCTACTCCAAAGGAATAGCGAATAACAAAGTTTAAGAATATCAGATGAGTAAATTGAATCCATTAGAAGCACATAGTAAGTGACCTCACAAGCATTGCAATACCAGGTTGGAATACCCACACACAAAGTACACTTCATGAAAACATGCCATAGACCCATCACCAAGGTACTACTCACATTAACCAAAGAGGAAAGAGGAAGCCTCAACAATTGAACATTATTTCATATGATTGTGATATTTGGGACCAATTCATAAAGGCACAAGGTAATGTTCCCCTTTGAATTATGTAATTTAAAATTAGATTTTATTTATTTTAAGAGAGCATTGAAACTCCAAAGTGAAAAGTGCCTGGGGATCACAAAAGTCATAACAGACTTTGAGGAATCTGAAATAGGGTCACTTTGGGAGTTACTTTGTAAGAGTCATAAAATAAAGGTGAGGGGGAGGGAACAGGGACTTTTGGGCTGGAGGTTGTACTGCTCATTTTTGTAAGAACTATATATGTGAATGAATAGAGAAGCTACTGGACTGAATTTTTGCACAGGACTATGACTATGGTGTGGATGAATGTTGTGGAATTGTTTCCTTCTTTATCTCTCAGTCTTCTACTTATGTTGTATATGTATTTATGTGATATCTTTTCTTTCTACAAGTTTTGAATGCATAATCATTTTGATATTGTGATTGTTCTAATGTTCAACATATTATTCTGTAGTTGTTGTTTTTTTGTAAGTAAGCAGAGCTGGAAAATTCTATTAATATGGTACAAAACTGGTACAGAGTTACATTCAGAGTGAGGCAAAAACTCACATGGTCCCTTCCAGAGTTGGGAAAACAGGGCACTCAAAGTTCAGCTTAACAATTTCACAAAAAGCATGATGGCTTAACTAAGAACTACCAAGAGCTCGAACCAATCTTACTAGAGACAGGATGCAAAGAGCAAAAGTACAGCTACAAAACAAAATGATCTGAATATTGGCTTCACATAGAACAGCAACTCGAACTAGGAGATTACCAAAAACTAACATAGACAGCAAACACTTCCACAAACACAAGGTTGAGAGTAAAAAATCCATCCAGTTCTGAGCTAGGATCAACGAGACAACGAGCCCGGGTTAAAAGTCCCTCCTCTGAGCCCGGCTCCCGGCTTCCTACGGGTCTTGGATGTTGGGCTCCTCCACTAAGGCCTCCAGAGTGCACGTACCCACCATTCCATTATGCTAATTTACTTTTA
Organism: Larix kaempferi; assembly: GCA_027924585.1. NCBI lineage: Eukaryota > Viridiplantae > Streptophyta > Pinopsida > Pinales > Pinaceae > Larix > Larix kaempferi. The sequence continues at coordinate 4,591,814 of BSBM01000519.1, forward strand.
GTTCCTCGATGATGTCCTTAATGTTTTTGATAATTTGCTCCCGTGCCTGAATTTCGTGAGCAAGAAGAATTATGCCTGCCCAGAATGGGTTGGCTGCAATCTATCGCCCCTAATGCTGCAGTGAAATTTCCAAGTGAGCAATTTTAGCCTCCATAGCCGCAGGAGTTTGCTCCATATAATGGTGCACCCTGTCATACTCAATAGGGTGGTCATCCTCTGGGATGTTCTCCTGGTTGGATGAGCCTTCCCCCCTTTTCCTCCCTCTCATACTAGAATTCAGCTTAGAGCCGTGACGACTGCATAGGCGCATGTGAGGGGCCATGATGCACAGGAATATGGTTCCCAATGAGAAATATATGCCTCCAACTAACTGTAACCACCTATTCCCTAAATGGAGCAAACACAACATATCATCTCTCTAGATCAGGCAGGCTAATTTATCAGTGTGGACATGTCTACAGCGGTCCGCCTTTTCGGCTTTAAAATCCCAAGGTCTGCGTTTAGATAAGGTCATCGTATAGGGCCTTGATTTACCATTAATGAAAATCATTATCGTTTCATCCCTTCCCAAAGCCTCACATGCTTGGGATGTTGTGAGCCTTCGAATCATTCTGAACCTGGTACGATCCCACCCGCTGAGATAATTTCCTGCATCACCACTGTGCCTGATCCTTCTTCTCATCTTTGTTCGTTCATTGCACCCTTACGTACATTGAATAATGGAGTTAATGGCAATTAAGCAGATGGGAGGGGCTACGCGTGTGAGAAAAATAAGCAAGCCTACCAGCCTATTCTCCATTTGGAGGAATAATTCCGATTGGGTATGTGGAATCTCTTGATGAAAGATCATTAGTACGAGGCGAACGTGAGCTTGCGTGTGTCATTACGACCTCACTGCCATGTGCCTCTTCACCTCTACGATGAGTGGAACCATCTAGGAGGTTAATATCGACGGTTGCTATCTCCAGGCATCGTTTTCTCGCCACGTGATCGCATGCACCTTCTAGCATGCCTGCTTTGAAGGCTACACGTCGTTTGACACCTTTGTTTTCTAACTCATCCGCCATCCGGTTACCTTTACGTCGAACATGCAAAAAATGGACGGTCGAGGTGGTAAGCAAAAGTTGTTGAAGCTGAGATAGTCTGCATTCCCATCTCCAGTTGTGCGAAATTTTGGAAAATATAGACCCCCTCTAGATGCGGCCAGCCATTGCGATCAGGATACTAGAGTCTCCCTCCACTATCAGAGGTAACCAATTCTGAAGAATCGCCCATCTCAATCCATTCACAAGTCCTTCTAACTCAGCTACATTATTTGTGGATTCTCCCATGTCACCCCAGAAGACGCCGATGACCTTCCCAGAGTCATTTCTAACAACACCCCCAAAGCCTTCTAGACTCAGGTTCCCTTTAGCAGCACCATCAAAATTAAGCTTGAAAGTTCCAAGCAGAGGAAATTTCCAGAAGTCAGGTCTAAGGGGCTGAGCCTTCCTTACGCGCACTTCCTCAAAACAATCTGGTAAGTTGTAAATCCCCCAATAATTTAAGATTAATCTTTCTACAGGATCTGCATTCCCCAAATCAAGGGGCCAATGGTTAAGTTGCAAGGTTTCCTTCAGGTGAAATTCAAGAATCAACCAGACTACCTCGGTACTGCACTCCTTTCCCTCGAAATTTCTCTGATTTCTTTCTTTCTAGACCTCCCAAACCATGAAACCAGGTAACAGTTCCCAAATACGGTTTAAGAGGTCATTTTTGAATGGCTGAGACTGCCATGTCGCCAGAGAGAGGTCGGGACATCCTCGAACCCGTGTTGTCTTTCTGAATCTTTCTTCCCCCCTAACCCAGAGTGAAGAGGCAAATGGGCATTTATCCAAAAGGTAATTGATGGATTCACTGTCTTGAAGGCACATACAAAATTGAGAGGGTCCTAAAAGGCCCATTTTCCATATATTTTCTTAGGTTAGGACGCGACGATGAATAAGCAACCAGCCAAAGGTGGCAATTTTAGGCCAGAGATTCTTTTGCTAGACCTTTTTCCATTTTTCGTCCCGTGGCAATCTATCATGCCCTTCAAGGAGACTAACAGCTTCTGCAATGTTGAAGTTTCCAATGTTAGTGTAACCCCACCAGACTTTATCCAGTCCCTCCACCACAGGGATCTGATGTTTAATTATCTCTTCGTAGAAGTTTTCCAGGTTCTCATCTGGGGCCAAGGCTTGCCACCAATGTTTCGGCTTCCAGATCCTAACATAATGCCCCTCCAACGTAGGTTCCCAAAAGTCCTGGACTTTTTCAAAGGGGCTACTTTGGAGGTACTGCATTATCTCCTGAATGTCCTGGCGTTCATATAATCCGGGAGATTGTTGCCACGTGTCCCTGAGAAAGGAGGCAGAGGCTTTGTCTCTTATCTCCCAAAAACTATGTCATTGAACTAATCCTCGGTTCATTTGAGCCGCTTTCCATATATGTGAACTAGGTAGGCCCTCCCCATATCTGATAAGGTCTTGTTTAGGCCAGGTGGGAGCATATTTCCTGTGCCAAAGTAATGCTCATGGTTCCTCTATGTGCGTGGTCCATCTCCACCATATTTTGGCTCCCATCACTCTGTTGACACATAGCGGATCACATAATCCAATTACCCCCACCTCTTTGGGAGTGCACAGAGCATCCCATTTCACCAAGGCCCATTTCCTTTTTTCATGGGTTCCCCCCCACAGGAAGTTCCTCTGAATATTGTGAATTTGTTTGAGGACCACTTTTGGGGCAGCCAACACTGAGAAGAGATAAACGGGCATGGCTTGAAGCACCGACTTAACTAGAATGAGGCGGCTAGGAAATTTCAAGGCTCTGTACGTCCAAAATTCAATTTTTCTCTTGATTTTGTCTAGGAGGTCCTTCCACAAGACTTGTCGAATTGTGGAATCTGCCAGGGGTGCACCCAGATATTTAGACGAGAGATGGCCTTCTGAGAATTCCAGGATACGCAAAATGTTTCTATGTGTAATTCTTGGCGTGTTGAAGAAATATACCTTGGATTTTTCCTTATTGATTTACAAACCATTGGTGCTGAGAAAGGTATTTAGGATGCTTTTGATACCTCTGGCTTCCTGAACTAAGGAGGGACCCATCAACATGGTGTCGTCAACAAACTACTGGTGGGTTTGGGTGGCCAACCAATTGCAAAGGTTTAGACCTCAAATACCCTAGCTTTGCTGAGCTGCTCATAGCATTCTTCCCAGCCCTTCCGCAATAATGATGAAGAGAAACTGGGATAAGGGGTCCCCCTGACGAATTCCCTAGGAGGTCGAGAAGGGTTGAGAGGGTGTGTCATTAACCAGAAATGAGAAGAAGGGGGAGGAGACCAGGCTCATAACCCAATCAATCCAAATATTAGTGAAGCCAAAATCCCTTAACATCTGTGCTAAGAAGGTCCAGTTTAACTTATCATAGGCTTTGGACAAGTCCAGTTTAAGAAGCATACCTAGTATTTTGTCCTTCTTCAAGGAATGAATGGACTCATGGACCAAAATGATGCCATCCAGGATTTGACGCCCTTCCACGAAGCCCTCCTACTCTGGAGAGATAAGCAGGGGGAGGAGCGAACGTAACCAGTTTGCAATGACCTCTGTTATGATTTTATAGATGACGTTACAAAGGGCTATGGGTCTAAATTTTATTGGGTCTTCCGTGCATGTTTCCTTAGTGATGAGTGTCAGGAACGTTGCGTTGAGATATTTTAGGATACTTCTTGATCGACGGGAATCATCCACAATTGTCAGGACTTCCTCTTTCAACTAGTCCCAGCATGTATGGAAGAAATTGGTTGTAAAACCGTCCGGACCAGGGGCTTTGTCAGCCGCCATCTACTTGATTGCTTCATCGAGTTCTTCCATACTTATTTTTTCCATGAGCAACTTGTTATGATCCTCCGTGACCAACTTCGGGATGTGTTGAAGGACTTCCTCCCTCTCAACCCTTCTATTGATAATGGGTTCTTCCAATAGGTCTACAAATTAATCATTCAAGTTCTATTCCATCTCTGGTTTCGTTTCAGTAAAGCTTCCATCCCCTCTCTTAAGACGTACCACCTTGTTCCCATGCCGATTTGAATAGCCGCTTTATGGAAAAATTTAGTGTTGCATTCCCCATCTTTCAACCAACGGTTCCTAGATTTTTGCTTCCAGAGAAGCTCTTCCTGTTGATCCTTGAGGTTGAGTTCTTTTAGAAGGTTTTGTTCTTGTTCCTTCAACTCCGCAGAGTAGCCCTGAGACATGGCGACACTCTGTACCTCCCACATTTTTAGATATAATTGTTTTTTACTTTGGAAAATGTTCCCAAAGGTTTCCAGATTCCATTTCTTGATTTTTCCTTTTAGGTACTTTAGCTTTTGTTGGAATTGGTACATCAGGGTTCCCGAAAGGGAGGGACAGTTCTTCCACCAGTGTCTCATTTGATCCAGAAAATCGGGGTGAAGGAGCCAAAACTGTTCAAACCTGAACGGCCTTCGGAGGTTCTCCCCTATTCTTTTCCACTCAAGGTTGATCGTCGAATGGTCAAAACCAGTAGAGGGAAGCACCACTTCCAACAGTTCACCCCCTCCCATCATGATGGATTCAGACACTAGGAACCTGTCAAGCTTTGATGCTATGCTTATGTCCCCTGCTCTTTTATTGTTGCAAGTGGACATACCATTAGAGGTTCTAACATCAATTAGTTCCAATATTTCAATCACCTCCGAGAAGTACTCACTACTAGGGTGCAGGAAGTGGATTCCCCCATGTTCTCATCCAAACTCCTAATCAAGTTGAAGTCTCCCCCTATGACCCATGGGCAAAGAGTCCAGGAAAGCATTCTTCAAATCAGTTGTTGACGGTCCATACACATTGGACAAGAACCCTCTGACTCTAGTTCCTATTACATGAAAGGAGGCCGATAAGATGAACTTAGAGGCCATCCAATCAGTCAAAATAACCTCCTTGGGGTTCCACAGAATGTCGATTCCCCCAGTCGTTTCGATGGTGTCAATAGCTATAACTTCACAATGTTTCCATATTTTCTTCCCAAGGGATCATAGGTCCGCTTCGGAACATTTGGTTTCTTGGAGAAAAAATATAGAAGGCCTTTCTAGTTCAATCTTCCGTCTCAGAAGACGGGTCTTTAGAAGGCTCCTGCAGCCTCTGATGTTCCAAGATGTAATCCGCATCTTATAACGACTTAGGGGTGGAGGAAGCTAGGGATGCATCGATAGTTGAATACTGGCCAGAAGCAACCAGTTTCTTCCCTACCATTTGGATTCTTTGAATATTGCTTCGCCATCCCCTTTTTTCCCCCTTACTCTTCTTTTTTCCTTCATTTTCCTTATGGGATTCAGGGGCTATGCCCAGATGTTTGAGATTTCTTGTCTTTATAATAGCTTTCTCTAATATGGATACCTGTTGTGGGGGAATAGAGATCGGATCTTCTTTTCTGCATGATGCCTCTAGTCCATCCAAGTCTAGATCTCCCAGTTCCATCTCTTCTCCGGCTTCCTCTTGCATGGCATAGTCTTCTCCCGCTACTTCCTTCTCTGAATCCTGGGTTGCACTATTCGCAATGGGAAAGGTTGTCGGATCCCCCATTTCTTTCTGTTGTTTCTCCTCCCCGACATTTGTCTCTTCCACTGTCTACAAAACTTCATACCTATTGTTAGTCTGATATTTCTTGTGAACTTCTGGTCCCACTCCTTTCTTAGCTGGTCGCTTCTTGGTTTCTACTTCAGTGAACCCTTTAGGATATTTTCCTTCTGAATTGGTATTCCCACCTAGTTGTTTATTTAACAGGCAGTCTCTGAAAATATTTCCATGTTCATGGCATCGTCGGCACCGAAATGGAATATGTTCATAGTCTATTGCCTAAAACCAATCTTCATCCTCCCAAGTTAAATCGATCCCCTCCGGAAGATCTTGGGATATATCGATGTATAGACAGATGCGAGCATACGAGGTGTATCTCATTTTCTTTGTTTGCTAAGAGACCTTGACAAACACGTCGAGCGTATTGCCAATGTCGCTGAGTATTTATTCCTTCCAGTACTCGGTGGGTAAGGAATAAATTCGCAGCCAAACTGGGGCGATTGTCAAATTTTCCTTATCTAGGTTGAAGTGCTCCTTCCAAGGGCGAAGGTATAGCCCCACAGAGTTAAAGAAATATGTCCCATTATCGAATATGCGTGTGTTGTCTGCCTCATTGAAGAAGATCACAGTAAAGAACCCTTTGGCTCCAAGCTGTAGGTCATAATGACCTGGAGGCTTCCATGTTGTGTTGATCCACCAGACAAGAACCTTCTCCGTCGGCCAGATTCCTACAAATTTCTCTATAAGCGCAAGGTCTTTCATATATTGGATGTCAATCCTAACTCTTTCTGAGTTGATATAGAGTTTAGGAACCTTTTCAGCTTTCAGCAGAGACTGTCCTAGTCTCCTTGGTTCTCCCACTTCCTAAGCCAGGTTGGCAGTTCCACTAGTCCCTTCTCCTCCCATGCCCTCCAGGAAGTTGGAATTGGGTCCCGCTTTTGTCCCTTTTCCCTTGTCAATGGTCAGGGGGGAGGCCATGGCCTCGCCTTCGGTAGCTTCGCTCATGTCACTTCACAGCCCGCAAACAGAGGAGGCCCTGACGGACGTCGCCTTCACCTGTAAACAACCCTCACTTAAGTTACTATGAAACCCTCATGAACTTCGTCGCACTGTCTTCCTCGCTCCACCTTCCGATGTTATTCCATTAGTTCATTCTGTAGTTGTTATACATGTCTAATTTACAACTTTTTGTTTCTAGAATATGTATAACAATTCTATTTCATTGCTTGTGCTTTTAATTTTTATCCTAGATAGGATAGGTTATTGTAGTGTAGGAATGCATCTTAGGTTAGTTCATATTGCATTTCATCTCTTTAAAGAAAAACCTTAAAAGTTGGACCGGGCCGCAATCGGTGAGACTAAAAACCAGTGAATGATAGTTGGGCCAGAATATGAATGGGTTCCCTATTCCAAATGGTTTAAGGTCTAATTAATACTTTCTACCAGGGATAACCCCTACTATCAACACAAGGACATTTCCGAGCATAAACATGTTGGAATCTCTAGAATTAACAGTGGACACTTTTGATTCAACTGTTGAAACAACAAAAATTCAGGTGATCTTGTGAACTATTGAAATCAAACAATGTTGTTTTCTTTGTTATTTACTAATTTACTAAAATATTTTTCCCATGCATGTTGTACATTTTTCTCCTACAGACAGGTGAGCACCCCCTTGAACCATTTCCCTTGGTTCAAGACAGACCATAGGATAGACCTATGTTATTTTCCCACTAGATCTAACTATCTAGACACTAGATATACACATCCACCTTCATGCAATTATGTAAGAAGAGAGATAAAGGAAGGTGACATACCTTAGACAAGAGAGATCCTTTGGTGCAGATAATCCTCAGCTATTGTGGACCTGATAATCCTTACTCTAAATCCAGCTCCACTTAGCCAATCATCCTACACACAAAGAAACATCCAAAACTTTCTCACAAACCTCTTGACATATAAAGGATGCATAAAAATGAACATATAAACATAGATCTAAGCTAGCATAAACAAGTTCTAATATGTATTACATAAGAAATAACATATCCAATAGATATGTGTTATGAATTATACATATATATAACAAATAACCATAATCATCTATGAACAACATGATAGGATGGGGGAAATATAACATGTCTATATTGAGTGATAACAAGATACATACATCATAGATTACCTTGTGATGATTATGCATATCTCTTCCAATATTATTGATCCAAGACCTTCCTAGGTTGTAGAAAACAGGTTGATCACAATGGTTGAGAGAATCAAGATGATTTCACCAGCATAACAATACATATCAAGAGTCTCCTACTTCTCATAAAATGGCCTCAATATATAGGTGAATGGAGGATGAATCTAGACTCCAAGTGATGGATGGGCTCAAGCTAGTGTGTGATTTCCCATGCTAGATGAATTGGATCCAAGTCATGCCCAAAAATCAAGGATAGGTGGGCCATCACCCCCCTAAAGGCATGCAGATATTGATGGTGTCATCCCCCTACAAGTATGCAAGGAGGGATGGAAGATTGACCATCTCCCCCCTAAAGGCATACAGAGGGTGATGGTGGAGAAAAGTGCAAAAAATGAGGCTAGAGAAAGGTACAAAGATAAGTGTCTCATCTAGGAAATGAAGTGGAGTATCCAATGAGTCTCTAGGGTGGAAAATAAGGGTATAATAGATTCCCCCTAAATTGTGAGGTTAGAAGAGTAGCTGATGGTCGAAACACTTTACAAATAAAATATGTTAGGGAAAGGTCATGGAAACAAGAAATTGGAGAGAACCTGCAAAAATCAATCAGGCATATATATCATGCCCGAGGCGGGCATACCCATGCTTAGAAAAAGTGGTACAAAGCATGGCCTCTAATATAGTATACTGCGGACCCATGAATGATGTGTGAGATCATGGCCACAAGAAATACAAAGTGGATCCATGTCATGAAAAATAGCATAGCCACCGACCAAGACAATGTGGATCTATGGAACCAATGAGATCATATCCACCAACCAATACAGTGTGGATCTATGTCACAATTTACAATATACATGTCATGAGGATAGATAGCACCACAAATAATGCACTGATGGTCCTCATACATAGTCACAACTTGTGATATAAACCCCAACGCATCTTGAGAGGGGAAACAAGGCTGAGCGATGCAACCTCTAAACCCAAGGTCTTCGTCTCAAACCCTAATGGTGTGATTCTACAACATGTGAATAGATGTTTTGATGTCAAACATGTCAGAAACTGTTTGATTACCGGTCGATGATGTGTACTATTAACAGATGCTATGGATTCCACCGATGATGATAATGGATCCCAAGACACCTAGTACATTCTAGAGAGCGTGAATAAATGAGTTAATGTCAAACGCCCATAGAATTTCTCAATTAGTAATCAACGGTGCTTACCCCTTTTCAAACCAAAGGAATACATGCCACTGATGACTGCAAGCTCCAATGTACTAAGGTTTCTAGACTCACTTCCTAGATGATGAGTTGGTGTCAATAGGAAGGAATACGTCGAAGGACGGCCTTAATGTATCCCCCATCAATTGACACAAAACAAACATTGAGAGATGTGATAAATATATAGAAGATCACCAGGTACAACAAAATCACATAGGTATGACTGACACCAAAGGTCAATAGAACTGCAGAATAGCGACTGAAGGTAACTTCCCTTGAACATATAGCATGAGAACTAAGTGACTAGGAAACAATGACTCAAAAACACCATATAGACCGTAGTGCAACGAAACTTGGGGCATCGAAGCACCCTCCATAATGATTGGAAGAGTAACCAATCGGAGAAATACTATGACTCAGGGAAATGGTATGGTTCTGAAGCAAGACCAACTGTAAGACAAAGACACAAACATGTGCCGTTTTCGAGGGTGATGTACGACATGCTGCCACTTATATGAGATAAACAATACATTACCCCCCCTTTTCTCTTTTTGAATTACCTTTTTCATTTTTTAACAACCTAGAACAAGATATAGAAGTATGCTCGATAGTATCTTCTTTATAAAGGTTTAACGAACTCGAAGAAGTAAACTCGAATGCTTCTTCATTTTTAAATGAGCTTGAAGAAAAGAGAGAATAATGCTCAAAAGAATACCACCCCATGTATTTTCATATTTAGAGAGTCTGGAAACTTGAATAAGAATCTAGTGTTGTGATTTTTCGTAGATTTAGTCCTCGCAGTCCCAAAAAGCATAAAATGATACGATGAATAACTCTTCTATCCAAATTTGATTAGAGTATTCATTTTTCGTAACTAATCCATTCGGCCCAGAAAAGGGTTAAACTTATACTGAATTGATGTTCTTTCAAATCCTTTAAAGATTGTGAAAGAAACAAGCTTACTCGACAATCTTTTCAATTTTAAGGAGTCAAAAAAGAGCTTAAAGAGGACTCCATATGCACCTCATCCTTGTAAGTTTAACAATATAGGACAAGCCAACTCGATTCCATCTTTATTAATTAAGGAGATCAAAGAAGAGAGAGAAAAATGCTCCATAGGGGGCCTTTTCTATTCAGTTTTAATGACCTTGGAAAAAGGATAAAATAATACTCGATAAGTGCCTGATCCGCATTGCAGTTGGAAAGTCATCAACGTTGATGCAACTTCGACAAGTTTCAACTTCAACATGAATTCAACGCGACAAGTTATCTCCGATAGGTTCCGAACTCGACACAACTCCAACGAGTCTCGACTTCGACACACCTCGACACATTCGCATCTTCGACATGTTCAGCAACCTCACAGTTCGCGACATCGACAAGCAACGTCGACATGCGACCAGCGACTGTTGAACTTCGACAAACTGTCTCTCTGTCTTCCAGTCAACTGTAATGGTTGAACTGTTGAACCGTTCTAACTTCTTCTTTGTAACTAAATGTAACGGGAAGGCACCCAAGCGTCTCAGAAATCTATATAAGCATGTATAATACTGTAACATACAATGAAGGGATTTACCTGTTTACATCTAATAGAAGAATAGTTTCGCATTCCTGCATATTGTCTGTGTGCATTTGTGTTATATGTTGTAGTGTAATCCTGCTTTGCTCATTCTGCTTGTTCTTAATTTCTTCCACCATAACAAATCCGGCTCATTCAATCAAACTGTTGTCCCCCTCATGCTTCCTAGACACGACCCGGATCATTGGTATCAGAGCATTTAGTTTCTTGCTTAAGTTCTTGGTATACACTTCGCTCAAAGTTACCTAACTTATGCCGATTCAAACTCGCCCGCAATCTCAGCTATCCAAGAAGACGCTACCTCAAAAGATGAAAAAAGAAACAGACAATAGACATGCAGCCGACGAGACAGCACAGCTTATTGAGCAAGCTCGTGCTCGACAACATACTGAAATGTTAACCCAGTTCTACGAGACTCTCATGTGATTCGCTTCAACATCCGGAGGATCTTCGACGAGAATTCACTCCGATAAAATCATCCCCTTCAAAGTACAAATGAATTTGGACATACTAAATCTTGAAGGTAAGATTGATGCGAAATCCGTCGACAATTGGGTACTACAATTGGAATCCTATTACACTGTAAATCGACTCTCAGAAGCTGAAAAGATCACCATTTCATCCTTAAATATGTCAACCTCCGCGCATTGCAGGTGGGAGAACCTCTCGACAAAGATGGAGAAAAGCGGATATCCCATCGACACATGGGATAAATTCATCGAACACATTCGAAAGGAATTTTACCCACCTAAATACCTCGAGCAGCAGTATAATAAGTGGCAGCAGCTAAGGCAATGGAAAGACCAATCAGTACAGAGTTACACCGATGAATTCTATTGACTCATGGCTAGACTTGGCATCCAAGAAGAAGAGAAATTGCTTGTTCTGGAGTACATTAGCGAATTGTCCTAGTACATTCAGTAGGAGATGGAATTTCTAACTGTCAATACGCTTGTGGATTCATTCCACTATGCCAGCAAACTGGAAACCAAGAAGAAAGGAAAAGCACATTTCGCGACAAAGCCGACATCAAAGCCGACATCAGGATGACCACCCGACAAGAAGGCACCAGCCGATTTTGACAAGTCGAAATCTTCTCAGCTGACACCGCCAAATCCAGACCACGGTAAGAATCCTTTTCACAAGAGGGAACGTAGCAAACAACCGTTGACCGAAAAATGGTGCGATTACCACCACTCATCTTGGCATGACACGTCTGAATACAAAGCCTGGAAGACATGTTTGGAAAAACTGTCGACCTCCGACACGTTCGACAAGACGGTGGAAGAATTTGATCCAGACGTGACGACCCTTTTGACCTCGACCACTCCAGCAGCCTCGATTATCGTCAACGAGGAGGAATGAGAACGCATGTTCCATACACGGATATGGGTCCAAAGAAACCCATTGAATCTGATTGTGGAAAACAGGAGCCAAAAGAACTTCGTTTCTGAAGATCTCATGAAGAAACTAGGTCTTGTTACCACTCTGCATCCTCAGCCTTACAACATCGGTTGGATGAAGGATGGACAAGAACTTCGTATCACTCGACAATGCAAGCTCGCCTACTTCATAAAGCCTTTTGAAGATGAATTACTCTGCGACATGACACCACTCTCCATAGTCGAAGCCCTGTTTTGGAAACCTTACCTCTGGGATAGACATGGAAGTTATCAGTCACGTCCTCAGAAGGTGATTGTCAAAATATGAAATCGATGGTTCAGCATACCAGAGCGTCAACCTACACCGACGGTTTCACTGATATCTACCAAACGAAAAAAAAAAAAAAAAAAAAAAAAATAAAATAAAATAAAATAAATAAATAAAATAAAAAAAATAAAAAAAAAATAAAAAAAAAATAAAAAATAAAAAATAAAAATAAAAATAAAAAAATAAAAAAAAAATAAAAAAAAAATAAAAAAAATAAATAAATAAATCTCATCAATCATGCTCAGAAGTTCGCATTAATCATGTTCAAGCCGCAACATTATAAGAATACTGCAGCAATGGGTCGAGTCACCGACCAATGTAGTTCCTTACATAAGCAACAAGTCGATCATATTCTTGATGAGTACCAGAACCTCTTTCAAGCTCCAAACGGAGTACTTCAACATTCTCAGGTAAAACACTCTATTGAACTTGTTCCTGGTTCTTCTTTGCCTAACGCATCTATTTACAAAAGATCCATTCTAAAAAATGAAGAGATTCGTAGACATATCCAAGAATTAATCGACAAAGGTCATATCTGACCCAACTCCTCTCCTTGTGGAAGTCCAGTCATCCTAGTTCCGAAGAAAGATGGGACTTGGCGCATGTGCATCGACTACAAAGCTCTAAACAAAATATCGGTGAAGAATCGGTACCCTCTGTTGTAGATAGACGAGCTCATCGACTGTCTTAAAGGTGCTAAATTACTTACAAAGCTAGACCTCAAGTTGGGATACCATCAGATTCCAATTGAGCCCTCAAATGTGTGGAAAATTTATTTCAAAACCAAGGAAGGATTGTTTGAATGGTTAGTCATGCCTTTTGACTTAACCAACGCACCTGCGACCTTCATGTGACATATGGATAACCTTCTTCAACCTTTCATCGGCAAATGGGTTATTGTCTATCTCGACGATATACTGATTTTCAGTCGATCATGGGAAGAACATGTTGGACATCTTCGACAAGTCCTCGACACTCTCCAGCAACATCGACTTTATCTGAACATGGGCACGTGCTCTTTTGCGATGACCAGCATCAAATATTTGGGGTATGTAATTGAATCTACAAGCATTCACGTTAATCTAGAAAAAGTACAGATCCTCAAAGATTGGCCCATTCCTAGAAGCATTCAAGAACTAAGAAGTTTTCTTTGTTTGGAGAATTTCTATCGACAATTCATACTTGGCTTCAGTCACATAGCATGGCCCTTGAATTAGTTGACGAAGGGAAACATGAAAACTGTCTTCCAGTGGACAGCAACACAACAAGTAGCTTTTGAACATCTCAAACACAAGCTCTGCACTACACTAGTACTTTTGTTACCTAATTTGCATCATCCCTTTGAGATTGAGACGGACGCATCGAACTATGCCTTGGGCGCAGTGATCACTCAGTTTGGTCACCTAGTCGCTTTTCATTCCGAGACTTTTAATGACACAGTTAGAATATACTTGACGTACAAAAAAGAACTGTACGCCATTGTGCAATCTCTCAAGCAATGGAGGCATTACATCCTTGGCTAGGAAACGGTCATTCTCACTGATCACAAGCCTCTACATTTCGGTCCGACACAATCAAAGTTGCAGAAAAACCGACAACTCAAGTGGATTAATTACCTGCAACAATTCCAGTTGGTGATTAAGTATCAGAAAGGTAAATCTAACACCACCGCCGATTTTCTCAATCGACCACCTATTACTCTCCCCTTGATAGTGATGAGTATACAGGGATACAACACAACCACTTGGCCACAGCTGTATGTGGACGACAGCGACTTCTCAGCAGTCTACCGATAGTTACAGACTAACAAGTCGTCGACCTCAGACATCGACTATTTCCTAAGAGACAGCTTGCTATACAAACTTGGACAGCTTTGTGTACCGACTAGTGAGCACCGACAACAGCTCATTTGGGACGCACACTACAGCAATACTGCAGGACACTTTGGAATAGAGAAGACACTTGCTATTCTGCAGAAGTATTTATTTTTTCCTACACTTAAATTTGATTTCAACAAGTACATTCGATCATGCATGGTTTGTGCCATTGCTAAGCCACCTAATCGACAATAGGGATTGTATACACCTCTATCAATTCCTAGTCGACCATGAGAATCTATTTCTATGGACTACTTGATGGGTTATCCTACTACCAGACATCAGCATGATGCAATATTAGTAGTAGTCGCCAATTTTCCAAGATGGCCATTCTCATACCATGTAAGAAGACCACGACAGCGCAGCAGACCGCTCAACTCTTCTTTACACATGTTTGGAAACACTATGGTTTACCCACAACCATTATTTCGGACCAAGATGCCATAATCGTTAGCATATTTTGGAAGACCCTCTGTAAATTGCTAGACACACGACTCTCATTGTCGACAGCTCTCCATCCTCAGACCGATAGATAGATGAAAGTTTTGAATCGCTTGGTAGTACAAATGCTTCGCATGTACAATCACCAGCATCGATGCACATGGGATGAAATTCTTCCATACATCCAGCACAGCTACAATCGTGCTCAGCACAGCTCTACAGGCAAGATTCCATTTGAATTCTGTTAGGGATTTCAACCCTCATCTCCTATCGACTCGATCAGCTCCTCGACACAGCCGATAGACACCGACTACAACCAACAAGAAGTTGATAAAGCAATCAAGTTCAGAGATCAGATATGCGACATCCAGAAGCAAGCACAAGAAATGTTGCACAGAGAAAACGAGAAAGCTAAGGCCCGACACGATAAGCATCGTATTCCTCATACATTCCAAATTGGGGATAAGGTCTGGTTACATCTCAAGAAGGAGCACTTCACAGGCCCATTCAAGAAGTTAAAACCTTTGCGATATGGTCCGCATAGTATTCTTCGACAGATTGGAGAAAACGCTTTCCAGCTCGACATTCCTGCATGCCTAGGTCTGCATCTAGTATTCAATGTGGATATACTTTGACCATATCATGCACCCTTGTTGGAACAAAATGACTTGCAAACAACAGAACTCAAAGACATCCATCCAGATGTTCAGGAGCTCTTCCTTGCGACACCATTGTGGGACGACGAGTACGCTATACAAGGACGAACACAATTCCCTTGTTTCAGGTGGCCAAGGCTGGCTAGATCCTATCTCAAGGAGAGTGGTATTCTGGTACTAAAGTGATCGACAAGTTTCCTCACCTTCACGATCAAAAAATGGGATCCATTCTTTATTAAGGAAGGAGGTCTGATCTGCATCATAGTTGGCAAGTCATTGACGTTGATGCAACTTTGACAAGTTTCAACTTCGACACAACTTCAACTCGACATGTTCCAAACTTGACACAACTCCCACAAGTCTCGACCTCAACACATTCACATCTTTGACATGTTCAACAACCTCGCAGTTCGCGACATCGACAAGCAGCGTCAATATGCGACCAGTGACTATCGAACTTTGACAAACTGTCTCTCTGTCTTCCAGTCAACTATAACGGTTGAACTGTTGAACCGTTCTAACTTCTTCTTTGTAACTGAACGTAATGGGAAGGCACCCAAGTGTCTCAGAAATCTATATAATCATGTATAATACTATAACATACAATGCAGGGATTTACCTGTTTACATCTAATAGAAGAAAAGTTCACATTCCTGCATATTGTCTGTGCATATTTGTGTTTATCTGTTGTAGTGTAATCCTGCTTTGCTCATTCTGCTTGTTCTTAATTGCTTCCACCATAACAAATCCAACTCATTTAGTCAAACTGTTTTCCCCCTCGTGCTTCCTGGACATGACCTAGATCAATGCCTTTATTCATGGTTTAACAAGCAAGAAAAGGGGATAAAAGTAAGCTCATCGGGAGAGAACGAGTGGTATAAAGTTCTGAGGTGCATGGAACCAAGGATGTGGTAAGTGGGAGTTATCATGTCAAAAACCCAAAAGTGAACTCAATTGAGTCATCATCTTGTTACAGAAATCAGACCCATGATTAGTTACAATGGTTCGTGGCACCCTGAACCGGGCAATAATGTGATTGAACACAAATAACGTCGCAGTTTCACCATCATTAGAAAATGTTGGCATGGCTTCTTCCCATTTGGTGAAATAATCCACTGCTACTATGATATACCCATGATCATTGGTAGAAGTAGGCTTACATTTCATAAAATCAATGCCCCATTTGGAAAAGGGGACGACGCTAATAACTAGGTGTAATGGAGTAGGATGAGCACACATTTTTCGAGTAAAAATTTGACTAGGGTGGCATTTTTGGACTGAAGTATGGAAATCTTTGAAGATAGAGGGAAAATAATACCCTGCATGCAAGATATTATGAGTAGTAGCCATGCCCGATAGATGACCATGACATGCCCCTACATGGAAATAATTCAACACATGTCATCTTTGTCATGGGTAAGGCATCATTGTAAAACTGAATCAAGCCCCTCGATGATACAAAGTGTCACCAAGGATCATGTACATCTTGGAATGATTATGAATGCGACAACGTTCATCATGGGAAAGCGGAGGACGGTATGTTTGAGTTTGGAGATACACAATGATTTCCCCATACCAAGGATTAGATGATTCAATGAGGAATACATATTCCTGTGGAATGTGGTCTTGGGCCACTAATTCCTCACTAACCTGGGGAAGTTCAAACAGTAATTTCTCAAAGACCAATGATTTCTTAGATTTAGTTTTCATAAACTCCAAATCAAACTCTTGAAGAATAACAATCCATTTGGAGTATTTTGCCCCAATGATTTGACGTGATCAAATGTGTCACGTGGGGTTGGAGTCAACAACGACAATGGTCTTACGTAGAAGCATATAATGTCTAAAACATTAGATAACATTAACTACTTCCAAAGTGAGCTTCTCCACATGTGAATAACAAAGTTTAGCACCAACAAGGCCTTTACTCGAGTAATAAATCACATGATCTTAGCGTAAATCATCCTCTTGTACCAAAACCATATCGATGGTGCACTGAGATGCTACGAGGTAAAGCACTAAATCAGACTCATAGTCGGGAGAAGTCAAAAGCGGGGCAAACGTAAGAGCCTTTTTCAAAGCATCAAAAGAACATTGGGCTTGATCATCCTAGACAAATGGGTCCCCTTCTTGAGTAAACGCATTAAAACTTTGGTGATCTCGGCATAATTAGCAATGAAACACCGCAAGAATTTTGTCTTCCCTTGCAAACTTTGGATTTGAGTCACATTTCGAGGAGGAGGTAACTTGAGAATAGCCTCAACCTTCAAGGGATCGACTTGAATCCCATGCTTGGAAAGGATGAATCCTAGAAAACACCCAGATTCGACACAAAAAATGGAATTATGTGGTTTCAAGCGGATATTGTAATAATGACAACGTAAAAATATCTCAAGCAGGTGGGTTGGATGATCGATCTGCTTTCAAGAGTGAGAAAGTAGGTCATCAAGTTAAGCTTGGAAAGTATGCTTGATGTCATGAAAATCGTAAGCCATAGCTCACTGGAAGGTATCGCCAGCATTATTTAGTCCAAAAGG
Organism: Larix kaempferi; assembly: GCA_027924585.1. Taxonomy (NCBI): domain Eukaryota; kingdom Viridiplantae; phylum Streptophyta; class Pinopsida; order Pinales; family Pinaceae; genus Larix; species Larix kaempferi. Next base: position 4,609,646 of record BSBM01000519.1, read on the forward strand.
TAACTTATGATAAGCGAAGGTTCCCCATGGAAAAATGAATTTTTTTTATCTTGGTCAAAGGTTTTAATCTCTATTTGATTATAGCCAAATAAACCATCCATAAAAGAGAATATTTCACAGCTGGCACAATCATCAATAATTTGATCAATGAAAGGGGTAGGGTAGTTGTCTTTTGGACAAGTTGCATTAATATCCCTATAATCAACGCACACATGAATGGTGCCTTGCTTCTTGGTTACCGGAATAGGGTTAGATACCCATCTAGTCAAAGGAACGGGATAAATAAATCCTAGAAATTTTTTGACCTCTGCTTTGATAGCGGCAGCTTTGCGAGGGTGGAATGGACGAAGTTTTTTCCAAATAGGCTTAGATCTAAGATAAGTCTTAATTTCATGTTTGACAATACGAGGGTCATTACCAAGTATTTCTTCATAACACCAAGCAAAAACATTGTGCAATTATGTAGATAGGACCGTATAGATTCCAATTTCTTCAGGAGAAGATTATGCGCCTAAGTTAATATTTTCTATCATACTTGGCTTCACTAAGATGTCTATAAAAATGGTTTTTTAAATGTCCCTAAGTTACCTTCATATAATATTTCATGAAGAAAATTAGGCAAAGGGGAACAAAATACATTGACAGTGGAGACCGGGTTTTGAAAATTTTCCCCCATCTTTTATGAATCTGGAAGGAAAGAGGCATGGTGATGCATATCCTCCCAAGGATTTTCACATGAAGCCATGACTTCCATAATTTCCTCATTAGAAGATAAAACATCCAACGAAAATTCATGTGAAGGAGATGTGGAACTGGCCCAAGAAGGAACAATATAAGGATCGAAATCAACCACTGGGCGAATACCACGATCTAGGCCAACGAGATTGGACTGGATATTTTAGTAAGCAATTTCAACCACTAACAATGGCATTGAATCTTCTAACAAATATGCTTCCGTAATGTTTGGTATAACCCAAGGATTAGACAAACCAAGGGAATCGTTAAAAATGGAATAGATCATACAAATGGGAGCTTCTTGTTTTAAGGGGTTAGGTGATGGAAAAGGGAAAGTACCCATCAATGAGGAATGTTTAAACAAACTAACACCACCCACACTTTCATAACTCTTCATGGAATCACCTACAAAGGGAATGTTACCACTAGGAGTGATCTATAATTCCGGTGTGCAATAAGCAAGTTGATCTATAATGACGATGTTCCCTTGATGGGGAAAGAAAATAAGTTGAAATACTGACAAGACTACCACCTTCATGGCATAAAACCAACCATTCCCCAGCAACAAATTATAGTCAAGAGGCGCAGCAACAACTTCAACATCTACCGTGGCAGTTTTTCCCCCAAGATCAATAGGAAAGGAATGAAAGATTCCATGTGGTGTAAAAGTATGACCATCAAAGGATTTTAAATAATTAGAGGATTGGACAAGCTCGGGAGATCCTATCACACCCCAGTATGAGATGGGCATAACACAAGTAGAGGATCCCTCATCAATAATGGTATGAAAAATGTTTTTCCCCCGTACAATGACTTGTATCTAAAATTCCATCTGGTGGGGGAGCATTGGTTGACTATGTTCCATGCCAAAAACAACCAAACTGGATTACATGGGGTCAAACCCCCCAATGGTTGATAACAATGATTTTCATTGTGCAGGAAAAATTTGCAACACTTTGAGAGAAGACATGGAACAAGGGAATTGAGCTAAATATTCAAAAATATTGTAATGTTGAGCAGCTCGAGTATTGGGATTATGTGTTTCTCGACAAAGTGCCCCCTTAGGAGGGTGAATGACTGTGTCAAGAGCAAGATTCTCTAGTTGAAGAGGGCCATTTGGTTGAGATGCAGAAGCTTAGTCCTTTTCAGGAGAGTTGGTCTCATGTTTCTCATAATTGCAGTTACAACTTGTAAGGGCAATTGTTTCCTCTAATAAAAGCATGTTTGATGGTCCATCCCCTTGGGGAGGATGATCTGTGTCTCCCAATAGGTCGACAGGAGGACAACAGAGTCGACTGACTGAGTCTGATACTGTTATGGTGGACGTTATATTGCTAGTTTGATCAGAGAAACACCTATGAAGAATAGCATACACCAGACACTAAATAACTACAAAATTTAATAGACAATGCCAATCACATAAGAATGTGAAATAGGAATTGATAACGGCAAAACCCCAAGGGTGAAAACTATGGTTGTTTTGAGCAGTCATCATAAGAGGTCAAATGTAGGAACTATCAGGAACCAATCGAGCCTTCTCTTTTGGAACTCATCTTAATGCAATGAAGAGCATAGAACCAAAGGCCCTTTCATCTTCGATTTTACAAGTATTTATACAACTCTAAGGGATGCTTGGGTAACTACCCACCATGTTTTAGTTACAAAAAGATAGTTACAAAGAGATCACATGTATTCTTTTCATTTTCCAACTAGAATAATATGAAGAGACATCGTTTCCACGTCGATGACAGTTAATATTCCTTATGACTGCTTAGAATTTCATCTGACATGTGCTGGAATCATCAACTATCAGCGTGCATGTATGATGATCCGTTAGGCATGTGCCATCGGTCGTCGAGTTGTAGAATCAATTGATCTATTGATACGACTGAGTCGAGGATCCGACCAAGGAATCAACTAGGACTAGGAAATATTCGATGGATCCAGTTGAGCCTTGGGATGGATCATAATTTCCCCCTTAAGTGGAAATGGTCCCCATTGCTTGCTCGCACAGATGAGGAAACTTGAGCTCCAATTCAGGGATAGGATACCACTTTCCTTGAGATGGGAGTTGTCCTTCCTTGGCCACCTAAAACAAGGAAATTGTTCGTGTATTTGTATGGCATGCTTGTTTTCCAACGATGGTGTCGGTGGAAAGAGGCTCTTGAGAGTCTAGGTTTATATCTTCTGGATATGTCGATTGTAATTTGATCTGTTTCAATCATGATGGAAAATATAGTTGAAGCAAGTCCACATTGAATATCGGATGCAAAACCAAAAGTGGTGGAATGCTAAGCTTAAAAGTATTTTCCCAATTTTCTCAAGAATGGTATAAGGACCATATCGTAAAGGTTTCAGCTTCTTTTGCGGGTCATTGAATCTTTATTTCTTGAGATGCAACCAGAACTGATCCCTAACCGCGAATGAATGAGGAATACGATGCTTATTTTGTCGGGCCTTGGATATATCACTAGCTCGTTGCAACATCTCTTGTGCTTGTTTCTGAATGTCACACTCTATCCTTGAAGTTGAGTGCCTTGTCAATTTCTCGCTTCCCACGGTCGGTGTTGACCAATCCAGTCGGTCAAGTGACTAATTCAATAGGCGCTAAGGGTTGAAATCCATAACATATTTCAAATGGACTCTTTCCTGTTGAACTGTTCTACACTCTATTATAGCTATGTTGAATGTATGGAATACTTTCATCCCATGTTCTGCGATGCTTGTGGTTGTACATGTGAAGCAACTGTACCACCATCTCTCCATTAGTCTGAGGATGGGACGTTGTTGACATAGATAGTTTTGTGTCGAGTTTCTGCTAGAGCATCTTCCAGAATCTGCTAACAAATCTGGAGTTGTGGTTATATATGATTGAAGTCGGAAAGCCATAGTGCTTCCAAACATTCTCAAATAAGATTTGAGAAGTCTGTTGGGATATTGTGGTCTTCTTGCAAGGAATGAGGATAACCATTTTGAAAAATCTATCAACCACTACCAGGATTTCATCATGTTGGTGTCGGGTAACAATATATCCATTCAAATAATCCAAGGAAATAGATTCCCATGGTCGACTAGGAACAATCAAGGGTGTATACAAACCCTGCGTCGAATCGGTGGCTTAGAAATGGCACAAACCACACATGAATTGATGTACATGTCGACATCTGTTTTAAGTGAAGTCCAATAGAAATAATTTTGGAGAACAACTTATTTTCCACTCCAAAGTGTCATGTTGTTTTGTTGTAGTGTGAATCCCATATGAGATTTTTTCGCTGCTCACCAAAAGGTACACAAATTTTTCCTAGCTTGTAAAGCAAGTTCTCCTTCACGTGATAGTCGAGAACAATCAACTGTTCTATATGGATATGTTGATACACCATCAAAAAATCAGTGTCGTCTTCCTACAATCACGGCCAAGTAATGGTGTCATAATCATGAATACTTAACACTATAAGAAGTGAAGTAATCGGTGGTCAGTTAAGGCAATCAGCTGTTGCATTGCCTTTTCCTTTATAATCCTTAATTACTAACTGAAATTGTTGTAGGTAACCAATCCACTTGATTTGTCTCATCGTCTACAACTTAGACTGTGACGGAGCGAACGGTAGAGGCTTATGGTCGGTATGGACGACCATTTCTTTTCCTAAAATATAATGTCTCCATTGCTTAAGATCCTGTACAATGGAATACAGTTCCTTCTCGTAGGTAGAATACTTACAAACAATATCACTGAAGTTTTTCAAGTGGAATACTACTGGGTGACCTGCTTGAGTAATTACAGTTCCCATGGCATAATCGGATGCATCAATCTCAATTTAAAATGGCTAATGCAAATCAAGTAAAACAATCACTAGAGTGGTGCAAAGCTTGTTCTTAAGTTGTTCAAAAGCTTGTTGTTGTGTTGTAGTCCATTTGAAAACTATCTTTCCACCTCCTTTCGTCAATTGATTTAGAGGCCAAGATATGTGGATAAATCCCAACACAAATGTGCGATAAACAATTTCCAAACCAAGGAAACTCCTTAGTTCTTGAATGATTTTTGGAGCAAGCCAATCCTTGATAGATTGTATCTTTTCAGGGTCGACTCAATTGTCTACTAAGTTGATCACATAGCCAAAACATTTGATACTTTTCAATGCAAAAGAGAACTTCTCAAAGTTCAAACAGAGTTTGTGTCATCTGAGAACATTAAGCACTTGTTGAAGCTGTTGCAAATGTTCCTCCCATGATCTGCTAAAAATCGGGATGGCATCCAGATATACAATGACACATTTCCATGAAAAAGGTCTAATAATGTCATCCATATATCTCATGAAAGTCTTGGGTGCATTAGTTATTCCAAAAGGCATGACTAACCATTCAAATAAACCTTCCCTAGTTTTGAAAGCATTTTTCCACACATCTGAGGACTCTATGGGAATTTGATGATATCCCGACTTGAGTTCAAGTTTGGTAAAAAAATTATCTTTTAAATAATCAAGTAAATCATCTATTCTAGGAAGAGGATATCGATTATTTACGGAAATTTAATTGAGATTCCTAGAGTTAATGCACATGCACCATGTATCCTCTTTCTTTGGAACTAAGACGAATGGACTTCCACAAGGAGAGGAGCTAGGTCAAATATTCCCTTTGTCGATCAAGTCTTGAATTTTCCTACATATTTATTCATTTTATAAAATAGACCTTCTGTAAACAAATCCATTGGATACTGAAGAACTAGGAAAAAGATCAATGGATTGTTTTACCTGGAAATGTAGCGGTACTCCAGTTGGATCTTTGAACACATCTTTGTATTCTTCAAGTATTCTATCGAATTTTTTTTGTTGTCGAGAGTCATAGTCGGTGGAGAGATGACTGGTTGTTGTAATATTCCAAGAGTGTTGAGTTTTGATCAATAATAGTATAAATTTCAGAGCATGTTTAATCAACTTCTTGGCTTAGTTTCTTGAAACCATCTTGAATATAGGTTTGGGTGGACGTTTCAGGAATGCCATACCACTGATTCTGTATTTTGACGATCACTTTATGTGGTCTCGATTGATACCCTCCATGTCTGTCCCACAAATAAGCCTTTCCAAATAGTACATTCGATACCAACGTTGAAGTGACGTCGCAGAGCTTCTCATCCATAAATTGCTTGATGAAGTAAGGTAACTTGCACTATAGTGTGATCCTGAGTTCTTGTCCATCTTTCATCCAACCGATGTTGTAAGTTTGCGGATGGAGTAGTAACAAGACCCAATTTATTCACAATATCTTCAGAGACAAAATTATTTTGACTACCATTGTCCACAATTAGATGCAAAGAGATATTCTAAACCCATATCTATGTATGGAATAGTCTTTCTTTGTCCTCTTCATCGACGATAGTCAATTTTGCTAGAGCTATTGAAGTCGGCACTACTAAATTCAAAGAGTCGGGGTCGAAATCCACAACTATATTTTTGGTTGAGTCGGAAGTAGACATATGTGCCAAGAATGTCTTCTGATATTTGCATTCTAATATGGCATGCCAAGTTGAATTGTGATAGTCACACCATTTTCCTACAGGAGGTTGTTTACTCGATTTTCCCTTATCTTTCTTGAAAGGCTTCTTACCATTTTTCGGCTTCTCGGTAGTATTCAGAGAAGACCATTTTGACTTGATAGAGTCAGCAATCGACTGAGATTTCTTGTCAAAATTTCGACCAGTTGGTTTGGTCAAGAAATGTCCTTTCGCCATCAATTTCATCTCGAGCTTGATGGCATAATGGAATGTGTCTGCAAGAGTGTCTATAGTGACAAATTCCATCTCTTGTTGAATATAAGGATCTAAACCATTGATATATTTCAAAACAAGTAATTTTTCTTCCTCAACACCAAGTCGAGCCATTAGTCGGTGGAATTCATCAGTATAACTCTATACATCTTGATCCTTCCATTGTCTCAACTGTTGCCGCTTCTTGTACTATTGTTCTATGTACTTGGGTGGATAAAATTCCTTCTAGACATGTTCAACAAATTTGGCCCATGTGTTGATGGGGTTATTGTATTCATCGGATTTCATCGAGAGATTTTCCCACCAGTAATGTACAGAAGTCGGCATATTCAAAGGTGCAAGGGTGACTTTCGCAGCATCAAGTTGATTCATAGAGAAATGGGACTCCAATTGTTGTATCCAATTGTCTACAGATTCTGCATCGATATTTCTTTCTAGGTTTGGTATATCCAATTTCATCTGCACCTTAAAGGGGCTAACCTTATCAAAGGAATTTCTCATCAAGTTGCTAACCGAAGTCAAACCAAATGAGCTGGTGAGTTGATCAAGAATATCATTGAAATTCTCATACATTTAAGTTCGTTTCAAGCGAGTGTGTTGCTTGGGTTTTCACCCAAGCATGTGTTGATGAGCACCTACTAACTTGTAGTAGCAGTTTAGATTAAATAGTAAAAGCAAATAGATGTAAAAATTAAATCTTGATCTAACATATGCAAGTAAATAATTCTAGATTAAAAACAGTAAACAAAATCGATTCATGAGAGAAATAAATAAAAACTTGAATATTTTCTATTACCTCAAAGGGTGAGGATGGTCGAGCTTGAGCAGCTACAATGGTGAGGTGCTCCAAATATCCAATGATCTCTTCTTCTCCAAGATGTTAATGGGGATCTTCAAACTCAAAAAGGAGGCAAGGGCTCTCAAGAAAGAATTTGGCAGCATAAGGATAGGATGAATGTGGATGATTAGTGAGGAGCCTCTATCACCTTCTTATAGTTTTTTGGTGATGGAGAATACCATTATGGTTTAAGGAAACCAATGGTATTGGTAAAAATGGTTTAGGTTTCTTTTTTCTCTTCTTCCCTCTTTTTCCTTTTTTGAATATATTTTATATTTTTATTCCCTTTTAAGTGATTTTTGGAAATTTTGGACCCTTTTTTAGAGTTTTTTGTATTTTTTGAGGAAAATTAAGTATTTTGAGGAGAAAAAGATGGATTTTGGTCTTTTTGGTGACCTTTTGAAGGTTTTAGAGGCTTAAATGGTAGGAAAAGTGGACAAATTGGTCATGTGAATAGGGAAATGAGCTAGTGAGCATTTTTTGGGTGTCAACAGATTGCCCCCTAATGTGTGAGGGCAGGAGCTCATAGTATGCATGATAGACATCATATTTCTTTTGTCTTTTTCCTGGGGTTTGGAGGAGAGAAGAGACCGATTGGAGACTGGAACACCGAGCCCATGGAAACTGTACAAACTAAAAATACATGTCCTCAAAATGAATGAGGAATAATCTCTGATAATGGACGAGGCGGGCATACCCATGCTCGTATCAAGACATATAAATAACAATGAGGCCCAAAAAAGGGGGACCTGAACAATACATATAAACCTGTTGTGTACATCATAATGGTCCAGAGGGGACACAATGCTGGGACATTCTCATGGTCATACCATGGCTGATATGAAGAACTAATACATTGGAAAAGAGAAACAACCATTCTGAATAAGGTGTCAGAAGGGTTGATGAATTATTGAATCTAAAGGTATCCAACAACTGTAGGGTCTCAATAACTATGAGTCAACTTCTGATGAGTATATGGAACTGTATACTCGAGGGAGTATAAAACTGGGGTACTTTTGACTACTGTCGTCAAGTGCAGCCCGGATATCTATAGGAACATGTAACTGGTTGTTTCCTCAAGTAGACTCACAAATGTGCTAGAGTTAGGTGACATCCGGGGTCTTCAAAATAATAACTGAAAGGACCGATACCCTATACGAGTCTCAACGATGCGATCAAGGTGTTGACAAAGAGCATGTGAGAAACAATCATTTGGAGAGGCACTAAGGACTCCTTTCAAAATGATCCGTAGGCACTCACAACTAATGGTGATGATTCTAAGGCACGGGGACCTCTGGGTCTATCCTCTGGAATAGATTGGTTGTCGTCGACAGACGGAGACCTATAACTATAAAGGAAATGATGCTTCCTTAAATAGGAGCACGAGGTGTACAACCAAAGTGTGATAGTACTGATAGTGGGACTGACATACTATGGGGATGGGGAATAACTGGGGTCGCAGAGCGGGGGGGGGACTCAAACTTCCTTTGTTCAGAGTATGATGGCATGGGTCACTTGGCAGCATATGAAAATGACTTTTAGGTACGAGGATCATAGCTTAAGGGATCGGGGGTATGTACTGCAATGGGAGAGACTGAGTAGGGAAAAAGGATGTATTGTATCAGGAAACTCTGAAGGTGGCATATTGCAGAATACTCTAAACAAAGGATACCAAATTGGGGAAGCTTCCATAATAGTGGTATTACAATCTTTGTTGTGGCAGCAAGAGGCACCGTTGGGGTCTTCTTCATTGTTTTAAGGAGCTCGAAGTAGGGATAAAAGTGTGCTCAAAATGGTATTGTCGTGTGGATTTGTACGAGCCCAGGAGAGTTCATGCTCATGGTTGCTTTCAGTTTTAGAGAGTCTGAAAGCGATAAGTAGACTCCAAGGGGGTTCTTTTTCGTGTGTTAGTCTTCAAGGCCCGAAAAACGTATAAAAGGATGCAATGAAGAACTCTTCTAGCCGATGTGACTAGAGTATTCCTTTTTTGTAATTAGTCTACAAGGTCCGGAAAAGGGGTAAACTTATACCAGGTAGACGCCCTTTCAAATACATTTAACGAGCATGAAAGGAAGCAAGATTGCTTGACGATATTTTCATTGTTTTAGGATTCAAAAAAGAGCTTAATAGAAACTCCCTAAGTGTCTTTTTCGTAAAGGAATTGATCGGCCCGAAAAAGGGATAAATTATACCGAACAAAAGTAATGGTGAGGCAAGGAGGAAGTGTTCGATCAAGGGATGAGTATGGGGATCAAGCATAGTGATAGGGGGGACACTGATGGGGCCTCCTTGCGGGTTGATGAATGATAGTAAAACAACGCCATAATTGCAGTATGGATGGAGCGAAGGGCTCATGTATAAGTTGTGATGTACAAATTTTGTAAAATCTGACAGTTGTCGATGTGGCACGCAAATCGAGGTGGCAAGGTGTGAGGACACAATGTCAAAAAGGATTTATGGTGAGAGTGAGAAATGATCTCAAGCATCATCACGAGCATCATCACGAGCATGAAAAACTGAATCCAGTGATTTAAAATTCATCAAAAACGGACAACGGCTGCTGTGGCATGCAAATCGAGGCGATGAGGGTGTGTGAAAAAATGCCCGAAAATGGAACTAGTGGAATCAGGAAACCGACTAGACCACCATGAATTTCTCGCCGCGTTGAATCCAATGGTATCAACGGTTTGGAAAATGGACGTCATATGGCTCCAGAATGGTTGATTGAAAACTGGTCAAATGTCTATAAATAGTAAGTGGACCCATAGTGGCATGTGTCATTTTCACGGTTGAGTTTGATAGGAGATTTGAGTTGGTCAGAGAAATTTCTTTATTTGTGGGAGAATCGACCGTCATATTTTTATTCCGTGAGTTCCAGGTAAGCCTTTTATCCCTAAGCTTTAACTTTATTTGCTTTCGAGGGGGAATTGGGTCTCAGGGGTGGTGTATAGGTCACTTTGGGTGACCAACGCGGTTTATCGCGGCTCTTGACCCTTTTTGCGTGATCTAGATCGTGGCTGTAGACTGCCACAAGCGCGATGTGGATCGCAGTTGTTGGCTTCCACAGGCACGATGTACATCGTGGCTGTGGGCTTCCACAGGCACAATGTGGATCGTGACTGTGGGCTTCAAAGTCGCGATGAGGATCGCGGCTATGGCTTCCATAGTTGTGATCTGGATCGTGGCTATGGGACCCACAACCACGATCTGGGTCATTTGCTGGGGGGAATTTTTATGGCATTTTTCTATATTTTAATATTTTCTTATTTACTTGGCAGGATTCTCAAGTGGCCGAGGGCATCATGGCGGGAGAAATAGATTCTGGAGGCTCTGATGGAGATCATCCAGGATGACCATCATGCGCAGGTGGCTTTGGCTTTGGGCAGACTGTTGAAGTTCGCTCAGATTCCTCTTATGCATTTAGCAAATTTGTTGCTAAACAAGTTGATTGATTTCTGGGATCCGAATATTTTGGATTTTATGGTTCAAGGTGAGAGATTAGATCTCACCTTGACTGATGTTTATTTTCTGACTGGGATGCCCCATTTGGGTGAGATAGGGGATACGCAGCCCAGGATACCAGCTGATGTTGATACAGAGGATCTCCTTGAGATATTTTTTCATCCGAGGTCTGAGGTGCATGCTAGTGCTTTGCTTGTTCGTGACTTACGGGATCCGGTGATGCAGGTGGTTGTGGCCTGCGTACTACAGGTACTTGGGGAACAGGCGCCCCACCGATTGTCGGGTGGGAAGGTGTTGATGTTTCATCGGGTGATGACTGGGACTTACTATGCCTGGGGGAAGAGGTTCCTTGCTTGTGTTCGGCGTGAGCTGAACAAGGTGAGGCTACATGGAGAAGAGTTCAGTTATGCTTCATTTCTACGTTGCTTCTTTTTTGAGAGGGTACCTACATTGTGACCTCATGTGCCGGTTCGAGACGGTTTGATCAGCGAGCCACGGATGGTGCGATGGGGAGAGATGATGCCCCGGAGTGGTGGCGGTGCACCTGGACAGTTCTTTACTACAAATATGTACGAGCAGTGGGAGCAGATTCCAGTTCTATTCGATGACTACCGTACTGAAATATGGATTTTTGGGGGGATATAGAGATGCCCCGTGCTCCAGGTCAGGCCTCAGGGCCAGATGGTACATATTTGTTTTTGTTTCTCTATCATATCATGTTTTTATTTTTTGTTATGATGATAGCTAGAGGTGTTTTCATGATGTTGATGTCACCTATTGTTGGTTGTTTGCAGATGTGGGTCCGCGGCCTCCACTGGATCATCAGGCCGCAGGGGTCATGTTGTGGTGGTGGTACCCCCACCTCCTGTGCAAGGATTTGTACACCGCCGAGACGATGATGTGTAGGGTATACGTGAGACCATCGACAAGTTGTTGGATGGTGTGCCAGATGATGGTTGGAGAGATTTGGACCAGCATGTGTTAGAGCGGTGTTTCGATGCTCTGCGTGAGTGGAGATTGATTTTGCGACGGATAGTTGTGTTGGAAACGGAGAGGAGGGATAGGGACTAGTATGATCCGGAGGAGGAGCCAGAGGAGTCGGCAGGCCATGATTACGAGGATTAGGCTGTCTTTTACTTTCCCCCAAATGCTAATGAGTATATGGGGACGTTTTTGTTGATATGTATTATGTATGGCTAGTGTACTTTTTGTATATTCGGGTGTTGAGAGCACTCTTGACATTATGACTATATGATGATATATATATATATATGCACATGGATGCATTTTTTTATTATATAGTCGTGTATGCACGTGGATGCACATCTATCATTGCTTTTATGTTTTGTTGCACATGGATGCAATTGTATATGTTTTGTATGCCTATGGAGGCACGTTCTATGGACATGGATGCAATACTATGTTTTTTGTATGCCCGCGGAGGCACATTCTATGCACGTGGATGCAATACTATGATGGTTTCTTTTGTTTGGTTATTTTGTTTTTTTATGCCTATGTGATGCATGTTTTTGATGTCCTACATGGTTTGGTTGGCGTGCCAATCTAGAATGTTGTTATCCATTTGGTCTGCTACACTGTTGAGATTTCTTGGGACCTGAGTGAATGAAATGTATTCAAAGTGTCTAATCATTTGTTTAGTGCGCAGGTATTTTCTAAAGAGACAGGGATCGCGTACCTAGTAACAATCGTTGAGTTGGGAAACAAGAAGCTGGGAGTCGAGGAAGACATGAAGGTGACTTATTCCCATCTGGAGGGCAACGGTTAGGAGACCAGTCACGACATCGTACTCGGCCTGGTTATTGGTAGCAGCGCCTATACACACTCCGTCGAGGTGGATCAAATCGTGTGAGGGGGAATAGAATACCCAAGCTGCGAAGGTGAGATTTGGAGGCCAGCGACATACACCTTCAGTGAAGCCAGCATATTAAAGTGGAACACGATCCATCTGTGGTCATGCAAGAAAAAATGAAAATGTAAGGTTTTGAAAGTTTATGGAAAAAATGAATTAAAACTGTACAATATGGACTGTGGTGTCTAGAAGATTTTTATGGATAAAAGCGTTTGAGGTACAACCCGTTACGAGGGTTGCGCATGGGGTTACCTTCTGAGTCGATCAGAATGTATGCCACAAGTCCAAGGCGAGTGTGCCATGATGTATGGGCCTTGCCACATTGATTCAAATTTTCCTTTTCCCTTTTTGTCATGGGCTTGATCGTAAACGAGTACAAGGTCTCCTTCACTAAATGCTCATGGGTGAACATGTTTATCATAATTGGATTTGGATCGGTTATTTGCGACTTCGATTGTTTGGAGGGCTGCGCGGCGATCTTCATCGGCTTGCTCTAAAAGAAGTAAGTGTTGTTCAATTGGTGAAGTATCCGGGAGGAGTTCGATTGCGATATGCAATGTCGAGATCTGACACTCAATTGGGAGGACAGATTCTACGCCGTGAACCAAATGGAAAGGGGTGAAACCGGTGGCGGTTTTAGTGGACGTACAGTAAGCCCACAGTGTGGGGAAGAGCATGTGATTCCAATTGGACTTATGTCGTTCGACAGTGCGCTGGAGGATGGTCTTCAAAATTTTGTTAATAGCTTCCACTTGGTCGTTCCCTTGGGGGTAGTAGGCGGAAGAGAAATGATGTTCAAACTTAAGGAGGGTTGACAATTCTCGCCAAACAGAGTCATCAAAGTGAGAACCATGGTCTGAAACGAGTTGCTTTGGTACTCCGAAGTGAGTAATAACATGGTTGAAGAAGAAGCGGGCCGCAGTGTTGGCTTTCCAATTAAAAGTAGGCATCGCTTTTGCCCATTTGGTAAAGTAATCAACAGCCACAATGATGTATTTATGGCTTCCAACTGATGTAGGATTACACTCCATGAAGTCGATGGCCCATTTGCAAAAGGGGCCAATGGTGATGACTGGATGAAGGGGGGCGGGGGGGGGTTCTTTCCTTGGGGGAAAAGAGCTGTCAATTTTGGCAATGTTTGACTGGTGTGATGCAATCGGTAATTAGTGAGGGCCAAAAATAACTTGCACAGATCACCTTTTGGGCAGTGGCCATTCCAGAGAAATGGTCGCCGCAGGTGCCGCTATGACAGTCATTAAGGACTTGTTCTACTTCTTCCTGAGAAAGGCAACGTCGTAGGATTGTGTTGACACCGCATCGATAGAGGACATCGCCTAAGAGTAGATAACAGGAATCATGGTGGCGGATGCGACGGCGTCCGTCACGGTCGACATCAGGTCGAAACTTTTGTGTACGGAGGTAAACCAAAATGTCATCGTACCAAGGGTCGTCTGACGAGATGATGAATAAATGGTCATCAGTTAGATCAGTATTGACAGCTGGTGATGATGATGAGGATGGTAGATCTGTAATTAGTTGAGCAAGCTCTAAGGCTTTGGTGATCTTCTAGGTTTTGAAATTCAGGTCATATTCTTGTAGGATAATCACCCATTTAGCTACAAGGCCTTGCAGAAGGCGATGATTCAAGAGATAGACCATTGGGTTGGAATTTGCGACAACTATGGTATGGATTATAAGGATGTAATGTCGCAACTTCTGTACTGAAAAGATGACGGTGAGGGCTAGTTTCTCTTCGTATGGGTATCGTAGCGGTGGGCCAGATAAAGTTTGGCTAGCCTAATAAATGACGTGCTCTTGATGAGCAGTGTCTTCTTGAACGAGGACTCCTGAAACGGCATAGTCCGATGTCAAAATGTAAAGAATGAAATCTTTAGAGAAGTCAGGAGGAGAGATCAAGGGGGCATTGGTGAGAGCTTTCTTCAGGTCATTGAAGACTCCTTGCACTTGATCGTCCCACACAAAAGGGATGTGGGTACGAAGCAAACGAAGGAAACCATGGACCGTTGTGGCATAATCAGGTACAAAACGGAGAAGGAAATTTGATTTTCCCTGAAGGCTCTCTAATTGCCGAAGCGTACAAGGTGATGGGAGGTCTAAGATGGCTTGGACCTTTAATGGAGCAACTGCAATACCTTTCTATGAAATAATGAAACCTAAAAACCGGCCTGCTGAAATGCAAAATACACATTTGAGGGGGTTCAAGCAGATTTTGTATTTGCGACAACGTATGAAGACTTGGCGGAGATAATTAAGATGATCGGATCATTTTTTCGATCGATCCGTGAGGTCATCAAGGTAGAAAAGGATAATGTGGACCACGTCATGCAAAAAATATGTCATGGCTCGCTGAAAAGTGGCTCCAGTGTTTTTAAGACCAAAGGGCATAACTCGGTAAGCAAAAGTGCCCCGGGGGGTGGTGAAGGCAGTTTTGTACTGGTCTTCCTTGCGAATGTGAATTTGGTTATACCCGGAGAAACCATCCATGAAAGATAGTATCTCATGCCCCGCACATGCATCAATAAGTTGGCTGATAAATGGTGTTGGAAATTTATCTTTGGGGCAAGTTAGGTTTAGGTCGCGGTAGTCAATACAAACACGGATGGTGCCCTGCTTCTTGTTAACTGGTAATGGGTTCGAAACCCATGTGGTGTAGGCTATGTTGGTTGTGGAGCCTAATCTCCAGAATCAGAGATATTATTATTTAGTTGTGTCCGTACCCCAGGTTTGGTTATGATCTCAGCACGATCCCCAGGGGGTCCGGGGGGCTATTTTCACCAATAGTTTCTGGGCCCATGGTTTTGGGTAACCCGTGGTATTTTCCCATTGTATTTCCCTTATAAGAGAAAGACATTGTAACACAGTTAGGGTTGATGTATTAGGTATTATGCATTGTAAAGATCTCTGAGATCATGGAGAGAGACTGTGAGACAGTGAAGAGGAAGTGCAGCAGTTGTGCTGCGGGTTGTATCCCTTCACTTTGCTGGACGGAATAATAATAAGGACTGAAAACTTCAGTGTGGACGTATCCCATCTTGGGTGAACCACGATATATCTGTGTCTCTCTTGTAATGTGTATGTGTGATTATATTTTCATTTCTGTTTATTGTTATTGCTCTGTGATCCTATTTTTCTAACAAGCTATGGGGTAAATGAACCCTGCTATTCGAAGTTTCTCAATTTCTGTTTTGACGGCAAGAAGCTTGGATGGGTGGATGGGTCGTTGCTTTTGGTAGACAGGTGGTACGTTGGGCCAAGTGTCAATATGGTGTTCTACAATAGAGGGATCAAGGCCCTGCATCTCGGTGTAGGACCATGCAAATACGTCTCGAAACTCTTGGAAGAGTTTCTTGTAATTTTGTATCTCATCCTCCATACATGATGCGCCCAAGGAAATAAGTTGGGGTATTCCGGGCTTAATAGAGTTGTCAATTTTAATAACGGGTGAAATGTTGGCCATGTTTCCTTCTTCAAAGGCATCAAGGACTGGGATTGGATCCTTGAACCAATTGAATTTAGTAGGGAAGAAATATTTGGATTCGATGGAGAATTGATTCGCCATGGAAGATATAGATGCTTCAGGGATGAAGTATGATCGATGGTGCATATCATTCCAGGGGTAGTCTGGTGCAGTAAGTGCTTCAAGGATTTCTTCATCATTATGGAAGCATTGTGTTGTCAAATCAGTTGAATGGGGTGTGATGGTTGACGAGATCATATAAATGGTATTGATCTCTTCCGATGAGGAAGATTTTGGGGGATATATTTCCTCGATAAGGGGAGGGGATATCTCTAGGTCGGCATTATTCAATTCGTATAGAGCTGCTCTATAATCTGGGAGATCAGGGCAGTGATGTGATTAATGACCGTAAATGCCGCATATCGCACAAGGGTGGTTTGTACGCAGCGATTTATCGCAAGGCTGAGGGGGCAGTTCTAGTTTGACAATTGGGATGTTAGTGTCATCATCCAATATTTGCATGTGTTCTTGAAGTGTTGATAATTGTGGACATTGATGGGTAGTGTGGCCTATATCGTCGCACAAATAGAACTTGGGGGCAACACGGATTGATGGGGAATTCTTAGCCAACTTGGGAGTTGGTGGGGCGTGTGGGTTGTGGGTCTAGTGGTGTAGGTTTGTGGGCCTCTGCCCCCATTGTAGCGGAGTTGAGGAGGAGAGTTACTAGATGTTGATGCAGTGGCCCCTGTTGGGGGTGGTCGGTTTTGGATGTTCGCTACACCAGGGCGTGGATGGTTAGAAGTATTGATGGGTTGCACCAGTTGCAAAATGACATTCGGTGTCGGGGGAGGGGTTGGGGCAGGTAGGTACCACACAGGTAGTCCTAACGTTAACTTTAGAAGATTGAGCGCAGCCATTACTGGCATTCTGATGACTCTTGAAGGAGGAAAAAAGAATGGTATAGTGTGAATCGGTGTTGCTCTGATATGACTAGGCACTGCGGGTGGTTGTGGCAGTAATGGTGGCTGTGTGTTTTGCGAAAGGGTGCACAAATCAGATATTTCAGTTATCCACAAAGGGGGTGGGATAGATTGGAAAGTGGAGGTCATGGGAGTATCTAAATATATCCCGGGTCCGACTGAGGAGAAGAACGATGTGGGTGCACTCTAAACGGGTTGTTCAATCATGGGTAGAATGTTTTTAGGTGCGGCAAGGGCATTGGGATCGTAGTATGTTATCTGATTGATTTTTACTACATGTCCTTCGTGGCGGAACATCATGAGGCGAAAGATGGAAGAAGCGACATATTTCATTTTATACATGTAACTTTGTCCTAATAGGAGGTTGTAATCAAGCTGGGCGTTGATGACTTCTATGTCTATGAGAAACATTTTGCACCCTCATTGCACGGGTACATTAACTAACAGGCCCTGTGGTTGATCTGAACGACCATCGTAAGCTCGTAATGCAGTAGTGGATGGTTGCAGTGTGGGGGATCCGAGTTTTTGCCAGACAAAATTCGATACTACACAGGTGGAGGCGCCTTCATCGATGATGCATCAATGAATGACAAGGTTTCGAATGGATACAGACACCTAAAAATCTAATGACGAAGGCAAACGTGGTTCGGCTTGGTCTAAGTCGAATGCCATCACATGTGAGTCGTTAGGGTCTATGGCACCAATGGAGGATAACAATAATTTCCTCTGTGCAAGACAATTTTTTAGGACTTCTAGAGCAGACATAGCAGTGGGGGACTGGGCTAAGTCTTATACAATTTTATAATTTGAGGCTGCATGAGCGTTAGGATTGTTGTTGATCCGTCTTAAGGGGAAGCGAGGGGATTTAGGACCCCCGTCCATGGGAATATTAGGTATGCGTAATGGTTGATCAGTTGGAAGGGTGCTTGTGGATGGATTGATAGGCGTGGTTTCAAGGGCTGATCCATATTGGTTTCGTCGAGTTTGGAGGTTGATATCATTTGATGACATCATTAGTAGATGGTGAGTGCTCGACTCTGTATGCTGGTAATCAGTTGCAACATAGGTGATTTGTTGTTGTGGTACAGCAGATCCTTGTGGGGGATCCATTGGACGGTTGTTTACTACTCCTTGGTTGGGTAAAGGATTCTGCAATATCATGGGTTGTGGTTGAGGAGGTGGCGTTGGCTGTGTAGCATGCCCTTGTCATTAGGTGTCATCGGCCCAAAGTTGACGTGATTTCTCCAAATGGGGGAAATTATGTGTGTAGTGGCCGTATACCGAACAAAAGGAACATGGGTGGTTTGTTCTTAAGTTAGGATTTTTACCCTATTTCGGTGGACAATCACGGTTTTTGTTGGAGGGGGCAACATTATTATTATTCAGGGGATTAGGTGGTTGGACGCCTTGGTTTTGAGGTTGATTATTTCCGTGGTTGCGTCCTCTTCCGCGGTTCTGTTGACCTCCTTGATTACGCTAGTTGTTCTGGTTTTGGGGTTGGTTTTGTTGTGCATGTACTTGCCCTTGGGTAGTAGGGGGGTTTTGAGGTCGTGCAGGTGCTGGAGCAAGCTACGATGGATAGTAAGCAGGAGGGTTCGGAGATGGACCCGGTGCTTGTTGTGGTTGTTGGTAACCTTGATCTATTGGAAGTGTTGGGGTAGAAGGTGTTGCCTGTAGAGGGTAATAAGTCGATTGGGCTTGTGGGTGAACCGGGGTATGATTGGCCTGCTGGTTATAGTATGTAGGTGGTGTATAAGTTGAGGGTGTGTGCCCATAACACTATGGTGGACATGAGGGTCCATGAGTGTGGTGGGTGTGTGTTGTTGGAGCATACGAATTTGTATCTCCAGAATGAGATGTAGCCCTAGAAAGGTCTAGGGTGTTGTTGTTACTCATCATGGTGAAGGGTTTGTTTTCTGACATAACCTAGCCAATGATGCCATTGGCGGAATGGGATTCTCCTAGCGCGTCATTCCGGGATGGATCGTCACGCTGGACGTCAGGTAATATGGTGTATAGATAGCCAAACTGGGCGTAGATTAAGTCAAATTGCTGGGATTTTAAGATGGCTTCTTTTTCAGGATGGGAGGCCACATAGGATCATGTCTAATAGGGTCATTTGTTAATCTTGTCAGGTATGGTAGTTTAAGACTAGCCATAAATGGTAGACTGGCAGAGGGGTGTGACATGGTTGCTGAGGCATAAGTGCTAGTGGTAGCATTATTGATCGGGCCACTTCCCCCAAAGGCAATATTAGCTGTAAAACTGATGTGCCCTCCACCCAAAGGTGTGTGAGAGGGGCATGTGCCCCCAAGTGTAACATGAGTTGCAAATGGGTTTGGATTGGGGACAGTAGCTGTTGGGACCTGGGTAGTGGCAGGGATGGTAGGTATAGGTCCCATTGTGGGCATTCCTAGGGTAGGGGTGGGTCCCATATTGGGCATACCTAGGGTAGGTGTGGGTCCCATATTGGGCATACCTAAGGGAGTTTTTGTAGTTTTGGCTACCGTTGTAACCATTATGGTGGCGAGGGTGGTTGATGTTCCACCAACAGTCCCTGTGAAAAAAGGGTCAAAAGTTGTACCAACCATGGGGCTAGTGGGTGCGGTGTATATGGGATTTTCGGATTCTGGCTCAGAGTCAGATGTGAAATGAGGTGCGTCATAATCGGATGATGGGGCTCTATGCCGATTACGTGTGGAGTCAAGTGACAATGCTCTTCGTCTATGACAAGTGGTGTCAAGTGAACCGTACTGCGGGGGTTCACCCCGAAAGCGCTGAGAATGTCTCGGGGACTCAATGGTGATAGTTGGCTAGTAAAACTAATGGGTGGTGGTGAGTGGAAAACTTGAAAACCCTAATGCAATCGTGTGTGCAGGAGGGGAGCGCAGAAAACAATGGCATTCAGGCCAACAACCAAACTCAAAACACTTACTATAACAGTTGTGCTATAATAAGTGGAGTAATCAAAAAATGTGGTCAAAATACCAACAAGCAAACGACTCCTAAAAATGAAAATGGTGGACTCACTAACCAAAGGGAGGTAATAGAGCATGCAACCACCTAACTAAAAAAATATTATGATTCAACAAGATGTATCCTCTGCAAGGTGATGAAATCCAAGTTAGACAATATGAATCGTAGAACCAGAGGCTAGATATCCCCCTACCAGGAGGGACACCGGGTAGACAATCCTAGAAGATAGGCCACAAGATACCCCGTTCATGACACATCCAGAAAGGTGAATCTACAAATCCTGTTCTATCTCCGCTGTACTCCCATACGGGTAGTACACCAAGAACAACGAGTAGGTATCGTTCGGTGACTTAATGGATTGCAGTAGTCCACTCAAGCCTCCGAAACCAATCTTCTACTTCGACCCTCCTAAGGGAGAGGCCTTTCCGACAAGTTGGTGTATAACCATGCCAATAAGTACTAGGGGATTTTGGTACCCTAAATGTCAACCACTATGTCTCAAAATCAAAAGGGATTAAGGGGTGTTATTTGGATACCTATCCCCTCAATCTTACCTAACTACAATATTCTTTTGGTGTTCCCCAAGTGGGGTTAGAATGTTGGTTGAGTTAAATAGATTTTAAGGCTCACTTTGATTTATGGTGATAGAGTGTGTGTGGGTGTGGTTATGTACCAAAAAGTAAAATGCCTCGCTTGGGTGAAATATCAAACAAATTAAAATTATGATTTCAACTTGCAAAATATGAAATTTTTAACTGAAAAATGCTTTAAAACTTTTTCTTTCAATAAACTGAAAATTTTTCAAAATGATGTATTAAAGCAAATAGCAGAAAAGGAAAATGGATCTCAAAGGTTGCAAGTAAAATAATGGGCTATAAAATTGCAGGGGAGATGGCTGGAAAAAGTGAGCTGAAAGGGGTGATGAAACGTCAAATGACAAATCGTTGAGTTAGGGACGAAATCGTGGTTGTTTGTGGAAAATCCCGCAATGCGGATCGCGGCGATCTGGGCAAAACTCGCGATCTGCATCACAGTTGGGGGGCTGCAAGCCGTGATATGGAATCGTGGCTATGGGTCAAAACCCCGCGATGTGGATCACGACTGTAGGTCAAAAACACGCAATGTGGATCGCGGCTAATTGGAAAAAACCTGCGATATCGAGGGAAAAAACAGAGTTTTTAAATCGTGGCTTTCGGCGCAATATCCGCGATGTGGATCGCGATTGCGAGTGTAAAAACCTACGATTTTCGGGACGGAAAAAGTCACCGAAAATGAAAGCCGAAAGTCAAATTTTTGGACTGTGTGGGCAGCAGAAAGGGCTAATGGCTAGGGAAGTAAGCTATGGGATAAGTAGCAGGCCATATCTACAATATTTAAGGTAGATAACAACAAAAATAATAAGAAATCTAGATCTAAAGCAAGATTCAAAGATTCGAAATACAGCGGTGTCGCCAAAAAATGTTGCTTGGGTTTTCACCCAAGCATGTGCTGATGAGCACCTATTAACTTGTGGTAGCAGTTTAGATTAAATAGTAAAAGTAAAGAGATGTAAAAAGTAAATCTTAATCTAACATATGCAAGTAAATAATTCTAGATTGAAAACAGTCAACAAAATCGATTCATGAGAGAAATAAATAAAAACTTGAATATTTTCTATTACCTCAAAGGGTGAGGATGGTTGAGCTTGAGCAGCTACAATGGTGAGGTGCTCCAAAGATCCAATGATCTCTTCTTATCCAAGATGCTAATGGGGATCTTCGAACTCAAAAAGGAGGCAAGGGCTCTCAAGAAAGAATTTGGCAGCATAAGGATAGGATGAATGTGGATGATTAGTGAGGAGCCTCTATCACTTTCTTATAGTTTTTTGGTGATGGAGAATACCATTATGGTTTAAGGAAACCAATGGTATTGGTAAAAATGGTTTAGGTTTCTTTTCTCTTTTTTCTCTTTTTCCCTCTTTTTTCTCTTTTTCCCTCTTTTTTCTCTTTTTCCCTCTTTTTCCTTTTTTGAATATATTTTATATTTTTATTCCCTTTTAATTGATTTTTGGGAATTTTGGACCCTTTTTTAGGGTTTTTTGTATTTTTGAGGAAAATTAAGTATTTTGAGGAGAAAAAGATGGATTTTGGTCTTTTTGGTGACCTTTTGAAGGTTTTAGAGGCTTAAATGGTAGGAAAAGTGGACAAATGGGTCATGTGAATAGGGAAATGAGCTAGTGAGCATTTTTTGGGTGTCAACAGAGTGCTTGCTCAAGGAAACGTTCAGTTTCTCTTTGGAAACTCATCTTAATGAAATCAAGAGAAGGGAACCAAATGCCCCTCCATCTTCGATCTTACAAGTATTTATACAATTCTGAGGGATGCTTGGGTAACTACCTACTGCATTTCAGTTACAAAGAGATAATGTGTCTTCTTCCCATTTTCCAGCTAGAAGAATATGAAGAGACATCATTGCCACGTCGATGGCAATTCGAATGCCTTTCGACTGCTCAAAATGTCATCTAACATGTGTCGGAATCATCAATTACCATCGGGCATGTATGATGATCTATCAGGCATGTGTCATCGATCTTCAAGTTGCAGAATCAACTGATCCGTTGAGATGACCGAGTCGAGGATCCAACCAAGGATTCAACTGGGACTAGGAAATAGTCGATGGATCCATTCAATTCTTGGGATGGATCAGAGAATGACCTCCATTTCCCCCTTGTGGAGATGGAGGATTTGTAGCAACCATTTGTTGGTGTTGTTGATGAGGGAAAGGATGAGTTAACACAGTAGGAGTTGGGGTGGATTCTTTATGAGCGATGATCTCATTGACTTATTTTAAGCATGGACATATATGAGTCATATGATCGCCCTCACAAATTTTTCACAAGAATTTTGTTTTCCTTTCCTTCTTGTTTCCCCCAGCATTAGTGGGTGGTGCTTATTGCGTTCCAGACTCATTGGAAGGGTTTTTGGCCCTGTTTTTCTTCTTTTTACCTCCAGATTGTTGATATTTTTGCGGTTGAGATTGGACCATGTTTACCTCTGAGGTTTGAGTTGGAACAGTAGATGGTTTGGTAGTAGACACATTTGAAGTGGGTGGATTTCCAATGGAAAGTTGGTTAATCTTCCCACTTAACTGGTTTACTAAAACAGTAGAGAGAGAACCAACAACACCATCATCATGTGGTTTGGGTGTAGGTATATTTGGATCGGTTGACGATCGAGTAGCATGTGGGATTATGTCGTATAAAGTGCTCGATTGTGAATATATCAAATCCAAATGTTGGGCACTACGTATAGATTTCTCTTCAGTTACTGCCTATCCATGGCAACATCATGAGCAATGGGAGGTAAAAGTGACTTTGTAAATCAATTAGCTAATAACTGATCAGGAATGGAAGCTTTTACAAGCCTTCGAATTCGTCTCCATCCATGAATATGGTCAGAAATATGGGTGGCAATGTTTTGATGCAAAGATATCAAAATATTTGTTCATATTTCATAGAAGATAGGTAATTGGAAGTGGGTTAAGAAATCCATTGCTATTGCATTGAAGCTAGAATAGGAGGCGGTTGGAAATTCAATGTACCACTTGGATGCACTCTTGGTTAGGGTCCAAGGGAAAAGATGCAATTTAACACTACCATCCAACATAGAGTTGGAGACACACCACAATTGATAGGTGGTAACATGAGTGGATGGGTATTCCCTTGTTTTATTGTCAAAATAGGTATATCTGCATGGATCTTGGGTGGAATTGATGGCCATAAGGGGTTGTGCAAGATGGGGTCATTAGTTAACCATAAGAAATTCGGTAAATCCAACGTAGCTAGAAAGGGCAGCTACATGTTAGCAAATGGATTCTATGTCAAAGGTAATTGGGCATTGAGGCCCATTGGACCGTAAGGTCCCCACATATATTGTCTTCTAGAAGCGTACAAACTTGGGAAAGCATGAATTCCCTTAGGAAATTGATTCCCCCTTAAGAAGTATTTCACCCATCAATTTGATTTCCCGGAAATGAAGGGATTGTTCCCGTAGATAGAACTGCCCCAAGGTGAATGACTACCACTAGGATAGGGAACGCCCCCAACATAGGTGTTTCCCCTAGGAAAATGGAATCCACTAGGATCATTAGTGACCCCATTATATGGGAAACTACCAGAAACATTGCCAATTTCCTGGAAAGGTAAACTTCCAAACATAGGTGTGTTTCCAGTAAAGGCAGTATTACTAGGAATACTTGACCCTCCCATGGGTTGAGTGCTTCTGAAAGGTTTTCCCCCCTTGAGAGGGAGGGTTCTTTCCTCTATATATGATTTCCACAAAAAAGGAAATCCATCATTTGGAATGATAGGGCTTCATATAGACATGCCCACGATGGCTTGGAAACTACCACCAGTATTAATTGTAGGAATAGCCCCCCCAAAAAAAGTAAAAGTTGAGGAGAATTGTGGTGATGGTCCACTTGATGGAAGAGTACTGGAATGACCAATGGGTGAAACAGTAGGTATGGCCGATGTTCCCCAACGAGAAAACATAGATGTGAGTGGGTGCAGTAGATGGATCATTTACCCCACTAGTAGATGGTTGTGGAGAATTAACTGAATTTCCTCCTCCACTACTAAGGGAAGATGGGATGGGTTGTGCCATAGCTTAAGATAATGTGGTCCCAGACATCATATGATTGAACAGTGAAAAGGTTTCACCAGGTAAAGGTCGAACTTGCTCAAGTATGGGGCTAAAAGGATTGGTCAAAAGGTAGGTTAAAGTGTGGAACAACACCCTCGTCCACAACCTCAATGTCAAAATGGGTGGTATGAACCAAATCACTTTCACAGTTTATGATGTCTCTTACCTATTTTGGAGAGGTGACTCACCTTTGAATAGATGGAGGTTCCTCCTCGATAAGAGAGAGGCCCCTAATACATTGATATTGACGAATCAGTAGATTGGCCACGCTCAATAATTGAAATGTACAAAACTGTAAATATTTATCCAGAGATCACTACTCCCTCTGCACAGCCCTAATATCTCAAGTAGTTTGAGTCTTTGTAAATCAATAATACTCTAAATACTTAAGAATCAAATGCTATATCTCCCTGATCCGGGTGTTAATGCGGCCTCGGTTCCCTCCCATAAGGACCTACCTTCACGTGGCATTGGTACAAGCCAACACACTCCAGGCCATGTGACTGTGAGTACATCCCACCTGTCAGCCTGCTCCACTAGCCAGCACACTCCTTATGGTGACGGAGATCATTTAAGACTGGAGGCTGAACACCAAGACCCTACCCTCATTCCTATGATTTCATGATGATGGACATCGATTGCTGGTGTGGGTTGATATTAATTCTGCCACCTTTTCCAAGGATGACAGCCTGCAGCATTAATTACCTTCATGGGAGGGATATGGCTTGGCTTCACTCCATAAATCCAATTGTCGACATGCATTACCATTCTGCTGTCAAGTTTTCTATCTGGTTTTTCCTCATGGCTCTCTCTACCTGGCTCCTAAAAGATCTTACGCGACGCGACTCCATGACTCACACCAGAGGCACCCCTCGTTGTGGTAGTGGCAGGAAAGGCTCCAGCTCTGGCAGGCGGCCTAAAGTTTATATGGATTGGACGGTCATGAATGGATATGTAGAGTGCATCTCTATGCGGACTCGCAGTCTCATTGACGGTTGGGAATTTCGAAGGGTTTCGGCTCTCCTGGCCTCGGGAAGCAATGGGGGAGAAATCAACCATTACTGGTTACTGAAAAATATGATGAGTACATTGGTTGAATAAATGAAAGTGAGCTAGGATGCCAACACTAGCATTGTTCGAAATATAAAATTCAGTCTGACTGAATTCTCGGAACACTTGAACACCATGGATTCCAACATGACCCGGGATATCTTCTCACTTGGACGAAGCACAGAACAGGAAACTCAAGGAAATAATGCCGTGAATAGTGAACCTGAGGCTCAGTACGATGGCTCAACCAAGGAAAAAGAGAAGGTGAGAAAAGACTCGGCTCACACTCCTACAACGTTGGCCAACCACGCAACGCAAGACGGTCATGGAGACCCTGGTCCATCTTCCCCTGCTCTTCCCCCTTCGGGTAATTTTGAATATTTCTATGTTGGTTGCCCCATCCTTAAGGAGGAACCAGAAGCACCGCCTACAGCGGCATGCCTCTAGATGGGCCACTCCAGCTCCAGGTTATCTATGTGATTTTCATCTTTTTTGTTTCTATTTGTTTTACAGTCTGATATCTAGAACTCCTCGACACTTTGAAATATTTTTGTGCAAAACGTCCCAGTCTTTTTTATGGGCAGGGCTCACACAAAAGGTCTCAATTTTGTATAATGACAGTAATTTTAGTATTTTTGAGCGACTGAGATGGTGGCTTCATCACCTAAGGCCTCCCCAGACTGCACTAGACTCTTCGGTCTTCTTTGTAATTCTCGCCATCTTTTTCGGCTCTGTTTATTAAATTTTAGTTTGCAACTTACAAAAAAAATGAATCAAATGCTAGATCTATTTACCACTTAAATATTCAATCAATCACACACATAACACTAAATATACAGTGGAAACACAAATGGGGAAAACCAGCAATCTTTGGGGCTTTCTACTATCTCGATCCCATAGAAATATATGAAATAAACAAATACATACAATGTTACCTCGGATGTAACACTCAATCCTGACGAGTCAATACCCTAGATCTGCATGCATCAGCTGATGCATGCACTCAGGAAATGTTCCCTAGCCGTCGATCTGGATATGATTTTGTCTGCAGGTAGCTCTAATTGTACTTCCTCTCCCACTGCTCTACTCTTATCTTCTCTGCTACAGAAGAAATCCAACTGCTCAACTAATGAATGTGCCCATCCTCTTCATGGGAAAGTGTGCCCTCCCTCTGTATGTCAAATGCTCGTATAAGATCAGATCTCAGCAGATATGAACTCTAATTGTCACAGACCTTCCTCAAACATTGAGGTAAGGATACTCTAAAAGGTTCAGACACTCAATTGAAATATTAGAATCTGAATGAGCTCTTCTCCCCTTTGGTAATGTACCCCTCTCCCTCTCTGGAATTCGTCCTCCACAATATTTGTAGAGTCCACTCTAGTGAACTATCTTAGTCCACAAATATGGGTTCCAAGTGCCTCTAGACTAGTGGTGTTTGATCCAGCTCATATCACACCCATGTCCCTCCTAAAAAAGCTTCTCTCTATCTCAGAAAGTCTCCCTGCATGCACTAATGCATCCTCCTCACTCCTGACAGATCTCTCTCAGATAAGTCAATTGAAGTGCCTTGTCTGGGTACCTCTTGCCTCTATATATAATCTCACCGATCAATTAGGTTTTCCAAAAACCTAATATCTGTGCATGCAAAAAGTCACTTTTGCATGCATCTTTTAATTACTAACGGGTCATGCAAATCTCATGCATGCAAGAGGAAAGACTCCCCGGAAGGCCTGAATGCAGTCACCAATGGACTCATTCCACTGAGGAGAGTGTATCTCACCCTCTACTCCACATTGATTCCTATGCTACTGATGTACCTCCATGCAAGGCATTTGAATCATGGAGGACATCCTGAGATACCATAAACTCTAACACTACCTCTTATCAATGGAAGTCGAACCACTGATGCCTGGATCCAACAAGTCCCCTACAATTGACACTGGCCCATCTGTCCTACCTGTCACTATTATCCTCTAACTTGAAGTACCCTAATCTAGCTCCATCAAGGTGGATCCAGAAGAAACCCCCTGATCAACCACTGACCATGTCACTGAACTTTGATACAGACTCCCTCTGAATCTCTGTTGTAACCAATCCCAAAGAATGTTTTCAAGTGGATCCACTGGTCTATAAGTGGACTCCCTCTGTCTCTGATTTGACTCAGCTCTCTCCTGAGCTAAGTCCATATCTACCATATCATACCAACTCAGTCTCCGACTAGTGCCTGTATGAGCATCATGCTCATCCATCTGATATGAATCCAAGGGCTCAATCCCTTGTGTCTCATCATCATCATCATGAGCATCTCACTCATCCATTAAATAACCAAAGTCACTCCTCTGATCCTCATCATAATGGTGAGAATCTAGCTCACCCATCTGTTGACTGGATTCACACCTCCTAGCATCATCTCTGTTGTGAGCATCTCACTCACCATCCCCCTTTGAATCTGTAGAATATGCACTCAACCACCCGGATGTGCCAGATGTGGGATGTCCCTGAATCAAGTACTCACTATCGATCCTGTGACCCATCAATACTTGATCAACTCCCATAGGATAGGTGAATATGAGATCCCTCTGGAACACCACTGAATAACCGAAAGCATTCATAGCTTCCACTGAGAGTATACTCCCTCTCAATCCTAGAATGGACAACACTCTTGATACCTCTAGGATCTCTCCAAGGTCAAGTAGAAAGCGAACTCTACCTACTCATGTGACCAAGTGATCAATCCCCTGCACATCTCGAATCATCTGCATAGGAGTGTGCTCAAGGATGAGGATTGCATCTCGCATCCCAGACATGTGACTTCTTTGCATGTATTCAACCCCCATCTCTGATCAACCTGGATATCTGGTTGACTGCTATCATGCCCTGAATGAAATGAGGCTAATGAGAACTCCCTCTCAAACAGAGAGGTAAACTCATCCACCTTCTCTATTGCTTCCAACTGCTCATCCTTTGCATGCTTACATTTCTTCTTATGCGGACATTGTCCCACATAGTGTCCATACTCATTACAGGCAAAGCACTTGATCTTTCTCATATCCTTATTATGTTTGAACCGTTGTTTCCCCTTTGTTGCAAATGCCACATCCTCCTCCTAGAGAATGGTGGAATACGATCCTTGAATATAACCTCTCAGGATCTCCTCTTGGGTTAAATTGTCCCACAGACGATCCCACTTGGGAAGGTTCTCTCTAGCAATGATGGATTGGACAAATAATTCCCATGGCATCGTCACACCATTCAAGGCTTATCTTACCAACTCTCTATCCTCAAACTTTTCACTCACAGCTCCCAACTCATCCATCTCCTTAGTGATCTTGGTGAGATATGTAGACATGCTCTCCTCCTTCCCCATTTTTATGCTTCTCAGTTTCTATCTGAGAACCATCTTCCCGTTGGCGTTAGAAATCTGGTACAAGTTGGTCAATGCATCCCACAGCTCATATGCTTTGTCTTTGGCTGAGACATGTGGGATTACATGATCCTTAATAGCATCAAGTAGGATCCTCTAAGCCTTTACATTATTTTTCTCATATATTGGTTTGGCAGTAGCATTTGATGGAACTATGACTGGATTTGTGGTTGTGCTCTCCACAACATCCCACAGTTCCCACTCTTTCAACAAGAGTACAATATGTGCCCTCCATGCACTGTAGTTGGAGGCCCCATCCAACCGGTCCTCCACTCTCAAGCTAGTGGCCATAATCTTTGAACTGAAAATAGAACACAATGTGATACAAGAACCTCTCTTGATCAGAGATCTGACCTCCTCTCGCACAGATCTGATAGATATATCTCATATCTATCCACTTAGGTCACCGATCTAATAGATTTGACCTCTACTATCACATATCTGAACCCTACACTTCAAATATGGTAGATCCGGTATCCCTCTCAAGAGATCTAAGTGTGATTTATCTCCCTGACCCTTACCAGGGCTCTAATACCATGTAAATATTTATCCAGAGATCACTACTCCCTCTGGATAGCCCTGAGATCTCAAGGAGTTTGAGTCTCTATAAATCAATAATACTTTAAAGACTTAAGAATCAAATGCTAGATCACTTTACCACTTAAATACTCAATCAATCACACACATAACACTAAATATACCTTGGAAACCCCAAACGGGGAAAACCAACAATCTGTGGGGATTTCTACTATCTCGATCCCAAAGAAATATATGAAATAAACAAAGACATACAATGTTACCTCATATGTAACAATCAATCCTAGCGGGTCAATACCCTATATCTGCATGCATCAACTAATGCATGCACTGAGGAAATGTGCCCTAGCTGTCAATCTAGATCTAAGTCTATTTGTAGGTAGCTCTAACTATGATGCCTCTCCCACTGCTCTTCTTTGATCTACTCTGCTAGGGAAGAAATCCAATTACTCAACTAATGAATGCGCCCTTCCTCTGCATGGAAAAGTGTGCCCTCCCTCTGGATGTCAAATTCTCGTACAAGATCAGATCTCAGAAAATATGAGCTATGATCATCACAGACCTTCCTCAAACACTGATGCAAGGCTACTCTTAAAGTATCAGACACTCAATTGGCAGATCAGACTCTAAATGAACTCTTCTCCCCTTTGGAAATGCGCCCCTCTCCCTCTCTGGAAGTCGTCCTCCACAATATCTGCAGAATCCACTCTAGTGAACTATCTCAGTCCACAGATCTGGGTGCTAGGTGCCTCTGGACTAGTGGTGTCTGATCCGGCTCAGATCACACCCATGTCCCTCCTTTGGAAGCTTCTCTCTATCTCAAAAAGTCGCCCTACATGAACTAATGCACCCTCCTCACTCCTGACAGATGTCTCTCAGATAATTCAACTGAATTTCCTCGTCCGGGGACCTCATGCCTCTATATATAATCTCACCGATCAATTAGGTTTTCCAAAAACCTAATATATGTGCATGCAAAAAGTCACTTTTCCATGCATCTTTTCATTACTAACTATCCATGCAAATCTCATGCATGCAATAGGAAAGACTCCCCGAAAGGCCCTCATGCAGTCACCAATGGACTCATGCCACTGAGTAGAGTGTATCTCACCCTCTACTCCACATTGATGCCTATAATACTGATGTACCTCCATGCAAGCCATCTTAATCATGGAGGACATCCCGAGATACCATAAAATCTAACATACTTAGGCATTGATGCCCATTGGACAGTAAGGTCCCCACATATATTGGCTTCTAGATGCGTACAAACTTGGGAAGCATGACTTCCCCTAGGAGATTGATTCCCCCATAAGAAGGATTTCCCCCATCAGTTTGATTTCCCTAAATGAAGGGATTGTTCCCGTAGAGAGAACTACCCCAAGGTGAATGACTACCACTAGGATAAGGAATGCCTCCAACATAGGTGTTTCCCCTAGTAAAATGGAATCCACTAGGAGCATTAGTGAACCCATTAGATTGGAAACTACCAGAAACATTGCCACTTTCCTAGAAAGGTAAACTTCCAAACATAGGTGTGTTTCCAATAAAGGTATTATTACTAGGAATACTTGACCCTCCCATGGGTTGAGTGCTTCTGAAATTTTCCCCCCCTTGAGAGGGATGTGGGTTGCTTTCCCCTATAGATTATTTCCACACAAAAGTAAATCCATCATTTGGAATGATAGGGCTTCCTGTAGACATGTCAACGGTAGCTTGGGAACTACCACCAGTATTAATTGTAGGAATAGCCCCCCCAAAAAAAGTAAAAGTTGAGGAGAATTATGATGATGGTTCACTAGATGGCAGAGTACTCAAATGAACAATGGGTGAAACAGTAGGTATGGTTGATGTTCCCCAATGGGAAAAATTAGATGTGTTGGGTGCAGTAGATGGAGCATTTACCCCACTAGTAGATGGTTGTGGAGAATTAACTGAATTTCCTCCTCCACTACTAAGGGAAGATGGGATGGGTTGTTCCATAGCTAAAGATAATGTGGTCCCAAACATCATATGAATAAACAGTGAAAAGGGTTCACCAGGTAAAGGTCGAACTTGCTCAAGTATAGGGCTAAAGGATTGGTCAAAGGTAGGTTAAAGTGTGGAACAACACCCTCGTCCACAACCGCAATGTCAAAATGGGTGGTACGAACCAAATCACTTTCAGATTTTACGATGTCTCTTACCTCTTTTGGAGAGGTGACTCGCCTTCAAATAGATGGAGGTTCCTCCTCTATATGAGAGAGGCCCCTAATACATCAATATTAATGAATAGGTAGATTGTCCACGTTCAATAATTGAAATGTACAAAACAAAAATAAAAATCCTAAGGCCAATTATAAGAGAACACACAACATACCCCTAGCAAAATCTAGGATATCAACAAGAAAACCAATTGTCTCAAATGACGCTTCCGAAGGTGGGTCTCAATACATCAGTGAAGAGGTGAGAAGCAGTTACGATAACCCCTCTTACTCCCTCGAATCCAAGGTCCAAGTGATTGAGGGGAACCCCCCAAGGTAGAGAAAAGAAAATGATATATCGTCTGTCTCAGGTACCACAAGCACTTCCAACTTGCAGTCACATGTGTAGATACCTATGAAAAGAAACTATGGCTACCACTTCACGAAATGACGACCGAGTGGAACAGTTGTAATTTAAGTTCAGACGTGTGGGAATGGAATGTGTGACATATGTCAAAGACCCGAATCTTGGAAAGTAGGTTTCACCTAGAGGATTTTCCAACCGACCAAGCCCCTTACACTCAAGAACCCACTAAGTACACCAAGAGGGGATATCTCTCAAATGCACCTAGCCTGACCTCGTGCTTGACTCATGTGTTATATGATTTTTCCTGACAAGTGTCTCTCGCTACTAATGGATTTCCTCTCTTTAGTGACTCTAGTTTCTTTATATTTCCTTGGAGAGTGTCCTCTCCAATATTAATCCAAGGCCCTACTCTCTAAGATAATGTTGGTTTGCTAGACCAAAAATAAAAATGTCTAATATGTTTTAATTAAGCACTTTTATTTTATGGTCGGTTTATTACTATTGAGAAAGTATGTGGAGTGATACTTGGTGATGTGAAAGACTCTAGACCCAAAATATAGAAACGATACAAGAATGAAAATACACTTCTTTTCCATTCGATGAAATTTTATCTATGGGAGAGAAGATATTTATTTTCCTTTTTCAATCAACCCAACACATTCATCTTAAAAAGATCCCAACAACAATATGCAGACACTCCAAAAGAAAATATGATCACAAACAGTCCATTTATGTAATTAAACAGAAAGAAAGCACACTAAATAAGAATCGATCCACATGCAAATGTAAAAATCCTTTTGTTTTTCCTTTTTCTTTATAATTATGAAACAAAATAACAACAAGAATATGAATGCAACGGGAAACTTCATGTATTCAAACCTATAAAGACAAAGCAGTGATCAATGGGACAACTAGAGACCACTGAAACTCATTGCAACATCCCAATGATTGGCATACAATGTGTGACAAAGAATTACTGAAGAGATACCCTTGCTATAATATTGA
The DNA here is from genome assembly GCA_027924585.1 of Larix kaempferi. Taxonomy (NCBI): domain Eukaryota; kingdom Viridiplantae; phylum Streptophyta; class Pinopsida; order Pinales; family Pinaceae; genus Larix; species Larix kaempferi. Next base: position 4,642,997 of record BSBM01000519.1, read on the forward strand.
CTTAAATAGAGTTTGAGGAACAACAACAGAGGCTAAAACAATCCTCCAAGACCACCACCAAACCAGAGGGATTGAATTAGAGACCAAAGCACTAATTCAAGATATATCCAACACACCCAAAGAAGAAGGATTGAAAGAAACAAAACATCTCAAACACTTCAAAAGGAGACTATCTAAGGGTTGCATAGAGGTTATGAGACTCAAGACATAGTTCTGATAACCGAACAAAAAGAAATCTAAGCAAAAACATACCAAAATTCTTCAAACAAGATAAATTAGAGCACCATCGCTCTGTCAAAGACCAGAGAGGAGGGATGGTAAATGAATTATCGCCCCACTATAATCATGCAATGAGGAATGGCCTTGCCCTGGTTCCCAAAGAGAGGGGTTGATGGGGCAATAAAAGGGAAAAACGATTGACCTCAAGCTCAGATTTGAGAAATCGCAGCGGTGGAATAATTCCAAGACTTATGCAAGAAGACTCTTGTAACCAAATCAAAAAATTAGGAAGTCCAAGAAACCAATAATTCAAGGAATTCAAAGGAAAAAACTAGGGAAAGTATAACCAATATTTTCCCTAGTGGGGTCGCCAGTTCTATTGTATATTTTTCTCCTACGGATAGGTGAGCACTGTTACACCCAAAATCTACTCATCATAAGATTTAGTGTATACACCCCTAAAGATACATGGACTAGGTAATCATCTTGGGAGGATTTGTACCCAATTGTGCTAGGTTTTGAAGGGTTGTCGCAGGTTGCACACTAGCAACATGCCACGTCGCATCTTGCTCCACTACATGGTGCGACGAGGTCATTTAATGGGAAAAAATAGCTTATTCGAGATCCTTCTCGAAACTTTCTCATTTAGGGGCTTATCCCTGACCTCTATGGGAGCTGGTACTCGACTCTTGACTCTTTGGGAGGATTCCCTATCTCTCTCCTACCATCTCTCAACCTATCCTATCCATACCCTATCCACTTAGTCCTATATAAGTGAAGCTCACTCCCATCCCAAAGGGAGGAAGACTATGGTATCTACATGCTGGTGAAATCACTCTTAGAACATCTCCACTCACCTATTGGAGAACTCATACTTCCTTGGAAGGATATGGCAATTGGCTTTTTCAGAGAAGGGCTACAGTGTTAATCCTTGGTTGTGGTTCTATATCTCTATCATGTACTCCTCTATTTGCAGTAATACAAATGCTTTCCACCAATATTGTTCATGTGTGCAATGATATTAAGTAGTTTACCTGCTTAACTGTTTACTTAGATCACTTATTGTATAGATGTCTTTTACTGGTTTCTCTTGTTTCTTGTCTTGACAGGTCTTGCTGCTTGGATCTGATGACCGTGGGACATAGATCAACATTCAAGAGAAAGGATTGCATAGTAAAAAGGTAAGACATCTAGTACTTGATCCTTAAGTAGATCTAGGAAATGCATTGGTAGTCTATTCTATTTGTTCTAGACTCACTTTGAGCTAGGGAGATCTGACTCGCGTCCGCTCGAGTGGATTATCCAATAACAAATCTAGCGACCATACTGGGGAGTATATAGAGTTTGGTCAGTAGTTTTCAATATGAGAGTCATCTTCAATTGATTGCTTGACACAAGCCTTTTATTTTTTTCCATTTACTTCTTGGAGTTGATTACACTATCAAATATTCATATTGAAGACTCTAATCTACTTCCTCTGAGTTTATACAACTCATACCCAAACCATTCCATGGTTCATTGCTGAGAGATTTTATTCATTTTTTAATCTAGACTTCGCCTGTCACACCTTAGCAGTGGAAACAGAGCGACACTGTGTCATTCTGGGTCTCTGTTCTTTACCTGTTAACTGCTCATCGCATCCCTTGCATTGGCAGACTGCGACATTGTCGCACTTCCCATATAAGCAAACTGCGATGTCGCACTGTGTACAAGGACAACGTGTGCCGATTTGTCAAATTTTGGCATGCAGGTGTCTCTTCTCTGTTTGACAGTTTGGAATTTGGTTTGTTGTATGAACTCTCTGTGCTGCAAGATCCAGCCAGGGATCCCATTTATCATTTGTGATTTTGAGTTTTTGGTTTTGTTTGGATTGATTTTGGGTTCCATTTTGGACAAGCTTGAAGACCGTTAGTGGTGGATACTCTTGTCTCTTCCACCTTCATTCGTTCACCCTTGCATTCCCTTCTTTCCATCCCTGATCTGATCAGTACATTAGATCAGCTTCCAAAGCTCATTTACATTTGTTTTGAGCTTTGCTTGCTGCTGCTTGATTTTGAGTTAAGTTTGTCTTTCAGCTTGGTTGAGTGCTTGTCTTTTCTTGAGTTTTCTGAATGAACTAATGCTGCAAGTAGTGTTTTATTTTTAGTCATTTAGATATGAAAGCTCAGTTGTTATCAAGTTTACTCTTTGATGCATCCATTGAAAAATTAAAAAGTGCTTCTTTCCCATCATTTCTTGAACATTATTGAAGAAAATTGTTGTGCATTGGAAAATTCTCGTTTGTGTTTTGGAAAAGTTGAATGAATGTATGATCTATTGTGTTTTTCTTGAATTATGAATCGCTCATTTTCTTGAAAGGCTCAAAGTAGGCTTCGATTTTTGAAAAATTGATTCCATGCTAAGGAAAGATAGATGCATTTTTAATTTTTGTTGCTTTTAGATCATTGAAAGTGAAATTGAAAAACTTGCATATTCCATTTCAGAATCCTCTCTTTTCATCACCTAGTGTCGTTTTGATTTGAAAAGAAAAAGAAAAGAAAAAATGCTTTGATTTGGATAGTAGTGTTGGGATTTTTTGTGTTTAGTCGAAAAGGAAAAGAATACTTTCATTGTCAAATTTGTTTGAATTGGGATTGTGTTTCATTGAGTTTGTTTTGGCAATACTATTGGAAAACGTTTTCTCCTTTCCATAGCTAGAATTCATTGAAAGAAAAGAATATTTTGTGCATGTATCCAGGGCTTGCATTATGCTTCCGATTATGTACTCACCTCATGCATTCAACTAACCGTCCAAGATAAAATTAACGGTAGAACTAGGTAAAATTTTTAGCAACTTGTGTGTAAGTTAGAGATGTGTTCTGGCGTCGTTAAGCGTGGCAGCTGTCATTATTTTCCAACACTGTATCCCGAGGGTATTGTAGTATTCCACGTACTTATCAGTATATCGAGATCCTTCACATACCCACCAAATACCATAATCCGTAATTGGTTTATATCGAAGGGTGTATCACGTACTCGGTAGTATATCGGAAGGTCTATTGCCGAACGGTTGTGCATTAGACAGCACCACTACAAATTTGAGCTCCCACATACCTTGCGTATATCGGGAGACACCACTAGGATTCCTGAAACCAACTGAGTTAACCATTTGGCCGTCTTGGCAAAGCAATACATCGAGAACAGCACTCGGGGAGATTAGCACGCACGTACTGTCCAGGTAATCGGGTATGCAGGCAAGGGTACGGTCCCAATCCTCCTTGTCGCATCATATTGTTGGACCCTGCATTATATCGTGGTTTGCAATGCCTTGATAATTCCGTGAGGTTCCAAACTTTTGAATCCACTCTGTCACATAAGTTTGCTTGTTTCCTTAGTTTGAGTAGGTTTTTCTGGACTGCTTTTCTTTTAGCATACCCTTAGGAGAAACGTTGTTTCAGCCATCCTGGCTGATTATCCTGATGCTCTGGTGGATTTTCCCAGAGAAGGTCCCGTAGGATCTTAAACTTATCACCCGAATATCCCCTTAATCCGAAGGTTATTTCGAGGCTAGGAATGTGTTGATTCCTCGGATATCGTAGCATCAATCAGAAAGGGATTCTCCCCGATAGATTATCCCAACTAGATTATCTACAGTTTGGTATAGGGAATCCGTCCGGTTAGCGGTTCCGGCAACCGTTGGTTTGGAGTTTAATTCCAATTATACCAGTTATGGCCCGATCCACCTTTCTTTTGGATTTTATGTTTTATAATGATATGCAAGTGCCTAGTCTATATTTAATCTAGATGCAAGACTGAGAAAACAGATCTAATTATAAAACTGAAATACAACTAACTATCCTTTCAAGGAGCACATTTAAAGCATGAGCAATGAGCTGTAAGAGTTATCTTTAAAGAATGAGCAGGAAGCCATTAAAGCTTTAAAGAGAAATCTACAGCAAGATAAAATATCTCAGAAGATAGCTTCTAATTACAAATCCCACATTTTCATTACTCATTAAAGAGAGAAGCAAGATTATTTAATCTAGATGCAAGACTGAAAGAACAGATCTAAGTCTAAAAAAAACATATGAAATAAATCTAATTGTCCCTGCAAGGAGCCAAATTAAAGCATGAGCAATGAGCTGTGACAGTTATCTTAAAGAAAGAATAGCTAGCCATCAAATCTGAAAGAGAATGCTACAGCAGAGATAAGAGATATCAGAAGGTAGCTTCCGATTTAATGTAAACACATTCATTACTCATGAAAACAAAGAATTCGTTTGCACAGAAAGGAGTGAAACTCATTTGTTGCAAAGAAATAATTCAGACAGCAAGAAAGATTTCACATTAAAGTATGGAAGTCACCAGAATAATCCAATACACATCCATTCTTCTTTCTCATGCAAAACGTCCTCTCCCGGCTTTTATTAGAAGATTTTACTTTCATAGAACATACACAAGATAGCTCGTACAAGTCTGAAAATTAAATTCCTACCAAAAGTCCCGTTTATTCTTTCCTAACTTCTATTTATAATTACAAAATTTCCCTTTGGGCTGCCACCTGGCCTCTTCCACTTGTCACCTACAGGAATTTCTTCTCTAATAGACCAAAATGTGACTACTCCTTTTACAAAAAATATTTAACAAAAGAAAATGGACAGTTGTCCCATAGCTCATGCTGTACACATTTGAGAGCTTAAAAATACAACATATCAGAAATAATATTCTGAAATCAGCGATTTCACTCCTGTGCGTGAGCTTCTACTGGAAGAGGGTCGCTCAAATTGGCTGCTGCTGCTGCTGCTGCTTGGGAAGGAGGAATCAATCCCACTATCTCTGCTGCTACTGCTGGGGAAGAAGAAATCGAGCCAGTTGGAGTTTCTGCTACTGCTGGGAGAGAAGAGCCTGGGTTTGTTGTTTCTCCTGCCACTGCTGCTGCTTTCTTCTCCTCCTCCGCAATGTAACTATACCATATACCCGTGTCCCTTATGACTATGTTTGCGGAAGCAGGGAGCAATATTTTCTGAGAAGTTACGTTTTTTCTAAGCTCTGCCCCAATGCCTTGAACTTCTGTCACTGCAGCTTGATGCTCTTCTTTAAGCAAATGGCTGTGGACTAATGACATTCCAATATAATGTTGGAGGTCGTCAATTGCTAGGACATCAATTTTCTTCACATATTGAGTTTGGATGCCTAGTTCTTCCTTCAGTTCAGCCAAGCGTTGTTCATCACCCGAGAAATCATCGAGGGATTGCGGGAAATTAAATTTTCACCTGTCATGCACTCCCTGGATCCTTTGATACAAACCGTTGATCCTATCCCTTGTTCCTTGCACACTGGCCATTAGCTTACTGCCACAGCTTCTGCAGAAATCCAAAAGGGCTATATCTTCATTAAAACCCTCCACAGACTTGAATGGGAGATGTGTGGGGAAATCCACCTTTCCTTCTCGCCATTCTATCTGGCTCAAGATATTTGCCTTAACCCGAGTGTGCTTAGCTTTAAGCCGATGGGCCTCTGCATTAACTTCTTTTAGCCTGACCACCATGGCCTTGATCTTGCTAACTTCATTAGTGATTAGGTCCTGAGTGTCATATATTTGCTTCAGGATGCTGCAGGACAGCTCATGGAAGGGAGACATGTCCATCATTCTGCTCTCAGCTTGCTCTAATTGCTCAGCTAATGCCCACTTGTCTACTTCTAGTTGGGATGCTTTATCTTCCGCTTCATTCTTCTCTGCTTCCACAATCATCATCTGGAGTGTTAGTTGGTCCTTTTCCTCCTCCAACTGGTTATACTTACCTGATAGCTCTTTATGCTCGACATACAAGCAATTATACTTGTTTACCACAAGATCCCTGTAGACTTGCTCATTAGCCACAGTCTGTTGTAGCGTACGAGCTCTCCTCTTTGTCAATTCATTTTCTCTAACTATATTACCTACATTGTCCAGTGATTCTTTTGTTGTTTCTACAATTGCGGATGCCATAGCTAAGGGATCCTTATCTGCATTCCGCATTACAGTGATCTCCCGGTGGGTAATGATATCCTTCTGGAAGAGTCTTTTGATCCTCTCTTCCGATTTAAGGACCATTGCTTTCCTTTTCTTATCATAGACAAATTCATTCCACCTGGACACCATATGTTTTCCTGATGGAGTGTACGGGACAATTGGGAGGTCCATAATGTCTATTTCTTCTTCAGCTGGTGGAGTCCGGACTTCCTGAGCTGGATCTGTTCCCACATTTTGGGTACCAAAGCCACCTGCTTGAGGTGCATCTATTTCCATGTCTTGGACAACGGATCCACTTGCTTGGGCATCTTTTCCTGCTTTCAGCTCTTCTTCCGCTTTCCTTCCTATCTCAGCTTGTTCAGCTTGCAGCTGATCTTCATTCTCTTTCCGTTGCCTTTCATCTTCCACTTCTTTCTGCTGCTGGGATTCCTCAGCCTCTTTCTACAGCCTTTGTTCTTCTGCTTCTTGCTGCAATCTGGCAACTTCAGCCTCTTGCAGTAACCTTGCTTCCTCAGCTTCCTGTTGTGCCCTTGCTTCCTCTCTCAACCTTTGTTCTTCTTGGGCTCGGGCATCATCAGCTTCTTTCTCCTTATGCTGGCTAGTCTCCTGGGTCTTGGTGGAGCTAGAGCTTGCTCCATTTCCTTGGCGAAAGGTTCGCAGCTCATCCATGTTGCTGATGCCTCTGAATACCTCCTCCTCGGCATCATGATAATGAGAGTACTCGAAATGAGCATAAATCTCCTTACAGTGTTCAGCAACTTTTCCCTTCCTGTCATTCCTGTGGAAGATTACCTCACCGAAGTGGAAGGCTTTCAGCTCCTGAACAAACTCTTAGACTGAGGCAACCCCCGAGAACTTGTAAGATCCTATGCAGAAAGGTAGAGGGGGAAAGGAGGCCTTATGCTTCTTGTTGAGCATGGCTCCAATTCCATCCAGGAAAATCTGTCTCACTGCCTCTTTCAGGACCACATAGTCAGTGGCATATATTGGAAAAATATATGGAGCTTTAGTTCCTCCAAACATTTTGAGATAGGTTCCTTGATCCGAGAAATAAAAATCTCCATAATTTTCGAGGACTTCCATGGCATTCTCTGACAGGCAGTTGGGCTCTTCCTTGAATAGCTGCTCATATAGGGGCATGATGAACCCCTCACAAATGAGCTTATAGTTGGGTTTGTAATTTTGAACCCACAACATCCTGAAAGCGGTATAAACCGGGGTGGTGGCCTTATCCCATGTGCATCCCAATTTGGGGAAAGATACCTTGGCCAAAACACAATCAATAAGATATGAGGACATGAAAAATTCTTCCTTCTTCAGGGCTAGTCCCTCTCTTGCAGTAACTATCATTGAGGCTAAACTGTCTGACAGGAGAGTGGACCAGTCAAACACAGTTCCTTTAAATGCCACGAAGTGGATGATGGGGACCCACTGAATCTTGTACACGGTGCCATCGGGCTTGCCGAAGATTCTGCACAACATCAAGCCGATCAACCTGAAAGGAGGTATCAGATTCTGGATGTCGTATTCGTCGTTACCTTTATTTCTCAAATGCTTGCCTGCGACTAGTAGCTTTTTGGCCATCTCAACGTTGTTCATCTGGCCCAGCCATTCATCAGTCAGAGATTGCTGGGCGCGGGGAAATTTGTAGGCCACGGCCAGGTATGCTGGGTGAAATGAGGCAATGGATATCTTCCCGCTGTCATGAATTACTCTCCCTTCCGCATCAGCGTGTTGGAGTATCCACCCAATTACTTCAGAACATGGGAACAGTTCAGGGCGGGTCGCAGCTCTAGCTATGCCTGAGGTTTTGATATTTAGATAAATCTGCCCCTCTTCTAGCAACATGTCCGGGACATCCTGGTCTCGGATCATCCTATAGATGTCACCCCAGCGGATTTCTGGAGGAATACCGGTGGTGCACCTAGTATCCTGGAGTGTAGTCTCAGTTTTAAGTGGTGTAGGCTGCTTTTCTGTCATCTTAGCCTTCTTCCTACCACCTTTTGGCATTTTGACTTATCCCTGATAGCAACCAAATATACATCATCATAAACATGAGCAACATACTGTGAGATTTTATCAGAGAGCATCACCATTTTAACATGTCAATGAGATAAATACAATGTGAAGCTGTATGTTAGGAAGCAAAATACACCATTCCAACAAGAATTCTAGATTTTAATCATCCTAATTCTTTTAAAGGGGCGGGTTTGGAATGCTCCGGAGAGGATAAGCATGTTGGGGAAGCAACCTGCTCTCGGTCCAGCTTTAGGAGGGATAGTATGCTTTGACATGGTTGCGGCTCAAATGGATAATGGCGGGGAAGTCTAGGTGAAATAACCCTACGACGAAATAAGGAGCCACTTTCATATTTATGAGCCGAAGAGGGCTTCGACCGCTATGGTTATCTGATGGCATTTGGCGAGGCGTTCTACGGCAGGCTTGGAAACTTGAATAGGGGTTGTCGATGCTGGGAATGCAGGTGATGAAAATATCGGGTGGATATAGTTTCGGGTTTCAGCTGGTGTAATCGAGACATTCCCGAGGCTTGGCGGTTTTAAACGCAAAGAATAACAACTGGTGGAGCCAGGGTAGGGGCTTGGAAAACTTCACCCGTTCAAACTGATAGTCTTTACATAGTGTGCAAACGTTTTACAATTTCTTTGGTTTTTTTTTATGACGGGAGATATGCAATTTAGACCGTATTGACGAGAAAAATAGCCCATGATGGGCATTTTTCCCATCAAAATCCAACCAATGCCTATCGTCTTCTAAAAAGAACAATCCCAATGGTAAACTGACGCGTGGAAGAGACAAAATAATGGTTGAAACATCCTACCTGGCACCGTGAAGATGGTTGAATGAGGTGGCCATGAATCGTGGACGAGCAAGCTGAGCTGGATCGATCGCACGGCGTCCAACAGTTTTGTCAATCGAAAAAATAACAATGTTTTGGCTCGAACCTCCACCGCTCATTTAAATGAACTGGGCATGTGCGAGGTTTAATGTGGTAGTTGGCGCATTTAAAACGTGGCTTAAATATATCGTACGTCGTGGTCACGTCAAGTGATCTCGATACGCGCGCGACCGCCACCCGAGGGATGAACTCGCGACCTTCACCCGCCGTTGCGGAAGGTTATGCTGAACTCCCTCACCGTTTCGGGAGAGGTTGGTGAACGGCTTCCGCAAAATAGAATGCAAACGATTAAGCTTTTTTGCGACCTTTTTGGGATGAAAACGTGAAAGCTTTCGAAACTGCAGAAAGCTTTCGCAAATGGCTTCCGCAGTTTCGGAATACTTCCGCCAATGCTTCCGCAAAATGCTCTCGCGAATTTGAGAAATTTTCTAAGTTTCGGCCGGGCTTGCTTCCGGCGTTGCGAAAAGCTCTCGCAATTTGCTTCCGCCGTTTCGGAAGGAATCGGCGAATGGCTCCGCTGTTTCGGGGCGATAAAGTGAAGACGTCCGCAACTCAAACCAAAATTTCTAAGTCTCCGCGGGGTTTCGGAAAGATAATCTGAAAGTCTCCTCAAGCGGCTTCCGCAATTGTGGAAAGAAAACTCGAACGGTTCCACGACAGTCGAGAAAAGACTTAAGAGTTTTTTAAAGGAAGTCCTTCGGCGGATTTTCGGGAGAATAAGACGAACGTTTCTGTAGTTTCGGAAAGATAGTTTGAATGGTTCCGCTGTTTCTGGATGGAAAGTCCAAAGGCTCCGCAATATTTCAAAAGAAATTTTCTAAGTCTCTTCAGAGTTTCGGAGAGGTTTGGCGAATGATGCCCGCCGTTTCGGAAGGAATTCTTGAATTCTTCCGCGGTTTCGGAAAGAATTTCCCAATGGCTCCCGCAACTTATGAGCAAAATTTAAGTCCCTTTTCGGGAAGCTTACGCGAGTGGCTTCCGCAAGTTTCGGGCGGCTTCCTCGAATTCTTCTGCAACTTTTTGGGAAAAGTTTCCAAGTTCTTTTCGAGAAGTTTAAACAAAAAGCTTCCGCCGTTTCGGGAGGGAACCTCGAACACTTCCGCAACTGCTGGGGCTTTATCAAATCGTTCCGCGATTTTCAGGAAGACTTCATGAATTTAACTTTTTAGAGGAAGGAAGACTTGGAGAGGTTAACAGCAAGATTTTCTGTTGAAAACAAAGATAAAAGCTGGGAATGGCCCCTTAAGGCAGCCTTTCTAAAAAAATTTAAAGGAGGGGCCCCAATATGTACAAAATTTTGGGGGGGATGTTGCTGCAACAACAATGGCGAGTCGCTGGCGAATACAGATCTCTGAAAAATTCATTTCCACGGTCCGACACCTTATCAAAGACATCCATCTTATGTGCAATATTCAGCTGAGCATTTGAATTTCTTCGAAGAGAAAATGCACTTTACCTGCTATCCATTGGGGAAAAGGGGAGCTGTGACCGAGACATCTTTACAACTCTCAAAGGGCCGACATATGAGATTCATTTTTAGAAGGGTCATCTTTCAGATGGTTACTACTATCAGACTCCACAGGGTTTGCAACACTCTCTCATGGACATTATTGCTCTTGTTCCTCATTCCCATGTTGCTTGCATCCTTTTGGATGTTTGTACTTTGGACAGCTTAGCTGTTTGAGCCTTCTAGAGATATTTTCTTTTGGACATGATCTTTGATTTAGGCTCCTCAATCCATAATGTCCTTTTGTGTGAGTTAGAAATTTTATTGATTTGATCAAGCCTCACGGACGGAGAGGAGCCTATTTTGGGCTGAGCCTTTTGGACAACCTTCTTGATTTTACATGTCTTTTTCTTTTGTCTCAGCCATGCTTTAATTGAGGCGAGAATCTCTGGAAAATAGACTCTTGAGGATAAGCCATTTTGGCTGTTAAATTTGCATCATGGAGTCATTTCAATACCCTATGACCTCGAGATGTGCTACTTTCCATGGGTCCAACTTTTAATAGCCTTCTTGAGATGCCTTTAAGTGTGAGAGTGAGTGGATCCCAGAGATAGTAATGAATATGGTCATGGGTCTCTGCTATTTTAAACAGGATTAGTGTGACTAGCAGAGTAGGCTTCCTTTCTTCTGAACATTTCAGCGAGAGCACAACAGACAGACTTTATTCGAGCATAGTTCCAGACTCATGGGTTGCAATATTTCTTTGAGAGACCTATCCTCGACGAGGAACTCAACCAAAAGGGATTTCAGAAAACAAAACTTGTTGCACAGGTTCAAATGACAATGAAAGAAACAAAATGGCCGAAAATAAAGCAACTAAAGGCTAAAGCAACACTAAAAGAAAACTTTATTTATGTACAGGGAGTCTCAAAGAGACTATGCGAAGTATTGTTTCAGGGCGAGGCCATTGAGAGGAAGGGCTACTTCTTCTCCCTCGAGATTTGTCAATTTATAAGTGGATGGGCCTAATTTCGCCGAAATGTGGTACGGGCCTACCCATAGATGTTGCAATTTCGTATGCATTCCTTTGCCTTCATGATTATGGTTCCATTTCAGGACTAAGTCACCAACTTCAAAACTTCTTTTACCAGACTTCCTCTTATCGAACCATCTCTTAACTATGTCTTGGTGTTGATGGAATCGGTCTTTAGCTTTCTGTCGGGCTTCTTCAAGTTGAAGCAGGGTATTGATCCTGGATTGTAAGGCTTGGCTACCAGAACCCCGAGAGGCTTGGGATAACTGTAAGGATGGGAGTAAGATGTTTGGAGGAAATATTGCTTCCTTTCCATAGACAAGAGTGAAAAGGGAAACACCTAAAGCGTTCTTTGGGGTCGCCCTATCTGCCCATAAGGCGTTTGGGAGAGCTACATGCCAACTTCTCTGGTTTTCTATCACAGTCTTCTTAAGAATTCGAATCAGATTCTTGTTTGAGGATTCAGCTAATCCGTTCCCTTGGGGGTAATAATTGGCTGAATAATGCAACTTAATTCCCCATTCATAAACAAATTCATTTATCTTGCAAGACGAAAAATAAGTAGCATTATCAAAAACAAGGGAAATTGGAACCCCAAACCTGGTTATGATGTTCTCTTTCAGGAAGTTGATGACCGCGTCTTCATTGATCTTGCGCAAAGGGATAGCCTTCGTCCATCGAGTGAAGTAGTCAGTAGCTGTCAGGATGTATCGATGTTGCAATGAAGAATTTGGATTTATCTCTCCAATAACATCTATACCCCATTGCTCAAAAGGCTTAGAGATGATAACCGGCTGCAATGGTCCTGCTGCCTTAGGTAACTTCCTAGCACTTCTTTGACATACATCACAGTTTCGTACATACGTATGGGCGTCTCGGAACAGAGTGGGCCAATAATAACCAGCTCTCAGTATCTTGTGTGCTGTTGTCTCTCCTGAATAATGTCCACCTGCGGGGCCATCATGCAATTCCGTAACAACTTTGTTTGCATCTTCCTTTTCCAAACATCTAAGGAAAACTCCATCATAATTTTTTCTGAAAAGTATCCCATCAATGATTTGATAAGGTGTTGATTTCAAGCGGAGTGCCCGTCTTTATTTAGAGTTCCAGTGCTCAGGTAGATATCCCTGCTGTAAATAGTGCACCAGATCTCTATACCATGACTGGGGAGTTGTGAAGATATGACATACTTCAACCGAATTTAGCTCAGCTTCATTCTTCCAATGTTGTTCTTCACCAGTCAAGTTTCCCACAAGTAATTTGCACAGGCCTTGCCCTTTGATAATCGTGGCTGGTTTAAATTCCAAGTCATATTCTTGAAGAGCTGTGACCCAGTTCCCCCTCCTTTCTCCTAGTTCCTTTTGAACAAAAAGGGATCTAACAGCTGGGTGGGGAACTATGACTTTAGTTCTGTTCTTAATAATATATGGCCTAAACTGCTTGACTGCTTTGAAGACCGCATATGCATGCTTGTCAACCACGGGATAATTCAGCTCAGCCCCTTGCAGACCAGTGCTCATAAATGAAATTGGGTACTCATCTCCCTGCTCCACCTTTTGCGTGAGTACAGCTGCGAGGGAGTCATCCGAAGCAAAGGTATACAAGATGAAATCCTTATCAAAATCTGGGCTTCTTAAGGAAGGAGCCTTAGCTACAGCTGCCTTGATATCTCTAAATGCGTCCTTTTCCAAGTCTGTCCACTTGAACTGGATGCTTTGTTTAACCATTTGTTGCAACGGTTTAACGATTTGTGCGAAATCTGGGACAAATCTGCAGACAAAATTGATAGTGCCCATGAAGGACTGCATAGCTTTCTTGATGTAAGGCATTGGAATCTTATTAATAGCTTGGACTCTTTCTTGATCTATTGACACTCCCCCTTTAGAAATGATATGGCCCAAGAGTTTACCTTTGGGAACAACGAATACGCTCTTCTTGGGATTCAAAGAAATACCGTATTTTCGACAACGATCAAAGATATGTCTCAGATGAACAACATGATCTTCCCTTTTCTTTGAAAAGACTGTCACATCATCTAAGTAAACAACAACACATTGCCCACCCAATCCTCGGAAGGCGATATCCATCGCCCTTTGGAATGTAGCTCCTGCATTTATCAGACCAAATGGCATCCTTATGTATGCGAAAGTTCCCCACTTAGTTCGGAAAGTGGTCTTAAGACGGTCTTCTTCGGCTACTAATACTTGATTGTAGCCAGAGAAACCATCGAGAAGAGAAAAAAGTTCGAATCCTGACACCATTTGAAGGATTTGTTCCATTGAAGGGACAGGGTAGTTGTCTTTATCCGAAGCTCTGTTTAAATTTCTGAAATCTACACATAGCCTTATCTCCCCTGACTTCTTTCTTACAGGAACCAAGTTTGCAACCCACTCAGAATGCCGAACCTTAAATATTATCTTAGCGTCTAGGAGCTTCTTTAATTCCTTTTGGATCAGCGGTTCTAGAGTAGGATGCATCCTTCGTAACTGCTGCTGAAATGGATTGACACCCGCTTTCATTGGTATAACATGTTGAATAATGCGGACGTCATACGTTTTCAGATCTTCATAAGTCCATGCAAAAACATCTTTGTATTGTTTAAACAATTTGATGAACCTGTCTCTTTCTCCTGGTGAACAACATTTTCCAAGGTTGACAAATTTTGGTTCTGCCTCGGTACCCAAATTAACTAACTCATGTTGCATTGATGAGCTGTTAGTTTTAGTATTGGCTGGCCTTTTGAACTTATTTTGAATATCGAAAAGCATTTCAAGGGACCTTACCCCTTTGGGAATGAAATTTCCTTTCTCCGCATCCTTCTTCATCACATCAGCATCATGCTCTTCTTCATCTATTGCAGCTCCTTGGAATCTATCTTCGTTTGTTAGAAAGCTGATAATTTGTTCATCATCATCGAAGACTCTGAAATTTGTGATGTTATCGGGAACGGAAGGCCTGAAAATCAATTCAATTGAGCATTTATTATTTGACGGCACCAATCTAGAAGCAGAAGTTGCTAATAAATCCGCTGCTGAATTTGCAATCTAGGAATCGATTTTATATTGAAAGCATCAAAATGCATAATTAAATCCCATACCTCAGCCTGATAACCCTTCAAATGAGGTGAGAGACAATGAATGGTGTCCCTTACCTGTCTTACAACTATCTCGGAGTCACCAAAAACCTTGAGGTACTTAACATTTAAGCCAATGGCCTTCTTTAGTCCATGTATCAAAGCTTCATATTCAGCGGTGTTGTTAGTACAATCGAATTCTAATCTACAAGACAAAAAATACTTGTTTCTTTGCGGATCCATTAGAACACAACCGGCTCCGGATCCTTCCAGAGTTTTAGAACCATCAAAGTATAATGTCCAAAACATATCTTTAGATTCAACTAAGTTAGTATCTCTGTGATCTACGTCAGTAACTAAATTGACTATGTTACAATCAACATCATCAGTCCGAGAGAAATGAAGGAGATCAGACTGTTTATCTGATTCATGGCTAATGGCTTCAGACTGATAATTACCCGGATCCATTTCTAAGAAGTAATTCCCCAGAACCGAGGATGAGAAAGCTACAGCCTCATTTTTTTCTTCTAACTGAGTTACATTTTGCTTCATATGAGGTTCTCTTAGGACTTTAATCTGATTCTGCCTGTTCTGATAAGGCAACCACATATGAGACCAATCAGTAGCGAAGTAGCCACTCATCTTGGTAGACCAATCCCTACTTAAAATCAGCCCATAGGATTCAGGAATATCGACCACCATTATGTCAATGAATTGACAGACTCTAGGGTCAGCTGATAATCTAATGAGAACGTCTTTCATCTCCCCAATTACCTTAACAGCAGTCCTATCTAATTGGATAATTTGGGCTGGAGATGGCACAGGCTGCCCGTTAATCCTTTTACAAATTGACAGTGGCATAACATTTGATGATGCTCCAGAATCTACCAAACATTTGTGAACATTGTGATTAAAAATTTCAAAGGTCAATAGGAATGGCAATGTTTGGGATTTAGATTTCCCACCGATGCTAGCCTCATTAATTTCGGGATTGTCTTGAGAATCCGTTAATGGAGTGTTGGTCTGGGGTTGTAGAACATGCAGTAGTTTGTTTCGTTGATGGGACAAGCTGCACATGTCAAATATTGACACATTTGCTTTGACCTTCTTGATATCTTCGATAATAACGTATCCTATGTCAGATTCGTTCCCAACTCGAGCTGGCTGATCTGTTTTACTTGTTGTGACCTTAGGTGGCTGAACTATGGTGTCAGCGCTTGGCTGCTTGGTCGCTGTTTGGATGACTTTTGGCTGTGGTGGGATAATTGTTATGTGCCTCCTAGGCGGTTCTTTTGAAGCTTTAGGCTTATGAGGAGCTGCGCTTGGCACAGGATCTGCAATAGAGCCTTTGCTGGGAGTAGCAACATTTACGGTAGAGGGAGAGCTTTCTATGGGATCCTCTTCTACCGATTCGGTCATAGGTACCCAATCCCATAGCACCATAGTAGTGTCCGAGATTGGTTCCTCTAATTCAGGGCTCGATTCCTTTGTAGGATCATCTTGGTCTGGGATCTGTGAATCTAGCATTTGGTTCATGACCAAGCTCATGGAATTAATCCATTGCGGGAAGCTCTTTTCCGAATGTGGTTCTTGATGAAAAGTGCATAAATTTTCCATCCCGATTTCGTTCAAGTTTAAGACCGGAGAAGTATTCATTGGTGGATGAGTCTGATCACCGTCTTCCCTTCTTTTATAAAATGGCTTGAAAGGTTTCCTAGATGTGCTAGCAGCCTTGTCTTTCTCGAGATCTACAATTTTATTAGATAATTTCTGCATCATCTTGACTACATTTTCCATGTCTGTAGATGGCTCTTCTTTACCTCTAGTGAGCAGCAAAGGTTTTTTGCTAGCTGTTGGTTTTGGTTCTACATCTAAGGCATGTTTATCAATGCTATCAGCTTCTTCTTCTACCTTTCTAGCTTCCTCAAAGTTCTCTATCAAGGTAGTTTTCTTGGATCTTTTTACGAACATTGCTATCGGTCCTTCAAGAGCTGTTGTATAGTATTCAATCAGAGATTCCTCTGCTGGTTTATTAGCTTCACTGAAGTTATTTAACAGCGTTGTGAATCTTTGATTAAAGTCTTGAACCTTTTCTTTCTTTTCCATTCTCATGGATAATAGTTCTTTCATAAGTGTTGCCACAGTCTTTTGGTTTCCGTATTTCTTTAAAAAACAGTTTTTGAATTCATCCCAACTAGAGATCAAGCTGGGTTGTAGGCTAAAGTACCAGGATGATACTTTTGGCTCGAATGTATATGGAAACAGCCTGCAGACTACGTCTTCATGCTGCACGTTCAAAAGGATCAGAGCTAAGTAGAAACTCTTGAGATGGTCTTCCGCCGAAATGGCTTTCCCAGGATCGAACTTAGGCAAGACCTTTTCTGGATTTTTTGGAAGATTATGGAATGGTCCAGCTAGGTTCAGCGCTCCCCTTGCTCTCCAAGCAGGTACAGCCATGTTTGGATGTGGAGAACCTGGCGGAGAATTGTAAGGTGAATTCTGTGGGGTATTCTTTGGAGTGATAAGTTCTTCAAAGTTTTCTTGATCTGAAATTTTTTCTGAGTTTTCAAGATCTGCCTTGTTAAGAGTGTCTGAAATTTCTTCCAAAGTCAAATTCACAAGTTCTTCAAAACTTTGAACAAGAATCGAATCTCGGGTATATTGTGGCTCTTTTCTAGGGGTAATTTTCCTAGGGAGAAAATTTACAGCATTTAAACCACCTAGCTGCCTAACATAGGATCTTGTATGCCTTCTCAAATCTTCTATTTCTGTGAAAGGAACAGCGTATAAAGCTTCTTGAGGTTTAGGATCAGAAATGAGGCGTTCTTGATTTAATAATTCAAGATCTGGGTTGTTTGAAATGCTTTCTTTAAGCGGGTTTTCAGTGACATCTATGACAGTGGGAGATTTTCCTCTATCAGCCATTCACTTTCAGGCCCTCCTTATAGCGCCAAAAACTGTTGATGCCTCGGATATCGTAGCATCAATCAGAAAGGGATTCTCCCCGATAGATTATCCCAACTAGATTATCTACCGTTTGGTATAGGGAATCCGTCCGGTTAGCGGTTCCAGCAACCGTGGGTTTGGAGTTTAATTCCAATTATACCAGTTATGGCCCGATCCACCTTTCTTTTGGATTTTATGTTTTATAATGATATGCAAGTGCCTAGTCTATATTTAATCTAGATGCAAGACTGAGAAAATAGATCTAAGAATAAAACTGAAATACACCTAACTATCCTTGCAAGGAGCACATTTAAAGCATGAGCAATGAGCTGTAAGAGTTATCTTTAAAGAATGAACAGGCAGCCATTAAAGCTTTAAAGAGAAAGCTACAGCAAGATAAAAGATCTCAGAAGATAGCTTCTAATTACAAATCACACATTTTCATTACTCATTAAAGAGAGAAGCAAGATTATTTAATCTAGATGCAAGACTGAAAGAACAGATCTAAGTCTAAAAAAAACATATGAAATAAATCTAATTGTCCCTGCAAGGAGCCAAATTAAAGCGTGAGCAATGAGCTGTGACAGTTATCTTAAAGAAAGAATAGCTAGCCATCAAATCTGAAAGAGAATGCTACAGCAAAGATAAGAGATATCAGAAGGTAGTTTCTGATTTAATGTAAACACATTCATTACTCGTGAAAACAAAGAATTCGTTTGCACAGAAAGGAGTGAAACTCATTTGTTGCAAAGAAATAATTCAGACAGCAAGAAAGATTTCACATTAAAGTATGGAAGCCACCAGAATAATCCAATACACATCCATTCTTCATTCCCATGCAAAACGTCCTCTCCCGGCTTTTATTAGAAGATTTTACTTTCATAGAACATACACAAGATAGCTCGTACAAGTCTGAAAATTAAATCCCTACCAAAAGTCCCGTTTATTCTTTCCTAACTTCTATTTATAATTACAAAATTGCCCTTTGGGCTGCCACCTGGCCTCTTCCACTTGTCACCTACGGGAATTTCTTCTCTAATAGACCAAAATGTGACTACTTCTTTTACAAAAAATATTTAACAAAAGAAAATGGACAGCTATCCCATAGCTCACGCTTTACACATTTGAGAGCTTAAAAATACAACATATCAGAAATAATATTCTGAAATGAGCGATTTCACTCCTGTGCATGAGCTTCTGCTGGAAGAGGGTTGCTCAAATTGGCTGTTGCTGCTGCTGCTGCTTGGGAAGGAGGAATCGATTCCACTATCTCTGCTGCTACTGCTGGGGAAGAAGAAATCGAGCCAGCTGGAGTTTCTGCTACTGCTTGGGAAGGAGGAATCGATTCCACTATCTCTCTTGCCACTGCTGCTGCTTTCTTCTCCTCCTCCACAATGTAACTATACCATATACCCGTGTCCCTTATGACTATGTTTGCGGAAGCAGGGAGAAAGATTTTCTGAGAAGTTACGTTTTTTCTAAGCTCTGCCCCAATGCCTTGAACTTCTGTCACAATAGCTTGATGCACTTCTTTAAGCAAATGGTTGTGGACTAATGACATTCCAATATAATGTTGGAGGTCGTCAATTGCTAGGACATCAATTTTCTTCACATATTGAGTTTGGATGCCTAGTTCTTCCTTCAGTTCAGCCAAGCGTTGTTCATCACCCGGAAAATCATCGAGGGATTGCGGGAAATTCAATTTGCACCTGTCATGCACTCCCTGGATCCTTTGATACAAACCGTTGATCCTATCCCTTGTTCCTTGCACACTGGCCATTAGCTTACTGCCACAGCTTCTGCAGAAGTCCAAAAGGGCTATATCTTCATTAAAACCCTCCACAGACTTGAATGGGAGATGTGTGGGGAAATCCACCTTTCCTTCTCGCCATTCTATCTGGCTCAAGATATTTGCCTTAACCCGAGTTTGCTTAGCTTTAAGCCGATGGGCCTCTGCATTAACTTCTTTTAGCCTGACCACCATGGCCTTGAGCTTGCTAACTTCATTAGTGATTAGGTCCTGAGTGTCATATATTTGCTTCAGGATGCTGCAGGACAGCTCATGGAAGGGAGACATGTCCATCATTCTGCTCTCAGCTTGCTCTAATTGCTCAGCTAATGCCCACTTGTCTACTTCTAGTTGGGATGCTTTATCTTCCGCTTCATTCTTCTCTGCTTCCACAATCATCATCTGGAGTGTTAGTTGGTCCTTTTCCTCCTCCAACTGGTTATACTTGCCTGATAGCTCTTTATGCTCGACATACAAGCAATTATACTTGTTTACCACAAGATCCCTGTAGACTTGCTCATTAGCCACAGTCTGTTGTAGCGTACGAGCTCTCCTCTTTGTCAATTCATTTTCTCTAACTATATTACCTACATTGTCCAGTGATTCTTTTGTTGTTTCTACAATTGCGGATGCCATAGCTAAGGGATCCTTATCTGCATTCCGCATTACAGTGATCTCTCGGTGGGTAATGATATCCTCCTGGAAGAGTCTTTTGATCCTCTCTTCTGATTTAAGGACCATTGCTTTCCTTTTCTTATCATAGACGAATTCATTCCACCTCGACACCATATGTTTTCCTGATGGAGTGTACGGGACAATTGGGAGGTCCATAATGTCTATTTCTTCTTCAGCTGGTGGAGTCCGGACTTCCTGAGCTGGATCTGTTCCCACATTTTGGGTACCAGAGCCACCTGCTTGAGGTGCGTCTATTTCCATGTCTTGGACACCGGATCCACTTGCTTGGGCATCTTTTCCTGCTTTCAGCTCTTCTTCCGCTTTCCTTCCTATCTCAGCTTGTTCAGCTTGCAGCTGATCTTCATTCTCTTTCCGTTGCCTTTCATCTTCCGCTTCTTTCTGCTATTGGGATTCCTTAGCCTCTTTCTGCAGCCTTTGTTCTTCTGCTTCTTGCTGCAATCTGGCAACTTCATCCTTTTGCAGTAACCTTGCTTCCTCAGCTTCCTGCTGTGCCCTTACTTCCTCTCTCAACCTTTGTTCTTCTTGGGCTCGGGCATCATCAGCTTCTTTCTCCTTATGCTGGCTAGTCTCCTGGGTCTTGGTGGAGCTAGAACTTGCTCCACTGCCTTGGCGAAAGGTTCGCAGCTCAGCCATGTTGATGATGCCTCTGAATACCTCCTCCTCGGCATCATGATAATGAGATTACTCGAAATGAGCATAAATATCCTTATAGTGTTCAGCAACTTTTCCCTTCCTGTCATTCCTGTGGAAGATTACCTCACCGAAGTGGAAGGATTTCAGCTCCTGAACAAACTCTTTGGTTGAGGCAACCCCCGAGAACTTGTAAGCTCCTATGCAGAAAGGTAGAGGGGGAAAGGAGGCCTTATGCTTCTTGTTGAGCATGGCTCCAATTCCATCCAGGAAAATCTGTCTCACTGCCTCTTTCAGGACCACATAGTCAGTGGCATATCTTGGTAAACTATATTGAGCTTTAGTTCCTCCAAACATTCTGAGATAGGTGCCTTGATCCGAGAAATAAAAATCTCCATAATTTTCGAGGACTTCCATGGCATTCTCCGACAGGAAGTTGGACTCTTCCTTGAATAGCTACTCATATAGGGGCATGATGAACCCCTCACATATGAGCTCATAGCTGGGTTTGTAATTATGAACCCACAACATCCTGAAAGCGGTATAAACCGGGGTGGTGGCCTTATCCCATGTGCAGCCAAATTTGGGGAAAGATACATTGGCCAAAACACAATCAATAGGATATGAGGACATGAAAAATTTTGCCTTCTTCAAGGCTAGTCCCTCTCTTGCAGTAACTATCATTGAGGCTAAACTGTCTGACAGGAGAGTGGCCCAGTCAAACACAGTTCCTTTAAATGCCACGAAGTGGATGATGGGGACCCACTGAATCTTGTACACGGTGCCATCGGGCTTGCCGAAGATTCTGCACAACATCAAGCCGATCAACCTGAAAGGAGGTCTCAGATTCTGGACGTCGTATTCGTCGTTACCTTTCTTTCTCAAATGCTTGCCTGCGACTAGTAGCTTTTTGGCCATCTCAACGTTGTTCATCTGGCCCAACCATTCATCAGTCAAAGATTGTTGGGCGCGGGGAAATTTGTAGTCCACGGCCAGGTATGCTGGGTGAAATGAGGCAATGGCTATCTTCCCGCTGTCATGAATTACTCTCCCTTCCACATCGGCGTGTTGGAGTATCCACCCAATTACTTCAGAACATGGGAACAGTTCAGGGCGGGTCGCAGCTCTAGCTATGCCTGAGGTTTTGATATTTAGATAAATCTGCCCCTCTTCTAGCAACATGTCTGGGACATCCTGGTCTCGGATCATCCTATAGATGTCACCCCAGCGGATTTCTGGAGGAATATCAGTGGTGCACCTAGTATCCTGGAGTGTAGTCTCAATTTTAAGTGGTGTAGGCTGATTTTCTGTCATCTTAGCCTTCTTCCTACCACCTTTTGGCATTTTGACTTATCCCTGATAGCAACCAAATATACATCATCATAAACATGAGCAACATACTGTGAGATTTTATCAGAGAGCATCACCATTTTAACATGTCAATGAGATAAATACAATGTGAAGCTGTATGTTAGGAAGCAAAATACACCATTCCAACAAGAATTCTAGATTTTAATCATCCTAATTCTTTTAAAGGGGCGGGTTTGGAATGCTCCCGAGAGGATAAGCATGTTGGGGAAGCAACCTGCTCTCGGTCCAGCTTTAGGAGGGATAGTATCCTTTGACATGGTTGCGGCTCGAATGGCTAATGGCGGGGAAGTCTGGGTGAAATAACCCTACGACAAAATAAGGAGCCACTTTCATATTTATGAGCCGAAGAGGGCTTTGACCGCTATGGTTATCTGATGGCATTTGGTGAGGCGTTCTACAGCAGGATTGGAAACTTGAATAGGGGTTGTCGACGCCGGGAATGCGGGTGATGAAAAGCTCCGGTGGCTATAGTTTCGGGTTTCGGCTGGTGTAATCGAGACATTCCCGGGGCTTGGCGGTTTTAAACGCAAAGAATAACGACTGGTGGAGCCAGGGTAGGGGCTTGGAAAACTTCACCCATTCAAACTGACAGTCTTTACATAGTGTGCAAACGTTTTACAATTTCTTTGGTTTTTTTTATGACGGGAGATATGCAATTTAGACCGTATTGACGGGAAAAATAGCCCATGACGGGCATTTTTCCCGTCAAAATCCAACCAATGCCTATTGTTTTCTAAAAAGAACAATCCCAACGGTAAACTGACGTTTGGAAGAGAAAAAATAATGGTTGAAACATCCTACCTGGCACCGTGAAGATGGTTGAATGAGGTGGCCGTGAATCGTGGACGAGCGAGCTAAGCTGGATCGGTTGCGTGGCGTCCAACAGTTTTGCCAATCGAAAAAATAACAATGTTTTGGATCGAACCTCCACCGCTCATTTAAATGAACTTGGCACGTGCGAGTTTTAATGTGGTAGTTGGTGCATTTAAAACGCGGCTTAAATATATCGTACGCCGTGGTCACATCAAGTGATCTTGATACACCCGCGGGATGAACTCGCGACCTTCACCCACCGTTTCGGAAGGTTACGTTGAACTCCCTCGCCGTTTCGGGATAGGTTGGTGAACGGCTTCCACAAAATAGAACGCGAACGATTAAGTTTTTTGGCGGCCTTTTCAGGATGAAAACGTGAAAGCTTCCGAAATTGCGGAAAGCTTTCGCAAATGGCTTCCGCAGTTTCGGAAGACTTCCGCCAATGCTTCTGCAAAATGCTCTCGCGAATTTGAGAAATTTTCTAAGTTTTGGCCGGGTTTGCTTCCGACGTTGCGGAAAGCTCTCGCAATTTGCTTCCGCCGTTTCGGAAGGAATCGGCGAATGGCTCCGCTGTTTCGGGGCGATAAAGTGAAGACGTCCGCAACTCAAACCAAAATTTCTAAGTCTCCGCGGGGTTTCGGAAAGATAATCTGAAAGTCTCCTCAAGCGGCTTCTGCAATTGCGGAAAGAAAACTTGAACGGTTCTGCGGCAGTCGAGAAAAGACTTAAGATTTTTTTAAAGGAAGTCCTCCGGCGGATTTTCAGGAGAATAAGACGAACGTTTCCGTAATTTCGGAAAGATAGTTTGAACGGTTCCGCAGTTTCGGGATGGAAAGTCCAAAGGCTCCGCAATATTTCAAAAGAAAGTTTCTAAGTCTCTTCAGAGTTTCGGAAAGGTTTGGCGAATGGTGCCCGCCGTTTCGGAAGGAATTCTTGAATTCTTCCGCGGTTTCGGAAAGAATTTGCCAATGTCTCCCGCAACTTATGAGCAAAATTTAAGTCCCTTTTCGGGAAGCTTACGCGAGTGGCTTCCGCAAGTTTCGAGCGGCTTCCTCGAATTCTTCCGCAACTTTTTGGGAAAAGTTTCCAAGTTCTTTTCGAGAAGTTTAAACAAAAAGCTTCCGCCGTTTCGGGAGGGAACCTCGAACACTTCCGCAACTGCTGGGGCTTTATCAAATCGTTCCGCGATTTTCAAGAAGACTTCATGAATTTAACTTTTTATAGGAAAGAAGACTTGGAGAGGTTAATGGAAAGAAGACTTTTATAGGCAAGATTTTCTGTTGAAAACAAAGATAAAAGCTGGGAATGGCCCCTTAAGGCAGCCTTTCGAAAAAACTTTAAAGGAGGGGCCCCAATATGTACAAAATTTTGGGGGGGATGTTGCTGCAACAACAGAATGGATCAGCGTAACGCAGTCATAATTACTGAAGTGGAAAACCCCACTTTGAATGTTGGAGGACTTTTATTTCCACAAACTCCTCCAGATTCACCTGCCTCTCATCCCCCACGGGATGAAGGAGCACAAACCCCCTCTTCACAAGACCTTTCTCCCGTCATCCCAGGAGAACGTGGATCGTTGGAATGGATAAACCAACCCCAGGATGACCCTACAACAGCTGTTGGTCCTTCAGTAGCTTATTGGACATCTTCTACAGACCACCCAGTGGCTCATTTTTCCATCTCATCCCCACCTAACTGGACTACTCCAGAGTTCTCTAGGCCTTACTATAGGCCTGACCCTGCCGATATTTTCAATCCCATCCATGAATGTTTGGAACAGTTACGTATTAGAGGAGATGAGCTTCGAAGACAAAGTCTCAGGCAACACTCTGAAGAGTTTCAAAATCGCCATTTCCAACTAAGATTTGATGACAGAAACATCCCAATTCATCCGATATCTTTCGGATCACCTAAAGCACCCCACCATGAGACCACTAATAAGACTGGTCAACCCTCTCAAGAATCCATTCCTGCACCTCAAGTGAACCAACCTGTGGAAGGACAACTGTCCAACACACCTGTCACTACTGCAGTTACTTTACCAGTTCCTCCCCCACCACAGAATTCGAGGGGGGGGTATTCCATTCCCATGGATTATCTTATTGGTAATTTTTTACTACGATAGCTAGTCAACAACCTACGTTGGTTCAACCTTTGAATAGTGGTCAACCTGTTGTGGCTGGGGGGTAACTCATATTTCCTAACCAGAACATAGGCGGTGGAATCCCCAACAGACCTTCTGTTGGACCTTCCCAACCCGCTAAACCGTCCACCACGGGATTATCTCATGTTGGGGGGACGTCCAATGTAACTCAACCCTCATGGAGTCAAGCGTATCCAGGTTCTGTTAAAATGTGTCGGGCCAACCTAATCCCGGAAATGCACCATACGGGATACCTTATCTCGAGAATCCATACACTCTATGGGGGAAACAACCCGTGTTGCAACATGGACCCCAACCAACTATCCCTCAAATACCACCACCCCCGATCGGCCCTCCCCCACCTCGTGCTGGAGGCGGCAGGCCCCCACCTAACCTTGGTGGAGGCCCACCTCATTTTACCTACAACCTCCCTCACCCTTCCGGCGGTGGCAGGAATGGTCCACCACCCCCTCCCAGCGGAGGTGGCGGGGGACCACCCTATCATGGTGGAGGAGGACATTTCCCTTCGAGTGGCGACGGTGGTCCAACACCCCCTCCAGGCGGAGGCGGTGGAGGACCTAATTACTATGGTGGTGGTGGTGGTGGTGGTGGTGGTGGAGACCCTCATCCTTCCAGCAGTGGAGGTGGTGGGGGCCCCCATCCTTCTGGTGGCAGAAGTGGTCCACCACACCCTCTAGGTGAAGGTGATGGTGGGACACCTCATTACGGTTATGGACCCCCACCTCCTCCCGGTGGTGGCGGCAGACCTCCACCCCCTCCCGGTGGTGGAGGTGGGCCCCCACCTTATTGGAATGGACCATCTTATGGTGGCGGACCTCCTTACGGTCCGGGCGGCACACCCCCCTACGGTCAGTTTCCTCCCAGTACACCTTACAACCAGTTTGGTACTTACACGCCTTATCCGTATTATCAATATGTGCAAACTAACCCACAGCTTCCCTTCCTGGCTACTTTGGACCTGCCTGACCTATCCCATTTTGCCAACGATCCTATTTACCACGGATCTAACTGGCCACCGATTCTGGTGAAACTTCCGTCTGATATCCCCAAGTTTGACAGCAAGCTAGGTGAAGACCCTAAAACCATGTGATGACATACCACTTATGGTGTTCATCTAATTCTTTAATGGACGATTCAATTCGTCTTAGGTTGTTTCAAAGGACTCTCACCGGTTCGGCTGACAAGTGGTACATTGAGTTGCCACCACACTCTTTTCCTGATTTTGGTTCTCTTGCCATGAACTTTTTGACACATTTCCAGCTGCCCATACAGTATGAGACTGGTACCAAGCTTTTAACCTCGCTCCGTCAGAATACCGCCACTCATATTTCGGATCATATCCACGAGTGGTGAAGGAGATGATGTCTCATTAAAGCTCCCATTCCAGATCAGCTCCTAGTAGACTGGTTCACAAAATCCCTCATCCCTACCATAGCAAGAGACATTGTTATGTGAGGTGATGTCACTGAAGAACAAGCCATCGCGAGTGCCCATGTGCTAGACATAGTCTACACTCAATCTGACACTTTGTTTGATATTCTACTTGATGCACCCCGTGACGTTAATGACCCTGCAAAACCACATAAGGGACTCCAAACTGATGGAATCATTGGTTCCCTTAACACCCAGCCTGCTGCTAGCACTGTTGGATCATCCAACCCGACTCCAGCTGGCCACAACACCACCAAGTCCACCACTCCTGTTGTAACTGAAGAGGTTAGTTCTGTCCAATCAGCTTCATCTCAGAAGTCCGTTGGTAAAAAGAAGAACAAGGGGAAACCCAAAGATTCTTCCGCCCAGCAGGAACAAAAGAGAACTCCTGACGATACCAAGCAGAAATGGAAACTAAAGTATCCTTGTTTATTGTGTGGAGATGACCATTTCTCCAAAGAATGTCCCCATAGAGACGAAGTACAAAAGTTTCTTAAGGGTAAACCAACTCCCGCAGTACTCAACGATCCGTTTCCTACTCAAACCCAGCAGATGATTGCTCAACCCCCCCCATCCCAAGGGGAACCATCCAATACCACACATGTTCTCATGTTGTGTAATGAGACGATCAATTTAAATACTCACTCGCGATCTTACGACCCGATCCCTTCGAAGGAATCCACTGGAAGTAATGCTGAAAAAGCTTCCGACTCCTTAACTAATGTCACTATACCATCAACTTCTCTCACCATTGAGAATCCCTCCTTAGACTCGATATTGCGACCGCCCAAGAGTACGATTCGAAAAGTTATTTTCAATCCCAACACTCAGGCGGCACAAAATTACAATATCGTAAAGGACTTGGCACAAGCTCCTTGCGCCATGTCTACCCTGGAAGTTTTGCAAAATTGTCCTAATCAATGCAAAACTCTCTTGGCATCCATCGGTGCAGTCGACCGAGATTCCTCGAATACCATCATGTTCTGACTTAACAACTTTAATTTGAGGCTCTCGCACCAGCTCGCATTCCAAGTTTCTGCGAACATTGTTGGGAAGATTGTCCATCGTACCCTTTTAGATGAAGGTGCCTCCGCTTCTGTCATGTCGATCGCCTGTTGGAGATCCATTGGCTCCCCCGAATTGAATCATTCTCCTACCATGTTGAAAGCATTCGACGGGCGTGGCTTTCAACCTCATGGGCTCTTACAAGCTCTTGCAGTTGAGTTGGGCAGAAAGACCGTAACCATTAATGTGGAAGTGGTCTCGGCCCCGTTAGGATATAATCTCTTGCTTGGTCGAAATTGGTTTTACACCATGCAGGCGGTAGCCTCTTCAGTCTTCCGCATAGTACAATTTCCCCACCAAGGACGAATTGTTACTATCAACCAATTAGATTTTTGTACACCAGACGCTACTACTCATCCTGGTTACCATGTTCCTTCCATTGGACAGATGTCAAAACAGTATGAGAGTGTAGGGGTTGGCCTTTTGAAAGATTCATCTCTCATGGGCGTTTTTCCAGTCGCGTACCCCCCTAATCATGTTTCTACGGTGAACATGATCTCCAAAGAGATTTTATCTCACTCTACTGATGCTTGGCTTGTACCGGATGAAGCCACAACACACATGCTTGGAGATATAATGCCTCTTTCACCGCTGAACGTATTTACGAGACTATCCAATCAGCACCGGAGGACCATTTAACCGTGGCCTCTCCATCCTATTCTCTACGATGGATGTCATCTCTACCTGATCTCTTACTTCAAAATTTTCATTCAGATGAGTCCATCATGGAAGTTATGAATGTTGACGACAGTCCGTGGGATGATCTCCACCATAGGTCATATTTTCTTCCTCCTTTGGAGTACATAGAGGACAACATTCACACCCTCTGTTCACCAGATATCTACCCATCGCCTCATTCCCCCATCTTTACATGTCTTACGGACACGGAGGGAAACTTGGCCAATATTGAGCCAACCATCCCAGTAGACATCTCGGTGAAACCTGGTATAGTGCAACACATTCGCATAGGCCAAAAGTGTTCCCTTGAAGAAATAGTTGTTGGCATGGCCTTATTCAAGCAATTTTGAGACGTATTTTCTTGGTCCTATGAGGAGATGCCTGGGATAGACCCCGCAATTGTTTCTCATGAAATAAAAACCTATCCCGACGTCAAACCTGTACGCCAAAAGTTGCGACCGGTACACCCCCGCAAGACTGCGGCAATTAAGGCAGAAATTGAAAAGCTCTTAAAGGATGGTTTTATTTATCCTGTCCCATTGACGGATTGGGTCTCAAACGTTGTCCCTGTGAACAAAAAGAAGGGTACCATTCACATCTGTGTCAATTATCAGGACCTTAACCAGGCTTGTCCAAAAGACAACTACTCGGCCCCCTTCATCGACCAAATTATCGACAATTGTGCTGGAAGCATCATCTTCTCATTTATGGATGGCTTTTTTGGTTACAACCAAATTGAGATCAACCCAGCCGACCAACATAAGACGGCTTTCATCTGCCTGTGGGGAACGTTTGCATACTGCAAACTCCCGTTTTTCCTTAAAAATGTTGGCACCACGTTTCAGTGGACTATGTCGTACGCCTTCCATGACATTAAGGACTTTGTGGAACCTTACCTGGACGATCTCCCTGCTCAGTCAAAGCAGCGCGAGTTCCACATTGATCATCTGACGGCCATTTTCCTTAGATGCAGACGGTACAATATCCATCTGAATCCTCATAAGTGTATCTTTTGCGTTGAGTCTAGACGTCTCTTAGGATTTATCATTTCGAAGGATGGGATCCGCATTGATCCCTTAAAGGTGGAGGCCATCATCAACCTGCCACCCCCGACTGATGTGACAGAACTTCAAAGTCTCCAAGGGAAGGTAACTTATTTAAGACGTTTTGTTTGCAATTTCGCGGAGAAGACTCGGGGATATATGAGACTGCTCAAGAAGGACATCCCGTTCATTTGGGACGACCAAGCTCAAAAAACCTTCGACAGTATCAAACATGCCATTACGCATGCCCCCGTGCTCCAACCGCCTAATTATTATCAAGATTACATCTTATATCTCGCCACTTCTATTACCACTATCGCCATGGTTTTGGTACAGGAGGATCAAAACGCCCAGGAACATGTAATATCCTATGCAAGTAAGGGTTTTGCTGACGCGGAAACTAGATATTCACATGTCGAAAAACTTGCATTCGCGGTGGTCATCGCCGTCCAGAAGTTCTGACACTATATCCTGCTCCGCACCACCACTATCATCTCCGAATCGAACCCC
Organism: Larix kaempferi; assembly: GCA_027924585.1. Taxonomy (NCBI): domain Eukaryota; kingdom Viridiplantae; phylum Streptophyta; class Pinopsida; order Pinales; family Pinaceae; genus Larix; species Larix kaempferi. The sequence goes on from BSBM01000519.1 coordinate 4,672,814, forward strand.
ATGTACCACGTACTGACACGTCAGGTGCTTGGGGGCAAGTACTCACGCTGGATCGTGATACTGTAAGAAATTGATCTTCTTTTCGAGAAAGCCAAGTCTAAGAAGTCTTTGGTGTTTTCCGAGCTGATTTGCAACCTTCCCCATCCTGATGCAGAAGTTGAGCACAATGAATCCTTTCCAGATGAATCATTGTTTCTCATCTGTACGACTGACCCATGGTATGGAGATATCTTATTGTATCTTCAAACCCAATGCTTCAATCCTCAACTCTCTCGTGACGACCGTCGTAAGATACGTCACCATGCAAAGTATTATTTAATCATCAATGATACTTTGTATCACCGTGGCATTGATGTATCTAGGGTTTTCACCCTAGCTTGTGCAAATGAGCACCTACTAAGGAGAAGGGACTCCTTAGTAGTAGTTCAGAAAAATGGTGAAATATAACAGTACAGTAAAATAAAATTAAACTAACATGAGCATTGACGTAAATGACAGAACATGAAAAATATGGTGAAGATCTCTCTTTTTGTATTAAAGATTACCTCAGATGTAGAGGTTGGTGGAGCCTTTGCAGCAGTCCAAGAGGGTTGCTTCCAAGCTCCAGTGTTGTTCCTTCTCCTTCTTCCAAAGATATTTTGGAAATGGGGCCAAAAGAGTTTTCAAGAATTAGCTCCAAATGGAGAGCTAGGGTTTCAAGGGAATTTTCAGCGGCGTAAGGATAGGGATGATTGTGGATGTAAAATGGGGAGCCTCCATCACCTATTTATAGGTTTTTAGTGGTGTAGTGTTGACCCATGGTTTTGGGCACCATATGGTTTAGGTCAGCTATATAGAGTTTTTGCTTCCTTTTTTCCCTCTTTTTCCTCTTTTTTGTATTTTTTATTCCCTTTTTAGAGGGTTTTTGCTATTTTTGGAGGAATTTAACTTATTTTGGGGGAAAAGGGGGGGTTTTGGCCTTTTGGAGGCTTTTTTAATGGTTTTTTGGCCTTTTGGAGGCTTTTTAATGGTTTTTTGGCCTGTTGGAGGCTTTTTAATGGGTTTTTGGGGTTCTAGAGGCAAATATGGTAGGAAATATGGACAAATGAGTCATGTAATGGGGTAGATGAGGTAGTGAACACTTTTTGGGTGTTAATAGATTGCCCCCTGATGTGTGAGGGCAGGAGCTCATCGTATGGCCGATAGACATCATAAGTCTTTTATGGTTTTCCTAGGGTGTGGAGAGGAGAAGAAACGAACTAGAGCCCGAAACAACGGTCCCGAACAAACTGCAAAAATTGAAAGTACATGACCTCAATAATGAATGAGGAATAATCTAAACATATGGATGAGGCGGGCATTCCCATGCTCGTATAAAGATATAGAACAATAACAAGGGGGTCCAAAAAAATGGGGACCTAAAATATACATGGCCTCAAATGAGGAAGAATCTCAATATATGGACGAGGCGAGCATTCCCATGCTCATATCAAGATACATAAAAAAATAACAATGAGGCCCAAAAATGGGGGCCTGAAGGATACATGGAGACCCACTGTGTACATCATAAGGGTCCAGAGGAGACACAAATCTGGGACATACTGTTGGGCTAACCATGTCTGAGCTGAAGAACTAATACACTGGAATAACAATAGTGCTACTGAGTGTGGTACCAGAGGAACTGATGAGTTGCTAGATCAGAGTGATGGGGAGTCATACCCTCCATGGTACACTGAACTGGAACTAAACTAGGTACTCAAGGAAACATATAATTGGATGGATTCCAAATACAATCGCCAACGCAACCCGGACATCCACGGGAACATATAACTGGGCGTTCCAAAGTGACTCACCAATGTGCTAGAGTCGGGGGAAATCCGGGGTCTTCGACCAATAACTGAAGGGATATATACCCTGCACGATTCTCAACGATGTGATCAAGGTGTTGAAGTTGAGCATGTGAGAAACAACCACCTAGAGAGGCACTGATGACTCCTCTCAAAATGGTCCATAGGCACTCACCACAGATGATGATGAGTCCAAGGTCCAGGGACCTCTGGGTCTATCCTCTGGAATAGATGGGTTGGCATCGACAGAGGGAGACCGACAACTAGCAAGGCAAAGATGTTTCCTTGATAGGAGCACAAGGTGGAGAACCAGAGTGTGAGAGTATTGATGGTAGGACTGACATACTATGGGGGTAGAGAATAACTGGGCAAGTAGAGTGGGTGGACTCAAACTTCCTTTGTTCAGAGTATGATGGCAAGGATGATCAGGCAGCATATGAAATGGACTGGTGGGAAAGGGATCATAGCTGTAATGGACCAAGGATGGTGACTGGGATGAGTGATACTCAAGTTGGTGTAAGATGGCAGGAGACTACAGAATACTCTGAACAAAGGTGACCTTACTAGGGGTGCTGCCGAGATGATCGATCATGGTGCTGAGAGGCACTGGGGGTACTTCTTCATGGGTTAAGGAACTAGAAGAAGGGTGTTCAAAATGGTACTGTCGTGTGGATTTATACGAGCCCAGGACAGTTCATGCTCGTGATTGCTTTCAATTTTAAGGAGTCTGAAAGCGATAAGAAGACTCTGAAATAATGGAATGGTATTGCTGTGTGGATTTGGACGAGCCCAGGACAGTTCAAGCTCGTGGTTGCTTTCAATTTTAGAGAGTCTGAAAGTGATAAGAAGACTCCAGGGGATTGCTTTTTCGTGTGTTAGTCTCCAAGGCCCGAAGAAGCATAAAAGGATGCAATGAAAAACTCTTCTAGCTGGTGTGACTAGAGTATTCCTTTTTCGTAATTAGTCTACCAGGTCCAAAAAAGGGTTAAACTTATACCAGATAGACGCCCTTTTAGGTACTTTAACGAGCATGAAAGGAAGCAAGATTGCTCGGTCATCTTTTCATTGGTTTAGGAGTCAGAAAAGAGCTTAACAGAAACTCCCTAAGTGCCTTTTTCATAAAGGACTTATCCGGCCCGAAAAAGGGATAAAATTATACCGAACAAAAGGAATGGCTAGGCAAGGAGGAAGTGCTCAATCAAGGAATCATCGATGAGAACCAAGAACGAGGGTGGGGGGGAACACTGGTGGGCCTCCTTGAGGGATGATGAATGGTGTCAAACTAACGAAATAATTGCAGTATGAGTGGAGTGACTCGCTCATGTAAAAATGTGTAACAATCCGATGGAGGCCGATGTGGCACGCAAACCGAGGCAGCAAGATGTCGGGACACAATGTTGAAATTGTACCTGGTGAGAGCGAGAAATGATCTCAAGCATCATCACGTGCTCGGAAAACTGAATCCGGCGATATAAAAAGTGTCAGAAACGAAAAACAGTCGAGGTGGCACGCAAACCGAGGCGACAGGGGGCATTTGCAAAAAAATACCCAAAAAATATGGGGGTGAGAGCAAGAAATGATCTCAAGCATCATCACGGGCTCGAAAAAATGAATCCGATGATATAAAGTATATCAAAAATGGAGAACGGCCGAAGTGGCACGCAAATTGAAGCAACGAGGGGCATGAAAAACATGCCCGAAAGTTTTTCGTGAGAGCGAGAAATGATCTCAAGCATCATCACGGGCATGGAAATATGAATCCAACAATGCAAATGGTGCGAAAAACGAAGGTCAGAAGGACTCCGGAATTGTCAAAGGAAGTAACTAGGTTAAAAGATGGCTACAAATAAAGGTGAGCCCACCAAGCAAAGGATGCAGTGGTGGGGAGAAATGATGGCCCGCGGGGGCGAAATACTAGGTGTATCAAATCAAATCAAATATACAAGTGATATGTGACCTCAAAAATGGTTGAGATCACAAATGTGAAAAAGTGAGCAGGCTTAATGACCTGCCCCCATACTATCTGCATGGGGTTTATGATTGTGGATCACAAATGTGTTGGTTTGAACAATGGGGTCATTGAAATACTAAGATAGATGTGACGGGGAAGGTTCAAAATGATTGATCATGCCCCCTATCCCAGGGTCAAGGTAATTTATTATGCCCCCTAACTCATAGGCCTCAATGTGGTCCTCGATGATAGCGGGGTCAAGACCAGGCATTTCGGTATAGGACCAGGCAAAGACATCACAGAACTCTTGGAAACATTTTTTGTACTCTCCGATCTCATACTCACTGCAGGAGGCTCCTAAGGTAATGATTTCAAGAGCACCAAGTGAGTCAGAGATATCAACGTGGATGACGGGTGAGATGTTGGCCATGTTACCTTCCTCAAAAGCATCGGGAGCGGGAATGGGATCCTTAAACTGGTCGACTTTGGTGGGGAGGAAATCTTTGGACTCAACCGCAAATTGGGTGGTTGTGGTGGAGGAGTCCTCCGGGAGGAAATAGGAACGATGGTGCATATCCTCCCAGGGGTAATCCGAGGCAGTGAGAGCCTCTAGAATCTCCTCATCATTGTGGAAACTTTGAGTTGTCAAATCGGTTGACGAGGGAATGGTAGTATAAGAGATCATATAAATGGTATTAATCTCTCCGGATGAGGGGGATACTGGGGGGTGGATCTCCTCAATGGTGGGGGGCGCCGTCTCAAGGTCCAAATTATTCATCTCATAGAGAGCGACTTTGTAATCTAGGAGATCTGGGCAGTGATGTGAGTAATGGCCGTAAATACCGCATATTGCATAAGGGTGGTTGGTGCGCAGTGATTTATCACGAGGCTTAGGGGTTGGGTCAAGTTGAACAACCGAGATGCTGGGGTCGTCATCAAGCATTTGCATGTGTTTCTGTAATGCGGGTAATTGTGGACATTGATGAGTAGCATGGCCTAACTCATCACACAACGAGCATTTGGGAGGGGCACTAAACACTGGGGTATTCTTAATTGGTTTAGGCGGGGGTAAAGCAGTGTATGGTTGTGGGCCTCTACCCCTAGCGTGCTTGATAACAGGGGATGGATTAGTGGATGATGAAGGGGTAGCGACACCGGGAAGTGGTTGAATTGTAGTGGTGATGGGTTGCACCGTTTGTAGGATGACATTTGGTGTTGGAGGGGTAACAGGAGGCGTAATGTACCATACGGATAATCCTAAGCTTAAATCAGGGAGGCTGAGGGTAGCCATAACCGGGGAGCTTACTACTCCCAAAGGAGGGATTAGAAAGGGGATTGTATGGATGGGTGTAACACCAACATGACTAGGTACCAATGGTGATTGAGGAAGCAAGGGCGATTGATGGTTGGGTGTTGGTGTATTGTGGGAAAGGGTACATAAGTCAGATAATTCAGTCACGGGTGACGAGGGTGTAATGGCATGGAATGTTGAATTCATCGGCGTATCTGAGTAGACTCCGGGTCCCGCTGAGGAAACCAATGAGGTAGAGGCACCACAAACAGGTTGTTCAACCATGGGAAGAACATTTTCGGGTGCAGCGAGGGCATTGGGATCGTAATAGGTGAGTTGATCAACCTTGACCACGCGTTCGTCATGGGGGAACATCATGGTATGAAAAACGGATGAGGCAACCACCCGCATGGCGTACATGTAACTGCGACCAAATAAAAGGTTATAATCAAGAAGGGTGTTGATGACCTCTATGTCAATGAGCACTGTTTTACCATCCAACTGGACGGGGACATTAGCTAAGAAACCTTGGGGTTGAGCCGAACAGCCGTCATAGGCTCGCAACGCAGTGGTGGACTGCTGGAGTGTAGGGGATCCCAACTTCTGCCAAACGAATGTGGACATAACGCATGTAGAGGCACCTTCATCGATAATGCACTGATGGATGACATGATTCCGAACGGATACAAAAACTTGGAACGCGAATGTGGAAAGAAGGCATGGTTCGGATTGGTCCAAATCAAAGGCCATCATTCGTGAATCATTTGGGTCAATAGCACCAATGGCTGAGAGCAAATTCTTGCGCTGCGTAGGACAGTTTTTTAAGACCTCTAACGCAGACATGGCTACGAGGGACTAGGCTAGGTCATCTACAATGTTGTAATTAGACGCAGCGTGGGCATTGGGGTTATTGTTGATGCGGTGAAGTGGGAAGCGAGGTGCTTTGGAGGTGCCATCAAGTGGAGCCGGAGGTATGCGTAACGACTGATCAGTGGGATGAGCATTAGTGTTTTTGTCAGCGGGAGGGGCTTCAGGGGTGGAGCCATATTGGTTCCGACAGGTTTAAAGGTTGACATCGGCAGATGACATCATTAACAAGTGATGGGTACCTGATTCTAACATGGGTTGATCAGGAGCGGCATAAGTGATTTGCTGTTGTGGTGGCACGTTTCCTTGAGGGGGAGCCAACAGTTGAGTGTTCACTACGCCTTGGATTGGTAAAGGGTTTTGTAGCACTAAGGGTTGATGCTAAGGTGGTGGGGGGTTGGGCGGTGCCTGAGGAGTCGCATGCCCTTGGCGGTGGGCATCATCAGTCCAGAGTTACCGAGCTTGCTCCAAATGTGGGAAAGCGTGTGTGTAGTGGCCATAGACCCCGCAAATAGAACAAGGATGGTTTGTTCGCAAATTAGGATTTTTGGCTTGTTTGGGCAGCCGATCAGGGTTCTAGTTGGCTGGTGCCACGTTATTGTTGTTTGGGTGATTGGGAGGCTGACCGCCTTGGTCTGGAAGGGGGTTGTTCCCACGGTTATGGCCTTTGTCGTGGTTTTGCTGGCCCTATTGGCGCTGGTTATTTTGGTTCTGCTGCGGATTCTGTTGCGCATACACTTTCCCTTGGGAAGCAGGTGGGTTCTGGGGTTGTGCAGGTGCGGGAGCAGGCTACGGTGGATAATAAGTAGGTGGAGGCGGCACAAGTGCTGAACCTTGTGGGGGTTGTTGATATGTTTGCGGAACGGGTTGCGGGTTTGCCACAGGGGCTGCCTGTGGCGGGTAATAATCAGGTTGGGCTTGAGAGGATACAGGAGCCGGTGCAGCCTATGGGTGGTAATATGGCTGAGGTGCGATCAGGGGGGTGTAAGCGGGGGATGCATGACCAAAGCATTGAGGTGGACATGAGGGTCTATGGGAATGGTGATGATGTGCCATGGGAGCATACAAATTGGTTGCTCCGGACTGGGATGTAGCCCATGAAAGATCAGGTCCAAGGCTAGGACGTGCTATGGAAAAGGGCTGGTTATGTGAGGCTATACGGCCAATGATGCCATCTGCGGCATGGGATGCCCCCTGCGCATCGTGTCAGGAGGAATCACCGCGGGGGGCATCAGGTATGATGGAATAGAGATAACCAGACTGGGCGTAAATAAGGTCAAATTGCTGGGCTTTGAGGATGGCCTCTTCTTCGGACTGGGGTTGCTCGGATGCCACATCCTTGGAAATGACAGGAAGGAGAGATTTTAGAAACCAATCTAAGAAGATACGGTCATCTAACTTGATGTGGTCAATGATGTGGGTAGCCGTGTTCTGTCTGCAAGATAGTAGGATCTCAACTCCCGCGTCATAGCAGACAGGTAATTGAAAGAACTGCAGGAAATTCGAGGCAAGGGAAGTAAAGGTGGCATGGGTCCCATGGGGCTGCTTGATGTAGTTGGACGAACACCATAGATGGAAAGACATAATATGGTTCTGGGGGTCTTCACCTGCCTTGCCCTCAAACTTAGGGATGTCGGAGGGGAGCTTGGTGGGCATGTGAGGCCACGCAGGGTCGTGTCTGATGGGATCGTTAGTCATTCTGGCCAAGTCAGGAAGGTTGAGACTAGCCATGAATGGAAAACTAGTAGAAGGATGTGACATACTAGTGGTTGTGACCACATTGGGGCCAATGCCCCCAAGTGGAGGGACTGGGTTTGGTTTGGGGACGTAGCCCCCAGGTGGAGGAACGAAGATGGTATAGGATGATCCTACACCGCTAAGGGTAGTGTGAGTCACTGGTGGAGTTGGGATGGGTATGCTAGCTACTGGAATGAGTATAGTGATCGGAATGGTGGGTGTGGGCCCTATCGAGGCCATACCCAAAGTAGGTGTGGTAGCTGGTGTGGTGGTGGATGCTCCACCAATGGTCCCTACAAAGAAAGGGTTGGAAGTCATGCCAGCCATGGGGCTGGTTGGTGCAGTGTAAGTGGGGTTCTTGGACTCTGCCTCAGAATCAGAGGTGAAATAAGGTGCGTCAATGCCGGGGGATGGAGCTCTGCGTCTAAGACGAGTGGAGTCGAGTGATGAAGCTCTCGGTCTATGACGGGTGATGTCAAGTGAACTGTGCTGCAGGGGCTCGCCTCGGAGGCACCGAGAATGTCTCGGGGACTCAATGGTGACAGATGGTGTCAAGTATCTGGGGGTTGTGTTGAGTGAAAAACAGCTCAAAAACGCTAATGCAATCGAGTGTGCAGAAGGAGAGCGCAAAAAATATGGCACTCAGGCCAACAACCAACTCAAAACACTTACTGTAACAGTTGTGCTACAATAAGCGGAGTATCAACAGAAATGGTCAGAATACCAACAAGCAGCAGGTTTCCTAAAAAATAAAAATAGTGGACTCGCTAGACCAAAGGTAGGTAAGGGAGCATGCAAACACCTAGCTAAATAGTATTCTGACTCAACCAGACATATCCTCTGCAAGGTGATGAAATCCAAGTCAGACAATATGGATAGTATAGCCAAGTGGCTAAATATGTCCCCCTACCGGGAGGGACATTGGGTAGTCAATCCTAGAAGAAAGGAAACTAAGATACCTCGTTCATGACACGTCCAGAAAAGGTGAATCTACAGTTTGGTTCTATCGCCGTTGTACCCCCATACGGGTGGTACATTGAGAACTACGAAAGGTATCCTTCGGTTATTGAATGGAGTGTGGTATTCCACTCAGGCCTCCGGAACCAGTCTGGCTACCTCAACCCTCCTAGGGGAGATGCCCTCTGATAAACTGGTTGTGACCGTGCCAAAAAGTATTAGGGGATTTTGGTTCCCTAATAGACAATAACTATGTCTCAAGTGTAAGCAACCGAGGGGTGTTATTTGGATGCCTATCCCCCCGATCCTACCTAACTACAAGATTCTTATGTGTTCCCCAAGTGGGGTTAGAATTTTGGTTGTGTTTAGTAGTATTTTAGGGCTCACTTGAATTAGGTGATAGAGTGTGTGCATGTGAGATGATGAACCCAAGTAAAAGTGCCACGGGGTGGGCAACTTTCTAACTAAAAATAACAATGCAGAAATTAAACTTTGAAATGGTAAATTTTCTCTTTTCAATTAAAATGCTGAAATTTAAAAAATTCTGTAAATGGAACAGAAATAATACTGCAGAAAAAGGTTGTAGGGAAGTATGGTTGCAGATAGGACAGGTGGCTATGCAGGTGCAGAAAATAGTGTAGCAAAGTACAAGGTTCAAACAGGGAAAACGTATAGAAAACAAATCGCGGGTCTGTGGCGAAACTGCACGGTCAGACTGCGGGAAACAAGTCGACAGTCATGGGAAGATCGCGGGAAAATGGCTGAAAGCCGCAGGCAGACCACGGGAAAAAGGCCAAAATTCACAGGCGGATTTCAGGAAAATGGCTGAAATCCGCAGGCGGACTGCGGGAAGAAGGCTGAAAGTCGCAGGTGGATAACAGGAAAATGGTTGAAAGCCGCAAGCGAACCGCAAGAAAAAGGCCGAAAGTCGCAGGCAGATAGCAGGAAAATGGCTGAAAGCCGCAGGAGGACCGCGAGAAAAAGGTTGAAAGTCGCAGGCGGATAGCAAGAAAATGGCTGAAAGCCGTAGGAGGACCGCGGGAAAAAGGCCGAAAGTCGCAGGCGAATAGCAGGAAAATGGCTGAAAGCCGCATGCGGACCGCGGGAAAAAGGCTGAATGTCACAGGCGGATAGCAGGAAAATGGCTGAAAGCCGCAGGCAGACCGCGGGAAAGAGGCCGAAAGTCGCAGGCAGATAGCAGGAAAATGGCTGAAAGCCGCAGGCGAACCACGCGAAACTGGTAAGCAGCCGCGGTCGGATCGCAAAAAACAGGCTGAGAGCCACGGTCAAATCGCAGGTAACAGACTGAAAACCGCTGGTAGATCGCGGGAAACAGTCTGAGATCCGTGGTCAGATCGCAGGTAACAGTCTGAAAGCCGTGGTTAGATCGCAAATGTGGGGGAAAAAATACGCAGTTTACGGTAGCAAACCCAACTGCCGAAAGGGATAGCCGAAAGGAAAAAAAAAAAAATATTGCAGAAAACTAAAAACGTCTAAAAACTATAACTAGAAATTCAAAGGAACACTAGGGGAGTCGCCAAAACTGTAGCTAGGGTTTTCACCCTAGCTTGTGCAAATGAGCACCTACTAAGGAGAAGGGACTCCTTAGTAGCAGTTCAGAAAAATGGTGAAATATGACAGTACAGTAAAATAAAATTAAACTAACATGAGCATTAACATAAATGACAAAACATGAAAAATATGGTGAAGATATCTCTTTTTGTACTAAATATTACCTCAGATGTAGACGTTGGTGGAGCCTTTGCAGCAGTCCAAGAGGGTTGCTTCCAAGCTCCAGTGTTATTCATTCTCCTTCTTCCAAAGATGTTTTGGAAATGGGGCCAAAAGGGTTCTCAAGAATTAGCTCCAAATGGAGAGCTAGGGTTTCAAGGGAATTTTCAACAGCGTAAGGATAGGAATGATTGTGGATGTAAAATGGGGAGCCTCCATCACCTATTTATAGGTTTTTAGTGGTGGAGTGTTGACCCATGGTTTTGGGCACCATATGGTTTAGGTGAGTTGTATAGGGTTTTTGCTTCCTGTTTTCCCTTTTTTTCCTCTTTTTTGTATTTTTTATTCCCTTTTTAGAGGGTTTTTGTTATTTTTGGAGGAATTTAACTTATTTTGGGAGGAAAAGGGGGTTTTGGGCCTTTTGGAGAGTTTTTTAATGGTTTTTTGGCCTCTTGGAGGCTTTTTAATGGTTTTTTGGCCTTTTGGAGACTTTTTAATGGTTTTTTTGGCCTTTTGGAGGCTTTTTAATGGGTTTTTGGGGTTCTGGAGGCAAATATGGTAGAAAATATGGACAAATGAGTCATGTAATGGGGTAGATGAGGTAGTGAACACTTTTTGGGTGTTGACAATTGATTCAATTTTTCGACATTGTCTCACTCACGATGAGGCTGAACGCGTTCTGAATGACTGTCATGCTGGGGCATGTGGCGGTCATCTCTCTGGGATGGCTACAGCCCAGAAGATTTTGTGCACGGGATTACTTTACAAAGTGGGCTGAAGCTATGCCTACATACCAGAACGACAGCAAAACCGCCGCACTCTTCATGTTCAATCATGTAATAGCGCGGTTCGAAGTTCCTCAGGCAATTGTTTCCAATCATGGTTCTCATTTTCAAAACCATATGGTTGATGAATTGAGCGACAGGTTTGGTTTTCATCATGAAAATTCAACACCCTACTACCCGCAATCCAATGGACAAGTTGAGGCCATTAACAAGGTCTTGAAAACTATGGTCCAAAGGATGGTAGGGACACATAAGTCCAATTGGCACAACATTCTCTTCTCGGCGTTATGGGCCTACCGAACTTCCGTCAAAACCGCCACAGGCTTCACTCCCTTCCAATTGGTATATGGATTGTAGGTTGTCCTACCTATAGAGTGCGAAATTTTGTCTCTACAACTCGCTGTCAAACTTCTTCCTAACACTACTGCTGAGAAAGAACGTCTCTTGCACTTAGCAAAACTTGAGGAGTCCCACCGAGATGTCGCTCTTGCTAATGAAGCACACAAGAAACACATCAAAGCCTAATATGATATGTCAGTTGAACCTCATATTTTTAACGAGGGTGACCTGGTCCTCACCTATGACCAGAAGCACGACAAACTAGGAGCAGGAAAGTTCGAATCCATGTGGCATGGACCTTACATAGTCAAACGTGTTTTGGAGAAGGGAGCTTACGAGCTTGAAGACTATGACAGAATCTCTTTGGGTGAACCCCGCAATGGGCTTTACCTGAAGAGGTACTATGCCTAAATTCATCACGCTTAGACTTTCTTGTATATACTGTACATGGCGTGTTTTTGTGTGTGCTGTGGCGCTTTTTTTTTAGTGTCTTTAGATCTTGTTTCCGCTTCTTATACCATGTTCTATCTACGTGTGCAGATGGCAACATGCTATGGATTCGCGGACGGCACCAGCCAGCATACCCATAACCTTGCTTCGACAGCTTGGGTACTATATTCCCCAACAGGTGAGCTCATTAGCTCATGAGGAAGTTGCCTAGGGTTTGCGACCAACAATGCCGCAGAGTATCAGGCAATAATCGGAACCATAACTAATGCCATTTCCTTGGGTATGAACCACATTGTCATCCACATGGATTCTCAATTAGTGGTTTCCCCTCTGAACCGGGTTTATGTCATCTGTGATCCCACCTTACTCTGTCTCTTCAGACGAGTACGTCTCCTGGAAAGGTCATTTGAATCCATTCAATACCTGCACATTCCATAAGAGTTAAACACAGTTGTTGACTCGATGGCCAACTTCATTTTGGATTGGTACATCACACACACATAATATTCATAATATGTAAAAGCATTCACAACATGTCAATAATGTAATGTATAAAAGCAAACATGTAAACAAGATCACATCACTCATCATTTTAAAAACATATAATGTATAAATCGCTAATAATGTCTGTATATATATATATAGCTCAAAAAGTAGTTCCGGTACAAAATATGAAGCACGATGGCTTTCAGTGTGTCTCTACAAAAATATGAAGCATCGTAGCTTTCAGTAGTACAAAATCTGAGGCCTCTAAGCTCTCAGTACAAGTATAAAAGTGTCATCAGGTTAGATTCTTGACCCGTACACCACCCCTAGCTCGAACAGCTCGCTGTCGCTGGGTGAGGAAACAGTCTACGGTCTGAGCCTGTTAGGAACCTATGTCAACCCTTCTCTTTACTATGTTAGTATATTGTTGTTGGACGCATATGCTTTGTAAGTCGTCCTGTAGTATTTGTTGATCCGTAGTTTATATTAGCCCATAGTATTGACCCATAGTATTGGACGCATATGCTTTGTAAGTCGTCATGTAGTATTATATGTCCCATGGTTTTGACTCATAGTATTGGGCATAGACTTAGTATATAAGTGTGTGTTGAGGTCATTGAAGGGACCGTGAAGTTAATTGTATTGAGCTTGCTCAAAGGAGGTTGCCCCCTCGAAGTGGCCCGTGATCAATATAAAAGTGATTCTGAGTTCTGTCATTTCTGCTATTTCGCATATTCTTATTAATTAATTGTTGCAAGTGCATCACATCTGGTATCAGAGCACTTTCTTGGGCTCGCTGGGTGAAATTTCTACCAAAAAAATTTTCGCATCTGTTGCAAGTTCGGATTTGGGAATAATCCCTATCCGCTTAACTGTGGGAAGTACTTGGGCATAAGCCCTAAAACTCATTGTGAGGAGTACCACAGGAACCCCGAAGTAGCTGTCCCATTGAGAGGACCTGCCAGCGAAAAGGGCAACGACCCCTACCTGATTGACTAGTTCCCACCCGTGAGGTAAACCAAGAGTTGTCGTTTGTGGCAAAGCGGTTATCAGTTTTACCTGAGCCATTGAGTGAGGAGTACTACCCCAATACGCAAGCCGTCAGACAGCATTGGTGGCCGAGTGAAACCCCTGAACTGTTAGGAAGCCGCACATACCTAGGGTCCATATCTATTTTCAGTTGAACTGTTGCCGATCACTTCCGCTCCAAATCCAGCCGTTTCAAATCTATTCTGAAAGTCATTCCAGATCCAATTGCCGTTTCAGATCCAGCCATTTTTTATCCCTTCCGCGCCGTTGCAGATCCATCTGTTGCGGATCCCTTCCGCGCCGCTGTTGCCGATCCATTTCTAAAAAAAATCAGTTTTTTCTCCATATCTCCCTTGTTTTCACTCTGTTTTCCTTGAAATTTTTGGGGAACCCCTGTCATTCCATTCTGCATCTTTCATTCCTAAGGACCCTATCCCCAATTCCCCTTCCCAAAGCCCGAAATACCACATTTGTCTATTTTTAGGGTTTGCCATAACTTCCTCATATTTCACCCAATCACCTTCAAATTTTACCACAGAGTTCCTTTCTGAATTCTGCTTCTTTGTCCCTCTCTGCCAAATTTTCTCATTCTATCACCCCGCTTCTGAAATCCCCCTTTTTGCTTTCTTGTCCTTTCGACAGTGTCCAAAATCTAGTCAAACCCCAATCACCCATCAGATTGTTTCCCCAATCCAAATTTCCCTTTACTAAATCAGCTTCTGTTTGTGTTTTTCTACCCATTCCACCAAAAGAAAAAAAAAACTGGATATGGTTGTCACCCGTGCAGGAGCACACACCATGGAGGAAGCACTTGCAGCCATCCAAACCAAACTCCAAGATCTGGATGAAAAATTTCTCAGCCTCCATCTTCAGCATTCAGCCATGAACAATACCAGATAGCCAGAATCTTTTGCAGCCACCGAGTTCTCTTCTTCTAGCAATTTTCATGGGCCGAAGCTTGATTTTCCTCACTTCAATGGTACTGATTCGACTGGATGGATATATCGAGCAGAACAATATTTCAGTCTGCATAATACTTCTGATGCCCAGAAAGTTCCACTTGCATCCTTTCATTTGGAACAGGAAGCCCTTCAATGGTACCGTTGGTACATCAAAGCTCATTCCAAGCCAAACTGGATAGATTTTTGCCAACTCATTTTGCCACGATTTGGTCCTAGTGCTTTTGATGATTTCATAGGAGCACTCACTAAACTTCACCAAATTAGCACAGTGAAAGAGTATCAGACATAATTTGAGAAATTGGCCAATCACACAGAAGGATTGTCTGATGAATTCTACAGGAGTTGTTTTATCAGTGGTCTCAAGGATGAAATCTGCTCAGACGTCAAAATGTTCTTTCCCAACACAATGATGGAAGTCCTAGGGTTGGCTAAGCTGGCCGAGGAAAAGATCGCAGCTCAACAACGCTCCAAACCCACCTTTGTTCCCTTCAGAAATATGGGTTCCCAACAACCTCCCATCACGCCTTCTCCTCAACCAACTCCTATCAAGCATTTGTCTGAAATAGAAATGCAGGCACGCCGAGAAAAAGGGCTTTGCTATAATTGTGATGAGAAATTCACTCAGGGACATAGATGTGTTCAACAAAATCTCTATCTCTTGGATGTGGATTCTCTGCCTGCCTTAGAACTTAGTGAAGAAGCTACATATACAGTAGATGATCAAGTTGACATTCAACACCCTCCTGTTGACACCCCATCTTAGGACGACCCACCCGAGATCTCTCTCCATCCTATAACCGGCGTCACCACCCCACAAACAATACGGGTCAGGGGATACTTCAAGAATCTCCCTCTTACCATACTCATTGATTCTGGTAGCACTCATAACTTCATTGACCCTCGAATTGCCAAACAGGCTAATTATTTTGTCCATCCTTGCTCAAACTTTGAATTCATGGTTGCCAATGGGGGCACCTTACCTTGCAAGGGGAAGTGTCACAATGTGCGTATCTCTATGGAAGATTATAAACTACGCTCTGACATGTTTGCCTTGTCCTTAGGCAGATGTGATGTGGTTTTGGGCGTTCAATGGTTACGCACACTTTGGATGCAGTTTAAAGTTAATGGGGCACAACACAAATTTATGGGCTTACAACCAGGGTCTCTCTACATCATCAGTTCACATTTCCTGGAAAAAATCCTTAAGAATAATTCACATGGTGTCATCGCTCAGCTCAATTCCATTCAAATTCACCCATCAACAGTCTCCATTACTTCCTTGGATAGATATACAGGTATCTTTGCAGAACCAATGCGCTTGCTGCCTTCAAGAGACCTTTCCGATAAGAATTTAGCCACATCTACCTCTCAGCAGGAAATGATGGATATTTTGCATGCAGTACAGAAGTGGCAGCCATACCGATTAGGGAATTATTTCTGCATCAAGACTGATCTCCAGAGTCTGGAAAATTTTCTGGAACAATGGGTCTCCTCCCCAACACACCTGAAATGGGTTATCCAACTCATGGGTTATCCCTATGTGATCACTTACAAGAAGGGTAAGGACAATATGGTGGAAGATGCTCCTTCTCGCATAATTGATGACCCGGTTTCTCTTACAGCTCTTTCTCTGCTTGTTCCCAATTGGTTGCAATATGTTCAACAGGGCTCTCTCTTCTATGAACTCCATGCTTCTTCATCAACAGGGCACTCTGGGTTCTGCAAAATTTATGACCGGGAACAATGTAACTTCTTTTGGCAGGGACTAAAAATGACAATTCAACAAATGGTGGCTGACAATGATACTTTCCAAGTCAACAAGGGTGAAACAACACTCCTTTCGGAATTGCTCAAACCCTTTCCCATCCCTACACAGCTTTGGCCAACTATTTCTATGGATTTCCTAGCAGCGCTCTGGTGGTACAATACCACATCTCAAAGGAGACCATATGAAGCAGTCTATGGAAAAACACCGCCAGTTCTTCTTCCATACACCCTTAGCAGCTCCCCAGTTCAGGAAATTGACTTGGTTCTTCGCAACCGCGATCAGATTCTTCTCATTCTGCAGGACAATCTTCACATGGCCAGAATTCGCCTGAAACAACAATCCAATCAGCACCGTTCTGAGCGCATTTTCCACATAGCTGACAGGGTTCTTCTTCATCTATAGCCTTCGAAGCAATCCTCCTTGACACTCTAAAGGCATCAGTGGCCCGCAATGCAACCCAAGGATGCTACTGGGGAACCACTCCTTCAGATTCTGCAGCAATTTCTCCAACCAAAGCTTTGAGGACAAAGCTTTTTCTAAGGGAGAGGGGATGTTAGGAACCTATGTCAACCCTTCTCTTTACTATGTTAGTATATTGTTGTTGGACGCATATGCTTTGTAAGTCGTCCCGTAGTATTTGTTGATCCGTAGTTTATATTAGCCCATAGTATTGACCCATAGTATTGGACGCATATGCTTTGTAAGTCGTCCTATAGTATTATATGTCCCATGGTTTTGACTCATAGTATTGGGCATAGACTTAGTATATAAGTGTGTGTTGAGGTCATTGAAGGGACCGTGAAGTTAATTGTATTGAGCTTGCTCAAAGGAGGTTGCCCCCTCGAAGTGGCCCATGATCAATATAAAAGTGATTCTGATTTCTGTCATTTCAGCTATTTCGCATATTCTTATTAATTAATTGTTGCAGGTGCATCACAAAGCCACCTTGTGGAGTAAGGCATTGAAGCGCATAGATGCTCCAGCAACCCCAAACCTATGCATAGGTCTCGGCAAGTCGTCAATAGCTGGCTCCAGTACCTCTACGGTCAGCTGGAATAGGTTCCTGTACACCTCCTCCATCTCCTCGATGGTAGCATGAGCACCTGTAGGAATGACTGCCTCCCCGCCTCTGTCTCTCCTCGCCAGAAGGGAGAGACCCACCAGTCGTATGGGGCCCACATCTGCACACACATATTACGTACCTGTTAGCACTGCATCAAAAAAATGATATAATATACAAAACTAAAAATACAAGGGTAGTTTTTTTCTCACCTATGTCACCCCATGCTGCACCCTCCGGCAGCATCAAGTCAGGATCGTCTCGGAAGTCCATGTCGCTATATGGAAAGTCCTCGACCATGAGTAACTGGCCTTCTAGCCAGCTGAAGAACTCGGGACAAAAACTAATGATGGGCTCGCCACCATGACGGGTCATGACCTCATCCCATCTAAGCATATGGGGATCCCTGGGCTCCCTTTCATCAAGTAGCAACTGCGAACGTAGAAGAGGGATCCGTTCCAAGAGGAATGATACCACGATCGACCCATAACCAAACTGCTTGAGATCTCCCCGCCGACACTTGGTCAGCTGAGCTCGGAGGTTTGCGAGGAGACCCTCACACCAGTTGAAAACCATGGGGGACATGCAGTCCCCCGCATAAAGCATCTGGGTCCGAGTAGCCGTGTGTGGGGCTTGGCTACCCACCGCTCTAGTAATAGTAAGCAATATGGTACGCAGTGGGTGGCTCACCACATCCCTGATGAGTATCTTCCCACTGGAAGGTCGAGAGGTAGCGATACAGTGCTACACTATCATGTCATCAACTGTACGATCATTGGCCCGTGTTCCAGTAAGATGTACAGTGTCCCCTCTTCGGGACAAACTGGTAAGAAAGTAGATATCCTCAATTTCTATCGTGAGGATATGCTCACCAATCAGAAAGTATTGTTGGGCTGCATCCGGACTCTGGAGCATGTGTGTCAGTAGTGGGATTTGGGATCTCATCCCCTGGATCTCAAAGAACTTCAGTAACCCACAGTTTCTCAAAGCATCCATGCATTATGGATCGTTCACAGATGGTTCATCTTTTAGCTCATGTTCTCTCTCTCGCCACTCCAATACCATATTGGCTAGCTGGTAACCTCCCAAGAAGGACATTTAAACACTGTTAGGTCCTGCTTCAACCTTCACAAGTCCATTTTTTGGATTCTTTTTTATGTTTGGAATTTGAAACTCCGTCGTCGCACTGTACATTTGCGTACAGTGTGATGCCATCACACCTCGCCCATTCGAGGCTTGCGATGACCTAGTCTCGTCGCAGGTCCCGAAAGGGCCAACTACGATGAGCCGAGAGCGCAATAGCCCTCCATAAACTCATCAAAAAACCCAAAAAATGAACCTAAAAATAAAATCTAATCCACTGGAAAGTTGTTGGATGAAGTTTAGGCCTACCTAATCCGGATGGTTGGTGAAATGGCGGATCATAGCTCCCAGAATCGGCAAAGGAAGTTTTGGCTCCAAATTGGTACTTCTCCTCCCAAATTGGCAATTGAAACAATGAAATCTATTTTGGCCATTTATTCTATTTATAAATAGAATGGAATATTCCTTTTCAAATATTTTGATGCTCTTGGGCCATTTATCATAGTTTTTGACCATTTTTGTCATATTTGAGGCTATTTGACACATTCTCTAGTGTGCAGGAGTTGTAAGTGGTCTTTTGTGTCGTTTCTCATATCATAACGGTCATCACAGGTATGAACACTCCCTTGAATGTTTTGTCATTATTTTTGCAACGGTTAGTCTGTAATTATTGCGTGATGATGAGTTTACTCTTCGTTTGTTCTCGTACTCACGAAACTATGAGAAGAAGTACCGAGCTATGATTTATCACTTTTCTGGGCTCGTTAAACTTCCACGGAAAAGGACAACCCCGGGGTCTACCGTTAAGCTCTTTTCAGGCTCTCGAAAAACAAAAATATTTCCAAGCGAACTTGTCGCGTTCACGCTTGTTAAAGTATTTGAATGGTCGTCTTCCTCGTGATAGTTTACCCCTTTTTTGGACCAGGAGGCACTAATTACGCAAAAGGAATACTCCAGCCAATCCTAACTGGAAGAATCCTCTCCCGCGTTGTTTTACCCTTTTTCGGGCGATGAGACTAACTTTACGAAAAAGGACCATTGGAGTCTTCTTTAGTTCTTTTCAGACTCTCTAAACATGAAATGACGACCGAGTTTACCTTTTATGGACTCCTTAAATTTTCACATTGAAGGGCCCGTCATGGGATGAACCCCTCCTATCCCAGGTTCATAAAACATTTGGGATTGGACTCATCTATGAGATGAGCTATACTGAGCATCTGGTTACCCTCATCAAGCTCGTAAAAAACATATGAGGCACTCATCATTCATGATGGGGGAAAAGGAAAGTGTTTGTGTTACATACCTTATTAGTGGCAGTATGTAATCGTTCTTAAACATGGCACTCATCTGCATTCGCATACAATACTTGGGTCATCTGTTTGTCTATGAGTCCCCACTTACTTTCTGAGTCCTGTTACTCCTTTGAGTCATTCAAAGAAAGCTCCCATCATCGATTGCATTAGAATTTTGCGTCGTACTCATTGTGTCAATACTGCCAAGTCATTCCATGCCCATGTTTAAGAACATGTCTATCATTTGTCATCTGTAGTCAAGTGTACTCATCATCATATCGGTTTACTCTGAGTCAGTCTTGCATGTTACTGTACCATCCAATCTACCCTGCACATCTTTGTCATGTTTCATGTCGATTGATGGGGGATTCATCATGGCCCTCCTTCGACGGATTCATCCTTGTCGACTTCAACACATCATCTGAGGATTGAATCTAGAAACCAGTCAAGTATCTTGGCCCTGCATGCCTCAATGGCAGGTTACCTTTCTTTCATCATGAGTTTACATCATTGACTCTTGATTGAAAGATTTCATCTCGCATTCGACTTCAACTCATCTATTCACGCTTGATGATATGTACTGTGATACCTTGGGAATCATTGACATCAATGGTGATATCCCTCGCACTTGTTAACATTTTACATCAATGGTTGGTAGTCAAGTGGTTTCTACCATGTTCGACGTCAAGACATTTGTAATCACATGGTTATATTCGTATCATTGCGGGTTCAGCTTGAATACCCTGTGAGTCATGTCTTACCCAGGTTGCGAAGGAGTTTGTATTTGAGTTATATTACATGGATCCACTCTTGTGTTGGTTGTGGCTATGTTATCATCTCATCATGGATATATGCTTGTGTCTAGTAGCCATGATTGTGTTTAGTCGGTCATTACTATCATCGATCTACAATGTATTGGTCGGAAGCCATGTTGTACTTCATATGAGATTGTCAGTTCAAATTCAGTTGTACTATAGCAGTGTCCTTCGTCCGTCGAGTCTATTGCCATTACTTCTATCAAAGCACTTCACATGTTTATCTTCAACAGCTTCATGCTTTGGGGGGCATTCTGTTACACCCAAAATCTACTCATCATAAGATTTAGTGTATACACCCCTGAAGACACCTGGACTAAGTAATCATCTTGGGAGGATTTGTACCCAATTGTGCTAGGTTTTGAAGGGTCGCCGCAGGTTGCACACTAGCAACATGCAACATCGCATCTTGCTCCATTGCAGGGTGCGACGAGGTCAATTAATGGGGAAAAATAGCTTATTCGATATCCTTCTCGAAACTTGCTCATTTAGGGGCTTATCCCTGACCTCTAGGGGAGCTGGTACTCGACTCCTAACTCTTTGGGAGGATCCCCTATCTCTCTCCTACCATCTCTCAACCTATCCTATCCATACCCTATCCACTTAGTCCTATATAAGTGAAGCTCACTCCCATCCCAAAGGGAGGAATACTATGGTATCTACATGCTGTTGAAATCACTCTTAGAACATCTCCACTCACCTATTGGAGAACTCATACTTCCTTGGAAGGATATGGCAATTTTCTTTGTCAGAGAAGGGCTACAGCGTTAAGCCTTGGTTGTGGTTCTATATCTTTATCATGTACTCCTCTATTTGCAGTAATACAAATGCTTTCCACCAATATTGTTCATGTGTGCAATGATATTGAGTAGTTTACCTGCTTCACTATTTACTTAGATCGCTTATTGTATAGATGTCTTTTACTGGTTTCTCTTGTTTCTTGTCTTGACAGGTCTTGCAACTTGGATCTGACGACCATGGGACGTGGATCAACATTCAGGAGAAAGTATTGTGTAGTAAAAAGGTAATACATCTAGCACTTGATCCTTAAGTAGATCTAGGAAATGCATTGGTAGTCTGTTCTATTTGTTCTAGACTCACTTTGAGCTAGGGAGATCTAGCTCGCGTCAGCTCAAGTGGATTGTCCGATAACAAGCACCCTCTTGAACCCTTTCCCTTGGTTCAAGATAGGTTGTAGGATAGGCCTATGTCATTTTCCCACTAGATATGACTATCTAGACACTATATCTACACATCCACTTTCATGCAATTATGTAAGAAGAGAGAGAAAGGAAGGTGACATACCTTAGACAAGAGAGATCATTTGGTGCATATAATCCTCAGTTGTTGTAGACATAATAATACTTACTCTAACTCCAGCTCCACTTAGCTAATCAGACTACACACAAATAAACTTCCAAACATTTCTCACAAACCTCTTGACATATAAAGGATGCATAAAAATGAACATATAAACATATATATAAGCTAGAATAATCAAGATCTAATCTATATTACACAAGAAATAATAGATCCAATATATATGTGTTATGAATTATATAGATCTATAACAAATAACCATAATCATCTATGAAGAACATGATAGGAGGGGGGGAAGATCACATGTCAATATTGCATGATAACAAGAGACATAAATCATAGATTACCTTGTGTTAATGATGCAGATCGCTTCCAATACTATTGATCGAAGACCTTCCTAAGTTGCAGAAAATAGGTTGATCACAATGGCTGAGAGAATCGGGATGATTTCACCATCATAACAATACATATCAAGAGTCTCTTCTTTCTCATAAAATATCCTCAATATATAGGTGAATGGAGGATGAATCTAGACTCCAAGTGATGGATGGGCTAAACTTGGTGTTATAGTTCCCATGCTAGGTGAATTTGAGCCAAGTCATGCACATGATCCACTCGATATGATGCCCATAATTCAAGGATAGGTGGACCATATCCCCCCTAAAGGCATGAAGAGAGTGATAGTGTCATCCCCCTACAAGTGTGCAAGGAGGGATGGAAGACTAACCATCGCCCCCCTACAGGTATACAGAGGGCGATGGTGGACAAAAAGTGGGAAACATGAGGCTAGATAAAGGTACATAGATAAGTGTCTCAACTAGGTAATGAAGTGGAGTCGTAAATGAGTCTCTAGGGTGGAAAATAAGAGCATAACAATGCAGGTTTAGACATCAATAACATCACCTACATATTTGAACATTCAACCTTGGTTGGTGCCTTTGATTGCAAACTTCTAAAAGAAAAATTGACAACATTCATAATTTTAATATAATAGTCAAGGTATTCATGTGAAAAGGAAATTAACTACATTTATACATGAAAGATCATTTGTTCATCCTCTGTACGTGCAGGTATATTGTATTATGAGTGCTTCTACTCTTCAACAAATTGTAATGATACATCATTTGAGAAAACAACTATTAAGTTTTAACCCTTTTAGAGGACTTTCGCAATGCAGATAAAACCTCTTATGCAACCACCAAAGCACATAATGAATGTAACAGATGTTCATTACCTATGGAAAGAGTTATTTCCAAATGGTATTGGATTGGAAGTTTAATTTTTCTCGATATATATTTATACTTGTTTTATATTTATGCATTAGTTCTCATCTTCTACTAGATCATTATTAAAATTGTGTTTCCCTTGCAGTACCAAGAAACATGTGTGCAAATATATCTCGCTAGGCTCCTGTCATATCGGTACGTGACATTCAATGCATCGCACTGCTTTAAAATATTATATAATTTATTTCCTTTGGATACAAATACTACCCTCCAAAACTTTTGTGAGTAGTTGTAATAGTCACAGCTTTGTATAAAGGGGAGTATAAAATATTCTCGTTTGTACAAAAATTATACTCGAGAGGGGTCATTTATTAAACATACCATGCTATAGAAAAAAAATATTATTGATCAATTCTATCATAAGAATCTAGGTAGGATTGAATATTTTAGCAATGACTTGTGCTTCCGTTACAGATCTACTTCACGGTTATCCATATATGGTATTATGCATTATTCTCCACATTATATGGTGGTATTCCTAGATTTGTTCAACAACTTGGAGAGATATGGAAACTTGTGTAATTAATATATATATATATATTTAGCTCAAGTGGTTGAGAGCTGTGAGTTGTAAGCAGAAGGTCTTGGGGTCAAATCCTCAGGTGGTTATGCATAGAAATATAAGAGCCTCACTTTATGTCCCCACTATGTTAGGCTCTATAATCAGAGTTGGCGGGGTGAGGCCCTTTCTGGCGGTTCCCCTATGAATTATTCTCGTGGACATGTGTGAGGCCCCTTAGGGTGGGACCCCTGTGAATTCTTCCTGTGGACATGTGTGTGTGTTGTTGATGTATTTGTAACTTCAAAAGATATTCACTTGTATATTGTATGTGTTACATTTGTACTTTATTGTATCCCCAATGGAGATGTATTATTCCTCCGATTGGAAGTGTCGTCATTTGTATTTGCAAGTGTCGCAAGTTATATTGTAAGTGTCGTAACTTATATTTGATGGGTTATTAGACCAACTTAGAGGGGTCAGGTCAGCCCAGTATGAGTTAAAGGGTTATTAGACCACCCTAGTGGGGTCGTCCTAGTGACAAGTGGTAATGGGTTATTAGACTCTCCTAAGGGAGTTCGTCCTAGTTAGAGTAAAAGGCAAGTAAAGGTAAAGTATAAATAGAGAGGAGCACCTCTCTATTTATCCAGTCATTCACTCACTCATCCAACTAGCATAGTTGATAGAGAGGAGTGCGCACAAGTGGAGGAAGAGAAGATGCTAGGAGACTATCTCTTGATTTGTGGTTTTGTATTGGTGCTCATTCTATCTCTGAGGAAGTTGCGGGGTTTTTCACCTTCTTGGTTTTCCCCGGTGAAATGCTTTGTGTCTCTTGTCTCTTATGTTTGATATGTTGTACATGTTGTTCTCTCAGTTAAGATACTAGATCATATTGAATTAGATGATGAAAAATTAACATGGGATCAGAGCTATCCTGAAGGAAGGCATTGTATGTCATTTACAACACTTGTTGCACTTGCGACAAATTGGAAGCTAGGGCTTGTTATAGTAAAAACTAGTCATCGTGGAAATTTCGCTATAAATCCGTTTTGGTGAATTTTTAGGATCTGAAACTTTTACAGGCCGAAGATGAAATGTTCATGTACCTTGTGTCCGAAGATCAGCCTCCTATTCGTTGTACTTTGTGATATATGATTCGTACAACTTAGGGTTTCTGCCTCTTCCAGAATGCATCCCTAAACAGATGACCTAGGAAACAAGGTCATATCTCGGGCTAGGAAGCTCCAAATGAAATTCCATAAAAAGTGGCAGTTAGGGCACGGACTGTAGTTTCATAGGTCCGATTTTCAGAGGTCGAAGTTGAAACAGTGACACGTGGAACTCCGTACAAGTTCGTTATGTTGTTTCATCCCATAAACAGGTCATGTTGCGACACGCAGCATATCTCTCTCATGGAGAATCCATTGGATCTCAGATATGTGGGTTTGGAAAGATGACAGGTCAGTGTACCACAGGCTGAAGTTTCAAACCCTGAGGATCCAAAATTTCAGATATACATCAGAAACAATATGGCATATATTTCTGTCAAAACAGAATTGGATTTTGAGCACTTTAATTTTTGGTTTGTCACTACTGCGGGAAATTAGGGCTTTTGACGGAAGTGGGATTTTGGAGTGCTCTCAGCACAGGATTTCTCTCCTCATAAAAATCAAAATTTAGAGACCAATATCAAAGTTTTTGGCTGGTTAGAACCTCGGGATCTATCAAACCCTAGTTCGGGTTTTGGACCAGAAAACCAGATTTTGAGAGAAGTTGCATATCCAAAATTCGCAGGTCAATTTTGGAGGGTCAATTTTTGAAGTTTTCAAAATCTGAGCACACCAGTTTGCTCGCCTCAATCAAATGCATCTCCCTATCTAGACATAAGTTTGAAATTCCAAGTTTGTATTTTTAGGGTTTCTCTTCCAAACCCTAGCCAACTCCAAATCCAGTTTCAGCAAATCAAAGTGGATTGGGTTAATCCTAGAAGAGAATGATTTGGACACCTACATAAGTGAAGAAGTTCCAGTTCCAGAGGGAGATGAGGCTAAGGCCTTACAAAAGAAGACTACAAGCAATCCCAACAGGTATGACTTGAGGAGGTACAGGTATGTTTTGAAATATGTTCATGATTAAGTTTGTCTTCATATTATTGAGGTTAGTACAATCTTGATTAATTTTAGACTTGTCTTATCACCTTAGTAAAAGTATGAATGCATGTGAATGATAGAAGACATTCATTGATTAGGATTATGACACTTATGATTGTACTAATGCACTGTGGTGTTGTATGAGGATGATGTTGTCCGCTAACATGAAAGGTACATCAAGAAAGACAAATCAAGTTCTAGATCGAGAACATATGACCATGGTGACATGAAGACAAAGACTCATCCATAGCCATTGATCACATAGAATCTCTACTTACGAGGTATGTATAATTTGGTTCTACAATGCTTAACTTATGATATATGCAGGTTACTAGCACAAGGTCTCTAAAT
Source organism: Larix kaempferi (assembly GCA_027924585.1). NCBI lineage: Eukaryota > Viridiplantae > Streptophyta > Pinopsida > Pinales > Pinaceae > Larix > Larix kaempferi. The sequence goes on from BSBM01000519.1 coordinate 4,698,849, forward strand.
AATTGGAGAGAACAAAGAAGACATTGTTTGGTTGTGTTAGACATAACTCGCAAACATGATCATCCAGGTATGTTTTTCCTATATCAAGTTAGAATCCTACCTTGTGTTAGGGTCTCATATAAGTATACTTTCATAGATTGATAATGATTATTCATGAAGTTATAGGTTTGAATAATCATGGGTTTATGCATATCATGCTTCTTACTTTCATTAATGATATAACAAACCAGAAGAGTCCTATGGTCAAATAAGAATATGCATGAGTAAAAGAAGTCCTCCCTAAAACCTTGAATACTAACGCTTGTGATAAATTACCTGTGTATGAAATTATCATGACCATACATATTTAGAATCATAATGTTTTGATAGTATTGAGATTATACTAATGCATGTATGATTATGTATGAGATCTTGAGGATGACACAATGATGACACTAGTGCACACTTAAGCATTCATAATGGTCTAGGATGGATATAAGTTCAAAAACAAATAATCCAGGAAGCAAAGATCAAGAGGGAGCACACTCCAGTAGTTCCTGCAAGGAAGCAAAGATTGAGAGGGAGTCCACCCAACAACCAAACAAAGATAAGTATTTGAATTGTCATTTCTTGTATATATGATTACTTAAATGATGTTGTTCAGTCATGTACATACTTATGTTCCTAGATTTAGGATGTATATTATGCATTTTAGAAAAGTTTCATTAATGAACAAGATACTACTAATATAGTAATGGGTAAGTGGCCTATGGTACTGTACAACACTCCATTGCTACTTATCTAGAATGAAACCTCTTTGCTGACATATCAGGAGTAGTGCACACTCTTAACAATGTTCTGGTAGAGATGGAAAGCATCTAGAAATTTACAGGATATGGATAAATGTTGTATTGAAGCATTGTCTAAAGATAATTGCATGATTGTATGACATATGTCTTTATGTGTAAGAATTTTTTCTAAAAACTATGAGATGTTTCTAATCATGCAATTGAATTTGAATTGTAGGAAAGATCGTGTACAATCACCTACAAAAGAAGGACAATGACATTTGTTCCAACAACGAAGTTCAAGAAAACTACCTATTGAAGATATTGAAGTATCTGAAGTTCCCAGGATCCAGGATGCAGTAATGGAAGGATTTCATGATCGAGGAGTACCAGTCTATCATGTCTAGGATGTGGTCCCGAGACTAGTAGGGAAGTTTGTTGTGACTTCCAAGTGGATCAAGCATGCTTCAGATGGTATCATAGAGAAATACAAGGAAAGGTTTGTGGCTTGTGGCTTCTCCCAGAAAGAAGGGATAGATTATGAAGAAAATTTTGCACCTGTAGCCAGATACACTTCCATCAAAATAGTACTTGCTCTGGCTGCAGTGATGAAGTGGAAGATACACCAGATGGATGTCAAGACAGCCTTATTGAATGGTGTAGTCGAAGAAGAAGTGTATGTGGAGCAGCCACTCGGTTTTGAGACACATGACAAGGAGTCACATGTGTGCAAATTAAAGAAATCCTTGTATGGTTTGAAACAAGCACCCAGGACATGGTACAGCAGTATTGACAGCAACCTGACTAGTTTGGGATTTACCAAGAGTAAAGTGGATTCCAACCTTTACTACAAGGTTGAGGAAGGAAAACCAGTGATACTCCTACTGTATGTAGATGACCTATTTGTGACAGGTGAGATTGGGTTGATTGTTGATACGAAGAGGAAGCTTGCTGCCGAGTTCAAGATGAAGGACTTGGGTATGATGCATTACTTTCTAGGTATGGAGGTGTGCAGAGTGCAGATGGAATCTTCCTTGGACAAGGGAAGTATGCAGTAGAGATCCTGAAGCGGTTCGGGATGATGGACTGCAAGTCCATGGCCACACCTATGGCATCGAACCTAAAGCTATTGAGTGATGCTTCATCAGAGTCAGTTGATTCCACGATGTATCATCAAATGATTGGGTCCTTGATGTACCTGACGAACACGAGACCAGATATTTTCTTTGCTGTGAACACCTTGAACCAATTCCTGACGGATCCTAGACATGTTCACTTGATTGTTGTACAACATATTCTGAGGTACCTTAAGGGTACGATTGATTATGGGCTCAAGTATGATGCGAATCAAAAGGTTAACCTGGAGGGTTATGTTGATTCAGATTGGGCAGGAAGTGCTGCAGATAGGAAGAGCACTTTGGGGTGTTGCTTCAATATGGGATCAGGTGTGATCTCTTGGTTTAGCAGGAAGCAATCCTGCGTACCACGGAGTACAGCCGAAGCAGAGTATGTCGTAGCTTGTTCGGCTAGTTGTGAGGAAGTATGGCTAAGGAAGCTACTGTCTGATTTGTTTCATCTCCAGTTGGATGCTACTTGTATCTTCTGTGACAACCAGAGTTGTGTGAAGTTGTCTGAGAACCCAGTGTTTCATGACAAGTCGAAGCACATCGAGATCAAGTATCACTATATTAGGGATATGGTGCAGAGAGGAGCAATGAATCTCCTTTATGTTACGACGGACGAGCAGATAGCAAATGTGTTGACCAAAACACTAGCCAGGGTGAAGTTTGAGTACTTCAGAGAGAGGCTTGGTGTTCTTTAGATTGAATATACTTCCAAGAGGAAATGACGGGACACAGATGCTGGAGCCATTCCAAGCATGGTGGTAGGAGGGTCCTCCCCGTGGCTGTGGATGTAAGTGTTGTGTGTGATGAGCATCAAGACGATGTTCTGGATGATGTTCTATATGATTATGATCAGTATGATCATGAGCATCAGCACGATGCTTCGTGCGAGGATGATTAGGTTGATCATGAGTATTAGGATGATACTCTGAGGCCATGGATATGTGGCAGGTTGTACAGTGGCATGTAATTTAGTCCTGGGAGATATGATAGGTTGAGCAGTAAGCTCGTAATCAGTCCTGGGATGCTCTTTCGAGGTTTTTCCTGATAGCATGTAATTTATTCCTGGGAGATCCGATAGGTTGAGCAGTAAGCTCGTAATCAGTCCTGGGATGCTCTTTCGAGATTTTGCAAGGTCAGCATGTAATTTATTCCTGGGAGATCTGATAGGTTGAGCAGTAAGCTCGTAATCAATCCTGGGATGCTCTTTCGAGGTTTTGCTTGGTAGATTGTAATTTATTCCTGGGAGATCCAATAGGTTGATCAGTAAGCTCGTAATCAGTCTTGGGATGCTCTTTCGAGGTTTTGCGAGGTTTGCTTGTAATTTAGTCCTGGGAGATCTTATAGGTTGAGCAGTAAGCTCGTAATCAGTCCTGAGATGCTCTTTCAAGGTTTTGCAGATGCACATAATCAGTCTTGAGATTCCACCTCTGTCAGGCCGCTCACAAATATGATGAAGACCTACATGGAGGCTAGGCCTACATCCAGCATGAAAAAGGGTTGTCTCTATAGAAATTCCTATGATGAGAAGAATTGAGAGATAGCACCAGTGATCGAAATGACGAGTATAGCAATAGTGACAATGATGCTCTGTGATTCAGTGACGATGATCCAGGGCCAGTATTGAAGACTTGTGCCTATATGTATTGATGACCTATGTCAAGATAATACCTTCCTAGTTAAGAGGGAGTGTTGATGTATTTGTAACTTCGGAAGATATTCACTTGTATATTGTATGTGTTACATTTGTACTTTATTGTATCCTCAACGGAGATGTATTATTCCTCCGATTGGAAGTGTCGTCATTTGTATTTGCAAGTGTCGCAAGTTATATTGTAAGTGTCGTAACTTATATTTGATGGGTTATTAGACCACCTTAGAGGGGTCGGCCCAGTATGAGTTAAAGGTTTATTAGACCACCCTAGTGGGGTCGGCCCAGTGACAAGTGGTAATGGGTTATTGGACTCTCCTAAGGGAGGTCGGCCCAGTTAGAGTAAAAGGAAAGTAAAGGTAAAGTATAAATAGAGAGGAGCACCTCTCTATTTATCCATTCATTCACTCACTCATCCAACTCGCATAGTTTATAGAGGAGTGCTCACAAGTGGAGGAGGAGAAGTTGCTAGGAGACTATCTCTTGCTTTGGGGTTTTGTATTGGTGCTCATTCTATCTCTGAGGAAGTTGCGGGGTTTTTCATGTTCTTGGTTTTCCCCGGTGAAATGCTTTGTGTCTCTTGTCTCTTGTGCTTGATATGTTGTACATGTTGTTCTCTCAATTAAGATCCTAGATAATATTGAATTAGATGATGAAAAACTAACATGTGTGTGTGTGTGTGTGTGTGTGTTTACTCTTAGATGTTATTACTATCACATCTTTTTTTTGTAAGGAAAAAATTTTATATTAATATAATATATATAGATAATACAAAATGTGATCAGGAGCATAGTTTGGATTCCCCCTGTAGAGTTTAAAATGGATGGAACAATGATAACAGAGCATTAGAGGTGGCCATTACTGAAGATTAAAATATGTTTAGACTAGGTTGGAGTATATAAAATTCTAAATCGGGATACTATTATTCTAATTCTATTAAAACACTTCTTGTTGATTAGAAAAGCTTAGTACATTTGCTAACAAAAACTCTGGAAAAAAAGTTAATCCAAAAAGGACATCATGAGAAGAGTTGCTTCCTACTTTTAAACCATGATGGTCTCCATCTCCTCTCTTATCTACCTCCCTACTTCGTTCCCCAACTTCAAATTCCATTTAAACTCCAAGCAATTAAGTAGGATATCAATGGTATGTTTGATGATGTTTACCTATTGTTCAAGGTTTTCCACAATTTGGGCTAGGGTGTTGTTTGATTTTGATAGTTAAGAATAAGTAGAGTGTGGGCACTTCTGAAACTTTTACTTCCTATGGACCTTTCCAACTATTTTTCTATAATAATTCCAATTGAGAGAGGATTAGAAGTTCATTGTGTCCTTGCATATTGGTGGCATGATTAATGTTGCATGCCACAACATCAATGATTGAAGTGAGATGTCCTCGGCCAAAATGCAAGAGAATGATTGAATAGATATTTTGATTAATATTTTCTAACATCTGATTTGGACATCTAGGTAACTTTTCCTCAAGATGGAGCAAGGGTTACCAAGAAAAAATGGAGGCAACACTTGACACAAAATGAAATGGAATCTTACCACCATCCAATAACCTCACAACCTCACTCTGCTCTCACACGCATACAAATACAACATTGTTGGAAGCAACAGAAAGCACATGCAATCAATCACACGGGTGGAAAAAAATAAACATGCAGATTTATTTTTATTAACTACAAATAATTTACATGGTGCATATGCATCCTCTTGAGCTCTTTCCATTATAATAATCACAATAGGGCTTTGAGGGGATTTTGTTGTTACAGCCACAAAACTTGCTAGAATTACAAGGTTGAATACCCTTTTCACAAAACATAGAATACCCACTATTTTCTAATGCCTCATTTTAATTTTCTATAGAATCAATTACACCTAGTTCACTAGCTTACCTGACAAATGATGAATCATTATAAGCTCGAATTACAAATAAGGAAATTCGGGTGTTAATATTGCTCCTCTCCCCAATTCTTAAAGGGTGTTAAATCAATGGAAGAGAACTTTCCTTATAGGAAAGAGGTTGGTGATTCAATTCCTCCATGCCCTACCATAAATTAATAAATGATATCCCAATGTATTTTCTAAAAATACTACCAATTGATGGAAATTAGTAAATAAAATGACTAAATATACTACCAGTAACAACAATTGATGATTAAAATGACTAAATAGAATACCGGTTGGCATCAATCGATAACTATAACAACTAAATAAACTACCAATTAACAATAATCAATGACTACAACAACTAAATATACTACCAGTTAATAGCAATCAATGACTACAACAACTAAATAAAATACCAGTTAACAACAATCAATGATTAATTAAACTACTAATTATACTACAAGTTGACAAATTAAAACAACTAATAAATTACTAAAAAAAATAGTCATAAATTTAATCATGTTATAAGTGACTGGCAATAAAACACTATTAGTCGCCTAACCAAACATAGTCATTTATATACAATTTTTAGTTTTTTTTAGTCATAAATTTGTATTTTTGTACCATTCTATTTGCAATAAATATTCATTAATGTGTTTTGCCTTCCGCCCCTTCATTCATATCTATGAATCTTTACTAGATTCAACTCATCGTATGTGATTCTTCAACACTTTTGTTCGTCTTCATTGGGACATAATCTTGAAATTTATGTACCAAAATATTAGCTTCAATTGGTCTATCAAACCTCGTCCATCATCCTTTCCTTCCAACGGTTCCCAGCCCAACTCTGATAGGCCAGACCCAACGTATTCCCCTTTTCCTATAATACTTTCTATATGTTATACCTTATTGCGACCCCAATGTGCAACCTCCGACGCTGGCTCTCCAATGCTTCTTCATGATTCGCTGTCGAGACTTCCCCATTGGACCTTGTCTTCGGAGTTTCCTCTGATGACCCCTCTACGCAACTCTAATATGAGACCTTCAATATCATTTTTTCGATGTACTATCGACATTTATTTACTTACCTTTCACCAATCTCTCCGAAGCACGAACTCCGATAGCCCAATCCTGATATGTCGGGTCCCAATATGCAACTTTTATCGAACTGATATGACAGTTGTGGTTGATCCCACTAGTAGAAAAAGGGGTAATTTATGATTATAAAAACTGGAAATTTTGGTATATACATGACTAATTTTGGTCAAGTGACCAATAGTCTTTTATTGACAGACATTTATAACGTGACTAAATTTATGACTAAAAAATTTTTGTCGTTTATTGGTTGTTCTAATTCATCAAGTTGGTAGTATATTTAGTAGTTTTTTTAGTCATTGATTGATGTTAACTGGTCGGTTATTTGATTGACATTACCTCGTGGTTTATTTAGTCATTGTGGTCATTGATTGTCCCCACCTGGTAGTATATTTTGTCATTTAATCATTAATCGTCAATGACTAATATTATAGTTAGTCATTTTATTTACTATTTTTCATCAATTGGTAGTATATTTAGTCATTTTAATCATTAATTGTCGTCAACTGGTAATATATTTAATCGTTTTTATGCATTAATTTCCGTCAATTGGTAGTATATTTAGAAAATACATTGCAATATCATTTATTAATTTATTGTGGGGAACTTATGAATCGAACCACCAACCTCCTGCCTATAGGGTAGGTGCTCTTCCATTAAGATAGCACCCTTTAAGAATTGGGGATGGGAGAAATACTTACACCCATTTTTCATCATTTGTAATTCTGGCTTATAATGATTCATCATTTGTCAGGTAAGCCAGTGAACTAGGGTACTTGACTCTGTAAGAAATTAAACTGAGGCATTAACTTGATTAAATACAAACACGGATCTCAACTTTAATTACATACTCTAAAAGGCCTAATTTAAAAGAAGGAAAAAATTTGCATTCCACGTACTATTTGAGTTTTTAATCCTAATGTGCAACTTTGCAATATAAAAACCATTTCCCATAAATATAAGATAAAAGTGAAGTATCGAACTCAAAAATATACAACAATCATAAAAGAGAGAATTTGTATTGTCCCCATTTTTTATAGCACCATGGAGCTACCACTAGACCTTTAGATCCCCATGGGTCCCAGTGGAAAATTAAATTAGTTAGGGAATTAATTTTTACTATGGTTATTTTGAATAATTAAATTAGATCTTGAAGAAGTGATGTAGTCCATAGGTTTAAATATTTAATTATTAATAAATTGTTTGATGAGTTGGAAATGCCTAGGTTGCTCAAGAGGGTGCATAGGATGAGGATAATGTAGATGAGTTGTTTCCCTTAGAAAAAATCTGGAAGGAAAGCATCTAAAAGCAGTAAAAGCAACCAAAAGCACAAAAGGCACGAAAAGCAGCAGCAAATCAAGAAAGCGAGATGTTTCCATATTTTTGAAGATAAGGCTTTAGAAGGAATAGTAAAAGCAGGAAATCAAGCAAGAGGCCTTAGGAAATCTGCAGATTCTATTTTTTTCCACTGAGGGCGCATTCATGAGGCAAGTGGGTCCAAAATTCAAAAGCAGCTTGCCAAAGAAGCCTCCACTCAACACTAATTCGAATTTCCTATATGGCAAGCTCTAGAAGGAAGGAATAAAAGCTGGCAGAGTTTAATAAAAGGAGTATGAACAAATCCATTCACGTATTTTTTTCATTTTGAGTATTCATCTTGAGAGCTCTGTGCATCTCAGACGCTGGTGGTGTGCCCCTTGCCAGCATTGGGTGATGTGCCCCTTTGCATTCATTGATTCAACTAAAAGATTGAGAGATCATTATGTAGGAGTTTGAGGAAGAGGATATACATTACATTTCCTAGATATTAATGCTACCATTATATTTTAATTTCATTTATGATATCAGCTACAATACGGTGTGGTCGAATCTCAAGATTGATTTGAAGAGCCTAGTAGCAGCAATGTTTCAAGAGTGGTGTATTTTGGCCAGTGAAGAGAGAGGATTGAGCAATTGCACCCCCTGTGAACTATATGTGTTGTTCATGTGTATCATATGGTTTTAATATATTTTTCTTCTTATTATTGATCTGATCCAATAGTAAAATACTCCTTCCTTGCTCGCAATCACACTACTATTGCTTCTAAGTTAAAAAATTTGGTGAATCTTTGATATACTTTAAGTTTGGATCTCATTGAAAATTAAATGCACCTCCAATTATATAATTTGAACTTGATTCTACTCATTAGGATTTATTTTTCCTCATATATCACATTTGTTTCATAATTTGAAACCGTTGGAAGTCATTTGAATTGGACTGAATTCACAAGTGTGTTATGGTAGAGAAAATTTGACTAGTTTTCTATTTTGGTGAATTTAATTGTCAACGGTGCTTATAAAATATGATATAAAGGTCCAATTATCTAAGTATAAGTTATTTGAGTCCATCCACACTCACAAAACATAAATTAGGGAGCTTACAGTACCATTTGAATTTGTTTGTATATTATCTCCTTCACTAGTCCAAGTTTGGAATCTTTCACCTAGTCATTTTATTTTCAGTCGAACCTTTATCTGTCAAGTATAATATATCCATATCAGTTTGGGTACATTTAAACCATTCTATCAGTGGTTTATTTACTTCCAGTACTTGTAGAACAAGGTCATAGACACTGAGAGGGGGGCGGTGAATCGGTGTCTTCTTAAAACTTAAAAATATCTTGCCAAAGCAATTTAATCCGTCATATGTATTATGAAACAATCATGACATTTACCAATTATATATATATATATATAAACACATATGAAGAAAAATACATATATGAATATGTCAAATATCTTATTATTAAATAGGATTTTACATTACATAGCATTAATGATCTAGATCCAGCTAGATTGAGAAACCTGGCTCTCTTACAAGACCCAGCTTGTATACATGACCCAACATGTAGAGAGGAATCCAATCCTCATTCAGGCTCCAACCTGATTACAGACACCAATCTGTTTGAATGAACACAAGGTCCATATCAATGGTATAATATCCACCAATATATCATTTATGATCCACCCAGACACACAGACTTCAATTCGATCTTCTGTTTAAATATCTCTTTAATTTTGTCTTCAACCATTATGTATTTTCATCATTGCATACCTTCATTAAAAAATCTTTACTAATTACATATCTTTCTTCTGGAAACACGCCTTACATCTCTTTATTCTGGAAACACGCCCTTTCACAATTTTTCCCTTTCAAATCTAATAGTCACAAAAATTTTAATGGACATCTTTAGAATTGCTGGCTCCATCACATCTTTTTACATCATTGTTTTATAACTGATATTTAATTAATTAATATTATGTCTCTGTTACAGATTCTATTTAATTTATTATTTAAACCTTCTTGTTCTTCTTAACTCCAGGTTTTCTCAGACTTCCTCACTTTCTTGGCTGTTGGGCATGTTTCTCTCCAAAACTCAGGCTTCACCTTCCATCTACGGGCTTCATCTTTCCTAGATCATGGACTTCACCTTCTTCATGCCTACATGCTCTTTTTTGGGCTTCTTCAAGCCTCTATGGGCTTGGTAGAAGAACCTATGGGAATCCTAGAGCCCTCGTGGGCTTAACCCTGATCCTTTGCAGGCATACAAGCCTTTTCACAAGCCCCTATGAGCTTAACATCAACCCCTGTGGGCATAACATAGCCTCTGCATGCTTGTTAGGGATCCTACGGGCATCTCTAGCCTTCTTTAGGTTTTCCATCACCTCCTGCGGGCATCTTTAGGCCTTTATGCCTTCACACCACTAGCCCTTGCAGGCATATCAGCACTTAGCCAAATATTTCTTATTTTAACACTTAGCCATTTTTTAATCTCAACATGCAAACTAATAGTTTTCTTGGTTTTGGTAGGTTGATAATTTCTTTATGAGACCGTCATAGGTCAATTTGAAGGTATGGCTAGATAGCCATCTCAACAAAGAGCAGATCCATGTCTCCTTTATATCTTACTAACACAACCTGATCCTCTGGTGGGCATTTCAATATGGATTCTCAACCTCAGAAAACTAGGAAGCTCCTGCTTTTGAAAACCCAATTTATTCAAGGACAGGAACCATTTTCTTCCTCACACTACAACCCAACATTGGTGGATACCTATTTATGTCATCAATGGTGAGACCTACTCTCTGCAGGAATTCCACCCTCTCTTTCATGACATCGACTGTCAAAGGAAGTTCCAAATGTTCTAGCTCATCAGGGACTATCCCAATACTTCTCAAGTAATCACAAATTATCACTTGAGAAACAAGATTTTCCTTGCGCCCCTGCACAACACCCCAAGTCACAGATGGCATTTGATACTTAGGAATCTTGTTAGGTTCGTCGGAAGCTTCCCTACTGGGTACTCTGAAAATAGGATACCCCCGATCCAATATTCTGTGGCCTTCTGCAAATTTTCCTGTGGCATGGATCTAAATACTCCATCAATGCAGCAACCAGCCTGGTGGCAGTCTGATCACCCTCATATGAACAGACAACCTCTAACCTCCATAGGAGCCAAATCTACTGGATTATAAGAAACCCTCTGTCTCTTGTTGGAAGTTGTTTGAAATATATCCTTGATCCCTACTTCGAACAGGTGTTTTAAATGAATTTCTTCCAACACCCTGGTCCTTTATCCCATAGCTTTCATTTGTACTGTATAGAATTGAACCAGCCATGTCTCCTAGACCAACAACACAACCATATAGACCTCTTCTCTGGTTTCTCCTTGACCTTAAGAGTTGTTCCAATGACCTGATTTATTTTCAAGAATCTGCATAGCTTCAATAGGAAGTTTGCAAAACAATGACTCCTTTGTCTATTTCCATATCATCACTGGAAAACCATAACTGGAAGTTCCCACACAGGCCAAAGCAACCTTTGTTCACATAAACAGAGACCATGGCTAGTTGTAATTAACAATCTTGTCATATTATTCATTTCCCTCTCTTTATGGCACAAAACCAACCAATCTATACATTAATGCATTGGATAGACAAGTAGATATTTTAGACATTTTGCATTTAGGCATTTCATTTCCCTCTATCTTCATTGTGTTGCTCTGTCATCTTTGTGTTGCTATGTTTTTGTTGCCCTGTCATGGCTAGTTGCCACTGCCATATCTGATTGCCATCAATGAAAATCTACACCTTCTTCCACTGCCATATTGCCAACAATATCCCCCTTTGGCATTGATGGCAATACTATCTTCATTTCTCCCCCTTTGGCATCAAGGGAAAAGGGTTGATTGACTCCCCCTGACTTGATCACTAGTACCAATTTTGTCATCTATCTCTTTTCACATGAGTGAAGAGCACTATGATCAACTCCCCCTAACTTAGTGCTCTTTCTTAAACATGTAATACCAGTTTAACCAAGAAATGCTCTTTTATTCATAACATCTTTTTTATTTGGCAAATCTTATCAGTTTCAAGGATAGAGAGCTATCTTTACTTTTCTGCCTTTTTAGGGACACTAGTTGCTAACCTATCCAAAATTAGATATTGATTTCTGATCTAAGTCATCTTTAGATCTTTAAGTCCATTTTTAATCTTGACTTGAGGCAACTAAATTCTGAAAGTTTTGTTTGGACTGACATCCAATAAGAACTCTTTAACAAAGTAAAAAATTCATTTCCGAGTCCTCTTCATCACTTGGATTTTCTTCAACAATGGTGTGGTCATCATTTATAGAATGAGTGTCTTATTCTAGAGATTCCTTCCCATAAGAGTCACATGTTTTGACATGAGGATTAAGACCTCATGTCTTTGGTATCCAAACTTTCTTTATATTCCTCTTTGGACTTGTCTCTCTTGAATTCTTATGGATCTACTCAGATTCCATCTTTAAAGACATGTCATGAGGTATCTTGTCTTCTGGAGTTTGGATGTTGTCTCTTTTCAAATCCCTTCTTTGACTCTTTGGAGCATCCTCCTTTTGATTGTATTGTGTCTTTGGATTCATGCAAGTTTTTTCTTTGTGCCCAAAGCCTTCACACTTGAAACACCTTATGGAGTGACAAAACTTTGTTTTATGCCCAACAAGCTTGCATCTCCAACACTTTGTCTTTTCAGAGGAACTCTTTTGAGTTTTATTTTCAAAAGCATCACATTCCACTTCTCTATGTACATGTTTGTGACAAGAGTAGCAGTAGCCATTGAATATGTTACCATACCAAGTGTTAGTATGATATGATAAGCTTCCTTTTTTATGTGCTTCATGTTTTATCCTTTGTCTTCCATAATTCCTTCTCATGGTAGAGTTTTGATCTGGTATCTGATTTGTGATTGCACTCTGTCTTTTTGAAGAGGAAGAACCTTCCTCAAACTTGGACATGGGAGTCCCTTTCTCAACTTCTTTATCCTTTTTGTATCCAAGACCAGTTCTGTCATGGGATGGTCTTTGCTTACTCCAAATTTCATCTAAAATGGTTGAGCTATTATATAGATTGCTCTGCTCATTTCCTTTGTATGGATAAATATGTTTGGATTGCAGATAATCCATCGCTTTCCTTTCTTCACCTCTTGTGAATGTATCTTTAAGAGTTCCAGCGTAACTTTTCTTTATCTCATTTTCTGTGATGCATGTAGATACTTCCTCACTCTTGACCTTTTCCAATTCAAGCTTTAGTTTTTGATAGATATTTTCCTTATTATTTAACTGATTTTTCATAACTTCTTCAAATCTTTTGGCTTCTTCAATTTGAATCTTCAAATTTTAAAATATTTCACTTGTCCCTTTAAGTTCTTCAACAAAGGTTTTTGACTTGCCACAATCCTTTAGCATTTGAACTTCTTGAGTAAGATCATCAACTTTGGTCTTTAAACCCTTGATCTCCTCTTTCTGATTCTTCAGTTGTTTCTTCATATTTTCTTGCCACTTAAATTTTTCAGGCTTCAATCCCAACTAGATGTCTTGTTCAGAAATTATCTTTTCAGTAGCTCCAATTTCTTTTGTTAGATTGACTACTTAATACTTCAAGACTTCCTTTTCTTTTTCTTTTTCTCTTAGCTGTCCTACTAAGTTAGCAAGAACATGCTTAGAATCTTGATTATCTTCTATGGATTCCACAGTTGTTAATTTTTCTTGCAGGTAATTAACTTCATCCTTTACTGTATTAATTTCTTTAAGTTTATCTTCTAATTGAGAATTAAAATTTGAGAAGATTGTCTTTAATTCTCTTTCTTTGTTATACAGCTGAATCCTTTGCTCATTTATTATTATTTCAACTGCCTCATGCTTCTTTATTATTTCTAGAAACTTGACCTCGAGGGATTCTAACTTTTTTTTCAAGTCTACTGGATGATTGTATTGTCCATATCTTTTCTTCTCAGATTCATCCATTAGTTGTTGTAATAGCACATTTATCTTTTGAATATTTTCAAATTCATCCAAAGTGGTCACGAATTTGTTTTCAATTTCATCAAAAGCTTTCGTAGGATAAAATCTTAGTTTCTTCTTAGTATCTCCTACTCCAGTAATGAAGTCTTCCTTCAATTTTCTCAAGTCCTGATTATTAGTAATCAGGATTTTATTTTTTAGAATTAATAGGTCTTCTTTTTTTTTATTAGAGAAAACTTCATCATCATAACAGTTGTAATTCGAAATTTCATTTAGCCCAATGTTTTCTGAGTTTTGTGATGAAACAAATGAGGGATTGTTCTCTTCACTGCTCAACAGATCTTCACTCATTTCTTCATCAGATTTTTTACTTGTATCTTCTCTTGGACTTTGATACTTGGCTTGATATGTATCTTCAATCTTTAGCCATAGCTTCCTGGCATATGTGTAGTTCCCTAGTCCCATCTTGAAATCATTTGATAAATCTCTCTTAATGGTTTGCAAAACAATAGAATTGAATTTCTGGTCATCTTTTGAAATTCTGGTTTTGTTCTTCGAGTACCATTTCTTGCTTGCTACTGCATCCCACACATGTGCTCCTTTGGACTTCAATTGACTCTTCATGGCATCCCTCCAATTAGCATAGTCATCTCCATTAAACAAGGGGATTTTATCATCTACATTTCTAGCCATTTTTAAAATGTTGATTCTGGCACCTATCTTTAGATTGAGTGCTTGACTCTAAAAATGGACCTGTTTTCCTTTTGGATCATCCTTCCAGCAGTGAGTTGTTCAAAGACAACCTTGCTCTGATACCAATTGTAGAACAATGTCATAGACACTGAGCGGGGGGGTGAATCGGTGTCTTCTTAAAACTTAAAAATCTCTTGCCAAAGCACTAATTTAATCAATCATATGTATTATGAAACGATCAGGACATTTACCAATTATATATATATATATATATGAAATATATAAACACATATGAAGAACAACACATATATGAATATGTCAAATATATTATTATTAAATAGGATTTTACATTACATAGCATTAATGATCTAGACCCAGCTAGATTGAGAAACCCAGCTCTAGTCTTACAAGACCCAGCTTATATACATGACCCAGCATGTAGAGAGGAATCCAATCCTCATTTAGGCTCCAACCTGATTACAGACACTAATCTGTTTGAATGAACACAAGGTCCATATCAATGGTAAAATATCCACCAAGATATCATTTATGATCCACTGAGACACACGGACTTCAATTCGATCTTCTGTTTAAATATCTCTTTAATTTTGTCTTCAACCATTATGTATTTTCATCATTGCATCCCTTCATTAAAACATCTTTACTAATTACATATATTTCTTCTAGAAACACGCCTTACATATCTTTATTATGGAAACACGCCCTTTCACAATTATGCCCTTTCAAATCTGATAGTCACAAAATTCTTAATGGAAATCTTCAGAATTGTTGGCTTCATCACGTCTTTTTACATCATAGTTTTATAATTGATATTTAATTAATTAATATTTTGTCTCTGTTACAGCTTTTAGTTAATTTATTATTTAAACCTTCTTGTTCCTCTTAACTCTAGGTTTTCTCAAACTTCCTCCCTTTCTTGGTTGTTGGGCGTGTTTCTCTCCAAAACTCGGGCTTCACCTTCCATCTACGGGCTTCATCTTTCCCACATCACGGGCTTCACCTTCTTCATGCCTACGTGCTCTTTTTTGGGCTTCTTCAAGCCTCTATGGGATCGGTATAAGCACCTGCAGGCATCCTAGAGCCCTCGTGGGATTAACCCTGATCCTTTGCAGGAATACAAGCCTTTTCACAAGCCCCTATGAGCTTAACATCAACCCCTATGGGAAGAACATAGCACCTGCGTGCTTGTTAGGGATCCTACAGGAATCTACAGCCTTCTTTAGGTTTTCCCTCACCTCCTGCGGGCATCTTTAGGCCTTTATTCCTTCACACCACTAGTCCTTATGGTCATATCAGCACTTAGCCAAATATTTATTGTTTTAACACTTAGCCATTTTTTAATCTCACCATGCAAACTAATATTTTTCTTGGTTTTGGTAGGTAGATAATTTCTTTATGAGACCATCATAGGTCAATTTGAAGGTATGGCTATATAGCCATCTCAACAAAGAGCACATCCATGTCTCCTTTATATCTTATTGACACAACCTGAGCCTCTGGCGGGCATTTCAATATGGCTTCTCAACCTCAGAAAACTGGGGAGCTCCTGCTTTTGAAAACCCAATTTATTCAAGGACAGGAATCATGTTCTTCCTCACACTGCAACCCAACATTGGTGGATACCAATTTATGTCATCAATGGTGAGACCTACTCTCTGCAGGAATTCCACCCTCTCTTTCATGACATCGATTGTCGAAGGAAGTTGCAAATGTTCTAGCTCGTCAGGGACTATCCCAATACTTCTCAAGTAATCACAAATTATCACTCGAGAAACAAACTTTTCCTTGCACCCCTGCACAACACCCCAAGTCACAAATGGCATTTGATACTCAGGAATCTTGTTAGGTTCATCGGAAGCTTCCCTACTGGGTACTCTGAAAATAGGATACCCCCGATCCAATATTCTATGGCCTTCTTCAAATCTGCCTTTGGCATGGCCCCAAATACTCCATCAATGCAGCAACCAGCCTGGTGGCAATCTGATCACCCTCATCTGAACAGACAACCTCTAACCTCCATAGCAGCCAACTTTGTTGGATTATAAGGAACCCTCTGTCTCTTATTGGAAGTTGTTTGAAATATATCCTTGATCCCTACTTCGTACAGGTGTGTTAAATGAATTTCTTCCAACACCCTTGTCCTTTATCCCATAGATTTCATTTGTACTGTATAGAATTGAACCAACCATGTCTCCTAGACTAACAACACAACCATGTATCCCTCTTCTCTGGTTTCTCCTTGACCTTAAGAGTTGTTTCAATGACCTGATTTATTTTCAAGAATCTGCATAGCTTCAATAGGAAGTCTGCAAAACAATGACTCCTTTGTCTATTGCCATATCATCACTGGAAAACCATAACTGGAAGTTCCCACACAGGCCAAAGAAACCTTGATGCACATAAACAGAGACCATGGCTAGTTGTAATTAACAATCTTGTCATATTATTCATTTCCCTCTCTTTATGGCACAAAACCAACCAATCTATACATTAATGCATTGGATAGACAAGTAGATATTTTAGACATTTAGCTTTTAGACATTTTGTATTTAGACATTTCATTTCCCTCTTTCTTCATTGTGTTGCTCTGTTTTTGCTACCATGTCATCGCTAGTTGCCACTGCCATATCTGATTTCCATCAATGACAATCTACACCTTCTGCCACTTCCATATTGCCAACAGTACTCCACCAAAAGTAGCGGATTTACCACACAATTCCTAGAGCCATTTCCTTGAAGCCTTTGGTTTATCCAAAGGTGTCTACCCAGATGTGATGCACTCTCGAATGTGCAACTGTCAAAGTAAGAACCTTGAGTCCACCTATATTGATTCATTCACATGTTTGGGTCGAAACCAAGTCTTCCTAGTTGTTTTGAGAAGGTTTGGCAGTGTTTGGAATACCAACTAGTTCAGTGGTGTGCCAAATCCATCCTCTATGTTTCCAAGTAGTCATTTTTGGAGTTAGCATGCCTAGACTGGGGTTTGGATACATTACAGAATTTTAATTACATGCTTCTCTGGAGTTTTTTCTAAATCCAAACTCATTAATGAACAATGTCTACTTATCCTTTGACTGAATTCCACTCTATGAGTTAAATTACTTTGATTCTTCCACTCCACTCCATTTATGTGTTTAGTAGTTTACTCCCATCATTTAACATCAAGTATACCTCTTATTAATATGGAAATATTAACTACAATATCTTAATAAATCCTCATATATCCTAATAAAACCAAATATATAAAAGAGACATGCATCCTCAGACTTAATGGAAAAAAATAATATAATACTGAAACCAATTTTATCACCTCGTCATAGATATTTGCAAGCTTATGTCGGCTCTCAAAACACAGTGGATTGCCACAATAGATTGAAATTAAAAATATTAGCATTTTGTTGCACAAACTATTCATTGGATAGAGAATGAATTCACCCTTACTTATGTCACAAAATAATATGAATTCACCCTTCAAGCTTCCACAACTCCATTGAATGACTGCTTTTTTTAAGGCAATGCAGATTATAACTCTACTCTATGAACCAAGGTTGAAATTTTATTAAGTGCCATCAATGCCAACTTGTTTTTCCTCCATTTTATCTTAACTTACAATCAAATTATTATATCTAAGTTCCAAGTGGTCTCGTCCTTACCAATTCAAATATTCCAACTAATTCATTGTGCCTACAAGATTTCTTTGCTTATCTAAAACTTGAATCTACTAATTGGCTACACATATGAAAAGGAATTTGATGCTTATATACTTTATCCAACAACCTAGAAGATTAGGTTTCTCTTAATAATTGGATGAAGAGTGAATTCACCCTTGGTAATGTTACACATAACTATGAATTTTCCCCTCGATTACTCCTTTGATTGAGAGCATACTTTTTGAAGGTAATGTGAATCATAATTATGCTTTGCGAATCAATTTTTTAAGGTATTGTGAATTAGATCTCTATGGCCAATCAAGGTCAAATATTTATCATAAATGCCATCAACAACGTAATTAGTTGTTTATGGATTTATCATAAGTTCCAATTCACTATATATTACAAACCAACTACTTCTATGTTTGAATTCAAATAGTACTCGGAACTCAACACATCCTCTAAAAATTCATAGACCTCTACGATATTTTTGGAGGAGGTGAATTCCAATACCATTTAATTAAACAATAATTAAGTGTATAGGCTAATTTCAAGTTGTAACACATAAGACTTTATTCCCTCGTGTACATTCTAATTTAAGGTCCTAGTTATGACTATTACAAACATAGTTTATCATACCGCTACTAATAGCATTTGATGATGGTGTTTGATGGAAAGAATACTAAGTAACCAATAAAACATACATGTAACCATACCCTTGCTAGCATTAGGATATACTAATGCAAGCAAGAAGAGGAACATATAGAGTACCCAATGATAAATAAGTATTATGAGAACAACAATTATGGATATACATGATTACAAATACATGTGTCTGCAGTTGATTAGCCCCTCTGACACAAATAATAACTAATATAAAAGAAAATATAGTAAATCTATGATGATGCCCAAAGTATCACATCCAAAAATGAGTACATGAATACACATTTTTATGTCCTAACAATTTAGTATCTAACAAGGAAATCAAACATAATCAAGCAACTTAACCAATGTTGGTAAGAGTATTTTCAATTCATGTTGGTAAGAGTAGAATTCAATAAATGATGTGTCATCTAAACTAAGAAGGAAATCAAACATCGAGTTAGAATGATGATAGCATCATAAACATTATACCATGAATAAATGCCTATTCACCCTTGTCCAATGTATTATTGATTGTATTAGACTACACTAATCAATGTTTTTCATGCAAACTAGTGGAATGATTAATACATACAAGTGAAAAACAGTTTGAAAAATCCAAAAAAAATGCAGATTGAATCTCTTGCTTGCCAATTACAAATTACATTGTTGGACTGAAATTGTAAACATTATTGACAATAACTTCAAGTTTTTGCTAACAATATTTTCAGCGGGTGTCAAATATGTGTAGCATGCTTAAAGGACACACTATTGTTCATTTACAAAAAAATGTGATGGTAGAACAATGTCACATGCTTTACAATATTCCACAAGCATATGCATATTGACCGATTATATTTGCAGCCTGGTAATTTGCAACAACGTAGCCTTTCATTGATTTTCATTATTTTGCATCTTATGAAGTCTCACATATTAATAGCATGCCTACCAAATGCATTGGAACAGTAATGATAATAACCAGTAGAAGTAGGAAAAGCAAATTCTCATAGAAAATATATCTATGGGTACACCCTTCTTGGTCATAAAGCATTGGTGTTTAAAATTATACATTATGGCCTATTCAAACTTATTTGCAAGTGTTATTTTAAATTGCCTCGCTCTTTATTGAACCGTGCATCATTGTTGAGGATTATCAAACTCTCTTTTAATATATCTAGTATATATGCTTATGAAATTATGATAGAATCAAAGATACCAATGCTAAAGAAGGTACTACAACTTCAATAAAAGCATTCCCAGTTAATGGTTTTGAACATTTTCTGGACCATCACATAAGCTTTTTTGTTTTTGGTGGAGTTTCTTCTTTATAGAAAAAGAAGATAAATACTTGATCTATGACCCATTTCCTAAGGTTTCATTATTGAAAAAAATTTGGATAGACATATTAGATGTGAAAATGGAAACACAATTGACTGATGTAGAGTTCTCTTTCATCATTTTTGCATTGGTGATTCCTTTTTTCTCATAGACTGTACACAAATATGTGAAAGTCCTAGCATTCCCACAAGTACATTATACTTTTGTTCTAAAACGTGTTGTTTAGCAATTATGTGAATGTGTATTTGCTTCATATAGAAAACCAGTACTAGTTTTATTTTTTGTCTATTGTATTGATATCAAGTTCCCTAGGTGATTTTGAAACATCCAAATTCCGCCACAATATTGTGATGTGTTTGATTGCATTGTGATTTAAATAGAAAGCTTGATGTCGTTGGGTAAAATGATCTGGGAAAGGTTACCCAAGACATTGGGATGGACATCGCATTGCAAGGTTTGGATTCAGTATGAGAGAAATGACAAACTTTACAATGTTGTCAAATCATTTTAGGGTCGATCATTGCAAAAGGTGGGTGATGGGAAAAAATCTTGTATCAATATTCTATTTGTAGCATTTTTTTCTTGTATCAATAATATTTCTTATTCAAGATCACAATTATACCAGGAATTCATTGAAGCATGAAGGCTCAATGCTAAAGGAAAACTATCATATTGAATTAAATAAAGAGGGATATTTCATGGAAACAAATGTTAGGAGGAGAACTTATGAAAAAGAAAAACAACAAGAGATGGAACGCATGAAACTTGTAGGCAAAACTTTTAAAAGTGAAGTTATGATTCCCATAGCCCATTTTTCTAAGAATTATGGATATAGGATAAATGGTGAAAAACATACATCAAGGTAACAATTTGATTTTTCTATGGAAGCTATATGTTTCTATTTTTTTCAAGTTTCTTTATCAATCTAGCTAAATTGTTTTTTGTGGCTTTCGGAACAAAGGGCATGTAGTTTGGTTTATCTGATGCCCTCCCTAAATAGATCCCTCATTAGAACCCTATTGGAACTGGATATATTGTTATATATATTGGAATCCCTTTGGAATTGGGATTTATCCAACTTCTATGTGGGATTTCTACCTAAAGAAGCTTCAAACCAAACTTCCATATTGGAAATATAAAATCTCCTTATTGCTGGAAAACTATCATTTCAAAATCTTACAGACTAGTCATTTGTATTATGTTATTTCTAGCTTCCAAGAAAATATTACTTTGATAAGCTTGAAAGACTTATCAGAACATTATTTTGGACTAAGTATGGTGGTAACATAGGCATCCTGATAGTTCCATATCATCTCTGCATCCTTCCAAAATATAAGGACTAGTCCTTATTGATACTACCACTCAAGGTAAATTCTATAAACTAAGTGCATCCTCCCATGCAATGTTGGTAATATTCATTGAAAGTGTTTAATTATCCACAGTACATGTGTGGTATTTCCTCATCCCCTCGCATGTTTAGAATTTAGGTATCTCTCATCATCAAAAACACATGGGATGTTTGAAAGTAATTTGTGGGGCTCTGTGGATTTCAACGTTTTCAGTGAGGCGAAAGGTCTGATGGAGATCATGGTCGATGTGACAGGGGGGTATACCAGGCCTCCCTTGTATATTGGAATGGGGGGATTCGTATTGGAGGCATTACAATACCCCTGGAGGAAATGGGAGGAGAGGGAATTGGAAATCAGGGATCCAGATCGAATTTTGAGACAAACGAAAGGAGGCCAAGTCAATGTATTTCCAAAATGGCTCAAATTCCTTCTATGCGGATTAGATCAAGCAAGATCAAAGATAGAATTCAGTATATGAAATATCATGCCCTAATAGGGAAATTTGTGTGAATGATTCCTTCTTATAAATCCCTAGTCTGGTGGATAAATTATACCTGGAATCCAAGAGACCATTACGATCTACAGGTGGGATCCAAGGGGTTTTTTACTATCATTTTTATGAGTTTGGAATATACGAATCGTATTCTTGATGGCAATCCCTACTTCTATTCTGCGGGCCTACTCCTTGGGCCATGGAAAGAAAAATTATGTCCAGACAAAGAGGATATGATAGTTTCTCCTGTGTGGATCAAACTTTATTCCCTACCAAGTGAATACTGGGATTCATAAATTCTAGCAGATATCAGGAATAAATTGGGCTCCTTCATAAAGATATCAGAGCAAACGAAGTATCAGAGATATACAGCCTATGCGAGGATATATATGTATATGGATCTATCAAAGGAGCTTCTGGAGGCCATCAAACTGCCATGGGAAGATGAAGATTGGGTACAAACCCTAGAATACGACCAAATCTTGTTCAGATGTCGTTGTTTCCATGAGTATGGACATTTGTTTAGATAATGTCCCTGGAAAAATCCAAAACCCCAACCCAAGCAACTAGAGGAAAAAGGAGAGCAAGGGTTTACAAAGGTCTAATCTTGTAAACGGGGAGGAAGAAAGCGGGAAAATACAGAATTACATAAACACATTTCAGTATCCAATCAATTTGAAGCCTTGGTCGATCAAACCAAGGACGACCCAGGGTAGGAGCCCCAGGCAGAGGTTCATCAAGACCAGATCCAAAGGGATGAGGACAAGGAAAGTGGGGGGACAACAGACAAGAAGGAAGAGGAGTAGACAAGCCTACAACAGGATCTGGAAACCGAAGAGGAAGTAGAAGATATGGATATTGGAGATCTAGATCTGGAATGCATAGAATAGGACTGTGAAGATGCGGAAAAAGGATATGTCCCTCAGGAACAAGTTATTCTTCTGAAGGAGGCAATCATCAAATCAAGGTCATCGAACCATCTGGGGATTAACCTAAGATCCCATAAGGACTATAAATGGAAGCATGAGGAGATGGCCAAAAAAAAAGGAAGGAAATCTAATAGGCACTGCATAGGGGCAGCAGAACTGAAATTAGTAGAATCAGGTCAGTACCCTACCATCTGGGTTTCTCCATGTCTGTAACATATTTTTAGTTATCCAATGAATATTGTTACTTGGAATATAAGAGGGTTAAACAACCCCCCAAAAATGAATATTTTGAGGAAGAAAAATTAGAAAGAAGCTCCAGCAATAGTCTTTCTACAAGAAACTAAATGTTTGGTAGACCTCCAGCGGGTGGTGGGGAGGAAAGCTTGGAAAGGGAGTGAAGGTATGGGAATTGATTCTCGAGAAACAGCGGGGGGTCTAGGCATTTTGTGGGATCCTAACAACGTCACTGTATCAAGATTTGTGGGAAACCTCTGATCCATCTCTACTAAATTTGGTGTGATCGGTTTTCCAGCCAGTGGGATCTTAACAAATGTATATGGCCCTCATCTTACTCAAGAAAAGATGAGTTTCATAGAGTCCTTAAAGAATATCCACAAATGTACTAATGGGAAACACTGGATCCTGGGGGGGATTTCAATATTATAACTTCCCTGGAGGAAAAGAAAGGAGGAAGACGAAGATTGGAAGAGGAAAATGCAATATTCAGAGACACCATCTAGGAACTGAGACTAGAGTATGTTGTCCTAGGTCATGGTATTTTCACCTGGAATAAAAAACAGGGAGGATACCGTCATATAGCATCGCGCCTAGACAGATTCTTAGTATCTGTAGGATCGGATCACTAGCCAGTGGGATTATGGGGTCCTAGTTTAAAAAACCCTTCCATTTTCAGAAATTCTGGTTAGGCCACCCATATTTCAAGGAAAATTTCAACCAATGGTGGTATGAGCTAAATAGAGGGGAGGGATAGAGCATGTATAAGTTCCAACAAAATCTCAAATCATTAAAGGAGAAGATCAAGAAGTGGAATAAAGAATAATTTGGGAATATTTTATCAGACAAAAAATATTTGGAACTGAGGATGGAATAGATTAGAGTACAAGGCATGACTGAAGGATATTCTACATAATTACGGAAAGAGGAATTCCGCACAAAAATGAAGTTACAGGAGAGGGAACGGCAGGAAGAAACACTCAGGCATCGGAAAGCTAGAGTCTCTTGGTTAAAAGAAGGGGAAAGAAACACCAAATTTTTTCATCAATCAGTCATTCAAAACCGCTTACAGAACAAAATTCTCATGATTAAGAATGTCAATGGGAAAGGTTAGAAATGAGGGAGGAAATTGAGGGGGAGTTCTGCAATTAGTTTCAGGACATCATGCGCGAACCCAACCTTGACAAAAGTAGGGACATTGAGCGGATAACCTGAAAAATCCCTTCTTTGGTGTCTCAGGATCAAAATGACCTTTTAATGAAACCAATCTTGCTTCTGGAAGTGGAAGATGTGGTGGACCAAATGGTCGAAGGGAAATCTTCAAGCCCTGATGGTTTTACAGTCAACTTCTTCCACCATTTTTGGGATCTCATCAAGAATGAATTTTGGAGTATCGTTGAAGACACAAGGCGTACACAGAAAATTCTTCCATCCTTCAATGCAACTTTCCTCAAGCTTTTGCCAAAGACTGAGGGGGAATATTCTCCAAGTAAATTCGGACCCGTTTCCCTATGCAATGTCATCTATAAAATTGTGACTAAAGTAATATCCAATCGCCTCAAACCCATTATTTCGGCCATGATTTATCTCGAGCAATATGAGTTTGTGGAAGATCACCAGATAATGGATGGAATAATACTTGTCCATGAAGTTCTTCACTCTCTCAAAGTAGAGAAGATCCCTGAGATGATGTTGAAACTCAACATAGAAAAATCCTATGACAAGCTAAGTTGGCAGTACATCAGTGTGGTATTAAGAGCTTTCGGATTTGAATAAGAATGAATCAGATGGATAATGAGTCTTATCTCAACACCCTTCTTCTCCATCCTTATAAATGGGGATCCTTCATGACTTATTAATCCTTCCACGGGTATTAGACGAGGATACCCTCTATACCATTTTTTGTTTGTCATCATGGTTGAAGAGTTGGGAAGGACCATTAAGGCCATGTGGGGAAATCAAGAGTTAATGGGGATTTTAGTCCACCAAAGGGCGGAAAGACAATCCCATCAACAATTTGTGGATGATAGAATGCTGATGGGACATCCTTCAGTTCAAGAGGCATAGGATATCAAGCGATTTATTCAAAACTTTGGCAAGTCTTCAGGCTTAGAGGTCAATGAACAAAAATCTCAAGTCTTCTTCTTTAACACCCCAAGGGTGACCAGGTGCAATATTTTCCATATATTAGGATTCCAAGAGGGCTCTCTTCCATCCAAATATCTTGGGGCTCCGTTGTCTGACTATATTATTCGGAAAGGGTCGTGGTATGAACTTCTGGACAAGATGAGGAATAAATTAGCTAACTGGATGTACCGTCCCCTCAATTTTTTCAGGAGACTCGTACTGGTGAATTTTGTTCTACATGCGAATGCAAGTTTACCTATTCTCTGTGTTAGCTGCTCCCAAGGCTATACTGAGAGAGATCAGGAACATCCATCGAAAATTCTTATGGAGTGGAGACATTGAGCAAAGAAAATAGACCTTAGTTAGTTGGGAAACCATATGTTCCCCGAAATTTCATGGAGGCCTTGGCCTCCGCGACCCAGAAAAGGTGAATCATGTAAGCAAGGAAAAGACATGGTGGAGATGGGTTACCAACAACCAGGATCCTTGGGCCAAAATTTTCCATATGAAATACACCACAGGTTGTGAAAGACGTAATCTTATCTTATTCTCAGAAGAAAAGCAAAGATCTCACATCTGGAAAACGGAAAACTAGGGGAGAGGCTTGGTACATGAAAATAACTTATGGAAAGTTCGAAATGGTGAACATACCTTATTTTGGGAGGATTCCTTGAAATAGCTACATCCTCTGGCACAGAGCTAGAGGTTCCTCAACTCAGGAAAGCTTGCACAGGCCAAGGTAAGTTGAGGGTTAAATACTTTTGGGTGAATTCAGACACCCAGTCAGAATACTGGTCATGGGATCCAAGGGTATGGTGGGAACATTATGGACCAAGGGAGGAAACCGATGCGATAGTGGAAGCTCTCCATGAGAGGAAAGTTTGTTTCCATGCTGGGGTGGAAAAACCCCGCTAGGGCTTCAAACCTAGGGGTGTGTTCACTATTAAAGAATCATATGATATTTGGTCGGGATTTTAAAACCAAAAACCAAATGGAAAAATATATGGGAATCCAAACTATGGCCAAAAATTACTACCTTTGTTTGGCTTATGATGCGAAGATGAACCCTATCTCATGACAATCTTATGAAAAGAGGAATGTTGGGTCCTTACCAATGATGTTTGTGCACCAATAACGAATAAACATTGAACCACCTCTTGGACTCTTTCCCTTTCGCTATGAATATTTGGTACCATGGAGTTGTTTCTTTTAGGAAAACCGGAAGGAAAGAAGGACGCTCAGACTTGGAAATGAGCTCTTGGCCGAAATACCCTTTCCAAAATTCCATAGTTAATCATCATTGGCAGATATTTCTGAGTTTCTTGGTCTGGAAAATCTGGTGAGAGCGCAATTTCAAAACATTTCAAGGAAATTCTAGAACTAAAGATGTGATATGGATAGAAATAAAGAATGGAATGATGGAAACTATCAAAATGAAGGCTTGGGACAAGACGGACTGGGAGGCTAATGAGACCGAAGCCTCCATCCTGCAAGCTTGGGGGATCACTAGTCCCTTGTAGTGCTATTCTTTCCGTACTCGAGCCACCTCAGTGGTTGTGAGCCCTGATCAATGGTCTCCCCTTCCTGCAAGTATTTTAAAACTCAATTTCGATGGGGACTCTAAAGGTAATATGGGGCCAGCTGTGTCCGGAGTATTGTCAGAAATCATAATGGTGAAATGCAAGGGTATAGTATAGGTTTCATTGGTTTTGAAACGAACAATGTTGTTGAATTCGAAGGAATGGTACATGGCATACAGATGACCCTCGGACATAGTTGGTTGCCCCTCACTATAAAATGAGACTCGAGGGTTATTTTAGATATGTCCACGCGACTTCACAATGGGAACCCTAGTGCTAAGGTGGCATCTTCCTAGAGATTAGAAATCCATCTAGAGAGACTAACGGAAGTCCTTTGTCCCATGCTGGTGGTTTCATTTAGCCATGTCGTACGTAATGGAAATAACCTAGCAGACTTGTTGGCCAACATTAGAACTAATTCCCGCAGAAATGTCAATGCCATCACATGGGAGGAATCATGTGATGTGACGTCTCGGGACAGGTTTATAGCCTTAGTGACACTTGACATGTCACGAAATAATGAAGCCAGTAATAAAGGACAGCAAGCGGGCCAACCTGAGGCCACGTGATGCTCAAAAACTGCAACCACCTCGTGAATACGCCAAGTGAAGAAGTACAAAGGAAGGATTGAGGGCACTAACTATCAATAAATTCATACCGACCACATTTAATTCGCGGAGTTTGGAAACAAGTGATGTTATTAGTTTAGAGGGTGGCAGATCCGTCATACATGGCATACAGATGACCCTTCGACATAGTTGGTTGCCCCTCATTATAAAACGAGACTCGAGGGTTATTTTAGATATGTCCACATGACTTCACAATGGGACCCCTAGTGCTAAGGTGGCATCTTCTTGGATATTAGAAATCCATCTAGAGAGACTAACGGAATTCCTTCGTCCCACGCTGGTGGTTTCATTTAGCCATGTCAGACATAATGGAAATAAACTAGCAGACTTGTTGGCCAACATTAGAACTAATTCCCACAGAACTGTCAATGCCATCGCATGGGAGGAATCATGTGACGCGATGTCTCGGGATAGGTCTATAGCCTTAATGACACTTGACATGTCACGAAATAATGAATCCAGTAAGAAAGGACAGCAAGCGAGCCAACCTGAGGCCACGTGATGCTCAAAAACTGTAACCACCTCATGAATACGCCAAGTGAGGAAGTACAAAGGAAGGATTGAGGGCACTAACTATCAATAAATTCATACCGACCACATTTATTTCGCGGAGTTTGGAAACAAGTGATGTTAATAGTTTCGAGGGTGGCGGATCCGTCATCCAACTTGAGGAATATCTACGAAGGACTATGGATCACATATGAGTATTTAGTATTTGTACCAAGTCAATCATGGCCCAATATGTAAACCCCCTATATATTCGATGGAAAGGTGGTTGCAGGTATCATGGGAGAAAGGTCCTATATTACATGCAAATAGTTATCGTCATCTTGCTTTCTATGGAGAGTGATTTTAGATGGTGGGGTGAAATCGAGAGCAAGAGAGATGGGGAAGGTGAGAGCATGGAGAAATATCGATGGATTAGGTAGAGTGCAGAGAAGAAACCCATGGGCGACAGAATAAGGGTCACCCGCGTGCATAAAAAAGCAATGTGGGAAGATCACATGTTCGAACTGGGTCTTCCATCGATACTCCAAAAGGAGTTAAAGGATTTCGAACAAAGGCTCTAGGAAGATATTGATGAGGACACACTGCACGCGAAGAGCCGGAAGATGGAATGTTGGGTCATGGACCCTGGAAATAATGCGGCTCGCTTGAGCCTCTATGAGCAAACAATTTCTCTTTTCTGGGTAATGAATAATATGATGGGGCATGTTATTTGGAACAAGTGAAGAAAGAGAAAGGAGATGAAATTCTGGTTAAATGTTGGAAAGATCATCACGCTGAAACAAGGGAGTTGCATCAGAAAATTGATGCAATTATTGTTAGATTTTATGGTATCTCGGGATGTCCTCCATGATTCATATGCCTTGCATGGAGTTACTTCAGCAGTATAGGCATCAATATGGAGTAGAGGGTGAGATACACTCTACTCAGTGGCATGAGTCCATTGGTGACTGCATGTGGACCTTCTAGGGTGTTTTTCCTCTTGCATGCATGAGTTTTGCATGGCCGATTAGTAATTGAAATATGGATGCAAAATTGAATTTTTGCATGCAAATATATTTGGTTTTTGGTAAACCTAATTGATTGGTGAGATTATATATAGAGGCAGGAGGTCCTTGGATGAGGTTTCTCAGTTGACTTATCAGAGAGTGATCTGTCAGGAGTGAGGAGGGTGCATTAGTGCATGCAGGGCGACTTTCTGAGAGAGAGAGAGAGGAGCTTTTGCAGGAGGGAGAGTGGTGAGATCTGAGTTGGATCAGACACCACTTGCTCTAGAGGAACTTGGCACCCAGATATGTGGACTGAGATAGTTCACCAGAGTGGATTCTGCAAATATTGTGGAGGATGAATTCCAGAGAGGGAGAGGGGTGCATTACCTGAGGAGAGAGGATCTCATTCAGATTCCAATCGATCGATTAAGCATCTGATACTTTCAGAGTATCCTTGCCTCGTGATTCAAGGAATATCTGTGACGATCAGAGCTCAGATCTATTGAGATCTGGAATAGTATGAGAATTTGACCTCGAGAGGGGAGGGCACACCTTTTACATACAGAGGAAGGGCGCATTCACCAGTTGAGCATTTGGCCTTCTTCTGTTGTAGATCAGATCAAATCAGAAGCTTGAGAGAGGCAATACAATCAGAGCTACCTATAGACAGACTTAGATCCAAATTGACAGCTAGATCACATTTCCTCTGTGCATGCATCAGTTGATGCATGCAGATCTGAGGTTTTGACCCAGTCAGGATTGAGTGTTACATCTGAGGTAACATTGTTTTATTTGTTAATTTCATATATTGCTCTAGGATCGAGATAGAGGAAATCCCCATGGGATTTATGGTTTTCCCCATTTGGGGTTTCTAGGGTATATGCAGTGTCATATGTGTGATTGATTACGTTTATGTTGTAAAGAGATCTATGGATGTTGATTCGTATTTCTTTAGAGCATTATTGATTTACAGAGACTCAAACTGCTTAAGATCTCAAGGCTATCCAGAGGGAATAGTTATATTTGGATTAAAATTTACATGGTATCAGAGCCCTGGGAAGGGTCAGGGAGAACATTCACACTAAGATCAATGAAGATAGAGACCAGATCTGAAGAGCAGAGCTCAGATCTGTGGTTGTATAGGTCATATCTATCAGATCTGTGAATTTGGAGGATAGATATTATATATATATATATATATATATATATATATATATATATATCAGATCTGTGCGAGAGGAGGCCAGATCTATGATCAGGAGAGGTTTTTGTATAACAGTGTGTTTTGTTGTTCAGTTCAAATATTATGGCCACTAGCTTGAGAATGGAGGACTAGTTGGATGGGGCCTCCACCTACAGTGCATGGAGGGCATGGATTGTAATCTTGTTGAAAGAGTGTAAACTGTGGGATGTTGTAGAGAGCACAACCAGAAATCCAGTCAAAGTTCCATCAAATGCTACTGCAAAAGCAGTATATGAGAAAAAGAATGTAAATGCTGAGAGGATCCTACTGGATGCTATCAAGGATCATGTCATCCCACGTGTCTTAGCCAAAGACAATGTATATGAGATGTGGGATGCATTGACCAACTTGTACCAGAGTTCCAACACCAACAAAAAGATGGTTCTCAGAGAGAAACTGAGAAGTATAAAAATGGGCAAGGAGGAGAGCATGTCTACATATCTCACCAAGATCACTCAGGTGAGGGATGAGTTGGGAGTTGTGGGTGAAAATATTGAGGATAGTGAGTTGGTAAGACAAGCCCTTAATGGTGTGACCATGCCATGGGCAGTATATGTCATTTCCATCATTGCTAGAGAGAACCTCCCCAAGTGGGATCATCTGTTGGACGATTTCACCCAAGAGAAGATCTGGAGAGGTTATATTCAGGGATCAGCTTCCACCATTCTTGAGGAGGAGGATGTGACACTTGCAGCAAAAGGGAAACAACGGTTCAAACAGAATAAGGATTTGATCAAGGTCAAGTGTTTTTCCTACATTGAGTATGGACACTATGCGGGACAATGTCTACATAAGAAGAAAGGTAAGCAGGAAAAGGATGAGCAGTTGGTAGCAACAGAGGAGGTGGATGAGTTTATCTCTCGGTTTGGGAGGGAGTTCTCATTAGCATTATATCATTCAGGGCATGACAGCAGTCAGCCGAAGGTTTAGGTTGATTAGAGATGGAGGGTTGAATGCATGTAGAGCAGTCACATGACCAAGATGCGAGATGCATTCCTCATCCTTGAGCACACTCCTATGCAAATGATTCGATATGTGCAGGGGACTGATCACTTGGTCACAAGAGTAGGTAGATTCTGCTTTCTACTTGACCTTGGAGATATCCTGGAGGTATCAGGAGTGTTATTCATTCTAGGACTGAGAGGGAATATACTCTCAGTGGAAGATCTGAATGTTTTTAGCTATTCAGTGGTATTACAGAGGGATATTATCTTTACTTATGCTATGGGAGTTGATCTAGTCTTGATGGGTCACAGGATCGACAGTGAGTACTTGATTCGGGGATAGCCCACTTCTGGCACATTAGGTTGGTTGAGTGCATCCTCTTCAAAGACAGAGGGGGATAGAGAGTGATATGCTCACGACAGAGATGATGCTAGGAGGTGTGAGTCTATTCAACAAATGGGTGGGTGAGATGCTCACCATGATGATGAGGATCAGAGGAGTGACTTTAGTTATCCGATGGATGAGAAGGATGCTCATACAGGCACCAGTCAGAGACTGAATTGGTACTATATGGTGGAGATGGACTTAGCTCAAGAGAGAGATGAGTAAACTCAGAGATAGAGGGATTCCAGTTACAAACCAGTGGATCCACTTTATAGCAGTCTTCAGGACTGGTTACAGCAGAGATTCAGAGGGAGTCTAAATCATATTTCAGTGACAGAGTCAGTGGTAGATCAGGGGGCTTCTTTTGGAGCCACCTTAATGGAGCTAGATCAAGGTACTTTAGGTAAGAGGGAATCAGTGACAGGAAAGACAGTTGGGTTAGTGTCAGTAGCAGAGGACTTGTTGGATCCAGGCATTAGTGGTTGGAATTCCCTCGATAAGAGGCAATGTTAGAGTTTATGGTATCTCGGGATGTCCTCCATCATTCAAATGCCTTGCACGGAGGTACTTCAACAGTATAGGAATCAATATGGAGTAGAGGGTG
The DNA here is from genome assembly GCA_027924585.1 of Larix kaempferi. Classification (NCBI taxonomy): domain Eukaryota; kingdom Viridiplantae; phylum Streptophyta; class Pinopsida; order Pinales; family Pinaceae; genus Larix; species Larix kaempferi. The sequence goes on from BSBM01000519.1 coordinate 4,731,059, forward strand.
AGATACACTCTACTCAGTGGCATGAGTCCATTAGTGACTACATGCGGACCTTCCGGGGTGTTTTTCCTCTTGCATGCATGAGTTTTGCATGGCTAGTTAGTAATTAAAAGATGCATGCAAAAGTGACTTTTTGCATGAATGGATATTAGGTTTTTGGTAAACCTAATTGATTGGTGAGATTATATATAGAGGCAAGGGGTCCCCAGAGAGAGAGGAGATTCTAAGAGAGAGAGAGGAGATTCTGCAGGAGGGAGAGTGGTGAGATCTGAGCTGGATTAGACACCACTTGCTCCAAAGGCACTTGGCACCTAGATTTGTGGACTGAGATAGATCACTAGTGTCGATTCTGCGGAGATTGTGGAGGACGAATTTCGGAGAGGAAGAGGGGCGCATTACCTTAGGAGAGAGGATCTAATTCAGAGTATGATTGATCGATTTAGAATCTGATACTTTTAGAGTAGCCTTGCCTCGAGATTCAAGGAAGGTCTGTGATTATCAGAGCTCGGATATGTTGAGATCTAGAACAGTACGAGCATTTGACATCCAAAGGGGAGGGTGCACTTTTCCATGCAGAGGAAGGGCGCATTCACCAGTTGATCAGTTGTCCTTCTTCTATTGCAGAGCATATCAAAGCAGAGGCTTGAGAGAGGCAGTACAGTCAGAGCTACCTGCAAACAGACTCAGATCCAGATTGACAGTTAGGGCACATTTCCTCTGTGCATGCATCAGCTGATGCATGAAGATCTAGGGTTTTTACCCGGTCAAGATTGAGTGTTACATCTGAGGTAACATTGTTTTATTTGTTCATTTCATATATTGCTCTGGGATCGAGATAGAGGAAAGCCCCACAGGATTGTTGGTTTTCCCCATTTGGGGTTTCCAGGGTATATGTAGTGCCATATGTGTGATTGATTGTGTTTATGTTGTAAAGAGATCTATGGTTGTTGAGTATTATTTCTTTAGAGCATTATTGATTTACAGAGACTCAAAATTCTTGAGATCTCGAGGCTTTCCAGAGGGAGTAGTGATCTCTGGATTAAAATTTACATGGTATCAGAGCCCTAGTAATGGTCATGGAGATCATTCACACTGATATCAATGAAGATAGAGACCAAATCTACCAGATATGAAGAGTGGAGCTCATATCTATGGTTGTAGAGGTCATATCTATCAAATCTGTGTGTTTGGAGGATAGATTTGCGATAGATCTATCAGATATATACGAGAGGAGGCCAGATCTATGATCAGGAGAGGTTCTTGTATCACTGTGTGTTTTTTTTTTTAGTTCAGATATTATGGCCACTAGATTGAGAGTGGAGAACTGGTTGGATGGGGCCTGCAACTATAGTGCATGGAGGGCACGGATTGTACTATTTTTGAAAGAGTGTGAACTATGGGATGTTGTAGAGAGCACAGCCACAAATCCAGTCACAATTCCATCAGATGCTATTGCCAAAGCAGTATATGATAAAAATAATGTAAAGGATCAGAGGATCCTACTTGATGCTATCAAGGATCATGTCATCCCACATGTATCAGCCAAAGACAATGTATATGATATGTGGGATGCATTGACCAATTTGTACCAGAGTTCCAATGCCAACAGGAAGATGGTTCTCAGAGAGAAACTGAGAAGTATAAAAATGGGAAAGGAGGAGAGAATGTCTACATATCTCACCAAGATCACTCAAGTGAGGGATGATTTGGGAGTTGTGGGTGAAAATATTGAGGATAGTGAGTTGGTAAGACAAGCCCTAAATGGCATGACCACGCCCAGGGGAATTATTTTTCCAGTCCATCATTGCTAGAGAGAACCTCCCCAAGTGGGATTGTCTATGTGACGATTTCACCCAAGAGGAGATCTAGGGAGGTTATATTCAAGGATCAGCTTCCACCATTCCTAAGGAGGAGGATGTGGCACTTGAAGAAAAAGAGAAATAATGGTTCAAACAGAAGAAGGATCTAAGAAAGATCAAGTACTTTTCCTGCAATGAGTATGGACACTATGTGCGACAATGTCTGCATAAGAAGAAAGGTAAGTAGGAAAAGGAGGAGAAGTTGGAAGTAGTAGAGGAGGTGGATGAGTTTAACTCTCGGTTTGAGAGGGAGTTCTCATTAGCCTCATATTATTCAGGTCATGAAAGCATTCATCCGAAGGTTCAAGTTGATCAGAGATGGAGGGTTGATTGCATGCAGAGAAGTCACATGACCGGGATGCGAGATGCATTCTTCATCCTTGAGCACACTCCTATGCAGATGATTTGATATGTGCAGGGGACTAATCACTTGGTCACAGGAGTAGGTAGAGTTCGCTTTCTACTTGACCTTGGAGATCTCCTGGAGGTATCAAGAGTGTTGTTCATTCCAGGACTAAGAGTGAGTATACTCTCAGTGGAAGTTATGAATGTTGCAAGCTATTCAGTGGTATTCCAAAGGGATCTTATCTTCACTTATCCTATGGGAGTTGATCCAGTATTGATGGGTCATAGGATCGACAGTGAGTACTTGATTCGGGGACAGCCCACTTCTGGCACATCAGGTTGGCTGAGTGCATCCTCTTCAGAGATAGAGGGGGATAGAGAGAGAGATTCTCACAACAAAGATGATGCTAGGAGGTGTGAGTCCAATCAGCAAATGGGTGGGCGATATGCTCACCATGATGATGAGGATCATAGGAGTGACTTTGGTTATCTGATGGATGAGCATGATGCTCATACAGGAACCAGTCGGAGACTAAATTGGTACAATATGGTGGAGATGGACTTAGCTCAGGAGAGATCTGAGTCAGCTCAGGGAGAGAGGGATTCCACTTGCAGACTAGTGGATCCACTTGACAACATTCTTCGGGATTGGTTACAATAGATATTCAGAGGGACTTTGAATCAGAGTTCAGTGACAGAGTCAGTGGTAGATCAGGGGGTTTCTTCTGGAGCCACCTTGATGGAGTTATATCAGGGTACTTCAGGTCAGGGGGACGCGAGTAACAAGAAGGAAAGTTGGGTCAGTGTCAGCAGTAGAGGACTTGTTGGACTTCCCTCGATAAGAGGGAGTGTTATAGTTTATAGTATCTCAGGATGTCCTCCATGATTCAGATTCCTTGCATGGAGGTACTTCAGCAGTATAGGCATTTGTATGGAGTAGAGGGTGAGATACACTCTACTCAGTGGCATGAGTCCATTGGTGACTGCATGCAGACCTTCCGGGGTGTTTTCCCTCTTGCATGCATGAGTTTTGCATGGCCGGTTAGTAATTAAAAGATGCAAGTAAAAGTGACTTTTTGCATGCACAGATATTAGGTTTTTGGTAAACCTAATTGATCAGTGAGATGATATATAGAGGCAAGAGGTCCTTGGATGAGGTTTATCAATTGAATTATCAGAGAGTGATCTGTCAGGAGTGAGGAGGGTGCATTAGTGCATGCAGTGCGACTTTATGAGAGAGAGAGGAGATTCTGCGGGAGGGAGAGTGGTGAGATATGAGATGGATCAGACACCACTTTCTTTAGAGGCACTTGACACCCAGATCTGTGGAATGAGATAGTTCACTAGTGTAGATTCTACAGATATTGTGGAGGATGACTTCCAGAGAGGGAGAGGGGTGCATTACGTAAGGAGAGAGAAGCTCATTCAGAGTCTGATCGATTGATTGAGCATCTGATACTTTCAGAGTAGCTTTTCCTCGGGATTCGAGGAAGGTATGTGACGATCATAGCTCAGATCTGTTGAGATATGGAATAGTACGAGCATTTGACATCCAGAGGAGAGGGTGCACTTTGACATGTAGAGGAAGGGCGCATTCACCAATTGAGCAGTTGTCCTTCTTCTATTGCAGAGCAAATCAAAGCAAAGGCTTGAGAGAGGCAGTACAGTCAAAGCTACCTGCAGACAGACTCAGATCCATATTGACAGTTAGGGCACATTTCCTCTGTGCGTGCATCAGTTGATGCATACAGATCTAGGGTTTTGACCCGGTCAGGATTGAGTGTTACATCTAAGGTAACATTGTTGTATTTGTTCATTTCATATATTGCTCTGGGATCGAGATAGAGGAAATCCCCACAAGATTGTTGGTTTTCCCCATTTGGGGTTTCCAGGGTATATGCAGTTTCATATGTGTGATTGATTATGTTTATGTTGTAAAGAGATCTATGGATGTTGAGTCGTATTTCTTTAGAGCATTATTGATTTACAGAGACTCAAATTGCTTAAGATCTCAAGGCTGTCTAGAGGGAGTAGTTATATTTGGATTAAAATTTACAATTATGTCCTCGCTGGGTATCCGACGTCAAGATGTGCCTTCGGCTTCAATGGGAGCTCCTTCGACTGTGGCAGATAACCCCTTCAGTGGTCTCCGAGGTCACTTTCCTGACATCCCTTATATTATGCTCTAAAGGATGAATAGGTTGGGTTGATTTTTATTTTGGTATAGAATAGCAATGTTATGGTTAATTTCATGTTATTATTATATTTATGTTGTCAAGGCCTGTAGCGAAAGTAGGCTTGGCTGGTATGTAAGGGATTTCAATTTTGTGAACTATGCAAGAGAAACAATGGGATTCCAAGTCTGGTATGAGACCCTTTTTGGTTGTTCCAGAGGTATGAGGATAGTAGAGTCAAAGGAAAAGATGGCCAGTCTGTTATGGGCCAATTTTGTTCAGATGTAACTTCTCTTTTTATATAATATAAAAAATCTTCTTACTTACAAAAAAACACATGGGATGTTTGAAAATTCTCAAATAGCAGAAGTGGTTGGAAATTGCCCTTAAAATCAATTTGGTGTTGGAAGATTGGAAATAAATCTGTTATTGAACTCCAAACCTTTTAGGAAAAAAGACCAAGAAAAAATAGGTTTATCTTGTTGGAACAAATTTTGGGATGCATAAAACAGATCATACCTAAAGTGGAGAACCCTCTCCCGCAAAAAGTCTTCGTTGGACTCATACATAAACAATGGTAAAGAACTCCATAGCATTATTCCCATAGACAAAATGCCAAAATTAAATAACCATATACATGGTCCTATTTGGAGATATTGGAGATGACTATATGACAATCCAAGCCAAATTAAATTAATAAATCAATTAGCGAAAAACATTGCAATTTACATAGAAATACAAAGTGGTTAGAGTGGTGGTAGCCTAAGAGATGAGGTGACTACGCTAATTCACAAAAATCTCATATCAAGGAATGAGGGGAGGATGAGGGTGAGAGTGAGTTGGAGTTAGAGTTGAGGTGGTGAAAGGAATGTAGGCCTTGAGGACCATGGTTGGTATGTCAACTTCCTAGGGCCATAACTTTCACATACAAACTCCATTTGAGGAGCTCTTTGGACTCTTCCAAATATTTATACAGAGCTCTACATGTTTGGTAGGCCTCACTTTCATTGATATCCAAGGTATCAACATTGATAAAACATATGGGAAAGGCCCAAAAAAATGCAATGAAAGTTCAAGGCCTACAAAACTACTGTAAACCAATAAGGCTTAAGATAATTTTTTAAACGGTGACAACTAAATTACCACATGAATCAAATACCGTTGCACATTCCTCACATGAAGTGATGATACAATGTTGTCAACACCTAACAATCCTTCCAACGAAAGTAACAACAAACTTGCCTACATAATAAATAGGCAAAAACATAGTTCATCACCTTTGTGCATTTATTAATCTCACCTTTAACTCAATTACTCGCCAAGAATGGTAGAATCATTAGAGCAAGGAAAATCTACTTCAGTTGCACACTAAAGCTTCAAATACCTACAAAGATAAAGCATTCTAGAAATCCATTCCACGCTCAATAATGGTCCAATAATTTTACATCCTAATAAATCCAAAGAGATAGCTCATCTAAAGTATATATTTATTTACAAACACATGTGAATTTCAATTGAACAAATATATTTCAATGTGTTATTTGGGAGAGCTACTTTGTAAACAAAATGAACAAACTATTTGATGGCAAGTCGAGTTTGAGGAGATAGATATCGCCTTTATGGAATCTTTTTTGGCAACCATCAAATGACAGAATTCAAACAAAGTTTAGGTAGATTTAAGTAAAAAAATCAATTAACCAAAAGTTTTAGTGGATGATGTTTAAGTGGTTAGTTTTCAGTGAATGATGTTTAAGTGGTTAGTGTTCAGTTTTCATTAAAAAATAAGGTTTTTCAATTTAAAATGAGAAGATTTAACAATTATTTTAATCTTACATTAAAAAACTAAAAAAATATGTTTTGTTGAACAATTTTATCTTAAACTAATTTTTGCACTCAAGTTTTATGAAAGATCTACAAAACCTTATAACAAGAGCTGCATGCGGCAATGTCTATGACAGAGCATGAAAATAGACTTTAGACTTTGTAAATGCATTTCAAAGACATGGGGAAAGGAACTTAACATTGCCTTTGCATTTTGACAATTTGCGCTAAAAGTTTCAGCACAATTGAATAGAATGTGACCACTGGTTGCTTTAAAGTATGTAAATGGATAGTGAAAGGCATGCACTTCAACTAGTGTCTTTTAAAATAATTGAATTTAATGTACCTAAGCTCCAAACCAATGGAAGGGCGCCACATTTTTCTAGATCAAGAAGCTTGACTTATACCACATACGATATACAAATTGCACCATATCCTTTTAGTCCTAGCTCATGTCTTGTGAAAATTAAACCACTGGAAACACATAAAAAGCAAGAAAAGCCATGAAACACACACACACACAACCATGTACTTTGTCATAAATCCTTGAAGACTCTTCATTATATCCTTTCACTTATTGATGAGTTTGATACCCTACCATGACCTTAATAGGATCCATAGAGTTGTTATGAACACCTTCCAGAAGTTTATGTACTAGCAACATTTTATTCAAATATAATGTTTCTAGCTTTTAAAAAATCATATACATCTGCTTGAAAAAAGTATACGCAAAAAACTAGATTAAAATACCATATTCATACCTAAATGGAAAGTTTAGACTTTAAAGGAAAAATAGAATCTTTTAGTTAAATAAGAAGTTTAATATATCTATATTAAAATTCTGATTGAATAAAAAAACATAAGTGTATTGCACCAAACTAAGCTTGAAACCTAAGGTATTTAGCAAAGCATATGCATAATAAAGCTTAGAGTCTGAAGCATTTCATTTTGTTTTTTACGAGCATGAAAAAGGAAGCCCAATTTTAGAAACTAAGTCTAAAAACTATATATAAATTGCTATATATACATAGTCGAAACACACTCTGCAATACGCAAAAAAAACTTAAAATTTAAAATGAATGGATGGACATATAACTTTCAATCTAAAACAATAACACGGAGCACTCTACTAAAAAATACAATTAGTTTGATTTTTTAAAGCAATTCAGATAAAGATCAATCAGAATTGGGTCCCAATGGACATACACGGCAAATTGATGAACCCATTAACTTGCATTTGGATAACAACCATCAAACTTCGAAGATAAAGCCAAATCCATTATTTCACAAACATTTTGTATGTGTTTTGCAGATAAGGTAGTCACTTTTTCCTGTTACGTCGAGATTAGATTAGTAGGAAGATTGGCGCCATATTTTCCATAGAGAGTAGTCGGCTACCATACGATACCATGCCCGCTCATGTCCATGTCATGGATTAGACTCTGGTAACACCTATCGCATACGAAGAGTCTGATCAAATATGCACATTGCACACCACACAAGTCAACAAATTATCCTTGAATACTTGTGAGCATCTTTCACATTCTTTTCAATACTATGCAATGCGCCCACCCACCAGTGAGAATATTATGGGTGGACCCTAATTCTTGTTTTTGCAATTTCCCTAATTCATGTTTTTGCATTTTCCCATGGCTCTCGAAGCTGCAAAATACCAATAAAAATATTGGAAGGTTATAAGACTGCAAGAGTTTTACTAGTACCTAAATTGTAAAGCAAGAGACAATGGGTTGGTAAAATAACTAAACCAATAGCTTCGAAAGCTTTCATGATCCGCATTCTTTGGCACGAATCAACAAATATCCTGCACCAATAACCCAGATCATCAATTTTAGGGTTTTGCAGGGAAACTATTGTGCCTTATAAAGGTAAAATAATAGTAAAGGCACTTACTGCCATGGGACATCGCCAACAAGCATCCAATCTCCATCCTTGTCTTCATAGGTAGGCACATATTCTGACCCATTCAACACATGATCCATCAAATTGCTCTCGTTCAACTCATGGATCGATCCTAATTTTCCTGAAATCATTTCAACATTTCAATATCAAACATTCCAATCAAATGGATAAAAAATCAAGGGATTAATGGAATAGAATGCGGATTGATTCATACCCATGGTAATTAAAACAATTAAACATCTTCTGGAGTGCAGAGGAGAGGTCATGGTAGGTTCTGTACATTTTGAGGTCCATCTTTCTGAGATAGGGAGCTCCATCCATGCTCACCTTCACATAAAGAGAGTTGGATGCAACAATCGTGCTCACTTTCCTGAAATATTTAACAGGTGGCCAACCAACAATCTGTGCCCTAAAAAAGAAACAATCGCCATAGATTTTCTAGTTAACTTGGATACCGGAAACAAGTCCTTAATAGTACAGACATGAATCTCCTTTGCAAATGGAATACTCACTTGGGATATGAAATCCATGATAAAAAAGTAAACCGCAAACATGCTGAGTCCTTGATAAAACTATGTCTGCTGAAAAATGTGGGTTGCTAAAGAAGAAACAATGCCACCAATGTTAGACATCACGTTTTGGAAAAAGGAAATGAGTAGGGAAACTGACCTCTAAGTATCTCAGCCCCCAAGTGAAATGTCAATGCTTATCGTTTGCAGCCTTTGAATCCCAGCCCCTGTACTCATATAAACCCGTAGATGTATACGCACATCTAGAAACATTTTGATATGAAGACTCGAGTGTAATACCCCCACATATGAGAACCTGACAGAAAATCCAGGACTACTTTAAGTTGCAAGCTCCCATTCAATAAATAGAAAAATCAACAGAAAACCTCAGACAACATGAAATGCAAAACAAGTATATCCAATGTTAGCATGATTCAAAATCACCACAGGGGATCACAGTCTCTCATAATTAAGCTCTCATTAAGAGCCTACTGTTCAAATATCCCGGGTATCTTTCTTCTCAGCCATTCAATTTAATCTTTGAATTAAATTGAACAACAACAAAAAAATCAGCTTGCAGAGGGTATACAGAACAATGCTTACCCCAGAGACCTTGACATACTGCCCATCTTTTGTCGTTCTCAGCTTTGCATATGGATATCCTGCACAAACCCTGTAACTGCCCTCTTTTCCCACCAATTGTTCCACAGCAGAAGCATCGGAACAGCCCAAAAGAGAACCACCACTACAACAAGCAAAATTGCATTCCGAACAGCTGCCAGAATGAAGCCCCCAGCTATGAAACCCACAAAAAAAGTGGAATAACAGTCCAAAGGATCACTTTAGGGAAGTTTCTCTTGAAGGAATACGCTTGATCATGGCTGAGATTGGTGACAAACTAACTGTTTGCCATAGATACACTGTGCAGCTTACCGAATGCAGATGAATCCAAGGCTCGGATACTTTTCTAGGTGCTCCAGAGGAATTGAGAGGACCTGAAGAAATCGGACAAGAAGTAATGAGCTTAGTTTCAGGGAGTGAAGGGGGAAGTGGCCCAGAATTTTGTCGGGCAGCAGTGGGGACACCTCCAGAAAGAGGACCAGAAGTCTTCTTAACAGATTCCCCATTCCTAGAGAGAGGTTCTGAGTTGGATTTTTGTCTTGCTGAACTTGTGCCTGGTACATAACCTGGAACTACAGATGATATAGGTCCTGATACTGAAAAGTTTGAGCGTGTAGCTGGGTTTGATGGAAGAGGACCTGAATGTGATGCAACCCCCCAAATAATCCAATCCTCATGGGGGCATTCCCAACAGGGCCAGATTTCTTCAACTTCAAATTCTCCACGGGAATATCAAACATTTTGCCAAGCTCGCGAGACTTCTTAATGTCACCTCCAGTGTAAGGCATGGCTATGGAGCTCATGGTAGGTTGTCTTTCCTTGTACTGCTCTTTTCAACCTGAAACATACAACCCATTGTTGAGTTGATGTGAAGGGAATATCGATCCCATTGAACTTGATAGAAGTGAAACAAAACTCCTATTATCAGCCGCAATGTAGAGACAAAGAACCGAGATGCCTACTAACAGTCAGATGCCAGAGAATAAGCTCTTTTCGGCCTAAAACATACAACCCATTGCTGAGCTGATGTGAAGGGAACCTCGATCCCATTGAACTTGATAGAAGTGAAACAAAATGCCTATTATCAGCCACAATGTAGAGACAAAGAACCGAGATGCCTGCTAACAGTCAGATGCTAGAGAAGAAGCTCTTCACCCCCAGAATAATCTGTCAAAATCGGAAATGCTATAGGTACACTCTTCAAAGAGAACTTCTTCTCAATGTTTGCTACTGACATATCTGCGAAACCCCACAGATCAATTGCACTTGTGATCAGCCTCGCCAGCACGGTGTGCTTGTTTGTCAACTGCAGAAAGCACACTAATGATATCATAGGGAGACAGGTGTAGAGAAAAACCCCGCTTCAAACTTCGAGACACAAAACAATCCATTAAATCAAAGTTTTACTTTGCTAAAATGAAAAAATCATTTTTTAAATTTTGTACCACTGAATAATATATCAAAAATGAATACAAGATGTCAAAACATAATAAATATATAAAAATACATTGTTACCAAAGAATCTAAAATACATACAAATCTTGTTTCTACATATATAAATATATATAATTCGTTTTAGACTCGTGAGAATCTAAAATACATACAAATCTTGTTTATACATATATAAATATATATAATTCGTTTTATAAAACTTTGTTAGGATAGTTATAAGTGTTTACTTCTTCGTTTCTATACATTTTACGCTAACATAATATTATATATAATCTTTGTATTGATTAATTAATTTGATATTTTATAAATGTCTATAAGTTATTGATAATTCGTGTAACTAAGGTTTATAATGTTTATTCTTTATTTCGATTTTATCTATTAAAGGTTTGATTTTTTTTAATTGGTATTTATGTTATAATTTCTTTATTTTTTGTTTAACTAAGGTTTATAATGTTTATTCTTTATTTCGATTTTATCTATTAAAGGTTTGATTTTTTTTAATTGGTATTTATGTTATAATTTATTTATTTTTTGTTTTTACTAATTAGAGATTTGATTTGATTTTAAAAAAATTGTTTTTTTTTTCAAATTAGGTAGGTTTTTTTTTTCATTTTTACATAAGATGTTTATAAATATATGTGGGAAGTTAAACTAGAGGAAAAAAATTGCATCCTATTTCAACCAACCATTAATACATTTAAAACATGCCCTAAGAGGTTATTGAAATTCTTGGAAAACCTAGTCAATGTGTATTTCAAGGTCGTTGACACTCCTAGGTAGGCTACTACTCCTACCAAATGGCTAACGCCTTGTAACCTTTTCAGGACCCTAACAAACAAGCATAATTACAGTTCAAAGGCAGTTTTAACTCGATCTCCCTCTTGGAATCTTCCACTCCTCCCTAACTATGCCATCGTTAAGGCGACCCAAATTTGAATCCTTTGCAAGTTCCAATTCAACTAAGCTTACTACCATACATGACAATAAGAAGAAGAATAAAAGGGGCAAGACCCCTATTGGAATTTAAGGACATGCCAAGGCCCCAAGGGTTATATTATATGATCTAGATTTTTGGATATTAAGTTTTTAAAGATAGTTATGTTATCAAAATTATTAAAACTTGCATTCAATCTAAAAACATTTCAATATTATGTTTTTAAGGGTATTTATTTTACAAAATTTATTTAGGGTTAGCATTGTATATTAATGTGTTATTTATATTAAAGGAGACCATAATGAAAATGAAAACCAAAATGTCACATATAGATAATTTTAAAAGATAATAATAATAATTAACATGTTTGTGTGTAGTTTTATCATAAACTTAACTTATATCCCATACAACTAAGTTAATCACATTTTTTTATAAATAAAGGAAAAAAATTATAATAGTCATATGATACAAGCTTCTCAATTTAACTTTGGTTATCATGATTATTGTAATAACCCGAAAACTCTCATTCATTCATCAATATTATTGTTACATAAATCTCAAAATAATAATGCAAAGCTTACCATATCTAATTTGCAATATAGTTAATTATGTTAATACATTTTAAGTTAAACTAAATTGAAAACTGTAAATTACATTATCATACTTTAGCAATTAAAGGCTAAAATAATGTGGCAAAGTAACATTGTGTGCACTCACTAAAATGTGGAATAAGAATTGTCAAGATGTTAGATTTTTGTTCAAAAAGTATTTGTTCTGAGATTTCACAGATGAATATTATATTTACATCAATAGGTGTTTATATCTTAGAATTTGGGGTGGACAAGTACTTATGTTTTTCCTAGATTGCACGAGGATGAGATAAGTGTACTGTCCAGATTGATTTTATGGCAGTCGTTCAAAATTTGAAATAAACAATTATAAAAGAAAAAATAATATAAAAAATAATTGGTAGTTGATGCATGGACAATAGGTGATTACAACTACACATAAAGAAGGGAATGATAACATGTAGTTGAAGCATAGACAATAGATGATTACAACTACACATAAAGAATAAGTAAAACATAACTTATTTGAGCCACTTAACTTGTGGCCTATTGATATTCACCTACTATAAATTAAATGATTGTACTAATAATAAATTTCTTAGAATATATTAAATACCATATTTATGCACTATACAAAATAGTTTTTAATTTGAAAATTTGATAATGTAATGCCCATATGCACCAATATGCAAAAATGGTGCGAACAAATTCGCAATGGTGCAAAAGGTTACTGTAACTAACACTTACATACAAACACGTTTTATATAATGAACAAATGATTCTATGTTAAAGATAGTCATGAAATTGTCAACCAAAAGGGATTTTAAATTATTAGTCATATATTAAAACAACCCTCAAAAGTTTTCTTCCATATATAATTTATTTATACAAAAAAATCCATAAGTTTTAAAGTGCATGATATAGATACCCATCTTTTGTTTAAGTTAAAAAAAGACACTTTTTTTTAGATAAGTTATCGTAGGCTATGCATCCAAACTAATGTTCATAAAACCAAAAACATTTTTCAATAAAAATACTATACTACTTTCTGAAGAAACTAAACAACAAAAATCGGTGACGATATCGAGAAGGTTGCCTTGAAATACATTTTCCAACTTAAGGATTATGTTTGTTGATGGTTCCTTCTCAACATAACAGGGTTCTGTGACTCCAAATCTCCAAACAATTAAGGACCTTCAACTTTCGATCAAAAATAATGTCTTTGAGCCTAAATCCCATCCTTTTATCCTACAAAATTTTCCAATTGTCTCATAGAGTCTAACGTTCATCCATTTGAGATTACTGTTCCATCTTTTTATCCTACAAAAATTTCCAATGGTCTCATAGAGTTCAACGTTCATCCATTTGAGACTATTGTGAGCTTATCTTTCATGGGCATTGGCATTCATTAATTGGTTTCATGGGCCATGAAACTTTCTGTAATGTCCCTCAAAAATACCTCTTTAATATATAAATATATATAAAAGGTCCTAATCAGAAGTAATACATGATTCTATAAATTAACTTCAGCACCGGTTAAATACTGATATTCTCACTTGTTTGTGTTTCGAATGGTTATCTACTTGGTTACTCTCAAAGTGTTGTATTGTTTAGTTACCTTTTGTTTGACTTCGAAAGGTCTGTACATGATTGTTTATGTAATAACTTGACATATCATCTAACTCACTATAATGATAATTATCCTTCGTAACTAGTTTTGGTCTTTTATTTTTAATTCAATGATAATGGAGTCTTCTTTTATTGTGAGTGTTCAATGCTTGTCTTACGTTACTCGTCATATGTTGGAAGATGTTTTTATTGTCTCCGTGGATGGATCTCGGACCCATTGTTGCCTGAGTTTACTTAGCTTATTATAAACTAACACCATTCTTAATTTTCTCTGCAAGTGGTTTGGTTGATCCACGTTGTGCCTTACGGCTTAGCGTATGCAATGTTCTAAGTTCAACAAGGTTTAAGTTGTGCCAAGAATAAAAAGAAAAGGAGAACAAGGTCCTAAGGTAAGACCATATCATGGTCATGCCTAGCGAAGCTTGGTGAAGGTTTTCCACAGCAACCTAAGAGCTTTTGTTAAGGTTCTTTGATCTCATGTTAATGCCAATCGAATGTAATTCAAACCATAGTGGAGAGGTGATTGGCATTCAATGTTTCCTATGTGATGGCAAGTGCATGAAATGTGTGAAGGTTTCCACGCTGGCGTTTGCATTCAAGTTTGGACAGGAGGTAGGGTTTTACCCTTTCATTCGTGGTTTGGGTGTATCATTGGGTTTGTTTGTGACTTCGTTGTAGGGGAGGGAAGTCAAGGCTTTCTCTCTATGTTTTGTCTTGGAAGCGACTGGTACAAGACCAGAGCTACGCTCTTGGTCTGTAGCGTAACATTTGGGAGGTAGGCGAATTCACGGCGTTGGCTTGAATTCAGGTATGGTTATGCCCACTCGTTACTGGTATTTTCTATGTAAATATTTATGTATGTGTATTTCATATCAGTTGACCTCTGGTTTGTTCTGTGTGCAAGGTAAGTTCTACGGCATTGCGCCACTTGGAGATGCTCTGCGAAAAGGCTAGTTGACTGTGAAAAGCTCCGAGTAAGCTCATGGCCTCTTATGGACCCGCTTCCCTCTACGGAGACACATTTGAAGATGTTGGTTCTGGTTTGTGGTTTGATGTTTATAAGGTTGTTTGGTTGTGCCCCTGGAGAGAAGGGATTCCTAGCAAGCCATAAACATCCTTAACAGAGCATTGCTTTGTTGCATGTCTATAATTTGTTTTTCCCATTTTTGGGGTTTTCGTTGTGTACTCCAAACCATAGCGATTTTGTACTCAAGGTTTATCTAAGGGTTTTAATTGAATGTAATAAGCCTATCAAGCATTTTGCAAGTGCTCTGTTTTTTTTTGTATACTATGTATTGGAAAAGCGAAGCGCTTCATGGTTTTATGTTTGTAAATTAAAATGGCCTTCTATGTGCTGTAATGCGAGTTGCCTCTGAGTTTTGGTCTTTCTCTACAATACGAGTTGCCTCTCATTTTTGGTATTTCTCTACAATGTGTGTTTAATGTTTAGCATAACATGATACTTTCTATTTCGGTCGTTTATACTATGTTGTTGGGACTATTCAGATTTAAAGCTACTCTTAATTATGGGTTTCGTCTGAAGTGTACATGGATGTGAGGACTCTGGATTCGAATGTGTTTAAATGTATGAGGAATTTGATTTCTGGTCAACCCTTGAGCGTGACCCTATTTAAGTTTGGAGTTGTTTTTGGCTCCACGGGATTTGATCTTTGGTCAATCGCTTGAAGCGTGACTCTGCTTGTGTTGTGAGCTAGAAATCGATCCTTATGGGATTCGATCCATGGTCAAATGCGGGAAGCGTGACCCTTGAATGTGTGTGAATTGGAAACTATCCTTATGGGATTCGATCCCTGGTCAAACGTTGGAAGCGTGACCCTGACTGTGTTTGTACTGAAATCGACCCTTGTGGGATTTGATCCCTGGTCAAACACTGAAAGCGTGACCCTGACTGTGTCTAAACTGAAATCGATCCTCATGGGATTCGATCCCTGGTCTAATGTCGAAGGCGTGAACCTAATTGTGTGTTAACTGGCGTAAGTGTAGGACTTAGCTTGTGTTTCAGGTTTTGACTAAGGAGAGTTTAACTCTCATTCTGTTTTGTGCATGCGGTAACAGAATATTGGAATTCTATTTGATAATTATGATATGTAATGTTTAAATGAAAATAATTGTATGATTTATAAGATTTCTTATTTAGTATAGTTTGATGTTTTATATGGTGATTGGCGTTTGATGGAGTATTGGTTTAAAGTTTAATATTTCTATTTTTAATATATATAATTTATAAATATATATTAAACACCATATTTAGAGTTTAGGGACTTGGTCCTGGAATCGGGTTTCTAAATTCTCTCTCTATATAGGCAACAATGGAAGTTTTATCCTGAGATATGATGGATAAATATGATATGAGATTTTAAACACTAATTTGGAATTTAAAGGTAACCCATGTATCATGGCTAATTAATTATGTCGATGATTCTATGTATATCCTAAAAATAATTATGAAAGCCTGTAAATTAAATCTGCATGACCAATATTTGAAATCACAATATTTACTAGAATTTAATTCTACGAAATGGATTAAATCTACTGAAGAATCCCAATCTGATTTTTATGAACAAATTTAACATTTTTACATTACATCATAGTATATAGAGTTTAACAAGAATATTGCATGAACAAAATATAAAGAGACACGGTTTAGATCTATAAAAATATAATTTCTGAATGAATAATAATAACATGAAGATACTTATTAGTCCTTTATTTTCTTTCCAACTAACTTGGAAACTGCCACGTTCCACCCAACCGTAGACCTCAAACCATTCCTAGTTTGTTCAACAGGTCACCCCCAAGCCGAACCGAGCATGACAAGAACCATTTTTACTAACAGCAAAGTAGTCACAAGGTCTTTTTACCAGCCTTTTGTGTGGATCTTGTAAAATAATCTCCCTTAATATTCCCATGGTCCTATATCTAGGACACACCAAATAACCTAAAATTTGCTAATCTAGGCACTCAAAGAACCACAGCTGAACCCTCCAGTGAACTTGGAAACACTTGCCCCTTGCAATGCTCTCTCTCTACTACTTATAAGATTTTAAGAGGAAAGGCTTCTAGAATTTAGGTTTAACTCTCTCAATTTAGTTGCTAGGCACACTGACTGTTATGTTTTTATCTTTAATTAATAATTTAGTTTATTTTTAGCTCTCACAATTTATTTTATCTTTATTTATTAAAAATAGGATTTTTACTCATCCTAACATCTAGTTGATCTTAGTTATCAACTACTCGACCATTCTAAACTCTTGCATGCTCGGTCCCTCTTTGAATGGCAGCCCCAGTCAGTTTAAAAGAATAAGGTAGATAATAATAATTTAGTTATTCAATGAATTATTGATGCTCTGGAGCTCTCAGCTCAACATCAGTTAATCACCATGAGTCTAAGTGGTCCAGATCATCATGGCTCAACACTCACTCAACTAATAGTGCTCCAGAGCTCACTTGCTCAACACTATTAAATCAATGGTCTAGGTGCTCCAGAGCATATGCTCAACACCAATTAAATCAATAGTCCTGGTGCTCCATAGCTTATGCTCAACACCAATTAACTATTACAAATAGTCCAGATGCTCAAGAGCTCACTTGCTCAACATCTTTTAATAAAACAATATTTTAAAATAGTTTTAGGTGTTATTCAGAGCTTACTTGCTCAACACCCAAATAAACAGTCTAGGTGCTCCAAAGTTCATTTGCTCAATGCCTATCAAAATGAATTAGTTTTTTTTTAGAAAATAAACATAAAATAAAAGTAATCTTTTCTTGGGATATTACACTTTCAAACCACTACTAAGTAAAGAAGGATGTAATGGCTTGCCTCTTGTTGTCGAGCAAAATAGCCTACTACTTGTTCTCTACTTCCTGGGAAACTTCATCCTTTATATGCATATCCTTCCTCCATTTACAAATTCCTAAAGTATGTAATGTAGAAGCAAAGGGACAGCAAGAGAAGTGGTGGATTTATACTTCCACCCATGGTTATAAAGGAGAGGTGTCATTCCATTTTCCATTAGGTCTATGGAAGCACCGCCTAAAGTATGCAATGTAGAAGCAAAATGAGAGTAAGAGAGGTGGATTGTTCCTTTCACCCATGGCTATAAAGGTCAGGTGCCATTCCATTTTCCATGAGGTGCAGAGGGCACCAAATTCTTGTGTTGTAAAAATGTGAGGGATGTCCCTTCAAGCTATTGCAAGATAATGAATTGGAAAAGGGGTTGAATTTATGAGTAGAGGGCTATATATGTGCACAATGATTTCTAAATTATGAATTGGCACACAATGTAGACAGGCCACCCTAGACCCAAGTGGAGAAGATTGCATTCAATGACGGCTTCCAAATATATGTTTTCAAAAGTCATCAGACTACATGACTTGTTCAGATTCATTAGAGATAGTTATATTTGCTATCCAAGTGTAAGATGGAGAAGTTGACTTCCCTACATGAACAAACTTCTTGATGAAAGTATCTCTAATTCACTTGATCTTAGCAAACTCGTTGATTCTTTTGAAGAAAGTATTTACAGTTGTGTCCATTGAGGTGATCTATAACTCACTTGGAATCTCCTTCAAAATAATTATTCTGAAAACGTGTTTTAAAGATTCAATAATGCCTCAAATAAAGGTTAACATTAATTGTGCCACAAATAAAGGTTGTCATTAATTGTTTTGAAATCCAGGAACTTAGGAATGATTTGTACAAAAAAAACCAAGATATTTTCAAACACCACTTGCTCATGCTGGCCCTAGGTTGTCCTTCACACGACTCCATCGAAATAATACTTAATCAACTCAATTAAGGAACTATAGTGGTTTAATTCTTGTTTTTTTGATGATGAATGTTGATGTTTGTAGGATCGAATAGGTACTTCCACATAGTTTTGTGTCTAACCGGTGGAAGTCGTCACTAATACTTCTCAAACTTAGAAAAAACACTTTAATTAAGTTATTATTAAAGTGAATGTCTTTTAAGAATAATTTAAGTAAAGTGCCTAAGTTTTAGGGATTAGTGACTTAGTTAATTAAATGAATCTTAGCCATTGATGTCAAGCGAATGAGATCTAATCTCAGTTGTTGGAGATAGGGTTCTAGTTCATCTCAAGATTATAAAAGGTATCCAAGGTGAGAGGAGTAAGACACACAATAGACACTAAAAGTGAGATAGTGAGATCTCATTATATTGGTTGGAGAAGAACTTTCATCCAAAGGTATAGGGGTAGGGTCTAAGGAAGGGAGCAAGGGGCGGCATAGGAAGTAGTGACTAGCAAGATCGAAGGACGGATCTTGAGGTGTGATAGGCTATTCTTGTTGTTTTGTATTTTCCCTCAGATGAGCCATTATCCCAAGATGGGAGCCTAGATTTTATAATAATAAAATCATCTCAATACAGGTTTTCCAAGGGTAATTACCCATAAATTACATGTGCAAATGAGTTTGGGTTCCTATTTTGCTTCCATTATTTATTTTATGTTAAAATATCCCAATAGTATAATTTAATCAGCGAGTTTTTAAAGTCACTAAGAATTATTTTATCTAAGCATGGGGTTAGAAAAATTAACATGGTATCAGAGCTTGATCTCTAAAAAGTAAGCTAGGTTCCACAGAAAACGTGATTTTGTAGTGCATAAATTTTTATTGTCTGGAGGTCTGTGGGGTAAATAAATAAAATTTAAAAATTAATTTAAAAAGGGGGAAATGTACAGTAGTCGTATGGGTCATATAGTCGTCTTCGTACAGCATACGACCACACGGATTGGCAGAGAAGCTTCCTCAAGTTGAAGGATCTGAGTGGGCTTAGGAAGCAGAGGGTGCAGGAGTGGTCAAGTGACAGAGGAAGCTAGTGGCGGAGGAAGTTGGGTCGTGGAACAATCGACAAGGAGGTAGGAGGTGGCAGAGGAGTAGTCGCAGGTAGTCACCAGCCAACAAACACACAAATAGGATAGGAGACGGGTGTTTGGAGGTACATGGGTTCGTTCACGGAGAAGAAAGGTCGATAGCCACAGAGACAATAGCCACCAAGGAAACGAGTAGGGAAAATTTTAAGGATCCATGCTTATTTAAAAGTGTATAAACATTGGTGAATCTTACCAATTCTTAAAATGTCAACTATAAAATATTTGGCGATATTTTTCTAAAAATATTTCAATTTCCAGGGATTTTATATAGTTTATATAATAATTTGGGGAATTTTAGAGTGAAAAAATTCTAACTCGTCAAAATTGGGCGAAATGGGGCTTCAAAAAATGAAAATTGGCAAATCTTTTTTGGGAAAAAAACATGGAAAAACAGCCCATGGGCTAAATTTCGCCCCTAAAATTTTCCTTGGAAACAGGTCGCCATGCAATGAAGTTGGTGGATTGGGCAGGGAAAGGCGGCGAAGAAGAAGAATAAGGGTAAGACGTAGATGATATGCGGGAAGTTTCCAACAAAGGAGTCGTCGGCCACAGCAGTCGCCAAGTTCATGGGTAGCTAGCTGCCAACAAAGGAAAGTGTCTTCATAGGGCAGTCATCGGGCAACTGCAGAAACCATCGAGCAACCACAGAGAGCACTGGAAGGCCACAAGCAAGTCACAAGGGGCCTTGGGAAAACTGAAGAGGGTTTGAGCAAAGAGTCTAGGCAATAGGTAATAGGTCTGGATAATAGACAACAAGTTCGAGCAACGTGCAGAATTCTGGGTAGGGATCCAGGCAACTAGAAGAAGAATCAAATTTGTGCTTGATGGATTAAGCACACCACAATTTTTGGTCATGGAAACAACCAACCTCAAATTTGAAGACAGGTTAGATGGGGCATCTAACTTCCTGGCATGGAAGGCAAGAGTAGTCTTTCTCTTGAAGGAACATGAAATTTTGGACATTGTGGAGAAGGAAGTTACCAGACCAACAGATCCAATTCAATTGGCAGCACATGAGAAAAAGAACATCAAGGCCTAGAGAGTGATCATCGATGTTGTGAAGGATCACTTG